>JAIUCV010000034.1:214982-1568749 GCA_026724425.1 Erythrophleum ivorense | reverse complement strand
GATTTATTATTAAGAATATAAAGTTTTAAAGAATATTTCCATTTGCAAAATTAGTTCCTTAAATGCAAATGTAAATCTCCAAATGTTTGAAAGATTATCAACAAGCCCTAGGCTTTAGACTTTTGCCTAATTAATAAAGAATAGGCATATAAATAGTTTCAAAATAGCTAAATACCTACTTTCTTATTATAGAATTAGAGGAGGTAAATCTTTAAATAAATTTGCAAGTAGAAGATGTAAATATTTAGATAAATATGCAAGACGACGATAAAGATGAAGAAGATAAACAATATATAATACTTAATATTATTTTATATTAATATTTCATATAATTTATATAGATTATTTTAATTGATATAAATAATAACTAAAAATTTTTAAAAAATCAAAATTAAAAAAGAATGTAATTAATTTTTATTTATTTCTTTTAAAAAAGAAAATTGAAATTAAAAAAAAATTGAACACAATGGTTGGACACTTCCAACCATATTTTTGTAGGAAAACTTATATATCATTTATAATTTTATGAAGTAAAAATATTAAATTTAAACTAAATAAAAATTTAAAAAGACTCTAATATGAGATAATTTAGTAAAATTAAAATTAATACTTAATAACTAATAATTTTAAATAATTAATGTAAATAATAAATAATAGTTATAAGTTATCATAATTAATAACTTATAATAATTAATATGAAAATAAAATAAAACAAAAATAATAGCAATAAAAAATTATTTACGTTATCAAAAAAATAATGTCACACATTAAAAGCAAAAGCAGTAAGAAGAAAGTAACAAAAAGTTGTAACAAATCCACTAAAAAATGGCCAATAGAAAAATATGGTTAGTTTTGGCAATCACTTTTCTATTGCTAAAAGAACATAAAAGTGTTTGGTCCCCCCCACCCCACCCCACCCCACCCCACCCCACCCCACCCCAAAAATATTATATATAATAACATATATATATATATATATAATAAGTATAAATTAAATTTTATGTATTTTAATATGTGTAATTAAATTTATATTAGATTTTTTATTTCATTTAAATTTAATATTTTTACTTCATAAAATTATATATTTTACATTTGGTTAATAAATTTGATAACATATTATATATATATGTATATATATATATATATAAACCTATAATATAATACAAATCAAAAAGTTTTACAATAAAAGATTAACAACTTAAAAATTAACATCTCCTGTGCGACTAGAAACATTCCACGCATAGAGTGGAGAACTATCACGTGCCAAAAAAGCAGAAAAAATTATTACATGCATAGAGGCTCGAATCTGAAAAAACCAAAACAAAGGGGGATAATTTTTCCATCCAAATTTTCCCAATGCCCTTATGATCGTAACTATGCCATCATTGTTGATGATTATAATTACCAAGGATTAAAAAACCGGACCAGTCATTGAACCGGTCTACGCATTGGTTCACGGTTCAGCGGTTCAACCATGGTTGAACCGTGGTCTAACCGGTGATAATTTCATATATAAAAAAACCTTATATAATAAATAATATCATATAATATTCAAGAGATATAATAATAAAATCTAAACAAACCAAACATTTAAATCCAAACAAGTCAATATTCAATACAACATCCACAATCATAGAACAAACTGACAAAGTGATCAATGGACAAGCAATCATTCTTAGTCATAACATTCATTGATATCAAATCCATCATATGCCAATGTATTAGCATCCACACGAGGACCATTATCATCATCAAGTCCAACTTCTAAATCATCAAGGGATTCCATAATTGGTTCATTTGCAATGTCCACTTTTTCATTTCCAACTATAGGGATTGCATTTTCTTCATAGATAAAATTCTCATTCTCCATCTCCTCACTACTAAACTCAAGAGGTGCTTCTTCTTCAACAATCCAAAATTCAGCTTTATCAATGGATTCATAATTAACAGGATCATAACTTCTCTTCTTATTTTGCAACCTAATATATATAAAGCATTAAAATATCAAATAGAGATTCAATAATGCAAAAATAAATAAATAAAAATTATATTTTGAATATATTTACGTACCTATTTTTCAATCGTAAGTTATAAGTGACAAACACATGATCACTTAATCTTTGATGTTCTAGTTTATTTCTTCTTTTTGTATGAATGCGCTCAAACAAATTTCAATTTCGCTCACATCTCGAAGAAGAAGCGATTTGGCTAAGAAGACGTATTGCCATCTTTTGTAAAATTGGAGTACTAGCCCCAAACAAGTGCCATCAATTATCTACATAAAGATTAAAGTACATTATATGATTAACCATAGGTAAAGTATTAAAAATTTTAAAAAATAAAGTAACAACTATTAAAGTATAAATTGGTGGTTACCAGGCTGTGTTGTCTTTGACATATTGAAAGCATAGGATCGACTAAAAGATCCTTGGCAAGTACAATAAGTCTGCATCTCTTAACTGTTTGGTTTATGTTAGAACAATATTTTTGTATCTCAAACAAATCAAGTATTGATTGCATAATGCGGTTCTTCGTACAACATTTTTCACTTTCATCCAAAAAGAAAGCAAGATTCAGATAGTAAGCTGCTGCATGAAGATTATGCTTCAGGTGCTTATCCCATCTAGCCTTAATAATGTCTATATAAGACTTGTACAAGTTCTTTCTATTTTTAAATAGTTCCTTTATTCAATTCTTTGCCCTTCGCATGCCTTTGTAAACATAGCCCAAAGAAGGTTTTTCATCCGCATCAACAATTCTTAGCAATCGAATAAGGGGAGCCACAACCTTTATGATGACTAAACAATCATTTCAAAACTTACTATCTAGTATAATAGCACTAACAATTTTTTCTGCTGTAGTCTTTGCTAACTTATAATTGTTGAAGTGCTTATTCACAATCAAAATTTGCAAATTGTGCTTATGATCATAAATACTTTTCAATGTAATAAAAGTAGTAGCGAACCGAGTCGTTCCTGGACGTACAATTTCTCTCCAACCTTCCCTTCTCCTTAGCCAAGATAAAATATACATATGATTGTATACAAAGATTGTTATCTTTGCAGCCTTTGATGCATGGTTTGCCACATTAGGCATATTAGCAATGTCCTTCAAAAGGAGATTCAAACGGTGAGTAGCACATGGTGACCAAAAGATGTGCTCATACTTTTCATGTATCAACTTGCCCGCTGCTACATAATTAGCTGCATTATCGGTCACCACATGAACAACATTATCAGGCTCAACCCACTCAATGACTTCACAAAACATATGAAACAATGTTTTGGCATCTTTCACCACATCTGAGGCATCAACAAATTTCACAAAAATTATACCTTGCGGAGAATAAACTAAAAAATTTATCAAAGTTCTTTGCCTTTGATTTGTCCAACCATCAACCATGATTGTACATCTAGTATCTTTCCAACTAACCCGATGACTTTCAACAAATAGCTGACACTCTTCTTTGCAATCTCCTAACAAATTAACTCTTAATTCATAATAAGATGGGACTTTAAACCCAGGCCTTATTGCCATCATTGCATTCACAGCAAGTTAACAATATGGAGATTGAATTGCATTAAATGGAATGCAAGCATCATAAAACCATGCCATCTTAGCTTTGTGCGTTGCTTCTTTACTAGATAGTATACTTTTCAAACTTGGTTAGGAACTAGGAGTTATTCTTGGAGCAAAATAACTTCCCATTATTGCATTACTTTTTCTTTTGGTTGGAGCAAGTGGTTGCTTTTTAAGTGGGTGAACCTCTTAAACTTCTTCTTCACATTCAATTTCATTACCATATGCTTCATTGACCTCCTCATTCTTGTTCTTTTGTTGCACTTGCTTCAATAACTATTGCATTCTATGACGAACATCATGAGGAACTTTTCTACAAGAGCTTATTTGACCTGAAACTCCAGTAAGATGTTCCTTCATCCTATTTATGCCTCCCCCTTTATATATTGAAAAACAATGTAGGCAAGCGTACACAGTAATTTTTCCCTCTTTCTTAAAAGAAAAATACTCCCATGCTGGATTAGTTTTCCCACGATTTGATATAGAAGATGCTACTGTAGATTGTCTATCTGATGATTGTGCATCACTACTACCAACATTATTATTAGTGTCGGGAGTGGAACCATCTGGAGCATCCATACCTTTTAACATGCAGCACAAAAGAACACACATTATTCTAAAACCATAATATTGAAATACAGAAAGTAAAACAACCCAACTTAGAATCAAAAGCAATCTACAAAGACCAAATCATATAAACTATATGTTAGATCAATGTGAATGTCACATTTAATATGCAAAATACACACATAAAAGGCATAAAAAATCATAAATAACACAATATTTTTAGAGGCAATAAACCCAATGAGATTGTTCAATTAAATGGATTTCTTTATGCTTGCTTTGGTCTTTGACATATGCAGAAGCATCTGTAACCTATCAAAACAATGCAAGACATTGAATTTTGAAAGAGGATCCAAATGCAGATTTATGCAATACAACTTGGATTCCAAAAACAACTTCACAAATTGACCAAAAAGGTCCTTTTCAATTTCACTGAACGACAAAGATTTTTCGTCTAGATAATCCAAGCATCAAATGGACAAATCTAGTATTATGGGCATTATTTTCTCAATTTAAAAAAAATATGTTTCATATTTTTTTTCTTCATTAAAGAATACTAATTAGGCTACACATAGTTATTTAATGACATTATTAACAAATTTTCTGATGTATTGTTTGTATGTGCCAAAAAAGACTGCAGTAGCTATTTCAAACATATGTTAGAATTTCTCCTAATTTGCTACGCATTATTTTGGAAACCAAGCTTACAATACAACATTAATATTTTAAGACAATCAGCATCAAGATAATAAATTAGCAAGGTAATATTTGTTGATGGTTGCTTCCCTCCGTTGGTTAATTTAACTTTCTGTTTAAACTTAGCAAGCAAAAGAAAAAGCACAATTATGTAGGTTGAAATATATGGAATGTTGGTCTTTGAGGCATTTCTTTGAACACATGGTGTGCAATTTCAGCTCATAAAGATGTTATGCTTCGATTAATCTCTAGCAGCACCCAGCAGCACCCAACAAACAACCAGAATCAATACCAGACCAGCACCAAGCAAACAACCACAATCAATTTAGAGTTTTGATTATTCTTTACCTTAATTCCTGGTGCTTCTCTTCTCCTTCGAGCAAGATGATTCAAGGACTTCGAAGCTTCTTCCTCTGGTTGGTTCAAGCTTTTAGTTTCGGCTTCTTCAATCACAAGACCTTCGCTTTTGTTGATGGGTTCCTAATGGTAGAGGAGCTCTCACTTTCGTTGCTGGGTTTTTGTTCTTGGTTTTGCAGAGCAGAGGAGCTTCGATCTCAGCTTCATCCTCCTGGTCATTCTTCGCTCACACTCTCGATCTCAGATATAGCTTCATCCTCTCGTTCTTGGTCTCACTTTTTTCGTAGAAGAGCTTTGTGTGTACTCACTGGTTCAAGACTTTAAGCTCCAGATCTTAGCCATGGCTTCATCCTCCTCCTGATCGCTCTCGCTGCTTAGTCTTTTCTTCACTTCACAACTTCTTTGCTGGGGATTTGCTGGAAAGATTTAGGGCTCAGATAGGGATGAGTTGCAGAGGAAGACCTCATGGACCTGCTCCTGCTCCTGCGTGCTCCCGAATGTAATCTCGCTCTCAGACTTAGACAGGCTCAAGCTCCTCAGGCGCAACTCAGTGACAGGCGACAGCGTTTTTTTGTTTTGGACTTTTGGTTTAATGAAAACCGAGAACCGTTGGCAGACCAGTTTTTACCTGTTTCACTGATTTTTGACCAGTTTTTGACCAATTTTCTCACAAGTCAATTTTTTATGGTTTGAGGATCGGCCAACCCATCAATTCACCGGTTGAACCGGCCGGTTCGGTCTGATTTTTTAATCATTGATAATTACAATTCCCCTTTGACCCGTATTTTCTACAACCATTGGCATGCCTTTCTTCTTGACAATTATCGTCGCAAAAGGGGTCGTTTTGTGAATTTCCATCACTGCCTCCTGAACTTTCCTTCCAATAAGGTGAGGCCATGGATTCCTGACTGCTAGAAGGGAACAAAAATAGATAAATTAAAATTCTATTATTTTGATATTTTGTAGATTTATATTTCACTTTATTATTATTGGGGGATATGACTTCGTTCTAATTTTTCGTCTTTCAGGGTATTAAAGTAAGAAAAAAATATAAATACATTTCTTCAACTTTAAGTCACTTGTAAGCACTCTCTTAACTTCAAATATTAGACATTATTTTCCCAAACTTTCATCCTTTACCATTTGAGAATCTTGGGATTTAGTGTTGGGCCATTCAACTGCACTTACTTACGTTTAAACTAGTAAATGCAAGCTAAGCGTTTAAGAAAAGGTGTGAAGTAGCATCTCTATTAATGAAAAAAAAAATGAACAATATATTTTGAGAATTAAACTTAAATGTAATTCTTATATATTAGGGGTTTCAATTAAAAAATGACATGTATATGATTTGTCAATAATAATATAAAGTGTGTATAATATAATTGGGAATCATATAGTTATTTATAAAAATTAGATACTTGTTATATTATTATTAAAAAATTATTCACTTATCATACTTCAATTAAAGAATCTAGTAATAAAGATACAAAAAATTATATATATATATATATATATTCCCATATTTTAAATGTTAGATCGTGAAAGTCTAAACGTTTATTTTTTTTATTTATCTTTAACGTTGGAAAGATATTTGCTAATGTCCTAAAATTAAAGATGTGAATTTGCATTTTTCCTAAAGTATATATAAACGGAAAATGAACAAATGAGTAAAATTGAAACGAAATAATATCTCAATCGGATACTAAGTCGTTCAAAATAACATGTAAAGCAGGTAATGTTATCATCTTTCAAAAATCCAGATTTGATTTTTGTGTTTTGTGAAAAAATGTCTACCCTAAACATATTGCCATAGAATGGAGGTGATGAATAACATGTTATTAATGAAGTTAGATTTGAATCAATGGCCCTGTATTTAACTACGCCTTGCGTACTCATTAAACTTTTCCAAGAAGAAAAAGAAAAAAAAAACACTTGAAAAAATTTCATTAGCAAAATAAAAAAATGGAAAATATTTTTATGTACCTCTCTACCTGCTGTATCCATCCCAGCAGAAGTGAAATAATGAATGACATGCGAAGAAGAGAAGGAATGGGCAGAAGGACTTGTACGAATTAGAGTCTTGGTTGAACAATGAAGATAGTTAGAAATGTCTATAAGAAATCTTTAACAAAGTGTTGGGTTGGGTTAGGTCATATTGACTAAAATACTTACATAAAACCAAGCTCGGCCCAATTAAAACAATTTTGTTTTGTAATTTGACTTAACCTAATTTGATATAAATGAGTTAATCTAAATTGACTAAGTTATTTGAGTTTATGTGCAATCTAAAGAAAACAAAGACAATGAGAATAATAAAATTAATGATTGGTTTAATGATACTAAAAAGGAGGATGAAGATGACCAATTTTGTGAGGTGGAACCTGAATAAGAAATAGTAGTATAAAAAATTAGTGGTTGAAGATGCTTAAAAAAAAAAAAAAGGAAAGAACAATAATAATATCAATTTGCAAGAATGGTTGCCATTAATGTAATAGGCTCCTTTGCAGCAGAGGATTTTATTGCACCCCATGCATTAGTGAAATTTTAAACATTTTTAATTTTTTAAATTTAAAATTTAACATAAAAGATAAAAATTAAAATTAGGAGGATAAAATATTTAACTATGAAAAAAAATATTTTAAAAAAATTTTAAAGTATATTTTTCTCACAGTTAAATTTTTTTATTATCATAATTGTATTTTTTATTTTTATTAAATTTTAAATCTTTAATTTTAAATTTAATTTTTTATAATTAAAATTTTTGTTTTTTTAATTATAATTTTTCCATATTTAATTAAATTTTTTTAATCCACAAAAAAGAACTTGAAAATCATTGCTATGCGGTCGGTAATGAGCTGCTGCAGACGATTCATCTGCGACATTAATATTGCATTCATTCTAAATCGTTTTATTTTTCTCGCCGTGGAAGTAAGTTTCGCTCTGACTTAATGATAATGTATTGGGCAAAATATTATAATTTACTTTTTATTTTAAAATATGTTTGTGTATTTTTTATAATAAAAAATCATGTGATTAAACTATTTTTTTTAAAAGTAGTAATTTACTATAAAAAATCAAAAATATATTTTCATCTTTTAATTTTATTTTATTTTTATTTATTAACTTCATTTATTTTATTTTAATCCTTTAATTTTATCTCAAATTTTATTTTTCTTATTTAATTTAGTTTTGTTCAAATTTAGTTCTTTAATTTTCAAAAACTACTCAATTAGTCTAATTTTCTCAAACATCATCAAATATCAATACTCAATAAAAAAAACTCTTATATAACTCTTTAGTAACTTACTTCTAATAATATTCTTATTAAATATTTGATAATAGTAAAAAGAAAGAAAAATTTGGGATAAATTAGAACAAAATAAAATGAAAAGTCAAAAATAAAGTTAAGATAAAGTTGAGGCGTTATATTATAATAAAATAAAATTAAGAGATAAAATTAAAATAAAATAAAATTAAAAAAGTAAAAACTTAAGTGAAGATAATAAATGAAAATTTGTATTTTAGTAATATGTATATATATAATAAAATTATGTACGAGAGCTTATTAGTGATCTTAAATTTTAAATATTTATATTAAAATAATTAAAATATTTTTATTTTTAAAATTATTTTTGAAAATTTTAAATTTAAATTATAATTTATTCATATAATTTAAATTTTATATTTTATATTTTAAAATTAAATATTTTTCACTATAAATATTATTAAATTGATTGAATGTCGATATGTAATTTTTCATTTATGACATGTTGGCTTATTTAGTATGTCAAAGCAAAAAAAAATAAAAATAAAAGTTTGGTAAAATTTTAATTTTAATTTTATAAGTATTATTTAATTATTATTTAATATCATTTATTAATTATTATTTAATTATTAAAAATATTAAATATTATAAATATTTTTTATTTATAAAATTATTTTTTTATTTTTTATATTTAACTTTTTACGAACTTAGTTTTGCTAACACCTTTTTAATTTTCCCTGAAAAGGAAATTAAAAAAAAGGAGCCGTAATGCATTTGACTAGAAAAGATAATGGAGTTGGCCCAAAAAAAGAAAAAAGAAAGAGATAATGGAAAGTTGCGCCATTCGCGCTGACATTCGTAGTCTCTGGTGGGTGAGCGTGGGAGGCTCATTGTAGTGAGGGCGACGGTGAGAAGGGCACTATGGCGGGCAATGTCGGTGGAGAAATCAGGAACAAGCAGGTGTTGTTGAAGAACTACGTCTCTGGCTTTCCGAAGGAGTCGGATATGCTCTTCACCACCGGCTCTATCAATTTGAAGGTTCCTGAAGGTTCTAATGGGGTTCTAGTGAAGAACCTCTATCTTTCTTGCGACCCCTACATGCGAAACCGTATGACCAAACAATTACGTCCCTCATACGTTGATTCCTTCCAGCCTGGTTCGGTGGGTAGCCTCTCTATTTCTGTGCTTCGGGAATGTCACTGTTCTTTCATGTTTGGATTATGGTTAATTATCGGTATGAAATTGAAATTGTTGATCATAAAACACTCGAACAGTAGGGTTTTTTCTTTTTTCCCCAATGAACCGTAGATATTATTTAATGGGGGAACGGAACGAAGTTCGTAGTTTATTATTAAATTATTTATTTTCCTTTTTACGGACCGTTTTATCCTACTGGCTACATCCTGCTCAGCTTTCACCAGTTGGAATTTAGCGTGATATACCGTACTGTTCACTGCATCAGTTATAGTTTATAGCCTTCTCTTGTTTTAAGTTGTGTTCCTATTTAGGGTAACTAATGATATTTCTTGCTGCAATTTCACAGCCGATAAGCGGATATGGAGTTTCGAAAGTTATTGATTCTGGGAATCAAAACTTTAGCGAAGGTGATCTAGTCTGGGGAGGAACTGGGTGGGAAGAATATAGTCTGATCAATTCGCCCGAGTCTCTGATTAAGATGCAACACACAGATGTGCCTCTTTCGTATTATACTGGGATACTTGGTAAGCTGTTTTCTCCATTTGTGTGTGTGCATGTGGTAAGGTTGGAAGGGAGAGGGGCTAGGTTTTCCAGTGAGTACCACTTCACCTAGGCACCACGGAAAATAGGTAGTAATCTCATTTATTTTCCATTGATATCTGTACTTCTGCTGGAGATGGGGCGACTTCTACAACAGAGAGCCCAAGAATGCTTACCTATAATTCATGGTTTAAATCAATTTTGCAGATAGTAAGAGAGAGAATTAATAAAATTATAACACGTGAAAAAGGTTCTTTTAAAAGCCCAATCATGTGATGTTGATTTGTAAAAACTAAATACTTGTTAGCAAAAATCATATATTTGTCATGTTATTATTATTGGAAAATCATACACCCATCATATTTAAATTAAGGAAAAAGATATAAGGAACCGTTTATGAGTTTTTTTTCAAGAACAAATTGATTTAACATAAAAAAATTGTAGTTACACAACCTTCTCAATTATTACAAAGGTTTGTGACCACACTCAAATCACTAACATCATCCACAATTATGTTTTAGAGAAGTATACAAAGGAACTACTGAAACAAATGCAAACAAGGTGGAATATGTTTACAAGATATAGGTCTATTTTCATGCATGCCATTGTGACTGTTACTTTGCTTGAATACTATGGCCAGATCAAAATGAGCTATTCTATCCTTTATTCAGTCTCCCCCCCACCCCTCCTTTTTAGTAGAGAGGCAATCAGCGCATTTAATTACTTAGGTCTCTGTCATAGTTGTCTTGAATATCTGAAGTTTTTTTCAAAGAATCAGGGGCTAGAACTGCATTCATATAGTAGTTTTAATAGTTGAAGACATACATATCAAGAAATATTGTAACCTCTGTTGGGTTCTAGTATATGCACACTGCTTTCGGTTCTCCTCTTACATGCAATATTTCATTATAGAAAGTTACTTATGTCGTTTATTGTTTCACATGGACTCTATCTTTGATAAAGGAAGTAGATGTAGAATTGTTGTATATTTTTTTGTATACAAAGACCATTTCTCATCTTTGTTTTATGCTTGATTCTGCTTGTTTCTTAAAGCTTCACCAACATAAACATTACATGTAGGTATGCCTGGTTTGACTGCTTATGTTGGATTTTATGAGTTTTGTGCCCCTAAAAAAGGGGAGACGGTCTTTGTATCGGCTGCATCTGGAGCAGTAGGTCAGCTTGTTGGGCAGTTTGCTAAGTTGACGGGTTGCTATGTTGTTGGAAGTGCAGGAAGCAAAGAAAAGTCCCAACAAAATTGATGGTATACTATGGAATTCTTTCCTTTGAAGGGAAGAAAAAATGTAGCATTTTGAAGATTAAATGTCCAGTTGGATTTGTCAGTAAAGATAACTACTTTTGTAGTCAATTGTAAGGTAATCTAGCCACTGATTGCAAAATCACAAAAGCATTCTTTTGCAAAATATGCGAGACTAATGAAATTTCAAACTACCTGATTTATTCACAATTTGTGTAGCATTCATCTAAGTGCATCATTACTATTTATTATTATTATTTTTAAATATATTTGTTATTGTTCCATTCTTTGATCAACTCTGTTACACAGGTTGACTTGCTCAAGAGCAAGTTTGGATTTGATGAGGCTTTCAACTACAAAGAAGAAACCGACTTGAATGCTGCTTTGAAAAGGTTAGTGGTTATCTATTTTCTCATAGAATAAACTGTGTTGCATTTAGGGAAGGTTCGGGATCCATTTGAGTTTCAGTTGAATCAGTACTATTCAAATCTTGCTATCATGGGCCTCCATGTGGCTTGAATTTCTGAAATCCTCCTCCCTTCTTTTTTTTTTTGGGGGGGGGGGGTGTTGGGTGATAGCCATGTTTCCCTCATCTTGGGTTATACTCCCTTTTCTTGACAATAGTCAGTTAGCCTATTATTTTTTGTCCTGTTTTCTGTCCCGCACTGTGACCTAATAAAAGAGAAATCCAAGGGTGAGTTTGGATGGAGGGGATAATGGAGATAATGGCAGGGGTTTCCTGTGATGACTCATCCTCGCCAAGTCAGCAGTGAGTTGGACTCTGAGGCACACGTGGATGCTGTTACAACTTATGAGAATGGGAAGAATGAAGATCTGTGTGACTTGGTGAGAAACTGTTAGGAGGAGTAACAGAATTAGAAAGAAAACATGGAAAGTGAGAGAGAGTGAAGATATATAAGGAATGTATGTATGTAAAGGTAGGGGCATATATGTGAAGTAATCTTCCTCTGTAGTTCCCTTCTCTCTATTTCTTTCTCTCTTCCTGGTTGCCTATCTGGAATATTCTGGTTGTACTATTGACCCGAATGTAATACTTGAGTCTATAGAAGAAGCAATTCAATTTCGAGTTCAATTCTTCCTTGCTGAGTTAATACAGTAGTGTGTTCATAACATTTTCCCACTATGGCCTAATACCAGAGAAATCTATTGGCAGGTTTGGATGGAGTATAATAGACGGAAAGGCAGGGAAGGAAAGATTTCGTTTAAATCTTCTATTTTTTAGAGTTTTTAATAAGAAATGTAGGAATATTACCTTTCAAAGTCTTGCCTTATTTGTATTCTCAAGTTTCCTTAATTTTGGAGGAGAAACTATTTATTTTCTATCATACATTACAAGGGGAAGACAAATCATTATCTTATATGTTATTTTGCCAGGCATTTTCCTGAGGGTATTGATATATACTTCGAGAATGTTGGAGGAAAGATGCTGGATGCAGTGTTACTCAACATGAGGAACCACGGCCGAATTGCTGGGTGTGGAATGATTTCACAATACAACCTTGATGAGCCTGAAGGTGTTCACAATCTAACGCATCTTGTAATCAAACGGATTCGCATGGAAGGATTCCTGGTTTTGGATTATTTTCACCTTTACCCAAAGTTCTTGGAGATGGTGATTCCCCGGATCAAAGATGACAAGATCGTTTATGTGGAGGACATAGCCGAAGGCATTGAAAGTGGCCCTTCAGCCCTAATCGGCCTCTTCACAGGCCGCAACATTGGTAAACAAGTGGTAGTGATCGCTCCACAATGATCTTCTACGAGTCAGACACGCTTGTGATTGGTGGGAACACGCCTTGTTACATTGCTTACAACTTGCGCCAGTGGTTTGGCTTGTTAGTTGGTTTACGAAGTTTGGATCACTCCAATATAGGAAGTGGTCTTGGGAGAGAGAATGACTAAAGGAACAAGGTTCAGCAAAACCCACTTGTGTAGATTTCATTCTCACTCATACATTCTCTCTTTTACACAACCCTACTTATACAGAAGAAGATCCAAATTATTGGTTAAGTATAGAAAGTAGTTTAAATATCATGAACCATTGCTGGTAGTAGGAAGACATACAAGTCCTCCCTATAAGTGCAATTGGATATCGTGTGTTGTTAGAGTCCATATAGATTTTGTATCTTCCTTATCAAGCTGTTTAACAAAGATTATAACAAGTGTATATGATTTTAAAAGATAAATATATGATTTTGTAATTCAACATTAAATAATTGGATTTAAAAAAAATACACATTTTGTTGCTGTTGAAAAATTTACTAACAAAAATATAAAAAATTGTACTTAAATATAATCGTTAATATTTCTTTGGCATTGCAAAATGATAGAGTTCACTACGCGAGAAAAATATAAACAATTTCTTTGTACAAAGAAAGTTAGATAATAACTTATAACCAATCATCTAGGGAAAAAAACTACTAGTCGTTTTTTATGTAAAAGGTTAAATTAATTTTTTAATCGGTATGATTGATTTTATCAAATTTTTAACTTGAAGCAAGTTGGTCTTGTAATTTCAGAATGTTTATAAGGCTCTCTGCCATCAGTTTCAATAAAAACGCCGTAAGAGAAAATAGATGCGGCAAATGAGATTTTCATGTGACAAGTAATCTTTCTACACATTGAATACATTACTTCCAATGCATCCATGCTTTGCCGTGCAGGTGTACCATTGCTAGAATATCTCAGACACAGGAAATGAGAAAAGAGCTCTATAGAACCAAAGCCATGGCTCTCAACTTCATCTTCTACTTCTCCTTCGCCTCCCACGTTCAAATTCTCTATTTTCATCAAGCCCCTCAATCTAACTTTCTTCATAATTTCAGACTCCCTATGGCACACAAACCAGAATCCCACACTTCTCTCACCAAATTCAAACTTGTTGGATCAAAGACTTTTTATTATTTTAATTATGACATATTTTAAAATTAATTGATCTAATTGAGTTGAAATTATAATTTCAAAAAAATTATTGATTTTGGACCTAAATTACCTTTCGTCTTGATCATTTTAAATTGGGCTGAAAATATGTGTAAATAATATTTAAAGAAAATATTTTTTTTTTTTATCGAGAATTAATAAGGTGTTTTCGAAAAAAAGGAAACTTGTAATCAAATTTCTGCGTTTCTTTAAATATCATCAGAATCCTTAAATGCGTTGATTTATTTCCTATTCTATATCTGGTATGATTCCTGCATTTCTACTGTGTTATAAATGTTTTCACAGAAGCCTGCAAATGAAAAGGGAATGTGAGCAATTCATGGAAACAGATAATGAAACAAGTTACATCAAGGAAACAGAAAAAAGACAAATTGAAAGAGCAAATCTCTTCAGTCTGCCTCTGGGTCATTCACATTCATTGCAATCAACGTATTCATTTTGAGAAAGGTTCAAAATGGCATGTAAATGTTGATTTAATCAAGATATGGTTTATTTAATTTTTCTAAAAATTAGCCTTTTCATTTTCGGAATTTCATTAAAATAAACAAGATCAATTAGATATACACCATTGAAACCAAGATTTTGTTGCATTATGATTATATAACTGAATTGGCATTAATATATATGAATTCTTAAAATCACAACTTGTTAGTTAACTCCTTGTGCAATTGGAGAGACTTAAAATTTCACATTACAAACTAAAGATGATAAAATTAATAATAATAAAAATAGGAAAATTAATTCATACATAAAATAATAAGTGTAACTATACACCTGTGTTTAGTAAGGTATTATCTTATTCAAATATAATGTAAAAGATACAGTCATATCTACTTTCTTCACTCTTCAATCCAAGATAAGATAAGGACCTATTCTCAAAGTGCTCCATACATTGCTCCTCATGATATGATATTACAAACAAATAAAAAAAAATAAACCGAGTCACTTTGAAGATGTAGATTCAAAAAAGAAATTTGGTTATTGTTATTGTATATATATTAAAAATGTATAATATTTATTATTCTAATGAAAACTAATATATATATATATATTTCTAAATAATATAAAAATATAATATATACATCTATTTAATGCAAAATATAAATAGAATATATTTTAGTAATCTATACTTAATGACTGGGGATCCTTAATCTCATATAAGACTTGAATTTTCTCTATTAATTGTTATCTCTTGTCTCTCTCTACCAAAATCTAAACTTTTGAATTTATTAGCTACAAACAATCTGTAATACAAATTTAGAAAGATACAATTTTTGCTAATCAGATTTCGGTAGAAAGGCCAGGAGAGGAGAGATGATATGGTGGGAAGAATCCAAATCTATCTCATATAGAAGTGTTCTGCCGCTTAAATACTTGAAAGATCCTATTTCTGGGCAATTGAATGGCCACTCCACTGCATGGTATTACGTCTCACGTCGGTTAGACCTGAGAAAGTGAGGGGGTTTATAAACGGGAAGTCGCACACTCCAAACGGTGTGTGTTTTAGAGAGAGTAATGATCCCATAACAAATGATATCAAAGCTTATCTCGGATTTGGGCCAAAAGAGCCCCACCGGTGAGTCACTCATGACAAGGGCATCATAGATTGGTCGAAAAAGAGTATTACATCCCACCTCGGTTGGACTTATGGAGGTGAAAGAACTAATAAGAGGCTGTACATTCCAAAAGGCGCGTCTTTGGCAGAGAGAGAGAGCAATGATCCCGTGACAATAGACATGGAAGTGTTTCAAAGGCCAGTTCATTCACTCATTTGCTCAAACTTGCATTCGCAAAATGGGGAATGCAGAACATATTTTTCTTCGCAACCATCCATTTATGGTGGCAAATGCTGTTTGGTCCTTTCTTCTTATTTCCATTGGCACTTCGCCCCCAAGCCAAGAATTGTGTAAATTCAATTAGATTACTCACCTCAGCCAGCAAACAGGGCTCTCCCGATGGAGAGGGCTGGACTATTATGCTCTGGATAATACCAAAAATTCAGACAAGGAAATCATCCAAAGCTTTAATCACCATCCAGTTTCAAAACGATACGCAGATCCTGACACGTTTAGGAAGTCAACAAGGTTTTTTTGAGGCAGCACGACAGTAAATGTTTTTTTGTGATCATCATCATCAATTCAGATTCTCTATTTTTAGTAACTGAATATACGGTGTGCAAAGCTTCTAAAGATCCATTTGCAGCAATAATAATAATAATAATTCCGCCGGTATATCCACCAGAAGAAGACAGAATTACGGATGGTATAAATATATGCATTCACGTGTCACATGACGAGTGGGATGCGGAAGATTGAACAAGGCAGGTGACGCAACGCAACATCTGCATGAGAAATTGAGAGTATGGGCATTAACTTTTGCTTTAGCAGATTGTGTTGTGATAGTGATTGAAGTGCCCAAATTCTCAATCGGTGCCTTGCGTTCTGATTCCCGTACAGATACGTACAAAGTCTCGCCGAGTTTCACCCCGTGCCCACCACTACAGTTTCTGCGGTTCCACTCGTCTTCTTCTCTGCCTCCAATGTATAGAGTTTACACAATCGATGTTCGATGCCTCAAATTCAACCAAAATCCTAAAAATCTCGCTTCGGCCAATATCTAATTCTCTCGGTAAGCTCTTCTCAATACACATCTCCTCGTTTTTGAAATCCCAGCTCTCTCTATTTGTTTGTTTCGCCGGAAAATCTTACGGAAAAGTAGAACAACAGGAAGTGAGAATGAAGATGGAAGGTACATAATCTGTTGAAATTTCTGTATTATCGTCGTAGATTGCATATGTAGTGCCATTTTAATTAATTAAAGTCTTAGAAGGGAATTAATGCTTTGTTCTGTACACACTGGAATTGATGAAGTAGTCAAGTATTCACAATAGACGAAATGCGAGGATGGAATTGTGGAAGTTTTCAAAAACTATCGGGCAATGAGCTCATACATTATTTGCAAATTATGCTCGTCTTGGCGTGTGGAATTGATATTGTTTTGTGCATTTGTGATGTATTTAGGTGTATGAAATTAGTTCATTCATTTTATGTGATGATGCAGTAATTATGGCCGTTTAGTATTTAGCTCTCCCGTCAATGACAATTGAGGCTCTAATTCCTCTACTTGAATGCGATATGGAAGCTGCGAATGAAAATTTTTCAGCATCCCTTAGCAATGAAAGGAAGAAACAAGACAATCAGAAAATCCATTCTTCCAGGGATAAGATTCCAGGAGGGGAACTTTGGAATGATGGACTCATCTGTGCTTTTGAATTTGTCCCCGGATCTCGGGGGAATAAATTAACAGAAGCAGTTAAAGAGATGGCAAAAAAGAAACTCTTACAAGGCGATCAAAATAACTCCTTAAGAACAAACAGCAGTAGAAACTGCGGTAATGAATTTTCCCTACCAGTTGAATCTGGAGTTAGGAATCGTGATGCTATAGGTGGCTATCATCATGACCAGGATAATCAGTCACAGCACCTCTTTGGCAGAGAAGGTCTTCTAAGAAGCTACTGGAGACCAATTGGTTGGGCAAGAATTTCTGAACTTATCCAGACCGTGCAGGTTGACACTGACTGGGCCTCACAATCGCATGAGATCTCAGATGACGAAAGTAATGTTGCTGTTGCGGATGTAGCAACTCCTTGCCGGGAACAGCCGGTGGGTCCGACTTGGTGGTGTCATGTGGATGCAGGTCATCCATTTATTAGCGCATGGTTAAGTAGTGCTCAATGGTTACATCCTGCTATTAGCGTTGCTTTGCGAGAAGAAAGTAAATTAATCAGTGAGCGAATGAAATACCTTCTATACGAGGTAATAAACTATTTATATTCAAGGGTTACATTAGCTATTTCTTTTTATTTGGAAATACCAATTATTTCTTACCACATACCAAGCGGGTGTCTTAGACTTCATAATAATGTCAAACCCAGTATAATGTAATTAATTTTATCCTCCCTTTTATATATTAATACTTTCAGTGCAGTTTTCAGTAAAATTAATGTAAAGAAACCAAAATGCAGTCAAAGTTATGAAACAAGCTATAGTTTTTGTTTTGACAGGTTCCTGTTCGAGTTGCTGGTGGACTACTATTTGAACTTCTTGGGCAGTCTGCCGGTGATCCTTTTATTGAGGAAGATGACATCCCCATTGTTTTACGAGCATGGCAGGCACAAAACTTTTTGGTGACAGCATTGCATGTTAAAGGCCTTACATCAAACGTCAATGTGTTAGGTATTGTAGAAGTTCAGGTCAGTCCTCTTTTACTCATCAGATAGTTCTTCTGTCAGAAGGAAGGTTCTTTGATTATTTCTATTCTTAACATCATGCTACTAAGGTTTATCTGAATATTTAATTTTGTATTTTCATGCAGGAACTGCTTGCTGCTGGAGGGACAAATATACCACACTGCATTCATGAGGTTGTAGCACACCTAGCAAGTCGTCTGGCACGATGGGATGATAGGTGAAAATTACTTAAATCTTGTTATCTAACTTATTAAATCATTATTGGTTTCACCTTTGATATGTATGATTACTGCTTTTCTTTTAATTTATAACTTGCTGTTTTCCTCCTTTCTAGAATATGATCTTAACATGAATAGATATTTAGAATTCACTGGAAAGCGGAAATTGTTGAAACAATAAATGAAATAACTGTAAAGCAAAAGTTGTTGCTCTTAAGCAATGCTCATTATATGGGGAAAAAAGTCGAAGGATCACTGTTTTTTTAGTTATATCTGCCTTATGTGTAAAGCACAAAAAATGCAAGCAAATATACCTTGGCATCCTATCTTTGGGCTCAATTTCTTGTTAGGTATTCTGAAAACTTACACACAAAATGGTCAAACTCAATTTCTCAAATGGATGTCGAAAAATAAGAACACATGTCAAATGTGGGACATATGTGAACTAGTATATCTATTTGTTGCTAAGAATTTTGTAAGGAACTAAATACAGGAATCTTGTGGTCAACACATTATGACCATTTGTACGAAGGTGATTCAGTAACAAAAATGTGAAAAAGTTGTTCCCCAAAGGACTCTTGGAAATCCTGGAAAGAAATAAGACCTAAAGTTTGAAATAATTTTTATGAAATATAACATCTCATTACCGTTGATGATTGAAGTTAAATGAACGTGTCACAGAGCCTGGGGAAAGGAATGCTGTAATCTTTGGAATTAGATTGGCTCCTTACGGTTACTTGGGATAGGATACTGCCTTCTTTGTCCTGTTATGGGTCTGGAACTTGGACTTTGAATATCCAAGGCATCTGATGTCCTTTTTTTCCTTTCAGTTTTGATTGTCAATAATACACTTTAGAAGTACTCCTTCAAAATTCATTTTCCAACCAATTGAGGGAAATAAAAATGAAAAATCTGTTACTTCTGATTGAGACTAACTTTCAGTGATCCATGACACACTAAGGAAAAAAATTAAGAAGAAAGGAATTGAACACCCATTTAAACCAACTCTTAGCATTCTCCATTTTTCCCTTTCTTCCTCCTTGACCTATGCAGGAATTTTCTAAAATGCTATATAGTGAACATTGATTCTACTGATTAGATTTACGAAGATGATTCAGTAACAGAATTGTGAAAAAGTGGTTCCCCAAAGGACTCTTGAAAATCTTGGAAAGAAATAAGACCTAAAATTTGCAATAATTTTTATGAAATATAACATCTTACTACCGTTGATGATTGAGCTTAAATGAACATGTCACAGAGCCTGGGGAAAGGAATGCTGTAATCTTTGTAATTAGATTGGCTCTTCACAGTTACTTGGGATAGGATACTGCCTTCTTTGTCCTGTTTTGCGTCTGGAACTTGGACTATGAATATCTAAGGCATCTGATGGCTTTTTTTTTTTTTTTCAGTTTTGATTGTCAATAATACACTTTAGAAGTACTCCTTCAAAATTCTTTTTCTAACTGAGGGAAATCAAAATGAAAAATTTGTTACTTCTGATTGAGACTAACTTTCAGCGATCCATAACACACTAAGGAAAGAATTAAGAAGAAAGGAATTGAACACCCATTTGAGCCAACTCTTAGCATTCTCCATTTTTACCTTTCTTCCTCCTTGACCTATGCGGAAATTTTCTAAAATGCCATATGCTGAACATTGATTCTACTGGTTAAATTTTTGGGTTGCAAAGATGAATAAACCTCAGAATTTAATGGCTTTTGGTCCTATACTAAGCACTAGACTATTTAGTAATTAAGGATAATTTAATTGTCAAGTTGGGTTTGCCTATTTAAGGATCACTGTCTACTATTGTTGGGCAGACTTGAATTTAGAATTGAAAATATTAGTAATTTTTAAGTTTTCATTTTTGCCTCTCTAGATTCTCCCTCTGTTAATTAATTCTCCCCTAAATCCCTCTCTCTTTCCTGTACTGTACTGTTTGTCCTGCATCACTATATTAATCAGTTTTTTTTATGATATGCATATACTTCATTATTAATGTGTTTGATGTAGGTTGTTCCGTAAACACATATTTGGGGCTGCAGATGAAATTGAATTGATGTTTATGAACAGGTGATTCCATGTGCATTAGACCATTATACATTTACGGTAAAAATTGAACTTCGGTGGTCATTTTATATTTTGTTGATAACTTGGATGCCCAATGTTTTAATCTTCTTGATAGGAGGAACCATGAGGATTTGCATCTTTTCAGTATAATATTGAACCAAGAAATCAGAAGATTGTCATCCCAGGTACCTTTATGCAGGGATGCTGGCAAAAAGGCCAATACTTTGTCGTGAAAAAATCTGTGAAAGACTAGTTTATTCTGGAAAATAATTATATAGCCATTGCTACGTTTCTTACTTTATGAATTCATTAATTGACTTTCTTATCAGTTCTTAACACATATTATTGCATTAAAAGTTTAGAAGAAATCATCCTCCCTCTCTCTGACTGTTTGTTTGTCTGTCTTACCCCTCTCTTTCTCTAAGATGACAACAGTGGATTTGCATGAGTTGGAGTGAGAGGAGGAAATGGGACAACTTTTTGATCTCCACTAAATTGTTTGTGGTATGAATTGTCAGAAAAGGATAATAAAATAAGAGCCATGACTTGGTGCTTCATTTTGTAGAAAGTACAATTTGAATTTTATATAAACTATAATGTTTCTAGAACAAGACTGGATAACAGGTAGTATATGGGCTTGGGATCTTGGGTTGCATCACTACTCCTTATGAATCAAATAACACAAACATAATTTCTGTCCATTTTATTGTTTAATCATCCGTCCTGAGATGTGTCATCTTCTCGTATTCCACTTCATATTTTGTGATCTATGTCTTGGTAGTTCTAAAATATGTAAGACAAAGAAGATGGTTGTTTAGAGCACATTAAAGAATTGTCTTTCACAGCAAACCTCAGGTTTTAAGGTGACTTTGAAAGACCAATAGATGCAAAGTTTGCATTTTCTTTTCAGCTCTGCACAAAGTGCATTAATTATGTGTTTTGAAAGGTTTTACGGGGTAGGTTTCTAGGTATGATTGTAGGTTTGCAAACATACCGGAGGAAGTTTGAAACTTGGGAGTTATGATGGGCTTTAAGAAGTGCTGAGTGAAGTAATCATATATCCTTACTAACTAAGTAGTCAATTACTAAATAATAGTCAAGGTTGATACCATATTATCTACTACTTCCTTACGCTTGACTATACAAGTCAAAGCCTTCTGAGATTGTATAGTAACTTAATAATGTTCAAAACTAAAAGTATCTAATGAGTTAGTCTCTTTCAATGTTGGTGTCTTTTCAATTTCTTTTTATTTAATTTCTCATGTAAAGAGATGAGTTACCATTATTCGTTGGATATATCTGGTTTTCCTTTTTGAGTTTCGCATAATGCTGTAGAAAGTAAGACTTTACATATTACACAGCTTTATTGGTTGCACTTAGCTAGATTTTTTGAGTTCTACCATAAAATGTAGCTCTATCGTGCTACTTTTGTATGTAGAATAATTTTACACGTACATTTCTTTATTTTGTTTGATTTATCAGGCTATAAGAGTGAAATGGTCTCTCCATGCACGAGAGGAAATTGTTTTTGAACTTGTTCAACAATTGAGAGGAACTGAAACAAGATCCTTGCTAGAAGGAGTAAGAAAGAGTACTAGAGAAATGATAGAGGAGCAAGAAGCAGTTCGTAGTCGCTTATTTACAATTCAAGATGTCATGCAAAGCACAGTCCGTTCATGGTTGCAGGTTTTGTAATCTTGGCCAACTACTGAACTATACTCTACATAATGAGAAAGATACAGATGTTTCATCATTAAAATTTATTTATATACACCTAAAGTTCTTGCACTTCCTACTAGGATAGGGGAAAAAAATTATTTGGCATTCTTCTTGTTACATGATTTTGTTGTTGCGATAAGGGGAAAAAATAGTGCAATTGGGTTTGCAGTGTTTGAATTAAAAATAAACTACTTCCTGTGAATATTTGGCTTCTGAAGAAAAAAGTAGAAGCACAAAATGGCATGCATTCCTAGATTTAAGGTTTCTTCAATATAAAAAACTGCTGAATCTAGAGTAGATGTATAATATGAATTCCACATTGTAACCTTATATATGTGTGTGTGTGTCTGTGTGTGTATGCAATCTTTGAAATTAAGTTAAAAACACAGTTTTAGGAACATATTTTGTGTAGTTGGCTTTTATATCACCGCATCACTCTGGATGCAGGCTAAAAATGGTAGAAATAGCACAATAGAAGTGTATATCTTCAACATGATAAAATTGTATAATTTTATACTTTGCATCAGACTTTGCCCCTCATGCAATTGAACAATTTATAAAAATGATGTTCCAGACACTAAATACGGTGATTGTTTTGTTTCCACTTTTATTAAATTGTTTTTGAATGTTCACAAAATTTTTTGCATGTATTTGAATAACATAGGTGCTTTGCAATAGAAGAAATTACGTTTGACATATTTTATGCGGGTTTTTTTCTCAGTGACACTGACAACACAGGCCACTGATATGTGGCTTTATGAAGAACAGTGCATGGAGAAATACCTTTGTGCATATATGTTTCAATATGACGAATGTCTACCCACATTCACATGTATCCGACATTGTTTAACATGTGGTCTTCCCTGCTTGTATATTAGGATGAACATCTATAAGCAAAGTTTCCTGTCCTCGTGTTTAGGAAATCTTGCAATATTATACAGTAATTCCTCTCTTGGTTTTTACAACTTTGAGGTTTAAAACAAGGTTAAGTTGGCTCCCAGAGGTGTCAAAATATATAACACATCTTCTGATTTTTCTACCATATCTAATTACTAATCATTGTTTCTGCAATAGCAGAGTCTGCTCAAACCTTATTGATTAGGCATATCTTTGTGTTAAATCTACTTGTGGAATCTTTGGTGTCAACTTTACCTTTCTTTGTTGAAAGAATATTAGTTAAATAAAGAGACAAGTGCTTCTCCTAATAGATTAAACTTTAGGATTGAATTGACGTTTGGCATGGTATTAAACTTTCATGACCAAGCAATCAGGTTTTCAATCCATGCCTCCGTCATTCTCATAATTAAATTAAATTTTAGCACAAGGTATATTAGGCTTGTACTTTATCCATGGCCACACTTAAAGCCCAAAGAGATTTCAGTGAGAGGCCCACATTAGAATAAAACCAATATTGAGCTTTCACCTAACAACTTGAGATTTTAGAGATATTAGTAAAACCAATCATAAATCTTCACTAAAAAGTCTAAGCTTTTGAGTTGAAGTAGCCCTTCACTTGGTATTAAAACCTCTATAACCAAGGTGTCGAGATTTTAATCCTTGCCACTTCCATTTGCTTAATTAAACTAAAAGTATGTTAGCCTGTGCTTTGTTTACACTTTAAGCATAAAGGACTTTTGTGTGGGAGAACTTACTACAAATATTAATAAAACCAATTAGAGGAAGAAAATTTCCAAACAAGGTGTGAACAAGTGAGATTTTCAAGTATTATTATAATCCTCAATCCTTAGCTTGTCAGTATCCTGGTTACTCTAAGTTGTTCTCTTGACTCTTAGGATAAGATCTGGACGTATGGTTGCCCAAACAATCCATCCATGTGGAGGAAGGAGTAGAACAATGTACTTAAGGGTGGATAAAAAAGGGAGAGATAGATTGATACATAATGAATCAAATTAATTGTCTACAAAACCATAATGAATCAGAAGACCTTGGAATCGGCCATCCCTAAAGTTTTAGCTTTTTTAACTTATATAGAAGCCAATTGTATCATTTTTATGAGAACTTTTAGTTGTCATACTAAACAAGGGAATCTTAGGAATAACAGTGAGCAAAAGCCTCCTTATATTTGGCTGTTGTTCACTGTTGGCATGACTTATACTGACTGAACTGTTATATGTGATGGATTATTATCAATATCTTAGTGATTTTAATGATGTCCATGCCATTGTTAGAGATAAAAATAGGCTTATATTCTTGCTATTTGTTTCAGGACAAAAGCCTCACGGTCACCCACAATTTAGGAGTGTTTGGGGGTGGGGGCCTTGTTCTCTCCATCATCACGGGCCTGTTTGGTATAAATGTAGACGGAATACCTGGAGCTGATGGATCTCCGTATGCATTTGCTCTGTTCTCTGGCCTCCTTTTTCTGTTGGGAGCTGTGCTAATTGGAATTGGATTGCTTTATCTTGGGTTGAAAAAACCCATCGTTGAAGAAAATGTTGCAGTGAGAAAACTCGAGCTTCAAGAGCTGGTCAAGATGTTTAAACATGAAGCAGAATCTCACGCGCAAGTGCGAAAAACAGTACCTCCTCATAAAGATATTCCTCAAACTCCAGCAGGTAAGAAGTTTTTAAATGGTGCAAATCATCTTTTCGTCGGCTAAAAGCAGTGCATCTTTTTAAACTTTGAGATATGTGGGTTTTTGTATGGTACTGGATTTTAGCAGTTCTAAGTAAGGATCGTGTATATTTAAATTTCCCTGTCAGACTTATTTTTGCCCATTATTATTGAGCAGCTATTATTCTGATTATTAATAAAAGCAGTGCATCTTTTTACACATGATATATGTAGGGTTTTTATATGGTACTGGATATCAACTGTTCTGAGTAAGGATGATGTATGTTTAAATTTCCCTTTCACATATATTTGTGCCCATTAATATTGAGAAGCTATTGTTCATAAATAATAGCGCTGGCTAATGGGATTGATTCTTATCCTGCCCTTTTTTTCTTGTCGTTACTTTCAAAATTATAGAAGGCAGGGTAGCTCTAGCTTAGTTACCCCCTTTTCCCCTATATCATCCACAATAACCCCTATAAAAGCTATGGCAGCCATCTGACATTGTCCAGAAAATTTTCCTTAGCTATTGTTGAATGGTAGTTTGGGACAATCTCTTTTGATGTACTTCTAACTAGCACTGCCTAATCAAAATTATGTTGAAACAACGGTAATGGTGCTGACAATGTCATTTCTCTTTGTTTATGGATAATCAGGATAAGCTTAATTATCTGTAAGTGGAGTCATGGTAATGAAATTAGGTGTAACTTTTTAAAGGTCTGTTATTAACTTTTTCTTTGAAAATAGTTTGTACATACATCAATTAATTTACCTTGGTGGTGCGTTCAAATGCAGACCATTACGTTAGTCAATTTGTATTGGGGTATATTTTGTTTCAAATTTATTTTTCAAGCTTTTGATTAAATTATCAATTCTGCTACATATTAGATATTCTAATGTAAGTGAGGAGAAATTCTCATTCGAGACGGAAATTAGGCAGAAATATTAAATACTTGCAAGATACGTTGCATGTGGGTGGATCTAGCATGCTGGGACAATACAACGCCTTTTTATCACTTGTAATGTCCTTGAGTTCTATACATAACTGAATTTGGCAACTAGAGTATAACTGAGTGATATAAGAGACAAATGAAATTTAGTATCATGCCCCAAGTTTTTCTTTTAATGTAGATCAAATATATTTAAAAAAATTAATCATTAGAATGGTAATTAAAAGTATTTGGTCTAATAATATAAAAAAGGATAATCCTACGGATTAATCTAATAATTGAGACGAAAAAGTGTGCAGTTAGATATATCGTTGAGTTCAAAAGAATGGAGTTAAACTGAACACCACATCATAGCAGCAGTAAAAACTTAAAATAATGGTGACTGTTCATTTTTACTTCTGTACTAATTATAAATTAAAAGATATAATTTTTCAGTGGCCAAAAAGAGCATGCGTTAGCTATGCCAGTCTCTTCCAATTAACTTATTTCATCTAAAATTTCATATACTTATGAACCCTAACTAAAATTAAATTACCTAAAATCATGAAATTGAGAGGAATTTCACTCAGGAGCATACTTATTAAACAGATTTGCACCAGACCTCAAACTCAGGTGCTTTCATATAGGCCTTTTTTTTTATTACAGTATTTATTATATCATTGTGATAATTACTCAACACTTTATTTATTTTTTATTATTTTTTAAAGCACAAGCTTGAGTATTATTTTTTTATATCATTTATTTTTTTATTTTTATACTTAATATTCTATATATCAAATAGTTTTCTAGTAAAAGTTTATTTTTCACATATAGATAGATAATATTATAATTATTCCTTTTGTTTTTTTGTTTTTGAGGATTTGATATCATGATTAAGACTAGAGAAAGAACAAGATCTAACTTCATGGGGTTGAAAACTTTGCCACACAAACCCCACTCGCTATAGTAAAGCCACTTGGCGGCAGTAACAAACGGTTATGTGTAGCTCTCTCCCACCACGTGATTCTCTTGACCGCCATGACTCTCAGCCCAAAAAATCAAAACCCTTACAAACCCCAACCCGCCATTCTTCTCTGCCCTCTAGATTGACTTGTAGTTGTAACCGTGATACCAGCACCCATGATTCAAGAAGACAATGAATCTTTTTGATACAACCCAACTTCTGAACCCAAAATGCAGATTCACCATGGATGAACCCCTTCTGTCCAAGAAACTTGGAGTGGCAGCAGAATCATGTAGCAGGCCATCAGCCATAAGAGAATTTCCCTCATCTTATATTGATCTTATCACCAATGAAGAAATCATTCAGATCATCACCACACCCAAGGCTAGCACTTCTTATTTGAACCTCATAGCCAACTTGAACAGAAAAAAGAAGATCGTCCATCGCTCACACTCTGCTCCATCAGTTTTCACTGATATCAGAGAAGCTTATCACGATCCCTTTGACCTCAGAACTGCACAAAAATCACCTTTGATAGTGAGGCTATCTTTTATCGGTGTCATCTTGTATGTGGCAACTGGGGTTTTCGTTTACTTGATAAGTGGGAGTTTCAAGGGCGCATCCACATTCAGGCTTGTGGATGCTGTGTACTTCACGATGGTAACTCTCTGCACAATAGGGTATGGTGATATTGTCCCCGATACCGCATTCACCAAAATCTTCACCTGTGGTTTCATTCTAGTGGGTTTTGGATTTGTCGGTATTCTGCTAAATGGGTTAGTTACCTACATTTGTGATAGACAAGAAGCAATGTTATTGAGCACCATGGATGAGAATCGATTCAATACAATAGTTAGAACATATATGATAGACAAGGAGAAAGGAAGAATGAGGATAAGAACCAAGGTGTGTCTAGCTTTGGCAGTGGTTATTTGTTGCATTGCGATGGGAACAATCAGTGCTCACTTTCTTGAGAAATTGGGTTGGGTGGACAGTTTTTATCTCTCTGTTACGTCTGTTACAACTGTGGGTTATGGGGATTATGCTTTTACTTCTGTCACTGGAAGGTGCTTTGCAATAATATGGCTGTTGGTGAGCACATTGGCAGTTGGCAGGGCCTTTTTATACCTAACTGAATACAGTATTGACAAGAGAAATCGCACTATTGCAAAATGGATTCTTCAGAAGAAGATTACCTTGGCAGATTTAGTGGCCGCTGACCTTGACAATGATGGATCAATCAGGTATGCTTGTTCTTTTTTCTATTAAATAGAATCTA
Source organism: Erythrophleum ivorense (assembly GCA_026724425.1). Taxonomy (NCBI): domain Eukaryota; kingdom Viridiplantae; phylum Streptophyta; class Magnoliopsida; order Fabales; family Fabaceae; genus Erythrophleum; species Erythrophleum ivorense. Next base: position 1,540,330 of record JAIUCV010000034.1, on the reverse strand, counting down.
TGTCAAAATAAATCAGCATATGAATTTGCAGTTAAATTTTACATGATTGTTGAGTTGTTGGTAATCTAAATCGAGTCAATCACATATAAACAAAGTCAAAAGTAAGTTTTATTAAAAAATAGAATATTTATATATCTATTCATATTTAACCTGATTTATTTATCTTTGTAAGATCAAGTCTATCTTAGAATTTCTTTTAATAAATATTGAGGAATATCATTATTAGGAGTCAAAGCTGGACTAAAAGCAAGATTGGACAAATTATTGACTGATTTAGTCGCTTCAAAAATAAATTTTAGGAATAAGTAGGTCTGATGTAGTAGAGAGAGGTAACCTTCTCTATGTTTACTGAGCAAAAAGAAAACACCAACGTGGAAAAACTGATGAAGAACAGATAAAGAGTTCACAATGTAGATTTCAATAGGCTCTTATATAGGATACACAGTCGCAATCCAGCACATATTTTTGGATCATTATCATGCTTTCAGAAAATTTTTAAGGTGTAGTATGCAAAATTTTGCACACATAGATAATAAACCAAGTGCAGCTAATACAGTAATATTTGCTCCAAGTTTTCATGTCGTATCAGAGACCAGTTTTATGTTTTTGTAACTTTTTCCTTCTATGCTTGCAGCAAGTCTGAATTTGTCATATACAAGCTTAAGGAGATGGGGAAGATAGCTGAGATTGACCTACAGCAAATAAGCAAACAATTTGATTCTTTGGACAGTAGCAAATGTGGCAAGATTACTCTTGCTGACCTCATGGAAACCGTCTAATACAGAAGTCAATTCTATAAAAGAAATATTATCCTAATCTTACTTGCCTTGGCAACGGCTACTTGCTTTGGTCTTTATCAAGAAAATGGATCCTTTACGGAAGAGAAGTTGATGGTGCTACTCCAACATCCAAGAAATATAAAATAAAATAAAACAACCTCCTGTTTGGGAGACGTGAACGGTGATGCTGCTGCGCTTGAAAAGTAGCAAACAATCCGAATTCTAATATCAGTGAAGAGAAGATGGTCCAGCATTTCCAACCATTTATTGCCCATACACTTGATCCTGCAAAAGACTTGCCGTCTCACGTGATCAAAAGGAATGGACCTTCTCTTGCACGGATACTTCTCAATTTTAACGAGCCTTTACTGCATCCTCGTAGAGAGTCAGCCTCGAGAGTAATGTTTATTTATTTATCATTGACAAGAGAAGAGTTATTCACATTATAAGAGGGTTAATCAAAATCCTTTTGCAGAGATTAACCCTCTTGCAGAGACCAAAATGAAGTACCAGGAGAAGCTGCATGATCCATTCCTGATGTGGGGTCAGCTGGACATCTCTGGTAGTCCAGTGCATGGGAAATCTGGAATGTGATTGATTCTATCACATTTTAGCAACAAGTCTATAAAAGTTAGTTTGGAAAATTTAAGCGACAAATCTACTTTTAGTAACAATTCAAGCATATAACTCGCAATTTTAGGATTACAGCATACATCATCGCTACAGTGGAATTAGATATTCAACCAGGGAATACAACACCGACAAAACTGGCACAAAATTGTTTTATCACTCGATGATTAAGAAATATGTAAACTGTATTCACCAACACGTACGGCTAGAATCAACACAATTTACAAGAGACTATATTTAGATTTTTTATCAATATTTGCAGAATCTCCCATAATCATAGGAAGGAAGAATGCCACATCAGCAAACGAAACGAACATATACATATTAATTTTGTAACTCAAAAGTGAGCTTGGGCAAAATCTATTGCAAGGTGTGAGTGGGTAAATTATGAGAATCTCGGAAGCCATAGTTACGAAATCCAGGAGCCAGACCATTTAGCCTGCATGAAACGAATTAGACATATATTTCAATATAAAATGGTAAAATATGACCCAGGTAGAATGGTGAATTTTCTAACGTAATCTACTCCCTTACACTGAAAGTTCCTCTTGAGGAGTCTTTCACAAAAACCTCACAGCTACATTCATCTAAGGGATAATAGACCAAAAATTTTGCAGAGTAAGTCACAGGCATGGGTCTTGCAACTTCACTTAATTCTCCTTAAGCACTGCAGGAAATTTGTCAAAGTTTGATGCTCCTGTAATTGACTGAGCAGACAAATGCGGCCGGAAGGACCAGTAGTAAATCAATACATCAACATCTCATTACACTGAGATAGTGAACATCTTCAATGATTTTTATCCTTTTTCGACATGAACTTATTTTGGTGCTAGAAGCAAAAATGCACCAAATTTTTCTTGAAGAATAAAGTTAGCCCTCACCTGGCAGCAGAAGATGAACAGTGAATTTATCAGATCCTCAATTTTGCCTCCCCAGGACTTCTGATTCTGTGAGTTTAGAATTTCGAGAAAAGCCTTACATTACGTTTTCTTACTCTTTTAAAGAACATGCTTAATAATAATTATACAACTAAAAGCTCCCCAAGCAACAATAGTGGCAGTATCCAATTCTTCAATAGAGACAATAAGTTTGATACTTTGGCAGATAAAGATGTGTACCTCTGTCTGATCCCATGAATGCTCTCAAGTAGTTCCACCATTTGTTGCAATCTTGAATTGTTTGGCTTCTCATCACCATCCAGCACCAAGGTTGAGACTTTCAAAACAGTGATAAGTTCAACTTCAATTTCACTGAGCTTTTGATCTATATGTTCCATTAATGCCTCGTAAGAGGAAATTTCAGTCAAGACGGTAGCTTTTTTGTCTTCATCCCAATTGCCAGTATTTAGGATTTGCCGAAGATCCTCAGTCTCCTTGTCACTCAGCAAATTCCCTTGACTTTCCACAGAAAGCCGCACATCTTGAATTTCACTGGATTTCATCACATTAGAATCCAAGCCATTCTCAGTAATATCTTCTCCAAATTCCTCCCTTGGATTAATGATTCGAACTGGAGTTGAAGGATCTTCTGTTTTGTCTTCAATATTCATAGAGACATACCCAATTAGCTGACTTTCTTTCAACGATATTGCCTGAAACCATATTACTCACATATTATAATACAGACGAGCAGATATTACTACGTGAAGTAAAAGAAAAACAGTAGCACCAAGAAAAGATAGAAACTGAAAACAAAAATTATATGTGAGATAGGCAAGGCCAATAGTCTTGCTTGACAGGCATAATTGAGGTCATTCAGACTGTAGAAGATATATATAGGCAACTATAAGAAAACACATTTTAAAGTATTTGAGATTACATTTATATATTAAAGAATTGACAAATACAAAATGTGTATTTGAGATTACATTTATATATTAAAGAATTGACAAATACAGATTCAAAATGGGGGGAAAAAAAGAGCATCCATCTTTGCAGTTAAGCAAAGTTAATTTGAATCCCCTCTGACATAAAATTTTTATATGTAAAGAGGGGTTACCTATCAAATAGCTTATACCTCAAAAAGTAATGAGTCAGAATATGCCAATTTCCTAATAAGGGTTAAAAAAACAAACCTGCTACATAATTTTCCTCTTTAGAAAAATAAGTGTTATTAAGAGAGTAAATTACTCTCTCCTCCTTTAAAAGATGCTTACATTATGCAGTCCTCTCCTCTATTATAAAAATATACACAACCTATTGAAGTTAAAATATAATCCAAATACCCTCAAGAATAATATTGATTTCTTTTATTAAAAATATAACTTGTTAAAAAGAAAAATACATTTTTAAACTATTACTTCTATGTTATTTATTTTATGTTGAAAACTATAAATTTAATTATTCTAAATTTAGAAAATTCACTATTTTTATATGATCAAACACATACTTAGTACTTTTTATATTATATAAATAATAGATATAAGGGTATTTACGTCAAAATAATTGCAATTGTAGCTCATATTTTGCTGTCTGGAAGATTAGTGTAGCACATTTTTTTTATTTCAAGGAAGAAGAGCATAAATTTTCAAAATAGAAGAGAAGGTCATATAATTTGGATATCTCTCAAGGGAGGAGAATGTAATTTACTCTCATTAAAAAGGAAGAAACTTCATAATTTAATATGATTCACCGGGTTTTTCCAACCTAACCCTAGTTAAATAATGTAAATTGTGCTTGTGCATTTTGAAGTTATAAATGCTATGGCAAGAAACCTAATTATCTAGACATATATTTGCTTGGCATTTGTCCATGGAACTCTGGTTTCAAACCAAGCAAAACCAAGAATGCTTGATCTCTCTGAAATAAGCAGTGACAAGTACACTGAAAGCATTATTCAAGTATTTTGGCATTTAATGTTATTTAAGTCAATGCCACCTCATCTTATCCACTGTCGTTTCTACAGTGTGCTACTAAATAATTTCACATGGTACATATTATGACACCTCATTCATCCACTATGTCATCCATTATACCTTTCTATAAGGGAGTTGCGGGTCTGTTTACATATTGGGCGATTCTTTGACTGCAAATGGTGATATAGTTACTCAATAAATTTTAGAGATAATAAGGGTGTCATAGGATTTATTATCATAAAATCTCGCCCCCCCCCCCCCCCCAAAAAAAATGTCAGTTCTTTACTCTTCCATAATTTTCTACCAGCCAACATATGCAAGGTCTATGCAATATCCAATGCTCAAGATTTGTTCCTTTGACCACTGACAAAGAAAGGTATATATAGGTACACTAAGAGGGTGTCATTTAAGAGTTACATTAAGTTATCTTCTTGTCTACGGTATTAAAATTTTCCTAACTATATTTTCATTTGCTATTTAGGTTCACCCAATCTATGTATTCCAGATATGTATTTCTATCATCTCTATTTATAACTTGAACTGAGAGCTCTTTTCCCGAATTCCTAGGCTTTCATAAATCCAGTATTATCCACTACGTAATTAAATATGACCTTAGCCTTGGAAACCGTAGCTATATGTTTATTCATCTGCAGGTGCTGATGCCTTGAAAACAAGTCAGAACTTTTTACATGTACATAAAATAAGTCTCTCCCTCAAGAATTTTTCCTGGGTTAAGAACCAAATATATCAACAAAATGGATAATTCAAAATTTAGCAAATAGCATTGTTCTATCTCAACTTATTGGTTTTATGGTAAGGTAATTGCCATAATGAAGTTGAAAAATGTATCTATATGACATTGCATTAGTAGTAATCAATTCGTATTACCTCACAAAGTTTTGTAAAAAGTTCATCAAGCAATTCGATGCGGCTTTTAGACTTCTCCAAAGCTTGCAAGACCTTCTTTCTCTGAAAAAGTATTTCCCTTGCATCATTTTCCTTCCCCTTTTGAACACTTATGGCTGCTTGCTTTTGAAGCTGCTCTGCTGCCTCTGACAATCGCAAAAGCCTCAATCTAGCATTATTTGCTGCTTCAACCACCATAGTCCATAGGTAAGTTTATATGTTATGTAAATGATTATATGCAGTCTGTGTCTAATTTTTGGATGCACTTGCATTCTAATCTAACAATGAAAAAGTCACATAGGTCAAGAGTCTCATAAAGAAAGACGAGTAAAGGTGTGAATTAATGATGGCGCTTTACACAGAAGCAATTGATGGATCTTTAATGTTGCCTCTGTTATACATATTAGTTCAATTGACCATCAATGAATAGGCCAACTGGTCCAAGAGCCTGCAATTGGGGAACCCGCTCCAGCCATTGAATCCTTCAATATGTCCAAGGTCCATTGAATTAGCTCCACTGGAACCATTAGAAGGCCCAATTCAATGGTCCACAATGAACTGGGCAATTGGGCCCAGAATGTGTAGCTGAGGAACTTCTTTCAGCCATTAAACAAAATTCTGAATTTGTAGACCCAATCCAAAGGGCCATCAATGAATTTCTGAATTTATGAAATTGTACCAATCCTTGAGGACAAGGATTATTTTCCAGGGGGAGTATTGTTACATGAGTTTGTTAGCATTCTGTTAGGCTGTTAGGAAGCCTTAGGTGTATCCCTATTAGTATAAATAAGAGATAGATGCATGTAAAGAGGTGTAATTGATTTGAATAAGAATTGTGATATGATTTTATGTGTACCACAGTGTCAATTTCAAGATAGAAAATTGCCCTAATCTGATGAAGAAGAGTTCTCTAGGAAGATTGCCAGGAAAGAAAAGAGATTTTTTGTTTGGACAGTAGCTATGAGGATTGAGGATCATTCTGACAGCATTCAGTAAGAGGAATACAAACTAAGTGGTTTATGTTAAACGTGAAAGAAAGCAGCAAAATAATGGATTATATGTATAACATCTCTCACAGGGAACCATTGTCTTTTCCTGAACAGTTTTCAAGGTGAATGGGTAATGCAACAGAGACCAAGATGCTTCAGTGACGATAAGGAAAATTCATGAATACAAATGGAATGATTTGGCTTGGTCATTGTAATATGATGTTGGAATAATTCCTCCTAATTGGCTGATTCTTATATTTCTTAGAACCTTGCGAGTCTGGACAGTGACTCAACTAAGCCAATGTTTTTCTCATTCATAATTTTGAAAGTTCCCCACTATTAGTAGTACTCATGAATGAGTAAAGGTGTATAGCAATTTAGCAACCTATCTACTAGCCACTAAAAACAAATCTATATGTACCATTTTAGACCACAGTACAATTTTTTGGCAACAGAAGTAACGAAATATGCAAAATCCAATTTTTCTCATTCTATGTCACACTATACATTGGATTGACCGATATATCAGACTGGTAATCCGGTTCCAAATAAGAAAATGATTTTCTTTGACAAACAAAATTCATGAATTAAATCGATTCTAAAAATAAAGCAACCAAAAAATAAAGTGAGAAGTGAGAGAGAAAGTTGCGTACCCTTGGTTCTGGCGGTCTCCGCCTCTGCATGAAGCTGATCGAGCTGAGAACGAAGGTTCTTCGTGTTGATGATGGCTGAAGCGCAGCAAACGGGCCTCCATAGAGGCCTGCGCGGAACCGCTATAGCAATGGTTCTACCAGAGGTCGATAACATCTCTTCCTCTCAAGCACTCGACAACGGATGAAGGAAAGCAATTTTGATCCTCTCCCATGCCCTCTTCATGGTTCTCATCGTTATCAAATTTGGATGTGCAAATTAATTTGAATGATTTAATTTTTTTTTTTAGATTTAAGAAAAAATTAAAAAAAAAGAATGGAAAATAAAAACAATTTTTAAATTATGAACTTGAAAAAATAACGTTTAAGTTTTAAAAAAAAAAATTAAACCTGAACTCTCTAAATTTAGATTTTATAGAAAGGGAGCAATAGAAAAAATATAAAAGAAAAAATCCAAATGGAAAGAAAGCAATTTGGATCTTCTCCCTTATTTTATTTAGTAAATAAAGATAGATAGATTTTAAATAAACCAAATCACCAATAAGATTTATGCAAAAAAGGTTAAACTTATAAAAAATAGTTCAAAAATAAGATTCAACTTCATATGGTTTACTATAATTTAGGCCTAAGCCGGACCTAATAAAAAATGGGTTGCGTTTGGCCCAACTTGAAAAAAAAAATAAACTTGGAATTATAATTATAAAAAAATGTAAGATACTATATAATATTGATTTAAAATTTATTTTTTATGAAATATTGATTAAAATTTAATTTCTTATAAAATATTACAATTTTTTATATTAAGTAATACATTATTTCTTATCAATTTATTTTTGTTTAGATATTAATAATTTTTATAATATAATATTATAATTTATTTTTTACTTTTATATTAAATATCATTACTTCAATACCTGAAAGTAAAAAGAATGATAAAAATTAAAAAAAAAAAATAAATAAATAAGATATAAATTAATAATATAAAAATTTAAAAAAAAAAAGATAAGATGAGTTTGAAAAAATGTCTAAACTCAATTTGTATTTTATTCAAACTTTTTAAAAATAAGTCTTTTTTATTTTTCATATCTAATTTTTTTCGAGTCAAATTTATTGAGTTGGGTGAGATTTTTGGTCCATGATCAGGTTTAATTTAGAATATTTATTCAAAATAAAATAGAAAAGCCTAAGCATTATTTAAATTTTAAGATAAAGAACAAATAACCCTCTTATACAAAAATATAGGCAAAATAATATCTCATTTGGTTGCTAGCGTTTTCTATTGTAGAGTTGGAAATGAAAAGACATATATTTGGCCAGTAGAATAAAGTTTCTATTCCAATAATTTGAACCCCTTCCTAAAAATTTGGGAATGGGCATTTCCATAATACCTTTATATAAAATGTTGCTTCATTTGTGGGAATAATATGGTGAGTTATAGCTTTGCCCTTAATACGGCTATTATGATTTTGTTTGTTAGTATTTTTTTTCTATTTTTGTATTATTTTAACCAAATCAAATATAAAAACAAAAAAATATTTATATTTCTTTTTATGTTATACCATACATGATTAATGTCTAATTTCTTTACACCATTTGTTATGCTATCAAATCTATACAGTCTAAATTTTATTTTTTATTTTTTAATCTCAAATACTATTTTTTAAGTTTAAGTTGGGAGATTATTTTCATTCTTTGATTTTGCTTTCTATAAAACTGAAAAATCAAAACTAAAATCCAAATAGTTCAAATGTTATTTAGACAATTTAGATTTAATACTATAAAACAATACTAAAAAAAGTACAAAAAATTCGTTTGCCACATGATTATAAGTCATAAAATTCTATTTCATCAAAATACGTTCTCATTATAATTCTAATATCCATTACCAACAAATCATTTCATGTAACATAAAATTATGAAAGTTATGAAGCAACATCACACAGAGAGAGAGAGAGAGAGAGAGGGTGGAAATTTTAATTAAGAAAAATAAAATACGAAAGTGAGAATGGCTTGGACTTGAAATACAACAGAAAATAAATAAGTAATGAACGGATAAAATATTACAATAACAATATCGGGGACTAATTCTCTCATCTTCTAAGCCTTGTAGAAGTCATCTATTTTTTAAATTTGACCTTTCTTATTATAGATCTGAAATACATATTACAAAATTGTTTAAGAAAATTCCAAAAATAAAGGCTAAAAAAAGAGTGGCTCATGCCACAGCCTCAAAATAAGAAATGATAGCAGCTACCATAAAAAATGTGGGCAAATTATTAGCGCAGGGTGGCAAGATCTTGTTTAGTGATAATATTATCCCTCTCTCTTTTTTTTTTTTTCTTGAAGTTGTCATAACATTGTTTTCTTATTAAATTTTTTTTTTCAGAACTTAAGTCAAATATCAAATATGAGAGTAGGGCGACAACTATTTTAAAATAAGCATAATATTAAATCCTGACATATGGTTAGCAGGCTACGTAACTAAATGAAATAGGGGATGTGATCATTAACTACTTATATAACTAAACAATCAAAAAAAAAATTGCACCCTTTGAAAGAATGTTTATGTGACATTTTGACAACCACATAAGCAATTAATAGTCACATCTTTTGTTTCATTAGGTCATGTCGCTTGTCTTATTGATTGTCTATTAACAGGATTAATGCGAAGGTCATTTTAAAATAAAAAAAGATTTTAAAAAACTAAATGAAATATTTAACTTTTGAAAAAATAACTTAAAACAAGATATATTTTTTACGAACCAAAGTGTTGATTCACTCTAGCTTCTTTAAATTCCTTGTTAGATTTTAATTATATAAAACAATTTATATTATGAGAAAATTGGAATTTATGGGCTGAAAAATATTTTGCAGTGGGCTAAAAATCTTTTTTACTCAAATTACAGCTTACTTAGGCCAACACATTTCAATTTGGATTTTATATCTCACTTGATCAATCTCTTTGAAAATCCATCTAAGTTTTGGAAGCCCAAAATACTAGAAGAAAAAGAACTTAAACTTTCCGGGCCGATTAACAGAAAAACCCAGCACAAAAAATTCTGTGCCCGTACTTCTTGATATCCAAAATTATTTGGAAAAACTACCTCCAATGATTACAAATTTGCAAAAATTACAAAAGCCGAAGATCTCATTGTATCAAGGTTAATTTTTGCAAATTTATAATTCTTAGATGTAATTTTCTCAAATTAATTTCTTGTGTATACTATGCAAATAGATCCTTAAGTGTAATATAATAAACATCATGAAAAGGATAAAAAAATTGTAGTTTAGAATTTTAGGTTAGAGATATTTATAATAGAGGGTCTTAAATTTTGAAATTATTTGTAATAGCCTAATGACCAAAAATTTAAGTTATACTAAAAAATTATAATTTAGAACTCTAAGTTAAAATTTTTTGTCATAAGATTTTTTAAAATAATTTTAAAATTTAATATCATTCAATATAAATATCTTTAACTTAAACTATAATTTTTCTAAGAAAAAGTGATAGAAAGGCAAAACATGCTATCCTAAGACAAGAATTTTGTCTCATATTCTTTACATTTCTTTCTCTTAGAAATGGCTTCTTCAATATACATGGAAAAGAATTACATAAAAAAAAATTATAAAGCATTCTTCTTCAATATTTTAACGTGCTCTCTCTCTCTCTCTCTCTCTCTCTCTCTCTTTACATTTCTACTGCTCAACTCTAGTATTCAATGAACCGAGATGTTGATTCACAACACTCTTACATTTAATGAAACAAAAATGAATGATTGAAAGGAGCAATGATGTTTAGTGCATTCAATGAAGGAATCTTGAAACAGTTAAACAAGGTTCATGCAAGAATGAAGAAATTATACAAATAACGTCTATCTTTTCCAACATTGGTATTTAAAGAAGTTGTACTAAAGATGAAGCTAAAGAACAGAATGTGCATTTATTGAAAACATTTATCTTCTTTTACTTTTATGTGTTTATTGAGTTTATAGTATTTTTATTCATCTTAATAAGCTTTAAGCAATTTGTTTTGAAATGCTATTAGTAAGCCTAGTTCTTACTCACTGAAATATTCCTATTATCTTAATTGGTTGAGTTTCTAATAAGCTTGTAATAATTTTAGGTTCCCTTAAGGTTGTAAAAGCTTCTGGCTAAACCTCGGTGATAGGGTTGCCTCGTGTGTAAGGTTGTAAAAGCACTTATATTGAGTTTTTTAAAGTTGCCTTATTGAGCAAGTTGTAAAAGCTAGGAAGCTAAGCCTTGATATAAGGGTTGTCTTGTTGTAATTTGTATGGATTTTCTTTGACTAATTATAAAAATTATTTTGTTATGTGCTCAGGGAATAGATATAGAACCATCCTTATCTGAAGTACTATAAATCTTATTGTGTGATTTTCTCTTAACTTTAAACTTTTAGACTATGTTTAAGAGTTTATGAAGGAATATAATAGAAGGGAAAGTCAAGGAGTAGCAAATCATATGTCATTCCATTATTTGGAAATTTAATGAGGACGGGAGTCATTAATGGAATAAAATGATTTAAAATTTACTTTTTCCATTATTACTCTTATAATTGGAATTTGATTCTAGTAAGTTTTTGGCCAAAAAGGATATAATTGTAATTATATCACCTATTCATTCTATTCTTTCACACACTCCATGATTTGGAGGAACAAAAAAAAAAAGTTAGGTTTTGAATAGTAAGGAAGGGTTCCTAGACTTTTTGCATGGACTATGAACTAAGAGTAGAAAATGAAAAATAGAAGTAAATGACAACTTTCAATTGTTGGCAACTAAATGCCTAAAGGATGTTATTATGGCTTTAAGCAATGATATCTAACTTGATTCAATTACTCTTATAATTTGTCTTAGCAAAAGTACTAATTATACCAAGTAATAAAGTTTCAGTATTTGAGATAAATCCTATAAGGAAAGTGTTTTTTATTATAATGGGTTACTATTCATAAGATATGAGTTTTACTTATTTAGTTAATAGTTAGTCCTACACTAATGCTCTAGTTAAGCCAATCACTTGCAATCAAATAAGAAGATGAACCTATCTTACCTCTAACTTTGTCCTACAAGAAAGATCCTATGACTAGAGAGTAAAAGATATCTAGACATCAAAATTAGATTTTAATTAGTCTAATAAAGCATTTGACTTCTTATTATTATTACTCTTGTTTAGTTCGTAGCTATAGTGTATTAAAAGCTCCTTATGAATTTTTCAACCTATCTAATAACTAGTTTAAGCAAGTACACTTCTCTCAGATTTGTATTACCCTAACTAATTACTAGATGAACTAAATAATTTAGCCATAGGATTATTCGAGATTAACTTCTTAAGAATGCATATCATTAATAGCTCTTATCACTATAATTAACTTTGGCTAAGATTGATATTTTATTATGCACCAAGTTGCTTTCTAAGATTAGCCTATTTTTAGTGCATTTCCTACAACTTCCTTAAGATATATTTAAAAGTTATCTTTCAATTTGAAATACATTGCTATAAACATACCCTTCAATATTTTCATTGAATACACTATCTATGGTTAGTCATTAATTGCATTATTAATGTGATTAATATTTAAATTCTCCTAATTAGATTCAAACAAATTGTTAATTTACTCAATCTATTTTTATTAGTGTTCTTCTTTGAGTTAATCATCTTAAACCTCAATTAAGTAGGCTAAGAATCGAAATGATAGTAGAAGCATATTGATAGAAATAACATCAAGAAGAGGAATGAATGTAATTACTCTAAATAATCATCACCAATAATAATTCACCATCAAAATTAAGACAAAAATCTATTTAGACAATCACAAGTATGAAATTAAAGAAAGAAAGTTGAAAATACAAGTTACAACAAAAAGTTCAAAAAGAGAAGGATAAATAGTATAAAGTTTTTCAAGAAATAATCCAGTCAATCCATAGAAAATTCATACTAACATTCAATAATCTAAGAGAAACTCTTAAACCTTCAAGAATCCTTTTAACTTTGAGAAAACTCTAGCTTTCCAATTAAAAACTAGTTTATGAAAACTAGAAAAGTGAAAAAAAGACTCCTCAACTCATAGTAAAGAAGTAAGTTTATAAGAATTTAAAAATACCTACTTATTACAACCAAGTAGATCATAGTCATGACAAGCAATAACTTAGGACATGAGATGAACAAGCACCTTTAGGGAAATATTTGTAATCAAGTCCTTAGGCTTTGTAAATCTCTACTTCTCAAGCTTAAATCCTTATTTATTTACATTTAAGTCATATGATTCATAATAATAAAACTAAATGAGAAATTAATCAAATAAAAGTAAGTAAAATATTTTAAAAATTAAACATCATTGTAAAATAAGAATATGACTTCACAATATCACAAATCAACCACATACTTAAGGAATTTCAAGTAAAAGTTAATTTTTATAAAGTATTGCAATTTAGTCTTAAAATGGAGAGTTTATGAACAAAAGATCCTAATTACATCCTTCAGCTTTAAATTCCAAAATCATATAAATTTCGATGTAAAAAGGTTGAAAAACATTGAAAAGAAAATTATAAATCCTATTAAAAGTTTTTATAAAAGTGTACAAATTAGAGACTTATCAAGAGTCTTAGAGTCCCTCTTTTGCCATTTTATTCTACTTTAAAAAAGAAAATTTCTGTATAGTAGTTTAATTCATATTAGCCATTTTATCCTTTGCCATCTATCTAAACATCCTCTTAACTTTTGAATCTATAGTCTTTATGAAACAAGAACCTAAGAAAAAACTTTGATTTTGATTGAGATTCTTAGTTTAATTGATTTCACAAGTATATTACTTTTAAGGAATCTTAACTTTCAAAAGAAGGTGGTAGAAACCTAAGTTTCTTGAATTAAAAAAAAAAACCTTGAAAATTAAAATTCATTTAGAAACCCAATTCATCCCCATTATTGGGTTCTTCTATACCAACATCCCTAACTTTCTTAAATTATATCACTTTAAGTTTTGAGTAAATTACACCCTAAGAGATTTTTAAAATATATGGCTTTCCTATTTATTTTGAAAATTTACATTCTTTTTTCTATAAAAGCAAAAGGTACATTACATTGATCTCTCTTATAATAAAAAATGAGCTACAATTACTCTTATTTTGACTAAAATACCTTTATATATATTATTTAATAATATAACAGATATTCAATATATATTTGAATAATATAAAAATAGTCAATTTCCTAAATTTAGAATAAATTAAATTTATAGTTTTCAATGCAAAATAAATAGCATTAAAATAAAATTTAAATATATATATTTTTAATATATTATATTTTTACTAAAAGAAATCAATATTATTCTTAAGAGTATTTTAGTCATATTTTAATCTCATAAAGTTGTGTATGTATTCTTATAATAGAAAAAAATACTATATAATTTAAGTATCTCTTGAGAAATGGAGAATAATTTACTATTTAGTTTTTTATTTAATCATTATTAAATAGTATTTGGACTAGTTTAGACAACTTCAATTAATTTGCTTTGTTGAATGTGATAAATATACAAATCATTGTCATGACACAATTGTAAAGTAAAGGATTTTTGTCTTACATTGAAATATTAAGATTGTAATGTAAGATTGATACGAATTTTGAACCCTTCAATCTCACGAGCTAGTTATTATAGTATGGCTCTATTATTTTATTTTTTTTTAAATGAAGCCCTCGTTGTTAATAATTTATTAATGCTTCATTACAAACATGCAATTTAGCAAATGGTGAATATATGTGGCGCTAAATATTTTCTAGATTTGCGCACACATGTACAAAGTGAATGCATGTGCAAGTCATGTGCTTCATTTTGTTTACAACCTAGTACTAGTAGCCCTTGCATCTAAGCTTCTTCTCTTTTGTCTCAAATAACAATGGCATTCGAGGAAGCTCCCACTTAGGTTTTAAGCGTGATTCTAACTTTGGTAGTTTCCCTATCATTTGTTTAGTCTTTTACTTTAAGTAAGTTCATGGATTAAACCGTTCCTTTATATCTCTAGTCTTTTTCTTTATATTAAACCAAAATTTCATCTAAAGATCTCCCACATTGAACAAACATGGCAAGAAATTGGCCTATAATAACAAGCAAAATAGGCATATGATCATTATAGATGAAAAGCTAAAAGGGAAACGACTTTTTCAATTCTTTGTCTTTTAAACATTCATGATTCAACATCTTCTAGGTCATCACTTTTGGATTTTCTTTTTTCTTTTTAATTTCTTTTAACTTTTAGGTTGCAACATGTTAGTCTAGAAGATAGCCAAGAAAGAAATTGAAATAGCTATTTAAAAATTCTGGTATATATTGCTTTTTAAAAAAGGAACCTCATGTTCAAAAGAAGATACCTTCCTATTATTTTAATTTTGGAAAACAATTCTTTCTTTAAATGATTATGTAAAGCATGAGCTCACAACGTTAAGATAAGTAATTAATCAAGATCCTTCTAGGTTCTTACTTTAGAGCTTTAAAGCAATTTATTTAGAAAATAAAATGGTTGGATCTCCTTCAATGGGTAGAAATCTTTTTCTTTAAATGTTTTAAGCAACCTTTGTTGCCTCATTCTTTCACAATGTTCATTTTGACCTTTATAAATGATTGAAGCATTTCTCTCTTATAGCCTTTCTCTTCATTTTCACACATGTTAGTAATGAGAGGAGCTTTGAAGGATCTCCCTTTTAAATTTATAAAAGCCCCTTTTTATTTAAATTGAAATGTAGGGTTTTAGAGAGAGAAATAGGAAGAGAAGGTGTAGATAAAAAGTGGCAATAAATTCCTTTTTCTTTTTTGCAAATTTTTTGAAATAATGTATTTAAAGATGAGAGAAAAAATGCTTCTAAAAGGCTCGTTCTTATTTGCGTTTAAAAGAAGGTACTGGAGAAAGAAATAAGAGGAATAGGTGAAATTTTTTTTTTAGGAAGCATATCTTTCCGACAACTACTCTCCTCTTTTATTACTGTAATTTGTCTAAGATTAAGCATTTTTTAAGTAGAAAAATGGTGCTGTGTATATCATGTGAAAGAGGCTTCTCTTTTTAATGGGATCTTATACATTTTTACTTTAATATATGATGTAGGTGTTTTCTTTTTTTGCACATTAGAGAAATATTATAGGCATAAAGGAAGCTTTTGTTTCCTTTGTTATCTTTGATAGGCTTCCTGATGGCATCTTCCTTTTGCTCTTTTCCTTCTCGTTGACTAGTATGACATATTGAGTTTTTGTACGATAGGTATTACATAATGTGATTACTGCACATGGTTAATGAAGTGCTAAAAGTGTGCTATCTTAAGATTGGAAAAAGGTGACCAAAAACACTAGTCATATAAATAATAAAGCGACTCTTGAGTAGGAGTGTCAATCCTACTAGGATTAGATACTTATAAATCTAGGTTTATCAAAACATTTAATCAAGATATAATAAAAGATAGTAAAATACATTACACTTAGGCTTCGTTTAGTACCTAGAAAGTTAAGGATGGAAAGGGAAAGGGAAAAGAAAAAAGTGATTTTGTAGATAGAGAATATCCATAATACCCTTACTTTTAATGATTGAATAATTATTGTTAGAGAGCATTAAATAATGATTGAATAATAATTATAAGGGTAAAATTAATTTTTTTTTCAACTTTTCCTTTTCCATTGCTTTTTCCAGCTACCAAATAGGGTGTTAGTATTCTAGGTTTCCCTAATTATTAAGAATTGAAAAGAGAAATTTTATCAAACACTTACAAAATGCAAAAGAAAAAGACTCAAGACTCAACAAAACAAAGATTCAATACTCAAAAGTGGACAAAATGAATCATGGATTGCACATCTTTTGATACCTAAGGTTCCATATTAATTCTCTACTCATTAGGGAAAGCGAATTCCTATGGCATCAATACTTGAAATTGATGTTTTGATCTTTCCTTATCTTAACCTCACTTAAGTAGCTGAAACCAGTTTAATATATTGGATTAATCAAAAGAAGCATTAATGTTTAGTTAATTATGGCTTAATTAAAGTGAAGATACTTGAAACCAATGCATTCACACTCAAATAGGTTAAGCTACATTTTATCAAACACCTTTTGATTTATCAATAAATGGTGTATATTGAATGATAAATTTATTCTAAGGTGAAGCTATTGGAAAATGATGTACTTACTCTAAAGACTCATTTGCAAATTACAACCATCAACCTGGCTAAATGTCTAATCTAGATATTGAAAACTGATGTAAAGGTATCAGCAATCAGCCATGCATCAAAAAGGTAATTAACAAAAGCATGTGCATAACAAACATTCCATAGATAAATAGAAACCTTAATATGTTATTACCAACACCACAAATTCCATACATCTAATATGTACTACATTTGATCCTAAACTAAACTTAACAAAACATAAAAGAAGACAATTTAAAAAAAAAAAAACTACAATGGAGGAGAGGGATAAAGGACATTAATCAAGACAAGTGTTTTAAGTGAGTTACCAATAGTATAATATAAGAAAGTTCCTAATCCTTCATATTCTTACCATTCCTATGTGTTCCAAGCCCTTGAAATTTACTCCAAAACTTCAAAATTTTTAGCCTCCCTTCTTTCTTTCTTAAGTCTTAAGGCCTTTATTTATTGGCTTCCTCCAAAATCCTCATAAGAAGATCATCAAAGTTGTGTATTTTGCACAATATCATCAAGTGCCATGACCAAAACTTTTAGCTGGTCGCAATGCACTCCTCTCAGGTTGAAGTACCGACAAATTGTGTATTTTGGCAATGCAACCAAAGCTTCTGTTGCTCAGGGTGCATTGTTCTCAAGTAAAGAGAGAAAATTGTTGCACTTTAGACATTGTAACTAGAACTAATTTTTTGTTATGACTAATAGTTTTAAGATGCCTTTTTTCTCATTTTCTTTGGGTTTTGACCTCTAATCTTTGCATAGTTGACTCTAGGACTCTTACAATTTATTTATTTATTACATTTTTCACTTATAAAAACATATAAAAATACTCAATTAAAAACCATTTATTAAGATTAAACAAAACTTAAACACAAATTAAAATACTATTAAACTTATTTATACTACCTAATTAAGAATTGACTACTATTCCTAACTACCAAATTTGAGATTAGACCAATCTTTATTCCCTAAAACCATATAAATCACTAATAACAACTTAGGAACTCAGATTTCTTTACATTAGATGAGCTTAGCATTATACACAAGATCAAATTTAGGGTTTTGCACAAGAATTCATGTATTTACATTCAAATTCCTTCTCAATGCAAAACAAATCAAAATAAGCATAAAATGAGACATATTTATTCAAAAATATGATGAGTCCTTATATAAAAAAAATATAAACCTGTACATACATATGCGTTTTTGTGTGTGTTATTTTGTTGTTTTTTTTTTTTGGGTGTGTTTTATCAATCAACACAAGATTGGCATGTCCTACATAGTATGCCCTTTCTTCCTTACGAGGGGCGGGAAAGTCTCTTGGTTTTAAGAATCAAGGGCCCAAACAAGTATACAAACACCAGCAGCCACTTGGCCCAATATTGCACTATTACACGGCTTGGGCTTAGACTGCTAACAGATTTTTGGCGTTAGGGCAATAGTTTTAATTGATTGTTGTAAGACAAAATTGTCAGATGCTTTGATCCAACACAACAATTGAGAATGAAGCTTATGTTGAAATACTCGAAGGCTCAACAAGACAAGTTCAAACGATGGTGGGTGCCATGAGAGTTAAGACTTTCATGCCCATAATCCCATGGTGGATCTTCAGTATACCCACCCATTCTGTTTATTTTTCCCATGTCGTGGTCCTATGCTACTACCGTATATTCAATGCTTTGAATGCATTATACCACTTTTATTTTCAAAGCGGATGTGTTACTTACAAACCCACTTCTCTTGCAATATGCATCGCTTTGTGCAGAACCAAAAAGACATTGAAAATAGTAGAAAGCACACAGACACACAGACACACATATATATACGGAAACCCTCTGGGGATGCAAGAAGACAAGTCATTGATGTTGATGGCTAAGGGTGATTTGATGACAGAGTTGGAGAAAAATAAATGATAAAGAAGCTACTAGGCGATGAAGAAGATGTGGGGAAATAAAGCATGTGATTTGCATTGCTTTCACTCTCTACATGTGTGTTGACGTTGCAAATACCCATTTGTCATATATACTCACCATTTGTGATATGGCATATTTTTAAGGGTGATGATGTTATGTTTTTAGGAATTACTATATTATTTAATTATGATCTAATTAATGATTAAATATAGAATAAAAATTTAATAAATAATTATTTAAAATCTTAACTTATTTTATAATTAATAATTTTTAAAAGAATTAGTTTGATTTTCATGTAATTAATGAATATAATTATAGTAATAAGTTTATTAAAATAAACAAAAGATTGTTCTACATCTAATAAAATTTAACAATTATTGTATTATAACTAGAGAATATAGTTTCAGACAGTATATCATCATCACTTTTAACAATATATTGCATACTAAAGGTAAGGAACTAATTAAAAAAAATTTGTTAAAAGAAGAATATAGAGACCTAACTAAAAATTTACTAAAATTATGGGGATCAAAATATAATTTTTCTTTTTATTTTGTAAAACTATTGTAGAAATCTTATTTGAAAGATTGATAATGAGACACAAAATTACGCATATAGTATCTTCTCTTCCAATTTTAGATATTTCGTAAGTATAAATAATGAAAATTGAGAGAGTTTATAGTACAGAAAAGAGCTGCCTGTGCATCAACCTGCAAGCATGTATGAAAAAGAAAACGGGTAAAAACTGAGATTATTTGAAAATAGCTGTTCACGAACAAGAATAACATTTTGGCCCAAAAAAATTAAATATCATGTTGATGTATCATGTACGTGTAATTATCCATTTTTATGAGTTGGAGGTATGCTATGTAAAATATTTATTGACGATTTTAGATTTTCTTTTGTGCTGCATAACGCAATAAAGATAATATATTAAAAAAATAAAATGTTTAAAAAAATAATAAAATATGATTACCCTTGTTTGAGGGCACAGCGTCTAACAGAGTCTGAATCCATTTATAGACTACCAAATAAGGAATATGGAATTTTAGGTTTTTTCTTTTTAAGTCAGAGAATTTACGCCAATTTATATACGATGCAGAAATTATTATTCAGTTTTTTCTGTCATTGTGGAAAACGGGAAATTAAACGTACGAAGCAATTTTTTAATTGAAAATTATAGTAATAAATTAACCACTGAAAGGAAGCCGAAGAAAGAGTTATGACTGGCAGGGATTCAAAAAGGAATAATTTGCAAAGCCGTTCTCTACAACTTGTAATAATTATGTATTTATATTCAGTCACAAATAAGAGCTTTTTTTTTTTTAATTTATCAGCCTGCCTTTTATGTTATTTATATATTTTACTTACAAATAAATGCAAATCAATAATAAAAATGGATAAAATTCCTATTTCGGTTTTTAAATAATTAATCCTTTAAATTTTTTTATATTATTTTAGTTGTCATAAATTTGATTTTGTTATGGTCATATAGAACATTTAATTTTTAAAAAATATATTGAATATTATTTCAATACTTCAAAAAAAAAAAAAGAATAAAACTAATTTGAAGTGTTAGATTTATCCATCTATGATAAGATAAATTATAATTTAAGTGAATATCTTAATATTTAAATTAAAATATTAAATAATTAGTTATTAGAATAAGTGATTATTATTTTAAAAGAAATTAAAATAATTATCTAATAATTACAATTTTGAATTTTTTAAATAAAAAATTATATTCTATTAATTAAATATATCTTATCAGTTGAATAAGAGTTCTATTCAATTAATAATTTATATGAAAAGTTTATAAATAAGAGGTTATGGTGAAGCTCTAAATTTTTTTTGGGTAAAAAATACTAAATCTCGCACAAAAATCTGGGAAAGTGAGAAAGCATTAAGAGTAATGAAATCACAAATACAATGGGGTAAGTTTCTTACTTTTTTTGTAGTTATTATTCTTTTAATTTTTTTTTTTGGGAAAATATGGGGGTCTCGAATATTATATAGATCTCAACTTGCATAAAAATAGTAGTAAAGAGGAGCAAAAGTTGTTCTATAACGTGACATGCACATGACGCCCGTGAAGGGTATGGTCTTGTGTGAAATGCAATGATATATTACACTTATTTTTTTAATACTTATTTTATCTCATGTTTAGAATACCTTTTAGGTCTTGGATTGTTAATTAAATTTGAGAATGTGCCTTATTTTATTGTTTGTAGAAAAGTTAGGAACACATTTGATATTTTGTAGATTAATTCATGAAATTAATGGATTATTCAAAATATTAAAAATTGTGAAAGTTTAAATTTTATTATATATAATAATGAAATATATTTTATTATAATATTCTTTCACATTTCTTATTCAGTTCCTCCCCTTATCCTTAAAAGATGATCATAGGGCTCATCTTCTTTGAATTGTTTAAATATGATTTGAATAGTTTGTATTTTTATTTTTTATTTTTTAATCTCAATCATAATTTTATTTTTAAATTCTCATTTGAAAAACTCTTTTCATTCGCTTACATTAAAATAAAAAAGTTAAAATTAATTTTTTAAAATCTAGTCCAGGCAGAGGATCCATTTTGGATTCCAATCTTCAAAAACCTCTTTCATATTAAATTATAATATTACTTTTTATTATCAAAGAGACATAATGAACTCTAAAAACAAATTCAATTAATATCATTAAACCAAAACTCATCTTAAAAAAAAAAAAGTGAACTGTGAAATAAGCCTCTTTTAAAAGCATTTTATTGACTGATCTCCTTTAAAGTGTACCGTGGATTATTGATTGGGAATAAAGTTCTTTGATAATATAAATAAAAGAATTAATTTTTACATAATTAATTATTAAAATTTTCTTAATCTGCAAAAACATTTGTAGTTAATTTTAGGTTTAATTATTATGTTAGTTTCTAAAATGTGATTCAATTTTTAATTAAATTTCGTAGTTTAAAAATTAAAAATTAAAAATGTACTTTAACCTTTCTTATTAACTTTTCATAAAATATAATAATTAAATCATTTTTAACACTTTAAATATACATAATTTCTTATTTCTTCAGTGCCATCTTCTCATTATTTATCACTACCATATAAACAGTTACATCTTACACTTTAAAAGTTTATAT
This sequence comes from Erythrophleum ivorense, assembly GCA_026724425.1. NCBI lineage: Eukaryota > Viridiplantae > Streptophyta > Magnoliopsida > Fabales > Fabaceae > Erythrophleum > Erythrophleum ivorense. The sequence continues at coordinate 1,518,277 of JAIUCV010000034.1, read as the reverse complement.
ATATATATATATTGGACATATCTGAATTATATAGTTTTAAATTGGCTCAAATCTATAAATAACTAAGTAAAACTTGTGTTGCACAGAAATTCTTACAACATTTAAAAAAAGTGTTAATATACAATGTGAGGGAAGCCCATACTATCTATAAGTTCGGAACAATGTCAACTTCCTTTAATTTTTATATATGTAAATTAAAAGAAAAAAAAAGTAAAGTCAATTTCTTTATTCAATTAGAACGAGAAAAAAGAAGTTGCAAAGGGATTGGTCTGGGGTCACACTTGAATTAAATAAAAGTGATGCTTCACATCAAAGTCTCTGATTTTGCCATGCCTTTTTCTGGCCCTGAAAGCATAATGATAATCAGAAAAAGCCACAATTGTTTACTCAAAATTAATTCTAGTCTTCTCTTGTAAAGTTCTACAGATTAGGTTTAGTCAAATCACATTGACAAAAATACCCTTCGGATGAAACATTGGAATTTTAAATCCTAGGTGCAGACTGCACAGTCAAACATTCTGAGGCATCATTTTTTTTTTCAAATTTTGATAAAAATAAAAAAAATTAATAAGTTCACAAGAAAATATTTTACAATATTTAAATTCAATTGTAATTGTTTAAGAGCCTTGATTCAAATAATATTTTAATTATTTTTTTTCTGATTTTCTCCTAAAGCTTTATGCCTCTTATATAATTAAAAAAATTATGGTTAGGAACAGGCCCTAAGAATCTACAATGAATATAAAAAAAATAGATTTCTTTGATTTTATTCTGATTTTTCATTTTATGCAGTTGCCTTAAGTAGTTTCTTCTCCTTTTTTATTTTTTCATAAGCTTAATTTTATGAAGCACAGAACAAGTATTTTTCTGCCAAAAAAAATAATAATAATTAGATGATCAATGAAAAATTAACCAGTTTTTCTTATAATGATCTCCCTCCACCCTCTTATTTCTTTGGTTTGGATTTATTTCATTTTATGCTGTTTAAAGCCAAAAAAATTCATATTTACAAGGATAAATATTTTGAATGAAGCATATAAGTTTTACATAATCTAAAAATTTGTAGATAAATTTGATTTCTAAAAAATTAATAAATTACATTAATTCTATTCTTAAATGAATATATAAATATAATTATGTTAAAAAAACTTTCTGATAACATTCGTTTTTGTTATTTTTATATATTCATTTATAATTTATTTTAAACTGAATTTACTTAATTTTTCTTTTTTACAAAACCCTCACGTTGCATGGCGGCGTGATAATTGCTTTTTGTAATATCTGTGCAAAAATATTCTCATATATCTATATACATGCAGAAATATAATTGGCATATGTTAGTTACATGTTATATTTTAAAAAATAATTCTTACAATAATATGTAATACCTAAAAATTGTGTACAACATTTTGATAAAATTCTTTAAATGTTTATTATAAAATTCCAACATAATATGTAAATGAAATTTTTAAAAAATTTAATAATATAATATTAAGATATAAAAAATATCTTAAAAACCTAATAATAAACACTGTTTTAAATTTTTGTTTTCCCAATATGCAAATTAATTAAAGGCCTAATAAAGCATTAATCTTGACGTTTTGTCCTCGGAAGCAAATATAAAAGGGTTTCCCACTAGATTTTTGGATCTGCAAAGGTACAAAACACAGTTAAGTTGTTTTGCAGAAACTAAATTTATTGTACGAAGTAAGAAACAAATAAAAATAAAAGGAAGGATGATACAATCTTTATATTTATAAAAGAGAAGGAGTGGGCTTTATATTTATTACAATCTTCTTATATTTGTTTTGGGAGAATTATAAATAAAGATTTAGATTTAAAAAATATTATTTTATAAAATTTATTATTATTATTTTAGAGTAAATTATTACTATTTTTAATTAAAATAAATAATAATTACTGATAACAGGTCCTGTCGGAAACAGTATAAAAGGTTTCCCAATAGATTTTTGGACCTGCAAGGGTACAAAACACAGTTAAGTTGTTTTACAGAAAATAAATTTATTGTACGAAGTAAGAAAGAAATAAAAATAAAAGGAAGGATGATACAAAGAGAAGAAGTGAGTTTTATATTTATCACAATTCTCTTATATTTTTTTAGGAGAATTATAAATAAAGATCTAAATTTAAAAAATATTATTTTATAAAATTGTTACTGTTATTTGAAAGTAAATTACCACTTACTCAGTAATAATTAGTAATAACATGTCCTTTGAAATAATATTTTTAAAGTTTGGATCCTTATTTATAATTCTTCTCATTTTTTTATTGTACAATTGTAGTGCAATTGTATTATTACATAAAATTTAAAGTACAAAAGACATGTATAATGCATTTGAGACAGATTTAAAAATATGAAATTGTGTATTATATTTATTTTTTTTCTTTTTACTTCCTTGCTTTTTTTTAAAATTTATTTCCAAATACACACAATACGTTTAGCAAAATACAGGGGGGAATGATATCCAATAAATATGCATGCCAGCTAGAAATAAAAGAAAATGTCAAATTCTTCTGTAACCCTTCAAGATCATGGATGTCCACAAGCCCAAATTTGGCTGTCAATTGCAAAAATATTATGCTGTGGCTCGTGGGGTGACAGAGAATAATGCCGTCTTTAAGATTTTTCATTAGATTTTTCCTTTCGACGGCTTTAGACACAGTTTTGGTAAGAAAGAATACTCCAGAGGAGCAAGCTAAGATTTGAAGCCCTCCTCTTCTTCCTCTTTCACTCTCTCCTCGCTTTCCTTTTATTGCTGCTTATTCAATACATTTTTTTTTGCTTTCCCTTTACTGTTTCTCTCTCTCTCTCTCTTGGTTTCCTCCATTACAAACCAAGCTTCCTTTCCAGCTTGCCGAGGTCCCGCTCTACTCTCCTCGAGCACAATACGCACCAACCATTTTACCCACTTTTGCTTTTTCTGTTCTCTAAAATCAAGCCATTTTTACGCTCTCTCTCTCTCTCTGCTATTTTCCATGGAAATAAGATTTTTGTCTGGCATTCATTACCCTCCATTTCTTTAATATCCCACTTGTAGTAACTGGGTTTTATAGGGTTTGTGCGTAAAACTGAGTCTATCTATGCTCATTGAGTTTCTATCGGTTCAAAGAGAAGGGCGGCTCTTGCTTCTTTGGTTGCTAGAGGTAGAAGAAGATCAGGGAGGCTAGCCTAGATCAATACCAGAGGTTAGATGGATGCTTTGTCTTTCTGAATCACTTTTTGGACAACTGTAGTCTCATTTTGCTTTTTCGTTTACTTGGATGATAAGTGATGCTTTTTAAGTTTCTTTTCCTTATTGATATGTACTGCTTGTGATTACAAATGGTGGGTTAACCATTACTTTCCCAAGAGATTTGGAATTTAATTTGTCCTTTTTCTGGGTCACAGACACGAAATGGGTTTCTGATTTGTTGAATGTTAGATGTTAGTGTTGCATTGCTTTTTGGTTTAGTACGACTGAATTTCTACACTATTTCCTAATTGCCTTATCGTTTACCATTTTAGCTGGGAATCTATACCTTCAAATTGAACTGATTGAAATTTTCTTATGCTGCAATTATCATAAATCGTGATAAAGGTTCAACTGGTGATCAGTTAACTTGCTGATTTTCGTTTTTGCTTATGGATATTCATTGCAACAACTGAAACGTTGGCTGTAAAATAGAATCTTCAAATGTGTGCTTCCAAGTCGTGTGAAGGAGTTGCTTAACTTGATTCTTGTACTCAGGTGGGAATGCCTTAATTCTGCTAGCAGAAGAACTTCGAGGACGAAATTAGCTGACTGGATAGTATCTAATTATGTCGTCCAATAGTTCTTTGAATGTGCAGTTGTCGAAGAAGACGTCATTTTTGGGTTTGAAACTATGGGTTTTAATTGGGATAGGCATGGGTGCATTTATAGTGCTGATTCTTTGTATATTATCTATATGGGTGATGTTTTGGAGAAAGTCGAGGAGATCTCTGAACAAATACCCTCCATCGCAAATACCAAATGTCTCAAAAGATATCAAGGTTGATAAGGTTGGAGTGCAGAGTTCTCATAGTCACACAGAAAGTGTATATATTCCTTTTCATGACAAGGCAAGTGAAAAGAATTCAGATAAGGTGTTAGTTCAGTCGGGCATGCGCAAATCCAGTGATCACGACAATCTCAGTCAGTGCAGTTCAATATATCATCATAAGAGAGGAGGTAGTTCAATGTCAGGTGAAGAGGGGAGCTCTGGGACCTATAAGAAGCAGTCTACATTATCACATGGAGGGATGGTGACTGCCTCTCCTTTAATTGGCTTGCCAGAATTTTCTCATCTTGGGTGGGGCCACTGGTTTACGCTTAGGGATCTGGAACTTGCTACGAACTGTTTCTCAGCAGAGAATGTGATTGGTGAGGGTGGATATGGGGTTGTTTACAGGGGAAGACTGATCAATGGAACCGAGGTGGCAGTGAAGAAACTTCTTAATAACTTGTAAGTTTTGTCCCCCTGTTGTGGTAGTTGGCATTATCTTAAACAATAACTTTATTGATTCTTGCTCTCTGTAATTGTATGGGTTCATAGGGGACAAGCAGAGAAAGAATTCAGGGTTGAAGTGGAGGCTATAGGCCATGTTCGACATAAAAATCTTGTGCGCTTGCTTGGATATTGCATTGAAGGAGTTCATAGGTAAAATTTGTTACTTCTCCTTATGACAAAATTTGTAATCAAGCTATTGCAAGTGCATACTATCTCTTTTAAACTCATTAATAGCTGAAGCTTTCGGTTTAAGAAAGTGATATTCTTTTTGGTCCAAAACAGAAGAAAGCTGATTCTTTTGTTATATGTTTCTTTTTCTTTTATAAACAATTTACTTTCTAATAAATATGCAGGCTGCTTGTGTACGAATATGTGAATAATGGTAACTTAGAACAATGGTTACATGGGGCCATGCGCCAACATGGGACACTTACCTGGGAGGCCCGCATGAAAGTTATACTTGGCACGGCCAAAGCGTAAGTTCAACTTTCAACTTCAAAAAATTAACCATTGTAGTCATTTCTGTTCTCCATTCTCTGATGCCAAATTACTCAGCAGTCTATGAAAGATGCTGATTGTAAACAATTAACTTTACCTTTTATTTTGTGTTGCTTTCCATTTAAATTATTATTATTACCATTTTTATTTGTGCCAAAATATATCATATATGTTATTGATAGTTAATTTGTGTATCTACATAATTTTATGTTATAGTTTTTACATATTCACATTTTTTGGGATCCATTTGAGCCCATAAGATTGTAGTCTCTTCTATTTTGGATTACTGATGAAATTCCGAAGTCCTAGTAAGCATAGGATCTAATCCCAAGATTTGCTGTGGTGTTAAGATTTTAGTTGCTGAAATAGTTGCCAAATATACTTAGCAGTTTCAAATTTTCTCATAATTGAGTTCCATCTTTTTTATGATCTTCTCAAAGTTTGGGGATTTCAGTTTGTGTTGATCTTCAGTAATATTGGAAGCTAAAAAATGTTTTACTGTGACTGGTGGCAGGCTTTCATACTTACATGAAGCAATAGAACCAAAAGTAGTTCATCGGGACATAAAGTCTAGCAACATACTGATTGATGATGAGTTCAATGCAAAGGTTTCTGATTTTGGTTTGGCCAAACTCTTGGGTTCAGGAGAAAGTTACATAACAACTAGAGTGATGGGAACATTTGGGTACACAGAATACATCATTCTGTCTTTTCTTATATTTGATTGAATGAGTTGCACACTTAGAAACTTACTTCTGTTCTATATTTCAGTTATGTGGCACCAGAGTATGCTAATACTGGTTTGTTAAATGAGAAGAGTGATATTTACAGCTTTGGTGTTCTACTTCTAGAAGCGGTTACTGGAAGGGACCCTGTAGACTATGCACGTCCTGCTAATGAGGTACCAAACCCTTTTGAACTCTGTCTGCTAGCTTGCTGGTTCTAATTATGTCTTCCATCAGACATGATTGTCGCTCTTCACGTAGTTGGTGAGTGCTTTTTATCCTTTTGACAGGTTAATCTTGTTGAATGGCTCAAGATTATGGTCGGTGCAAGAAGAGCCGAGGAAGTCATGGACCCAAGCCTTGAAGTTAAACCATCAACACGTGCATTAAAGCGTGCCCTTCTGGTTGCACTAAGGTGTCTTGATCCTGATGCAGAAAAGAGACCCAAAATGAGTCGGGTTGTGATGATGCTTGAAGCTGATGAATATCCATTCCGAGAGGTTCACATCAATATCTTATCCTCCCTATATAAATTCTACTGTTTACTTGAGGACTCTGAATTTGTTTCCACGTTTCTGCAGCTTTCCGATGCTATGTGCTTTCTCATTACTTTCCTAAGCATATATTTGCTGACTTACCATCAACTAGAATAATTGAAACATTGGGTGATGACCTGAAGGGACAGTTTTCCTTCTTTGATTTTCTTCTGCCTACGTATTTACAATCCACTCAAACTAGTCAATACTAAGACATGCAGAGGAAGATGAATCTTACTCTTGTATTATGATACTATTCTGTATGTCATTGGGAATATAAATTTTTTTACATACGTAGCTTTATGATGCATAATATTCAAGTGGTTGACATAAAGAGCTGGATTTATCTAACTTTGCTATTGATAATGCATCTAGATGTTTACGATATAGGTAATCATGTAGCAAGGGTAATGATTATATCATTTAGTAGCCATATTATTGCCAGAACAAGAAGTGTAGGTTTCTGAATGTCTGTTCTGTGTTAATTTGTATTCATGTGGATAATGAAAAAGTCTAGATGCAGTCTTTTAAGTGTTTGCTATCAGACTTTTCAATAAAATGACATGTAGAGGAACTACTTTAAGAAGTCAATGGCATGGTGCTGACTTATAAAAAATGTCCACATGTTATATTTTTAATGGAGAACCAAATAGTAAATACCTAAAGGATTTTAGTATTTTACTTGAGTTTTGTTCATTGAATGATTGTTGTAACTTGTGTGATTGATCATAGATACCCTGATTATATTATTGATTGAATTGAATGCACACTTCTGCCTTTTGCTTTCCCAAATTTCAACGAAGAACTTATTCCTTAAAGTATGGAAGACACTTCCCTGATTTATATACCAAATATTGAATTATATCTGTCGATATCGATCCAAGGTCCTCTCTAGGTTCTCATGGCGGCCAACGCACTGAAATCTAAGCTAAATAACTGACTGATATGATCACTTTCAGGATCGAAGGAACCGAAAGAGCTACACTGCCAGTATGGGAATTGAATCCACAAAGGATCTTTCTGGTCGATCCAATGCTGAGAAGAAATCCGGGGATTCTGAAAGCCAGATGCCAGAGACAACTCAAGAATATGATTGACAACTACGATGACTTGGCCTGGGTGTGCAATTGCCTTTGCACTCATTCTAGTGGCCAATCAATTCCATATGTCCAAATTTGTCTTTTTGAGAAGAAGAAAAGTTTCTGAATCTGAGAAGAATCAGATCAGAAACAGCCCCATTTGAATTTTGGGTAATGAAGGGTTATTTATTCAATATGATCATTGAAGGATATGATACACCAAAACCCACATGGCGGGCACAGTCAGATTGAGTGAATGAGTGAGTGTTTATCTTGTACAGATAACTGCAGGTCCATTCATTACATCATTGTTGATATTTTGGTCCTTTACCTCTGGAGAATGGACGTTGTGAAAGACTGTTATATTCGGCTTCATTTTCCTTTCCATTTTGCTTTTACTTTATCATTATATCTAAGCTTTATTAAATCAGATTACACTATCCTCTTATTTTCATTCACTTTTGCAGTGGTTTTTCCGACTGTCTTCTCTCCTTCTGTATTTTGCTTTTTGCATTGCCATGTCCCTCACCTGTCCTCCTTGTTAAATTGACAATAGATTTTTATGTAGACTTGGTCTATAAAAAGAAAGTAGCTTAAGTTAAAAGGTAAATGATTAAGTTCTTAAAAGAATATTTTCCTTTTAATTTTTTTTAAGATGAAACTTTTTAATGTAATCTTTGTAGACTTTTTCTCAATCAAATTAGTTCTTTTGCTAGATGAAATTTTTTCAATTAATAAAATAGAGTTTACATGGCCATTAACTTATGACTTAAACTTCATAGGCATTTTCTCTGCTTTGGCAAATTTCACAAAACCAATTGATTGTTAAAATGATGACATTTTGGAAAAAAATGTGATAAAACTATTTTAGAAATAAATGTTACATGGACAAATTTGATGATGGCTATATAGGTTTCTATTTATTAATTGAGGAAAATATACCAAGGGAGATTCTTTCCATTAGAAAAAAAATTTAAGAAACTAAATTAAGTAACCTTTATCTTTAGATGACCAAATCAAATAAGATGATAATCTTTTAGATATTAAATCATTAATTTACTTATAAAGTTTTTTTTCTATAAAAAACATAAACTCGTCAAATGATTTATTAAAAACTGTATTGAATATTTTATCTATTTTTTTGGTTTACAAGAATGTGATAAATACGCTTAATTTTTTTTTAATTAACTTATTTTTTTCTATAAACTAAAAAATTTTTAAGCTGTTGCATTACAAGTTGAGATGGCTTACCAGATTACCCATGCATTATACATTATGTGTGGATTATAAGATTGTAGATTTCTGTTAGTAGGTCAAATTATTATTGACTTTTCTTTTCTTATATTATTAACAATCTTAATAAAAGAATGAAAAAGTTATAAACATAATTTGAAAAAAATTATAGAAAAAATTTGTCTAGTAGCAACCTGTTGATTGGTCCAGAGAATAATTGATTAGCTTAACTCATAATCTCTCAAATTGATTTTTGAAATTTATTAATGAACTAGTGTAACACAGAAGCAAAGATGATCATTTCTAATAATCATCAGTCGACTGGCTACAATGACTAGTTGATTGGTCTAGTTGCCAATCCATTGAAGATTAACTCTCGGTTAACTTGTCCAATGCAAATGGAAATCTTGAAACATTCTAATAGACGACATTCATTTGGTTTGAAGGGAAATAGATTGGTCATGTACTTTCATGTAAAAACAATCAAAAGATTGTTAAAATGTGTAGAAAATATAAAAAAAATATTCACATAATATGATTGAAAAATTGACTTTCAAATTAAAAATTGGTGGAAAGACATGATGATTAAGAGGAAATTATATATATATATAAGTTTTCTCCATATCTCTTAATTCTTTGAAATCTTTACAAGCACTCTTGAAAAAGGGAGTTCCACAATTGTTGAGTAAAGTATTTTAAGGTGTTTTAGATAACTCTTAAAAATGAATTTGTCTAAATCTTATAACAATTAGTGAAGGCAAATATTGCTTTAAAAATAGTGTGTTTATCACACGTTTTAAAGCCCGCAAAATCATATTATGATTCCATTTCTATACTATTTTTTAAATAAGCATGGTGGCAAACTAAAAAAATATGAGTATGAATACTTATTTTTTATTTAAAAAATAGAATTAGTGTATTTTATAAAAATAAATAAAACAAAATATGACAAATTTTGGCCCAAATGTAAAGAACTTTCCTTAGCTTAAGGGTTGTGCAATTTATGCCCTTGCACTTTAAAAATAAACATAAACCCCTTAAATTTTCAGTTTTTACAACATAACTCTTCCATTTAAAATCATCCCAATATCACTTGTCTATGTGGGTAAAAGAAGCCAAGTTAGCAAAAAATACATCCAATATGTTATATTAGTTTGGTCTCTTTCAATTTATATAAACAAGTGATATTAAGATTTTGGATAAGAAAAATTAACAAGAAGGCTATGACGCACAAAACTGAAAGTTTAAGGAGCCTATAGATAACTTTTAAGTTGATGGGGATAAATTAAACAATTCATAAATTAATTGATGAGAGTTCTTTAGATTTTGGCCAAATTTTTAAAAAGACTTGATATGTTATAAAATAAAAGCATGTAACATTTTAGGTATTTTAAAGACTTTTATAACCTAAGCATACTTGAGTTAGATATTTGATTACTTGGGTTCAAATTTTAAGATTAACATCTAACATAATTTATTCTTTTAAATACATTAGCCCAATATAAGAAATATCCCTTTAAAACTATTGGAAGGGAGGTGTGCCCTTAATATCAATCAAGAAGTAAATTAATTTTGATTGACAAGCTAAGTCAAGGATATTTCTATCATACAATTAAAAAAGAAGAAGTAAAACACATATTTTAAATACAATGACATATTATTAACTTATTACTTCAACTATTCATTTTTAAGCTTTTCTAATACTTTTAGGTGTAAATTAGTATTTTGAATTCTAAAATATACAATTTTTTTAATGTGATCTCTCATTTTTAATTTTCTTTTTTCAATTAGTGCTTAACTTATTTATTTTGAATTTTAATCTGTTCCTCGAATTTACTCTAGTCATATTTTTTTACTCAAATTATTGATATACTTTGTCTTTCAACATATCAATTAAAAGATAGAGAAAGCTTTCTCAAAAGTTAGAGCTCGAATTTAAGCTCAGATTATTAAACCTTGATTATGTGCTCAACTTCTAAATAATCTGTAACAAAAATCAACATACATATTTTTTTTATTAGTTTGGATTTTTTCTTGAATAGTGTTTAATAAAAAAGAAATAGACTATCTCTCTTTTATGAAAAAAAATTCTAGTAAATACTAAATGGGTGTAAACTTAATAGCCAACATTTATACGGTGAGTACCTATATATGTTATTTTCCCGCTAGAGCTACAGGAGAGGATTGGGATCCCACCGTTCAAAATCATTTATTTGGCGCGCAGTCAAACATATGATTCATTGTTCAAAGCTTCCAATGATTTAAAATGCTCAATGATTCAATATTCTGATAAAGTAGTCCTTTATTCACGGGTCTGTTTTTTGGCTTTTCTTTTTTTGAAAAAATTATAGTTAAAATTTTTTTAATTTTAAAATAAAGAATTTTAATTTAAAATTTTGAACTATACCTTTTTTATACAATTAAAAATTTTTAAAAGTAATTTTAAAATTTAAAATTAGTTAATATAAATATTTTCAATTTAAAATCTCAAAAGTAATTTTTCCTTTTGATATCCTCATGCAATCTCTTGCTTCAGCAAAATTCATGGAGAAGGGGACTCACCTGGCCAAAATTGCTGCAATCCTTAATTCACCTCTGCTTCTTTCCTTAGCTGCTCCATGTAACAGTAACTTTTTTGGTCCTTTCATTAGGATCCACACCAGCCGCAACATTTTTTTGTGATGATTCGCCTCCTGTTCCTTGTAAATGAATTAAAATAAAGATTAGATTTAGATATAATTATTTATATATTTGTTATCAAAATTTTTAATTAAAATATAATAAATATATAATTTTTTAATAATAACATGATTAGTATATAATTTAATTAAAAAATTATATACTTATTAATAAAAAATTATATATTTATCATATTATTTTTAAAAAATCTTATACTTATTATATTTTAATTAAAAAATCTAATACAAAAGAGATAAAAGATTACATATGTGTTTTTTCCACAAAATAATATTATTTTGATACTATCATCATTATGTTTGATATTTAATGATTCTTTAGAAAAGGGTGTTATTATCATTTTATTATTCGAGATACTGAAATTGTAACAAAATTTGACACTACAGAAATTACATTTTGAAACCTTATCTTAGGAACTTGTATATATTTTCTCGTCTCTTTGTAACACTGAGCTAGCACTAGAACATCTTTCATAATTATTTTTAAGTCATATTATTAATAAAATTGCAATTGGATTATATTTCGGCCATGTCATTATCAGACTACAGTAACAAATAAACAATACACAATTTTTATATGATAAAATCCTTGAATTATACATGAAAAACACACATTAGTATTAATGAATCTATGTACACAAAAATACCTAATTATTAAACAACTTGTCCTTGTTACTTGCTAGACTTGGTCGGTGTTGGTTTAATGGCCAGCCAGTACTTTGCAGAGAAGAGGAAAGGTCCGTTCTACAAGTTACAAAGACAAGTAACACTTTTCAACCTTTCCAAATTTCAAAGTGTGACTTTGAGGATTGGAATGGAGATCAGCCGAATTATTATTATTAAGATTCAATATGAGAATTGGTATTCGGTTGAGTAACGAGTGATTGTTATACCTTTGAATATTGTATATTTTGTAAATTATTTAGCATGAATAAATAAAATAATTTGATAAACATATTATTTGTTTATTTATATTATATATATCTAATGCAAATGATATAATTATTTTTATTTATTACCATATGTTATGTTACTTATTTTAACTGATATTGAGTTTTAATTCTAATAAAATAATCTTACAAACAAAATACATATATGATGAAAAAATTAACGTGGAAAAATCTTCAATTTGAAGAAAAAAATTAAAAAAATTAAGTGTAACATATGAGTGCCTAACTTTTTGTATTATAGCATTTGAATATTTTTGTAATAGTAACGTGCTCAAACACACCAAGTGCTCTTTCTCTATTTCCACAAAACTATTAGGTTGAATTATGTAAATATCCTTATATAAGCTTTTATTCAAAAAGACAGTCTTAATATTCATTTGGTAGAGATCGTAATCAAAATGAACAGCAAGAGCCGTAATCACCCTGTAACTATCTCAGTGAATACTGAGGATTCTGAAAGCTATGTGCCAGAGACGACTCAAGAGGATGACTGACAACTACGATGACTTGGCCTGGGTGTGCAATTGCCTTTGCACTCATTCTATTGGCCAATCAATTCCATATATATTCAAGTTTGTCTTTTTGAGAAGAAGAAAAGTTTCTGAATCTGATAAGAATCAGATCAGGAATAGCCCCATTTGAATTTTGGGTAATGAGAGTTATCTATTCAATACGATCATTCAAGGATATGATACACCAAAATCCACCCGAGGGGAAGAGTCAGATCGAGTGAATGAGCGAGCGAGCGTTTATGTTGTACAGATATCTGCAGGGCCCATTCATGACATCATTGTTGATATTTTGGCCCTTTCGGCTATCCATGCTTACTTCCGGAGAATGGACATTGGGAAAGACTGTTATATTCGGCTTCATTTTCCTTGCCATTTTTCTTTTTCTTTATCATTATGTCTAAGCTTTATTAGATCAGGTTATACTATTCTCTTATTTTCCTTCACGTTTCCAGCTGTTTTTCTGACTGTCTTCTCTCCTTCTGTATTTTGTTTGTTGCATTGCCATCTCCCCCTCTCATCCTCCTTGTCAAATTGATAATAGATTTTTACGTAAATTTAGTCTATAAAAAAAGTAGCTTAAGTTGAAAAGTAAATTGATGATTAAATTCTTAAAGATTGTTTTTCTTTTAATTTAATTTTTTAAAGATAATTTTTTAAATCTAGTGTATAAAGACTTTTTTCCAATCAAAGTGGTTCTTCTATGAGGTGATTTTTTTCAATTAATACAAATGAAGGATGTAGCTATTAACTTATGACTTAAATTTACTTCGATATCATTTGCTGTCGTTTTGGCAAATTTCACAAAGCCAATTGATGGTTAAAATGATGACATTTGGGAAAAAATGTGATTAAATATTGTTTTGAGAAAAAATGTCACTTAGATAAGTTCAGATCATAAGTTGATGATTACATAGGCTTCTATTTATTAATTGAGGGAAATATACCAAATGGAGGGATTATTTTTATTAGAAAAAAAATTTAAGGGACTAAATTAAGATATTTTATTTTTAAAGGTTCAAATTGAGAAGATGATAATCTTTTAGGAATTAAATTGTTAATTTATTTTTAAGAATCTTTATAGAACATATAAACAAGTCAAATAATTCATTAAAAAATGTATTGAATATTTTATCTTTTTTTTTGGTTTAGAAAAATGTGTTGGATATGTTTACATTTTTTTTAATAATTAACTTATTTTTTTCCCCTTTATACTCAAAATTTTTTCTAAACTGATGCAGTACAGGTTGAGATGGCGACCAGATTACCCATGCATTATACATTATGTGTGGTTTATGAAGTTAAGAGTGGTCGATCGAAAGCAACATTTTAACCATATATACCCTAATAACTTGACCGAGGAGCCCCTTCTGAAAATTCCCATTATCAAATCCTTCAACAAATCTTGTCAAAAATTATGCCACGTTGATACAGCTCTTCCTAGCGTCACAGAATTGCGTATTTGATCAATATTTGTGCCAACAAGCGTATTTTATCATTTTAATCGATGCTAATGCTTGGACTTTTAGAAAATTAATATAAATTAATTCATAATAAAATTAAATATTGGCCTTTAACCAATTATATATATAATTTAATGCGTCGTCATGTTTCATCATATAATCCACAATTAATTATAAAGTAAAATGTCTCATTCATGAAATGAATGCATGTTCTGTCACATTAAAATAAACAAAAAAAAAATTGATTTGCAATTAGAATGTTTCTTTCATAATGTATTGGGTTTCTTAATTTTCTTTTACTCTACCTCCTCTCTCTTATTTAGGCCTATATATAAGTTTCTTTCATATTTAGGCCTATATATAAGTTTACTGTTATTAGTTACTCATGATGAAATAATCCTCACTTTGTGAGAATTTAAAACCCTTTGATAATGACAGAAAAAAAAGAACTACAAAGAAAATTAGTGAAGCACTAATTAATGATTATGGTAATCATTGTGCTAATTAATATGATTGATACTCAATCTCATAGTCCTCCTCCTTCCTCTTTACCTACTACTTCTAATTCTAAGCTTGAGTTTGTCAGGAATCGAGGGGATTGCTTTAAATCTTACAATATTAAATGCAGCAAGCTCAATAAAAGGGGATAACAATATAAAATTGCATTTGAGTTCTATTTCGATATCTGCTATAGAGAGTGTATTGAAATGCTCAGTTGATTATTATTTATTCTTCTGTATGCTTCGATATTCCAGATTTGGCATTTTCGATCATGCCTATATTCTCTACAATATATTCTTAGCTCCCTCATGCTCAAATATTAGCTAATCTTGTAAGGTATATAGAAACTTAGGTACATAAACATCTATTATTTATTTGCGTGTGTGCAGTACTCTTCTAATACTGAATGGTGTATATATTTTTGTTTATATGTTGTCATGCATGTAATTTAATTTGCAGCAATTTTGAGCCATGCGATGCATCCAATAATTTGTGGCTGTTTGTTTGCGTTGTGGCAGCCTTTGGTGAAGAAAAGGCTAACAAATCACGTAGACTCGTGTACCCTTTTTCTTTTAACAGGGATAAAAACTTTTGACTGTGAATATAAAATTTTCGTTATAAAAAAAATTTTAATTACGAGGACAAAAAATTTTAAATGAAAAAAAATCATACTTCAAAAACTGTAATTGTGATTACAAAAATTTTAATTGTAAGGAGTTGGGCTTTTAATTTTAAGATCCTTTATAATAATAATTTTTTTCATAGTTAAGTTTCTTTTTCACAACTAAAATTTTTATTTTCACAGATAAATTTTTTAATTTCTCTACAAAGAATTTTTTACCAAATGCTACCGAAATGCGATCTAACGGCCCAAAATTGCTAGATGGATTGGATGGCTTAAAATTACTGCAAATGATCATCTATTTTGTGCATGAAAATAAAAGAATGAGAGAATCCATTTCCCTCTTACACACACACACACACACAAACACAAACATCTTCTATTTATTTGTGCGCGCGAGAATGTAAATGTGTTTGTGGGTTAGCACTCTTATGTGCTTGAGTGCAAATTAACAATCAATTAATAAATTAATTCAATATGAGTCAAGTTCTGTGTAAAGTATATTGGATTGAATAACTATGAGAGGAATGAAAATTAGCGAGGTAAAGTTAATTAAATTACTTTTTTTAAAAAAAGAATAATAAAAGAGGATACCTTTTCCTCCAAGATTTTGCAAAATAATATTCTCTTAAAAAGAAAAAAGCTTCATTTTCTTCACATTCTCTCCTTATTGTTACGAAAGACTTGCTTGCAATTGGTGAAAGTGGAGGGAATGATTTTGGGAAGAATGTGAAAACTAGAAGCTCAGCAACTTTGTTTGGAGAACAAAGAAAAATATAAAGGAGACATTGATTAGGAGAACTAACATTTCACCTAAATTTCACCAAAATTATTCTTTCTAGAGGAGAGAAAAAGAATAATCAGAGAGAAAATTAGAATATAACATAATAATATTCTAAAATTAGAAAATTGTTCTTCTCTCACACGATATATGACTTTTAAATTTCTCTTCATTTTCATTTTTTTCATTAATGTGAACATCTAATAAGAGAGACGACTGAATTACTTCCCAACTTTTATTCTCCTCCTTTTGTTCCTTACACATCTTATTCTTAATTAAACAAAGGCTTGAAGTCAAACGCATTTTCAAAGCTCACTATATTCAAAATCCTTCCTACAGGCTCAGATGATGATAATGACAAATACAATATTGACTTTTGAAGTTGGTATATAACATAATTAATTGACTACTTCTAGATATTCAAATTGAAAATAATTATTACAATAGAATAAATTAAAAGTAGCACACAGGAGGCAAGAAACTGTAGAGGGTTCAAATTTTCTGGTCAGAAAAGTAAAGCTCATTGAAAGCAGGGCGGCAGGACAACCAACAAGGAGGCACTCAATGATTCATTCATGAAATTAAGACATTTTCCCATAATTATAATTAACTCTTTGTTAGTTCCGCTTATTATGGTAATGATTTGGACCTAATTCTGCGCTTAACCAAAAAGTATTGCGATTTTGTCGGTTATTTGATAGTTCTCATAATACTAGTCTGAAAATAATAGTAATCTGATAATAATAGTAATTAGAAATTTGAATATAAGGACATAGAACCCTTTGATATGTCCCAAAATGGATAATAATCAAGATTTAAAGTGATATTTAAATCTTGAGACTGCCTCTTACTAGAATTTTGAAATTTTTTTATTGTTTAAATGCATATGATCATTAAAACAAAAGTTGACCAAAATGAGCGGTTACAATTGTTGAGAGATACAGGATCCAAGTTCTCCACATACATTAGGGATGTGATAAAATTTAGACCATCTAAATTTTATCTAAACAGTTGGTATGCAAGAGATATGCCTTAGGTTATGCTTTGTATAGAAATTTCTTTAAACTAATTCTCAAAAAATTAAATTTAGAAAATTAAGAATAGCATGTTTGATGTAAGTTTTCTAATATAATTTTTCTTTTGAAAATCTAAATCCCAATATGTCCATACAATTTTAATTTTTTTTTATCTTCTTTTAGAATATTATAATTAATTTTCATAAATATAAAATATTTACATTTATACATGTCATATATTTATTGAAAAGTTTAATAATAAAAATATAAAAATGTATATCTACATCTATTTTGAGAAGAAAAGAAAAAAAAAAATTCACAAAAGCTAACTCGTGTGACAAACACCCCGTCAAATCTGGGTTGATAAATTTAAATTCTTTACATCATATATTTACTGAAAAATTTAATAATAAACGTATAAAAAATTATATCTAAATCTCATTTGAAAAGAAAAGAAAAAAAAAACACAAAAGCTAATTCCTCATGTGACAAACACCCCGACAAATCTGCGTTACATAATCATAATTTATTTACAAATCTGGAAAATAAGTTCCCCCACAGATAATAAAGCTATAGCAAAATTTGCAATAGATCTTAAAGAACCTTATCAACCCTATTATTTTTATTATTATTAGAGGAAAAATCTTAATCAAGAGGTGAGAGAACAAAATAATTACCTTTATATTATAAATTAACATTTTAAATTAATGCAATAATCATTGATATGACAATTGAGAAAACTATTATTACATATTTACAGTGAATTATTGCGTCAATATAAACTATTGATTTGTGATTAAAAAATGATTATGCTTTCCTCTCACTAAATATACTCTAATAATCTCCATGTTTAATTTGTATGTTTATTCTTTGAGATAATTATTATTGTTGCATCAAATGCAAAAATTTTAATTTTTTTAGTTTATCATATGTTATAATATTCTTGAAAGTGCTAGTCTCTCTCTCTCTCTTCGTTTCCTCCATAACCGTCAGCATTCGTAACACAATAGATCTAACTTTTGGCACTTATAGGCAGCCTATCTATTTCTCTTCTTACTTTTTTTTTTGAACAAATAAATCTCTTTAAATCTGTATCTTATGAGAATTGATGTGAGAGAAGTCTTTTGATCTATCTTTTTGATAGATCGAAGAGTCTTTAGTCCCACTTTTATTAGTGTTTTTATTTTTATTTAATGAAAGTTTTGTAGTTTTACTTTTATTTGGTCTAAAAATCTTATAATATTATGGAAGTTATCATATTATTAGATACATAAAATGGATAGTTGTGATTGCTTTGTTGCAACACCGATGATAATGGTGACGCAATTTCATCCCTTTAACATAATTCATAAGATCAGTATAAAATTTTATTCACTCTTTAGTTCAAGGAAATATTTCTATATGTTCATTTGTAACTAAATTTAAAATTTTTATAATTATTATAAATGTCACTAGACTTTGAATATAAATGAAGTTTTAATTATTTTTGTATAAAAGAATAATATTCTTTAATATGTTTTGTTTTTATTTTTATTTTTGTTAAAACGTCAGACAAATTTTTAAGAAGCCAACTGACCAACTGTCTGTTATTTAATTTGCTAGCTATATTATCCTTGTAGCAATTATAAGCCTTCCCCCCTCCACTTATTTTTTTATGTGAAAAAAAAAGCCTTCGATATCCAGAGTTAAAATCAGGGACAACATTGATTCATAATCTATTGAACCGAAATTAATTATAAATATCAAATAGTGAAATTACGACTTTCCGTCAGAACTGCTAGCATCCTCATAAATGAGAATTGTGTCAAATTTCAAATCCATCAAATGTGGTTAGCTATTTGATTTTGATATCTATGTATTAATTATTTTCATCAAAATATGATCCAATTTGACCACTCAGGCAGGAGAACCGGAATTTTAACGAAGGGTCTGGAATTCCAAAGTTTCTTTTGAGCAACAAGTTAAATGGTTCGGAGTACTTACAGTTTACATTTTTAAATACTTTGTCAGCAAAATATTTATATAAAAAAATATATAAGATAATATAAACAACTTGGATGCGAACAAACAAACTTATAAGATTATTATCTTCCGAACCTTTAAAAATTTCTCAAGACATTATTGGAATGTTCATTTGAACTATTTGGGGCTATATTGATTATGAGTGTACAAAATTGAATCCATCAAATTTTAACTAATTCAATCTAATTAAAATCAACAAATACCAATTAATTAATTAGATCAATAGAATGGAATTTGTTTAAAATCCATTAAGTCAATTCAGTTGTTGAATAACAAAAATAGACATTCAATATCAACTGGATCGACTAATTACATATTAATTATATATATATATATATATAATGTTTTTAATTTTTGTTTAATGAACTTTATTTTTATTTTAAATCTTGATTTGTTTATAATTGGAATATGTTTAAAATTGTGTTGAAATACTCTTAATGTCAATTTTATTGTTGGAAATATCTATTTTTATGGTTGAGGTTGAATAATATTTAATGTCATATTTTTAAATATTTTCAACCATTCTTTTTAAATTAAAGCATCCAATGATTGGTTGGGCTTTGTCCAAAATGGCTAGATTGATTTGATGAATTTTTTTTTCTATCCGATTAGATTTATTTGATTACTCGAAGTGAACACATTGAATAATTCTAAACCGATGAACACCTTTAATATCGATGGTTCTATTGCGTTCATCAAATCAAACAAAATGGAGGGGAAAAGAAACCAATAATAATAATAATAGCTGAAACGAGATCAATAATAAAAGCCAAGTTAGGTATGCATCCACAGATCCAACCAAAGCTTTAGCTGCTAAAAGGATAGATGCACACGCAAAGTCGCAACACATGCATTGAATTATGGCTGGAAAGTACGGAAGTCTAGTTCACCATTCAAGCCCTCCCCACTATGTAAAACTTTCAAGTATTTCATTATTGTACGCAAAAGATGGAACAAAATTAAAGAACCCTAATATACACGTTAATTGGAAAACCCTACTTTGCACCTCCTTTTCACTGAGCTGGCTAGTGATCCAAAGAAATATCAAAGTCCTATCAGTTCCTCTCACAAAGAAACATCAATACTCGTATGGCACTGTATAGTAGTCATGTCAAATATATTAAAGCTTTCACTTCTCATCACATTGGCAGCTAACAACAAAAACTTCATCTCTCACATTTTTGACAGAATTCAACATTTATGAATCATGAGCTGAGTAAGAAGTAATTATTTTATATTGTGATGCTTAATTACATACCAACTGCTACCTGCCTTCCATACAATGTCTAAGTACATGGCTCTGAGATTGACAGTGAGTGATGGGAGTTGGTATATTAATAGGTAAAGAGAGTATTATTTACTACACATAAACTGTGTGGATATACAATGCAAGCTAGCGACAGTACAATGTATAAGGCATGGAACGAGAAATTCTATAGCAGACTATAGAGAATAAATAGATCCAATCAATGAATCGACGTACATGTAAATATATATCAAATATTTTTCGCTATTAAAATTTTATATAAAATTTTACTTCTCAAGAGAGTTAACTTTTCACAATTAATGATGCATTTTGAAATTCTGATCATCTCACTAGTTGAAAAATTAGATTGAGAATTGATTTCAAAATGCATTTAATAGTGAAAAAAGATAATCTCTTAAAAAATAAAACTTCTCGTAGAGTCAAAAGGTTGAATCACCTCTAAAGTGCGATACGCTTGTTCACGATTAGGTTGGTTGATTTTCTTAATACAATGAGTTTACTCAAAATTCTTGATGATAATCGAAGAGGTGTTCTTTCATGGGTTCACGGCTCTTGTTGTCTCCCAGGGAACGATGATGATGAGGGTAGTAGGTCTTGCAACAAGCCATAGTCATGAGGGAGTTGGTGGTGTTGCTGCTGGGGATGATGATGGGTATTATTAGGGTTTTGGTGGAACATGGAATGATTTTGGTGATCATCACCTTGGCTATAACTTGGAAGCAACTGAGCAAGGAGTTCTTGGGGTAACATGGTAGTCCTCCCTAATGGTGCAGAACCAAAAAGGGAAGGCGATGAAGCCGATGATAGCATCATGGCAGCGCTGGCATTGCCTCGAAGTGTCGCTGGACAGTGATGGTTGTGCTGCCCTTCATATGTTGTGACAACAATTGATGGGTCCTGGTATGACCTCTCCACCCTTTTCTTCACAATGCACTTTTGACTTGTGCATCTATAATAACTCCTGCATTCATGTTATAGCAAGAAAATATGATTAAGAATAATATATAACTAAAGGGTTAGGCCAATTGGCATGAGAAGAGATAGTATTTCTTTTTTACTACTTGGATCTGATTTCTTTAAGAGTGAACTTTTAAATGTACCAGCTAAATATGAGAGTATGCCTTCAAGAACATATAAGAAAGAAATTTAGTTTCAATGAATTAAAAGCCCAAGAACCTTTACAATAATTAAAAAAAAAGTTATATATATAGAATATAATGATATGTAATGAGAGGAATCTATATGAAGTAATTTCATATGATCATAATAATACTCATACAAAGTACTTAGAAATAATTAAACTGTTATCTAGTTATATTAGGAGTGAATTAATTATTGCATCAAATATGACCAAAGAAAAAAAGATGATTTTGGCACCCAAATATACCACAGCTTCATCATTTTGGTTTTGAAAATTGTGTACCTTGGGTAAGGACTGTTCTTGACTGCTTTCTGTCCATATTTTCTCCACCTGTATCCATCTTCTAAGTGATCGACCTCGCTTTTAGTCAAGAAGGCAAAGCGTGGCTCTCTTGGCTTTTTCTCTTTTTTATTTCCTTTTGGCTTGCTCCTGAAAATTTCACAGCAAATACATAACAAAATCTACAAGTTTCATACAGCATGTTTATATTAATTAGTTCAACACGAATTAATATTGATAAAGAAGATATTAGGGTTCAGTGCCTTTATTTCCTTGTTCTAACATTTTCATTGTATAATTTAATATAGCATTCATAACAGCACTAGGACATACAACAACTGATCAAACCCATTTCACAGAGGTACTGAAAATCATTAGTCTATATAGACGAAAAAGCAAAAAATGATATAGGTTTAAATTAACATGCATATAATCTTTATCAGAAAAATTAATCACTATAATTGCATTAGTTATGTATTCAAAGAAATTCAAAGTAATTCCCCCAAAAAATATGCAGTACATAAATTAACAAGATATACTTGCAGAATTTCGGATCCTTGTCATCAATTTGAGAAAGATCGATCAGAAAGTCTTTCAGGCAAAACCATTTTACAAAATAGAAGATTAACGAACAAGAGGTATATAAAAGAAGAAGAAGGAGAAGAACGAAATAACCTACTCTTTCTTAGACTTTTCGTCTCCATCTTGGTCTTTCTCTTTCTTGAAGCTTTTGGCTGAGTCTTCTAATTCTGTTACCACTGCTTCTGCTTCATTAGAAGATGAATTAGACACAGAGGAATTGGGCCCCACTTGAGAGTCTCCAGCAGTAGTAGTACTAGTGGTGGGCTTCTTTGGGTTGAGATCATCGTTAATGGAGGAGGAGATCACTTCAGATGCTGATGAGCAAGACAAGTCAAAGGCTCTTGAGAGGGTATTATAGTCCATGAACCCACCACTTAAGAAATCGGTGAAGCTTGTGTTGTGTGCGGGATCAAACCCTTGAATAGGGTTTTGGTGGTTGTAATAGAAATTAGGATCATACTGATCATAATACTGGTCCTTCTCATTCGCCATGAAGAAGAAAAGGAAGAGAAAGAAGAAGAGGAGGAAAAGTGAAGGAGAGGAGGAGAGAAGAAGCACCAGAAAAAAATAAAGATAGTTTTGAGAGAGAAATTTCAGCTAAGACTTTATTTGATGGTTGCTTGCTTCTTATGGGAAAGGAAGCTTTTGGTTTAGAACTTTGTTTTTTCCCTTCCCCTTCTACTTTCACACTCCTTTTAGTGTTCGGAGGTAATTGAACAGAGTTTCTCTATTAGTATCTTAATGTTTATTTTGTTTTTAAAGGAAAAACTTGGAAAAATTGTGATCTCTGATTGAAGCGTGATTTGTTGATGATCTCTTTGTCACACTATTGGTTGAAGAATTATTTGTCAATTGGTTGGAAGACTCATTACATATTTAGCTGATACTGATAGCGACTTCTAAAATCGAAGAGATAAAATAATAATAATAACATCTCGGGTAATGGATTTGTAAAATGGTAATTAGTTGATAATATATACTTTCTAAATTAATTAATTTTTGAGATTTTTTTTTGGCATTCTTAATTTTCATTTTTTAATAAAAGTTAAATGATTGAGAATCTCCACTTAATTTTACATTTTTAACCTTTCGAGCTAGTGTTTGTATTATATTATTAAGGATGACATTAATTTAAGCCTGACACTTTCTTGTAGATTTTATAAAAGTTAACTCTTCATATTTGTTTACTCATTATGACTTTACAGTTTATATTATGATATTTGATTAGATTGTTTTTTTCAATAGAGGCGCCTTCAATCTGGAAAATTTTTCAAAAGCTCCAAAACATTCTTTTTATAGTATTTGTTGTAAAAAAATTGAAACTAAATGTTGGCTGAGGTTCAAAATTTGCATTAATAAATTAAGGGTCGCTGAATTTGAACTTCTATGATGTAAGACAGAGGATAAGGTCCTTAAAACACGATAGAAAATTCTTGCTAAATCATATGGACGTCAGGCCATGACCTCAGATTCAGTTAAATTTTTAATTTGGTTTATATTTTAAAAAGACTTCTATAAAAGCAATATTAAAATATTTAATACTATTTGTTTATCTTAAGCTCTTTGAGAAATGCTGAGATTTTATTTAATACTTTTTTTCCATAAAAATTTATAAATATATTATTGATAAAATATTTTAAAATATACTTTCTTCCAATTTTTTTAAAAAAACTAATTTCTTTTTCTGTAGAAAGAAAGCTTAGAAATGCTTTACAAACTGTTGTTATCAATAAAAATGTAAATCATTTAAAAATCCTTTCTCATCTCTTTATTTAATAGCCTTTCTAAATTGAAAAACTCTTCATTTAGTTTTAATTATAATGCATATGTTTGTTTTAAATTAAATACTCAGTTGGTTCAGTGTAATATTTATTATCAAATATTATTGTTAAACAATAAATTTAAATATATGAAAAATTATTTCCCTTTTGTAAGAAAATAAATAAATTATTTCAACATTAAAATAACATTAATCAACCTTATTACTATTTTTTTTAATTTTTCTGACAACTTTTTCATAATAGAACACAAGAATTATTGAGGAATCTTATGAATCACTTTTATGACAAGCAAATGTGAGGCTACGCTAGCCTGATACGTTATTGACCAATTACGGCTGTCGAAGATATTTTACAATTATTTTGATATTTTTGACCTCCACAAGAGGGATTAGTTGTACTTCAGTTTATTACAAAAAAATATTTATTATTTTCTACAATATTAAAAAAATCACAATTGTCATTTATATTTGAATAAATTAATAATTCTAGCCAAAGATTTAATATTCATGTCAATTGTAATTTAACAATAAATTATACAATTTTAATAAAAATAATTTAAATTAAATAATAATGTACAATTAAAAATATGAGGTTAAATTACACATAATTCTTTTAAATTTTAAGTTATGTAAAAATAATTTATTTAACTTTTAAAATTTGATAATAAACATTTTTAAATATTTAAATTTATGTAAATAAATCCTATTAATTAACTCGTCATTTCATGATAAGTCAAAAGTTTATTTATATATAATTAAAAATTTAAGAGATTATTAACATATAATTCAAATTTTAAGAAATTTATTATTATTAACATATTACACTTTACTAATAAAATAACAAATGAATGATATAAGGTTATTTGTAAAAATTTAAAATTTTATAAGAATTCATTATCAAATTTTAAAAGTCAAAGAACTTATCTTAAAATTTTAAAAATTTTGTACAATTTAATAAAAAAAAATAGTAATAATAAAGTGTCGAAAATAAACTAAATAAAAAATAAAAAAGAAAGAAGTGTGAAACACGGTAGCGATGTCGGAAGGGAAGGAACAGAGGGTCAAGAATTGCAACCAGCGGGAATTGTAAATTAGGAGGATTAGGCGGACACGTGTGAGGAATCGGGCACCGTCATTTGACCGGAGAAGGCACGTGCGAGACGAGTGGTCCTGTTCCTGACCACGCGTATGTCCTGTTGATTGGGCTTTGACGTACGTTAGCCTCCGGAGTTTGTGCCACCCATCTTGTTGTTTCATTCCCATCATTTCAAAACCAAACAAAACTTGGCTTGGTCAAAATTCAAAATGTACCCACCTATTTCTCCACTCTCCTCATCTGCGCGTGTCACTAATCGCGACTTTTTAATTTTTTTTTATAGACCATTTATATATTTTATATTTTTATTATTAAATTTTTTAATAAAATTATAACATATGTTAATTTTTTTAGAAAAATTAATGATATGATGATAAGTTATAAAAATAATACACTTATTTATAAAAATATACATTTATAATAATATTATTAAAAATTTATATATCTCTCATGCTTTAATTAAAAAAATTTGAGAGTAAAAATATAAGAAAGGATATATAATTTTCTATTACTTTTGTGAAAAATAAGGTTTAATTCATCGGGAAATTTGGAAAAAAAAATTAATTCTATGTTAGCGAGGATTTTTTTTTTTTGAGGCGTTTTTGATATATCATGATATTAACTTTGCCATTTTACGTGTTATAATATACTGGATATCAAAATTGGATGACAATATTTATATTGATATGTGATAACAAGGTAACAATTGAGAAAATACTATGATATCACGTCCTAGTATTAAAAAAAAAGAATTATCTAATGACAATCAAAATATTCTATTTTCTTACATCAAAGGGTAGAATATATTCAATTTTTTACATGTTATCAATTTTACTCTTTATAACAAATTGTATTATAAAAAATTATAAGGAGAAGCATATAAATTACTAGTTGCTTGATATGCACTAAAGTGTATGTCAATATTTTTAATTAATTATATAATTTTTTTGAATAAAAATTAGATTATAATATATATTTATATTTTTAAATGATAAAAAGAAGTAGTAATAACTTCTCACTCTCACATATATTCTAAATTCTATCTTTTGGATCATAATTTATATTTATATGTTTTTGAAATTATTGTTTTATTTTTTGAGTTAGTTGAGATCAAAAAGAGAGCCCAAAGCCATATTAATATAGATAATACGCAAATGTTGAAAAATTTTATCATATTTTATTGTTATATGAATAAAGAGGAAATAAATTAAACATAAACTTTTTTTTTTAATTTTTTAGTTATGTGTTTATTCAAAAACAGTAAAACTAGTATATGATGTAATTTGTTTAAAATTAAGATAAAATTATTTTTTTCCTTTCCTAAAATATATTCAAATTACACGGCCTTTTTTTATTTTTAAAAATTATATTTTCTCCTCTTAAACTCAATAGAAACACTTCCTTTATAATAAAGATAAATTAAAATTACTCAAATAGTCACTCATTAAGATAAAATTTTAAGAAATATATTTTTTATATGTTATATTTTTAATGAAATAAATTAATAATTAAATTACATTAATTAACATATATAACCAAATTTATATTATGATATCTCATACCATCATATTTAAAATATATCTAAGATAGCAACGTACGAACGGCAACGCCACCCAACATATTTATCTAGGAATTACAAAATAACAATGGAATTCTTGTTATTCCGCCGCAAACAAAACGTCTTTTTTTACCTCTATTCTTTAGAGTGAGAATCCATGCTAAATAAATAGTGAATACCATTTTTATTGTATATGACAATAGATATTTAAAAAATTTTATTTAAGTGTTATTTGTTTCAAAGAGAATTATTTATTTATTTATTTATTTTTATTTTATATCAACTTTCACAATCTATCAATTCAAGGTTCTCTGCGGGCATGAAACACTAAAAGAATGATTAGATTTAGAAAATAAAATAAAACCAAATAAAAAAATATAACTCGAATTTAAATCTTTTGTAATAAATAAAATTATTTTATATAGTATAATAAGAAAAAATAAAGAATAATATATAATAAATTTTTTATGTACTTTTATGTGTTATTTATTTATTTATTATTTTATTGTATTATAATGTTATTATAGAAAGTCTAAAATACCTATTTAAAGCATTGCACAACAGAGAATCCGAGTTCCGTTCTGTCGTCACCTGCTACCACCAGCCTATCGCCACCTGTTATCATCGGCATCAACACTGTCTATCACTTGTGAGCATCACATCATCATCCTTGCAATCTGTCACTGCCATCACTGTCATTGATAAATCAACCATATTATTGTATTTGTATTTTAAATGTTTAATATATATATATATATATAGAAATCAAGTAAGATTTAAAAATAAAAAAATAAAAAATGTTGTTATAAGTAAAACTCTATATTTTGATATAAAAATATAAAAAATTATCATCCAAAAGGGAAACCTAAAACGTAATTTTTGATAATTTAAAGACTTTCGATGATCTGATTTGACTATATAACTTTAAATACAATATATAGTGGGTTATAATTAAAAATATTTATAATTCTAATAAGACTTTTTGCCCTTTCGAACATTTGAGAGATTTCTTCGACATTAATGATATTTCATATACATATATAATACTAATGGCTTAACTGATTATGTTAGTTCTGTCTTTAATTTAGTTTTATTTAAATTTTTGAATAAGAAATAAATATTTTTATTAAAAACATACTAAAAATTTAAATAACTATCGACTCTCTCACGTTAAAATTTATTTTTATTTCTTAAAAGATTTTGAACTTTTTGTGTTACTTGGGACGAAGACACCGGACACCCTAGACGCATATCAGTATAGATGAAACATAATATAGCATTCTCAAACTTTTTCTTTGACATTAAATTGTTCCAGCATTAATCTTCCAGAACTGGAAATATCAGACTGAAGAAAAAAATGTCAGAGAAAACAATAAATAGCACTAATGTTGAGAAGAAGGGTTTTAAAAAAAAAAACCTTAGCAAAAATAAAAAGATTAGGTTTAGATATAATTTCTTATCTCCTAAATGAAAATAACAAATTGTCTCTTTGGCCTTGGAAATAAAGAGCGAAAAAGGGACAAAAATAAGAATTATATCTGCGACATCAAATTTATCTATTCCAAAAATTGAGATTGATGTTACGTCAACTATTAGTATCTTATTGGCCACAAATTGCCCCTCTATGTTCATACAAATTGCCCTTCTATGTTAATTATTTTTTTAATGTAACAATTATATGCTATAGCCTATATGAACTTAAGGTAAAGTAAGCATTTGTATAATAAACAAAGAGACCATTCAAATACATTAAGTTATACTCTTTCATTTAATTTTCGATTTGGTTCTTATAGTTTAAAATTTTTGTAATTAGATTTTCATAGTTTTAAAAATGTCTAGTTTAGTCATTTTCCTTAAATTTTTGTTAATTTGCTTTTAATTTTATTGATGTGATTAATCATATTTATTTTAATACTCTAAATATGCATAATTCATGCAAATTCAACCAAGTCACTTAACCCAAGCTACATTAGTAAATTTCTCTTTATCATCAACTTTATTTCTTTTGTTGATAAACAATTAAAGATACCCCTAGATGACTTACCTTTTTTAACTAATATTTGATTAATCATAATATTCAGTCTACATAATGTAACACTCTACTTAATTATGTTTATTTTAATACAATGAATTTTTTTGGTTTTTTTTTGGGGCAAGCATTACACAACTATAATGGTCATCATGCAATAACATCTGTTTTAAATTTGCAAGGATACACGTCTAATAAATTCATACAAACTTTCTATAACATTCCATAAACTATTTATATTATCAAAGTATCACATAATAAACTATTTTCAATATCGGTTACGGTGTATTTATAATATAAACAAAATTATTGTGATTTTATCTCCTAAAATCTCTAAATTGTCACATAGTTTCAAGCAGTGGATGGAGCCTTCCTTCTTCATTAATTGCCATTCCTTTGTCATTTGGCATCACCTAAATTGGCTTGACTTTGGGGATGTTGGATCATATCCACTCCACTTCAATCACGAGCTTGGATGTTGGCATTACCTAAACTTTTGTCTAAACACATTATTGTAAACCAATGAGAATTTGCATTCTTAATAAATCTCAATTATTTTGTAAATCCAGTAATGGTTCAGTTGTACTAGGTGCCAAAAATCATTTTTCTTCCTTTACTCATACACAGAGAAGATAATGCAAAAGCATATAAATCATATAAATAGACAAAGGATATAAGATAATTTCATTTATATATATTCAAGGTTGCCAATTTAAACCATCATCGTTGGATGTTTAGGGCTTTACTTTTTCATTTATGTACATTTAAAAATACAACTAGCCATGTTAGGGTTATAAAAAATCACATATATAGACAACATTAGTCACTACTAATGACATTAGTTACCATCCACCCTCATGACCATCATATATATAGAAAATAACATGAACCATAATATAAGAATATACTTAAATAATAAATGTGTGACTACTAATAACCACAAGGTTCTACATTTCCCAATGTATTTATGATAAATTTAGAGCACATTCACAACACAATTTCATCAGTGCCCTGTGGCTGGTGCTCATTTTACCATCACAATCCTATAAATACCTTTATCCTGTTAAGGAGACGTAGGTGATCCATTTTTAAAAGCATTGTTTAATGGGAAAACTATCTTCATAAGTATTGTATCAAGCATTTCATATTATTTGATGCAAATTTGGGTTTTTGAACTCATAGGTAACATACAAGCATCCCATGCCATTTAATATAAGACCTAGGTTTTCAACGTAGTCAAAATAAAAAACTAATATTCTTAAAGAACAATCATTTAAATATATTAGCACTCATAACATATCGTTGCACGACATGATTAGATCATCATAAATACTTATACTAGAGCATCCTCTAAAATAGATCTACATAAATATTTGTAATCTAAGGCCAATTTCCCCTCGAAGGTCGTCTCTTGTCTTATAAGGTACTCCTCCCTTTTGAAGGTCCTTTCCCTTAGTGCTTCCAGATGAATATGTCTTTTCATCACATTCTTTGGCTTGCTAAGTCTTAGCTCAACACTATATTAAAAAATACTGAAAGGTAAAGTATATAATTCATAAAGAAGAGATATTGCATAATCAAGCTACATAAACTAATTAAGGTGAAATTATATCATCACAAGGTTATGTTCTTGGCCATCTAGGTCATCATTCACAATTTCAAGAATCATGGATATAACCAACCAGCATTGATACATTTATTTTCACATACCAATAGGTAAAGTATAACGTAGGTAATTATACATCCCAACAGATCTCCCCAGTCGAAGGAAATGATCATATAGCAAAATTATGGAAGATATAAGTAAAGTCACTAACCCACATATATTGGTGAAGTAATCCTTTTCTTTACACATGTTAATTGATACAACTCAATTAAGGAAATATCACAATCCAAACACTTTAGAATACACAAAAAAAATCATTAAGGTAAACATATTATAGAAAAACCAATATACTTAATCATACTACCATATAGTGAAAACCACATGCAAAAGAAATACAAACATGCAAAAGTACTGATAGGCACATATAAGAATAATTGTTGGGGAAACCATATCTTTTACCTAGCTTTCTTATTTTAAGTGTCATTTAAAGTATTTGTCCAAGTCCCTAATTCATAGGGTTTAAAATATCTATATAAGTCCTTGGGTCCAAATATAAGTCCATATCTAATAAGAGTTTAAGTCTACAAAAGATTCACTAAGGGTTCAAGTCATATAAAAGTCTCAATCATCAATATATATTTATTGAAGTCATGGTTATACTATGGTGTTAGGGAATTTTAGGCATAAAGAAATTTTATATGTCTTCATTTATATATAATTTTATATTGTCTATATGTATTTCCTTTATATTAGAAGCATGTTCTATTCCTTTCATCTTTGATTAACTTTGTAGTTTCCCAAAAATAAACTATCTTTTAAGCATACTTAAGTAATTCACATAATTATACTACTACTATTCATCAAATTTCTAAAGAATAAAAACCCAAGAAAATAAAAATAAATATCCTATCACTTCATATGGCTAATTTCATTCCATTCATTGCTCTAATAATTTTTAAACTTTATTAAAGAAGAATCCTTAGTAGATTAGATTGAAATTTTAGGGAAACAAGCATGAAATAACCATTTTAGAGGATCTAGCACAACAACCTCATCTCGGGGCACCACGGTGCAACCCTTGCTGCTACATGATAGAGAGCAGGGCACCGTTGCTAGAGGAAGAGGCACCACGACATGCAGCATGTATTTCAGGTTTCTTGCCCAAAACTCCAATTTTCCCTTAATTTAAGAAATTCCATATCTTTCAATCTAGAGATCCTAAACTAGAAAAATTTAAGATGGAGTCTCTTTAACATTTTAAGTAACTATGATGGAAGTTTTAGAGTCCAAAAAGTTCATTTGGCCCCTCAATTTTCATGAAATTGCAAATTGCTCCAAAATGGCCTATCATAGAAGATAGGTCACTTTGGGCCTATATTTGGAGGATCAAACCTACTCAAAAAATTATGAAGTTTTAGATGAAAATCCTTTCATATGTTAGGCATAACATACATGAAATTCAGCCCAATGTAGGCTAAAGTGGTTTCCAACTAAATTTTTAAAATTAGGACTCTTAGAAAAATTTTGACAGCATAATACCAAATATGTAAAATTCACCACAACCATGCACACAACCTCAATCCATCAATTCTAACAAACTAATTAACAACCACAAGCATGTGATCATGGCAAGAAAAATTCATCTACAATAAGTTAGGGCTTTAGAGCAAAATCCCAAAAATTCAAAAGTAAAAATTCATAATTTTTACTACTCACACAACCTTGGACCACTTCCTCATGCCAAGATCCACCAAGACCTTACATGTTCCCCATGATAGCAGCATCAAAATGGTGAACAAAGAATCCTAACCACTTGAGAGCAAAGAGAAAGGGGTTTACCTTAATTCTTTTAAGTTTTCCTTGAAAATTTAGCTCCAATCACCTTTCTTCTCCTCTTCTCTTCAATCTTTCTGCACCTTCACCTTCTCTTTCTTTGGTTTTAGTTGCCGTCACACCACTCTCCTCCCCCTCTCCTCCTTTTAAAACCAAGACTTAATGCTCATTTTTACATTTTTTTTTTTCATTTTCTCATCGTATTTTTCCCTTCCTCAATTTTTCTAGCCACTTATCCTCTACTCTCCCGTCTCTCTTGGTTTTGAAATGAGAGCTTAATCATCCAATTTCATTCAAGAAAGTCAAATGGTCAAAATATGGATTATAGCTAATAAAATTCCTAATTTTGCAATTTAATTTGAGATAATAAATTAGGGTACTTTAGGATAAACTTTCTTAATCTCATAATATTATTCCTAAGCCTCTAACAATTTCCTAGAATCAGATTTTAGATCTTACAAAATTTGCATTTTAGTCTATGGTTAAAATTACACAATTTTATCCTAAATTTTTTAGGTATTAATTTTTCATCTAAAAAATTCCACTAAATATTTGTCATTGGCCCAACTATTTTTATAATAAATTTTAATGCATATAAAGTAATCTTATAACCCTTATTATTTATTTTCAAATATTTTTCTTATTATATTAATATATGACGAGTTACCAACAATCTTATGATAAACGACCAACAATTACAGAAAAAATCCTAATTTAACTGAGTCATGCAATTAATCTAATTATATTAAAATTTATTTCCTAAAAACGAAAATATTATTTAATTATTTTTATGATTTCTTTTAGGATATGCATAAAAATAATGTTAATATTCAATGCTAAATTATTTTTATAAACAGATAAATAAAATAATACAATTGTGAAAAATAAAAATATAGAAACCTTATTTATTTTCAGATACAGAAAAACAAGTTAACCGGTCATGTTTTAACAATCAATTAAGATATTTTTAACATTAGAGTTATGAGAAATGTAGTTTTAAAGATTAAACTACTTTTATAAATTTTAAGAGCAAATGAAATGTATGTGCATGATAAAGATTATGGAAGAGGTTAAAATATTTTATTTTTACAAAAATACGAAATGTAGAATAAGTTTTTTTAAAGCTTTGAAAAATAGAATGAGAGTATGTGTAAATTAATTTACTCAACAAAAGTGTATCTAATGAGTTGACTTGTTTATTCATTAATTTGAATTGTTGGATAAAGTTGAATTAGGATGGTTATATCTCCAAACGCCATTTCTAGTGAGCTACCAGCGATATAATCATAGCATTTAAAGCAAGAAGAAACTACCTCTTGAAGATGTAGTTTGAGCATTAAATGTGGCAATTAAAATGATGCTAAATTGAGTTTTACAATCGCAGACTCGCCCTAACTTACTAGTCATTTATCCATGACCTTGGCAATGATGATCTGAATATTTGGCGAAGCAAAATTTTCTCTCTTTTCCCGAGCTTTTTTAAACCATAGCCTCGAAAAACTCCTAGTTTAAGTGTTTCTCGCCCTTCTTCCATAGCCCTTTTCCTTATGTCTGTCAATAAAGCAGTTCCTTCAGGAGTTTTCATGGTTTCTTCGTTTCCAGTTTCAGATGTCTGTGTGTCAGCTTCTTCCTTTGCCCTTTCTTCAAGTTGACCCTTGCCGTGTTTGCTAACCTTGGCTCCATCTGGATTATTGCCTGCAGAATCATCAGGACCACTGCTTCCCCACCATTTATTTGAAGTAGTCGATAGGCCATCTGATGGAAATCCATACTTAAATTCATCTATTGTAGTGAGTCCTTTGATCAAGTTTGCACTGAGTAAGTTTTGTGATCGCCCGCTTTCAATGTTCTTGCTTCCTTGTTGATGGGAATTGTGAAGCGCTGCTACACCTTGTGCCTTTGACCTCGCATCATTTGGATGTTGTAAAGCACTGCAATTAAAGAACAGAGACATATAAATCAGCCACAAAGACCAACTAGCCAGTATTAAAAGTTTGTACTCTGGTTAGCATGGATGTTCCCCTGGGATTTGGATTCTCTAAATGTCTAAAGAAATTATTAATTTTGGAAAGAGAAAGACATAATATGTATAGAGCTCATATTTAATAAAAAAGTAGAGTTCACTAATTGGGTCGTAGGTCTGGCAAGTGTTTTTCTGCCTCTGAGGTTGGCACTACTAATTTCTTTAGAAAAATGCAGAGAATCCCAATCCTTTCTACTGAAAGACGTCTACTATAAACATGCCAGTGAGTTAAGTTCCCAGATAACTTCTAATGCATACTTAGTATCTTTTAACAATGTCTATATAATTTGAAATACTTTTTGGGACCTTCAAGAAACATCTACTAATTGATTTAGGTATGACAACAAAACAATACATCTGAGATTTGAGGAAACCCAGTACAACCCAAGAAACAAATCAGTAGTTGAAGACATATTACATATTTCAGAAACTTAAATTGGAACTTCTTCACATAAAGAACAAGAAACAATCAATTGAGGAACAAAAATGTATAATATACTGAATAACAATGTATATTATGACCATATATTATGCTTTCTATCAGGAACCTTTACCGTGACAAAATTATTGAGTAAAAACCACATAATAAAGTTGGCTTCAATTTTCTGCAAGCATACAAGCATCAGGTGCCTTTTTTTCTGAGCCGTTACATCATATCTTTTTTAAATATCTGAGTTTTGCGCATTTTAATACTTATTTAATGCCAATTTCAGCACACCAAGAGAAGCATGTTCTAGACACTAGCCAAGAATAGGATTTCAGAATCAACTTGAAAGCATGATAGCCAAGTTCAAGGAAACACGAGTTTGCTTATAAGAAAAATTATGAAAGCATGGATTTTAACTTGCCATGTGTATTAGAAACCCAAATACACAAACATTTAGGATGAGAGAATAACAAAATATTCAACTAAATAATATTAATTATGCAACATGCAAAAGAAGAGCAATTACACACACACACACACACACACATATATATATATATATCCCAGAAGTTACATCTAAAGGCAATAAATAACATAGATTTATGGAAATTGACTAATAAAGGCATATTTTCCATGAAGAGTTTCATGTGACACAAAGTATTATTGATCATAACACACACACACACACACACACACACACACACACACACATATATATATCCCAGAAGTTACATCTTTCATGTGACACTAAGTATTATTGATCATAACACACACACACACACACACACACATATATATCCCAGAAGTTACATCTTTCATGTGACACAAAGTATTATTGATCATAACACACACACACACACACACACACACACACACACATATATATATATATCCCAGAAGTTACATCTAAAGGCAATAAATAACATAGATTTATGGAAATTGACTAATAAAGGCATATTTTCCATGAAGAGTTTCATGTGACACAAAGTATTATTGATCATAATATTTTTCTGGGGCTTATATCTATTAATGGAAGATATTCAAGAGTCAGTGCCACAATGTATGCTCTTTGCAGATGATATAATCCTAATTGAAGAGTCGAGAGAAAAAATAAATGAGAAGTTAGAGATGTAGAGACTAGCTTTGAAAGCATGTGAATTTCGTTTAAATAGAAGTAAAACGGGATATGTAAAATGTAAGTTTAGCAAGAGGTGCACTGATTCTAGCGTAGGAGTAAAAATCGGAGAACATACCGTATCATAAGTCACTCGATTTAAATATCTTGAGTCCATCATACAATATGACAGGAAAATAGAAGAAGATATAAACCATAAGATTCAATTTATGTGAATGAAATAGAGGAGTGTTTAAGGTGTTATTACATATAGAAGAGTACCACTCAAATTCAAAGGTAAATTTCATCGTATTGCTATAAGACCAGTAATGTTGTATAGGACTGAGTGTTAGATGAGAATGTTGCGTTGGATGAGTGAATATACCAAATAAGATAAAATTAGAAATGAATACATTAAAAAGAAAGTTGAGGTTGCACCAATTGTAGAAAAAATTGTAAAATCGCATCTTAAATAGTTTGGATATGTGTGGAGAAGACCTATAGAAGCTCTAGTAAAGAGAATAGATCAAATGGAGAGTAGTTCAAGAATTAGAGGTAGAAGAAGATAAAAAAAAACTATAGGCGAAATTATTAAGAAAGATTTAAACTTAAATTGTTTATCTAAAAATATGATTTATAACAAAACTTTATGGTATCGTTTGACCATGTGGCTAACCCTACCTAGTGAAAAAAAAAACATGTTGTTATATCTGTTAATGGACTCAGATAATTATTATAATCGTGAGCAGCTAGGTATTTTAGTGTATAGCACCAGTAAGTTCACATACAAGGGGTTGGACATTGCAAGAAAATGATAGTAACATAAGTTTCAATACGCATTCTAAATTGTGAGATGTGGCTGCAGTAGCGTAGTTGTGATAGGTTCTACAACCATATCAGGCTGAAATTGACCTCATCTCCCCTCAATAACCAACCACCGTTGCAATTTGAAACCATGTTTGCAACCAATACACAACTCCCATAAAGAAAGGAGTGTTTTTCTTTTTGGTTGGAATAAATGAAGACATTATTAAGAATGGAAAGAAATACAGAATAGGAAGATCATATAAATCCTCTTATAACAGAGAAAAGCCAGCCAAAAGATCAAGACAAAAAATGAAAGACAACAAAAGGAGATTAATATAGCCCATTAGAAGCTGATGATTGAAGACATGCCTGGTATCAATAACACTAAAATTATTCTAAAGAATGCATAGATGTTAGGGAATTTTGAAGCTTACCTTTTGTTATTGCCACTTATCAATACCATTGTTACAGTTATTAATACAACACTTCACCTCACGCCTGAAACATTAAGAATTATAGTAACATAAGGTTTTTGCGATACTTACCAAAATAAAAAAAGTTATTATAATATTCGTAAAAGATACAGCCTGTCTAACTTTTCAAAAGGTTGTTGGTGCAGTATAAATTTTATTTAAATTCCTATGTACGACAACAGATTATGAATATGCACTCTGGAAAGCTGCTGCGATGAACAAATCAAGAACCTTATCTATATTAAGTAAGGAGTAAATATAGTATTGTCATGAATAAAGATAAGAACACAACATGAAAATAACTTAGCTACATGATTCTGCTCTTGAAAATTGCAGTGAAGAACGCAATTCCAAACTATAACAACGTTTTTTTTTATCCCCGTCCTTTCTGCCCCGTCACACCTATCAGGGGTCTTCCTATTACCAAATAGCAATCAACTGAACTTTTTTAATGTAAAATACCCAATTATTGTTTTAATAATTCGCTTATCCCTAAAAAAGATATTGACCCAAAGTAGAAAAGCTTGTTCAAGAAATCATGATTAAGAAATACACAAAAATACATAAACACCAGCACAGTTGCCACAACAAACAACCCGTCAACCATTAAACCACAAAGGAAGAAGAAGCCACAAAAACTTCCCCACTATTGCCGCTTATTATGTAGTCTTACCACCAATTTATTGATTCCTTATCATCTTACTAACTATTCTTTTAATTCATGGTTGTTGCTCCTTAAGAAGAAAAGGAAAGTGGAAAATCAAAGCAAATATAGCTCGACGACAGAAAAGGTGCGAACATAATCGAAGAATCAAGGGTTGGACCAGTTTATACAATAATAATTAAATATATTCAGCTGAAAATTGTAGTGAAATTTGATAAAAAGTGAAAAATACCCATCAAAGTAAAGTAAGCACCACAAACAAGGGGAAGAAGAAATTTGCCAACGACCCCGAGAAGAAAACTTACTTTCAAGTACACAAAAATCTGAAGGGCACACTACCCGACCTATAAATAACAGAACTTCAAAACCCAGATACGAAGGTTTAGAAGTTCTCCTATAAAGAAAAATCGGAAAAGAGAGAAGCGAGAAAAGGGCGGAGTTCTGTATATTACCAAAGGGATCTAGTGTTGCGTTGCGCGCTTTGGATTGGAAGTGTGCTCTGGTCGTAGCAGAAGCGAACCTACTCGAAAGAGGGAATTCGATAGAGAGAGAGAAAGACAGGGGGAAACATTGAAAGACAAAAATTGTTCTCGGGGTTTATTACTTTCAAGAAAGACCGGGCTGTTTGAAATTATTTTTGTTTTAATGTTTTCAAAACATATGTTTTTAAGAATAAATTTTTAAAAATAAAAAAATTAAAAAATCTGTTTGAATCATTATTTTAAAAAATAATTGTTTTCTGTTTTTTACTTGATTTTGAAGAACAAAAATTGTAAAACACTTAAAAAGTGTTCTGAGTTTTTTGTTTTTGAAAACAAAATTTTGTTTTTTTGTTTTACAAAATACTTCATTAAAAATACCTTATCAAACAGGTTTTTTTGTTCTTTTGTTCTTGAAAACAAAAAAATTGTTCTACAGAACCAAATCAAACAGGCCCTTAAACGCACAGCTTGCTTTCTAGGTTTGTAATTAAAATATAATAAATATATGATTTTTTATTAATAATATAATAAATATATATAATGCTTAAATTTTTTACCATTAAGTATTATATGATTAATTTTTTATGCCTATTATAATTTTATAAAAAATTTAATAATATAACTATAAGAAACTCCACTCTAATCTCAATAAAAAAGTGAAGGTGCCAATGGAAATTAACTTTTATTTAAATCATAAAATAAATTGGTAAGAAACACCTCACAATTTATTAAAAAAAATAGCCAACAGAAAAATAGAAGGAATTATTAGAAACTAGAGAAATAAGGATAAAATTATGTTTATGTGAAAGTATACCTATTTAATTTTTCTTAATTTATTATTATTATTATTTGAAGATGTCTTGATTATTGATTTTGGAACCATAAGTTAATAATAACATTTAGATAAAATAGAATATAAAATAAATTATAATTGAGAAAGAGTTATATGAAAAGTGAAATAATAACTCCTTTGTTACTTTTTTTTTAAATTAACGTTATTATTTTAATGTTATATTAAAAAAATTATTTAAAAATTGATATACACTTTAGTAGATGCTAGCCAATAATTATTGTTATCACACTACAAAAATTTCACTTGTTTATGAAAATGTCATTATTTTTTGTAATTATAATAAATATTCAAAATAATAATAATGTGAAAACACTTGAAATTGTATTGAATTGACAAGAATGAACAAAAATAAATAGTAGAGTTCTTTGTTTTCATATAGCAAGACAAAGGAGCCTATAAAAGAAAAATGACAATACAATAATGACAGAAATCAAAGGCTCTAAGGGAGAAAAATTCAAGACTATTAAAACCAAATAAGGAAGAGCTCCGAAAAAAGGAAGAAAGTGTTGGGAGAGATGTTGACAGTTCTAACTTGTCTGACAGTGGGATTGACACAGATACAAGGAATCATCAATGTTTATTAACTTTCTCGCTTAAGTTAGGAAATAGATATTAATTATTCCTAACTTACTTCCACGTTCTTTAACTTTCATTTTGGATAGAGCCTTTATTAGTACATTTACAATTTCAATTTTGGTAAGGGTGTAAGATAGCTCAAGGACCCTAGAATTTGACTTTTCTTTAATAAACTAGCAATCAATTTTCATATGTTTCATATGATCATGTTGGACCGTATTTTTTGCAATGTTTTATGCCAGCCATATTGTTGCTTAGGACCTTTATAAGGCTTTGACAACTGGTTTTTAGTTCATATAAGAATCATTTGAGTTATAACCCTTTACATTGTCCTTGTGCAAAGGTTTAGTATTCAGCTTCAATATTACTTCGAGCCACTAAAGATTGTTTTTTGCTTTGCCACATTACAAGGTTTCTCCAAACATAAGTAGTATAACCAGTAGTTGAACTATGAGTAGTGATTGATCTGGCCTAATCAGCATCAAACACATATTTCCATTGTACGGCAAGGATTCTTATTGAAGAGAATTCCTTTTCTTAGGGAAAGCTTAAGGTACCTTAAAACTTTGTAGGTAGCATTAAGATGGACTTCACATGGCTTGTTCATTTGTTGATTGAGTAAATTAATAAGGAAGCAAATGTCAAGCTGTTTGTGGGATAAGTAAATGAGTTTGCTTAGTAATCTTTAGAAGCTTTTGGTATTAGTAGGAAGGCTTTCTTGAGTGGACTTGATCATGTAATCTACCTCCATAGGAGTGTTAGCAAGTTTGCAACCTAACATCCATATTTTCGTGAGAAGGTTGATGGTATACTTTCAATACTTAAGAGGTATCTTAGAAGATCAAAGTCTTTAGTTTCAAATTCACTAGCTAAAACCTTATTGAGTTTGATTATCACCTTAGAATAGCTTCCAATAATAATGATATCATCCACGTAAATAATGAGAATATTGATTTCACCTTTAGGGGATATTTTTGTGAAAATGGTGTGATTGTTTGAGATTGTAAAGTGATTTATGGAGTTTGCACACTCTTTCATTACCCTCACTTTTATAGCTAGGTGGCATTTACATATAAATTTTTTCTTCTAAATCTCCATTAAAGAAGGCATTTTCAATATCTAATTAATGCAAAAGGTAGTTGAGATTGGCTACAAGATATTGTCATACTCATAATATGACCACATAGCGCTAAAAAAAGAAAAAATTTTAATTTTTGAAAATAAAAATCAAATAAAATAGAGTCACCACCAAAATTTTAATTTTAAAAAGGTAAAAATTTGAAAAAAAAAACCATTTTGAAAGAAGAATAGTTTGTGAACAAGAAATGAGTTTGGAAGTTAGTTATGTGTGAAGAAAGTATTAGGCACTTCACAATACCCGTTCATAAAAATGATTATCTTAAACTAATTATGCAAACTTATTATGGCCTTCATTTTATTTTAATTTTCCTAATAATTACATGCAAAAATTAAAAAAAAAATTAAAAAAATATTTGTTTACAAGAGCAAACTTAACTTAAGATAAAAGTTTAGAGCTTATGTATCTTATGGAAGAGATCAAAATTTATATAGTTTGACTGAGTAAAAAATTGTTTATGTTAGTTAGTGATTTTTAATTTAGTGAAAGAAGAAAAAAAAAGGTAGAAACTATGTTTGTTTTTCACAAATAAAATAGTTTTGAAATTAGTTTGTATGTTTTAATTTGCAAAAATTAAGTTAATTTCACTTCTTTATTCTTTTTATTTTTTCTTATATATATATATATATATATATATATTATTTTTAGTAATATTTTTATTTAAGTAAAAAGGAATTTTTATTTTTTTTGTATAAAATATAAGAAAAGTTCCTAATTTTATAAAAAAGAAATTAATTTGTTTTTTTTAATTTATGGAAATAAATTCTTAACAAGTTTATTTACTTAAAATAACCTTTGAATTAGAGAAGTTTATTATTATTTTTGGTTGTTTTTTGAAGATTAACTTTTAAACATTAGAACATCACTTTTGTTTTTGTTTTTTCTCCCTTGATTTTTAAAGAGATAACTTTAAGAAAAACTCTTTTTAAAATTATTATTATTATTATTTAAATCTTAATAAAAATATAACTTGATTTTATTATTATTATTTTGTAACCTTTTGTAATTTTTGAAAATAGAATTTCAAAAAAATATTCTTACAAAAAGGAAAATTATTTAATATTTATTAAAACCTAATCTTTGAGTTTCCTTTAAAAAAATTTTCTATTTTGTTTACTTCATGTAAAAGTTAATTTGATTTTCTAATTATTTTTTATTTCTTATAACTCCTTTTAATTTTAAAAGAAATATATTTTATTTTTCTAAAAAATGTTTTATTTATTATTTATTTTTTTTAGAATATTTGTTTTTCTTCTTTTTTTCTTTGAATATTTTGAAAATAAAATAAATTTGAAATGAGCTATTGGAACTCAAAATTTATTAAAATACGATTATACGACCCAAAAAACATCTGTGGAGACTTATTGTCATATACAATTCTCTTTATATGCTTGAAGAGATAAAGAATTTTAGATGACAACTCTTAAAAAAATAAAATAAAGTATAAAAGTAAAGATATTTATAGGCATATAATAACTTGTGATTGTGTGTGCTTTGTGTTCAATCAAATAGTCATATTACATCAAGCACATATTACATCATTTTGTATCTTGTCTTGTCATTACTTTAATCTCTGAGGGAAAAAAACAAGATATGAATTAAAAGAAAGGGAAAAAAACCAATGAAGTATCTTGTCTTGTCATTACTTTAATCTCTTTATAACAATATTTTTAAAATCGGACCAGTTATTGAATCCGTAAAGGTACTAGTTTAAGGTTCATTGGTTTGACCGTGGTTGAACCGGTGGTAATAAATAAATATATATATATATATAATATAATATAATATAATTTTAATATAATTTTATAAGTATATTTATATAAAAGTTAACATATGTTTTTGAACATTTGGTATAGGAGACTTGGTAACAACATTGCTTCCATTTTCTCATGGTTTGGGGTTCGAATCTTTGAGTGCCATTTATAAATTCTGAAATGGATAATTAATACTATATATAATATAGATATAACTTTGCAAATAAACAATGGATAGCTCCTGCAGTTGAAGTGGTGGAAGTGGTTTTTGAAGGCATTAGGGTCAAGGGTTTGAATTTGTTAACAACATTTTGGCCCCACTTTAAACTTTGTATATATATATATATATATATATATAACTTTGCATATAATAGATGAGAGTTTCTTGTTGGAGAAGTGGCGTTGGATGCTCGTGCATCCTGAAGGTTGGGAGTTCGAGACTAGGTGACGCCATTTTATCTAGCTTAATAAGGAGTGCCGGTTCAATCAACAAAAAATGCACCAATTTTCATCCAAACTAATCGATCAAACCCAGTTTTTGACCGGCATTGACCGGTTCTGAGATTTTTTGATTCTTAAGCTTCTCCAAACCGGCTGGTCCGGTCCAATTTTAAAAACATTACTTTATACAATCGTCCTTACATTATACTTCACCAAGTATGAGCCTCACAAACTGTTATAACATACTTTAAATATACATTCTTATATCATTTCTATTCACTAGCAACAAAATTCAATCATTACAAAACTTAAAGCAGGGATTTTTAGTCTTTTTTATATATCGTCAAAATTTAAATTTCTTTTCATTTTCATTCAAGGCTGCTTCACACAAGTTTGTTTTAACCCATATGACCATGAATAAGGTTCCATTTGCATGTTGGAATCATATAGCCAATTTTGGCCTTTTTGACATAAAAGGGTTCTAAATTTAAAAAAATTATAATTTTAACTATACAACTATGATTTATAGAAA
This sequence comes from Erythrophleum ivorense, assembly GCA_026724425.1. Taxonomy (NCBI): domain Eukaryota; kingdom Viridiplantae; phylum Streptophyta; class Magnoliopsida; order Fabales; family Fabaceae; genus Erythrophleum; species Erythrophleum ivorense. Next base: position 1,474,661 of record JAIUCV010000034.1, on the reverse strand, counting down.
TTAAATATCTATAAAAAGTTTATGATTTGATTTCAAGTGAAAATGAATTTATTTGACCCTTAAAATAACACAAAATCTGAGGCTATGATAGTAGTTATAGTAACTGTAAAAAACTACACATTTTGACCAATTTTAAAAATTTATAAAATATTTTGTAGGATTCAAAAAAAAAATACAATCTTTTATTTATTAGAAAATTTTATAAATTCTCTAATTGCCTATCAAATTTTAGTCCCAAACTATGTCATTTAGGCTATTAAGAGTATATGTGCAATTTATGGCTCATTTGGACCAAAATTTGATTCCAAAGTAGTCAATTTGATCTCTAAATTACAATGTCTTTATTTGAGCAAGTTTTAATTCATTCAAGTATCATTTCCATGGAAACTAGCATAGAAAATTGACCATATCACACCCAATTATACATATGGACCACATAACACCTTATATAGGAATTTAAGGACTAATGGTCAAATCATGCATTAAAGTGGCATATATTCATGTGCTCAAGCTTACACACAAGTTATTATTACATATTCTTGTCATATACAATATATATATATATATATTACTAATGTATCCCATACATTCTCAAGTACATAGTTACAATAAAAGTTTCTAATACGTAATTCCTAGACTCTTTTACTTCTCATTTACTTGAGAAATCTGAAATGGTTAATGGGAGATATATAGAGTAAGATTTTTCGGAGAATTTTAGTAGCAAAACTTAATCCATATCAATGCATGCAAAAAATGCCATGAGCAAATGCAAGCATGCTCTTCATATACATCATATAGCTCAAATATAACATTTGGCATGAAACTTACATTTTTATCAAGTTATGGCATCAAAACACACTAGTTAGGCTCAAGTAAACTCATTTCCAGGCTAAAAAAGAGCTATTATGCTCAATTTCCCACCATAGGGATTTAGGAGTCATAACATAGCCTTTCAAATGCATAAAACTCAAGATAAAAATCATTACAGTATATAGCTCATAAAATTATTAAGCAAAGAAGCATACAAAAACTCAACTCATTCAAACACTCAAATGCATATAAGATAGGAAGAGATGGCTACTTTATGAATTGAGAAGCTCTAATCACCGCTAACCCTTTTGATTATTTCCTTTCCCTTGGCCTTCCTTGGCTTGACACGCACAAATTAGTGAACTTGGACTAGCTTGGCCTACAATTATCAACATATTGTGCAAAGGAACTTATAAAAATCCATTCTAACTCATACTACTATCAACAATTTTTATTAGAACTTAATATGCTACTTTAAGCCATTTTAAGTTCCTTAAGAAGCAACTTGTGGATTTCATTTTTTAGGCTCCAAAATCTCACTTGCTATAAGTAATATAATTCTAATGTATGAGTTATCCTTAATTCCTTTTACTTTGAGGTCCTTTTTTATTAACCTATTAGTTCTATTTTAGTTTTAAAAGAACTAGATGGTACACACACAATAAAAGAAAATAGGCATATTAACTTCTATAATAAAAAATTATTTTCCATAAATGATTAAATAAAAAATGCCTTAATACTTGAAAAAATCAACATGAAAAAGAAATCATGGTAGCCATAAATCACTTTGAAGATTAAACCTAAAACAAGTTAATATCAAAAGATAGCAAGCCCATTTGAAATTCTAGTAACAAGAATAAATAACAAGATTTTCATGATGAAATTCCAACAATAAGAATAACTAGAGGATTTATCACTGGAAACTATACTTAAAGTTAAGCTCAAAACATGGCTAGGGGATGCTAAAAGCATAAGAGAGATAGAGATCAAAGCAAGCTTTATCATGAGAATTTATACTTAAAACTAAGCTTATATTTGTTGCTAATTCATGCCAATACTAGCAACATAGAATTTATATTTAAATTGCATAAACAACCAACAACTAGAAGCTAAATCATGTAAAAGATACCATTGAGATAGCAAACTAAATCAACACTTTAACCTAGCAATGATACTCTAAAATTGAGCTTGGTCAGGAACTAAAACCCATAATTAGGCATCAGACTCTTCCATAGTCAATAGGAATTTGCAGCAATATAAATTTAATATAACATGTTTTCCAAAATCAAGAGAAATCTTAGCCCATGCTTACTAATTTTAATCAATACCATTTGTCAAAAGGCTTAAACACAATAAAAGACTTCCTGAACCGCCAATTTACATGGGCTCACGATACAGATGCAATAAAATAGTTTTAGGTCCAAACCAATCTAAAATTCAGAAAATCGAAAAGAATTAATATGACATCACCCAAAATATGCATGGAATTTAAGCTCTTATTTTAGCTTTAACCAATATGCTTTTCAAGTATCACAATAAAATTTCCTTTGTACAAGAGTCCAAATGCCTCCAGAATTGTATTTCACATTTTGACAAAACTAGATCATTTATATGCATCTATTGAAAGAGCTTCATTCAACTAATCAAAATTTGTTGAAGCAAAGACAAAGATAGAACACCACTTAGATCTCGAAGTCTTAATTCATGGCAAACTGAGATTCAAGCTAATCAAAATTTCAACTTGACACCTAAGTACTGAAATGAAACTTATATGAAGAAGAATTTGTAAGAAACTCAAATGAAACTTTCACATCAGAGATAGAATATTAAACAGAGAATTAAAAATTAGCAAGATGATTTACCTTCTATTGAACTTAAAGCTTGGAAAACATAGACAACCAAATTGCAATAGAGAGTACTTCGTTACTATAACAAATGATTCAATCTCCCCCTTTTTGCATTTCTCTCTTTGCAATTGCCCTTTTTGTCTCTTACTCTCTTTTCTAAGAATTTCTCTCCTTTTAACTTAGTTCCCCTTTGCCTTTCTTAAGCTCTTCCTTTTTTGTTTTGCCTCTCTGCATTCTGCTTCCTTTGCTAAAGATCACAAATGGAAGTGGCTTTAACAAATTTCTTCAACATCATTCCAGTCTTGTCGTTTTTCCTCAAATTTGAAAAACTAGAACCTTAAAATCATCAAAGCCTCTCCAAAATCCCTCTCTCACCATCGTTCTTTCTAAACCAAAAATAGAGTCTCTTTCTCAGTTTTACCCTTCTCCACCCCCTGTTGCTTCTGATTTGAGTCCCTTTTTTAATAACTTTGCACATGATTTTCCTTCCTTCTTGATTGCATCCGTGCTAATTCACTAGAATGACCTCTTTTGTTTCTCTCTCTCTGAATAGCTTCATCCTTGATTGCTAGAGGTTATGTGTGGAGGAGATTCAAAATGTGACCAAGCCTTAAGGTTCTTTTTATTTTCTTTTTCTTTTTTATTTTTTTTAACAAAAAAAACTTTTCCTTTTCTTTATTCTATTTTCTCCTTCTTAAAATATCTTCTGTTTTCCTTTTTCTGTCTTTATATTTGGTTTTTCCTTTTAAAATTCTCTTAAAATTTGTTCATTGTTATTCTATTTTTATTATTTAAAATTTCTTATAATCTTTTCTTTCTATTTTTTTATTTTCATTATTTTTAAGTTAAGGTTTAAAAATTAAATATGACTCAAACTAAATTAAAATGAACTAATGACTCCTTTTTATTTTTTATTTATTTATTTTGCTAATTTAATTTTTTTTATTATTTTTAGGGATTAATCATATAAAATACAATGTTCACAAAGATAAAAATACTTTGATGGAGTTGAGTTTTGTCATATAAAATACAATGTTCACAACGAGCTCCTAGGTATTATTTTTCTTGAAGGCATTCATCTCTTTTTCAACAGCTTTCTTCCAATCCTTGTGGCATAATGCTTCATGGATATCCTGAGGAATTTTCTCATTGGAAATGTTAATAGTACAGGTCTTATATGTAATAGATAGTTTGTCATATGAAATATAGTTTCTAGTCTCTTACCTTTTTGTAAGGCAATAGGACAATCTAAGTCCAAATTTTTAGCACTTCTTGGACTTGGATAGGATATTTCTTGGTGTTGTTCAAGAGATGGTACACTTTTATTCACTTCATGAGTTGTTATCCTTTTTGAGTAAGTGTGAAGGTAAGCATAATTTTTAGGATCAACAACAGACAGTTGGATGTTTTGAGGAGGTGGTTCATTATTGAAGATCAGGGGTTTTTCATTTGGCCAAAAGATAACATCTTTAGGACCAAGTTCATTGGTGTTACTTTTGGGCTGAATGTCCATGGGATTGTTTCTCTCAAGTTCAAGGACCATTATAGAGAGAGGATAAGACCTAAAATTCCATTCATCACTAGTGGTTTCCCCTTAAATGGAGATTTTCATATTGTAAGGTTGTTTTTTAAATACAGTGACATTCATTAAGACAAAGAATTTCCACAACGAAGGTTAGTAGCATGTGTAGCCCTTTTTTGATAAGAAGTACTTTACAAATATGCATCTAGTGGCTTTTAGGTCCAATTTATTTTCATGATAGAAGTGGACAAAAGTTTTGCACCTAAACTTTCATAGGAGGATAAGAGATGAGATGAATGGTAGGATAAAGTTTGAAAAGGGTGTCACAAAGAGTTTGAAATTTAAGGATCTTAAAGGGCATCCTATTAATGAGATAGGCTATTATAGTAACAACTTCTCCCTAACAAAATGGGATAGTTGAATAAACATCTTTTTGAGATTACTAGAACCCTCATGTTTATTATGAATGTTCCTTACCATTTTTTATGCAAAAGGTTTGATGGTAAATGCCATGAGTGGTAAGGCAGTTTCCAAGAGATGAATTAATATATTCTTACCCATTATCACTCCTCAAGGCCTTTATATTGATTTGGAATTAGGTTTTAATCATTTGTTAGAATTTTTTAAATATGGTGAGCACTTCAAACTTTTCTTTCATAAAGAACAACCAAGTGATTTTAGTGTAATCATCTACAAATGTCAAAAACCACTTATTTCCTAATATTGATAAGTCTCTAAATTATCATTTTTTTTCTTAATATTTTAAGGGATTTATTATATGAATATTGAATTTATATGTTTTAGATATATAAAATTAATAAATTAGCTAAGTTAATATTTAGTAAGTTTTGGTTTTACTTCTTTAGTTTTGAGTTAATTTTTGTATTAATTAGTATAAATTGTGTTTTGTGTTTTTATCTAGATTTTTAGATTGTTAAATTATTTAACCTTTATTAGTAGATTATAAATAATAATTAGATAAATTATATATTTTTGTAAGGTTAAAATTATAAAGAAACAAGTTTAAAAATCTTAGAATGCAAAGCAATAAGAGTTGAGAAGATTTGCTAAAAAAAGATCAAAAAGAAAAAGAAAATGGAGGGGAAAAAAAGAGAGAAAAAGATGATACTTAAAACTGCTGTTAAAAAATACAATGTTGAGGCACACAAAGAAACAAAACCAAAATGCATTGCAACGTAAAAATTTTGCATCGTGGTGCTCATGATTGTAATAGATAAAAATTTAATTGCGCCACAACACTTTTGAACATTGCTATTGCGCGTTTTGAAAAAAGTGTTAAATGCACCATTTTTATCCATGTTTTTTTTTTATGGATTTTAAGAGGGTTTCAGCATCTCTTTGAGACAGCCATCATTATGAGGATTTTAGAGAAGAGAATGAAGGGTTTGGAGTTTCATTTATTATGGGAGAAGCTTAGGTTGGAGGAATATTCACTGATTAAATTAATTTTTCTCTTCTTCTCTTGTTCTTCCTTGTATTTATTTGTTCATTTGGTTTGTGCTTTATTTTTAATGTTGTTATTTCTTATAGTTATGAGTAAAACTTATTGATTTAGGATTGTGAGATACTCTAACTTGTAATATTTTGTAATTACTTTATTTATTTACAATTAAAGGTGTGATTTAATTACTCAATTCTTGTGCTTCATATTTCTAAGTGTGTAGAAATCATTAAATGATTTAGGCAACCTAAATGAATTTGGAGGGAAAAAAAAGATTTTAGGATTTCACCATGGATTAGGTAATGTGAATTCATGAAATTTGTAACGTTGAGTAAATTAATTTGCTTGTAAGATAGGAATATACCAACCAGCTTCACATAGCTATATTATGACATATTTGTAATTAAGCCTCTAAATCAATTGCATAAGGAATTATGGATTAGTTAGAAGAATACCTATAGATAATTCAAAAGATGTTTGTAGGTAAGTTAGAGTTTTAGGCTATTAATGACATTAAGAGTAAGATGAAAAAAAGTAATTAATTCATATACAATGCTAGAGGAAATCATAATCCCAAATTCTTTTTTCTTTTTAATTTTATTTAAAATTGTGTCTCTTATTTATTTTATTATTTTTATATCTTTAGTTTAGTTTAATTTCTTATTACTTTTACTGTTGGTTTGATTTAGATTAGGATGCATAATTTTAGTACTTAGCAATTATTTTAGTGTCAAATCCTTATAAGAACGATACTTTACTCATCACTTTATTAATGTTATGATATGTATACTTACATGTAAGCTTTCAAAAGAAAGAAACAAGTTTTTGGTGTCATTATCGAAGATTTGTTCATTAAATTTTTGCTAATATTAATACTAAGCTCACTTAATGATAAATATATTTTAATTACTTAAATGGTTGTAATTTGGAGATTTTAACTAATATAATTTATAGATAATCTATCTCTATTTAATTGATCTTATATTCTCTCTCATGTTTATCTGCAGGATCAGATAAGATGATGTTTATCTACAGGATCAGATAAGTTGATGTGTATTTGCACGATTAGATAAGATGATGTTTATCATGGAAAAACTATCGAGAGAGATTTACGTAGATTTTTTTTAAAACAGATTTACTCAGATTCACACGGAGGAAGCCTATAAAAAGAGGGGTGAAGAACCAGAAAAGGGGAAACAAAGATCAGAGGCTTCTCTTCTTCGTTATTTTCTCTGTGTTCTTTTTCTATTTTTTTTTCATCTTCTCAAAATTTTTGAGAAATTTTTTTTGAGTGTTTCATAGCCATGAGTGGCTAATCTCTTTGTTTCCTAGTCAAGGTTATTGAGGTCTGACTCTGAATAATTTGTGAGAGGTTTGATTTAATTGTTTCTTTTCTTGAATATTGAAATATTTTCTATTATTATGATATTATTATTCAGTTAATTTAATTGGTACCTTATTTTAGCTGAGTAATTATTGCTATCTGAATTTTTTTGAATCCGTAATTGTTCATTTGATTCGGTAGAGTAGCAATTCAATACCTTTGATAAATTAAAATTGTCTTTGTATGTTGAAGAAAATATATCTTCCATTTTAAACATACGAGCTTATGTATTGTTGAACGATGATTAGTTGCTTTTCTTTTTCTTAATGTTATTCAAGGTTTAAATTCTAAAAGCTTATTTGGGATTGATTTATGAATGAGGTTTAATTGAAGAGTTTGTTCCTTTTAAATATTCTCAAGGAAGAGTAGAACATCAGAGCTGGTTGATGTTCATAACCAATTTATTTTAGAAGAAAAATTATTTTTTTTTTACTTTTTGGGTACTCAATGATCAAATTGATTGAGTCAGATCTAAAATAAATCTTGGCTGGGAGTTGTTTACATCAAAGTTTTATCTATAAAAAATATTTTCTGAATTTATTTATTTTTAATTTTCTTTATCAAGAAAAATCTCCCTTATTTTATTTTACTATTTTTGGGTTAAATAATTTGGATAGTTCCTGTGGAGTACGACCTTACTCACCTTATTTGTAAGAAATATTATTTTGAGAGTAATAATTTATTTTTGGTGGTTTCGACACCCATCAAATTTTGGCGCCGTTGTCGGGGACTGGTGTCATTTTTAATCCATTTTTTTTTTGTTTTATGCCTCGTTCTTCTCGCACAGGTGACTTAATCTTTGATTCTGAGATAGAGAAGATAGCTTGAAGGCTAAGAAGGGAGACAAAGTAGCGAAAGGCTTTTTCTTTATCTAATTCTAACAGTGATTTTGTAGTCAATTTATCTAAATTATTCAGAGAACCTGAAATCATGGCTGAAGCAGAACAAACTCTGAGAAGGATGGGCAATCCTAATGTGAACCAACAGCCCCTGTGCATACAATTTCCAAATGTAGAGGTAAGTTTTGAATTAAAATATGGTTTAATTCATTTACTACCTACCTTTCGTGGTTTTGCAGGTGAAGATCCTCATACGCATTTAAAAGAATTCTACGTCGTCTGCTCTAGCATGAAGCCGCAAGGAGTAAGTGAAGAGCAAATCAAATTGTGAGCTTTTCCATTTTCATTGACAGACAAAGCAAAAGATTGGCTATATTATCTTCCACCGGGGTCAATTATGACTTGGGACTAACTGAGAAAGCTGTTTCTTGAAAAGAAATTTTCAGCTTCTAGAGCCACAACAATTAGAAAAGATATTTGTGGAATTCGTCAATACAATAGAGAGACCCTTTATGAGTATTGGGAGAGATTCAATCAGCTCAGTGCAAGTTGCCTATATCACCAAATACCAGACCATTTATTAATTTAATATTTTTATGAAGGACTGTTACAGAGTGATAGAAATATGATAGATGCCTCTAGCGGTGGAGTATTAATGGATAAGATAATGGAACAAGCTAAAGAATTGATTACTAAAGTTGCTACCAATACTCAACAGTTTGGAACTCGCGAGGATCCTCTCACAAAAAAAGTAAATAAGGTAAGTATTAATTCTATTGAACATAAGCTTGATAAACTAACCTCTCTTGTTCAGAAAATGGTTGTAGGGAATCATCAACAAGTCAAGGTTTGTGAGGTTTGCTTAAATATTGGCCACCCTATAGATATGTGCCTAACTCTTCAGGAGGACGAACAAGCGAACGCTGTAGGAGGATTCCAAGGTCAATTCCAAAGGAAATATGATCCTTATGCCACTACCTACAATCCAGGATGGAGGGACCACCCAAATCTTAGTTATGGACAAAAACTCAACAATTTCCAATAGCCAAACTATCAATCAAGGCAACAGGCTCCTGTATTCCAACAGCTAAACTGTCAACCTCTTCCTCCTAAGTTGAGTATGTCTTTAGACCAAATAGTTTTTGCTTTAGCTACTAATATGCAACAATTTCAGCAAGAAACCAAATCTAGTATACTCAACTTAGAGAATCAAGTGGGGCAGTTAGCCATAAATCTAGGAAAGTTGGAAAGTCAGAATTCTGGTAGGTTACCATCTCAGCCTCAGTTGAATCCAAAACAAAATATTAGTGCTATAACTTCGAGAAATGGCAAGGAGTTGAAAGAGCTTGAAAAGAAAGCTCTAAAGTATGCTGAAGATGAAGAGTTAGAAAAGGAAATTAAGCTGCCACAAGAAAATTTAGAGCCATCCCAAGCCAAACAACAACAAATCACTGCTCCTCCATTCCCAAGCAGATTTGCAAATTCTAAAAAAGAGCAACAAGAGAAGAAGATTCTCGATGTTTTTAGAAAGGGGCAAATTAACATTCTTCTTTTTGATCCTATTAAGCAAGTGCTCATGTATGCAAAATTTCTTAAAGAATTGTGCACTAATAAAAGAAAATTGAATGGTAATGAGAAAATCTATATGGGAGAAAATGTGTCTGCTATAATTCAAAGGAAATTACCCCCAAAATGCAAAGACCCAGGTGTGTTTACCATCCTTTGCAAAATAGGCAATGTAAAGATTAAAAGAGCAATGATAGACTTAAAAGCTTCCATAAATATAATGCCTAATTGGATTTATCAATCTTTGAGTATGAGATCACTTACACAAACAAGTGTGATTATTCAATTAGCTGATAGGTCTATCACATATCCTGAAGGAGTCCTAGAAGATGTTTTAGTGCAAGTTAATGAGTTAGTCTTTCTTGCTGACTTTTATATTTTAGATATAGAGAAAGACCATTCCTCTAAATCAGTACGAATTTTGTTAGGAAGACCATTTTTGAAAACATCAAGGACAAAAATAGATGTTGCTGAAGGTACACTACTATGAAGTTTGATGGAGAAGTAATAAGATTTAATATGTATGATGCTATGAGATATCCTGCTGATATAGATTCTATTTTTGTTATTGATGTTATTCATCCATCTACTCAATAGGTTTTTGAGCTAACATGTGCGGATAAATTGCAGCTTGCAATCATCGAAAGTTTTGATCATAAGAAGCTAGAATCTCTTGACGATAAATTTGCTATTGATTAAGAGTTGAGGGAATCTGTTTTTGGATTAGAGACATTGAAGAATATTAAGTATAATATTTCTTATATTGATCTTCCTTCATCTCACAACAAGCTACTTCCATCTGTTTTGCAGGCACTTAAGCTAGAATTGAAGGAACTACCAAGTCATTTAACATATGCATATTTAGGCAATGACCAAACCTTACCAGTGATAATTTCCAACAAACTAACTTCCTTGGAGAATGAAAAGTTGGTTAGAGTCCTCAGGGAGTATAAAGAAGCAATTGGGTGGACGATAGTAGATATAAAAGGTATAAGCCCTTCAATGTGTATACACTGTATACTATTAGAAGAAGGCTGTAAACCTTCAAGAAAAGCTCAACGTCGTCTTAACCCACCAATGATGGAAGTAGTTAAAAAGGAGATTTTGAAGCTACTTGATGCTGGTATGATCTTTCCAATTTCTGATAGTAAATGGGTAAGTCCAATTCAAGTAGTACCTAAAAAGACTGGCTTCACAGTAGTTGAAAATGATAATGGTGAGTTAGTTCTAACTCGTGTGCAAAATGGATAAAGAGTCTGTATAGATTATAGGAAGCTAAATGCTTTAATTAGAAAAGATCACTTTCCATTATCTTTTATTGATCAAATGCTTGAGAGATTAGCTGGTCGTTCTCACTATTGTTGTTTAGATGGCTTTTCAAGATTTAATCAAATTCCAGTGGCACCTAAAGATCAAGAGAAAATAACATTCACGTGCCCCTTCGGTACCTTTGCTGATCGTCGAATGCCGTTTGGCCTATGTAATGCTCCAGCGATGTTTCAGAGATGTATGGTCAATATTTTTTTAGATTATGTAGAAAATATTATAGAGGTATTTATGGATGATTTTACTATCTATGGTAATTCATTTGATGATTGTTTAGGAAATCTAATTAAAGTGCTAAAATGATGTATTGAAACTAATCTGGTGCTTAATTATAAAAAATGTCATTTTATGATAGATCAAGGGTTAAATTAGGCCACATAGTGTCTTCAGGGGGAATAGAGGTTGACAAGTTCAAAATTGATTTAATTAGATCCTTACCTTACCCCATATTAGTACGAAAAATTTGTTCTTTCCTTGGTCATGCAAGCTTTTACCGACAGTTTATAAAGATTTTTTCTAAGATCTCTTACACTCTCTGTAAGTTGTTGCAAAAAGATATCCCTTTTGATTTTGATGAAAGTTGCAAAAAGGCGTTTGACCAATTAAAAGAGTTACTGACTTCGGCTCTTATTATTCAATTGCCAAATTGGGAGTATCCTTTTGAAATTATGTGTGATGCTAGCAATTATGCAGTAAGAGCATTACTTGGTCAAAAGATCGGAAAGAATGTCCATGCTATATATTATGCCTCGAAGACTTTTGATAGTGCTCAAAGAAATTATTCTACCACAGAGAAGGAGTTATTTACTATAGTATTTGCTTTAGAAAAATTTGTTTCATATTTATTGTGCACTAAAGTTATTGTGTTTTCAGATCATGCAGCTCTAAAGTATTTACTCAGTAAAAAAGAGGCTAAACCCTGCTTGATAAGGTGGATTCTGTTATTACAAGAATTTGACTTAGAGATTCGAGATAAAAAGGCACAAAAAACTCAGTTGCAGATAACTTAAGTTGATTGGTACTCAATGAGAAGCTTGAACCAATTCAAGATGCATTTCTAGATGAACATATTTTTGAGGTTAAAATTTCAATACCTTGGTATGCTGATATAGTAAATTATTTGGTTACTACAACATTCCCGTATGACTTGACTAAGGCTCAAAAAGATAAAATCAAAAGTGAGTCTAAATATTATGTATGGGATGATCCTTATTTATGGAAACATTGTTCTGACCAAATAATTCGAAGGTGTGCTTTTGAAAATGAAATCCCATCCATTTTAGAATTTTGTCATTCATATGCATGTGGTGGATATTTTGGCCCAAAAAGAACTACTCGAAAAGTGTTGGAATGTGGATTATATTGGCCAAATTTGTTTTGTGACTCATATTTGTTTTGTAAAGCATGTGATAATTGCCAAAAGAGTGGAGGTTTAGGTCATAGAGATCAAATATCATTGAACCCAATTTTGGTTTGTGAGATCTTTGATGTATGGGGAATCGATTTCATGGAGCCTTTTCCATCTTCTTTTGGTAATTACTACATTCTTTTAGCTGTGGATTATGTTTCAAAATGGGTGGAAGCAAAAGCCACCAGATCTAATGATGCTAAAACAGTTGTTAGTTTTGTCAAGAGTTATATTTTTACCAGGTATGGAGCACCTAAAGCTATCATTAGTGATAGAGGCACCCATTTCTGCAACCGTATAATTGAAAGCTTGTTAAAGAAATATAATGTGACTCATAGAATCTCAACAACATACCATCCACAAACAAGTGGTCAAGTAGAGGTGTCAAATAGGGAGATTAAATTGATTCTTTAAAAAACTGTTAATCCAAATAGGAAAGATTGGAGCACATGACTAGATGACGCTCTTTGGGCATACAGAACTGCACATAAAACTCCTATTGGTATATCTCTATATTGCTTAATCTTTGGTAAGCCTTGTCACCTTCCAGTAGAATTGGAGCATAAAGCTTATTGGACTATTAAATAGTGTAATATAATTATGGATGAGGTAAGTGAACATAAGAAATTACAATTGCAGGAACTTAATGAGATAAGAAATGAGGCCTATAGAATATATAAAGAAAAGATCAATCTCTATCATGATAAAAATATTTTTAGAAAATATTTTGAGGTGGGTCAAAAAGTTCTCTTATTTCACTCTAAACTCAAGTTATTTCCTGAAAAATTGAGATCTCGATGGGTTGGACCCTTTGTTGTCACAAAAGCATTTTCTCATGGTGCAATTGAAATCTAAAGTTTTCACACTAATAAAATATTTAAGGTTAATCACCATCATCTAAAACCTTACTATGAAAGATTTCAAGTAAACAACTTAGATGTAATTGAGCTGCAACTCCCAACTTATAAAGATTAGGTAACGAGGCATTTTGTCTGGCCATAGACTTTAAATAGAGGTGATTCTGGGAGGCAACCCACCATAATAAAATTTGAATTTTTTTTATTTATTTCAATTAATTAATCCTTCTTCTAGTTTGTTTTTGTTTTACCTCAATAACCTTGCACATTTTAAATATGTTCTTCTTTATTTTGCCACCCTATTTATAAGTTGCTACTCCCCCTTTAAACTTGTGGCAGGTAAGATATAAGGAGCTCGAGGACCCCCTATTGCAATAAAGCTATTCATAAACCAGGGGAGTTTTAGTTCCTTCTTCTTTTTATATTTATATATATGCCTGCAACATTGAGGACAATGCTGATTTTAAGTGTGGGGGAGAAGTTTATAGCTATACATATACATGCTACTATACTGAGTTAGAGGATTTTTTTTTTACTATTTCTCATTATTCTCCTATTTTAATGATTTAGTTGTTATTTATAAATTTTTAAGCTATTCAATTTTGAATTTGAGTAGTAAAGCAATAAACCCATAAGTTATGATCATGACCTGGGAACTTAAACTGAGCACAATTATCTAATTATGTGATATGCAAACAAGTCGTTGAGTAAGGAGGGCAGTTTATTATATATTTATTTTTGAATTTATATGCTTGAATTAATTTTTTTACATGCACATCCTTAGAGTTGTGATATGATTCAAAAAGAAAAAAAGAAAAAAAAAGAGAGAGCCAATTCCACTCCACTGGCTTAAGCTATACTTAAATAGCGCAATAGAAGCTATGAGTATGCAAAGCATCTTGGTGCCAGTTGAGTTATGTAAGCTTAAGTAACCGGGGGTCTTCATTACCAATGTCGACACTCGCGTCAAAAGAGACCATAATGGCTCAGGAAAAAGGCAAAAAAAAAAAAAAAAGAGCCAATTCCACTCCACTGGTTTAAGCTATACTTAAATAGTGCAATAAAAGTTATGAGTGTGCAAAGCATCTTGGTGCTAGTTGAGTTATGTAAGCTTGAGTAACCAGGGGTCTTCATCACCAATGTCGACACTCGCGTCAAAAGAGATCATAACGGCCCAAGAAAGAGGCAAAATAATAATAATAATAATAATAATAATAATAATAATAATAATAATAATAATAATAAATAAATAAATAAATAAATAAAATTACCCCCTTAATAAATAAAGCAAAATTAAAAGTGTGGGGGAAGCTAAATTAAAGGACTCTAATGATCTTTATTGTGTCATTTATGTGTATGCATGGTTGATTGAGACTTAGTAAATTCTTAGATAAATATGGTAATTTCCAACCTTCATGCTTGTCAAATTGTTAGCAGTAATCATATTTTAGACACGCACACACGCACACACACACACACACACACACACACACTAGAGTTACCTAGTGATTGTTAGTGATGAATGGGTGAAAGTTGAAGTACAATTTTTATTGATTGAATAACTCTTGCATTTATTTATAATAGCTTTTTGTTAAAAAAAATGGAGCATATGAGAAACAGTACTATCTCATTGTGCTAAGGCCTCTAATTCTGGTATAGTTCCTCGAGGACAAGCAACGATTTAAGTGTGGAGAAATTTGATAAATATATTTTAATTACTTAAATGGTTGTAATTTTGAGATTTTAACTAATATAATTTATAGATAGTTTATCTTTATTTAATCAATCTTATATCTTCTTTCATGTTTATCTGTAGGATCAGATAAGATGATGTTTATCTGTAAGGTTGGATAAGATGATGTTTATCGTGGAAAAACTATCGAAAGAGATTTATGCAGATTTTTTTTAGAACAGATTTACTCAGATTCATATGAAGGAAGCCTATAAAAGGAGGGGTGAAGAACCAGAAAAGGGGAGACAGAGATCAGAGGCTTCTCTTCTTCGTTATTTTCTCTGCGTTCTTTTTTCATTTTTTTCATCTTCTCAAAATTTCTGAGAAAAATTCTTTGAGTGTTTCAAAGCCATGAGTGACTAATCTCTTTGTTTTTTAGTCAAGGTTATTGATGTCTGACTCTGAATAATTTGTGAGAAGTTTGATTTAATTGTTTCTTTTCTTGAATATTGAAATATTTTCTATTATTCTGATATTATTATTCAGTTAATTTAATTGATACCTTATTTTAGCTGAGTAATTATTACTATTTGAATTTTTTTGGATCTGTAATTGTTCATTTAATTCGGTAGAGTAGCAATTCAATACCTTTGATAAATTAAAATTGTCTTTGTGTGTTAAAGAAAATATTTCTTCCATTTTAAACATACGAGCTTATGTATTGTTGAATGGTGATTGGTTGTTTTTCTTTTTCTTAATGCTATTTAAGATTTAAATTCCAAGAGCTTATTTGTGATTGATTTATGAATGAGGTTTAATTGGAGAGTTTGTTCCTTTTAAATATTCTTAAGGAGGAGTAGAACATCAGAGCTTATTGATGTTCATAACTAGTTTATTTTAAAAGAGAAATTATTATTTTTTACCTTTTAGGTACTCAATGATCAAATTGATTGAGACAGATCTGAAATAAACTTTGGTTGGGAGTTGTTTACATTAAAGTTTTATCTATCAAAAATATTTTTTGAATTTATTTATTTTTAATTTTTTTTATCAAGAAAAATTCTCCTTATTTTATTTTATTATTTTTGGGTTGAATAATTTGGCTAGTTCCTGTGGAGTATGACCTTACTCACCTTATTTGTAAGAAATATTATTTTGAGAGTAGGAATTTATTTTTGGTGGTTTCGACACCCATCACTTAATTTAAACTCAAGCTTTGTTTATTATTATTTCTTGTTGTTTTAAAGTTGTTTAGGGCCTATTTGATTTTATTTTGGTTTTAATATTTTCAAAACAGATATTTTTTAGAACAAATTTTGAAAACAAAAAAAATAAAAAATATGTTTGAATCATTATTATGAAAAATCGTTGTTTTATATTTTTTTCTGATTCTATAGAACAAAAGTTACAAAATATCTAAAAAATGTTTTAATTTTTTGTTTCCAAAAACATAATTATGTTTTTTTATTTTATAAAACACTTCATTAAAAACACATTATCAAACAAGTTTTTTGTTTTTAATAATAGAAAAAAATATTTTTTAAAAAATAGAAAAAGCTATTTTTAAGAACAAAAAAAGAAAAAAACTTTGCTGGAAACAAGAAATCAAACAAGCTTTTAATCTTTTGGTTTGTGTTTTGTTTTTGTGTTGATGTTGTTATATTTGTCTTTAGTTTTTATATATGTCATTTTTTTTAAATATAGATTACCATGGCTAGTAAAAGAGGTAGTTAGTGTGCATGAACTTGATAACTTAACTAATTTAACTATTCAAGAAACTGAATTTGATAGGAGGTTTGATGATTATTATATGCACATTAGCTATGCTGTTCATGTTAGTGATTTTTAATGTTTATAAATGACTTGTGATAATTGTAGGGAAGGTTATTACAGAGAGCAGTGCCCATATTTTTGTAAAAAATGCACAGATAGAGATAATTTCAATAGGACTCTAAATAATTCTTGTAATAACACATATTTTCCTAGTTGAAATCATGAACAATTTTTTTTTTAGAATCAGGGTCAAGTTTATTCATCACATGCAATATATCCTTTCTAATATCCTAATTTCTAATTACATGATGAAATTTTCATTCAAGAGCATAATCCTAACTTTGAAAAAATAATTATGTATCATATGGCCAAGCAAGATGCCTACCTAACAAAGCAAGATGACACAATTAGAAACTTAGAAACTCAAATAAGCAAACTAGCCAATGTCATCTATAATAGTTCACAAGAGAGTTGTTTAAATGATATGGTAACTACTTTTTGAATAGAAAATAAAAAAATTATAATGGAAAATTAATTTGAGGAGTGAAGAAGATTTGCTAGAGGGTTAGGTGTAATTTGAGAAAAATTATGAGCAGAGAGTGGAAGAAAGGAAGAGTATTGTAAGGTTAGAAGACTAAGAGATAACCTTTCAAGTAGCCATGGTAGGGGATCATCTTGATGAATAAAAAAATTGTTACAATGAGATGGAAATAGAAAATGTGATTCAAAGCAATTTCTTAATGAATCCTTTAATTGAATCTTTAGTTCTTATTGAAAGGAATCAAGACAATTTTATTGAGTGTTTGAAATATTTAAAGGCTCTTAAAAATTTTCAAGATGAATTAAAATGGGAGCTTCCTGTTATATCAGCCAAAGCATGTTTTCCAATGATGCCAATAGATGAGGAATCACATATTCTTAAAGGAAAAGAACACCCATTCCTGCTAAAACTTACTTACCCAAGGAAAAAAGAGAGTAAGATAGTTATAGTTTTTTACAATTATGATTAGATTTTAATGTGAGGTCAGATTGAAGACTATAAAAAACAAGCATTTCTTATGAGGCAACCTAAGTATAAATAAATAAATAAATAAATAAATAATATATGAGTAAATAAATAAATAAATTTATTTATTTCTATAGTTTTTCTAAACCTTGACTTTCTTTCTTTTAGAGCTCGCTAATATTGAATCCTTAAGATTATTGTTGGTTAAAGTTAGGAACAAGAGCTAACTAGCTAAAGCAAAAGCATGCAATTTAGGGAGTGATTTCAAATCAATTTTATATTCCGTTTATCATATTCATAATTGCATTTGGTGTGTTTACATGTTGAATATTATTCCCTTAGTATGCTCTTCTTTCTTAATTTTATTTTCTTGTGCTATTATGAATGAGTATAATTGTTGTAGGATGACTTGAACAATTTATTGGGAGCAATTAGTTTTAAATTTTTTTATAAATTTAATTTTGCATGTTTGTTTAGATGTCTTGTCTTGGGTATAAAAATGTTAGAATCAATTAAATTCATTTACTACATAATTTTTATATGTTTCTAGTTAATGCTCTGTTTTGCTATACATGTTTGTGACTTGAATTTACGAATTTACCAGGAATACATCTGATTGAATTTTTGTTGAAATTTGTATCAAAATTTTTCCTTTGCTTGTCTAGTTTTTAGGAAAATTTGGTTCATATGACTTGGAGTTCATATAGGTTATTTATTTGCATTTGAATACACACTACTTTGTTTTGACAAGCTGCTAGAATTTGTTGTATGCTATGTCACCTTTTAAATATTATGAGACTAATTGTTTGGTTGTCAACATGCAAATTTAGCTTGTTCATATTTAGCATGCATTAAGATGTTCATAAAAAAATTTTCACGAGGTTATTTAGATGTTTGCTGGGTGGATTCTATCATAATGTTATTACAACTTTGTTGTAGCACAAATTTTGCACTTGCCTTGTTTAATAATGTTTTGGTGCTATGCTAGTTGAATTGTACAATGTTAATTTTGGTTATATTGTTGGGTTGAGATTGAGAAAACATTCTATGAGGAGGTGCTTTGTTGTTATTGCCCTTTAATTTGGAAGATCTTGAAGTGAATAAAGAGTAGAACATATCAAGGGAGTTTTCTTAATCCTTTACTACTTTTATGTTTTGTCATATTTTGAACATTGAAGATAATGTTTATTTTAAATTTAGGGGTAGGAAATCCAAATTGAAAATTTGAATTCTATTGCTTTTAGTTATTTATATTTTTATGTAAAATTTTATTGAAAATTCCCTAATTTTCAAAAATTTTGAGCTTAAATTTTGCCTGCCTATCTTGTGTTTATTTTTTGGTTGATGTTAGATGCCATTGAGGAACTTAATTGTTGAATAGTGTATAAATGATAGGAAATGTCTGTTAATCCAATCTGTATATGAGATTGATTATTAATGACGATATTTTCCTTATTCATTGAGAGCTTTTTTTTTATGCACTTACACCATGATTAGGATAATTTTTAGTTTTAAGTAATGTATGTGGGTTAGATTATATGATTGATCTTAAACTTAAGATTTTAAAGCTTACTTTATAGTCTCTTAAGGTGAAATTGTAGGCTTTGTATAATCTATTAAAGTAATTTAAACATTTATTGGTTATGTTTGAGATTTTAAGCCCAATTGATGCAAAATATATCACTGGAACTTCTTTTGAACCTTAAGTAAAACATGCATATAATTGCATAAAATTTCTTTTTTTAAACCACATTAATGACCTTTAGCTTGAAAAATAATATTCTTACCATTTTTCAAGAGGATCATTAACATTTGATGTTATGTGAAAAGAAAACTAAAAGAGTGAAATAAGATATAATGTGGGTTTGATGTGAATAATTATTGTTTCCTTATGAGAAACATGCAAATTAGAAGTGTGGGAACAATGATTGCATTGTTCTTTATTTCTCGAGAGACATGAAAAATATGATGATTAGAAAAAGGAACTAAAAAAAGAAAAAACAAGTGATCAAAGAATTAACCTTTAGAAAGAATTTTTTTTTGGTGGATCAAAATAAACTAAGTTTAAGAGTGTAAAAGTGAAAAGAAAGAAAAGAAGAAAAGAAAATGAAGGGGAACATAAGAAGGAATAGAAAATAAAAGAAGAGGGAGAGTTCTATCTTCTATTTTTGTGTTTAATGGTTATTCTTTTGGATCTTACTCATCGTTTTTCATATACCTTTTTTCTTGTAATAGTCATAACCATAAATCCAATTACAACATTAAAAGACTTATTGGTTAATGGGTTATGCAATGGCTTACATTAATGGAGAGAGGGTAGAAGAGCAAGCGTATGAAGCTCCTTAAGGAGAGGTTTATTGTGTAGTTTGATTTATATAAATTATTTTAAGACTTGCAATTATACTTTAGCATGGTTCTTCACACACACACACACATCATGGGTTTGGAAAATTTGTCATTAATTCTTGAATTCTGAAACTTGTATGCATTACTTTCTTTTCTTATTAATGATACTTCTTAATATAATTGTTGAAGGTATCCATCTATTATTACTAGATATGAAAGCTTGAATAGGTAAGAAATTTTGTTATTTAATATGGCTTTACATGGGGACAAGTAAAGAGGTAAGTTTGAGAGTATGATATGTTCATAAATTATTAAATTTTTTTTAATATTTTAAGGGACTTATCATATGAATATTGAATTTATCTTATGTTTTTGTTATATAAAATTAATAAATTTTATCTAAAATTAATATTTAGTAAGTTATGGTTTTACTTCTTTAGTTTTGGGTTAATTTTTGTATTAATTAAGTATATGTGTTTTGTGTTTTTATCTAAATCTTTAGGTTGCTAAATTGTTTAACCTTTGTTAGTATATTATAAATAGTAATTATATGAATTTTATGTTTGTATAGGGTTAAAATTACAAAGAAGCAAGTTTAGAAGCCTTGGAATACAAAGCAACAAAAGTTAAGAAGATTTGTTGAAAAATGATCAAAAAGAAAAAGGAAAAAGAGAAAAAAATTGCACTTAAAACCATTGCTAAAAAACTGTAGGGCTATGACGACAAATTTAAGCACCACAACGTGTACAAAAACAAAACCAAAATGTGCCGTGGCGTAAAAACTATGTGCTGCTGCACTCTTGATCGTTACAAATGAAAAATTCAGCTGTGCTGTGGCACTTTTGAGCATCGTCGCAGCATGTGTTTTAGAAAAAGTGTTAAATGCACCATTTTTAGCCTCAATTTTTAGAGTTTTAAGAGGGTTTCACCATCTCTTTAAGGAGGCCGTATTCTAAAGATTTTATGGAGAAGAAGGAAGAGTTTGGAG
Source organism: Erythrophleum ivorense (assembly GCA_026724425.1). NCBI lineage: Eukaryota > Viridiplantae > Streptophyta > Magnoliopsida > Fabales > Fabaceae > Erythrophleum > Erythrophleum ivorense. The sequence goes on along the minus strand of JAIUCV010000034.1, from coordinate 1,453,855 downwards.
CTTTATTTACCATGGAAGAAAAGTTTCTTCCTTTGCTTTTCTTTATATTTATTTGCTCATTTTGTTTATGCTCTGTTTTTAATATTGCTATTTTTTGTAGTTATGAGCTAAATTTGTTGAGTTGGGATTGTGATAAACACTCACTTGTAATATATTGTAATTACTCTATTTATTTATAATTAATGGTGTTATTTAATTATTTAATTCTTGTGTTTTATACTTCTAAATATGTGAAAACCATTAGATGAATTGGGTAACTTAAATAAATTTGGAAAAGGAATTTTAGGACTTCACCATAAATTGGGTAGTGTGAGTTCATGAAATTTGCAATGTTAAGTAGATTAATTCACTTGTAAAAATAGGAATATATCTACTAGCCTTATATAACCATATTAGGACTTACTTTTAATTAAGTCTCTAAATCAATTGCATAAAGAATTATGAATTGGTTAGAAGAATGCCTATAGGTAATTCAAAATATGCTTATACGTAAATTAGAGTTTTGAGCTATTAATGATATTAAGAATAAGATGAAGAGAAATAATTAGCTTACATGAAATGTTAAAGGAAATCATAATCCCAAATTCTTTTAATTTTGTAATTTTATCTAAAATGGTGTCTCTCATTTATTTTATTATTTTTATGTCTTTAGTTTAGTTTAATTTCCTATCACTTTTTATTGTTTGCTTGATTTAGATTAAGGTGTACAATTTTAGTACTTAGCAATTATCTTAGTGTCAAATCCTCATGGGAACAACATTCTATTCATCACTTTATTACCATTGTGATACACATACTTGCATGTACAATTTTGAAAAAAAAAAAAAAGCAATAGATAACCATTGAACTTTAGATAGGCCCTAAACATCATTATGAATGAGGCGTAAAGGATATGAGGGTTTATAAGTATATGTAGGGTAGTGAGTCTTGGCATAGTTAGCAAGTTGACAAGTCTCATATGTAATAATAATGATATCTTTATTGGAAAAACTAGGATACATTATTTTCATGTATTAAAAATTTGGATGTTCTAATCTATTATGTCAGAAAATAATGTTATGATCAGAATAAGTATTTAAACTTCACTAATTTTGCCTTTTTATGCTTATGAGGTATAACCTATTAATCTCTTTAGCATTGCCAATCATCTTTTTGGATGCCAAGTCTTGAAATTAACAGTAACCATTAAAGAAATTAATCTTGCAATTGTTATTTCTCACAAGTTTACTGATAGAGAGAAGATTGCATGCAAAGTTAGAAACCAGTAAAACATCTTTGAGAATTAGATTTTCAAATATGATAATATTTCTTATTCTAGTGACTTAGGTTAAAATCCCATAAGCAATTTTCACATTTAAGGAAGAGGGACAAGAATTTAGATTATAAAAAATGGTAGCATTATGGGTCATATGATATTCCCAAATCCACATCCCATTGATTTTCAAGAGCATTAATGTTAAAAGCAATTGAAAATTTAATTGATTGGGCTATGTTAACTACCCCTACATTACCTTTTGTGTTATTAGATTTTATGTTTTGTTACATGGATAACTTTTGGAGTAGCTCAAGTTGTTTGCATAAAAAAGAGTAGGCTTAGGAGATGTTTTACTACTTACCATATGTTCTCTAGCTTTATTTTTGAATTTTGGCTACAAATTAGCCAATTTCCCATAAATTTTCCAACATTGGTCATTTGTGTGACCAAATTTAAGACAATAGTCAAACATTGGGTGAGATTATTGGCTAGGATTTTTTTTTTGAACTCTACCATCAAAGCGAAATTACCACTATAAGGTATTGTTTTAGGCAACAAGAGTAGACATGTTAAAGGTGGCAATTGGTTGAAAGCCATGAGTAAGTTTTTGGCAATTTTCTTGATATGTAATTTTTGAAACTATATCACAAAGCTTGGCAAAAGGGATGTGTTTATTATTCGACCTTTAAGGTCCTCAAAGGTTAAGTTCAGCCTTATAAAAAAATTTGTAGACTCATTCCTCCTTTATTATTCTTTTAAACAGGCGTGCATTTGAGGTATATGACCATGGAAACGTGTTCAACAGCTGCTAGTGGCGATGTAGGACATTATAATATTATATCACGTTCAAATCACCTTGGCTAAAATCATGAAGAAATATTTTTATTTTAATTAGAACATTAATGTTTTCTCTAAAATAATAAGTATCCATTATAGCCTCTTATATTTTAGTTGTTGTTTTGCATAAAAGAAAATTTTCTCCTACTTCAAGTGTTATTGAGCGTATTAGCTTTGACATTATCATGTGATTTTTAGGATCCCCTATGAACCATTGAGGATTAATTGTATCAAGTATAGTAACTTCACCTATGAGATAGGTTGCCTTTCTTTTGCCTCTTGCATACATTATGATGAAAAAGGACCATTAGAGATAGTTGTTCCCATCAAGTTTGTGACTTGATATCATTACAAGGGTAGGCTTGATAGAAGTGGTGGCTGAGATAATGGACCTGTGGCTGATTTGCATTCCTAAGTTGAAAATGGAACAAACACATGGATTTGTCCAGTGATGGGTGGTGTGTTCTTAGAAGAGGTTGACCTATTTAGGGTTTTAGAGTTAAAGGCAATGTATTTGTTGAATCTGAGCTGTGGATAAGGCATTATGCTTTGATACCATGTGAAAACACTTAAAATTATACTGAATTCATTGAACTTGTACAAAGGAGAATGAACAAAAATAAATAGTAGAGTCCTCTATATTTTTAGATAGTAGAATAAAGAAGTCTATAAAAGGAAAAAGACAAAACAATAATGACGGAAATTCGAGGCTCTAATGAATAGAAATTGAGGACTAATAAAATTGAATAAGTAAGAGCCCCAAAAAAAGAACGAGAATGTTGGAAGAGGTGTTTACATTTCTAGCTTGTGTGATAGCAAGATTGACACAGATACAAGGGATCAATGTTTACCAACAAATAATAACAACTTTTGAATTGTACTAACTTAAAAAATTAGATGAAATCAAATTTTGTTTAAAGGTAGACAAAATTTGTTTAAACAAAATTTTTTCTAGTATTTAAATCTTATTAGGATTTTTTAATTGACATATATTTAAGTTATTCAAGATATTATATTGTTTATATTAAATAGTTCTAATGTGTATAAATCTCTTCAATTTAGGACATTATACAATTTTCCATTAACTACAACAACTAGCTACGGCCCATGAACCCTTAATGCCTTTGCTAGATGATGATAATCTCAACGAAAGATATAATAGACTAATCCTAAAAGAATTCTACTATGATAGACAATCATTGGCTATTAAGCATTAAAAGCTTTTATTATGCCTCACTCATAAGTAGAAAAACATTTGTACAGTTAATTCAAACATTATAGTTTTTTTTTGGGCATATGTCTATAATCTCAATGAAATTGGAAAGACATTTGTTTGGAATACATTATTTGTGCATTTGAGATCAAAGGGTAAGATTGTGCTAAATGTTGCATCAAGTGGAATAGTAGCCTTGTTTCTTTTAAGTGGACGAACAACTCACCCTAGGTTTGGAATTCCATTGCAAACTACTAAAGAATTAATCTATAACATTAAACATGGCAATGGATTGATTGATATACTCAGAAGTGCAAGCCTGATTATTTGGGATGAGGCTCCAATAGCTAACAAATTGAAATTGGATCTTTTGTAGTCATGCAGTTAGAGAAAGAGAGTGATATAAAGAAATATAAAGAGAGAGTGATATAAAGAAATATAAGTATGTATGGGACTCAATTCTCTTTTTTATATCCTCATTTTTCTTTATCTTTCCCTGACTGCGCTATATACAATTAATTTGTGATTGCACAAGATGTGGGCTCCAACAAATTATGTTTTAAAGTATTAAATGGGAGCATAAGGGATATAATGAGGTTTTTTTAATTAAAACAATAATGAACTTCCTTTTGGTGATAAAGTTAGAGGTTTTCTTTCTTTAGTATTAATTGTATGTGTTAGACTATTGTTTGCTTCTTGACATGCTCTATTGTATACAACATAACAATTGTGGTTGTTGTATATTGTCATCCAATGTAAGCAATATCTATAAGATCTAATTTATGCAAACATGAACCACCAATTTGTAATCAAATTCCTTTTACAATAAACAATAACAAGATCTAAACTTGACGTCATCATATTCATTCTATTTGCTTGCGAAATTGGAAACATTAGCCGAATAGATCAGCTAACTTTGTATAGATGATTCCTATGCTTAAGTGATGTGTTGAGGAAGAGATTCTATTCCTCAACTTTGGATTTTTAGACTACTAAAGGAAGTGCCTAGTTTGAAGATATAACTAGTCGCTAAATGCAATGATTAAGAAGAGTAGTGAATTGCATGAAAAATAGATAAAGTTGAAAAGAAAGATAAAATTGAAAAAATGTTTGAAAATAAGGCTATGAATATAAAGGAATGTAATTGATAATATTTGTTTTGATTGACTAGATTCTTCCTTTACAATTTTTTGTTAGGCTTTTATAAGCCTTGTCCAACATAATTTATTAAACCTACTAAGCATGTCTACTACTCTTAATTTTTCTCCTTATCCTTGCATACATGTAAAGTTGTGGTCAACATCTTGAGGGTTGTGTTATGCCATATTAGCTTTCTTTTAGGATGAGATAAATATTTTGCTCGCGGACTAAATGCCTTGTTAATAGACCAAGTCAAATTCATTCCTAAAATTTAAGGAGTGATTCTTCAATTTTTTTTCTTCTATGTCTTTCATAACTTGGTTATCTCCATGATTCCTTTTAATTTTGCAATTGAGCATGGGTAATTGCTTTACCATAGTTTTAAGATTTTATCCCTAAATTATAGGGATGTAGTAATAATGGCTTGAAAACTACCAAGGGCCAACTAAACAACCTTATTTGCAGCCACAAGTTGTTGGGCCAATTCCTTATTGTCATTCCATTAAAAACCTAAAAGCCCAACACATAATTCTTGGCCTAATCCATAATCTAAAGCCTAGATCAGCTCTTACAAAATAGCTTTGGAGAACCCAAATCTGCTAGCACAAGTAGCAAACACATTTACTCAATCCAGTCAATTTTTTTTGGGGTTAATACATTCCCCGTTCATTCATTGTTTAATCACATCAAGAGCCATTTCGTCATTGAAACTTCAGGGGTTGACTTACTTATAAGATATATATATATATATATATATAGCCTTATAAGATAATAAAGGATTTGGCAAACTGAGTATATGTAAGGCAATATTTTATTCAAAATTGTTTACAAGCTCAAAACAACAAGCATATAGAGTTTAATAATTTGGATGGAAACATCATTTACCCAAATAGTAGAAAACTTGTGAGACAAACAATAACCAAATGCCAATCATTATGAGTAGATTTTATAAGTGTATTAAGCAAGATCATTGTACTAAGGAGTATTCACAGGTTAGGTTGGGTTGGACAGGGTTTTGGCTTAGCCCAATATCCAAATTTAGCCCAATTTGATTTAAGACCAAGTATGACTAGTTTGATTATGTTTGGTTAGACTTTTTTTTTTCTTTTAATTTATTTGGTAAAAGTTATAAAATGGTCCCTTAAAAAAATTAAGTTTTTATAAAAGTCTTTATGAAATTATATTTTTTCTTTAAAAAAATAAAATAAATTCTTATAAAGTAATATATATATATATATATATTTAAAAAATATATAGGACAAGACCGAGTTGGGCAAACCTAAAAGGTATCATGATCTGCAGATCGAGTCTGGATTGGAATGTCAAACTCAAATACGAGATTGCACAGTGTGATGTCAACAGTAAGTTCAAACCATTTAATACATCCTCAGTCAGCTGTTCACATGCTTTAATGAACGTATATACTCTATAATGTAAATGTATATGTATCTATAACAGTACAGAGCTCAAATGAGACCCACAATTTTATCATGCTGCTCTGTGACTGAACACTTTCCAACAGAAAACAGAACAATTTAGGACATCTTCATATAGTTCTGTTGAATAACTTTTTTTGTATCTCATTATGAGTATTTCTTATTGAAAGAATAAATATCCATTGTATAAAAGTAATAAATAGTTCATATCTTCTTATCTCATTTTGATTGCATAACAATATATATATATGTATGTATATATATTCTATATATTATTTCAACTAAATAAACTAGAGTTTTTGTACATTTATTACACATAATATATTAATTACAATGTTTTTGTATGACATTATTATAATATCGTGTGCAGTCTCTTTTGTAGACAAGTGTATTTTTATATTAGATTTTTAATTATAGAATTTTTTATATTTTATGATTTTTATAGACAAGTGACGATTTTTAAATTTATAAAAAAATTATAAAATTTTATATATTTTTATTATTAAATTATTTAATTAAAATATAATAATTATAAGCAAATATATAATTTTTTATACTTAGCATTATATGATTACATTTTTTAAAAAATTTTTATATATATTATAATTTTATTAGAGAATCTAATTATAAATACATAAAAAGTGCACAAAATCTAGTCTTAACAAAAAGGTTAAATAGTACAAAAATGTGAAATATCCATAGTCAACTTTTCTAATACATTGGTTAAATTTATTCATATAAATTAATCATTTGTTTTCTTTTGGTTAATATTTGCCTGTTTTTGTTATTTAATCACGTTCTAATACATACTAATATAATTTTTGTAAGGCAATGCATGCAGGACATCTCAATGACGCAAGACGTTTTTTGTATTGCGAGTATAATAATAAAATAGTCATTTGACTATTGTTGTGTTTAATGTTTAAGACAACTTGTGTATATCTCAATTGATTTCATAAATAATGTCATTTACAAAGGATTCATAAATTTTTTTTTTGCACTTTGATCCCAAAAAATTAATAACAAAAACAGTTCTAATGAATTTAGCATTTTAAAAATCATTTAATATTCTGCCACAACAAGCAGGTTAAATGCTAGCTTTCCACATGCAGCTTACCCTTGGCATAAACATAAAGATACGCAATGTCTTCTTCTAAAAGTGTGTCAAGGTTTTTTTTTTTTTTTTAAATCTCTGACATCGTCGAGCAAGAATCATCAAAACGGATTTCTTACAATAATACAAAATAAGCGGAAAAAAATATTGAAAAGCTTCTAACGTTAAAAGTTGCTTAGCCTTGCACCTTTCAATTTATTTCTCTAATTGTACAACATACATTTGTCCCCTAAATGTATGGATCCGAATTGCTAGAATCATGCCTCCAATTATTGCCCAGGCTTTTAATATTTATGTCATATCTGCTCAGTCCATATAGTATGAAAAAAGGCAATATCATACTTCCCAAATAAAACTTGAAAGAATATGCTCTTAAAATCCTCCAAATAAGAGTGTAACATTGTCTTATTTTGAGCTAGGGGGGGCCAAATTGAAACACGTATTAAACTAGAAGGACAAAGCATATTTAAGCAACCAAAAAAAAAAAAAATCTAATTTGAAAATGATGCGTTTAAGAATCAGGGATGAGTGAAAAGAGGCGAAAGTACTAATTTCTATGGAGCATAATACAAAATTCACCTTGATGTATAAAGAAAAAAGTAATAGCCCATGACTAACTCAGCAAACTTAATAATGTCATGCTGATTTATCTGGGTCCTTCTCCTTCCCCGCAAGAATCATTGAAATCTGTAGCCCTCTACTGAATGCTTGATTGAACAGCAACCGAGTTTGGAACTCTGATACAAATGGGAACCATGACAATATGGCTGTAGGCATGAAGATTATTAATCCCATTACGTATTCATATGCTCTGGATAGCTCTTTTACTGAATCCCACAGTCTAGCTCTCTTCAATAATCCCCTGCATGCTTGCGCAATCTTGATGGTACAAGAGAAAGGAAACCTCAGTGGTTTAGGGCGAAAAACAAAAGACAACAACACTTAGAGAGTAAAGTTCTTTGAGTGTTTATTATCAGATTCTTCAATAAAAATATAATATGTAGACCTTTTTTTTTTACAACTCAGCCTCAAATTATTGACTCCTTAAAAAAAATTACTCCACATGGCATGATTTTATTAGATAACTTGATAGCAAATACCTAAAAACTGGATCTAAATTTTAGACAACTTGAATTTTAGGTTATAGCATCTTTCTAGCACACTATTTCATTGACACAATCAAATCTAAGTGATTGTTTAGTAAAGTTGGATAGTACACTTTTGGTGAAAGAGCCTTCTCATGTAGGCTCAGTTTACAAAGAATTGTAGACCAAACTAATCAGTTAGAGGTTGGTTTCATTGAAAAATGTATCTAACATTTTTATATGTTTATTTATCATTGATTTAGCGTATAAATTTTTTTTATAGATTGAGTCTCTTTCAGAATTTATTCGTTTCAACAAGTTTAGAATTGAAAGTGGCATGCATACCTAGAAATGCTTTTCTGAGAAAAATGCACTGAGTTTTATGAAGTGGTAGAAATCAACTGTCCAGACTCCAGTCAAAAAATTGATATCTAACTTCTGGTAATTTTTAGTTAATCAAAAGTGAAAACAGTTGCTTTCTAGATGTCAAATATTCCCTTTGCCCAAGAGACATCTGAGACTAACAAGATATGCTCCAGAAATGAAAGGTTTTTAACTTACCAGAATAAGGGCCCATCCAGAAGGCATGAAGGCAAGGATGGCAGCAAATAAATCTGTTATGGTGAGCCCACAGACCACAAATAATACAGTCATGACTGACATGAAGCCAAGAAAGAGAAGCGCCTTAAGAACACGAAACATGAGCTGAAAGTCGGTGCCAAATCTTCGTCTGCCCATGGATACCATCTGATGGCCACATGGAGTTTATGCAAATGAGAGCAGATCAAACGCATATATCTATTGGAGATGTAAAAGAACCGCCAAGTGTAAAATGGTAGTCTAAATGCTTCTCTAATTTAACAGGAAGCAACTACTTTACATCTAAAATTTCAATTAAGAGGAAAATCATTTCCTAAATCAGTTTGGTTCTTCAATCATATTTTACATCACCTCAATACTCAAATTGTCAGTTTACATCAATTCAGTGCTTCCATCATCCTGTTGAGTTAGATTTAACATTTTTCGTGTACACCCCTTTGTGATCTCTTTGTTGAGGCATTGTTTGTAACTATAAATAGGATATCACAAATGGGAACATGTAGGATAACACAACAGAGTGATAAAAGGACTGATTGGATGTAAAAATGACAATTTGTAAATTCAGGTGATGTGAAAAAGAAAGATTAAAGGATCAAACTGATGTACAAGTCATCTTTTAAGGACAAACAAGTTAGCTCACTTTTTTTTAAAATTTTACTCAAAATTTTTATGGAGACTATCATCAGAGGTTTCAGCCAATGCAAAGCACTCAACTCATGATCTATGAATAGCATTTACGTACCTTTAAAACAACAAGAACAGTAACCAAAACTACCCAAGAAAGTCCAAATACCTATAAGGAAAAATCGTAGTGGTTAGATGATGCCATAAAGCTATCAATTATTAATAGGATTGGAGAAAAGGTGTTGTACCAGCAAGCTTTTGCTATGATGAACTATGTCCAGGTGGTAAACGATTCCATATTGGTACATAAAGAAGCGAAATGCAAGAATTATCTCAAGTACTTTCCCCCTGAAATGTGAGTGTTTAAGGTGCTCATTTTCTTCATCCCACCAAGATTCCCAACTTTTGTCAGGTGGGATACCAATACCTCCACGGTTTCCCATCCACCTCTTCCAATCTGTCCAATCATCCACTGTTTTTTGCCAATCAAAACCAGAGGGATTGAACAAAAAAGGAGAAAACAACCACGAAGTGGCCAAAAACCACATTGAGAATGTGATGAACAGATAAAGGTTTGAGCTGCGATATGACTTCCCATAGACTTCATATACAATCAACAGCATAAGGATCTCCAGGCCCTTCACAAAATGACTTCTTGAGTACATCCTGTAGTTATCAGCAAACTTCGCATGGAACACAACAAATCCACGACCAGTTGATCTGTATTTAGAGCCACCATGCAGGAGAGTTCTTCCATAATAATGTGCTTTTGTTCCAAGTTGGAAGGTAAAGAACGCAGAGGCCAGCTGCAGCTGCATGATGATAAAATCACCCAAGGCTGTGCGAAATCCCTTCTCCAAGCCAGTTTCCATAACCATGGGCAGTACCAGCAGTAAGCCCAACTGAAAGACGGACTGGGTTGCCAAGGCCTCTTCAAGGGCTTTGCTCTGATTTATGTTTGGACTTTGAAGAATTTCTCTCTCAACTCCACTCAAAACCATGTATAGACGTCCATACAAGAAGGCATAGACAATCAACACAGTCACCTGAAAAAAATTATGACATTCAAATGCAGCCATTAGTTTAGCCCCCATTTTAATACATGAAGCAGGGTTCTCTATATGCTGAATCTCTTTAGTTCCACCTATTTTGATGTACAGTTGCATCTATCACTGTTTGTACATTTTACTTTTCATATATATCATTCATTATAGTCATATAAAATAACACCACTCAAGGTGTAAGTAGGTTATCATAAACACCCTTCAACTTGAGTTGTGTTATTTCCATACCTAAGCCCAGATTAATGAAGTGATTTTGATAAGTAATATGAATTTGGTCCAGCCTCAAGATATTCAAGCAGTCAACAAGGTCTTAAATGAACCTAATATCAACATAAATGAGCCTTATTTTTTATTAATTATAAATATCTGGCATGAGGTCAATGCATGATGCGGTAATAAGTGTCATGACAGCCAAGATTAAGTGCTTGAGTATGAGTCTTAGAGATAAAAGCAACCAATTCATTCAAAAGTGCTTACAGATAAGACATTATCCAAAAATCCCTTCCATTATCTGTTTCATTCAAACCACATTGAGCAGTTATCTGTATGACAAAACATAGGTGCAATTTTCAGTGTTTGATATCAACTTCTCCAATAAAAACATGATAAATGGACATTTTTTACAACTCATGATCACGTGATTGGGTTTTTCAAAAAATTCCCTACACATGTTTTTATTAAAGAATTTGATAGCAAATACCTAAGGGCTTTACCTAAGTCTTCTTGTCTGTATCATTCAAACCATAGTGGACCTTCCTTGAAAATAATTGGATTAAACATTGATAAGTCATATACTAATCTACTTCTACCAATTTACCTTTCATTTATTTATTTGTAATGTCAAACTGAACAATTTGTGTAGGTCAAGCCACTTCCTATAAAGATAAAAGATCATACAGTCCAACAGTCTATTCTAGCAGTGTGTTATTAATAATAGCCATCAAATAACAAGACATTCCACAATGAAATTAAACTGATTACCATGCTACTGAAATAGAAACCAACTGTTGTGAAGTAGAAGGACAACATTCTGTAGAAGTCAAACCGTCGTCCAAGCCGATAAACATCACGGCTAAGTGTCTGCTCTCCATTTCCATTTGCAACCTTAGCCTCAAAGAGTGATATCTGATTCATGCCCACATCACGCCCCTTACCCACTTGGATGTATTCATGATGTGTGATAAATCCTCCACGAAGAGTTGAATTGAACCCTAAGGAGATAAGAACAATTAGTCCACAAATTCCATCCACCAATCATACATTTTCTGCTGAACCTTGAAATACCTGCAAATATGTCCTCACTTAAGTTTATAACTTTTGAAGCTTTGCTTATGCCACCTCTTGTTATGTGGAAAATTCTGTCGAATATATCAGGATGTCCATAGTGGAATCGTACCCTGTAAATTAAGGAATGTAGAAAACCTAAATGAAGTAGACAATAAAATAATATTCTACAAGGGAAAAAAATAGACTTTTGTATCTACTAAAGCAAAGTTAATTTAGAAATTTTCAAATTTATTCTTATATTTTATTGACAAAATGTTTGGAATTCTTGTTGTTGTATTGAATGAGGCAAAAATACATGGGTATTTTTATAAATAAGCAAACTACAGTTAGGGACTAATGAAATAACTAATATACATGTGTGCTTAAATTCTAGGGTATAACTAAAACAATTACATTATTTACAAATCTAACATTTCTAACACTCCTCCTTAAGATGGTGAGTGAATAGTTTCTATGCCAAGCTTGATGATTATGTTTTGAAGGTTGACATTAGATTATCCTTTGGTAAGCACATCTGCAAGTTGGTTGGGAAAAAACCAAAGGAGCACAAATTAAACTACTATCCAAGTTTTCTTTGATAAATTGTCGATCTACCTCAGCATGTTTAGTATAGTTGTATTGTAATGGATTATGAGTAATGTTGATAGTGGATTTATTATCACAATAAAGCTTCATCGGGGTTTCCACATTAATCTTCTAATCTTCCAAGATTATTTTAACCACAATAATTTAGATATCTTGGGTGCCATTGCTTTAAACTCAGCCTCTGCACTAGATCTTGTGCTACAATCTACTTTTTGCTTTTCCAAGTGACAAGAGTTTCCTTAGGAAAGTACAGTATCTTAATGTTGATCTCTTATCTACAAGAGATCTTGCATAGTCTACATCTATAGAAGCTTCAAGAGTTAGTCCTTCCCCCTTTTTGAACGAGATTCCTTTCCTTTGTGTACTCATTATGTATTGTAAAATTTTATAAACTGCTCTAAGATGTGATTTCTTACAATTGTGCATAAATTGGTTTACAACACTCACAGCATAAGTCATATTAGGCTTGGTAAGAGACAAATAAATTAGTTTTGCCACAAATCTTTGATAAGACCCTCTATCAACTGGCATATCTTCTAGAACTCCACAAATTCTATGGTTTGACTCTATGGGTGTCTCTACTAGTTTGCATCCCAATTTGCTTGTATCTGTCAATAAATCCAACATATACTTTTGCTGTGACATGAAACTTCCTTGCTGTGAGTGAGCTATTTCAATGCCAAGAAAGTATTTTAGTTTGCCCAACTCCTTGATTTGAAATTCCTTTATTAGTTTCCTTTTTAAAAACTCTATTCCCTCCAGGTCATTCCTTGTGATTATAATGTCATCCATATAGACCTATAGTACTGACACTCCCTCTGAGTTTGAATGCTTCACAAACAAAGTATGGTTACCTTGGCTTTTCTTATACCCCATCCAACCATAGCTTTAGAAAATTTCCCAAACCATGCCCTTAGGAATTGTTTGAGCCCATACAATGCCTTCTGAGTTTACACACTATGCCTAGTTCAGTATGTGAGTTGAATCTTGGTGGAATTTCCATATAGATCTCTTCCTCTAGATCTCTATGTAAGAAAGCATTCTTGACATCAAAATGCTATAATTTCCAACCAAAGTCTGTTAGAAATATAACAAATAGGCGGGGAAGTAGTTAATCGGTTAGTCTGTTAGGAATTCGTTAGTTTGTTGCTCACTTGTTATATATTGACATCTTGTATGCTGATGGATAGGAATGAATACTAATCATATTTTCGTCCTATCCTATCTCTCTTTTCTCCTATCTCCTACCTCCTATTTCCTATCCTATTCTCTTCTACATATCAAGTGGTATCAGAGCAAAAATCTTCGAACATGGTGGAAGCTACATGCGCTCAAGCTGCGATGCATGACGTGGAGGAGAGGCTTCAAACAAAGGTGGATCAATGGATGTCTACAGTAGAGCAAAGAGTGTCAAGTCTACACAAATTGATAGAAGGATTGTTGTCGCAATTGATCGAGGTGATGAGGTCGTTAGCCTTACAGAAGGAAAACACTAGATTCAGAAACAGAGAACGTCGATAAGGTGAAAATTTGAAAGACTATCAATTGCCTACGTGCTTCACCAAGATGGATTTTCTCAAATTCCATCAAGAGGATGTGTTGGGGTGGTTAGAGAAATGCAAGACTTACTTCTTGCTAGATAACACTCCTGAAGAGATGAAGGTTACTATCGCTAGCCTTCATTTAGACGAAGAGTTTCATTGGCACAAAAGTTATGAAAAGAAACAAGAAGAAAGAGCCATAACATGGGAGATGTACACAGAAGGCGTCAAACAAAGGCTTGGACCCATGTATGAAGATCCCATGGAGGAACTCATGCATCTCAAACAAACGGGGAGCGTATGTGACTATCAAGAAGTATTTGACAATCTTTCATATAAGGTGAACCCTACTAAGAGCCAATTGATTAGCTGCTTTATTGCTGAACTCAAGGAAGAAATTGGAAAAGGGGTCAAACTATTCAAGCCTAAAAAATTGTTGGATGCAATGAGGATTGCTAAGTTGCAAAAATTAATTTTTGGTACAGTTGGCAAGAACGGAATGGGCAAGAATACTTCAAGACAGAGTTACCTAGAGAATCAAACTTATGGCAAGCAAGAAAGATTAGATTCAACCAAGTCATTGATAGGAGGGGCATCAATAACAGCCAAAAAGAAGGGCTAATAAGTAGTATAGGATTAAGGCTATAGAAGATTATGTCACTTGAGGAGATTGAAGAATATAGAGCCAATAATCTATGCTACTTTTGCCATGAGAAATACATTCTAGGTCATGAGTGCCCTTGACACACAAAAATTACAGTTGCATTTGATGGAAGTTGTGAAAACTAACCAAAGGATGATAACAATGTGCTAGAAATAGAGTTGACTTCAGAATCAGATAAAACTCCCAAGATTTCGTTGAATGCAATTGAAGGGATCAATGGCAGCACCACTATGAGAGTACGGGGACCTATTGACAAGAAGGTACTACACATCTTAATTGATAGTGGCAGTACCCACAATTTCATAGATGTTCACACAACTTGGAAGTAAGGAATTTTTATAGAAGAACTAAGGGATGCTGAAGTTACAATAGCCAGAGGGGGCAAGCTAGCAATTCAAGGAGTATGCAAGGGATTTTGTTGGAAAATGCAAGGTGAAGAATTTTACATTGATGTGCTAGTTATCTCTCTACATGGCAGTGATATGGTGTTAGGAATAAATTGGTTGAAAGCAATAGGGAGTGTGCAATGAGATTTTGTTAACCTCACAATGATGTTTGGGTATAAGGGGCAACTGATAAAGCTAATGGCTAATCCTCTTAACAAATGGAAGGTAGTATCGTAGAAACAAATTCAAGAAATTCATAAGGAAAAAGCACAATTCTTCCTCATTCAAGCAGTACAGAATAGGGACGAAAGGTTATAGTGTTTGACCATGCCAACTAGTAGCACAAATAAGAATATATGTGAGGCTCCTTTAGAGATCCAACAGCTACTAGAAAGTTACAAGGATGTGTTTGAAGCTCCCATTGCATTATCACCTTTTAGAGAGGGACATAATATAGTATAAATTTGGAGGAAGGTACATATCCTATTAACGTTAAACCTTACAAATACCTAGCTACCCAAAAGGATGTTATTGAAGAAATGGTAGATGAATTACTGAATTTAGGGGTCATTCAAAATAGCACCTCACCTTTTGCAGCACCTATAGTTTTGGTTAAGAAGAAAGATGATTCATGGCGAATGTGTGTTGATTATAAAGAGTTTAACACACATACCATCAAAGATAAATTTCCTATACCTATAATGGAGGAGTTGTTGGATGAATTGCAATAAGCACAGTTATTCACTAAGTTGGATTTACGGGCAAGTTACCACCAAATTCGAATAGAGCTAAGGGACATTCCAAAAACAACGTTTAAAACTCATTCAGGGCTTATAAGTTCGTTGTTATGCCGTTTAGCCTTACAAACTGTTGGAATGGGCTGAACCACTAAAGCCCATTATACCATTGAAGCCCATTATTCAGTTTTTGTTTCCTTTCGTTTACCTTGCTGCTGTAACTCTGATTTATACTATTTTATTATGTTTTATTGATTATTGGTAGAATCCCGCAAGTTTAGGCATATTCAGAGAGATTGAGCTCACTGTTTGTAATCGTTCTCTCTGCTATATGTATCGAAACATTCTGTGAAATATAAAAACAAGATTCTAACCTAGTTTTTCCTCATGGTATCAGAGCCATCGGTTTCATGCACACTAGGCCATTATCTTTCGGCACTATAGGAGCCTTTGCTGCCGACGGTGAGGCCATCTCCTCTCAGTCGAGTGGTGATAGCTTCGCAAACATGGATGCCAGTCACTCCACCATGAACGACGGATATAACAGCCAGAACCCAGGTTAGCAGCGCATGATTGTGACTGCTCCTCCACTCGCTGCAGCACCAGTATCGTTCGATGGATACTCTTCTTTACGGTGACTCATCATCTGACAGAAAACAATTACCTTCTTTGGTCCAGGAACATTCTGATGTTCATAAGGGGCAAGGGGAAGGAAAATACATCATGGGAAATGCTGCTACACCAGATATAAATGATCCTAAGTATGAAACTTGGGTCTCTGAAAATAATACAATCAGGTATTGGCTGATTAACTCCATGACAGCCGAGATTAGTAGCAATTACATGTTAGTAGCAACAACAAAAGAGATTTGGGACTCCGTGAAGAGGACTTATGCTGTTAGAGACAATACAACAGCAATTTTTCAGATTAAGAGGTATCTGGGAGAGTTTAAACAGGGGGATAAAACTATAACACAATATTATACCTCATTGATGCGACTATGGCAGCAAGTTGATATGTATGAGGTTCACCGCTGGTCTTGTCATGCAGATGAGCTTTACTTTAGACAAGTGGTAGAGCGAGAAAGGTCCTATGACTTCTTATTGGGACTGAATGACAGATTTGAAGAAATTCGAGGGAGAATCATGAGCTTGAAGCCAATGCCATCTTTAGAAGAAACGGTAAATGCAGTCAAATGTGAAGAAAGCCGAAAGGACTTAATTCATAATAATCCCTTGATGCAAACTACTAAATCTTCTGCACTGGTGGTTAGAGGAAATCCAATAGGTGAACAGAAAGGAAGGAGGCCAGCAAAATGGTGTGATCACTATAATAAAAGTGGCCACACAAGGGCTACCTATTGGAAAATTCATGAGAAGCCTCAGAATTATAGACAAAGGTCAAAAACAGAGAGCAAAGGATTTCTTGCTGGTACAGAAGCTACTGTAGAAGGTCTCAACCAAAGAAGAAGTCTCAATGCTGAAAAAGTTATTAGAAAAGCATAATCTTCAGATATCATCAAGTGAGAAAAATACTCCTTCTCCCTCTGTCACTTTGGCTAAAGCAGGTATTTATTTGACAACTGTTCTGCATACTATAATTAAACCTGAAACTGTTTGGATAACTGATTTGGGTGCCACAGATCACATTAATGGATTCAAGGAAGCCTTTAGTAGTTTTGAATGCTGTACTGTTTATACTTGTGTGAAAGTTGCTAACGGCACATATGCAAGAGTGCTTGGTATGGGTATTGTTGTCATATCTGAGACAATAGTATTAAAGGATGTCTTATATGTTCCAGAGATAAAATGCAACCTGTTGTCTGTTAGAAGAGTTACTAAGCAATTAAGTTGCAATGTTATTTTTTTTGATGTTGATTGTGTTTTTCAGGATTTGGTTTCAGGGAGGACAATTGGCAATGCTAAGGAATGGGAAGGTCTCTATTATCTAGAAGCAAAGTATGAAGAAAATAAGAGTGTGAGAGCTGATGTTTTTTCTGTTATTTCAAATAATGAGATTTTGTTGTGGCATTATAGGTTAGGCCACCCAAGTCTTGGCTATATGAAAAGATTGTTCTCTGATTTGAGTAATAAAATTGACTTTTCTTTTATCCATTGTGAATTCTGTCAATTTGCTAAACATACCAAAAGCACATATCCTTTTCATACCTACAAACCATCCCAACCTTTTTCTTTAATCCATAGTGATATTTGGGGTTCATCTAAGGTGACAACACTATCAAAATACAGGTGGTTTAGAACTTTCATAGATGACCATACCCATGTCATATGGGTATTTTTGATGAAAGAAAAGTCAGAGGCTTCACAAATTTTCAAAAATTTTCATGTCTTTGTAAAAAATCAGTTTAACTCAGCCATTCAAATTCTCAGAAGTGATAATGGAAGAGAATATGTAAGTGCAAATTTTCAAAATTACTTGCGTGAAAATGGGATACACCACCAAATTTCTTGTGTAAATACCCCTCAGCAAAATGGGATAGCAGAACGCAAAAATAGACATCTTTTGGAAGTTTCTAGGGCACTTATGTTGACTAATAATGTGCCTAACATATTTTGGGGGGATGCTGTTTTAACTTTTGCATATTTGATTAACCGAATGCCCTCCAAACCATTGCAATTCTAGACACCTATTCAAAGATTGCAGCACTTGTTTCCTAATTCTCATCTTGTCTCAACTTTACCACAAAAGGTGTTTGGGTGCACTGTTTACATTCATAGCCAGAATAGGGGAAAACTTGATCCTAGGGCAATCAAATATATTTTCTTAAGGTATTCTCCTATACAAAAGGGGTACAAATGCTACTATCCAATTTCACAAAAGTTTTTTGTTACTATGGATGCAAACTTTGAAAATCCCCCAATTAGAGAACATGAATGGCTGATTTGTAATGGCTCTGCACTTAATGGTAGACCTGGTTTTCTGAATTTTGCACCTGAAACCCACATATCATCTGAACCAGCACCTGTACAACCGGTTACCACTATACCAGAACCTGAAACAGATTTACATACCATGAAGAACCAATCTGAAATTGACCTAAACAGCCTAAAAAATAATGATTTAGCAAAGACAAGGGTGGAACATCCTAAAATGCAGGAGTTGCAAGTGTTTACCAGGTAAAACAAGGGCACAAAACAGATAGAGAGTGAGGAGGAAGAGGAACCCATTCCGTTGCAGCACCAATTATCCGACCAAAAGTTAGATTCAGAAGAGCTTGATCTGGCCATTGCCTTGAGGCAAGATAAGAGAATGTGTACCTAACACTCTATTGGTCAATACGTTTCCTGTGAGAAGTTGTCTCCTAGCCTAAAGGCCTTTGTGGCAAATGTGTCAGAAGAAAAATTGCCTAGTTCTTTTCAGGAGGCAGTTAATGATCCAAGGTGGAGGGAGGCAATTCAAGAAGAGCTAAAGGCTCTTGAGAAAAATAAAACATGGGAGGTTGCTAGAAGGAAAAAAACACAGTGGGATGTAAATGGGTATTCACAGTGAGATATAACCAGATGGAACAGTAAATAGATACAAGGCTAGGCTAGTTGCTAGGGGTTTACACAAACCCCTGTTATTGATTACCAAGAAACTTTTGCACCTGTTGCCAAGTTGAATACAATTAAAGTTTTATTATCTCTTGCTGCTAACATGGATTGGCCTTTGCACCAATTAGATGTGAAGAATGTTTTCCTAAATGGTGACTTGGAAGAAGAAGTATATGTGGAGATGCCTCAAGGCATGAGGGCGCAGGGAAGTTGCATAAGGGTTTGCAGACTTCTCAAATCTTTATATGGTTTGAAGCAGTCTCCTTGTGCTTGGTTTGAAAAATTCTCTCAAGTAGTGAAGAGATTGGGGTACACACAGTGTCAAACGGATCATACCTTGTTTATCAAACATTGCGGGAGTAAGTGTTCTATACTGATTGTATATGTTGATAACATTGTAGTAACTGGGAATGACACTGCAGAGATTGAGAAGCTGAAGGCTAATCTGGCTACAAAATTTGAAATCAAAGACCTAGAGAAGCTTAGATATTTTCTTGGGATGGAGGTTGCTAGATCTAATAGTGGAATCAGTGTTTCTCAGAGGAAATATACATTAGATCTATTGAAGGAGACAGGTATGTTGGGATCAAAACCAGCAGAAACTCCTATAAAGGCTATGTATAAATCGAATCTGAGACAAGATGGAACTCCTGTGAACAAAGAGAGACATCAGAGATTGGTTGGAAAACTCATATATTTATCTCACATTAGACCAGATATCAATTTTGCAGTAAGTGTAGCTAGTCAATTTATGAATGATCCCCGAGAAGAACATATGGAAGCTGTCTATAGAATTTTGAAATATTTCAAGATGACTCCTGGGAAAGACTTACTCTTTGCTAAGAGGAGTAATAGAAATATAGAAGTGTATACTGATGCAGATTAGGCAGGATCTATAACAGACAGGAGATCTATCACAGGTTATTGTACCTTTGTTATGGGGAACTTGGTAACTTGGAGAAGCAAGAAACAACCAGTGGCTGCAAGAAGTTCTGCTGAAGCAGAATATAAGGCACTTGCTCTTGGGATTTGTAAAGGAATTTGGATTCAAAGATTGATGCAGGAACTTAGAATGGAAATAACTGCTTCTATCAAGGTGTGGTGTGACAACAAGGCTGCCATTGGGATTGCACAAAATCCTATTCACCATGATTGCACTAAACACGTAGAGATTGATCGACATTTTATCAAGGAGAAAATAGATTCCAAGCTAATTGATCTGTCCTATGTTCCATCCAATTCACAAGTAGCTGATGTTATGACAAAAGCTCTTCCAAGAATTAAGTTTGATGAATTGAGCAGCAAGTTGGGAATGAT
This sequence comes from Erythrophleum ivorense, assembly GCA_026724425.1. Taxonomy (NCBI): domain Eukaryota; kingdom Viridiplantae; phylum Streptophyta; class Magnoliopsida; order Fabales; family Fabaceae; genus Erythrophleum; species Erythrophleum ivorense. The sequence continues at coordinate 1,433,415 of JAIUCV010000034.1, read as the reverse complement.
AGATATCTATTCACCAGCTTAAAGGGGAGTGTTGGAATGGGCTGAACCACTAAAGCCCATTATACAATTGAAGCCCATTATTCAGTTTTTGTTTCCTTTCGTTTACCCTGCTGCTGTAACTTTGATTTATACTGTTTTATTATGTTTTATTGATTATCGGCAGAATCTCGCAAGTTTAGGCATATTCAGAGGGATTGAGCTCACTGTTTGTAATCGTTCTCTCTGCTATATGTATCGAAACATTCTGTGAAATATAAAAACAAGATTCTGACCTAGTTTTTCCTCACAAACGTACTAGCCACATTTCAGATAGCCATGGGTAGCATTTTTAAGAAATATTTAAAAAAATTTGTGCTATTTTTTTTTTTTGGATGACATCCTCATCTATAGCCCTTAAGAGCTTACAAAAATTGGCTCCTTGGTACTTTGGCGCTTACAAAATCATCTAGAAAATTAGACCAATTGCATACAAATTAGAGCTGCCATCTACCTCTTGGGTCCACAATACTTTTCGTGTCTCCTTACTCAAGCCTTGCCATAATCTAGTTGCAACTCCATGTCATCCTCCCCCAAATTGGCTGGCTCAACTTGATCACTTGGTTTTTGAGAAAATTTTGCATCGATAGTTGTTCAAGCACAAAGGCAGACTTGTCATAGAAATTCTGGTGCAGTGGCAACATTTGCTAGAAGAAATCACTTAGGTGAAATTGTATGAGCTCTAGCAGATGTATCCTACTTTTTGTACCACACACCTTCACCCTTGAGGACAAGGGTTCTTTTGAGGGAGGGGGTATTGTTAGGAATATCAGAAATAGGTGAGGAAGTAGTTAATTAGTTTGTCCATTAGGAATCCATTAGTCTGTTGCTTACTTGTTATATACTAACATCCTATATGCTAAAGGACGTGAATGAATATTAATCAGATTTTCACAATGTCCTATCTCTTTCTTCTCTTTATCTCCTACCTCTTATTTCCTATCCTATTCTTTTCTACATATCAAAGTTAGTAGCCACAGATAATAAGACTCCTACCATATTCATTTTAACAACCAGAGCAAAAGTTTTCATATAGTCTATGTAATAGGTTTGAGTATATCCTTTGGTAACAAGCCAAGCTTTGTACACAAATTTGAATTATACTTAGTAGCGAATACCCATCCATAGCCAACTGCTTTCTTCCATTTCGACAGTTTCACTAGGTCTTATGTTTTGTTTTTCTCAAGTTCTTTGATCTCATCCTTTATAGCATGTATTGAATTTTCATTATTCAATGCCTTGGATAAGGTTTAGGAATAGAGATGGCATTATACTGGTGAGGAAGGCTCTGTGGTTACGAGACAAATTCTTATATGAAATGAAAGAAGATAAAAAAATGCTTAATGCAATATCTTGTGCTCTTTTTACAAAACAATAGGAACATTATAATCACTTTGTGCAAGTTTTTCAGGAACATTATCAATGGATGAAGGTATTACCTTAACACTTTCAAGGGCAGAAGTAGATGATTGGACTAGCTCTAGCATGGAGACTAGTTTATTCCTTTGAGAATAAACTTGTAATAGACAAATAAAACCTTGAGTTTTCTTAGGCCATAAATCTAACTTAGACAGAGTGATTGGTTGTGAGGTTGGCTTAGATATGGTAATTTCTTGTATTTAAGGCTCAAATGATTGTGAGTTATTTGATAGGAACTCTGGGAATTCAAGAAAGAAGAAATCCTTATCTATATCTTTAATGGAGGAATTTTCCTTTTGAAGCTAAGTATTGTTAAAGTAGGAAGCATGTTTAACTAATGTGACATCAACAAAATATATAAAATTTCCTTACAGGAGGATGATGACATTTGTAACACTTTTGAGTGGAGGAATAGCCAATAAAAACACATTTGAAAGCCTAAGGATCAAGTTCGGTTTATTTTGGAAATGTACATAAATAAAAGCAACACACCAAAATAATTTTGGAACAAGGTTATTCGATGTGTTGAAATTGGGAAAGAATTGTGTAAGGACTTGCTTTGGACTCTTGAAACCAAGAACAAGGGTAAGAATTTTGTTAATGACATGAGTAGGAGTTCAAATGGCTTTCTCCAAATATTGCTTTGGAACGTTGTTTTGAAACATAAATGCTCTTGTACAAGAAAGAAGATAACTATTTTTTTTGTTCAGTCATCCCATTTTGTTGAGGTGTATTAATGCAAGAAGACTCATAAATTATGCCCTGTGTTTGAAAAATGGTAAAGAGGGACTGATTGAAAAAATCTTACGTTATCAAAATGAAATCTTTATATCCCCACCCAAATGTGAGTTTTAATTATATAACAAAACTTGGGGAAAATTGAGCTCACATTACTTCAACAAATAAATCCAAATCACATGAGTGCAAACATCAATAAATGAAACAAACTATCAAGCTCTACAAATATTAAAAACAAGAAAAGGACCTTAGATATCACTATAAATTAAAGGGTACTAAAGTTCTGTGATTACTAATTGGAAAGGAAGCACATTTGTGCTTAGCAAGTTCACAAATTTCCCAATAAAAAGTGTCAATTACTAATCCTTTGAACAAAGATAGAAACATAATTTTAATAACATGAAACGACGGATGACCAAGATGAAGGTGGTGAAGCCAAATTTTATCTTTATTGGACTTAAATATTCAAAATGAAAAGAAACAGGTGACAAAATCTGAACTCTGCTTTGTCCATTTTGCTTGTTCAAATAATATAAGCCATCCTTTACTTTAGCAAATTCAATAAATTCAATAATCCTTTTTGTTCCTTGTTCCTAAAACATATAATGAGTAAGGTAAAGGGTCACATTGCAATAAGAATCATTTGAGTTTATGAATTAAAATAAGATTAGTGCAAAGTTTTGGAACATGAAGCACATGCTTAAGCATACTTAAACAAACATCTCCCTGACCAGCCACAGTAGTGACCGATCCATCAGCTATATTAATTTTCTATTCTTAGGACAAGGAGTATATGAGATGAATTTTTATGAAGAATTAGTCATATGATTGGTAACTCTTGAGTCAATGACCTAAGAGTTGGCAGAAACTTTATTCCATACATTAAAGATAGAATTAAAGGTAGATGAAGATTGAGAAAAAATACTTTAGAGTACTAAAAAACAAGTACCTGTGGTAGGTGTTGGCATTTTGTCCAATATTCCCAATAGGCACTTCAGCTTTTTAATCTCTGCCTTGTTGAAATCAACAAAGGAGGATGTTTTCTCATTGTTGGAATTTGTAGTTGTTATATGAGCTTGGTTGGGCCCCTTTTTCATGGGTTGAGGCATACCATAGAGCTTCTAACACTTCTCCTTAATGTGTCGAGACTTTTTGTGGTAGGTAAACTATAAGGAATCTTTGTTAGACTATTTTGATCGATTAGTTTGCCCCTTGACCTCATCAAGATGTTGCATAATATGTTTGGATACTAAAGCAGAACTTTCCAATAGTTGGGCTTTAATCATCACACCTATTCTTCCTTCCTCAATTAATACAATGGTAGTTGCCTCATTTAAGGATGGTAACTCCTCCCAGCAAGGTATCTAGACTCTCATAGCATTAAACTCAATGTTCAACCCTACAAGAAACTCATACATTTTGTCCCTTTCCACAAAACAATTAAAAATAGCTGCATTCTCACTACACTTCTTTTGAATGCATTGATAATGGTTTTATCTTTTGCCAAAGACTTTTTAGCAAATTAGAGTACCCAATGACTAAATGGCTTCCTTGTTTGGTGTTGGATATTTTGATCTTAAGCTCATAACTTTGTATTGCATCTTGAACCTTGGAATAGGTTTGTTGAGCAACAACCTATATCTCCTTAGCCAAATGCAATCTCTGGTGACATAGAGTCCTATAACCAAAATATTTCTAAAGAATCCTTGTCATCTAAGGTATCAAATTTGGGATCCCTTGGTTTGGGACCAATACCTAACAAATTACTCTCCTCATTCTTTGAGGAATGTGCGAACCATTTAAGCCCATTTCAAATAATTTTTGTCATTCAACCCGTACACTGCCTGAATATATGGCAAATCACTTGTTGGAGCAGAGTGATTGCCAAGGTTAGAGGTGTTGTGGGTTGCTATGGACTCATAGATATGGTCTAGAAGATGAAAAATCACAAGCAAATAGCAAGTACAAAGGGAAGCAACAAACAAAGCGAACAAAAGTGTAGGAAATGACTGCCAATAAGAGAAACACCACTATCGAAGCTTAAATAGAGTTGGAGGACACTTGGACTAGCCTTCAAAATTGTTGTTGACATGTTCTGGGTTGATCACTGCCAGAGAGGAAGTGCCACGTGCCCTTATGTGCCGGCGTGTGCAACTTGATGCAAAAACATTGTGGAGGTACGTGCAATGGTCACTTCAACTGGAGAAGGTCGCTTAGTGAGCTTTATGGTGGTACCTAAGGTGTTTGGATCAAATGGGACTTAAAAACAAAGGAAGAAGATTATGTCCAGTAGCAAGAAAGGCTATGGACAAACAAAAAGTTGATATAGTAGCAATGAAGGCTATTGGAGGATGGAAATGGCAATGAAGGCCAGAGAAAATTTTGTGAGAAAGCTTAGAGGCTTTGATACCATGATAAAATGTTTGGAATTCTTGTTGTTGTATTGAATGAGACAAAATGCATGGGTATTTATAGATGCAAGGAAGGCTACTTTAGGAGACAAAATTACAATTAGGGACTAATGTAATAACTAATATACACATGCGCTTAAATTCTAGGGTATGACAAACAATTATGTTATTTACAAGGATTTCTAATATTTATAACATTTATCATTATTTTTCTTATTGAACTAAACGATTAAGTGCACAAGTAAATAAGCAAAAGGCTCAAGTAGTTAAATCCATAGAAAAGTCAGTTATAGGCCTTCAACGTCTCTTTTTCACTTTTAGTGAAAATATTAATTTATAAAAGGAAGAAAAGAAAGAAAAAGAAAAGAAAAGACATTTTTATTAGATATTAACGTAGAAATTAGTAAGTTTTCCATAGTTTGTTAGTCAAAACAAGTTCTCGTTCATAGTCAAATTTCTATTCCTATTGTTCAGAAAGTTTTTGGTTTTCTTAGTTGTTGAAATCTGGGATTTGGTTATTGCCCATCTTTAAGGAATTTAAGGGGGTGTGTGTGTGGGTTTTCTTTTCCCTGTCTATATAAGCAAGAATTTAGATGAATAAAATTATTAAGTTTATCAAGTTCAGTGTTTAGTTTCCTTGCTATTTTTTTTAATCTGCTGTTGTTGAGCTAGTTTTATTTTTTTATCATCTGGTATCAGATCAAGGTTCCTTAGTTCCTACTTTGATCTCAAAGACAGAGTAGATGGCCAACAACATTGGTGGTTTCAATCCTTTGCTGCCAACGTTGCCACACTTCCAAGGTAATGAGTATGAAATCTGGAGCAAGAAGATGAAAACGTTATTCTTGTCCCAAGACTTATGGGATTTAGTAAAGAAAGGTTACAATGAGGATGAAGTAGTAGATGATCAAGACTTTTGAAAGAAGGATGCCAAAGCCTTATTTTTTATTCAACAAGCAATGGATGAATCAATGTTTCCTTGCATTTCAACAGCCACAAAGTTAAAGAAAGCTTGGGATGCTTTGCAAAAAGGGTATCAACATAATGCCAAAGTACTCATTGTCAAACTTCAAACTCTTCGATGCAAATTCGAAAGCATGTTTATGAGTGACAGTGATACTTTGGAAAGCTACTACAACAAAATGATGGAAATTGTTAATCAAATAAGGAGGTGTGGAGAGAATTTGGCTGAACAAAAAGTAGTTGGGAAAATTCTCATAAGCCCACCTAAGAAATATGATCATGTTGTAACTACCATAGAGGAGTTAAAAGATTTAAGTGTGCTAACAACTGATGAAGTGCTTGGTTCCCTTTATTCTCACAAAGATAAGAGGAGTAGATATGATAGCAACCCACTTGAAAGTGCTTTCCAGAGCAATTTGTAGCTGTCACCACAAAGAGAAATCTATTTTCGGTGAATCAAGCTACAGAGGTGCCTTCAACAAAGGTCGAGGTGGAAAATCCCTTTGAGGTGGAAGAGGAGGCAGAGAAGAACGGTCTGGTGGCAATAATCAACATTCAAAAGGAGCTGAAAAAGGTGAAAATCTGCGCCCTAGGCAATGTTATTATTCTAAAAAGTATGGCCATATAGAAAGATATTGTTGCCTTAAACAAAAACAAGCCAAATTTCCTGAAGAAAAGGAAGCGGATGAAACTTAAAGTTTATTTCTTGCATGTTATTCTGCTAAAGAATGTGTTTTAGATGTGTGGTATGTAGACAATGGATGCAGTGTTCACATGACAAGTCAACTCGGTCTTTTCACTAGCATAGATAAGTTGATAACTAGTCAAGTGACAATGGGTGATGCAGCAGTTCAAAAGGCTCAAGGAAAAGGTACTGTTAAGATAAATGCATGTGGTATAAATTGCATTGAAAATATACTTTGTGTACCTAATTTAGATTCAAATTTATTCAGTGTGGGCCAATTCCTTTTAGAAGGATTTTCACTTGTCTTTGAAGACTCATCTTGTTATGTCAACAAGGACAAGTCTAAGAAGCATCTTTTATTTGAAATATCAATGACTAAGAATAAATTATTTCCTTTGAACCAAGATTGTTCTGTCAAATCTGCATTGAAGGTCATCATGCATGATTAGAATTGGCTTTGGCATCATAGATATAGGCATCTAAGTTTCAAAAGGTTGGGTACTTTGTATGAACAAAATTTGGTGACTGGTTTGCCTTTGATAAAGCATGTTAATGGTGTTTGTGAAAGTTTTGCTAGAAAAAAACACCGAGAGATTCTTAGTGGGAAGTCAAGAAGAGCTAGAACACCAATTGAGCTGATACATGCAGATGTGCGTGGGCCAATGCACACACTCTTTTGCTTGATGGCAGTAGGTATTTCATTGTCTTTGTTAATGAATCTTAGTCAAATGACTTGGGTCTATTTTGTTAAGGAAAAGTTAGATACATTGCCGATCTTCAAAAAATTTAAGTTATTTGTTGAAGAACAAAGTGGGCAGTCCATGAAAGTGTTGCAAACAGATTGTGGAGGTGAATTTGTACTGGAAGAATTTGGCAAATTCTGTGCTGAATCTGGCATTCAAAGACAATTGACAGCCAGCTACACTCCGTAACAAAATAGAGTCACAAAGTGGAAGAATAGAAGTCTTGTGAAGATGGGAAAGAGCATGCTCAAAGCTAAGGATCTGCCTAAAACTTTTTGGGCAGAAGCAATACACACAACTGCTTATATTCTTAATAGGAGTCCCACAACAGCACTACCTCACCAAACTCCTTTTGAAGCATGGCATGGGTGGAAGCCTAAGGTAACTCATCTTAAGGTATTTAGTTCAACTGCTTATGTGCATATTCCTTCTCAAAAAAGAACAAAGTTTGATGACAAAAGTGTGAAGTGCATTCTTGTGGGATATAGCATTGAAACTAAAGGCTACCAATTTTATAATCTTTTTACCAAGAAGCTACAAATTGGTCATGATGTGATGTGGTGTTTGATGAGAAAATGCTTGGAAATGGGATGAAAAACAACATTTTTCAGGCTCTTCTTCAGAAGATGATGATCAACGAGAAAATCCATTGGTGAATGCTGATGCCAATAAGGATAACTCTAGTCCTTCTGCACCATAATCTAGCCTAGCCAACTCACTTAATTCATCTAGTCCAACACATTCTGATTTTTCTTCCTCTTCAGAAACTCTACCACAAAAATGGAGGAGTTTGGCAGAAATTTATGCAACAACAGAGAGATGTCAAATTGCATAAGTGCAAGAGGTAAGTTCATTTGAAGAAGTTGTGAAATTCAATGACTGGCGAGTCGCTATGGATGAAGAAGTGAAGGCCATGGGAAAAAAAACAAGACATGGGAGCTAACTAATCTACAAAATAGAGCAAAAACTGTCGGCTTGAAGTGGATTTACAAGGTAAAATACAGATCAGATGGGTAGGTTTAAAAATACAAAGCCTGGCTGGTTGCTTGAGGTTATATGCAACATTAAGGTGTCCACTTTGACAAGAGGTTTGCTCTGATTGCAACTATACGCACTCTTTTAGTCTCGACAGCTTAAAACAAATGGAATGTCTATCAATTTCATGTAAAATCAGCTTTTCTTAATGGTGTTTTGAATGAAGAAGTGTTTGTCCAGCTACCAAAAGGCTATGAAGTGGTAGGTCAAGAGAATAGAATATATCAATTAAAGAAAGCAAGCAAGCTCCATGGTCCTAGGATGAGAGGATCAACAGTCATTTCAGTTTATGTGGATTTCAACAGAGTACAAATGAGCCTACTTTGTATGTCAAGACTAGAGGAGGGGATGAATTACTAATTGTGTGTCTTTATGTGGATGACTTGATACTAGTAATAGTGTTTTCTTAATGGATGAATTTAAAAGAACTTATGATTTCTGAATTTGAAATGATTGACATGGGGATGATGAATTATTTTCTTGGGCTAGAAGTGAAGCAATGTGATGAGGGGATTGTCTTTTCACAAGAAAAATAGGTTAATGATCTTCTTGAAAGGTTTAAAATGCAAGAGTGCAAGCCAATGAAGACTCCCATGATTACCAATAAAAAATTCAGCTTGAATAACGAAGAAGAAAAGGTGGATGGTCATGTCTATGGCATGTTGATAGGAAGCTTACTCTATTTGGTAAACAGCAGACCAGATATTGCATTAGCCACCAGTATTTTGTCACAGTTTATGCAAAATCCCAACAAATTGCATCATGGTGCTGCTAAGAGAGTCTTGAGATACTTGAAGGGAACCAGCTTGTTTGGAATTTGGCATGGCAGAACTAATAATTTCAACTTGTATGGGTAAAGCAATAGTGATTGGGCAGGTTCAATCGATGATCACCAGAGTACAAGCTATATTTTTGCTCTTGGAAGTGGCACTATCTCCTGGAGCTCAAAGAAGAATTTCTACTACACTATCTTCCTCTGAAGCTGAATATATGGCTACCACTTCAGCAGCATGTCAAGCAGTCTGGTTGAGAAGAATTTTGGAAGATATGAAACAAAATTAGGTCAAGGCAAGAAGAATTCATTGTGACAACCAATCAACCATTGCCATGACAAAACTTTGTTTTCCATAGCTGTACAAGACACATAGAGACACGTCACCATTTTATTAGAGAGCTGGTGCAACAAGGGAACATTCAAATGACTTATTGCAACACTGATGATCAAGTTGCTAATGTGTTCACCAAGCCACTTGCTTTGAAGAAGTTTATTTCTTTTAGAGAAAAGTTTGGTGTAAAAAATGTTTGTATTAAGGGGGAGTATGTTAGATATTAATGTAGAAATTAGTAAGTCGTTTCCTTAGTTTGTTAGTCAAAATAAGTTCTTGTTTTGTAGTCAAATTTCTGTTCCTATTTTTTAGAGAGTTTTTTGTTTTCTCAGTTGCTGAAATCTGGGATTCTGTTATTGCCCATCTTTCAGGAATTTAGGTGTGTTTTTTTCTGTCTATATAAGCAAGGCTTCAGATGAATAAAATTATTAAGTACATCAAGTTCAGTGTCCAGTTTCCTTGCTATTTTTTTTTTCCTTTGCCATTGTTGAGCTGATTTCATTTTTATTTTGGGTTCAATTATGTCCTCCTAAAGTAATGATTTTTTGAGGTTATTTTTGGACAAGTCCTCCCTACGGAATGAAACAGAAGACAAATAAAACAGATAAAATCCCCCAAGTTACTAAGTTAAAACAACAATATAGCCCCTCGAACCTCTATCTATAGCACCATGGTGAAAAAACGTGCAGTGTCTTGTCTTAAAGCAATGAAGTGTCAGAAACTGATTCTTGGAGTTAGTGGCTTCCTTTCCAACATAACACACCAAACTACTGCAAACAAAGCTTCAATTCACATGAATTTACCCTCCTTTCACCTCCCAAATCTCCAAAAGCACCTCTTGTGCATAATAGAAGGAAAATGAGTTCAACCAGCATCCCCTCCCAATAGAATAAATTCAACAGCAAAAAAATTAGATAGGTTCAGGCAGCACAATCATGACATATGGACTACATGTCAAAACATGGCCAAAAACACTATCTAGGTTGTGAATTATGTTGCAATGTTAAAGCCGCCAACAACATGTAGGTCAGGAGCAATCCCTAACAAAGAAAAGGCCAAAAAAAAAAAAAAATCCACTACAGTTCACACAAAAATGAATAAAAAAAGGGATTCCTCAGCCTTCTCCAACCAACTATTGGTGTCAAGGACCAACTTTCCCAAAAGCTTAGGCCTTAAACTGTTAGAAAAAGGCTCAAAAATGGTTTTGATATATATTTCTGACACAGCCCCACAGGCAAAAGGCCTTGGGACTAGTAGCATAGACAAATTAAGGCTCACCATACCTTATGCTAAAATTAAATTTATAAGGAGAATGAGGATGACAAGATTTTTTTTTTTAATGATAAAATAAGAAACTTTCTCAGAAAGAGAATAATTTACAACTAGGTGGAGGGTAAGAAATCCTCAAACCAGAGAATGTGAGAAAAGCAGAAAACAGAACACAAAAAGAATTGAACCCCTGACACAAAGCCTATAATCCCATACTAAGGACCAACTACCCCCCCCCCCCAAAAAAGAAAAAAAATATATAAGAAGGCCTAAAATTGTTTTGATATATAACTCTAATAATGATTTCTTGACATGCTACTAAATCATCTTTAACCAAGTGGTAAGGGGTTTGATTCTCACCATTCCCATTCTCATATTTAATTTAATTTCAGAAAAAAGTAACAGTGAGTCAGTGCCTTGTTCATGTTTCAGGCCCAAAGGGCTTTTGCATGAGGAGCTGCTCTAGAGATATAAATAAAAAAAAAAACCATAATTTTGCAATTTCCTAACATCACAAGCTTTTAGGATAATGGTTTAGTGGTTCCCCAACAATAGAGACTGAAGATAAAAAAGAGAGTGAAAATGGGAGGAAAAAAAAAGGATAAGTGGAAAAGGTTGAAGATATACTTGCAACTGCCAACCCCCTTCAAATTAGGCAGACTGAGTGAAATAGACAAATAAGAAAATGAAGCAATAAAGCTGAAAAAAAGACAGCCTAGGACAAAAAAGCCAAGAATTTGTATTCTGTAATATGAACTACATGCAATATTGCATTAGAAGTTAGAGACAAACATATTCATACTAACCTTAGAGGATTTGCCAATATTCGTTGGCCAATGGTCACAAAGCTGGTCTCCTGATTTGACATGAACCAAGCAAGTGATGAAACACTACAAAATAAATAATGTAACTGTTATTAATATCATGAAACCAAGCAAGGGCTTTCACTTAATGGCTTAAGTTTTTGAGTTGAAGTAGATCTTAACATGGTATTAGAGCCTCTATGACTTAGACATGTGAGAAGGTATGTTAAATATATTAATAAAACTAAGAACAGGCTTTCACTTAATAGTTTGAATAGTTTATTTGAACCGTTTCTTGTCAATAACCATAAAATACAGGTTTTACTATCATGTGCAATGTTTTTTTTTAAAAAAAAGCATGATTTGCTCATCATGAAAGCATTTATTCAAATGATACTTAATACATTTCACAAGGCTGACCTTCCAGTAAATATATGCTCCCTTAGACCCAATATGGTGGGTTTCCGTTGGCCCCTATGACTTTTATGGAATTCCTCCAATACATTTCTCATTTTGAAAGCTTCCTCATAGTAATTATCCTTATAAAAGAAAAGATAATAGTAAGCAGACCAAAGTACAGAGAGTATCAAATGCAACCTGAATTTATGTTTCAAGCAAAGCTACCTGATTCATGTCTATGGTCTGCAAAGCTTCTCCACGCGTAAATATAATAGCATGATTTTGATTTTCAGGCTTCCCTCCGCCAATAGCTGTTGGAGAACCAGGAAGTTTGATGCGATATATTTCCTAATATTGCAACAGAAAATCATTTGTATTAGAGTTTCATGATTACAAACAAGGACATTGACATTCAGTTAATCATCAACCACTAGTATATATTTGTTGAAAGTCGATGTGATGAAGGGAGGATTGAACGTGTGGGAGTGTTTGTTAGGAAGTTATTATTTTTTAATTTAGTTTAAATTAGTTTAACTTATTCTGTTTTATCTCCCCTTATCTATCTAAGACATTGGGTGAGGATCATTTAATTTTAACTTCCCTATTATCGTGGGACTGATTGGAATTCGCGTGGCTGACTTGTAGCTAACCTATCCTATCAACTCCTTATTTGTATCAGCACTTTCTGATGGGAAATACACAGAATGTTGGAACCCCATGATTCTTGGGAAGAATCATATGTGGTATTTGCTATTAATGGGCTGAAGTCAAATGCCTTTATTTCCTTATTTAATTACTATTTATGAGGTTTTATTTTTCATTTATGTGGAATGTTTATTTCCTTTTACATTGAGGATAAGTGGCTAATATTTTATGGCCATTATTTCTTTTTATGTTGAGGTTGATTGGCCTACTTCCTTTATAAATTGCTTCAACTATTTTGTAATGAAATAAGGAATTTCAAAGTGAAATCCTTCATGACACCAAGGAAGTATACTGGACAATTCATGGCAAACCAACAAACTGGAAATCAAGGCAAGAAAATGAGAGTAATGAGCCAATGATGACCAATAAGGACAAAACTCAATTTGAAACTAATCCTTTTACCAAAGAGTAATGGGATTTACTACCAAAATTGCTTAGTACTAAGGATCAAAAGGAACACACTAATTCCAACAAAATTGTTGGTTCTACTTCTTTTGCTCAAGCTAAATTTAGGATTTGTGAAGATGATTGGCAATGTCGAGCTCCAAGCTGTGTCCAACCTAAGGGGAAGTGTTAGAATCTCATGATTTTTGAAGAGAATCATATATGGGATATTTGCTATGAATGGGCTGAAGTCAAATGCCTTTATTTCCTTATTTGATTACTATTTATGAGGCTTTATTTTTCATTTATGTGGAATGCTTATTTCTTTTTTATATTGAGGATAATTGGCTGAAATTCTATAGTCATTATTTCCTTTTATGTTGAGGTTGTTTGGTTAAAATTCTGTGGTCTTTCCTTTTATGTTGAGCTTGATTAGCTAAAATTTGTGGCTTACTTCCTCTATAAATTGCTTCCACTATATTGAAATAAAATAAGGAAAACCGAAGTGAAATCCTTTACAGAAAAAAATAGAAAAACAACTTCTTTAATTTCCTTTGACTCTTCCTCTAATTTTCTTCATGGTATTAGAGCAAGGTGCTACGCCACTGAGATGATATCATTTGGCTCCATGAGGGCCCTTCAAATAGGGACTCTAGACCCTGATTCTATCCAGCACCTCACACTCAACCTTTCAGATCATCAGTCACAACAATTCTTCGATTGGGTCTAGTTCCATGGCTACCAAAAGTGCTCCATTGATGATCACAAATCACTGGTTCACCGGAAATAATTACCTATAGTGGTCTCAAGGAGTTTTAACATTCATCATAAGAAGAGGCAAGGAGAAATACATCATTGGTAAGGCTATTGAACCAGAAATTTTAGATCCCAAATACAAAGTATGGAGAGCAGAGATCAACATGATTAAATCATGGCTAGTAAACTCCATGTCTACCAAAATTGGAGAGAACTTTCTCCTTCATCATACTGCCATAGATGTGTGGGATGCTGTGAAGAAGTCATACTCTTCAGTAGAGAATATAGTAGCCTTGTTTCAAATCAAGGGACTCATCCTTGACTTGAACCAGGGAATTGAATGTCACTCAATACTTCAATATCCTAGTGAAGTATTGGCAGCAGCTAGACCTAAGTCCACCAATGGAAGTGCAGTGAAGATGCAGATTACTCTAAGAGATAGGTGGAAAAGGAACGAATTTACATTCTTCTTCTAGGACTTAATGATAGGCTTGAAGATGTTAGAGGCAAAGTGGAGAATTTCACTCTAGAATTTCTTATTTTATTTCAAAATCGAAATTGCAATATATAGAAGAAATGGGCCACAAAAATCAATCAATCAATCCTCAACATAAAAGAAAATAAAGGCCATAGACTATCAATCAATATAAAACAAAATATCAGCCAATGAACTTTAACATAAAAGGAAATAAACATGCAACTTAAAACCTCATAAAACAAGAATAAAAAAGGAAACAAAACATTTGACTTCAGTCCATAATAAATTACTATAATTCTGCCCAAAAATCATGTCCCATTAATAACAAATCTCCCATATGATTCTTCCCAAGAATCATGGGATTTTAATACTCCCCTTCAACCTAGGCATAGCTTAGAGCTAGCATTGCCAAGTTTCTTCATTCTTGGCATTTTTATTTTGATTTATGACCCTTTGACCTCTTCTTCCCCTTACTTTGTAGCAAGGGTCTTGATTTTGGACATCCTCCTCAGCTTTTTGTAAGGTAGAGATCTTGATTTTTAGTAATCATCAATGTATGATTTTCTTATGCTAATTGTCAATGTATAATCTATTTTTTTCAATGAAAATCACCAACATATTTTTTTTGTTAAAACTTTAGTTTTGATCTAGTATTGCAATGCACTAAATTTTCATCAATCATATCAACAAACTTTCAGAGCAGGCCAAGTCAACCAGTTTTGGGCAAACAACAACAAAGGATGACGTGTCATGTGCCAACGTGTGAGAGGGGTTGCAGCTGCATTTGGTGGCATGTGACGGTGCATGAAGGGTAGTCAGCTTCTGGATTCTGGGATTTGGCTAATTGGTGCCTTCTAAGGATAGTGATGGGAAGTGTGGTGTCTCCCATGATAACAAAATGATGATTTCAAAATTTTGATATTTCTGTTGAAAAGGAAATGAATGAAAAGCTCTAGAACAGTATGTTTTTATGCCTCTTGTTTGCCAAATTCGGCCATGTTTCATGTTGGCCGAACTTGGCCAATCAAAATAGGTCAAGCCTCTTAGGGCTTTGATACCATAAAGCGTTTCACTATGAAATCTCTTATTTTATTCCAAAATAAAAGTTGCAATATATAGACGAAGTAGGCCACAAAAAATTAGCTAGTCGATCCTCAACATAAAAGGAAATAAAGACCACAAAATATTAGCCAATTGGCTGTACAATAAAAGGAAATAAACATGCAACTTAAAATCTCACAAAATAGGAATAAGAAAGGAAACAAAATATGTGACCTTAGCCCACAATAAACTACCACAATTCTACCCAAGAATTATGTGCTATTAACAACAAATATCTCATATGATTCTTTATCATGGGATTTCAACACAGAGTAATGTCTACTCAATCTTTGCCATAACTTGATAAGGTATTTGCATAGGTTAAGTGGGAGAAGAGTCGGAAGCAATTAACACAGTGTACTCCACTTCCTAAATTTGTCTCGAAGTCCTCTGCCATGGCTACCAAAAGTAACATTGCTCTAGATTTCAAGCAAAACAAAGGTGATAGATGATGGTGTAACCATTGTAAGAAGGCTGGTCACACCAAAGATAAATGTTGGAAGCTTCATGGCAAACTAGTGGATTGAAAACTTGAGTCACAAAAAGAGTCCGTGGCCTTGTGATTAAAATTGGAGATCAAACTCACAGCCCAACTGAACCTAATCTGTCCAACAATGAGCTTCTAGCCAAACTATAAAAAATGATGAGTAATCAAGGGAAAAGTTCTGAACAAGTGATTGGAATAGAGGTAATGGCTTGAAAAGGTAAATCTTCCATGCACACTCTAAGACATCCAACACTTGGATAGTCGATTTAGGTGCCATAGACCATATGACTAGTAATATCTCTCCCCTAGATGAGCTTGTTTCAGGTCCAAAAAAGTTCTATGTCACTATGGTTAATGGTACCTCAGCTGAAGTAAGTAGTAGAGGGGTGGTACAAATTTATGAACAATTGATTCTAAAATATATTCTTCTTGTACCCACATTGCAATACAATCTTCTATCTATAAGCAAATTTGCTATGGATTTGAAGTGTAAGACTAACTTTGATGCATTTGGTGTAATTTTCAAGATTTGGAGTTGAAAAAAAAGATTGGCAATACTAGAGAGTGTGCTAGACTCTATTGGCTAGAGGACCCAAGAGGAACAACACTATTTTGTCATCAGTTACTTATTCAAATCAAGAAAATAATATATTGTTATGGCACTAAGGCTTGGCCACCCAAATTTTTATTACATGCAAAAATTGTACACCCAGTTGATGAATAAAATAAATTCTTTTCCCAATTGCGAAATTTTCAACTCTCTAAATACACCAAATCCACCTATTCCTCTCATCCTTACCAACCCTCTCAACCATTCTCCCTAATCCACAAGCGATATTTAGGGACCTTCAAACATTAAAAATATCAAAGGAGTGAGATGGTTTTCACTTTTATAGATAACCACATTAGATTAACATGGGTGTACCTCCTTAAAGGAAAAATAAGTTAAGAACAGTGACAGAATAGCAAGGGGAGCAAAGCAATGTGACCAGACAATAGACAAACGAATGCACACACTCCAAGCAAAGTTAATCAATTTCTCTTACTCCAAGTTTTGAACATCAAGAATAGTTGAAGGGTTTTATTACTTTTAGGAGAGGGGTCAGAAATTGCACAAAACACCCTATTAATAATTTTGTTGCCTATGACAAATTATCTCCTTAGTTACAAGCATTTGTGCACAATATTTCTCTTAAAAAAAAATTCCTACTAATGTGTATAAGACAGCCAAGAAACAAGAGTGACAAGCTATGATTCAAGAGGAATTACAGCTCTTAAAAAGAACAAAACTTGGGAAGTTGTTGATCTTCCTTTAGGAAAAATTGTGGTTGGTTGCAAATAAATTTTCATAGTTAGATATAATCCAAATGGCAATAATCGCCACAAAGCAAGACTTGTTGCCAAAGGGTTTACTCAGACCCAAGACATTGGCTATCAAGAAACATTTGCCCTAGTTGCAAAATTCAACACGATTAAAGTCCTACTATCCCTTACTACAAATCTTGATTGGCCATTATATCAACTAGATGTGAAGAACACTTTTCTAAATGGAGACCTCGAAAAGGAGCTGTGTATGCAAAATTCCTCTAGTTTAGAGGACACAAGCAGTGATACTAAGGTATGTAAACTTTATAAATCCTTGCACAGGCTTAAACAGTTTCCAAGAGCCTGGTTTAAGAGATTCACTACTTTTGTCCAAAACTAGGGATTCACTCAATGTTAGACTAATCACACCTTCTTTGACAAACATGGCTTGGATAGGAGATTGGCAATTTTAATTGTTTATGTGGATAATATTGTAGTAACAAGGGACTACAATGATGAAATTGCTCAAACTAATGAAGACACTTGCAGCTGAATTTAATGTGAAAAGCCTAGATAACCTAAGGTACTTCTTAAGAATGGAGGTTTCAAGGAATAAGAATGGCATTTTTGTGTCATAGAGAAAATACACTTTGGATTTCCTTGAGGAAACTGGCATGTTAGGATGCACGCCTACAAATAATCCAATGGAGGTTGACTATAAGTTAAAACTTAAATAGGAAAGCTCTCCTGTTGACATAAGGAGATATTAGAGACTTGTTGGAAAAATGATCTACTTGTCTCGTACTCACTGAGACATTAGTTTTCCTGAGTGTGGCTAGTCAATTCATGAGTAAAACTGAATGAGTATCACTTGGAAATGGTGTATAGAATTCTTTGGTACCTTAAAATGGTCCCTGGAAAAGGGCTTATTCCTCAAGAAGGGTGAATATAAGGATATTAAAGTATATTTAGATGCTGATTGGGCTGGTTTATGACTGATATAAGATCAAATACTTGCTACTTTACATTTGATTGGGGCAATTTGGTTACATGTAGGAGTAAGAAGCAACCTATGGTTACACAGAGTAGTGCAGAAGCAAAGTTTGGTACTCTAGCACTTGGGATCTGTGAAGGTATCTGTGTGTTGACTTACCCATGCAAGTATTGTGATAACATGGCAACTATTAGAATTGCTAAAAATCCTATTCATCATAATAGGACTAAGCATCTGGAGATTGATCATCAGTTCATTAAAAAGAAGATTGACTCAAGCCTACTTGAATTGAATTATGTTTCTATTAGCTCCCAAGTTGTGGATGTTGTGATAAAAGCTATTGCTAGAGCTAAGTTTAAAGAGTTCTGTAGAGAAATATAGATAAATATGAATTGAATATATCTTTCTCATTTAGAGGGTTGAAAAATATATACAAGGGAGGAGGAGCTCTCACGTTAATGACTACGTAATCATATCCTATCCCTATGATTATGGCACAAATTACAATATCTACATATTTAATAAATCTTTTAATATCCATACACTCCCCCTCAAGTTGGAGTATAGATGTTAATCATGCCCAACTTGTTACAAAGATATCTAATCTAAGCCCCATTAAGAGTTTTTCTAAAAAGATCGCCTAATTAGTCACCAGTCTTCACATGTCCTGTGGAGATAAACTTCTCTTGAATCTTGTCATGAACAAAGTGACAATCAATCTAGATGTGCTTTGTGTTCATGAAAGACAAGATTAGAGGCTATGTGTAGAGCAGCTTTACTATCACACTATAATTTCACCAGTAATGAGGTCTTAAGGCCAACTTCCTTAAATAATTGATATAGCCATACTATTTCACACACAGAGTGTGCCATTGCCCTATATTCTAATTCTACACTTGACCGAAATACCACATTTTGTTTATTGTTGCTCCATGATACCAAATTTCCGCCCACAAACACGCAATATCTAGTAGTGGATCTTCTAATTGCTTTAGATCCACCATAATTTGCATCAGAAAAACACTCAATATTTGTATAACTATGATTATTATACAATATACCACGTCTTGGAGTTCCCTTCAGATAATAAAAAACATGTTTTAGAGATTCCCATTAGTTAACTGTTGGTGAGACCATGATCTGACTGAATATACTGACTAGGTAGGTAATATTAGGATGAGTCAACGTGAGATAGTTCAATTTCCCAATCAATCTTCTATATTTCTCAGGATTGTCAAATAATTTACTCTTATCGACATCAAGTTGTGGGTTAGAAATCAAAGGAAAACTGCATAGTGTAGCTCCTAACTTTCCTATTTCTTTTAACAAATCAAGAACATATTTTCTTTAAGTCAGGAAAATGCCCTTCTTATTCCTCGGGACTTTAATCCCTAGAAAGTACTTCAATGGTCCTAAATCCTTTGTTTGAAAATGAGAATGAAGAAAGGATTTGAGTGATGAGATGCCTGAGGTATTACTTCCAGTAATTATAATGTCATCAACATACACGATAAGGAGAATCATGCCAACATTTGTTCTTTGATAGAACACAGAATGATCACACTTACTTTTACTCAAACTAAATTTCTGAATCACTTCGCTAAACATGCCAAACCAAGCCCAGGGACTCTACTTTAGGCCATATAAAGATTTTCTCAAGCGACATACTTTCCCACGCTCCCCTGAGCAACAAAGCTAGGTGGTTGCTCCATGTAGATTTCTTCATGGAGATCCCTATGTAAACAAGCATTTTTGATATCCAACTTATGTAAATTCCATCCATAAGTAGCAGCCATTAAAATGAACAGCCAAACTGAGGAAAGCTTTGCCACAGGAGAGAAGGTTTCTGAGTAGTCAACACCATAGGTCTAAGCATAACCTTTAGCAACAAGGTGAGCTTTAAAACAGTCAAGAGTACCATCAGGTTTTGTTTTTGGAGTAAGGACTCATTTGCACCCAATGGCTTTCTTCCCTACAGATAAATCCACCAAGGTCCAAATACCGGTGTTTTCAAGGGCCATCATCTCCTCTTCCATTGCAGCATGCCAACTCGGGTGAGATAAGGCTTCGTGAACAGTTTTGATGACAAAGATAACATCTAAAGAAGCAATAAAGGAATTGGATGCAGGACACAAGTGGTCAATAGCACCAGAATCTATGATCCATTTGGAAGAAGAAGAAACAAGACATGTATCAGTGTTACCTGTCCCAGCAAGAGCACCAACAAGGAGAATAGTAAGATTAGTGAATTCCAGTGATTTTTAGTATTTAGAAAATTGGGCATACTCGACAGCGGAGATTGTAACCTTGTCATTAGTAGAGGACACCACATGCTAGAATGAGTTCTCTGTTGTTTACTTTGAAGCTTTCGACAAGTGCGCTTGGTATGACCTGGTTCATGACAGTAATAGCACACAATTCCACCCCACCATGGTTGGGCTGGCCTTGGCCAATTAAAGCACTATTATGATCAACGGATGGCCTTGATAGGAGATTCTCAACCCGCATGACTCTAGAGAAGATTTCCTGAAGATCAGAGATCTTAGTTCCGAACAGGACTTGCGAACAAACAGTTTCATAATCGGGAGGAAGACCTGTAAGAAAACTCATGATAGCCATTTGCTCTCATTGGACCTGTTGAACTTTGAAGTCAGTAGAAAGAGAAAGTAGCATATTTAGTTCTTCATGAGTTCGCGTAAAATCCATAAAGTAAGCCTTAAGAGCCCAATCTTGTTTTTCAACACGATAAAATGCTTTGCAAACTTCATAAATACGAGACACATTCCCTTTTCCTGAATACAGACACTCCAGATAATCCATAAGTTATTTAACAAATTCACAGTGATTAACAAAAATAATAATCTCACTCTCAATAGAGTTGCGAATTTGTAAGAACAATCGTGCATTGTAAAGTCTCACATCTGCTAGAAGGGGCCTGTGGCTAGCCCATATAAGTAGAGAGAATTCTCCCCCTCATAAACGTGCTTTTCCCATGAGCTAAAAGGGAAGGGACAAATCCCAACGAACCGGGAATGCAGGGTCCTAGACCCATGAACCAGGAAGGGACAATACTCGTGAGGGCTCTATATGTGTTGAGAGCTTACTAATCACATCAGGTTAGTCTTAACCCGTCATAGGAGTTATTGTTCTTTTCAGTGTATTGTCCCCCAGTCGCAGGTTCTGTGAACTGCGCTCCCTGAGTGTTTGTCCCTTCCCGAGAGATGGCTTCTCCCATTAGCTCTCAGGAAAAGCACGCTCGTGAGGGGGAGGATTCTCCCCACTTATATGGGCTAACCACAGGCCCCTTCCAGCCAATGTGGGACTTTACAATTCACCCTTTTTTTGGGGCAGACCCGTCTTCGGGTCACACATGGGCCATGATTGCTCTGATATCAACACATACAGAGCCCTCATGAGTATTGTCCGCTGGTCGCAGGTTCTGTGAACCGCGCTCCCTGGGTGTTTGTCCCTTCCCGAGAGATGGCTTCTCCCATTAGCTCTCAGGAAAAGCGTGCTCGTGAGGGGGAGGATTTTCCCCACTTATATGGGCTAGTCACAGACCCTTTCCAACCGATGTGGGGACTTTACATGCATCATTTCGCAACCAAGCCTAGCGAGAATTACCTGATGGAGGAGCCTTCGTCAAATGGTCTTCCTTTTCAATACTTCGCAAATAGATGTGAATTGTCTTACTCCAATCCAGAAAACTCATCCAAGTTAATTTGTGATTAGTAATTCTAGTCACAATCAGGACAATCTCAAGGGCAACTGTAGACTTAGTTTTAATCATTATGAGATAAAAAAAAATAGCAGATTAGATCAAAAACACAAATCAGGAATGGAACAAACACTAGAAGTCACACCAGGGACCACTAGCCAACGAAGAGCAAGTAGAGATCAAGAAACCTGATTCAAAAGGACCAAATGAGTGAACCCAGATCTAAAAACACGCACCCAGACCTGGAACCCAACCAAAACGTGTTGAAAATAACGAGTCGACGTCGGAGGAGAAGATCGGGGTTGAGATGTACTCTCCACGCGCTAACGTGTGGACGGACGAAAAAACTGGAGACGGCACATGAGCCTCACCCATTGGTCAAACGGCGGCAATTCTTTGGGGAAACACCGATCGGAGCCTGCTGATCCTGCTTGAGTAGAAGGTGTCGCACACGAAGATGTTGAGAACAACACCCCTAGAAACCTCTAACTTTCGGACTTACAGAGAGCGATGACGTAAAAAAAGAGAACGAAATTCCACTGATACAGAACCTAGGGCTCTGATACCATGTAGAGAAATATAGAGAAATATGAATTGAATATATCTTTCTCATTCAGAGGGTTGAAAAATATATACAAGGGAGGAGGAGCTCTCACATTAATGACTATGTAATCATATCCTATCCATATGATTATGACATAGATTACAATATCTACATATTTAATAAATCTTCTAATATCCTAACAAGTTCTATTGCTAGAGTTAATTTTGAAGAGTTGATTTCTAAGTTGGGAATGATTAACATTTACTCCCTAGCTTAAAGGGGAATGTTGAAAGTCATGAAGGGAGCAATGCACATAGGGGAGTCTTTGTTAGGGAGTTATTATTTTACTAATTTTGTTTAAATTAGTTTAACTTATTCTATTTTATCTCCCCTTATCCTTTGAAGAGATTGGGTGATGATTATTTTAATTCCAACTTCCCTATTATCATAGGAGTAATTAGAATTTGAGTGGCTGACTTGTAGCTAACCTATCTTATCAACTCCCTATTTGTGTCGGCACTTTCTGATGGGAAATATACAGGGGGAGAAAAAGCAGAGAAATAACTTCTCTGATTTTCTTCGGCTCTTCCTTTGATTTTCTTCAATAGCGATTATCACATATATGAGCTCCACATTCCATAAAATGTATTTCAACACCTTTAGGCATAACACCTGAATATATGAAGAAAAAGGTGGCAAAGGGCTGCAGCAACCAGACAATTAATATGTACATCATAAACTGTTTCCCTATCCTTTTTACAAATGTAACACAACCTGACAATGACTAAATTTCTAGCCCTTAAATTATCTTCCATCAAAATCTTTTCCTATGCTTCTGTCCCACAGTCTGCTAAATGATCTTCCTAGGTTAAGCTATAGCACCTCATTAGAAAAAACCTCTCACATGGAAACAACAATTTTTCCTCAGCTTCCAACAAACATTTTCATTTATCTCCCACTGCTCAGAAATCCCCATTCAGCAAATTAAGAAAGTATCCCTGGAGCTAAACTCCCAATCCTGCCCCAGCCTAATGAGCTTCATGCCAAAATCTCTCCCCATTAATTAGCAATCCAAGATCAGCTGCTGAATCTTCTTTCTTCACAGTTGTTGTGAACAGAGCAGAAGACCAAATATTGAGACATACATCATACTTGAAAGGCACTATCATTATAAAATATGCTCTTCTACTGCTAGGCCTCACAAAACATCTGCAAGTCCCTAAAACCTAATCCACCTTGTTTGATAGGTATATATACATCTTCCTATCTCACTAAATGATATTTTAAGTTTCTGTCTTTACCTTTTCAGAGGAAATTATACTACAATTTATCTAACCCTCTAGCCAGTGATATTAGTATATTAAGACAAATTACAAGGGGAGGCTAGCCAAAGTTATTAAAATTCAAAAGTAGCTTGCCACCCATAAAAGATATAACTTATTCCAGTGTCAATATTGTTTCTACCCATTCAATAGTGGGATCCAAGACTAAGGTAGACTTCATCAAAAGAAGATAAGAGTACAAAAACCAAGTACAAGAAGTCCTCTTAATTCTGGCATCAGTTTCACCCGAAGAATTTGACTCCTAAGACGGGTTTGTAGAATCATTTGAACTATGTGTCAAATTTTTGTAAAGAATGTGTCTAATAAAATAGAAGTGTGAGGTCGAATCGATCTTCATGACATGAGGACTTGTTTTGATTCAGTAGTATTCCGAACAGTTCATATATTGGGCAAGACACAGACTCCCTTAAATATCTAGTTGAGTAGTTGAAGATGTTGACAAATCTAGAATTTTTTTACTAGAATACTTCCTAGGGGGTCGGTTTAGGAAAGCAATTAAGCCTCTAATGATTAGCAATACGATGATTACAATTAAGACTGGAATTAATGATGCAATATTCAGATTATTTCTCCCAACTTTTTCTATGAATAAAGGAGACAAATTAGGAAAAAAGATAAAGAAAAAAACACTTGGCCGTGGAGTCTGTTCTCTTACTCTCTGGCTGTACCAATATTTTCCCCCCCTTTGTTCTTTATTTATCGACAGAATACTTACAGCAGTGATGCTACTTAACGCTTTCAGCATGGAGTGGAAACTCCATAATGCATACAAGAAGTGACTGATCTATAAATATTTCTTGCTGAATTAGATCTCATTCCACAATTATATGGATACCTAACCATGGCTCCTGAGCATAAGCAGAAAAGACATTGTATGCCGAATGCATTAATATGCCCAACAATAAGTTACAGATCTGATTTAGATTGATCATAAGTATGAGGTTCTTTAAGGACTGGAAGAAACTGGACACTAAATTAGGGAATCAGATTATATCCACAGAATAGCCAGAAAACCAAATTACATGCCTATATCAGAAAAATGAGATCCCGAGGGAAACTGTTTAGTAATTTCATTCCCCATTTCACAATGACTTGTCACATTTAATAAATTACACAGTAGAATTTTCCTACACAAATAGATGAATTAATTTGGAACTTTTTTTAGAAAATTTGCATGAAGCAGAAATCACAAGAAAACATTAAACTGAATTTTTTGTCCATACCTCATCATACTTGTCCCCTCCTTTGACAAGAACAGAGTAATAAACTTTCTGAGTTTTCTTATCCACCATCTCTTCTTTTTCATCTATGTAAGCAACACGAAGAGCTGAATTTCTGCATGGTATCTTAAGTTTTTATTGTTTATGCCATGGATATCTTAAATTATGCAACTATTTATAGTTTTCCAAATGATTATATTGACTCACGTTAACATCAGATTGAGAATATCATTATAGCAGCTTCTGTCTTGAGAATTCTTTGATTTTTTCTGAGAACTGTAGATCTGACATGAAACAACATAGATGAACTTTAAATCAGCCAGAGCTTGGGCACGATCCAAATGGTTTATCTGATCTGTTTCACTGAAATCTACAGTCCGGTAGCCACCAAAGATTGCTGCACAGAGAACAATATGTAGTTCGTTTATAATTGAATGGCATCTGCCCCATTTTGGGATTTGGAATTGAGAACAGCATATAAAATAGGAAACTAAATTTGGAATTGAGAACAGCACATAAAATAGGAAACTAACCATTGTCTCCAGCATATTCTAGGAAGCATTGAAGGTTCAGAGCTTGCCTATAGTACATCATTCCTCTTACTAGCAAAAGAGAAATAGAATAACATTTAAATAGAAATTTATATAAAAATCTAACAAAGAAAACAATATACACTATGATATTAACCTGTTCGATAGAGTGTCTGCCCTCTGTAAGATGCCCACTCACGAGTTAACTCACCCTCATCAACTTCTTCAGGATAATAATGTTTTAGATCTTTAAGTCTTTCGTGGAAATTGGTCCATTCATCTACAGTGCATTTAGGAAGTACAATGAGTGCAATTACTAAGTCTTAAAAAGGAAAGGGAAGCAAATCAGAAGAAGACTCACCAGGATATATCTTCTTTAAGTAGAATAAAATTGATATCCCATCTTCATTTTCCTTATTGAGTTCTTCAACAGAATAAAGAACAGCCTCTTTGTAATACGGGGTTAGAACACTAAAAACAAAACTGAGATAAGTTCCACATCATGGTAGCAGGAGGTGGAAAAACCAAAACAACCATCTATATCTTGGGACACTCAATACTGTAGATAAGGGCACACAACTGTTTAAATTAGATGGAAATTGGGAAAGACAACCACTAAAGCCACTAGCACCATAATTTTAAAAAAAAATGGTAAGTATAATAATTATTCTTCTTTTTCAATTAATAACAAAAGTTGGCACCCCCCTTAGACTTAAGTTCTAGGGGAATCTGATGTATCTGGGTTCAATCCCTACGTTTCCCCTTTCCTCTTCCCCAACCTCTTTCCAAAGCCTTATGCCTCCTTTGTAACCAAAAAAGAAAAAAAAAGTGGAAAAAAATACATTTTGGACATAAAGTACCTATCTTCTGGCTATATGTATATTGTAATTTGTTCTTCAATAAATTAGTCTATCACAATGACCAACCTGAAGGACAGCATGTCCTGCACTTTGGGAGCCTTTGGCATATTCATAAATAAAGAATTTGCAAAGAATGTAATACGCCGACGAGCATCCAGATTTTGTGGCACATTTATGGCAGACTCCTTGACTGTTAAAAGCAAATGAAGCCTAATAACCTATAGAGAGGGAACAAAAAGATCAACAAGCATGCACAAAGAATAATGTATGTTAGGTCAAGTGTGGTTATCAAGACTCACCTTTTCCTTCCATGATTTGTCAAGTGCAAGTAAAATGTTAATGTTGACAAACCTCTGTCTTTTCTTGTCATCATCTCCAATATTATGCTGGGATGCTTGCAGAATTCTAAAAGAGCACAGCCAAGCCAATATTAAAAAGTAGCGGGCAATCATATTATAGTGTTAAAAGGAAATAATACATCATTATCAAAGCAAACATTTTCAAACTTACAAATGACCATCAACCATAACATCCTGTTCGATAATTTCTACTATATCCTGCAGTACATTGACTATTTGGGGCTTCAATGACTCAATTTTGTGATCATCAGATCGCTGTCAATGGAATAAATGTCAATGTTTGTAAGCTTTGAATGTATCCACCAAAATGCCACACACATGATTATGATAAGTATACTTAGAAACAGACACCCCACAGGCGAAGCACAATGGAAACAAGATACCAATAGAGTTAGAAATTTCTCCAGCTTCTCACTGAGTGAGGGCAAGCCACTCATTCTGAAATCTTTGACGAATGTGTGCTGTCGTATGCTCATCTCTACTTTATAACATATATACTTTACAATCCTGTTTCATGGCCAAACAGTCACAAGGATTCTGTAAGAAGAAAATAAATGGGCAAGCAGAGGGAATGGGCAAGCAAGTATTTTTCTCTCAACTTATACTTCACAAATAATGCACAATTTCATGGGAGAATAGTTAAAAAGGACCAGTGGGCTGAAAAAAATAGAATGAAAGACCAATTAACCACTAGTGTAATTAATTTTATCAAGGGTCATTTCTCTTAAATATCATCACACACTGGTCTCTTTCAATAATTCTCAACTTTTTAGGATGGGGGTGGGGGTGGGGGCGAGGGGCAGGGAGGCTATCAAATTGTTTCTTCCTTACGCCTTATCTTCTTCATCTACCAGGACGACATAAATAATATCCCTGAGTGTCTCATAGCATTCAACGACTGCCGAATACATGTAATCATCACTCTGAATCTTTTTAAATAAGTCCGCATCGTCCTTCCCCTTATAATCTTTCGCCATGTCTAGTGCTATGGGAATCTATCATGGATGAAAGGAAATTAGGGAGTAAGTAAGAGTCGCAAGAATTCAGTCACAAATAATTTTACAGATCCATTCAAAACATATACCTTACTAGCAAGCAAGAATGGAGGCCACTGGATTACAGAAACATCACTCGAGCGGTAGGGGACAAGCAACAGATCTCTATCCCTGCACAATTTGTAGACAAAAATAACAATCAGAATCTTGAAATCCGTGCATCCGCTGCAAGGAGCATTGAATAAGAAGTAGCTTTGACCTATTGCTGATCAGGTCTTCATCTCTCATTGAATTTATAAACTCATTCCAAACCTGAGAAAAGTATGCAATATTTCTACGTTCATATGATTCATCCTGCCACAAAAATTATTCTTTAGCCACATATTCAAGACTCCCATTAAGTAATGTTGGAATTAATGTATAATGTGAATGCTAGTCTATGCTGACTAAGAAATGATGTAATGCTAGCTGTGTATAGATTGTATGATGAATGTATTTATGGCTGTAATTAGGGATGTAATTAAACTCTTAATTGGTAGATTTTAATGTATTGTATTCTACTATTGACCTATAAATACAAGGTTTATATAGGTTTGAACACAGACTACATTTCCCACAAAGGGCTTTCCCTTCATCCCTCTCATTTCACATGGCATCAGAGCTTAAAAAAGGTGAAAACCCATGGTTTCAGTGACTGTGCTTTCATTCCAGTCACTGTGCCAAGTCGTTTTTTGACCAAATGCTATTGAAACCACCTCAGACATCATTTTTGACCTATCCCCATTCACCTGAGCTTCTCCCACAACCACACACACCCCCATGTGCCATATCAGAAATTTTGCAATGCCATCAATGTGATAGTGCATAAGAGCATGACACCTCTATTCTAGCACCATCAACCGAGTTAGTTGCCAGTCACTATAGGGCCTAGCCAAAGCCTTTTCCCCTCCTGTTTGGCTGCTATTTGTGGTGTTTCTTTCTTTCCTAGTTCTACATCAACCTTTTTTAAGGCTGTCTTTCATCCAAACCTCCATGTCCACAGTTGCTCTCACCTATGCTTTTTGAAAATTAAGGAGATTAAATCTGATTCTCACTTATAAATTTCTGATTTATAGCTACACAAATACATACAAGCTTCTAGGAATAATAAAGGAAAGAAACAAAAAGGGAAATAAAAGCTAATCTAGTATAATCCCATCATACAAGGGATGCACATAAAAAAGGAAACAAATAATTCAAAGAATCCTCCCACAACTTATGGGATATTAGCACCTTTTCCACACTCCTGTAAATCATGGGATATTAAGCATGTTTTTCAAATTAACCCTCAAGTTGGAGAATAGATATTCATCATTCTTAGCTTCTCTACAAAGATATCGAAATCTGGTCTTCGTAGTCCCTTCATTAAAATATCAGCCATTTGTTGTTTTGTAAGGATGTAAGGCATATAAATTATTCCGAATTATATCTTCTCTTCTATAAAATGTCTATCCACCTCCACATGTTTGGTTTGATCATGATGAACCAGATTTTGAGCAATGCTGATTCTAGCCTTGTCACAAAAATGTTTTATAAGATGTGACCTTGAAATGTTTGAGTTCTTCCATTAATCTTTTCAGCCATAACAACTCACAAGTTCCTTGTGCTAAAGCTTTGAATTCAGCTTTAACACTACTCCAAGCAATCAATTGTTTTTTATTTCTCCAAATAATAAGATTTCCCCAAATTTTAGTATGATAACTAGTCGTAGACCTCCTATCTTCTATAAAGCATGCCCAATCAGCATCGATGAAAGCTTCTATCCCACATTCTTCACACTTATTGAAGAATAAGGTTTTCCCAATGTTGCCTTTAAGTGTCATAGGATTTGGTTAACAGCTCTCAAATCCCTTTTTGAAAGAGAATGCATATACTGACTAACCACACTTACAGCAAAAACAATGTCACATCTAGTATGGGATAGATATATTAGTTTTCTAACCAACCTTTGGTATTTTCCCCTTATCAATTGGAATGTCAATCCCATGATTTTGAGATTTCCAATTGGATTCAATTGGAGTATCCAAGGGCTAACATCCAAACATGCCAATTTCTTTCAACAAGTCAAGAATATATTTTCTTTGTGAAAGAAGGATTTCTTGTTTCTTGCTACTTCCATCCCAAGAAATATCTAAGTGCCCTAAGATTTTTAATTTCAAATTCCTCTTTAAGGACCTCTTTTAACTTTTCTATCTCTCCAATATCTTCTCTTGTCAAGATGATATCATCAGCATAGACAATCAAAATTGTTTTATTGTCATTGGACTTTTTGATAAAGAGCATGTAGTCAGCTTGCCCTCGATGGTATCTATACTTCCTTTGGCTTCTTAGGGATTGTTTCAAGCCATAAAGGGATTTCTTCAACTTGCACACCTTCCCTCTAGCTTCTTCATTCTTAAGACCCAATGGAATATTCACGTACACTTCCTTATCATGTTAACCAATGAGGAAGGCATTCTTTACATCCTCTCTATATTGTATATGCCAAAAGTTTGGGTGAATCCATTAGCTACTAACCTAGCTTTGTACCTTCCTATGATTCCATCAGAGTGATATTTGATGGTGAAACCCACTTGTGGCCAACCACCTTCTTCCCTTTGGCAAATCAGTGATTCCCCAAGTTTCATTCATTTTTAGAGCTCCCATTTCTTCTAAGACAATCTTCTTCCACTTGTTTTCACCGCTTCTTGTATATCTCGAGGATTTTCAACACTGTCCAACCTTTCTGTTAAGGTTCTGAATGAAGCAAATAAATGTGAATATGATAGATAATTAGAAATGGGATATTGAGTACAAGTCCTTACTCCTTTCCTTAAGACAATTGGAAGTCCACTATTGTCAATGGCCCTTGGAATTTCCTCTTCAATTATTTCCAGTTGATGCAGAACCAAGATGCACAAGACGGAAATTCAACTCCATCTGTTCTTTTATTCTCAAGAATTTCATTACACACCTTATTATTTCTCTCCCATTATTTTTATAAAAGGAAAAAAAAACTAACAAACCAGAAATGGTTCATAACAAAATAACATCTGTAACAGAAAATAGAAATTTAACAACTACAATTGCCACGTATCACCAGTGGTGGATTTTCCTCCACTTCACAAGATTGGACAGGAGGTGAAATAGTGGAAGCTTGTTTCTTTTTCTTCCTTGTGTAAACCTGAATTTTTTCCTCTCCAAGATGTTTAGGCAATTCTCCCTCTGATTCACTACTTGTTGAAAGGTCAAATGAGAGGATTTCAGTGGAGAAGCACAAGGGTAACATTGGAGAAGGTATAGAAACAGATTAGTGATCCCAAGATTCCTTCTCTTCATTTAAATGATCCCCATTAAAAGAAGTGGGTGGAGAAAAAGGTTTATCATCAAGAAAGATAACATCCATGGATACAAAAAAATTTTGAGAGAGGACAAAAACAATTATACCTTTTTTGAATTGGAGAGTATCCCCCAAAGATCATTTGACAACTTTAGGGTCAAGTTTCCCACGGTTGGACTATGACTGTATACATAGACAGTGCATCCAAAGATTTTGGGTAAGGAGTTTTGAAGTTTAGGCATAAGTGGAAGGACGATTGATCAACTATGATGCTGTAAGAATGGCTTCTCTCCAGAAACAACTAGAAATGTTACTTGAAAACATAAGAGCCCAAGCTATTTTAAGAAGGCGAAGGTATTTTCTTTCAGTAATACCATTTTGTTAAAGAGTTTTCCCACATAAACTTCAGTGAAATATCCCATGTTTTTGTAGGTAATCCCCCAAGAAAGAATTGTAGTTCTCTTTCTGATTATCAGTTCTGAAAATTTGAATTTGAATAGAGAAGGTTAAAAAAACCCTATCTTTTTCCATCAGTTTTTTACACATCAAATTGTCTTCTGAAGCAACCCAATTCAATTCATAGAATTGGTCCATTTCTTGCCAATGACCAAAAGTGCCCTTGTTTGGCGTTTTTGATAGCCAAACAAATCTCAAAACACAGAGCAGTATTCTCCAAGTCTGATTATAGCTCTTTCCCTGTATCCCAGATTTCTTTGGCACTTTTATAGAGAAGGTAGGTTCTAGAAAGACACAGCTCTATGGAATTGAAAGCCAAACCTTTGCCATAACATTTTTGGACATCCAAGTAGAGAATCCTGCTTCTATTTTAGCAGGTTTCTTTTTGGCACCAGTGAGATATCCAATCTTGTCCTTGCCTTCAAACACCAGCAAGATGAATCGAGACCATTCCCTAATGTTGTTGTTGTTCAGTTTTAGCTGGGTGATTTGACGGGTATTAGAATCCCCAACTGACAGCATGGGAGAAAGGAAAGGAATCATGGAGGATGAAGTATTTCCAGACTTCTCTTCAGCCATGGAAATTTTGCTAGTCCAGCAAAGGCTTTAAGACCTTGAAAATTGAGGAGATTAAGTCTGATTCTCACTCATACATTCTGATTTAGAGGTAAACAAATATATACAAGCTTCTAGGAATAATAAAGGAAAGAAACAAATAAGGAAATAAACATTAATCTGGTATAATCCCATAATAAAAGGGATGCACATAAAAAAGGAAACAAATAAGTCAGACAATCCTCCCGTAAACTCATGGGATATTGGCACATTTTTTACATTCCCATAAATCATGGGATGTGGATCACGTTTTCCACACTTCCTTTGACCAAAAATGTGAGCACAATTATTTCCCTCAATATCAAGTAACTAAGCATGTCGCCACTACTTCTATTGCTCAAGCTGGTAATACTGTGGGTAATGTTGCTAAGTATTCATCTCTTGAATCTTGGATCCTTGATTCGGGTGCCTTTGATCATACTTTTTGTAACCTACAAATTTTCTCCAAACTTGATGTTTCTTCTTCTCTTCCTACTAGTACTCTTGCTAATGGTTCAAAATCAGGTGCTAAAGGTATTGGTCAAACTCAACCCCTTCCTTCTCTACCATTAGACTATGTCCT
This sequence comes from Erythrophleum ivorense, assembly GCA_026724425.1. Lineage (NCBI taxonomy): Eukaryota > Viridiplantae > Streptophyta > Magnoliopsida > Fabales > Fabaceae > Erythrophleum > Erythrophleum ivorense. The sequence continues at coordinate 1,401,038 of JAIUCV010000034.1, read as the reverse complement.
TTACATTCCTAGTTGTCCATTTACTCTTGTTTTTGTAAGCAAATTGACTTTAAGTCTTAACTACTCCATCACTTTTTTTTTTTGGATAATTTTGTTCTTGTACAAGATTGTGGTACAGAACAGACAATTGGCATCTAGCGTGAATCACAAGGGTTGTATCATCTTACTATGCCAACATCCTTAGTCATCTACTCTTCCGTTGATTCACCTAGACTTCTTCACAACCTTCTCAATCATCCTAGTCTATCTAAGCTTCAAAGATGGTCCCTACTCTTTCCTTTTTACCTTCATAAGATTGTGAATCTTGTCAACTTGGCAAACATACTCGTGCATCTTTTCCAACTCATACCTATCATAAAGCTAAGTCTCACTTTTTTCTAGTACATATTGATATCTCAGGTCCTAGTCGTACTAGTTCTACTTGGGTTTTTCATTATTTTGTCACCTTCACTAACAATTAATCTTGTTAAACTTGATTATTCTTTATGAAAAATCATCCCAAGTTGTTCTCTATATTTAAACAATTATATGCTAAGGTTTATCCACAGTTTTGTGTTTCTATTCGCACCTTAAGCAATGACAATGCATGAGAATATTGTTCCACTGCCTTTCAAAATTATATGATTAAACAAGGGATTCTTTGTCTATCCTCATATGTCCTTATTCCCTATCAAAATGTGGTGCAAAAAGTAAAAATTTCCATCCAATAGACTACTTGTACTTTGTTCATTCATAATGATGTCCCTCTTTGTTTTTGGGCTGATGTTGTTCCCACGACTTGTTATCTCAACCGCATGCCTTCTAATTAACAACATCAGAGGCCCCCCTCAATTTTGCTTCCTAGTCAACCAATGTTTTCTCCCACATTACATCTTTGGTTTTAATTGCCTTGTTCATGATTTAACCCTTGGCAAGGACAAATGCTTTATTAAATCCTTTAATTGTAATTTCTTAGGTTATTCTTAGCTACAAAATGGCTACCATTGTTACATTCCAAACACCAATCGCTACTCCATCTCACCTAATGTTACTTTTTTGGATAAGTCTCCTTTCTTTTCCCATTGTCCTATTAATCTTGTTGTTTTGTCTAATGTTCTTCCAATGCCTCCTTTGATCTTTCATCTGCATCAACCCTTAATAACTACTGTAGACCCTTAAGTTCTTCCAATTGCTCCTCCTCTACAAGTTTATAGTCACTGCCCTTAATCCTCTATCACTACAGATCTTGTTGAAGTACTTGTTGACTCACCATTGCTTCTTGCGCCCCTACCTACCTCCAACTTGTCTCCTACTAATGAACTTCCCATTACTCTTTTAAAAGATATTTGTTCCACTCAAAATCCCCATCCCATTTATATTTGTTTAAGTTATCATTGTTTATCTTCACCTTACTATGCATTTGTCTCTTCCTTGTCTTCTATTACTATTCCTCAAACAATTAAAGATGCTTTTTCTCATCTAGTGTAAAAACACGTAATAAATGATGAAATGATGACCATGCATTCTAGTGTTAATTGGAATTTTGTTTCCTCCCCAGAAATTTACAGTTGATTGCCAGTGGATTAATATTGTTAAAGTGGGTCCTGATGGACAAATTGATCTCTTAAAGACATGTCTTATTGTTAAAGGGTATACTTAGATCAATGGTCTTGATTATGATGATACAATCTGTAGTGCCTACTGTAGAATTTTGGAATTCAGAATAATATTCTGATTCATTTTATTTTTGAATAATGAACAGTACATATAAGGGAAATAGTTGACCACAATTCCAGCCAATCAATCTCAACTAAAAAGGAAACAAACAAAGAAATAAATACAGAAATAAAGCACAATAAGGAAATAAAAAAGGAAAAAGTTTGTTTGAATATTCAGCCTTAAAACCCTTTAAAGCCCACGTGATTCTCAAGCCAAAATCAAGCATTAACCACACTAATCAGCAAATCAAATCACAAAAAATACCAACACTCCCTCTCAAGTTGGACAAAACTTGGAGTTAGCATTGCCAATCATCTTCACAAATTCCAATTCCAATTTGAGCATAAGAACTAGACCCAACAGTCTTCTCAAAACTGTTTAAGTCCTTTTGATCCTTATTTCTAAGTAATTTTTTCAACAATTCTTATTACTTTTTGGAAAATGGATTATTCTTAAGTAAAGGTATTTTCTCAGTGTTCATTTTTTACTCATTAGTTTCATCCTTTTTGTTTTGACTTCCAATTTGCTAGTTTGACATGGATTTTCCAACATTTCTCCTTGGAGTGACCCATTTTGCTATAGTGATCACACCAGGCACGGATCTGTTTTTTCAGCTTGCCATCAGCTCCTAAAAAAATTGGTTCCTCGACCAACAAATGCAAATGATTCACTAGAATTGGAAATGGGAGTTTTTATCATTAGCTTCTTTCTAGCCTCCTCACTCATAACCTCAAAGGAAACCTTTTTAAGTAAAGGAATAAGGGTTCTTGCAAGAATTCACCTTCCAACTTCATCACAAATGTTGTTGAGCCCCATCAAGAATTTGTAAATATGCTTCTTCTCAACAATTTTTCAATAGTTGGCTACATCACTTGGGCATTCCCATGTGTAAGTCTCCAATGCATTAAATTGTTACCAATATTTTGCCAGAGAATTATAATATTGATTTACAGGCATTTCTCTCTATTTCTGGTCATGTATGAGGCTCTCAATTTCAAAGGATTCCTACTCCTTTGTATATTTCATATCAAAGAGAGCCTACAGGATGTAATAAAGGGTGAATTGAGTGTCACTTAATATTACAACAACCTAGTGAAGTAGTGGCAACAACTAGATCTATATAAGGTTCACCAATGGATATGTAAAGCTAATGCAAACTATTATTGGAATTTAGAAGAAAGGGTGAGAATTTAATTCTTTTTATTAGGCCTCAATCCCACCTTTGAAAAAGTTAAGGGAAGAACTATGGCTACTTGACCATTACCATAACCTAAAGAAGTTTTTCATAAGCTTGAAAGGGAGAAAAGTAGAAAGCAGTTGACATCTAATGGGAAAAATGCTCAACCCATGACTGAATCTTCTGCCTTGGTCATTAAAAGCAATATTGCTTTTGATTTCAAATAAAAGAATGGAGCATAGTGCGACTATTGCAACAAGGTTGGTCACACCAAGGAAATATGCTGGACAATTGATGGTAAACCAACAAACTGGAAGTCAAACCAAAAAGAAAAGACTAATGAATCAATGATGACCAATGAGGATAAACCTCAATCTAAAACTAATCCCTTTACCAAAGAGCAATGCAATTTGTTACAAAAATTGCACAAAAATAAGGGTCAAAAGGACCATTATAATTCAGACAAAGTTGTTGGTTCTAGTTCTTTTGCTCAAGCTAAATTTGGGATCTGTAAAGATGAATGACAATGTTGAGCTCCAAGCTGTGCCCAGTTTGAAGGAAAGTGTTGGAATCTTATGATTTTAGGGAAGAATCATATGAGATATTTGCTATAATAAACTGAAGTCAAATGTCATTGTTTCCTTATTTGATTCTTGTTTATGAGGATTTATTTTCCATTTATGTAGCATGTTTATTTCCTTTTATGTTAAGGATAATTGATTGATATTCTATGCCCATTATTTCTTTTTATGTTGAGGTTGAATGCTAATCATTTGAAATTATATCATCATAGTGCCTCAAATCTATGCATTTTCTTTATAGTCTATGTGAATGATATTACTATCACAAGAAATGATCAAGTAGGCATTTGTTAGCTGAAACAATACCTTTTTAGACACTTTCACACAAGACTTGGGTAGACTCAAGTATTTCTAGGGTATTGAAATGACTTAGTCAAGCACAAGTGTTACTATATCTCAAAGGAAATATGCCTTAGACATACTTGACAAAATAGGCACGCTAGATTGTAAGCCTCTAGATACACCTACAGATCCAAATGGGTAGCCTTTTTCAGACCTTGACTGAAAGTTGAATTACCTCATAATAACTAGGCCTGATATTTCATTGATTGTGAATGTCAAAATCCATTTTTGCCATCCAATGTAATAGTCATTGGGAGGCCATAGTATGCATTCTTAGATATACCAAGGGAGCTCTAGCCAAAAGAGTACTTCATGACAATTGGAAACATACTCAAGTGGCCGGTTATCCAAATGCAACTTAGGCTAGTTGTCCAATTGACAGAAGATTCATCTCAGGATATTGTATTCTTGGTGGAAAGCAGGTGTCATTGAAGAGCAAAAAGTAGGATGTTGTTGCAAAGTCAAATGCAAAAGTTGAGTATCATGCCATGGCCTTAGCAACCTATGAACTTGTATGGTTGAAACAATTACTTGGAGAATTATGGTTAGGAGAAGTGAACAAGATAGAACTAATTTGTGATAATCAAGTAGCTCAACATATTGCTTCCAACCCAATTTTTCATAGAAGGACCAAATATAGTGAAGATCGATCAAAGCGCAGTGCTTGATTTTCTTCTTTTATTGAAAAGAGCAAGGTACAATATAAAGAGGACCATGCCAACAAGTTTGCCACTAGAATCCTATAATTAAACCCTAAAAATAGAAAGAAAAAGGAAAATAAAGAGCAATAAAAACTAGTAAAAGCCAATAAAATGAGATCAAATCTCAAATAAAAGTTGACTTTATAGCAATGAATCACAGTAATAAAGGACTGATTTCATAGCAATAAAGATAGATATAAATCTCAAGAAATCAAGAATTAAATTCCTAAAATTTGGGGCGAGATATAGTCAGATTTACTAGCACTCTCCCTCAAGTTGGGAACAACTTGGAACTCAACACTACCAATCATTTTCGTAAATCCTGAATTCAACTTAAGTAAAGGAAGTAGAACTAATAACTTTGTCTGAATTATTATAGTCCTTTTGATCCTTATTACTAGGCAATTTTTTCAATAATTCCCATTGCTCTTTGGAAAATAGATTATTCTCAAGTTAAGGTTTTTCCTCAACGGTTATTGTTGACTCACTAGTTTCATCCTTTTGTTTTGAGTTTAAATTTGCTGGTTTGCCATATATTTTCTAGCATTTCTCCTTAATGTGACCTGATTATAGTCACACTAGGTACAGATTTGTTTTTTCAGCTTGTTGTGGGCTCTAGAAAAATTGAGTCATTAGGCAACAAATGCTTATAAATTAGAAGTAATAGAGTCACTATGTTGTCCACTAATTAACTTTCATTGACTTTCTTCCTTTCGAACTTCTAAAACAACCTCTTTAATTGAGGGTAGAGGATGAATGCTCATTATTCGACCTCGTATGTCTTCAAAGTTGGTATTCAAGCCAAAAAGAAATTTATAAACTTCTCCTTCAATAATTTTTCTAAACAGTAGAGCATAAATAAATCATGACCATGTATAGATCTCATACATGTCGAGTACTAGTGATGATAGGAGCTCCATTAGCAAAGGAAGCCCTAAGAATGAATGGGGCTATAATAGTTGCCCCTGTTAAATGGGTAATCAAGCATTTTTAGGCTCTAATACCATTAAGAATATTTAGAGTATGGTATCTAATCTTTTTTATTTTATTGAAAAGAGCAAGTTACAATATAAAAAGGACCATGGCAACAAGTTTGCTACTAGAATCCTGAAATTCAAGACCTAAAAATAGAAAGAAATAAGAAAAAATAAAGAGCAATAAAAACTAGTAAAAGCTAATAAAATGAGATCAAATCTCAGAAATAAAGGTGAACTTTATAGTAATAAATCACAGTAATAAAGAGCTAACTTTATAGCACTAAAGGCAGACATAAATCTCAAGAAATTAGAAATTAAATTCCTAAAATTTAAGGTGAGATGTAGTCAGATTTACCTACACATAGTGAAGTTGACTGCCACTTTATCAAAGGAGAGATACTTTTTTGTATACATTGCAACTAGATTTGTCAACACCAATGACCAACTAGAAGATATCCTCACTAAGTCTTTAAGAAGACCTAGAATCACCTATATTGGTAACAAGCATGGTGCATATGACATGTATGCTCCAACTTAAAGGACAATGTTGGAACTAATGGAGAGAGCAAATGCTAGTGTATGCATATGACTCTAATGCTAGTGGTATATATTGTAAGAGATCTGTAATTAAGGCCATAAGTACGGGTTGTAATTAGTAGAGTTTAATGTCTTGTCTTGTACTATTGACTAATAAATGCAAGGTTTATATAGGTCAGAACACACTAACTACATTTACCATGAAGGGACTCCCCTTCATCACTATCCAATTTCACAACTATCTAATATTAATATTGAATAAATTACACAGACATCCTTTGAGTTCTGCTAAAATTATACAAACCTCCTACATATTTCAAAATATACAATTTAGTCCAATTTTAAATTTTTTTAACAAAAATACCACCCATAAAAATATACAAATAGTTAATAGAGAGTATTTTAATCAAAAAATTTAAAATTAGACCAAAATGTAGCATAAATTTTTATTTCAAGGGAGATCCATTTATATTTTGAAAATAAAAAGAAGATCGTATAATTTCAGCAAAACTCAAGAGAGATCTATGTAACTTACTATAATATTTTCAAATTATTGCATCATAATCACCAGAAAGGGAAAAAAAATTCTTAAATTGTAAACATGAAATGTAGTACCAAATCCTCTGGTTTAGTCTCACTGTTACGTCCAGGCAAAAAGCACTGACTGAAAGCCAATGGTACAGATTCAAATCTAGAGCGCAGCATCCCAAGTGTCCTTATCTAGGAGATCCAAAATGCCACAAGGAAATATTCAATAGAAATAATACAACCTTATTACCCTTATAGAAGCAAATTTCAAATCTTTTGAACACAAAGATCATGTAAAGATGGGTTTCATGGAACATATGTTAGAATTGCATTATATATATATATATATATGAAAGAACAAAACAAAGAAAGATGAATAGAAGAAGAAAGGCTTTTCTTTTTTTAATGCTATATGCCTAAACAAGCACTGTACACATATAAATAAAACGAAAAAACACAAGTTCCAATCCTAAGAGGAGTCAACTACCAAATGCTTAATAAAATAGGAGAAACTAATCATAAATCAACAGAAATTTTCAAAAATATAATCCTAAAAATAAAAAAGAAAGGAAAAAAAAAGTGACAATGGAAGCTTCCATTGAAGGTGTATCATGGTGAAGTCGACACTGTTATTGTAACATCTACTGTAGCACATGTCGTGCATCACCAACAATCCCCCTCAAATTGGGAGATAAATGTTTTCCAGACCTAACTTGGAGCTTAATTCTTCACATTTAGATTTTGCCATTGCCTTTGTTTAAAGGTCAACCATCTATAAGTCTATAAAAACATAAGAAACTTATATTAATAGTAAATCAACCTTTTCCTTAATAAAGTTTCGGTCGATCTCAATATGGTTTGTCCTCTTATCGTGCATAGGATTATTGATAACACAGATTATAGCCATATTATATCACACAACCTTCGTAGGTTTTTCAAATGAAATTTTAAATTTTTGAAGAGCCCTCTTGATCCAGATTCCTTCACAGATGCCCAAGGCAGATGCATGAAAAACAACTTCTACACTAGATTACCTTATTCAAAAGTGCAATACCCAATCGTAGATCTTCTATCTGCCACTAAGCCTACCCAATCTATATCAGTATATATTTCAATGTCTCTGTGTCCCCCTTTTTTATAGAATGGGCCTTTATTAAGTGTCATCTTCAAATACTTCAAAATTCTATAAATTCCCTCCAAGTTATCTTCAGTTGGCTTATTCATAAACTAACTGAAGAAAATGGTTGAAAAATGGACAAGTTTTTTCTTTCTCAATCAACCATCATATTCATTAAATCCGATTTACATAAATAACCAAAAAAGCAACAGATCTACCTTATGTTGGCTGAAAAATCAGGAACAAAATAATACATAGGAAACTGAAATAGAAATGGAGAAGATAAGGTGTAACAACCCAAACAAACAACCATATCAACATTTAAATACATTTAAATGCTCATAAGAATTTCTTGCATAAAGATAATGCTAACAAAGGATACTAATAAATAACTACAATTTAAATATATCGATTGTCCATGATGCAAATTAATTTTCATAGGCGGTCCCAAGCCCGGAAAAAAGAGGAGGGTTGTGTTAGGCAGTCGACAGCCAACGTAAAACTTTGTCGAATCTTTATGACATGGACAATCGATATATTAAACGTAATGCTAGGACGTTGCCCGGAAGTAACGCGCTGTATAGCTCGAATACAGTGACAAGTGAGCAAGAGCCGTTACATCGTCGCCTGAGTGTAGTGAAAAATACACAAAGGCTTCCACATTTTCGTGAACGGATGTGGGTAAAGAAGTTAGTTCATGAGAGTAGGATTCGTTTTGGGACTTGGAATATAGGTACACTTACGGGTAAGTCAATGGAAATAGTAGATACCATGATTAGGAGGAAAATTAATTTTATGTGTTTACAAAAAACTAAATGGGTAGGAGAAAAAGCGAAAGAATTAGACACTTCGGGTTTTAAACTTTGGTATACTAGGAAGGATAAATCTAGAAATGGAGTAAGTATAATTGTAGATAAGTTTTGGAAAAATACTATAGTGGATGTAAAAAAGTTAGGAGATAGAATCATTGCATTAAAGTTAATAGTAGAAAAGGAAATTTTTAATGTCATTAGTGCCTATGCACCATAAGTAGGATTAGAAGAACATCACAAAGTAAAGTTTTGGGAGGATTTAGAATGTTTAGTTCAGGAAATACCATTAGGAGAAAAGATTCTTTTAGGAGGGGATCTAAATGGTCATGTGGGAAGTGTATCTTCAGGTTACGAGAGTGTTTATGGAGGATATGGCATAGGGGAAGCAAATGCAGAGGGTAAAACTATTCTAGACTTTTCATTGACGTTCGATCTTATATTAGCTAACACTTGTTTTAGAAAGCGTGAGGAACATCTTATCACGTACAAAAGTGGAAGGGTATGTTCTCAAATCGATTTCTTTCTTATAAGAAAATCGGATAGAAAACTTTGCATGGATTGCAAAGTTATACCTGGAGAGAGTTTAACTACTCAACATAGAGTTCTAGTTATGGATGTACGAGTTAGGAGGGGAGTAAAAAACAAAGGCCAAAATAGGGTGTTAAGAACTAAGTGGTGGCAACTAAAGGGAGATAAAGAAAAGAATGTGCAGAAATGGATTGTGGAGGAAGGACCTTGGGAAATACAAGTGCTAACGATATGTGGAATGGAATGGCTAAAGAAATTAGGAAAGTGGCAAAGAAAATATTAGGTGAATCAAAAGGTTTTGGACCTAGAGATAAAGAATCTTGGTGGTGGGATGCAAGCATACAAGATAAAATTAAAGTTAAGAGGGAGTGTTATAAAGTGTGGTCATTGTGTAGGAGTAATGAAAATTGGGAGAAATATAAAATAGCTAAGAAAGAGACTAAGAAGGCAGTGAGCGAAGCGAGAATGAGGGCATTCGATGGGTTATACCAATCTTTAGGTACTAAAGTTAGGAAAAGAAATATTTACAAGTTAGCTAAAAGTAGGGAAAGAAAGACAAGAGACGTTGACCAAGTAAAATGTATTAAAGATGAAGAAGGTAAAGTCTTGGTCACGGAACAAGATATCAGAGAACGGTGGAAGAATTATTTTCATAGGCTTTTTAATGAAGGTCATGAGATTGCATTGCAATCGGATAGATTAGACACTAGAGAAGAGAATCAAAATTATACTTTTTATCGTAGGATTTGTGAGGCAGAGGTAAAAGAAGCATTAAAGAGAATGGAGAGGGGCAGAGCAGTTGGACCGGATAATATACCTATTGAGGTATGGAAGGATTTAGGAGGGAAAGGTATAAGTTGGCTCACAAAGTTATTTAATGAAATTATGAGATCTAAGAGAATGCCAGATGAGTGGAGGAGAAGTTCTTTAATTCCTATTTATAAGAATAAGAGGGACATTCAAGATTGTGCAAATTATAGAGGAATTAAACTCATGAGCCACACAATGAAATTATGGGAAAGAGTAATTGAACAACGATTAAGGAAAGAGACCCAAGTTACGGAGAATCAATTTGGTTTTATGCCGGGAAGGTCAACTATGGAAGCAATATATTTGTTGCAAAGATTAATGGAGCGATATCGAGAGAATCGAAGAGATTTACATATGGTGTTTATCGATTTGGAAAAAGCATAGGATAGAGTATCAAGAAAGGTTTTATGGAAGGCTTTGGAGAAAAAAAGAGTTCGTATAACTTATATTCGAGCAATATAAGATATGTATGGTGAGGCTACAACTAGTGTAGTAACAAAAGGTGGACGTACAGAAGATTTTCCGATAACTATTGGTTTACATCAAGGGTCAACTCTGAGTCCTTATCTATTTACTTTAGTATTGGATGTGCTTACTGAACATATCCAAGAGCCGGTACCACGGTGTATGCTATTTGCAGACGATATTGTCTTAGTTGGGGAATCAATAGTATAAATGAATGAGAAGTTAGAGAGGTGGAGATTAGCTTTAGAAACTCATGGATTTCGTTTAAGTAGAAATAAAATCGAGTATATGGAGTGTAAGTTTAGTAAGAGACACATCACTTCTAGCGTAGAAGTGAAAGTTAGAAAACATATTATACTACAAGTCACACGATTTAAATATCTTGGATCCGTCACACAACATAATGGGGAAATAGAAGAAGACGTAAAACATAGGATTCAAGCGGGGTGGATGAAGTGGAGGAGTGCTTCAAGTGTTATTTGTGATAGAAGAGTACCACTCAAACTTAAGGGTAAATTCTATTGTACAGTTATAAGACCTGCAATGTTGTATGTAACTGAGTGTTGGGCAATTAAAAGTCAACAAGAGAATAAGTTCAATGTTGCAGAGATGAGAATGTTGCGTTGGATGAGTGAACACACTAGACGAGATCGGATTAGAAATGAATACATTAGAGAGAAAGTAGAAGTCGCCCCTATTGTGGAAAAGATTGTTGAATCAAGACTTAGATGGTTTAGTCATGTTAGGAGAAGACCTATAGAAACCCCAGTGAGGAGAGTAGATGAGATGGAGAATAGTCCAATAATTAGAGGTAGAGGAAGACCAAGACAAACTATAGGAGAAATTATTAAGAGAGATTTAGATTTAAATGGTTTGTCTAAAAATATGATTTACGATAGGTGCTTATGGCGTCGATTGATCCATGTAGCCGACCCCACTTAGTGGAAAAAGGCTTTGTTGTTGTTGTTGTTGTTGTAAAATAACTTCCAACACTCCCCTTCAAGTTAGGTTGTAAATATTGACCATTCCTAACTTAGATCTTAATTCTTGAAACTAAACTATGGACAATACTTTTGTCAAAACATCAGCAACTTGAAACCTTATAAGGACATGAATAAGCCCTACAACTCCTAAATCAACTTTTTCTATAATAAAATGACAATCAAGTTTAACATTTTTTGTCTTATCACGATGGATAAGATTCTTGCCAATGCTCAAGGCAATCAAGTTATCACACATCACCTTCATAGGATCTTGAATAGTAATTCTCAACTCCCTAAGAAACCTTTGTAACCAAATTCCTTCACAAATACCTGGCGACAAATATCTGTATTCTACTTTTGCACTAATTCTAGCCACTATTGATCATTTTTTACTTCTCCAAGTTACTAGATTACCACAAACATAGTAAATAACCAAATATAGACCTACAATCAACAATTGAACCTACTCAATCAGTATCAGAATAAACTTCTACTTTTCTATTTGACCCCTTTTGAAGAGAATTCTATTTCCAGGGATCATTTTTAACTATCTAAGAATGCTATATATAGCTTCTACGTGTTCCTCTATTAACCTATTCATAAACTGGCTAACAACGCTAACAGGAAAGCTTATATCTAGTTTGGTGTGAGCTAGATATATCAACCTACCTACCAGCCTTTGGTACCAACAAGCATCAACTAGAGGACTATTTTCTCGTAGGCCAATTTTTCAACTTGCTTCCATGGGTGTTTTAGATGGTTTACAACCAAGCATCCTCATTTCTTGTAATAAATCCAATGTGTACTTTCCTTGAGAAACTATGAATCCATTTTTAATCATGCAACCTCTATTCCCAAGAAGTATTCAAGATTGCCAAGTTCTTTAATTTCAAACTTCCTAGCCAAGGCTTGTTTCAACCATTTAAGTTCTATTAAAAATCAATTGCCACAATTATATTGTCTACATAGACTATTAAAATGGCAATTTTTCCTTCAAGTGAGAATTTTACAAATATTATGTGATCAATTTGGCATTGAGAATATCCATACCTTTTTACTGCCTTTGTGAACATATTAAACCACGCCTTAGGTGACTGCCTTAACCCATATAGTGATTTGTGTAGCTTACATACCCGTTTTACATCATTATCATAGCCTGTTAGCACCTCCATATACACATCCTCTTCGATGTCTCCATTTGGAAAGGTGTTTTTCACATCTAATTAATAGAGTGGCCAATCAAGGTTTGCAACCAATGATAATAGAATTTTAGCTTAGCTACTAGAGCAAATGTTTCTTGGTAGTCAATCCCACATGTTTAGGTGAATCCCTTTGCTACTAATCTCGTCTTCTAGCGATTGAAGCTTCTGTCAAAGTTGTACTTAATGGTGAAAACCCACTTACAACTCACAGCTTTCTTCCCTCCAAGCAAGTTAGTAATTGTCCATGTACCATTCTTTTCTAAGGCATTCGTCTCTTCTTGGATGGCTATTCTCCAATCTCGATTTTTAAGAGCTTCTTGAACATCCTTAGGAATTTTTTCATCAATAATGTTAGCAATAAATGCCTTATACCTTGGAGATAGGTGCTCATAAGAAACAAAAAGAGACATGGGGTGCCTTGTGCATAATCTAGTCCCTTTCTAAGAGCAATAGGAATATCAAGATTATTACCTAGACTTGGCTTGGGAGGATTGTGTAGCTTAAGAGGTGTATAGGTCTGATTTCCCTTTCTCCTTCTAAAATATGTCATGAGCACCTTCTAAGAACCATTGTTAGCCTCTGGTTTCTGTATATGGCTCTCAAGTTCCAAGTTTTTAGGTTGGATATGGTTCTGTTTTTCATATGGTGCCTTGGGTATAGGTGCAGAGTTCTAGGTAGAGCTGTTTTGTGGGTCTTTTGAATTGTTCTTTAGTTTGGGCAAGTTTTTTTCTAGATTGGTCAGGTTGTTTTCTGATCTAGGTATTTGTTAAAAACCCATTCTTGCAGGTAATGATGATTCTCCCCCTAAATAAGTGTTTTTTGATAAAAACGTCAGTTTTCAAAAAATCTAATATCGATTGTAACAAAAAATTTTCTAAAGGTTGGTAAGTAACATTTATAGCCTTTCTTTGTTGAGGAATACCCTAAAAAAATGCACTTAATTGATTTAAGGTTAAATTTGTTGCAATGATAGACATGAACAAATGCTAATCATCCAAAAGATCTTTTGGGGTAAGATGGAAACAAGCTGATTTGAGGGAAAGGTTTGAATAAGTGTTTCACATGGAATTTTGAATCTAAGGATTTTGGAAGGCATTTGGTTAATGAAATATGTTGTAGTGAGTATTACTTCACTCCAAAATATGTTAGGTACATTTGTAGTCAAGATGAGTGCCCTAGCAATACTTAAAAAGGTGTCTATTTTTACGTTCAACTATGCCATTTTGTTATGGTGTGTCAACAAATGAACATTGATGAATAATTCCTTGGTTAGTGAGGTATTCATCAAAGGTTCAATTAAAATAATCTTTGGTATTATTTGAACAAAGGACTTATTTTTGTATGAAATTGGTTTTGCACCAGGATGTTGAAATTTTTTAATACAAAAAAGGCTTTGGATTTGGCATTCATCAAATAGACCCAACTTGTACAGGTATAATCATCAACAAAAATTATACCCCATTTATATTTTTAAATTTTGAGGGACCCCATATGTCACTATATTTTTGTAAAAGGTTGAGATGCATTATAGGCATGAGGTGTATAGTGAGAGCACACCTATTTAGAAAACTGACATATTTCACACTAAGGTAAAAGAGAATTTTTATTGAAAAATTGAGGATACATTATTTTCATATATTGAAAAATGGGATGCCCCATTTGATAATGCCACCTCATTATTTCTACATCAACTAAAAAACGTCCTTTCTTAATCTTTTATGGTCCATTGATGACAAACATACCCATACACTCCATAGCACATTCAATTGTGCTCCTAAAGTCCAAACCCTAAAAAACACAGCCATTACTAATAAACTTAGCAGTACACTTAAGCTCCTTAACTAGCATGCTAATAGATATCAAGTAGTAGGTCAAATTAGGCACCAGTAGCACATTTTATAACAGCAAAGTATATGATAAAACCACAGAACCAAATCTAGCCACTTTCAACAGAGTACCATCAGCCATTTTTACCATCAATCCAACAATATTAGGTGTAAAATTAATGAGTAAAGATTCATTACCCATTATATGATCCGTTGCACCGAAATCAACTATCCAACTATTATTTTTCTAGGCTTGTGAGCTCAATACAGAAGGAAAATTACCTACTTGAGTTACTGCAGCAACACCTACTACTTCTTCATAGGATGGAGGTTTTTGGTTGCCACATATCTTTTACAACCACTCAATTTGTTCTCTATTAAATGAATCTGACTCAAGGGGCTATTTCTCCTCACTTTGAGTCATGTACCCTTTATGCTTTTTTCTTAGTTTTGGCTTCCAATTTGGAGGCTTAATGTGAATCTTCCAACAAATTTCTCTAGTGTGACCAGTTCCGTTGCAATGGTCACACCAAGATTTGCTCTGTCCCTTCTCTTTGTTGTTGTCAAACCCATAGCTATTTGGCCTTCTTGTAGCCAAGGCTAAAACTACATTATTATTTTAGGTATTTTGAGCATGCAAAGATAGCCTCTTTTTGCTTTCTTCTTGTCTAGCTTCTGAGATGGTTTCTCTAAAACTAGATAGGGGCTTAGTGCTTATCACTCTGCTCCTTAGTTCTTCAAATTTTCGATTAAGTCCCCATAGGAACTTGCATATGTGTTTTCTTTAAACAATCTTGTTGTATATAGCTGCACCTCCTGCAAAACCCCAATTGTGAGTTTCAAAAATGTCAAGTTGTTGCCAATACCTCATATGTAGGGAGGAATATTGGACTATGGTCATGTCTCTTTATCTGAGGTCATGAAGACTGCCCTCTACTTCAAAGAGTTCCATTGTATTTTCACTATCAGAGTGAGTGTCATGAGCTGCCTCCAAAATGTCTTATGCAATGGTGAGAAGCATGAAATTCTCCCCTTTGTCCGTGTTCATCAAATTGATGAGTCATGACATTACTTGGTTGCTTTTTGCCTACCAAACTTTAAACCTTGGGTCTATTGTTACTGGTGCCATAGCAATGCCATTGGCATAGTCCTCCTTACTCGTCTCAGATAGGAACATCATCACCAAATGACTCCAGTGAAGGTAATTATATCCATTCAACTTATAGTTTGAAATGAATAAAGGTGAGGACTCGATTCCTTTGAGGACGTGTGGTGGCTGAGACAAGGGAAGCATAGTTGTAGGCCATAAAGGTAGAGGAGGAAGAGCTGACTCTTTGTATTCATTGCTTTAAAGTTGCCAACGTGCATCATGGAATTTTTTGAGCTAAACCCAACTTCGATACCATGAAGAAAATGGTTGAAGAACAGCTGGGTTTTTTTCTTTCTCAGTCAATCATCTTATTCATTGAAACTAGTCTATATAAATAAACAAGAAGGCAACATATCTACCTTATCTTGGCTGAAAAATTAAGAACAAAATAATACAAAGCAAACAGAAATACAAATGGAAAGGATAAGGCATAACAATCCAAACAAACAGCCATATCAACGTTTAAATGCTTTTAAATGCTAATAAGTGTTTGTTACATAAAGATAATGCTAATAAAGAATAATAAAAAATAACTACAATTTAAATAATTAAAATTACTTCCAACAGTAACTAGCCACACTTACGACAAAACTAATGTCAAGACGTATATGAGAAGCGTAAATCAACTTATCTATCAACTATTAGTATCTTCCAATACCCATTAGTATACCTTCCTTCTTAAGACTCAGCTTGTAATTGACTTCCATTGGGGTGTCTGTTGGTTTACAGCCCAACATTCGTGTTTCTTCTAATAAATCTAGAGTATATTTTATTTGAGAGACCATAATGCCCTTTTTGTCTTTACTATCTCTATACCTCAGAAATATTTCAGGTATCCTAAATATTTTACTTCAAATTTAGTAGCAAGTGAGCTTTTAAGCTTGATGATCTCTTCCTCATATTTCCCTATGACAACAATGTCATCCACATATGCTATTAAGATTGCAATTCTCCTGTTAGACATAGATTTAAAGAATAATGTATGATCAATTTGACATTAAACATAATCAAGTCCTCTAACCATATTAGTGAGCCTTTCAAACCGCGCCCTTGGTAGCTGCTTTAAACCATTCAAGGACTTGTGAAGCTTACACACAATGTTTGGAGTATTTTCAAATTCAAGTCCTAGTGGGACTTCCATGTTTACTTCTTCCTCCATGTTACCATTTAGGGAGGTATTTTTCACATTCAATTGATGGAGTGGCCAATCTAAATTGGTTGCAAGAGATAACAAAATTTTGATGGTGCTAAACTTAACAACAAGAGTGAACTTCTCTAGGTAGTCAATATCATAAGTTTGGGTAAACCCTTTAGCTACTTACCAGGCTTTATACCTATTGATGCTTTCGTCTCAATTGTATTTAATTGCAAATACCCATTTACATCCCACAGGTTTCTTTCTTGGTGGGAGCTTAGTCATCTCCCACGTTTTATTCATCTTGAGTGCACTTAGTGCTTCATTGATAGCTTACCTCCATTCTAGTTTTTGTACTACCTTAAAGAATGTTCTTGGTAGTTTCTCATTGGAAACATTAGTCACAAATGCAGAAAGATTTATCATAACAAATAAAATGATTAATAGGATATATAGTGCAAGATCTTACCCCTTTTCTTCAAGCACTAGGCATTTCTAAATCACTTTCCTTCTCGACACTTGGCAAGGAGGAGGATATTGGATCTTGCATAGGACATATGCCTTGCAGCTCTTTTTCATTCTATTGTTCATCCGCTGAACAGCCTTCCTTTCATGAGTATTTCTTGCAATTAGTATCTGTTATGGCATTTTTTTAAGCATCAAGTTGTGCATCAATGATGTCCATATCAAGTTCAATACCACTAGAGGTTGTGGGCTGTATGGGTATAGGAATGGGCTGTCATATGCTGTTATTCTCAAACTCCCATTCTTGAATGATTCCGCTCTCCCCTTGAATGAGTGTTTTGGCTATAGAAAGGAGGGTTCTCAAAAAATGTGACATCCATGGTAATAAAGAAATTTTTAAGCTAAGCCAAGCTAAGTAACATTTATATCCTTTTTTAGTAGGAGAATAGCAAAGAAATATACATTTAATAGCTGTAGGATCAAGTTTTCCCCTATGGTTACTATGGACAAAAGAGATACAATATTTGTTGAGGAATTGTGTTCATAACTGAGGTTCCAAGGTAAGTTTTAAGTAGTTTTTTTTTGTAGGAGAGAAAAAGTCTGGAGTTTTAGAGGGAATTTTATTAATAAGGTATATAGCTGTCACGACTACCTTTCCACAGAAATATTTAGGCACATTTGTAGTAACTAAAAGGGAGCGGGTAACTTCAAATATGTGCCTATTTTTTCTCTTAGCCATCCATTTTGTTGAGGACCATATGCACAAAAACTTTGGTGTATAATCCTTGTTTTTCGAAATATTTTCCAATTGGAATCAAAGTAATCTTTGGCATTAACAATTCTAAGAATTTTAATGTTTGTCTTGAATTGATTTTGGACAAATTTATTAAAAATTTCAAAGATTTTTGCATTCTCAAATTTCTCCTTTAAGAGATATAGCCAAGTTAACTGTGTATGATCATCAATAAAAAATACAAACCACCTAGCCCTATTAATGGTTTTCACACATGAAGGTCCCCAAATATTACCATGTATGAAGGAAGGGTTTAGTTACTTTATAGAAATAAGGAGGACAAGAGTTTTTTACATGTTAAGAGAGATGGCAAAATTCACACTGGAGAAAGGTATTTTCATTTATCAAATATAGATCGTACGCTTTAAATAAGAAAAACTTAAATGTCTTAATCTATAATGCCATAAAGTAGCCTCATCAAAACTTAAAGTGGATACATAAAATGCTCAATCAAATATACTTTCTGGTCTACTAAGATAATAGAGACCAACACACTCTCTAACATTGCCGATCCTCCTTCCCAATGTTAAGTCTTAAAATTCACAACCATTCAAGGAGAAGTCAATGGTGCAATCTTGATTCCTTGCAAGTTTACTGATTGAAGGCAAATTGCAAGTCAAGTTGGGAACAAAAAAGACATCTTTCAAGATTAGATCATTAGATATTTTTACTTGCCCAATTCCACTAACTTTGGATAAAGACCCATCAATGATTTTCACAACTAAGTCATTAGTGCAGGGCATAAAATTCTTTAAGAGAGAAAAATTACCCGCCATGTGATTAATGGCTGTAGGGAATTCACTCTTCGATCATCTTATTCCTCCCAATCGGGGTCATATATACACAAAATACAATCAGCCCAATTAATTAGATAGGCCGAAAAATCAGGGAAAATAAAAACAGAGAATAAGAAAGTGATCCTATAATCTATACATTAAATGTATATATACACAAAAATATTAAATAAAGGATTTTCACAATCCTCCTCAAGTCGAATTATAGATATTAATCATATCCAACTTGCAAACAAAGTACTTAAACTTGTCTCGAGCTAGTCCTTTTGTGAGAATATCTGCTATTTGTTCTTGGGAAGGAATATAGACTAGTCGAATTATGCCATCATCTATCTTTTCTCTTATGAAGTGCCTGTCAATTTCCACATGTTTAGTTCTATCATGTTGAACTGGATTGTGTGATATGTTGAGTGCAGCCATACTATCTGAATAGAGCTTGATTGGCAAGCTCATACTTTTCTTTAATTCTTCAAGCACTCGTTTAAGCCATATACCTTCACAGATACCCAATGCTATTGCCCCAAATTCTGCTTCTGCACTACTCGTTGCAACTACACTCTGTTTCTTACTTCTCCAGGTAACAAGATTGCCCCAAACATACGTACAATATCCAGATGTGTACTTTCTGTCATCCTGGTCACCCGACCAGTTTGCATCTGTAAAAATTTCTACATTTCGTTTATCAATCTTCTTGAACAAGAGACCACGTCCTGGAGACCCTTTCAAGTACCTGAGAATTCTGCAAACTTCATTCAAGTGTTTCTACATTGGATTATGGGAGTGCTGACTGACCACACTCACTGCAAATGAAATATCAGGTCAAGTGTGGGATAGATATATTAATTTTCCCACCATGCGTTGGTACCTCCCCATATCCACTACTTTGCCAAGATCCTCTTCATCACATATTTTGTCAACTCATATAGGAGTATCACTTGGTCGACTTCCAACATCCCAGTTTCCTTTAAAAGGTCTAGAATGTACTTTCTCTGAGAGATATATATTCCCTTCTTTGATTAAGCAACTTCCATTCTCAGAAAATACTTCATTTCCCCAAGGTCTTTTATCTGGAACTCATGGGGCTAATGTAGTCTTAATACGCTCAATCTCTTTTGCATTATCTCTTGTAATTACAATGTCATCAACATAAACTGCTAAGACAGTTATCTTACTACTCTGATGCTTAAAGAACAAAGTATGATCACTCTGTTCCTGAGTATATCCTTGATCCCTCAGGACTCGGGTGAATCTCTCAAACCATGCCTAAGGAGACTGTTTTAGTCCATATAGAGATTTCTTCAATTTGCATACTTGATTCGGTTTCCTCCCAAGGAACCTTGAAGGTAACTTCATGTAAACTTCTTCCTTTAGTTCTCCATATGCATTTTTTACATCCAACTGATGTAGAGGCCGTCAAGATTGGCAGCTAGAGACAATAGAATTCTAACTATATTAAGTTTAGCAACTAGTGCAAAGGTCTCAGTGTAGTCCATCCTATAGACTTGGGAAAATCCTTTTGCAACAAGTCTCGCCTTATATTTGTCAAGGCTCCCATCTGCTTTGTATTTTAAGGTGAATACCCAATTGCAGCTAACTGGTTTCTTCCCTTTTGGAAGACTAGTAATGAACCAGGTGCCGTTATTTTCTAAAGCCTCCATTTCCTCCAAAACTGCTTGTCTCCATTCAGGTACAGATATAGCCTCATCAATGTTGCTTGGTACCCAGACACTGTTAAGATGAGAGACAAAAGCACAATACTTCGAGGAAAAGACCTGATAAGAAACAAACCTTTCTATAGGATATCGTATGCAAGTTCTAGGATTCTTCCTCATTGCAATAGGAAGATCCAAGCCATCTACCACTCCACTTTCCTTTATGGTCACTTGCTCATTTTCATCTATAGCAATTTTCTCCTTTGTTGGATCTACTCCCAGTTCTGACTCTTGGTGAATGCTAGGAGTTTAGGACACAGTACCTGTCTTGTGTTTTCGAGTATAGAACTTGATAGCTTTGTTAGTGTCTTCCCCTGGACTAGATTTTTCCTTAGTACTAGGCACATTTTCACTATCATTGGGTTCAGTTTCAATGGTAAGATCAGGTTGATCAGGTTCAATAGTGAATGTAGGTGCAAGAATGGGTGTCTCATCATTTGAGGTGGTGGTGGTGGTGGCAGTCTGAAATTCACTCCAACTCTCCCCCTAAATTGAAGACGAGGAATAATAAGGATCATCTTTATGAAAAGTAACATCACATGTGACATAAAGGCGTTTAGTGGTGGGATCAAAGCATTTGTATCCCTTTTGAGAGGCAGAGTAACCAAGGAAAATGCAGCAGACAACCTTGGGATCAAGTTTGTTACTATGGTGAAGATGAACATATGTGGTGCACCCAAAAACTTTCAAGGGTAAATTGTTTTCAAGGTAAGGTAGATTGTAGGTGGTGTGAAGGACTTGTAAGGGTGTTTTGTAGGACAAAATTTTGCTGGGTAGGCGGTTTATCAGGAAGATAGCAGTAAGGACAGCATCATCCCAATAATATTTAGGGACATTACTGCTAAACATGAAGGCTCGAGCCGTTTCAAGAATGTGTCTATTTTTTCGTTCAGCAATTCCATTTTGTTATGGGCTATAAGAACATGTACTTTTATGAATAATGCCATGATCTTTGAGGAATTTGGAAAGTGATTTATTGAAATACTCAGTGCCATTATCAGTGTGAAGAATCTGAATGCAAGTGTGAAACTGAGTTTGAATCATGTTGTAAAAGTCAATGAATGCCTAATAAACTTCAGTTTTATCTTTGAGTAAGAACACCCAACTCACTCGTGTATGGTCGTCAATAAAAGTGATGAACCATTTAGAATATGTTCGGTTTGGAGTACGAGAAGGACCCCACAAATCACTATGAATAGTGGTAAAAGGTGGAGATGCATGATATTGAACATGAGGAAAAGAAGTTCGATGATGCTTAGCAATTTCACAAGATTCACAATAAAAACTTGAACAATCTTTATTAGAGCAAATGAAAAGAAACATTTGGGACATATAATGGAAGTTAGGATGTCCTAACTGTTTGTGCCATAACTCCAATTCACTAGTCCTAGGGAGAGACACTTTATTACAAGTCCTAGTTCATTTAATGCTATTGTCATCCAGGTAGTAAAGTCCATCAAACTCTCTAGCACTGCCAATCGTCATCCCTATCAGCAGATCCTAAAAAATCCAATAAGTAGCAAAGAAGTTAACATGGCACCTCTCTTCTCTGGCCAACTGATTTACAGAAAGTAAATTGCACTTCAAGTTTGGAACATGAAGTACAAAATGAAGTGTAAGGGTGGCAGAGATTTTAATACTTCTAATACCAACAACAACAGAGTCAGAGCCATCAGCAATTTTCACAGTGAGTCTTTCCTTACAAGGAATATAAGAGATAAATAATGCAATATTATCAGTCATATGATCGGAATCCACAATCCAACAATTACCGAAACTCATACCTTTGATGGTGGCTAAAACTTTGAAAAAATTACCTCTTTAAACAACCGTAGCAACAGGTTGCTTACGAGGTTGCTGGTTACTCTGAAGTGCTGCAAGCATTTCCATTATTTTACTGACTTAATCGTCTTGTGACAATGAGTTTGATGGACCAGGCTCCTCACTCTTGGAAGCTTCAGCAACATAGCCACGACCTTTCCCTTTCTTTGGTTTCCAATCTGGTGGCTTGCCATGGAGATCCTAACAAGTGTCCTTAGTATGGCCCGTCTTCTTACAATGTTCACAGACCGACCTTTCCTTATTATTCTTCTGGTCAGTGAAGCGAACAGCAAGGGCAGAGGATTCAGAAATATTAGTTCGGGGTGCCGAATCTTCCTTTAACATTATCTTGCGTCTCAAATCCTCTCTTCGCACTATGGCAAAAGCTTCATGAACAGTAGGCAAAGGATCCATACTCAGAATTCTTCCACGAGCATCATCCAAATCAGCATGTAAACCGACTACGAACTCATATAAACGTTCTCTTTCTGTACGTTTATGATATCTCACATCTTCAAGGCACGTCCAGTCTTCTTCAGTGATTAAATCTAATTCTTGCCAAAAGGCCATCTTCTCCAAATAGTACTCATTGAGAGATCGTGACCCCTGAACCAATAACCAGATTTTTGATTTGATTTTGAATACCTGGGATGCATTCTCACCATCAGAATAAGCTTCACGAACAGCCTCCCATATCTCATGTGCAGTAAGGAGAAACATAAAGCTCCTCTTAATTGATGGTGTTATTGCATTGATGAGCCATGAAGAAACCATAGAGTTTTCTGATCTCCATGTTCGTAAAGCTTTCTCTTCCATCAAATCAAGTCTGATTATTTCACCAGAGATGTACCCAAGCCTTCCTCTGCCTTCAATTGCCAGCTTTATGGATTAGGCCCACTCTCGATTGTTTTCTCTAGTTAGCTTCTCTGGAAAGATGACAACAGAGGAAGCTTCAAGGCCAGACGTGACCCAAGGTAATGCAGGTCAAGTTCGGACGAAGCATGGCGTGGCTCCCCTGATGTCGGGTTTGACGGCTGGTCCACCATGTCTGTGTGCAACGTCGCTGTCTCTGTATCTGTCTCTGGGTCAGAATGGTGCGAAGAGTGCAACGTAATTGTCTCCATCTCCGTCTCTGTCTCTGGGTCAGAAGGGTACGAAGATAGGCATGCGACGTATTATGCAACGTATTCCCCCCCGAGGCTCTGATACCATGTGGGGAATTCACTATTCGATCATCTTATTCCTCCCAATCAGGGTCATATATACACAAAATACAATCAGCCCAATTAATTAGATAGGCCAAAAAATTAGGGAAAAAAAAAACAAAGAATAAGAAACTGACCCTATAATCTATACATTAAATGTATATATACACAAAAATATTAAATAAAGGATTTTCACAATGGCCCCTGAGTCTATGATCTAATTATTGGATTTCTTTTCTCCTTATATTAAGAGCAAATGGGAAGTTACCTGATTGAGCAATTGTTCCTATACCAACAACCTTTTCTGACCTATTGGTTCCTTGATTATTGAAGAACTTTTGTAATACTTCCCATTGTTCTTTACTGAATAGAGAAAGGGATGGTAGCTTTGGTTTCTCCTCATTGCTCACCATTAAACCTCAAGTTTCTTCCTATTATCTAGGCTTCCAATTGGATGGTTTGCCATGTAGTTTCCAACATCTATCCTTAGAGTGACTAGCCTTGTTACCATGGTCACAACAAGGTCTTCTACCTTTCTTTTGTCTAAAATTTAGACTGCTCTTAGCAACAAGGGCAGATACCTTAGCGATGGGTTGGTAATTTGTGGGTAAAATCAAATATTCTCTTGTATTTATTAGGAAGCATTGACCAGGTAAATAGCTAATTTTATGGGGATTATTTTTGGGTAGGATTTATAGCATTTATGGTCTGATTTTATTTTCTTTTATTCCCTGACTTATTTTCTTTTTTGGTCCGCCTATTTTCAGTATATATGGAGCACTCTTGTATCAATAATAATTATCGAAGGTTCACTGCTCTATTTACATGGTATCAGAGCTTGATAAACACAAGTAGATAGAAACCACGCTAAGAGTCGAAAATCACACTGGAGTCGAACTCGAGTAGAGTAGGGTTGCCAAAAATGGTGAACACCGAGCTTGAAGAGTCCTCCACGTTGAACCCGCGCCAGATTGGGGGTCCCTCTGGGTCGACTCCTAATCTTGAAAGGTCTTCGATCCTCATCGTGACAGAAAAGCTAAATGGCAGAAACTATCGTAAATGGGCCCAAGCTGTAAAGCTCGCAGTTGCCGGACGTAGGAAACTTGAATATCTCACAGGTGAGAGCAATGCTCCAGACACGACGAAGACTGCTGAGATGAACCAATGGATTACCGAAAACTCCATGGTGTCATATTGGTTGGTCAATGCAATGATCCCCATTATAAAACAAAGCTTTCTGTTCCTACGCACTGCTCATGCTATCTGGGAGACAGCCAGACGTACCTATTCTGATGGGGAGGATCTCGCTCAGCTCTTTGAGATCAAGACTCAATTATGGCAAATAAGACAAGGGGACAGAGACGTTACTGATTATTGGTTAGAAATGATGGCCCTCTGGCAAGAATTTGATCTTAATTGTGAAGAGACATGGTCTTCCTCAGAGGATGCCATCAGATTCAAGGAAAAAATTGAGAAAGAGTGTGCTTTTGAGTTTCTAGCTGGCCTCAATAACAACTTAGATGATGTGAGAAGCAGAATTTTGAGCCGAAGACCTCTACCTCCAACAGAAGAAGTATTTGCTGAAGTAAGAAAAGAAGCGTCTAAGAGGAAATTCATGAAAACAGATGATTCTCTACCCTCAACAGAAGCATCTACACTAGTTGTTCAACCAGCTGAAACATATAAAAACTAGAAGCCAAAATTAATGTGTGAGCACTGCAAAAAAACTGGTCATACAAAGGATACCTGTTGGGATATCCAAGGTAAACCAACCGATTGGAAGCCACAAAAAAATAGACCTCGTGGTAATCACGTTTCATCATACACCGGAGGCGAAAGGCAAGAAGACATTCCTAAGCAACCCACAAGAACCCAAAGTGATCAATTGGGTAAGATTCTTGAAATGCTGAATGCCTTACAAAATCCTGGACAGCAACAAAAAGGGGTACCTACTGCTACTATGGCAACAAAGGTAACCTACTTACTAGTTTCATTCCTACTTTGAAAGCTATATGTAAAAAGGAGGGCTTGATTGTTGACTCTGGAGCAAGTGATCATATGACTGACCACTCGAACGTGTTTAATTTTTATATCCCCTGTGCTGGTAATGAAAAGGTTCGAACTGCTGATGAAAACTTGAGAGTTCTATTGCTGGAAAAGGGGTTGTTAGAGTTACAGATTCTATTAAGTTAGAATCAGTCCTTCATGTCCCTAATTTGGCATGTAATTTATTATTTGTAAGTCAGATTACTAAAAAAACAAATTGTAGTGCTCACTTCTATCCTACTTATTGTGTTTTTCAAGACTTGTTATCGGGGAAGATGATTGGAATCGCTAAGGAATATGGTGGCTTATACTACCTGGAAGAAACTGAAGTGAGTAGTCTACAATCACAAATATTATGTAATAACGTCTCCACCTATAAAGGTGAAGAACTTTTGCTATGGCATGGGCACAACCAAATTTCAAATATCTATGCCACTTGTTTCCTGAATTTTGCATCAATAAAATATCTTCTTTCCAGTGTGATGACTGTGAACTTACTAAGCACCATAGATCTTCGTTCAAAAAATCTAAATATAAATCCACAAAACTATTCTCAATCATTCATAGTAATCTTTAGGGTCCATCCCGTGTTCCAAACCGAACCAATACACGATGGTTCATTACCTTTATTGATGACCATACCAGATTATGTTGGGTATTCTTGTTGAAAGAAAAAAATGAAGTCCCTACTATATTTTCTGAATTTTTTACCATGATACAAAATCAGTTCCATTCCATTATCCAAATTCTTCATACGGACAATGGCACTGAAAACTTCAACAATACACTCGGTAGCTTTCTCAAAGAGCACGGCATAATTCACAAAAGCACATGTGCTCATAGCCCCTAACAAAATGGAATAGCTGAAAGAAAAAATAGACACATTCTTGAAGTCACTCGTGCTCTCATGTTTACTACCAATGTGCCCAAATTTTTTTGGGGGGATACCATTCTCACTGCTATCTATTTCATAAATAGAATGCCCAACAAAGTTTTGTCTTTCAAAAGCCCTCTTGACAAACTCAAAGAGACCCATTCTGTTATCCATCTTGAAAAGAACCTTTCTTTGAAGATTTTCGGGTGCACAGCCTTTGTTCATCTTCATCACACACACAAACTTGACCCAAGAGCTCTTAAATGTATTTTCCTTGGGTATGCCCCCACTCAAAAGGAATACAAGTGTTATGATCTTATCTCAAAGAAGTTTTTTGTCACCTATGATGTTACGTTCACTGAAGAAATTCCTTTCTATTCACATACTTCAATTCAGGGGGAGAGTTGGAGTGAATTTCAGCCTCTAAACTTAAGTGAGAACTTATTTTTACCTAAAGATGAACCAACCCCATCGCCCATAACTGATCCCTCACTTTGTCCTGATCATTCTAATAGTACCTCTATGCCATCTGCTGAAGGGAATTTGGAAAAAGGTGGAGATGAAGTGATAGATATTTCAGAAAAGGAACTGCTAATCTACTCACGGAAGAAAAAACCAAGTGGAGAAACCACCATACCCAAAGCAATACCTGATCAAGAACCGATACAGGATCCTAAACCACAGGATCAAGGAAATGGGGGAGAAAAGGTGAATGAGTTAGATTTGCCCATTGCTCTTCGAAAACAACCAAAATCTTGCACTCAGCATCCAATTGAGAGATTTGTCTCTTATAAGGCACTATCATCACAATAGTGTTTTTATTTCAAGTCTTGATAGAATAAAAATTCCAAATACCATACAGGAAACCCTTAATGTTCCAGAATGGAGAAAAGCTGTCATGGAAGAAATGAAAGCCCTGGATAAGAATGGAACTTGGGAGGAAGTTAATCTTCCTAAAGGAAAGAAACCTGTAGGATGCAAATGGGTTTTCACTATAAAATACAATGCAGATGGCTCAATAGAAAGGTATAAGGCTAGGCTTATTGCCAAAGCTTCACTCAAACTTATGGGATGGATTATACAAAAACATTTGCTCCTATTGCCAAGTTAAACACAATATGTATACTACTCTCTATAGCTGCCAACATGGATTAGTCTCTACAACAACTTGACATGAAGAATGCGTTTTTAAATGGGAATTTGAAAGAAGAAGTTTACATGACTCTCCCACCAGGATTTGATGATAAAAATGGGAAGGTGTGTAGACTTAAAAAATCTCTTTATGGCCTTAAACAATCACCTAGGGCATGGTTTGAAAGATTTACTCGAGTCCTAAAAAATGAAGGGTACATTCAGGGACCAGCTAATCATACAATGTCCTTCAAGCATGTTGATGATACTATTGGTATATGTTGATGGTATTGTCTTCACAGGAGATGACAAGGAAGAAATAGAAAGACTAAAGGGAGCGCTCTAACAAAAGAGTTCGAAGTTAAAAATTTGGGAGAAATGAAATACTTTCTGGGTATGGAAGTTGCTAGATCAAAAAGAGGGATCTACATCTCTCAAAGGAAATACATTCTTGATCTTTTGAAGGAGACAGGGATGCTGGGATGCAAACCCAATGAAACTCCCATTGAAGTTGGAAAAAATATTGATGATGGAAAATTAGTTGATAAAGAGAGATACCAAACTTTGGTTGGAAAACTAATCTATCTCTCACATACCAGACCAGATATCACCTTTGCTGTTAGTATTGTCAATCAACACATGCATTCTCTAAAAGAGAAGCACCTAGAAGCAGTATACCGAATCCTTAGATATCTCAAAGATACTCCTGGAAGAGGTTTTCTATTTAAAAAGGGCAATAAAAATTGCATAGAAGTTTACACTGATGGAGACTAGGCAGGCTCAATAAAAGACAAAAAATCTATCTCGGGTTACTGCACCTTTGTTTGGGGTAACTTGGTTACATGGAGAAGTAAAAAACAGAGTGTAGTGGCAAGAAGTAGTGCTGAAATTGAGTTGAGGGCAGTTGCTCATGGCATATGTGAAGGGTTATGGCTTAAGAAACTTCTTGAAAAGTTACAAGTTGTACCAGAACAACCTATGAAGCTATATTGTGACAACAAGGCAGCAATTAGTATCTCACACAATCTGGTTCAGCATGACAGGACTAAGCATGTGGAAGTTGACAGGCACTTCATAAAAGAAAAAATTGAGAATGGAATAATATGTATGACATACATACCCACTCATAGGCAAACTGCTGATATCCTTACAAAGGAACTATCCAAACAACTCTTTGAAAACTTTGTAGGCAAGTTAGACATGATAGATATCTATGATCCAACTTGAGGGGGAGTGTAGGTAAAATCAAATATTCTCTTGTATTTATTAGGAAGCATTGACCAGGTAAATAGCTAATTTTATGGCGATTTTTTTGGGTAGGATTTGAGGGCGAGTCTTGACGCAACGGTAAGGTTGCCGCTAAGTGACCTGGAGGTCACAAGTTTGAACTGGAAATAGCCTCTCTGTAAAAAAAAACAGGTGTAAGGTTGCGTACAACTACCCTCCCCAGACCCCACCTAGTAGAAGCCTCGTGCACTGGGCCGCCCTTATTTTTGGGTAAGATTTATAGCATTTATAGTCTGATTTTATTTTCTTCTATTCCCTAATTTATTTCTATTTCTGGTCTGCCTATTTTCTGTATATATGGAGCACTCTTGTATCAATAATAATTATCAAAGGTTCACTGCTCTATCTACATAATTCTATCACCCACTTGTCAATTCATTCCTGCTTTCTTCCCATTTAACCTCATGGAAAACTTCTTAGAGTGAAAGTAAAGGTCTAATGGCCATGATTTTGCCTCTTACTTTTTCAAAGGTTGAGTTTAAACCCAAGAGGAAGGTGTAAATCCTCTCTTTTTCATCTAACTTCCTATAATAAACTATTTCTACACTACAAACCCATTGTTGGACCTCATACAAGTCCAATTGTTGCCATAGTTTTACTAGATAATTATAAAATTAAGTGATAGTAGAGTTACCTTGCCTTGTATCTTAAAAGAGTATGTTTGATTTGGAAGAGGGTAGCAATGTTTTCTACCTCAGAATAGGACTCATTCACTACATCCCATATTTCCCCAGCAATCTTGCATAGACAGAAATTTTCTCCAATTTCTATTGTCATGGAATTTACCAATCATGACATAATCATGTTATTCTCAACAAATCATATTTTGTACCTTCAATCAGTGACTTTAAGTAAGTGGCTTCTTCAGTGATGTACTCTTCCTTTTCACTGCCTTTTATAAACATTAAGGCACTTTGGGACCATGGTAAGTAGTTATTTCCATTGAATCAATACCCAATGATCATCACCATAGAAAGAGAGGGCAAAGAGAGAAGAACAAAATTCTAAGAAGAAAAACTACAGAAATCTCAAGTTTGCTTGCTTTTTCCTTGTTCTTCCTTCCTTCTCTTGGTTTCTCCCTCTCTCTAGCCCTTTTCTCTATTTTGGACGAAGCTTAGATCGGTTAGAAGAAAAAGAGAGGATCTGGACTCTTTAAGAAGCAAAATTCTCCTTTTTCACGCTTTTCCAAACTAACACTCGCTATAGCGAAAAATGACCCTCGCTACGGCGAGCACGTATCAATCCTAAACCCCTGCTCTCGCTACAACGTGCGCTATTGCAAGGAACTCCCTGGTTTTTTTATGGGATGCCCGAACTCGCTATAACTAGTCGGTGGCCATAGGTTGGTTTGACCCACCGTCATAGCTGTTTGGCTGCTCAGATGATGGAGACGTACTGGATGACCTAGTTGCCATGTCTGCAATGTGAGCTTGAAGGGAACCCATCGTTCCAAACGAGATCATGGCTCTCATACCATGAAAGAATAAAATAAAGAGAGATGAAAGAAGAATAAAGACTATTCTCTGTTAATTGCTATATATCTGAACAAGCAATGTACACATAAATCGAATGGAAAAACACAAGTTCCAGTCCTAAGAGGAGCCAGCTACCTAATGCTTAATAAAATAGAAAAAATAATCCTAAGGCAACAAAGTGCGGAAAATATACTCCCAAAATAAAAAGCAAAACAAAAGAAGTGACAATGGAAGCTTCCATTGAAGGGGTATGATGCTGAAGGTCAATGTTGTTACTGTAGTGTCTATTGTAGCACGTGTCATGCATCACCAACAAAATATTATATATATATATATATATATATTTAAGGAAATTCATTTGGAGGTGGAAGAAAAGACAATAAAGATCAAACATGAAAATAAAACATTCACTGACCTCACCCAAATGGCTAAAGGCTCCAACAATCCCGCCAAATAGAGTGGAATAAATGGCATACCATATTTGAGTATCCATAAAGTAAACCTAGATATCAATGAAAAATATAATAGGGGGATGAATTATGGCCCAAAAAAATGGTAAAAGACAATGCAATAGATCAAAATAAAGTCTTTGACTCAAGAAATTCCATTTTACTCAGCTCACCAGGATAATTGGAGCCCATATTGCAATGACAATACAAATATTATGAGTATCTGTAGAACTTGCAGCGTGTGAGTTGATGCTAAGTATATCCTCAGAATACACAGTACAGATAATGAGAATACACAGTATAATGTTACCATTTTCAGGAAAGAATTCATGCCACTGGTAGTTATCTATAGGCATCTCCATGATTAATTTTGTTGGTCCAACGAGGGGCAATATCTATTGAAAAGTTAGTTTAGTAGACCATAGAAAAAGTAAAATGAATTAAATTCTAGAGAAAATTAAGTATTTTATACATATACACAGGACAACAAAGAAACTATATGTAAGATGACGGCAAGAGCTCAACAATTTACATTATGAGGGAATTGTTTTACTGATTTTTATCTCTGCTCCACAAGTTTACTATTGAAGCATCCACATTTGTTTTGTAAGAAAAAGATATTTTATTAAACAGAAATGAGAGAAAGTACAACTAGGGGGAAGGATAAGATCTAGTCGAAAACAAAGTAAATGGAAACACAGAACCAAAGAGGATCAAGAATGCAACAAAAATGCCCAAATTCTTTTATATCAGAATTCAGAAATGAAAACTTCCTTGAAACAACTACAAGCAAAGCACCATAGAGAAGCCACAAACATAATACTATCCCTCAACATATCCAGAGGCAAAGAGAGGCCTTCTCCTCCAACCTAATACACCTTAGATTTCCATGGTACAAATTTTTGACTCCTTGCTCTTACCAAAACCTTCAAAATGTATCATGAGAAACTGCTGTAATTTACCACTGAAGCTCTGATTTGTTGACAGTAAGCACATGAAATTTAAGAAACTGCCTTACTATTTGTGCAGCAATAATTATCAACAATAATACACTTTTTACTTGAGAATTTTATTTGTAAATCTAAAACTCCCCTAAAAGCGAAATCTTTTGTGTGGACAATGGTACTCAACAGAATAAATATGGATGATATGCTGCAAATTTGAAGGCCAAATTGGATGCTTTCCCCTAATGTGCGTTTCTTGTGCATGACTACTTCTAAAACAACTACATACTTTGTTCAGTTGTTCTTACACTGTAGTATGGCTACTTTGCTTATGGCTACTTTGGTCTGGGCAGATATGGGTTTGTCCAGAAAATATGGATCAATTTTTCTTGATTTGCTATATCATTGTTTGGGAGGAAGATAAAAGAGTTTTCAGGCAATGTGCAGTATTTGCTGTGATTTGGCGTATTTAGCTGGAAAGGGATGCCAGAATTTTTTATGGTGCCTTGACGACTCTTAATGAGTAATGGGAAAGGATCATATCTCTTTGCTGTCCTCTGCTGATCTGTCCATGGTTGTTTCAAGGAAGTCTCCTTCACTGATATGAATGGAGATTGGGATGCTTTGTTATTTTCTTAAGCCTATGTTTTTTTAACTTTCCTTTCCTTTCCTTCCCCCTTTCTTTTGGGGTTTCTTCCTCTTAGGAGGCTGTCTTATCCTACTTTCTTGTAATTCTATTCCTTTCTAATAAACAGTCCTTTTTATTAAAGAAAAATAATTATCAACAATTTTTAAGCCGTATGATGTACATATTAACATAATTATAAAATACCCTTATTATTAATAAACAAATTATGACTTCAGCTATGTTAGACTCTAATTATTGTAAAGGAGTTTAAAACTGTTCTCCCCCAATATAAAGTCATTAGAAGAAAAACAAGCTTTCCCTCGTCACAATTCCAAGGATGAGCCCATAGACAGCATCCCCATTTATTTTAGTTTTGTAATTTTGATTGTACTATTTTTCTCTTAATTGCTTATTGTTTTGTAATGAGGAATAATGGTATCAACTAATCAAGTATAATAACCAAAGTGTACATCCTATAATCATGAGGCAAATAAGGAAGGTAATTAAGGGAGCCAGAATTAAGGAATTGATTGAGGGAACAATTTTAGGGGAATATGTTTGACAACCTTTCTCATATACATCTCTCTTCCCTCTCTATTTCTGTCAGCCCAAGCATCTCTTTCTCTTCTAGTTTTTTGTTTTTCATCATTTATAACAAGCAAATCCATTTGGCCTGGAAAAATAAGTAAATCTTCCCCAAATGTTAGCAAATTAATATAAAGAACTCATCTCAGAATATTTGAATGGTTACTTGTAGACAGAAAGTTAGTTTTTTAAGATTATAATTTCTTTTTTAAGACCTCATTTTTCTTGATTAACTAGCAAGGGCATATTTCTAATTTATATGTAGAAATCCATTATTAAAAATTAGGCAGTCTCTTTCTCAATTTTGCTGGTTTATATAAAAGGGATCAAGTTATTATAATTGACATGCATTGGACAAGATCAAAATGAGCAAATGTGTTAGTTGACATAACTGGAACAAAGATGATTTCCTAATTATTAATTCTTTCTTCCTATATTTATCCACATGTCTGAGCTTATTAGAAGAGTGAATAACATATTACATGTGATTGAATATCCCACTCCTAACAAAGTTGGGATTTTGACTTCTACAATATGCATGTACATAGTAACATTATCCCTTGTATGTCTACAAGCAACGTAGGTGTGAGGCATCATAAAAAATTAAATGATATATCAAAGCCATAAAAATGACCATAGAGATTTTACCTCTACATAGTAGCTAAACGCTAGCTTGCTAATTAGCAGCACAATCCAAAATAGGGTATACCTGCCACAATAAATGTATTAATGCAAAAGCAAAGAGGGACGTGATAGAATCAACTATGCCAGAGATCCATCGTTCCAGCCTTGGGTTTGATAACAAAAACATTGCAGGAATGCTTTTGACACAAAGTAAATAAGAGAAAGATTGAAAATATGAAGAGAAGTACTAATAAAGTTGAAGATATCACTGACATGAATTAGCCAAAAAGTTTCAAAATAATGAGGTGAAAACTGTAAACATGGTAAATTGGATTTGAAAGATACATTCTTTAGCATGTATTTAACTGAGATTGAAAACCTTTGTTGGCAATTATGGATTATGCCAAGATCTCTAATGGCTCTTTTCTTTTTTTATTTCCTTATTGAGGGTCTTTTATTTCCAGGTTTAATGTAATTATTTTGTTTCATTTTCTTTGTTCTGTAATCTTGGCCAAATCCTTAGAGACTAGCCCTTTATATGTATTTGAATCACTAAGGAATAAGCATTACATAAAATAACATTCATACTCTAGCTTTCTTTCATCTCCTTTCACTCTTTTCTTCATGGTATCAGAGAAAACTTTGACCTGATCCATCCTTCTGCCATGAAACAATAAAGCACACAGATTTTGGGCTCTAACATTCAACTAATAGGATTACTATTATGTTGCCATGGGTGATAAGAACACATGCCCCCTCACTTTGTTCAAAGGGTTCCATGCACCTCCACACGTCATCATCTCCAGCTGCTCTGTCCCACGGGCCATCATCCACCGCCATTCACCCAAAATAGCTCAACTTGCCTTCCTCTAATAGTCTGATACTAAAGTGGTTGACATTTCATGGCCACAACAAGTCTGGCAGAGCCATCCCAAAAATGAAGCATAAAAACCATGATTGTATGATGACTAATAAAGAAAGGTTTTCCCAATCATTCAACAAAGAGCAAGGGAACCAATTCAAGTCACCTCTAAGAGGTACATTTGTACTGGTCTTCTTGTCCAATTAGGTAATGCTTTCAAAGCATTGACTTATCAAGTTTAGCCCAAAAAAACTTGGATTGTTGATTTGGGTGCCACTAATCATATGATGGGTAACGAATTGCTCCTTGAGAATTTTGTCCCTTGTTCTAAAGGCCTAGTCGTTAAGATTGCAAATGGTACTGTCTCTGAAGTTAAAAGGCACTAGGTCTATAACAATTTCTAAAAACTTTACCCTTCATAATGTTCTCCTTGTGCTCAAGTTAACCTGTAATTTGATTTCTATTAGTAAATTGGTTAAAGACCAATGTTATGTTACTCCATTTCACTCTAATGGTTCCTATTTCCAGTGCTTGACACGTCAAAAGATGATTGGTAAAGCTAAAAAGCATGCAAGGCTCTATCTCATCCATCCCATCAACAATCCTAACCTAAAGAGTTATTCCGCTATCAATGCTCCAAACGAAATTATGTTATGGCATTATAGAATGGATCATCTCAACTTTAGGTACCTTAAAATGTTGTTTACTAAGCTTTTCAATAAAGTGATTCTCCCTTTCTAAGAGATTAGGAAGGTGGCAAAAGAAATATTAGGTGAATCAAAAGGTTTTGGACCTAAAGATAAAGAATTTTGATGGTGGGATACAAGCGTGCAAGATAAAGTTAAAGTTAAGAAGGAGTGTTATAAGGTGTGGTCGTTATGTAAGAGTAATGAAAATTGGGAGAAATATAAAGTAACTAAGAAAGACACTAAGAAGGCAGTGAATGAAGCGAGAGCGAGGGCATTCGATGGGTTATACCAATCTCTA
This sequence comes from Erythrophleum ivorense, assembly GCA_026724425.1. Lineage (NCBI taxonomy): Eukaryota > Viridiplantae > Streptophyta > Magnoliopsida > Fabales > Fabaceae > Erythrophleum > Erythrophleum ivorense. The sequence continues at coordinate 1,365,787 of JAIUCV010000034.1, read as the reverse complement.
GGTATTAAAGTTGGAGAAAGAAGTATTTACAAGTTAATTAAAAGTAAGGAAAGAAAGACAAGAAACGTGGACCAAGTGAAATGCATTAAGGATAAAGAAGGGAAAGTCTTGGTCACGGATCAAGATATCAAAGAAAGGTGGAATTGTTACTTTCATAGGCTTTTTAATGAAAGACACGAGATTTTATTGCAATTAGATAGGTTAGACACTAGAGATGAAAATCAAAATTATATTTTTTATCATAAGATTCATGAATCAGAGGTAAAAGAAGCATTAAAGCAAATGGAGAGTGATAGAGCAATTGGACCGAATAATATACCTATTGAAGTATGGAAGGGTTTAGGAGTGAAAGGCATAAGTTGGCTCACAAAGTTATTTAATGAAATTATGAGATTTAAGAGAATGCGAGACGAATAGAGGAGAAGTTCTTTAATTCTTATTTATAAGAGTAAGGGGGACATTCAAAATTGTGCAAATTATAGAAGAATTAAGCTCATGAGCCACACTATGAAATTTTGGAAAAGAGTAATTGAGCAAAGATTAAGGAAAGAGACCCAAGTTACGGAGAATCAGTTTAGTTTTATGCTAGGAAGGTCAACTATGGAAGCAATATATTTGTTGTGAAGATTAATGAAGAGATATCGAGAGAACCAAAGAGATTTACACATGGTGTTCATCGATTTAGGAAAAACATCTGATAGAGTGCCAAGAGAGGTTCTATAGAAGGCTTTAGAGAAAAAAAGAATTCGTATAGCTCATATTCGAGCAATCCAAGACATGTATGATAAGGTTACAACTAATGTAGTAACAAAAGGTGAACTTACAGAAGATTTTCAGATAACTATTGGTCTACATCAAGAGTCAACTCTGAGCCCTTATCTTTTTACTTTAATCTTGGATGTGCTTATTGAACATATCCAGGAGCCAGTGCCACGGTGTATGCTTTTTGCAGATGATATTGTCTTAGTTGGAGAATCAAAAGCAGAAATGAATGAGAAATTAGAGAGGTGGAGATTAGCTTTGGAAGCTCATGGATTTCGTTTAAGTAGAAGTAAAACGGAGTATATGGAGTGTAAGTTTAGTAAAAGATACACCAATTCTAACGTAGAAGCGAAAATTGGAGAACATATTATACCACAAGTCACACGATTTAAATATCTTGGATCTATCATACAACATAATAGAAAAATAGAAGAAGACGTAAAACATAAGATTCAAGCAGAGTGGATGAAGTGGGAGAGTGCTTCATGTGCTATTTGTAATAAAAGAGTCTTACTCAAATTTAAGGGTAAATCCTACCGCACAATTATAAGATCTGCAATATTGTATGGAATTGAGTATTGAGTAATAAAAAGTTAACAAGAGAATAAGTTCAATGTTATAGATATGAGAATGTTGCGTTGAATGAATGGATACACTAGACGAGATAGGATTAAAAATGAATGCATTAGAGAGAAGGTGGAAGTCGCACCTATTATGAGAAAGATTGTAGAATCAAGACTTACATGGTTTGGTCATGTTGGGAGGAGACCTATAGAAGCCCCAGTTAAGAGAATAAATGAGATGGAGAATAGTTCAATAATTAGAGGTAAAGGAAGACCAAGAAAAACTATAAGAGAAATTATTAAAAGAGATTTAGATTTAAATAGTTTGTTTAAAAAAATGATTTATGATAAATGTTTATAGCGTCAATTGATCCATATAACCAACTCCACTTAGTGGAAAAAAGCTTTGTTGTTATTGTGATTCTCCCTTTATGTTGGAAAGGACCGAATAGGCCTAGCCCATAATTGATTAGCTTTCTGTTTTATTTTCCTTATATTTATGCTGATTGTATTCTATTTTATTAGTACCCTTATTTTTCGGCTAATAACGAGGAATTGACTGACTTGTGGTCAAACCTAGTCCTATACATATGTTCTCGGACCACTCTAGAAAATAATAAGTCGAATATGTCCTAAACTTCTTCATGGTACCAAAGCGTCGAACACGATGCATCTGGGATAGATTCCATTCAGCACCTTAAAGGCCTATACCACCAGCAAAGAAGATCCTTCAATCTTGTCGACTGGTACCGGCCTTACAGGTATGGAGGCAAGCAATGTTATAGGTAGCAACAGAGGTGAAAATAGTAAAACCCAGTCTCTCTTGGGTTTGCCACACAACCCACCACTATCAATGCGGTCAAAACCATTCTCCTCCATCCTCGTCTCTCATAGGTTGACTAAGAATAACTTTCTATTATGATCACAAAACATGCTGATATTTATTCAAGGTTGAGGCAAAGAAAAATACATAAATGGTGAGGCCTTGGAACCAGCTACTGGAGACCCAAAGCATGAGACCTGTATTTCATAAAATAACCAGGTCATGACATGGTTAATCAACCTAATGACCCTAGAGATCAACAACAACTACATGTTAGCATCCACTACAAAAGAAATTTGGTATTCTGTGAAGCACACATATGTTGTGAAGGAGAACACTACAGCTATTTTCCAAATTAAACGAGCCCTCAAGGATCTCAAACAAGGAGAAAAGACCATCACACAATATTATAGCTCTCTAATGAGATTATAGCAACAAATAGACTTGTATGAGGTACATAACTGGACTTGTCATACTAATGCAACTTATTTTAAGCAAGTAGTTCAAAAAGAAAGATCCTATGAATACCTATTAGGACTCGATGAAAGATTTGAAAATGTTAGAAGTAGAATTATGAGCCTCAAGCCACTGCCTTCACTTGAGGAAACCATGAACATGGTGAAGTGTGAAAAGAGTTGAAAAGAATTAGTTCAAGGATCATCTCATGCTAAGTCCTCGGCTATGGTGGCTAGAGGAAACCAAACCAGTGATTTGAGATAGAAAAGGTCATCCAAATGGCATGAATATTGTATTAAAAGTGGACACACCAAGGATTTTTGCCAGAAACTTCATAGGAAGCCTTCAAACAGTAAGCAGCGAGGCAGAAACAAAGTTAGAGGCATGATGACAGAAGCTGACAATTGTGATGAAGTATTGAATAAAGAAGAGGTACAAATTCTGAAAAAACTCCTTAAAAAACACAATTTACAGGAGTTGATTTAAGTGAGAAAAATTCTACTGCTTCATTTACCTTAGCACGAGCAGGCATATATCTTAATACTTCTCTCAAAAACATAATTCAGCCCAAGAATGTTTGGGTAGTTGATTCAGATGCAATGGATCATATTACTAGTTTTAAGGAGGCCTTTAGTAGTCTTGAATACTGTTCCATGTACACTAAAGTGAAAGTTGCAAATAGGACATATGCTAAGGCTCTAGGAGTTAGAACTGTAGTTATTTCTGAAACTATTGTATTAAAAGATGTTCTATATGTCCCAAAAATTGAATGTAGCTTAATTTCTATTCGGAGAATAACAAGGCAATTAAAGTGTCATGTGACTTTGTCTGATGTTGACTATATTTTTCAGGATTTGACTTCGGGGAGGATGATTGGCAATGCTAAGGAATGGGAAGACTTACATTATCTTAAAGCAAAATGTCAAGTGAATAAATGTGAGAGCATGAGTGTTTTTTCTACTAATTTGAATAATGAAGTCATATTGTGGCATTATAGGTTAGGCCATCCAAGTCTCAGTTATATAAAACATTCCAAATTTAATCAATAAAGTTGATTTATCTTTGTTTCATTGTGAATATTGCCAATTGGCCAAACATGTCAAAAATTCCTACCCTACTCATCCGTATACATCCTCTCAATCATTCTCTTTGATTCATAGTGATATTTGGGGTCCTTCTAGAATTTTCACACCATTTAAATCCAGGTGATTCATAACGTTTATTTATGATCATACCCGAGTTATATTGTTGTTTCTTATGAAAGAAAAATAAGAAGTATTGCAGATTTTTCAAAAATTTCACATGTTTATAAAAAATCAATTTAATGCATCCATAAAAGTACTACGTAGTGACAATGTTAGAGAATATTTAAGCACTAATTTCAAAAATTACCTAAATGAAAATGACATAGATCATCAAACATCATGTGTAGATACCCCTAAACAAAATAGGATTTTTGAACATAAGAATGGCACCTATTGGAAATAGCAAGAGCTATTATGTTAACCAATAATGTTCCTAATTGTTTTTGGAGGGATACTATACTCACTTCTGCATATTTAATAAATCGGATGCCATCCAAAATTTTGAATTTTCATACACCTATTCAAAATCTTCAAGATTTCTATCCAAACTCACATCTTATTTCTACTATACTACAAAAGGTTTTTGAATGCACAGCTTATGTTTATAATCACAGTGAGAGTAAACTTGAGTCAAGAGCAATTAAATGTATTTTCTTAGGTTACTCACCCACACAAAAAGGCTATAAATGTTACTCACTTGGCCTTTGCAAGCATTTTGTGACAATGGATGTCAAGTTTTATGACTTCCATACTACAAATTATCCGTTCAAGGGGAGATGGAAGAGAGTGAATGGATAATTTGCAATGATTCTGGATTTGATACTAATTTTGAACCTAAAAGTGTTTCTGGACCTTAAATATTACTTGAACCTAGTACTACACAACATCATTTGTTACCACCAATTTTTGTACAGAATAGCTTTTCACCTCTAGACACCGAGGTAACACCTAAAGAACCTAAAAATGAACCTACTGCATGTGAAAATACACCACCACCAGCAAACACTGACCCAAACAACCAAGAAAATCAATCAGAACAGTAGGGTGATAATTTGAAAAGTACAAATATAACGGAGACAGGGATGGACTAGCCTAGAAAGCTTAAGTTTTTCACTTATACCAAGCGAAACAAGAGTACAAACCAAGGGGGGGAGAAAGTAGCAAAACCCAAGCAAAATAAGGGGTCAAATTGAGAGGAAGAAAGAGTTGAAGACCCATTCCTATGCAAAACCAAGAATTCAACTAGGCGTTAGATTCTGATGATCTTAGTCAACCTATTGCCTTGAGGATAGGGAAGAAATCTTGCACACAACATCTAATTAACAGGTATATTTCCTATAATAAGCTATCTCCTAATCGGCAAACCTTTGTTGCAAAATTGTCTAAGAATGGTATACCAGATAACTTTCATGAAGCCATAAAAGATCCAAGGTGAAGAGAGGCAATACAAGAGGAGTTGAGAGCTCTTGAAAAGAATAAAACTTGGGTGATGACAGGGTTGCCCAAAGGTAAGTCCCCTGTTGGCTGCAAGTGGATATTTACTACTAAATATAATCCTGATGGGACAATAAGCAAATACAAGGCGAGATTAGTTGCCAAAAGATTTACACAAAGTCATGGCATAGACTATCAAGAAACTTTTACTCCTGTGGCCAAATTCAACACCATCAAGGTACTATTGTCACTTGTTACTAACATGGACTGGCCTCTATATAAGCTAAATGTTAAAAATGCCTTCTTAAATAGTGATCTAGAGGAAGAAGTGTACATGGAAGTGCCTCTAAGTATGAGAAACCAAGAAAATAGTACTACGGTGAGTGGGTTGCACAAGAGCTTGTATGGGCTAAAACAATCACTAAGAACTTGGTTTAAAAGGTTCACAAAAGCAGTGAGACAATTTGGCTATGTCCAATTTCAAACAGATCACACTATATTTGTTAGACGCAGAACAGGAAAAGTATCAATACTTATAGTCTACGTGGATGATATCACTATGATAAGGGATGATGCAGAAGGAATTGAAAGATTGAAGAGGGATTTAATTGTAGAATTTGAAGTCAAAGACCTTGGAAAATTCATATTTTCTAGGTATGGAAGTGCAAGGTCAAGCAATAGCATCAATATCTCATAGCGAAAATACATTCTGGATCTTTTCAAGGAAACTGGGATATTGGGAGCTAAACCCACTGAAACTCTCATGGAAGCAAACTACAAAGAACATCTCCAAAGAGAAGGAACTCCAATGGACAAGGAAAGATATTAGAAACTGGTTAGGAAGCTCCTATATTTATCCCATACCAGACTAGATATTAGTTTTGCTATAAGTATTGCAAGTCAATTTATGAGTGATCCTAGAGAGGAGCACATGGAGACAGTGTATAGAATATTGAGGTACCTAAAAATGACCCTTAGAAAGGGACTGCTATTTACTAAAACTAACTCTCAAGGAGTAGAAGTGTCTACTGATGCAGATTGAATTGGGTGTGTCACAAATAGAAAATCAACTTCAGGATATTGCACATTTGTTTGGGGTAACCTTGTAACTTGGAGAAGTAATAAGCAATCTGTAGTTGCAAGAAGCTCGGCTAAAGCTGAATATAGAACATTAGTTCAAGGTATTTGTGAAGGAATGTGGCTCAAGAGGCTACTAGACAAACTTAGAATGAAATTTATAATTCCAATTAAAGTATGGTGCCATAACATGGCTACTATAGGGATTGCACAGAATCCAGTATATCATGATAGGACTAAACATGTTGAGATGGACAAAAATTTCATCAAAGAGAAGATTGATTGCAAGCTGATTGATCTATCATATATCTCCACCAATTCTCAAGTAGCTAACATTATGAGCAAAGGACTACCTAGGATTAAGTTTGATGAGCTGAGTAGTAAGTTGGGAATGATCAATATCTATTCCCTAACTTAAGAGGGAGTGTTGGAAAGGACCAAATGGGCCTAGCCCATAACTGATTAGCTTTTTGTTTTTATTTTCCCTGTATTTATGCTGATTGTATTCTGTTTTATTAGTTCCCTTGTTTTCCTACTAATAACTAGGAATTGACAAACTTGTGGTCAAACCTAGTTCTGTATATATGTTCTCGGGCCACTCTAGAAAATAATAAGAAGTCGAATCTATCCCAAACTTCTTCACTTTACAATGTCAAACTTGTCAATTATCTAGACATATTAAAGCCTATTACTAGCCTATTACTCCCCTCATCCTTTCCAACCCACTCACCGTTTTGCCTTAATCCATAGTGATGTTTAGGTTCTTATTCCGAATATTTATGGTGCCAAGTGATTTATAACCTTTATTGCAACTATAGAAATTCAAGATTTAATTTATCTCTGAACTTATTTTATTAAATGGAAGTAACATTATATTTATAGAGGATAGAAAGGAGAATAAAATCCTACTCTAACTAAAACAAGTAACTCTAAAATATAAGATAAGTTTATCCTAATCAAAATAAAATAATTCTATCTTAATTAAAATAGAAAACTTAAACTAATCTCATTATAATCAAAGCAGAACACTTAAACTAATCCTGAACACATAAAAACATTATCCAAAACTAACTAAAAGACATATAAGCTTTAATTAAAATAAAACAAATAAAATAACTTAACTAAAAGTAATAGTAATTTCCAACAACGACCATATTAGGCTCTTTACCTCATGAAAGAAAAATCCAAAATTCCTCAAATCTTTAAAAACTTCAGCACCATGATTCAAAATCAATTCCACACCCAAATACAAGTTTTTAGAACTGATAATGGGATGGAATACCTCAATTCTTGCCTTAAAACCCACTTAGACAGCCTTGGCATTATCTACCAAAACACCTATGTAAACACACCCCAACAAAATAAGGTCACTGAGAGGAAAAACAAGCACCTTTTAAAGGATACTAGGACTCTTATGGTCTCAGCAAATGTGCCAACTCATTATTGGGGAGGTCATTCTCACTGCCACTTACTTGATCAATAGGATGCCATCCAAAACTTTGAACTTCAAAATCCCTTATAACACTCTACCTATCCTGCAACCCATACTTTGTCCTCATTACCCTTTAAAGTCTTTAGTTCTATGGCCTTTGTTCACACTTACCATAGAGGCAAGTTGGACGCTAAAGCCTACAAGTGTATTTTCGTTAGGTACTCTCTTAGCAAAAAAGGTTACAAATGTTATACCCCAATTACTAGACTATGTCACCCTTGATGTTACCTTTTCTGAAAATCAACCTTACTACCCAAAAACCCCATTTAGGGGGAGATTCCACATTTGTAAGAGGAATGGGGTTTTTTGAAAGTTCCTTGATCTGAACCTACCCAAATCAGTTGCTATTCCACACCTGGTCCCAATAGAAACAAGGAACAATGTGACCATTTCCATCCTATCTATCAACCTGAGGCTACTCATGATTTTCCTAAACTCATTCCCATGCCTGAAAGTCTTAAAAATCACTCTCCTCAAGGTCCAACACCCCAAATTGATCCTAATGAAGATAATGCCAAAGATTCAGAACATAAGGGTGCACAGCAAACTGATCTCAAAGTTTACACCAGAGAGAAAAAGATGACTAGTATAGAGCCTTGTGCGTCTCCAAGGAATGACAAGAGTCCCACCTACAAGAAGTTATGCCTATCTTTGATGATTGTGGTATTGACGATTTGGGCTTAGCTATTGCCTTGAGGAAAGGAGTTACGAATTGTACTAAAGATCCTGTTGGCAATTTCATTTGTTATGATAAACTCTCACTAAATTTCAAAGCCTTTATGACTAGTTTGTCTACCAAAAAGCTATCTTAAAATATTCAAGAGGCTCTAAGTATACCTAAATGGAAAAAGGCCATTGATGAAGAAATGTCAACCCTCGAAAAATGGGACTTGGAAAATCATGAACCTCCCTTAAGGTTAGTGGATCTTTACTATAAAATATAACCCTGATGAGAGTATTAATCAGCACAAAACTAATAGCAAAATGGTTCACAAAACCAAGCATGTTGAAATTCATTGACATTTCATTATGGAAGAACTTGAAGTTGAGATCCTTGAATTTACTTATACATCAAGTCAGAATCAAGTGGCTAACCTCTTAACCAAGGCTCCTCCACATGTCAAGCTTGAAGGATTGATCAGCAAGCTGAACATGTTCAATATTTATACCCTAACTTGATGGGGAGTGTAAAAGATTATAGGTTATGTCAAGATCTCTAACAGCTCTTTTCCTTTTAATTTCCTTATTTAGGGTCTTTTATTTCCAGCTTTATTGTAATTATTTTGTTTCCTTTCCTTTGTTCTGTAATCTCGGCCAGATCCTTAGAGATAGGCCCTTTATATGTATATGAATCACTGAGGAATAAGCATTGTGCAAAGTAACATTCATACTCTGGCTTTCTTTCATCTCCTTTCTCTCTTTTATTCAACCTTGCTAATTTAAAATTGGAATTCTACATAGCATTCTTATTGATTAACAAGCCGTCTGAAAATCACTTCTTCCTAAGCACAAATGAAAGCCAAATACCATATAAAACCAGGTGATTAAATAAGAAATTGTAACAAGAGTTTTTCACTTACTTTAGCAGTGATAACATGTCCTCATGCATACCCCTGCCTATATACAATTTTGGCTGCAGAAAGGTAAATGTTAAATGAAGAACAAACAAATTAGAAAGATATACAAGAATTAATTCAAGCACCTAGTATGGGTATTTCTATAAAATCAGTAAATGCTAGTCATGTTCACCTGAGACCACCACATTAAAAGGGTAATAATTCGCCTGTTTGAGCGCTCCAACTTTCTCCGTATAGGTGGAAGGAAAAATAGTATTGCAGCCACAATGTTTGGCAATAAATATATTACAACAACATATGTATATAGTGAATGGTCCCCCCAATCCCCAGCCCAACTGGTGAAGAATTTTATAAGCCCTGATGGATTCTGAAGAGAACTAGAATAACTGACTGGCAAAACAACAACCCAAACAGCAGCTATTGCAAATTTCAGAAGATAACGTAGCAATTGGGAAATTTTCATATTCTTCAAGGCATTCCAGGTAACAATAATATCCAAAGTGGCTGCAAATAGAAGATATGGGAAACAGCTTAAATAGTAATAGTAACAGTAACTGATAAACCTTTTCAAAAAAAACTACTGCAATCTAGAAAAGAAGTCATACTATTTTGTTTGCCAAGGAACTTAACTTTTTCAAAGAAGACATGGGAAACAGTTTAAATAGTAATAGTAACAGTAAATGATATATACTAATCTTTAAAAAAAAACTATTGTAATCTAGAAAAAAAGTCATACTATTTTGTTTGCCAAGGAACTTAACTTTTTCAGAAAAGAGAAAAAGTGAAAGATACAAAAAAGGAGGATGAGATATCATCCTTGAGAAAGAAAAAGGATAGAAAACAAAAAATCATGCTCAAACATGTAGCAAAGCTGCCAATCCTTCTGCATATTTTAGAACAACATTCCTTTAAGGCTATGTTTGAGAGTTTACGAGGGAATGGAATGGAATGACAAATAATGGAATAGAAGGGAATGGAGTAAAATGGCAAGTCATGTGTTATTCAGTTGTTTGGGAGTTTTAATGAAGGAAGGGAAGGAGTTCCTTTATTATTATTTGGAAGTTACAATAAAATAGATAAAATGGAGTGGCTTATAAATTTCATTTTTTTTGCCCCAATATTACCCTAATGAAATAAGTACAGGCCATTGTTTGGAAGTTTTAATTGGAGTATATTTGTAATTTTCAATATAAGTTCAGGTCATTCTATCCTTGACCCCCCTAATTTGAAAGGACACAAAAATTAGCGTTTTGGATGGCAAGGAAGGGTCCTTGCCATTTCCATTCCATTCTTAAAAAAAAAATCTCCAACAATAGCCTACCATTCCATCCCTTGCCATCCACCCAAACACTACCTTAAAGAAACCTCATGTTCTCTTCGCACAATAGATTTTCTTTTATAAAATAAAATACAAAGAAATGTTCAAGGACATAGGATCAAATACCTTGCAGAAAATTGAGCAAAGCATATGTAATAAATATGCTCATAACACTTCTAAAGGCATCTTCATCATAAAACATAGCAAGAGGTCCCAAGGAACTCCATGCAACGATAATCATAGCCTGAAAAACAGAATCTTCACAAATGATACAAATTTCTTGTGTTGAAGTTCCAAAGCTCTGCCATAAGTCTAACTGCCAAGCATTGAAATTACCTGTAAAGCCAATATAAAGAAGATCCACATTCGATCAAAACTCCTGTAGAGGTGCCAATATGTACGAACTTCCACAAAATTTGTTTTGGGCTTCTTCTTTCCAGCTCCAGAGCTAGCTTGGTTAGGACCCTGCAATTGGCATTTGCACTTCAACAGAGATCTCTAAGAAAGTAATGGAGGTGCCTCTGGTCATGCAAGTATTTACATATAGGAAGTCTATATTCAATCAAAAACAATTCAATTAAAAACTGTTAAGAGATAACCACAAGTTGTCTGGAATCTGGATAAGTATGTCAAAAGAACCTCTAAGGAATAAAAGATGACTGAGAACAAGAACAAGGAAAATGAAAATGCAATTTTTTTTTCTCTCATATACAAAGAAAGAAGATTTTATTAGCTCCAAATAAAGTCAAAGAAAAAGAAATCTAATTATAAAGACTGGACAAGTAAGTTTTGAACTACGGACCACTTCAAATAAAATATGCTTCAATACCATTTCAAAGAATGACTCATCCTAGGAGCTAAAGTTGTAAGGATAGGACCTAATAAAGTCTTTTATATTTTCAATAGAATCTACTTAATTTTGAGACAATTTCTTAAAGAAAGGAAGCTAATTAATATACCTGACCTTTCTATTTCTCATTTTTCAGTTTATAATTCGATTATCCTTATTGGCAATTTTGGTAGTGGGCAATGCACGCTGGAGAAAGGTCATCATACAGTAGCACACAAGATTAAAATTTAATCGACATTTGCATATTGACATGCAGCCACATAAATATAGCATTTAATAACATGAGAAAAATCAAAACACCATGAAGAAGTAGAAGAATATACTCATTCAAAAACATACCTAATATGCATGTCATATATATAAACAGATTTGTGAGAGTAGCATTGGAAAGTTAAAGACCACAACTCTAAAGAGAAGGAAGAGAAAGAGAGAAAGACAGAAGAGAGACCTCATTTGCTGGCTGTGATTCAGCTGAATGCCTAAAAAAATCTGCTTTCAGGTTCAATGGCCACCCTAGCTTAAAACATCTGTCAGACCTAGGAAAACACAGTGTTGAAGGTTTTAGCATTGTTTTCATTGTTCAGATAAGTAAAAGCTCATTAAAACATCTACCAAAAGTATTCATTCAGATCATCATAATTTCTCCAGTTGGAATGGCTTGCCGTGCCTTTGTTGTTTCTTTGAGCTTCCTGTTTCATTAAATACAGAAAAGAGTTTCAGGCACATGTATTTATAAAAATGTAACAAAATTAATACAATTATTGCTGTATCATACTCACCCTTGCTAAAACTTGATAAATAGGAGTTATAACATCCCTTAGAAAAGTTTCTTCATCAGGAGCCTCTGTTTGGTACGTCTCCCCACTCACAGGATGGACATTACTATGCAAAATCCCATAGACATGATCGCACATCTTTGGAAAAGAAAGTAACCAAGGATTATTTCCGCTCATAAGGTTCCAAAATATGAACAGGCTTAAAGTTTGGAAATCAACCACCAAGATGAGAATGATTCAAACAGTTGTAGGAAACTTTTCTAGTGACCTATTATTCTATTCTTTTTTTTTTTGGGTTTGTGCCCAGGGGTTTGTCGCTAAACAGGAGACTTACCCATCTATAATTAGTGTATTCATTTTGGTGTTTCTTGGAGTTCACACCCTACTGTAAGGGTGTTTGTATCTTTTTGTATTTCATATAAATATGGGTCAGCATCAGTGTTCAGCATGCCTTCACCTTCAAATAGACAGTCGAATACTGGTTATTGCATCTGATGTTAATTAGTTGTCCTAGCACCTGGGATTTGCTTTTAATCCCTAATTAGGTGGTCTTTATTCGCAAACTCTATGGGATTGGGTCAGCACTTTATTGTCATTTATTTTCCCTGATTTATGTATTTTATTTCCCTTTATTTCTTTCCTATTTTGGGCTACTTGTATCTCAGGATTCTAGTGGCAATTATGCGACCATAGTCCTTATAAATTCCTTTCTCTGCTAAGCGAAGAATTCAGATTATCTTTTGTTAGTGGACTCAAGCCCATTAAGGCCCTATGAACAGCAGTAGATTAGTGCTTATCCCAACAGAATATTTCCTTGATTCTTTTGGGTTATTTAGATTAGCATTTATCTTGTTTTATTCCCTAATATCTCTGTAATCAATTTTTATTTTTACTACCATATTTGCTGATGTATTGCCCTATAAATAAAAGCTTCGATCGAATAAAACATACGCTGCTTGAAGCTTCAATATTTCATTCATGGTATCAAAGCCTAGTTCGGGTCGCCATGATTAAGTTCGGGTTTGGTTTGAACACAGACAGCCAAGAAGACCGAAGCTCGACGACGAACCAATCTCCCAAGCCGTCGCCGTTGATTGCTTCAGGTCTTCAAGTGCCAACAGAAGCTTCATCTGTCTCCATCACCATTCATCGCCTGAATGGCCAGAACTATCTACAATGGGCAGCAAGCGTGCGTCTGTATGTCACCGGAAAAGGAAAATACGGTTACCTTACAGGTGCACTCCCTAAACCCACCACCAGCAATCCGAAGTTTCGTGAATGGGAGGCAAAACATTCCACCGTGCAAGCTTGGCTGGTCAACTCCATGACTACCGAAATCAGTGCTCATTTTTCTCTCTACGAATCAACACATGTATTAGAGGCTGCTACTCTCAAGAATAAAGCAGCTATTCTTGAAATCGAAGGATTCCTCCATGAGTTCAAACAAGGTACTCTGAGTATCACTGAATATTATACCACTTTAGTGATTCAATGGCAGCAACTGGATCTCTATGATACAATAGAGTGAGCATGCTCGGCTGATGCTTTACGGTACTCTAAGATAAAGGAGGAAAAAAGGATCTTTAAATTTCTTCTTAGACTCAATTCACCCTTTGATGAGGTACGTGGAAGAATAATGGCTTTAGACCCGTTACCATCCCTGAAGGAAGTGTTTTTCACTATCAAACATGAAGAAAGCAGGAAGAAACTTATCTCAAATGATCAGCTACGCCTCACTGAGCATGACTCAACAGCCTTAATTGCAAGGGGGTCAAAGAATAATGATAAAACCAGGAAAAATACAAAGTGATGTGACCACTGTAAAAGATTAGGACATACTAGAGATGTTTGGTGGAAATTACATGGTAAACCACCAAACCAAAAGGGAAGAGGTAGACAAGAGAGCAAAGGTTTTGCAGCTGTATCAGAAGATAAAACAGAAAATAATACCAGTAAAATCAGCAAGGAGGAAATTGAACTCCTTATAAAACTCTTAAAGAAGCATGATCTTCAAACTTCACCACAAGATAAAGTGGTGGCAGCCAGCAACATTGCTTATACAGGTAACGCAATGTTTACATTTAATGTCAAGATTCATGACCGAGATATGTGGCTAGTAGACTCAGGTGCTACAGATCATATGTCTGGTAACAAGTCTCTTATTTGCAATATACAGCCATGCAGTAGTCCTATGTATATTAAAATTGCTGATAGGACATTTATTAAAGTTATTGGGATAGGAGAGGTGTATATAACTACATATATTGTACTCAAAAATATTCTTTATGCACCTAATCTGAAGTGCAATTTACTATCTGTTAGAAGAGTTACTGATGATCTACACTGCCATGTTAACTTTACCTCTACTAAATGTATCTATCAGGAATTGGAGTCAAAGAGGACGATTGGCACTACTAGGATACTTGAAGGTCTCTATTGTCTGGAAGGAAGGAGAAATAACCAATTGCAAAATGAGAGAAGCAAACCCTTGTCAGTTCATTTTTCAAATAAAGATGTGTTGTTGTGGCATTATAGATTAGGCCACCCCAACTTCAATTATATGCTCAAGCTATTTCCAAATTCCATGAATAAAAATGATCTTTCTTTGACTTGTGATATTTGTCAAATTTCCAAACACACAAAAAATAGCTACAAATCACACATACATAAACCAACACATCCTTTCTCTATGAGTCATAGTGACATTTGGGGACCATCCTGTGTTCCATCCATTAACAAAGCAAAATGGTTTGTGACTTTCATTGATGATCATACTTGACTCACTTGGGTGTTTCTTATGAGAGAAAAATCTGAAGTGGTACAAATCTTTATAAATTTTCACTTTATGATCAAAACTCAATTTCAAACCTCAATCCAAGTCCTTAGGAGTGATAATGTGAGGGAGTATACGAGTGATACATTACAAACCTACCTTAAACAACACGGAATTATTCACCAAACCAGTTGTATTAATACCCCCCAACAAAACAAAGTTGCCGAAAGAAAAAATAGACACCTCCTTGAAGTCACAAGAGCTCTCATGGCCACCCATAGTGTTCCCAAAACCTATTGGGGGGAAGCAATACTCACTTCTACACATTTGATTAACCGAATGCCCTCCAAAACCTTAAACTTCCAAACCCTTCTCCACAAACTCACAGAAACTTATCCCAATTCCCACATAATCTCACACATTCCTGAGAAAGCCTTTGGTTGTGTTGCTTATGTTCATAATAATCATGGGGGAAAACTTGACCCAAAAACGCTTAAATGTATTTTCTTAGGATATTCACCCACCCAAAAGGGTTATAAATGTTATTCCCCCACCTTAAAGAAATTCTTTGTCACTATGAATGTCTCCTTTGATGAAAAACAGTCCTTTTATCCTCAAACTCCCATTCAGGGGGAGAGTGATGACGAATGGCAGTTTTTGGTCTCAAATGAATCTTTGGGCAGCCCACATTTACCTTCATTTAAATCTGACCAGAATCTGGAGCCTATTCTTGACACCTTACCCATTCTTAATCTTAACCAACTTGACCAAAATGCCTTGAACAGCCCTGTTTCTGAGCTTAATACCACTGAAAATAACCTATCAAAGAAAGATCATATTGAAACAATGATGGCGAATCAACCTAAAGGAAAGGAACTGGTAGTATACACCAGAAGGGACAAAGATAAGGCACATGAGACCTCAAGAAATCCTGTGCAGGTTCAAGAATCAGCTTCAAACTCCACTCCTAGAGATCTTAACCAGCCCATTGCATCGAGAAAAGGGGTAAGACAGTGTACTCTTCATCCTATTAATAAATTTGTCAGTTATGATAAATTATCTAACAAATTTCAAAGTTTTATTGCTAATCTTTCTAATGAGAAAATAACAGCAAATTTCCAAGAGGCAGCTGCAGATCCTAAATGGAAGGAGGCTATTGATGATGAATTAAGATCATTAATCAAAAACCACATGTGGAAAATCACTGATCTACCTAGAGGAAAAACTACGGTTGGATGTAAATGGGTATTTACTATCAAGTATCACCCAGATGGTACCATAAATAGATATAAGACTCGCCTGGTTGCAAAGGGCTTTACACAAACACATGGTATTGATTATCAAGAAACCTTTGCCCCAGTGACACAATTCAATACTATCAAAATTCTCTTATCTCTTGCAGCCAACAAAAATTGGCCCATTTATCAACTAGATGTAAAGAATGACTTCTTGAATGGCGATTTGGAAGAAAAAGTGTACATGGATATACCTCAAGGTCTTTCAGATTTTAATAGACCACATAAAGTGTGTAGATTGTACAAATCTCTGTATGGTCTCAAACAGTCACCAAAGGCCTGGTTTGACAAATTTACAAATGTAATGAAGAGTCTAGGGTATACCCAATGCCAAACCGACCATACACTATTTGTGAAGCATTCACATGGATGAAGTTCAATTTTAATAGTCTATACGGATGTTATTGTCTTAACAAGCGAAGATCTAGAGGAAATTCAGAGACTCAAACGGTCACAAGCAGCTGAATTTGAAGTGAAGGATTTAAGAACTCTAAAGTATTTTCTTGGAATGGAAGTAGCCAAGTCTAATTAAGGGATTGTTGTGTCCCAGAGAAAGTACACTCTAAATTTGTTGAGGGAGACAGGAATGCTGGGGGCAAAACTTACTGAGACCCCAATGGATTCAATCATAAAATTGGGTCAAAAGGGAGACTCACCGCCAGTTGGCACTAGCAGATATCAACAATTAGTTGGTAAGCTAATATACTTATCTCATACTAGACCTGATATAACCTATCCAGTTAGTGTGGTAAGCTAATTCATGAGCAAGCCATAAGAGGAACACATGGAAGCTATTTACAGAATTCTATGGTATCTAAAAATGACACCTAGAAAGGGTTTGTTTCTTGGAAAAAAAAGGAGCCAAGCACATTGAAGTATTCACAGATGCAGATTGGGCTAGGTGTCCCATGGATAGAAGATCAACTTCAGGCTATTGTACCTTTGTATGAGGGAACTTGGTGACCTGGAGAAGCAAGAAGCAAGCAGTGGTTGCAAGAAGTAGTGCCGAAGCAGAATATAGAGCATTAGCTTTGGGAATATGTGAAGGAATGTGGATCTTCAGGTTGTTAAATGAATTGAAAATTGAGACTAACCCTTCTATGAAAGTGTAGTGTGATAACATGGCTACTATTGGCATTGCTAGAAATCCAATCCACCATGATAGAACTAAACACATTGAAATCGATAGACACTTTATCAAGGAAAAAATTGATGCAGGGATGGTTGATCTAATCTATGTCTCATCAAATTCACAAGTTGCTGACATTCTTACAAAGGCTCTGTCTAGAGTTAAGTTTGAAGAACTTAGCAGCAAGTTGAGAATGATGAATATCTATTCTCCATCTTGAGGGGGAGTGTTAGTGGACTCAGGCCCATTAAGGACCTATGAACAGTAGTAGATTAGTGCTTATCCCAACAGAATATTTCCCTAATTCTTTGGGATTATTTATATTAGCATTTATCTTGTTTTATTCCCTAATATCTCTGTAATTAGTTTTTATTTTTACTGCCATATTTGCTTATGTATTGCCCTATAAATAAAAGCTTCGATCGAATAAAACATACGCTGTTTGAGGCTTCAATATTTCGTTCATCTTTCTTTTAGACTTTCTTCATGGTATCAAAGCCTACCTATGCCTAATCCTTCCATACTCATTTTGGGCCATATTAGAGCCTTCAACACTGAAATACAAAATGGCAAAGCTCCACCACTGGAGCAACCCATGTAGCTCCAGTCACCCATGAAGTTTCCGCTGCCACTAGTGCACTCTCAACCAAGCCTTCCCTCGTCCTCATCACTGAATACAGACTCAATGGGAGTAATTATTTGCAATGGTCATATAGTGTCTTCATGTATGTGAAGGGAAAGAGAAAAGATGGCTATCTCATATGAGATACACCTCCTCAAAGCACATCAAATTCTACATATCTTGCATGGGATGCTGAAAACAAAATGATCATGTCATGGCTTATTAACTCTGTGACACTTGACATTGGAGAAAACTACCTCCCATGCAAAACAACCCAAGAAATTTGGAATGCCACCTAGGAAAACTACTTAGCCAGTAAAACACTACGGAGCTATTGTTGAAAGTGTTCTCCACAATCTGAAGCAAGGTGACCTTACTATTATTCAGTATTCAACTTTCCTACATAAGTATTGCCAACAACTTGATCTCTTTGAGACCTACACCTAAAATTGCAATGTTGATACTACAAATTACAAGCAAATAGTTGAAAGTAAATGCACATATAAATTTTTGTTTGCGCTAAATGACAAGTTTGAACAAGTTTGTGGGAGAATATTGGCAAGAAAACCATTTCCTTCCCTCCGTGAAGCCATTTTAAAGGCAGGAAGAGAGGAAAGGAGCAAGAAGCAGTTGCAAGGTCCCCATAATAACCAACATAGTGTTGAACCCTCAACTTTAGCAACCTGTGGCACCTCAAATCAATCTTACAACAGTTAGCAAAAGAAGGTAGGAAAACCTTGGTGTGACCATTGTCACAAAAGTGGTCATGCCAAGGAAGTTTACTGGAAATTGCATGGAAAACCACCCAATCGAAAACCTAGGCCAAAAGGAGATGTTAATGGTTATAAATAAAGATGCAACCTCTATTGAACATCCTTATTTAGCTGAGAGAAACTTAATTGCCTACAGAAAATCTTTGTTACTCAAAGCATAGCCAGTAATGACAAGGGTACTATAGTTATTGGGAATATTGCCCAGTCAAGTAACTTCCTATTTGCCTTGAGTACACAAATTTTAAATGACCATATGTGGGTGGTGGACTCAGGTACATCTTATCATATGACCAGTAATCCCACTTTTTTCTACACTAATAGTTTGTGTAGCAATTCTTTAAAGGTCAAAATTGCTCATGCGATATTAGCTATTGTCACTGGTTTGGGCATAGTAACTATCTCTAAGAACCTTATTTTGAAAAACTTGCCATTAGTCCTTAAACTTGAATGTAATCTGCTGTCAACTAGCAAAGTGATCGACAATAATGGCTATGTAGCTAACTTTGTGGATGGTGAATGCATTTTTTAGGACTTGGCATCCAAGAGGATAATTGGCAATACTAAAGAGATGGCAGAGATGACTGGTCTCTATCTTATGGGCATGACTACTCAAAATAAAAGGAGATATGTTGTTGCTAGTAGTATTTCTAATTTGTTGTTGTGGCACTACTATTTATGCCACCTTAATGTGAAATATATGCAGAGGATGTATCCTTATTTGTTTAATAAAAATTCTGCCCTGCTTTAATGTGATTTTTGACAATTTGCCAAACACATTAAATCTACTTACCCATCAAACCATCACATCCTTTTCATTTAGTCTATGGTGATGTTTGGCTGCCTTCTAAGATTAAAGGTGTCTTAGGTGCAAGGTGGGTTGACATTTGTTAATCATCATATAAGGTTATGTGGGTATACTTAATGAGAGCAAAATTTGAGGTCTTATCTATTTCAAAAAATTTCATCAATTTATCCAAACTCAATTCCAAACACCCATCAAGGCCCTTAGAACAAATAATGGTAGGAAATATATCAATTCTCACCTTAACACTTTTCTAGTTGAGCATGGTATACACTATCATCTTGGATTCACACCTCCTCGCAAAATGGGATTGTTGAAAGAAAGAACAGGCCCTCCTTGAGGCGGCTAGGTCAATCATGTTCACTATGAATGTTCCTAAAACTCTTTAGGGAAGGCATTCTCACTTCTACTTACCTTTTCAATAGAATACTTGCCAAAGCTCTAGATTTTCAAGTACCTTGCAATATCCTTCTCAAGACTTTTCTAAATACCCATATCATTTCTACCTTACCAATTAAAGTCTTTGGCTATACCACCTTTGTGAACCTATATCATAGCAATAAACTTGATCCTAAGGCCATAAAGTGTATTTTTATTGGGTATTCTACCTCTCAAAAGGGTTATGAATGCTATTCACCCTCTTTGCACAAATTCTTTAGTTATATGAATGTCACCATTTTTGAAGACCAACCATATTACCTAAAAACATCTATTCAAAGGGTAAGCATTGTCCATCAAAGAGAATGGATTGTTTTGTATTGAAGAACCTCTTCATTTCCATGACTCTAAACCTAATAACCTTGCCCAACCTGCACCCGTCACTATTCCTCTTGAACCTGAGCCTAACAAAATAAATCCAACCAATGGCCGAAATGAAACCAGGCCTAACAGAGCTATTTCTACCCCCACATTTATTGACGCCAAGCCAAACTTCACCCCTAATGTTGAACCTGAAAATTTAACAAACAAGAACATTAAGTATCCCCACTCAACATAAAGATCTTATTGTTACACCAGGAAGAAAAAGACCCAAGAGATAAAGGCTAGCCCATCTCCTATGCAAGACAACTTGACATTTCCCAGTCTAAGTATGGATGCTCAAAATGAGTCTGATTGTTTAGATGTTCTCATTGCTTTAAGGAAGGGAATTAGATTTTGTACTATAGCACTTTATTGGCCAATTTCTTGATTATAATAAATTGTCATCTACTTACGAAGCTTTTGTAGCTAAGATGTCCAATGACAAAGTGCCCCAAATATTTATGATACTCTCAAGTGAGAGAAATAGAGAAAAGCCATGCACAAGGAGATGAATTCCCTTGAAAAGAATGGCACATGGAATTTAGATGAATTACCTAAAAGGAAAAGACTAGTAGGGCTCAAATGGCCCTTCAACATCAAGTATAATTCAAATGGAAGCATTAACCGCTACAAAGCAAGATTAGTGGCAAAATTATTTACCCAGACATATAGGATAGACTATCAAAAAAATTTTGCACCAATGGTTAAATTCAACTCCATTGAAGTCTTATTGTCTCTTGCTGCTAATATAGATTGGCCCCTATATCAATTTTATGTCAAAAACGCTTTCCTAAATAGGGATTTGGATGAAGAAGTCTACATAACAAATCAATTTGATGCTCACAACAGTGATAAGGTTTGCAAAATTAAAAAATCTCTCTACGACCTCAAATGGTCCTAGAACTTGGTTTGAGAAATTCACTATGGCTGTAAAGAGACAAGGTTATACTCAAAGGCAAGTTGATCACACTATTTTCACTAAGTTCTCTACTAATGGGAAGATAGCAATCCTAATTATGTATGTTGACAATATAATAGTTACTGGTGATTATGCAAATCAATTTGAGGACTTGAAAAAGGCTTTAGCAGAAAATTTTGAAATAAAAGACCTTGGTTTATTGAAATATGTCTTGGGTACAAAAGCAGCAAGGTCAAAGAAAGGGGTTGTTATATCTCAGAGGAAGTACACCCTTAACCTTCCTCAAGAAACTAGAATGTTGGGGTGTAGACCTATAGACACTCCGATGGAAGCTTATTACAAGTTAAAATTCTCTCAAGAAAATCCCTTGATTGATATTGAAAGGTAACAAAAACTTGTAAGTAGACTTATCTATCTTATTCACTCAAGACCAGACATCAGCTTTCCTATTAGTGTCATTGGTCAATTTATAGGCAAGCCCACTAAGATTCATCTTAAGGCTACCTACAAAATCCTAAGATACCCCAAAATGACACTTGGAAAAGGGATTATCTTTCAAAAAGGCACCAACCATGAAGTTGAAATTTATTGTGATGCAGATTAGACCAAATCAATCACTAATAGGAGATCTACCTCAAGCTATTACACTTATATCTAAGGAAATTTAGTAACTCAAAGAAGTAAGAAATAGTCAATTGTCACTAGAGCAATGCTAGAACCTAAATACGGGGCACTAGCTCAAGGAATCTATGAATACTTATGATTAAAGAAGTTATATGGTGAATTAAGGATCAAGGGTGAAGAACCTATAAAGGTTTTGTGTGATAACTTGGCTGCCCTCAGTATTGCTAAGAATACTATTCAACATGACAATTAAATATGTTGAAATTGATTGCCACTTTATCAGCTACTTGTTGTTACCCATACCCCAACAAGATTTCAAGTTGCAAACATTCAAACCAAAGCCTTAACTTAGGTCAGATTTAAAGAACTTGACGTCAAGTTGGAGATGATTAACATTTACTCCTCAACCTTTTTTTTTTTTTTTGTTCATAATTAGCTTTCTCATCCATTGGGATTGGCTTTTATTCCCCAATTAGGTGGTCTTTATTCCCAAAATCTATGGGATTGGGTCAACACTCTATTGTCATTTATTTTCCCTAATTTATGTCTTTTATTTCCTTTTATTTCTTTCCTATTTTGGGCTGCTTGTATCTCAGGATTCTAGGGGCAATTATGTGGCCATGGTCCCTATATATTCCTTTCTCTGCCTTTCGAATAAAGTGGAGAATTCAGACTATCTTTCTTCTAGACTTTCTTTGGCATCTTTGTTAGTGGAAACTTGATGTCATAAAGAAAGAGTGCAAGCTAGATCAAGTGCAGGGTCAAGATATAGAGGTGTGAGCTGGTTCATACATATCAAGGTAAGTACTTAATAAAGCTTACTGTTGAGTTATAAAGTTTAGTAATTAATGAAGGTTATAAGGAAAAAATAATAATAATAATAAACTGAATATAGAGCCATGGCCCATAGAACATGTTCATTGATTTGGCTATATCACAATCTCATATTCTCGTTGAATGAAGAGCTTGGTTTTTCTCAATCTCTACAAATGGATTTGTGCTGTGATAATCTAACAGCCATTTATATTGCCAACATAGGTTAATTACCACTTTGTCGTAGACTCTTGCAAAATATTGTTGTATTAGTCATGCAAAATCTAGAGACAAGTTTTTGGGGAAAACAAGGGGGGTTTAACAAGTTCACTTCTTTTGTAACAAGCTCGGAGCATATGATATATATGATCTAGTTTGAGGGGAGTGTTGAAGTATTGGATGTGGTCTTTCATGGAGAGACAACTTCTAAGGTTATTTGTGTCTTTAGGGGACTTCATATAAATGCATGTTTGGTATCAATGTTTACTATACCTTCACATTCGGAAAATTTCTCTTGTCTGGTCCGCTTTTTCTCCAACCTATTTCTTAGCAGTTACTCTATTTCTACCTAGAAATTCTCAGTAGTATCAAATGCCAAGTCAACTTTTGCTTTTCCAATAGTCATCTTATCCCCAAAAGATTCATTACAGATTCTAGGGGCTTCAATATGTTGAGAAACCCTATTAAAGTGGGACTTCTAAAGGATTTAGAGTTTATCATTATCCAGAACCCTAGAGTTTAGTATTGTTTAGTAGTCATAATTATTTTTTATCATTACCTTTAGGCAATTATCTTGCAGTTGATCTCCATTTTCAAATATTATAAATAGAGGAGAGAGGTCGCCATAGCATGTGTGAGAGATCCGCGTGTGAGAAAGCCTCCCCACTCACCATATTTCCTTTTTTATCCTGAATTTTACACAATACTACCAGACTGTTGATGTGCTTGATCAAATATTCTGCCAGAGGGGGAAAATAAAGTGAGTATAGGTTATCCTAATATACCAACTAAAAGGACTTGATATAGTTCTGAAGCAAGTCTCATCCATTCCTTTATCAATTTTGTAACCATGTATTCAGTACATAGGGTCCCAATGTGGCCCTCTAAATTGTCCTTTTCCTTCCACTTCTACTAATAATGTCAAAGCCTCTTTGACTAATAATTCCATAGCCTCCTAACAATTTCTCAGATCCTAAATGGAACTGAACAGAAAAAATTTTGGTACAGAGAAAATTTCTAACTACACTCAAAATAGCTTCAAATCCACACACAGCGTTGAAGCCCTGATTTTCCTTTGAACTATTGGTGACTTTGTGGCATCAAGTTTGGAATCTGAACATCTATTCATTGTTAATTTTTACCAAGTATCGAGTTTGAAATCTGAACATTTATTCATTGTTAATTTTTACTAAGTCTTTTATTTTGATAAAGAAGAAATTTTTTACTGAGTCTTTTATTTGATAAAGAAAGATATTTTAATGGAGAAGAGAGGTAGAGATGTACAGAAATAGTGAATATGATAGCCTAAAAGGAAACATAAAACGCAAAAACCAGGAGAAATGACAAAGAGCATCTACTAATCGAGCTTCACAATCTCTAATGGGTTGAAGCGTGCAGAATGCCTACTTTCAATTTATCTCCCCAAGAGTTGGGTGATGTCCAGAAAATTTTTTGACAGAATGTTTCCCAACACTCTATTGCTTTAAACAAATATGAAACTACTTGTGCATATTTTGCAAGGTTCAGATGATGGTATTTCATGGGTTTAGATTTTAAGGCATTTTAGACAGGAAAGAGGGATGCTGTGGGGGAGCTTTCCAACAGCTACATACAGCTGATAGTCAAATTATTACACAAGGAATATCAAAGCTAGTACGTTTTATAGAGGGGTTAATATTATTACACAAGGAATATCAAAGTTAGTACGGTTTATAGAAGGGTTAATTTGGCTAAGGTAAAAAACTTCATTCGTTTAAGCTGAAAATAGAGCCAATTCTCTACTATTCATGAAATGTCTCTCTTAACTTCAATATTTCATATGCCCTAAGAAGAATAATTTCAAAGGCAATATGTTTTCAGGAACATAGATAATGCTTTTGGTAGTGGTGAGGATGATGATATGATAGTGTAATAAGAGTAACAAGAAATATTTTATATAACATACTTACATATAAATACTCTAAGAGTATTAGACTCGCCATATAAAATATGAATTCTATGTCATTAAAAATGACAGCGCATAAAACAAAACTCACATGATGAAAGATGTAGCAAAGACATTCAGGCATAAAGCGAATATTTGAAGCTTCTCCCCAAATAAGAAGATAAAGTGCCATGTATATCAGCTCTAACTGTTGTGTGTTATGATCTTCTGGAAACCTGTAGTGCCAAAACAAAAAAAAAAATCCACATACCAAAATTATACAAGCTGCCCTTGTTTCTAAACCACTATTTAAGCTTAATTCAAGAAACATCTCAAAGACTTCAAATAATGAACTCACAGTAATAAACTCACATACCTAATATTGGATTTACAACGCACATAATTACACCATGAATTGTAATTCTTGAAAATTTTACCCGTCAAATGCGGTACAGTATTTTCATGAAGCTGCAACAACCTCTTGTTAGTCTTCAATATCATACATAGAAGTGTAATATAATGTTGCAATCTAACACATCCTGAGCATTAAGAATGAAAAAACTAGAGAAACAGAAGCTGTTGGCGGGAATCAACAATTCACCTCATGAGATTCAGGTTTTGTATTCCTTATATCAGTGTTGGCAAGTAATAGTATAAGGTGCTCCCTTTGATTTGCCACATTTCCTTTCTTCACATCCCCAAAGAGAAGAGAGATTTGGTTAGATGAGTCACCAGAAATTTGTATGACAGAAATAAAAAGCTATACTCCTCATTGATAGATAACAATATATATGTGAAGAAGAAGAAACAAAAGTATAACTTTGATGCAAAAGATTGAATGAAATTCGCAACTTTGAAGTGATCAACAAGTTGATTATAAAAAGTAAATGATGATACAGGTCTATGATTCAGTGCAAAAATTTTAAGGACTTTTGTGAAGTTCTTAGATGATGGATGACATGATAAATAAGTGACTATAGTACTTGTTGAAAGTCAACCTCAATAAAGAGGCCCATGAGCAGGAGTTGTTAGGCAGATATGATTTTAATCATTTAATTTAAATTAGTTTATTTTATTTATTCTGGTTTTCAAATAAATTAGGTGAGGATTATTTCAGCTGTAATCTTCCTCTTATCTTGGGATTGATTGAGGTTTGAGTGGCTGACTTTTAGCTAACCAATTCAATCAAATTCCCTATTTATTTTGCTGCTTCAGGTGAGAATAAAAAAGAGAAAAGCAGGGAAACATTTTCTCTGATTTCATATACCTCTCTCTCTCTAATAATCAGCAGCACTTGACAAATTTGTAAATCACCATTAAATATTAATCAGTTGTACTACAGTACCTCAGGGTTTAGTTGTATGGGATTAAAGATTTCCTACTTGATGGGTTAGAAATTTATCACCAGTTTTGGATTATAATTACTTGAATCTTAAGGTCTACTGATAGGATTAGGTTGTTTGAAAATATCTGAATAAGGCATATTATGTTTTCAGGAATCTTAGTCTTCTTATTGGAATTTTAGTGACAGTACTTCCAAGCATTTTTAGTTTTCTGTTTTACTTCTTCTTCCGCATCATATTTTTTTTTTGGGACCTAAGAAGAAACATTATTAGAGAAAGAAAGAAGTAAAGCTAGGATCAAAATAGACAAAAGAAAAGGGAAAACAGCCCAAAGAGGTTAAAAAAATAACAAGGCTCGCCATTCCCCCTGCATATTGGACAAAGAGACCCCTCTCTTTTATTGAAAAATAAAATTATTGAAAAGAAGAGAGAATGGTACAGAAACAGAAGACAAGAGATCCTCCTCAAACAGAAGAAACATACAAGGCTCTTTAACTCAAAAGAGCTTTCCAATCCCTTCGCATATCCATAAGGGACACCACCAAAAAAAACCATTCACTAAAACCCACAAAGAAGCCATAAAGACTCTCACATTCCACTCTAACCAAATGCACCACAATCCTGCAAAAACAGCACACTGCCAAAAAACTGTGTTCCTTTCTCCACCCAAATCCTATAAGTCAGCTGGACTGTTACATAGGAAGAGAGAAGAAGGATGAGAAGAGGAGAAAAGAGGAGAAAAGAGAGGTGAGGAAAAGGAAATCTGATTCAAATTCATTCACTAACTTCCGCCAACGTATGAGTGGCAATATTTAATATGGTTACAACTAACTGGCTAACTAACTAACAGAATACCGACTAACTACTTTTTTGAACCCATTCTTTATACTCCTAGCAATAACCCCCCCCCCCAAAAAAAGGACCCTTGACCTCAAAGGTTGGAATCATTAATACAAAAATTGGGATATAGCTGCTGGAAGTCATATAGTTTCATCCAAGTAGCTTCTTCATCAGGCAAGTGTTGCCACTAGACCAAAATTTCAGTAGCAGGCCTTCCCTTGCGCTTCACCACCCTCCTATGCAAGATCTTCTCAGGAATTAAAAGGCCAATCAGGAGGAGTATGCTGCTGTGCCATAGCTGGGTTATGGCAAGCTTTGAGTAAGGATACATGAAAGGTAGGTATTGTGGACCTAAGAACAATTATAGGCAGCTGGTCCTATCTTCTATATGATCTTATAAGGGCCAAAATACCTAGGAGCCAGCTTCTGAGAGCTCCTAGATGCTATTGTCACTTGTCTATAGGGCTGCAACTTTAGGAAAACCTAATCAACTTCTGCAAATTGCTGGTTGATCTAAGCTGCATGAGTTCTTCCATAGGAACTTCATATGCTAGCCCAAATCTCCGTTTGATTGCTTCTGAGTACATCTCTAAGTTATGACTCTTCCTTCTTGATTCTTTTTGTAAGTTTTATGCCAATGGAAATCCTTTTTATCTAAATGAAGACTAGCAACCGTGACCTTCATCTAGGCATGTTATCCGACAAGAAATAGGTCTCACATTTCTCTAACCAACCTAACGCATCCTCTCGATGGAATTTGGGAAAATCCATCTTCGTGAAACGAGTAGGAAGGTGATAGTCCTTCAAAAATTCCCCTTGTCGGCGTTCTCTATCTCTAATTTTGCTGTGTCCCTCCAACGATCCTAACGATCTCATCTCCACTGTCATCTGCGATGATACTCTATCCATTAATTTGTGAAGACTCGACACCCTCTACTCCATCAAAGTTATCCTCTGATCAACATTCGCTCATAGCCTTTCTTTGATGTCACGCATCGCAGCTTGGGTGCATGTAGCTTCCGTCATGTCCATAGATCATTGCTCTGATACCACTCGTTACGTAGGAAGGGAGAAGGAGAATGAGAAAAGGAGAAAAGAGAGGTGAGGAAAAGGAAATCTGATTCGAATTCATTCACTAACTTCCGCCAACGTATGAGTAGCAATATTTAAAATGGTTACAACTAACTAGCTAACTAACTAACTCTTCTAACTAACAGAATGCAGACTAACTACTTTTCTAAACCCATTCCTTATACTCCTAACATGGACAGACCCAGATCTCAATAAAAATGCCAAACAACCTGTTCCAAACCTGCCAAGCCACTTCACAATGTAGAAATAGATGATTATTTGTCTCTAATATTCTACAGCAACTATCAGCCAAACACAAAAGAGGCATAAAACACAACCCTATCTTATAATATCAGTTGGGGTAAAGAGATGTCCTTGTCAATCCAAGCATTCCTTTCCAACCAAATATGCCAAAGAATTGCATAGACTACACATTGCAATAGAACTTTATCCTCCTTGTCTTGCATATTGACGACATCTTATGAAACAATGCTTTTGAGAATCTCTTTTCACCCTCCCTAAACCATCATCCTTGTTTGAAGCACAAAGAAATTCAACATCTTGGTAGATTTTGGTCAAGAGTTCTCCATGGAACCCTAGATCACGATTTTGCCACATTTGAGTCTCATTGGGTTAACTTCCTAGGCATAGAGGAATCAAGTTAGCTAAGTAAAGTGGTCCATGAGGACTGTGTAATGGATGAAGCAAAGACTTGTGGTAATTACAGTGATGCATGACATTTGTTAGGTCTACTTTATGGTGCTTTTCCTAGGGTTTGGTTCAATTATGACTATGGAGGTCATTGATGAGACTGATAATTCTTGGGCAAGTCATATTGTTCTTCTAACTGGCCATTGTTGTCTCTAGAGTTTGTCTATTTGTACTTCCTAATCTTGAACTATCAAAGATCAATCCTAACATCAACTCCGACTCTTGCTAATGATTAAAAAGAGTTGCTCAAGTCACATACTCGCATGCCCATTTGTCTAATATGATTGAGACTTTGACACTAAGTAGAAATATGTGTTGGAAATTATTGTTAATTTTAATTAAATTATTTTTAGCTATTTTATTTGTTTTATTTTAATTAAGGCTTATTTGTTTTCATTAGTTTTGAATAATGTTTTTATGCGTTTAGAATTAGCTTAAGTGTTTTATTTTGAGTAGGATAAGATTAGTTTAAATTTTCTATTTTAATTAGGATAGAGTTATCTTATTTTGATTAAGATAAAGTTATCTTATTTTTTAGAGTTCCATTTTTTAGTTGAAGCAGGAGTCTACTCTTTCTTTTATCACCTACAAATGCAGCGTTGCTTCTATCTAATAAAATAAGTTTAGAAGAAAATTAAACCCTAAATTTCTATAGTATGCCGAGTGATAATCTCTCTAAAGAAGAGCTACAAACCCTCAAGCAATTGTTGGCTAAGCTTATAGTGACATGTTTCAAGTTTGAAGGCTAAACATGATGCTTTCCCCTAACATTTGTTTTGTGTTGGGCTAAATTAGAAACAACTGAGAACTTGTTCTTACAATATAGTGTGGCTACTTCACTTTGGGAAAAGTTGTTTGGTCTTTTTGGCCAGATTTGGGTTTGTCCAAAAGTTTGGATCAGTTTTATTGACCCGGTATAAATGTTCAAACACAATAAAAATGGCAAAGTTTTGAGGCAATGTGTAGTTTTCATTGTGATTTAGTGTATTTGATTGGAAACGAATGCCAGGATACTATAAATCACTCATGGGAAAGGTTCTTATCTCATGCCTCCCCTTGATGTTCTGTTCATGGAATTTTTAAGGGAGTTTCCTTTGTTTATATGAATAGGAATTGGCCAGCATTGTAATTTGCTTAAATTCAAGTGTTCTTTCTTTCTTCCTTTGTCTTTGTTTGCTTTTCTGCTGTTTCTTGGCTATATCATCTATATGACAGGTCTCATCCTTGAGTGATTAGTTCACTTCAGAAGCTTCGAAATCATATAACTACTACAACCCCTCTGGCATTTCACACCAACCATAAATACTACAAACCTGCAAAATCACAAGACTTTATGACATTTGGGCCTTACCAAGTTTAATTCTGGTGTTCAGATCTTTTTTACAGAACTAGTATGAACAGTATGTTACATCCTCATAGAATTGGGACTGATGTCCAAATCCTTGTAGTTGTGGTGTTACAAAATTTATTTTATATGGCTGTAATGCTTTATTTTGGAAGCAACTAACAGTTCCTTCTTTGTCATATGATGCAATCAAACCCATGGAACTATGCCCGAAGAATGCTAGGTTGAATGCAGAAAAAGAGGGAAAACCAAAAAGATGAAGCCTAAACTATTTTTTTTTTATAAAAAAGGATATTTCATTAGAGATAAGATATTATTATCTGCTCAGGTCCTTTTATTCTTTTACTTTTTGCTGAAAGAAAAAATATTATTTGAGAAGAGAAAGAATGAAAGCATTGCCCAGATTCATTCTTGCTTCAATCTACCACAGTTCCAAACAGCCACAAATTTGGTCCTCAATTAGCACCCTGCTGCTTGAAGACCAGCCTTATTCTAAAATAAGTTCAAGGTGGCATTTGATCCACCTAATCTACTTGACTTACCTATCCTAAAACCTTTAAGCCCCTCCTAAAATAATCTTGATTCTTGTTCTCCTATATCAGTTGGATAATCTCAACCCAATCATGCGTCCATCTTAATTCACCTTATCAACAACATCCTAGACACTAGAACATAACTCTAAGTAGAGGTGTTCATAACTGAGCCAAACCAAAACAAACAGAGCCACATGGATTTTCCACTTGCCAAAGCTAATGAGGTTGGCTCAGTTGTCAATTATAATTTTTTTATTCAGTTTTAACCAAACCAATTTGCCATATGCTTTATATGTAATCCATATTGCATGTAGTGGAGTTTTCGTTAATCTTGAAAAACCAGATAACTGTATAGAATAGAACTAGTTCAAACTTCAAAATAAAAGCTGCTTTGTAAACTCACAATTGGAAAAGAAAGAAAGAAAGAAAGAAAGGAATCGTTGGAATTAGTTTCAGTTTTTTATATATTATATAGAAATAGTTCTATTAGTTCTAGGTTTTAATCGGTTTTAGTTGTCAACCTCGTCTTGAAGTGGGCTGCGCCCTGGAGCAGATTACAATTCTGCAAAAAAGCCTTTTTATGGATGTCATGACTTCACATAGAGTCTAGGTTGCTAATCTGGATGTTAATGTCAATCTAGTTTTTTTAGAGACTCAGAGCTTATCTAGAATGGTTTTGCTAAAGATCTTTTATTAATCAGAATATGACTCTCTTAGATGTTTATTACTTACTAAGTTGAATGGACTTAGGGTTAGAATTATAGTTTTGAACCCTTTAAGATTATTTATTATGGTTTTGTGCCTGATATATGTAGAGAAATGCATGTGACTTAGAGTTTTAGTGAATATAGGCCTAAGTGAAAAAGTTCAATTCAAACAAACAAACAAACAGAAAAGACAAGTCCAGTTAGCATGAACCAAATTAACCCCAAAAACCAACCCAAACCAACTAGAAATCAAACCAAAAAGTTTCTCTTCCTTTAATAACCAACATGTTCAGTTCAGTTTTTGGTTGAGTCAAAATCAAACTGAACTAAGCCTCTAAACACCCCTACTCCTTATTGTTCATAGGCATATTGTTAAGATTCTATTGAATCTCACATTGGGCAATATGGGATGTCTAAGTGAGTTTATAAGTCCAAAGACTCTACCTTCCTAACAGGCTAGTTTTGGGGAGAGGATCTCCTCTAGGCTTGAAACAATGTTATTAGAGCAGGACCTTGTTTCTTCACACATCACAAACATAAAAGGCTACGTTGGAGGCTTGTGATCAACAAGATGGCCAAGTGAGTTATCAAGAGTAAAGCCATCATATAAAGATAGCTACCTAGAAGGGTTACGACCAGTGAGATAGCCAAATGAACTGTTTAGAATAGAGCAGCCATGGACATCGGCTGTGAAGGGCAAGGCTCTGTTAGGATCCTATAGAGTTCCACATTAAATAATACAGATGCCTAAGTAGATTTATAAGTCTAGAAGCTCTACCTTCCTAACAGGCAAATCTTTTGGGAGAGGACATTGTCTAGGCTCGTAAATAGGTCCTAATTCTCTCCTACATAATTAACCAACTCAACTTCCAATCCTAGTAGAACCAAGAAAAAGAAACAAATCAGAAAAGCATTTATTACCTGAAACCCAAAAACAGAAGAAAGCCAGTCAAGTATGTCATTCACTTTTTTAACTCTCTCCATAGGCATTCTAGAAGTACCACTAGAGGAATCAAGTCTTGAGCGAATTATGGGCATTGGAAGATTTTCCACCTTACGAAGAGCATTAAGTGCTGCTTGGATCTATATTTTCAGAAGGAAGAAAAGACAAGCAGATGAAAAAGTTAAATTTCAGGAAGACTATCTTATTAGCAGATATAAAACTTTCATTGCATGTACTTCCAAACATACAAACCTCAGCAACTTCCATGATTGCTGGTTTAACACCAACAGCATACAATGGAAGAATGTTATAGTGTTCATATTGTCCCCTTTTCTTCTCAACATCCATTGCATATTCTTTTGTCTGGTAGTAAGAGAACATCCTTATTCCTGATCCCTACAATGCCTAAGAAGTATCCTACAAAATAAACTCACAGTAATCTAAGTAAGAAAATCAAACCTTATTTTCAATATGGTGTGGAGATACCACCGCCTTCAGCACATCATACAATACAGTGGCAATCTGAACAATCTTAGCCATCTCCTCTCTTCATGAGCATTATGAGAAGAATAAGTGATGGTAAGTAAATGGCATGATTCACAGAACTTGCAAGAGCAGAGTTTAAGATCAAGCCTCACGGTTTCTTTGTAAATTCGCCATCCCGGACATTTTGCTCATAGAATGTTTGATAGTATGACTGCAATTCTCTCGTATCACTTCTTTTAGTGAACATTTTAGTATATTCCCCTTCCTGCAATCAACAATTTTATTTTTGGGAAATGTCCAAGAGAAAATTAGAAATAACTACAGATATAATTCTTAAATGATTGACCAAAAGACCCAACTTGTCTGATGCTAACGAA
Organism: Erythrophleum ivorense; assembly: GCA_026724425.1. NCBI lineage: Eukaryota > Viridiplantae > Streptophyta > Magnoliopsida > Fabales > Fabaceae > Erythrophleum > Erythrophleum ivorense. Next base: position 1,332,524 of record JAIUCV010000034.1, on the reverse strand, counting down.
CTTTTCCTGATGAAAAAATAAAAAAGCAAAAGTAATCTATTGCTGAGAATAATAGTAAGATATAAATCTGCAGGACACACATCTATGTTACCAGCTCATAGACGCCATTGAGAAGTAAGAAAATACCACTTTAAAAAAAAAAGAAAGGAATTGCAAGAAAACAAGATTAGGCAATCTACCCTTTCAAGTCTGTGCAGCAGAGAAGTTTTGAATTGACGAACACCTCGCCCACTTGATGTTGGATCCATTGTATGAGCCTTCTCAAATGCATGGAAGCGGCCTATTAAACAAACAAACAAAACAAATTAATATCACTTATTATTGTCTATAGCCAAGCAAAAGAACCTAAAATATACTGAACTCCATATGCAACATTTATAGAGATAACAGTTTTCCTCCACCATTTTGAATTTTAAGCAGAAGACATTGAAAAATAAGCAGTCATCATCTTAATTCATAAATTAAAAGCAGAATTTTTATTACAGATAAAAGCAAAATGCTAGTGCCTAGTTATACTGGACAAAAGCAAAGTTTTTGCAAGGAAGTTTGATAGCTTTGTACACAATAATTTGTTAATAGAAAAGTTATCTGTGAATGAATAGAGAAAAATGTTCTAATCAAGAGTAAAATAAATCAGAATAGATGACAATAATAATGTATATCATGTAAAGAAAACTTTATCTTTTATCATCATTCAGTAGTTCTGTCAAGAGAGCTGATAGACTTGAGAGAAATGCAAGAGCTTTCTTTAAGTCTAGAAATGGTAATAATGAAAGGATCATTTGGTTTGGTGGGAGTTCTACCATATAATTAGGACCCAATGTGGGATGGGTCTAGTATTTTGGTGTCTAGGAAAACTGCTCCAGTGGTTAAGGGGCTAAGGCATTTTGCCTTAGAGTCCCACCCTCTTTGGCATATGATATTTAGGGGTTAGTTAGCACGGTCTAATGCATATTGGGTGGGACACAAAAGTTGGTGTCACTGCCATTCATCTGCACCCCTAGAAGTTCGCCTCTCAGCTATTTTATTTCCACCAATAACAAAACAATGGAATAGGGTCAAATGATTCCCTATAAATAAGATTTTTGAAATATCAACGTTTCCAGAGAAACAGAAACCATGCCAATAAGAAAGCTGGTTATATGAGCACGAATGACATTATCATCACACCAATTTCACTCACACCTTTCTTACAACCCTTGACTCTCAGCTTAGGTAGAAAATTTTCCTTCCTTCTGAGTCGGCTTGTGGTGAATAAAAAGTGTGAGGTAGCATGTGATGTAGGAAGAGTGTGAGCGAAGCGGTGTGAGGATAACATTATTCTATGAGCATTGCTGTATATTACGCCCTAACAAAAAGAAGATCATAACACTTTTCTTTTTGGCTAGAAATTGAATTTCATTAAAACAGATAGGAATATGACAACAACATACCACATGTCCGTTGTTCCATTCAAGCAATTCTACAGACAGAACAAGGCCTAAGCTCGGTCTATCTACATGACCTACATCTTGACAAACTAGTCAGCAAGTAACAAGGCCTAACACATTGGATTTGCACAGATAAAAACAGCACCCCATGAAAATCTATTTTATGCTATGATCAAGCAACAAGGGTGATGATATTCATTCAAATACTTACAAAGATAGGCAACTCTGGGATTCTCCGGCTCAATTTCATTGGCTGCACGGAGGATTGGGACAATGAATGCGAGCGAGGATGGCACAATCTCACTGTCAGTAGCACCCTCCTCATCCAGCAACTCCACATTCCTCGTTGGCATCCGTGTCATCCGCCGGGAAGGCAGCCGCGGGACACTATGCGCACCCTTTGAGCCACTCGAGCTCGCCATTTTGCCAACAATCCCACCCCCAACCACAACCACCGCCAATACAAAATTGCTTCCTCAATTTTTACCCAGAAAATTTCACAAGTGCCCAAATGCTTAAACCTGGCATTCGCGTTTGACGAAACTTGGGTCGGTTTGTGAAGACTGGCAGAAGAAGTGAAAGAGAACATGATTTTTTTGTACAGGGGAAGAGAAAAGTGGATTGTATAGATTAGGTTCTTTGATTGTGAGGTGGGCCAAAGGAAGAAGCTTTTGGGTTATAAAATTGAGAAAAGAAGAAGGAATTGACCAAAGGCAAAAGGGGTTTGGAATGGAAAATCAGTGAGACAAGGGTGTGTGCTTGTTGTGATAGTGTCGTTGCGGTAAGTGCTTTTGCTTTTTCATGAAAGGAATTGATGAACAAATGAACATGGAACCATCACCATGCTTTTCGTGGAAGCGGCCAAGTTAGACTGGCTCTGTAATTGCCACTCACTCTCGCTTTGCTTCGCTTTGCTTTTCTTTGCTTTTCTTTGTGTTCATTTTTCGTACTGACATTGAGAGGCGGGAACTGCTGGTTTTCTTTCCACCTAAGGAACAAGGAACGCGGGAGCATTGCTCATCAAACACTGGCACGTCATACGGCTGAGTAAAGCATCTTTTCCTATTTTCAATTAAATTAATATATTATATATTAAAATGTAAATTACATAACTTAGTTTCTATGAGATGATTCTCTCTGCAATTTGGTTTTTTAAAGATAAATATCTCAATTTAATTTTTTTAAAGAATTTTTTTCAATCAAAATGATTCTTTTGTTAGATAAATCCACAACTACTTAACAAATTTATAATATGACATAAACAAGAGTTTATATGTGATAAACTATGTTTGGAATCTAATGGCCATTATGCTAGTTTAGTTAATAGAATTATGGCAGAGAGGACCTAAAAGCAATGCGAACAGAGAGTAAGGCTCCACTTTACATCTTTGATACCTAAGTCAGAAGAGTTCTAAAAGTAATTCGGCAAAGTAATTGCAAGGGTTCTAGCAAACATACATGAACTGCGGTTGGTTCCCCTATTTATAAACGAGGATGGCAGTTATTTATGCGATTGATTAGAGACAGTTAAGTGGCTATGTCCCACTGAGCTCATATTTGAGAAACGTAGAACCTTGTGCAGGTAATGGTCGATCATGGGGAAGTGGTCAATCGTTAGAATTCTCTTGATGATAGTAGGAGTTTAAAAGTAATTATGTGCATTAGTAGTGTTCAGCTCAGAGTGGGCTAATTAGAAATTAGGCTATAGGTCTTAAACACAGTTTATCCCTAGTCCCCTAAGTTATTCGGTACTTTAGTGGCAAAAGACTTATTATAGAATAGAATGATCAATAAATAGAATTTAACCTTGGCTATGTTAATTTTAGCATTAGTAGATTGTTAGGAGTTTGATAAGTAAAGACTTATATAGAGAGCTATGATTTTAAATTTTGAAAGAGTGTCATGTGCCACAAATTAAGCAAAAGGCTATTATTTGATAGATGTTTATAGACATATTAGTTTATAATGCTTTAAAATAAGGGTAAAATGATCATTTTCTTCTTAATTCATCACAATTGTTCATTTCCAATGAGAGGTTACAACAGTTCAGAGTTTCGAATTATTTGAAAAGTAATGATATTTTTTATTTTTTTGCATTTATAAATATTGTCGTTCATCTTTATGTCTCTTTGGCACTTGCAATGTAACTTTTAGAGTCTAAGTGATTTGAAGTTGTTGGTTTACTTTTATTTATATCTTTGTTTAAGTATATTATTGAGTTCTACTACTATGCTCTTCGCACTTCTCATTCTTATTAGTCTTTTTTCTGTTGATTCTATAATACTTGCTTAGAATGTTGTCATTTGAGTTATTTGTTGAATGCCTACGCATGCATGGGTTTTTGTTTAAGACTTGAGTTTTTAAAGAGATTTTTGTATGAAGAAAAGTGAGTTAATTTTTCGTTATATGGTGTTTTAGGTTTAATTTTAATCTTCATTTTTGATATGGTTATAGGGATTGTTCTTGTTTGTGAAGCACATTATCACTAAAGTTCTACACTTGATTTGTGTGGTATGTCAAGTACACTTCTAATTCTTTTTTTTCAATTTTGAAAATGGGTAGTGAATTAAATAAATTATCGCAAGGGGTTGCATCTCAATATATGGAAGAGGAAATAGTTAAGGAACAAAATTCATCGGGTTAAGGTAGTAAATCAAGCAAAGGCCTTGTAAAAGGAAAGTGACAATTTACGATAAGAGTAAAATGAAAGAGGTGGAGCAAAATGCACTTGCCACTAGTGGAATGAAGAATGAGGTATTATTAAATGTTAGTCAATCATCAAGTAATCAATTTGATCATCCAAAGATGAGAAAAGAGGAAGTTGACTTGTGGGAGATGACTATAGCAAATAGAGAGTCGATAGATCCATCTAGAGTAATCCATGTAGATCATATTTTTATTGTGAAGTTGAGGAAGATCTAGTGACTAAGAGGGATGGCAATGTTCATCCCATCCTTATATAATGCAAAGATTGAAAGCAAGATTCTATAAGAATAAAAAATGGTGAAGACAATTGTTTCCAAAGCAATTGTAGTTGTCTATGATTTGGAAGAAGCCTTTCCAATGTGGGGTGGAGAAGATAATATATGTAATCTGTGGATTTAAGGATCTCCCTTAAACTTGATCTAATTTAATTAACATAACTTCTCTTTATCAACAACACTTAAGTCTAACAAATAAAATCAATAAACACATAGAATATACTCTCATAATTCAATAAGAAATTGATATATCATAAACTATCAATTGAGGTAAACATCAATTACAAAATAATATAAACAAAATGAAAAAAACAAGGAAAGGAAAGAATATAGAGATGTATAATAGAGGTCAATAAAGAATCTCACTCAATTGGTTAATTAAGTTGACCAAGAGTGGATGGCTATGGTTGGAGAGCTGCCTTATCATAAGACTCTTGGCTTCAAATCTTCCCTTTAGTCCTTTATAACCTCTGATGTTGGCATTAAGTATGCATAAATAGAGAAACTAAATTAGGGTTAAAAGAATTAAAGTTTACATGATAAAAACTAAATAAGAAAATTAGGTCATTGGTCATCCACTCTTGCCTCTTTACTATGATTCCTTGTCTTGCAATGCAAGGTCAATAATAATGCCATCTTATAATTAGGAAACCCCAATGAGACTAAGAATAAGAGAGAATAGTGTACAAGCGGGCTCTAGGGCAAAGCCCTTCTAGCATTAAGAATGTTTACTTTCAAAAAGTTTTTTCCCAATGTGCTAACACTTGTATTGGATACCTATTGGTAGTAAAATGGGCTTTGAGTGGTCTCTTGGGTTAGCTCTCACTTCTTGGACGTCATTTTATATTGTTTATCTGAAAAAGACTTCAAAAATCACTTTTATGCACATTTCTAAAGGGTTTTTTCTTTGCCTTTAAATTTTATTCATTAAACTCTTTATTTGATGTTTCTAAGCACTTATGCTTGGACTTAAAAAAGCATTTTTAGCTTACCTACACAATTAGAAGCTTAACATTAAGGTTTTTTTTACAATAATTGACATAAATTCAAATAATTAAATTTTAAAGGCAAATAAACCTTAAAATAAATGTAAAATAAAAGAATATTTATGCGAAGCACCTTATAAGTTGTTGTAAAATTATATGCAAATGCAAATATATATAAGACTTACCATATCTTTGGCCATTATTGATGTGGCTATTGTTGAGTTGTCATCTAACTTTTTATTTAAAACACAAGGGGGAATAAAAGAGCAACTTCATCATCTACCCATCGTAAAGTTTGACTTGTGAATACACATTCTGAAGATGTTAAAGCATTTTATCTTGCCTAACCCATGAAGACAAGGCACTATAATGGACCTTGTCTTTTGAAACCTTAAACTCTAAGCAAGGGGGAAAAAAGAGAAAGTAAACAAGCCATCCACTTTATTTATCTTTTTTTTTTTAAAGCAAAAGTTAAGCTCAAAGCAAAATGAACTCATAATTAAATAAAATAAACTCACCTAGTTTGATCTTAGTCAAAACTACTTGTTCACTCGTGCTATGCATAGTATTTTCTATATATATATATATATATATATATAGAGAGAGAGAGAGAGAGAGAGAGAGAGAGAGAGAGAGAGTTAACAAAGTAAGTATCAGATAATAATACGAAGTAACATTAAATAAAAGCATATAATATTTAGACTAATAAAAAGTAAATAATGTGAAATAAAAGAAAAAAAACGCATGTACATATATGTATAAAACTAGTGGAGTCTCGTGTATCAGGATTTGTGCAATTATTCAAAATTATATATATATAATACAACCAAATTTATAACTATTATTCATTAAAAAATATTAAATTGTCAGCATAAATTCTACCTACTTGCTAAGATTAAAAGATCAAACTTCAGAAATATTAATCTTCAAAAAGGACAACATCTTCAATTAACATAAAGTTTAATTAGACATGTACTTAATCATCTCAAGTTTTTCTAGAAATAAAAAAATAGGAATATAAAAACAAAATTTAAAAAATTAGTTTTTGACCCGTGAAGTTCGAATATTTATTTATTTATTACTTCATTTTTATTTTAAATTAATATAAAAATTACTCTTTCTTCAAGTGATCAAATAGTGCATGATTAATTATTTTGCTATATATCCCGTTGGAGCTATAAGAAATTAGTTTAAGACTGCATATCTATTATCTATGTATCCAAGGAAGATCAATATAAACTCGATAGCTATGGAAAAATTCATGCTTATTTTGAATTCATAGGCGCAAAATGGGATTTAATTTTGATCCGAAATTTTGTTACGTTTTTCTTAAGTAAGTGGTGATAGCCAATAAAAGTTCTTTATATTTGTTCTTACGATGAGTCAAAAAGGGGATTACAATTGGACAAAGTCTGATAATACTGTGTTAGATATTTCAAAATATAAATTAAATGTATGTTATCATAGAAGGCTTGTCAACCAAAAAAAAAAATTTAAAAATGGCATGCTGGTGCTAAAATATATTATACAAATTACACAATATTAAAATTCGATATTAAAGTAATTGCAATGATAATTCAATGTAAAAATACTAGCATAACTATATACATCAAGGGAGGTGAATTTTTTTTTCTTCTTTGGTTACACTAAACATTCTAGTGATTAAATATATGAATATATATATATATATATATATATATATATATATATATATATATATATATAAACGATGCAAAGAATTGTAATAAGCGAAAATTATAATTTATCGAGAATGTTATACCAGCAACCAAGTTCTAATAAGTTTATGATACAATCATTCTCAAAATAATCCACCCTTGTTATATGAAAATTGGGCAAACCAAATTGAAGCTATACAAAATCACTTGTTAGAATCATGGAGCAAAGAATTGCGAAAAGCCTAAATTACACCTCTGGAATTCTATATATGTCAATTTCTAATGAGCCAAAAATACAATTTTTATTTTCAAAAAAAAAAAGGAAATGTTCAGTTACTCATCTTAAAACTGACATGAATGACATCTTGCAAAGTACATAATTGAAAACATGGGCATTTTGGTATGTTCCTACTTCCTACCGTAAAGAAATGCGATTCTAATGAAACTGATTTGAAAGCCACCAAGGAAAAAAAAAACTTTATCCTTTTCATGAAAGGAAAATTTTAAAAATTGTCACAATGCGAGGAACACTTGTAAAATGAATTCCATATGTAACAATGACAATATAATATCATTTTGAGCTGATAGCTCCATATATAGTTTCTACTCTCAATAAAAAATTCTTCCATAAAATGTGAATATATTCGAGGAGAATTTCTCACAAGCAGAAACCTAGTTATCTCAATATTCTGTATGGCCTCCTCCCACTTCTCGGTTAGGTCATCGTCGTCCAACATCCTCAGTACTTCTAAAATCTTAGGAATGTGCAAAAGATAAAATAGTATATGTACATAATATATAATGCAATCTGAACCATTGATTCCTATTCAATTGGATCAAAGTTGCCCTTCAAATCTTCATCAACCATTTGACTTAATCTTCCATCTTTATGAACCTTGTTAACTATTTCTAGTGTGCTTAGCACATGTCCATGACTTCAATACTCTTAAGAAGGATGGTTTCAACCCATTTCAGCATATAAACGTATTTAGTGACTCTTCACTTGTCACCGACATGCACTCAATTCTTACAACTTCGATCAAGCAAAGTTACCACAATAGCCCTTTCTGTACCAACTTGACCGTGAGATTTCTTATTGCAGTTCCAGGGTGCTTAAGTGATGCCCCTGTATTAAATAGTCTTAAGAAGGATAAATCAGTCTATTTTAATCTATGATTGTGTTGAGTTAGTACATGTTACCAACATGGACTCAGTTATTACGACAATGATCTAGCAAAATTAATATCATCATCAATTGAATCTATGATAGTATTTAGTGCTGCTTCTTGCATGCTTTCCCTACCTCCATATATATAGCTCTCATATGCCACTTGAATTACTTGAATTGGCCATTGATTTTTGTTAACACCAAAAATCGTAAGTTATTCATAATGACTAGAAAGTAGGCCAATTGAATTTAATTGAGGAAAATTAGCCGAGACGTAGTAATCAACAAAGATGCTAGCTGAGAACCTAGCCCCCAATTGAAGGCCCATGTTTCATATAACAAAATTCCAATTAAAAAAGAAAGTGTGGGTCTACCAAGTATGTAACCTTGAAGGGCAACTAGATATCGTAATCTTTAGCTATAGGCCACTACACAGATAAGAACATGAGAAAAAGGAATATGGCGAAGTGAAAAATGTATATAGCTACTGAGAGAGCTATAAATGAGAAGAAGAGTGCCATGTAATAATATAGAAACATTTAGGCTCTGTTTGATTCACAATAATATGAACGTAATTCTTTTACATATTTTATATAATATTTATTATATCCTTATACTTATTATTCTATTTATCAAATTATTTTTTTAAAAGTATGGGTAAAATAGTCATTTGTTATCTTACATACTCTCACTTATCTATATTTTACATTCATTTTACTATTATATCCTTCAACCAAACAGAGCAATAATAAAACTTGTATTATAACTTATTTATCTTGTAGTTATTTACTTACTTTGTTTACAACTTTATTTACAATTTTCATTACTATTTTATTTATTATTTTCAACCAATTTCCAACAAAAAGTTGTAGTTAGTCTCTTTTGTAATATTTTTGTTGTCAACTTATTTTAATTCAAAATTTGTATAATTCTTTATCATTGAGTGCAATAAGCATTTCCATTTATGAACTCTTTGGCTCTATCATTTTTGCAAATTCAAGACTTCCAACTTATTTATCTTGTAGTTATTTACTTACTTTGTTTACAACTTTATTTACAATTTTCATTACTATTTTATTTATTGTTTTCAACCAATTCCCAACAAAAAGTTGTAGTTAGTCTCTTTTGTAATATTTTTGTTGTCAACTTATTTTAATTCAAAATTTGTATAATTCTTTATCATTGAGTGTAATAAGCATTTCCATTTATGAACTCTTTGGCTCTATCATTTTTGCAAATTCAAGACTTCCATCTTAGGTTAGCTACATTTAGAACTTACGAGGCCTAGGTAGTGAATTTTATGATGACTTCTAAATTTCATCTTTAGCCTATAAATGGTCATTGACATTCTCATATTTAGATATAAATCCAAGATAACTAACTTTTAAATAAGATATAATAAACATTATACTAAGGTGATTTAATCGCTCTTAATGCTCATATAATATTATCTCAGCTTGTAAGCTAATATTAGTGGATATCAAAGGCTTTTTTTATTGTAAAGCATAGTTAAGGTTATCTTGAATGAAGTATGATTGCCTCTCTATAATTGTCCCTAAGTAAAAATTGATCTTTTAATAATTTTAACAATTGAAGGGATGATAATATTGCAAATTTAGAATTTAACTTTAATCATGCTTACACAAACACTATATGAGATAATCAATCATCATATTTTAAATATGTTCTTACTAGTGGAAGACATATTAATATAAAACTGATATTATTAAAATCTTTCTATGGGCAAAGATAGTAACATATCATATATTTGTGTATCATAAATAATAAAAGTAAAGTACATTCATGTTCCTTGATACCTGTAAATTATTTAAAATACATAACATAACTTTCATTTTATCCTAATTAAACATGTAATTATAATTATTTACTTATAGGTTAAGATATATTATAACTATATACTTAATTAAAATTGATATTTCTAAATCCATATGTAATTTTATATTTATAATACATGATTATAAAAAATATTATGACTACTTATTAATTTGTACATGATAATCACAAAATATCTAGGCCCATTATATGCATAAATATATAAATATATATGTACTAATATAACCAGTATATGAAAAAATTATATAATTAATTAATCAATTAAATTATATGTGACTAATTAATTAAAATTCTTCCTTAAGATTGACCAAAAAAATGTGCTAAAATTGTCCATAATAACTTTTCATAATTTGGACAAAATTAAATAGCACCAAAGTTAATACCCACAAAACTCCAAATGTGCCAAATTGCCTTAAAGATATTTTTCTAAAATTAGAAAAATTTAAATGATACTCAAATTAACTTTTTTTATTTCAAAATGTGTCAAAATTGTCTAAAATAATAACTTTTCATAATTTAGGCTAAATTAAATGACACTTAAATTACTTTTTTCTTTATCATAACTTATTTAATTAATTATCAACTAAACTATATAGGATTAATTAATAAAAAATTCTCCTTTAGGATTATCTAAAATTGTGTCAAAATGGTCCAAAATAATATTTCATGATCTAGACAAAATTAAATGGCACCAATTTTTTTTTCTACCAAAAATCCAAATGTGTCAAAATTGCCTAAAATTATTTTTTCTAAAAAAGGAAAAAATTTATATGACACTAAAATTAATTGTCTTTATGAGAATATATTTAATTAATTAATTAACTAAACTATATGTGATTAACTAAGTAAAATTTTCTCTTTAGAATTGTTCCAAAAATGTGCTAAAAATTTACCAAAGAATAATTTTCTATAATTTAAACAAAATCAATATATCAAAAAAAATTTTACAAAGTTTCAAATTTGTCATAATTGTCTAAAAATAATTTTCCAAAACAGAGACAAATTAAATAGTACTAATAATAATTTTGCAAAATCCCTAATGTGTGAAAATTGTCTAAAAATATTTTTCTATTTTATAAGTTAAAAATATTAAATGATAATTATTTATTATTTATTTTTATCTAAAAATCAATTATGAATCAGAACAAAATTACTATACGTCAAAGACAAAAATATATATATTGGACAAATTCAAAATTAAGCCCAACTAACATTTGAAAAGGTGTACAGTAACTAATAAGAGTTGTGGGCCCTCAATTTTATTTCATTACTTAGTGGACAAATTCAAAATTAAGCCCAAATCGGATTCATCCCCGATTTTTATTTTTTAATCCATCATAAAAATTTGCATTGTAACGAAGCAACGTATACAGTTTTACGTTTCTAACAAGAGACCTTCAATTACAGACATTTATTCATGATATTAGGCTGTCATTAAAAAAAGATATATATGCACCGAAAATGCATCCAATAAATTTGAATAATTCAATTTCATAAATTTATCTATATGCAAATTTTTTCCACATTGCTCCCTAATAACTTAGTGATACTATATAGTCACAAGTCATATGCAGAACTATCAACTAGCTATAGACCTTTAGACGAATGATTGTTTATCAAATGATCAGTGTTTTTGTTTTTATGTGTAATTAGCAATATACATTAAATTTAGCGTTTATCTGTTAGAATATTTTAATTTAATTATTATTTAAATATTTTAAATTATATATATATATATATATTAAAATATTCAATTTGCTTATTAGACTTTTAAATTTTTAATATTCTCATAGTGGCCCGAAAATTATAAGATCAGTTTTGCAAATAATATAATTAGTAGATGAACAAGTTTAGTTGTCAATTCTTTTGCTAAATGATTAAATACATCTTATCTTGGAAGCAAAAATACTACGTATTTTCTAATTGACTATTGAAAATTATTATTATTATTATTAAAGTTTTTCAACTTATCAAAAAAATTTTCTGATAAGACTAAATTTTTTTATTTTTATTTTGTTATTTATAAATTGCAAGTCTAAAAATAAGCTTTATAGATTAGGATCTCTACATGAAATTCTTAAGCATGACATAAATTGCAGATCTAAAAATAAACTTTATGAACTAGGATTTCTGCATCAAATGCATAACTAGAAGTATTTATTATCATATCAATTGCTTGCGCATAACTGTATACTGAATTGCTATTTATATGAGTGAAATTACATAATTAGACTTAGATTACCATGTTTATTAATTATTAGAAAAAATTATTATTCAAACTTTTATTAAGATTATAAACTTTTATAGTATCAACTTAAACAGATATATTATATATTAAAGTTTTTAATTATTAATTTGAACTTGTTTTTCGAAGTCGAGGCGTTGCCAAGGAAAATCAGAACAACACATGACCTGAATTACGTGTGATAGTGACATGATGTGCGCGAGGATCCATACATGGTATGTCAGATGACTTCGTTCCCAAACTGATTAATGCAAAACAAGCAATCATTTTCACTGCATTTTATAGAAGGAGAAATTATATTTTATCACCCTCAAAAAAGGTTTAGTTATAAATTTAATACAATAATTTTAAAATGCAACATAGTACATCTAATTTTTTTTACTAAAATACAAATTTTAAATATGAATTAATTTTAACACCAAAAAATTTGCTATTAGAGTAAGTTTTTAACATGTCTAGCATTAAGTTTAAACGAAGCATTACTTTTCGTAGTCAAAATTGACAAGGCCTCTTCCTGATAATTCTAATAGGGATTTAAAGTTTAAAAGTTTGTTTTATTACGTTTTAAAATTTATGAGATCATTTTAGTGATTATATTTCAAAGTTTAGGGAGTATTTTGTTATACTTTAAAATTTATGTATCATTTTTATAATTAAATAATTAGTTTAGATAAAAGTAAAATGTGGTTTTTCTTTACAGAAAATAAAATACAGTTGACCAAAGGCGAACTCTGTTTTCACTTTCCAGATATTTAATAAAAAAGAATTGGACAAAAAAACACATAAAAGAACTCTTAAGGGTTTCCGATCTCTAATTAAGTTTACAGTAAACGTCTATAATTTGAGTATGTTATAGGACTTAAAGAGTTGAGTGATGAAAAGAAAGAAAGAAAGGAAGAAAACAAAGGATAATTGATGATTTGCATTCTCTTTATTTTGATGCTAAAAATTAAATAAATAAACTATTAATTATGATATATTTATTTTTTTATTGAAATGATTAATTATAACGATTTAATTTTTTGTATTTGAATTATAAATTATATTGTATAAATAATTTATTTATTTTAATTTTCCTGGTCTATTTATTAAAAAAATGTCATATATACATAAAGAAGATTTTAGTGGACAATTGCATCTCCTCTATCTTGTCCTCATTCAAATGTAAATTTTGTGTCAGGAAGGGACAAGAAGCCACAAGGAAGCAAAGGAAAGCAAACACAAATAAAATAACAAAATAAAACACTATGTATTTCTTTAAAATTTTATTTATAAAATGTTAAACAAAAAATTAGCATTCTTATATTGTTTTTGTTGTTGTTGATGGTATTGTTAGCAGATAAATTTGATACTACGCAGCACAGCATCATTAGATTTAAAAAAAATTAAAAAAAAATCTGACCCTCCTATATAGAGAGTCAGAATTTGCGTAGCATGTCAAACACAGCATACTGTACAGTAAAAAAATCGGACACGTGTTTTTATTATTATTTTGGTTAGAATACCATACAACACATAAATTTTAATTTTTTATAATATTTTTAATGTTTGAACGTTTCACATATAAATATATTTTTAAAAATGAAAAAATGACAGTTTTTACATATATACCAATAATCACTGTTAAGATATTGATTTACATAATAGATATATCAATATTATATTAAAGATGTATATGTATTGTAACGATATTTGAAAAAGAAAAATGTTCTGAAATGATCGTTAGTTCCAGCAAAGGCGTATGAGAAAGCAGAGAGCTAGTATCACAAGAACTTAAATATTTCATCTTTGTATCTTTCAGGCTCAATCTAACAATTTTTAATTTGTCTAATTCTGTGTTGCTACCAGGGGCAGAAGCAAGCAATATTAATTAATTAATTGGTTGATCTTATATTATTTTATATATGTTACCTATATAGTAAGCTGCGTACTCTCCATGCCCTTCTACTTCACACACACACACACTCTCTCTCTCTCTCTCTCTCTCTATATATATATATGTATGTATCTCTATCTTATTGCGAGTTATTTTTATTCTTCAAAACTATCTTATTAAATTAGACTGTTAGGGTTCTCAAATCTTAACTTTTGCCACTCAATCTCACTGAAACCAAACTTAGAACCAAATCCTCAGGTTAAAAAAAAAAACTAAACTAATTAGAGATTCAAGTGAAGAGACTAGAGGGGAAGAATCACACAAGGTGGACATTACAGTCATATAGGATATTCAAATAATTAACACTTATTTTCAGAAAAAGAAAGGAAGAACAACTCCTTGGATAACCCTAGAACTGCACGTCAAGAAACGTCAAGATGAAGGTTATACATTTCTTTAATAGAGTGTGTGTGTGTGTATTAAAAGTTTTTATTCAGACTTGGATTTTCAAAGTCAATATATGTATTGCAATGAAAATAAAACATATAGTAATTCTGCAGTACTGTAATAATTTACTTATATAATTATTGAACATTGATTTTTTAGCAAAGCTCTTTTCAACAATCGCGTGTTGATAATGAGTAGCGTTTCCTTTCAATACCTCACAATCGACAGCCAATGCCAAAAACCATTGATGTTGATTTAAACGTGACAGTGAAATATATGGTGTGCGCAAGGGTTCATATATACTTCAGGTATGTGTGTGTGTGTATAATAGATTATTTCACTCTCAAACTGATGTAAGCAAAGCAAGCACTCATTTTCGCTATATTTTGTATATATAGAAAGAAAAGAAAAGGAAAGAAAAATAATAGAAGAGATGTGAATGTTAATAGTCATGGTAACTCTCTTTATTTGAATCTTTAAGATTAAAGAGAAGGAAAATACAAAAAAAATTCCAATATTACATAAATTATAAATTTTCTTTGTTACAATGATTAATCGTAAGGGGTTATTTTATATTAAAATTTAAAAAAGTGAGTTATATAATAATAATAATAATAATAATAATAATAATAATAATAATAATAATAAATATTTTTTCGACATTTTTTTTATAACTTAGGAGAACTTCAAACCATGAAAGGGAAAAGATTTTGAAAACATAATTGAAAATTTTCATTCTCCTCTTCTTTATAACAAAAATCCCCCCCCCCACCACAAAAAAAAAGCATCAATTAAACAATACCATCTCCTCTATTATTGGACCCTATATATATGTGCATACTCCTAAAGTTTAGATATTTATTTACATATTAATTCGAAATGCATGGTACCAACAATATTTGAGAAAATGCTAATTTGAAGCTTAATTCCCAGGAAAGGCATAAGGGAAAGCAGAATTAAGCCAGTATACCAAGAGCTTGGATCTTCGTATCCCTCAGGCTCAGTCTAACTTTTTTTTTTTTGGTTTAATTATGTCGCTGGATATAGATGCTAGGGGCAACAGCAAACAATACTAATATTAACTGGTTAATCTTAAATTATTATATATTAACCAAATAGTAAGTGCGTGCCCTTCATGCCCTTCCATTTCGTACACCAAATCTCCTATTACTGAAAGTTATTTTTATTGCTAAAAACCATCTCATTGAATTGACCAACATCTACTTCTCCTATGTAAATACAAAACAAAGCATTTTTCCTTTAATGGGGTCATACTTTTACAATGATACACAAAGAAGAAGAGTACAAAGTAAAATAGTTTTATAGATAGCTTAATCTTTTAAGACATTGAAATTTTTTTCATTATTAAATGTACTTTAAATTTTTATATTAATTTTTAACTTATTATTCAGTTAATGATTTATTGATATGATGATTTCAAAATACATCTAGGATGAAAAATTTAATAAAAAATTTAGATAAACTTTTTAAAAACGTTTATTATTAAATTTTTAATAAAAATATAATCTGTAAAAAAAATATTTTGAAACAACTTATTACAGTGTGTTATATTTTCTTAGAAAGTCTAATGTATAGTAAATATTTTAAAAACTGTACTTAAATTAAAAAAAAAAACTCAATCTCCATGAAATTACGTGTAAAATATTGGAAAGATACGCTGCGCATGTGGGTAGGGATTCCTAATTTAAAAAAAAAAAATGAGAATTAAAATCAAGCGAATGGACATCATTTTCAGCATCTTAATCTTTGATGTCTTGTTATTTATCCTATTTTTTTCATGCATATCTTCATATCTCTACTACACACAAATAAATATGTACACACACACATACACACACACACATATACATAAAGATCCCTCGTTGAATCCTCCGAGAGGTGGTAGTGGATTACGAAGTGCCAGTTGTCTTGGATTAATCCGACAGACATTGTAATCATCAACCTCATCATCGAAATTATCATGGGAAAGAAAGTGATTAGGCAACAAGCATCATCAAAAATATCAAAGAAGGATCATAGTAAACATCAACAGCAACAACAAATCAACAGCTTGATCAAGAATTTGAGGCCCAAGGTGTACATCACTGACTCCTCAAGCTTCAAGAAGCTTGTTCAAGACCTTACTGGCAATGGAAGTTCTTCAATAACTTCATCTTCAACCTCACCTCCTCTTCCTTTGGAATTACCCCAAGTTCATGACTGTCATCATCAGGTTCAGTTAAGTTTTGAACCTTCAGTTTCCGCTGAAGTACCAACAACTTCATCTGATGAGTTTTGCTATTATAATAATACTCTACTGATGAACGAAGAAGACGACTTTGATCAATTCTGCAACAACCAGATCATGAGCCTGGAGGAAAACGACACCGTTTTTGAAGATATTTTGGCATGTGATTATGATCAGATTAATTATCTTGAGTCACTGCTTTTTGATGAGCACGTTGAAGAACCCCTACCCTCTCATGCACAGGTTGAGCAACAAATCAGCATTTACGACTATGACTTTTCTGGATTGATTAATTAACCAAATACAAATATATATGCTTCTGTGATTGATTTGCTTTGTTGAGTTACTTTTCTTGTTCATGTATAGCTTGTATAGCTAGACAGAAGTCATGATCGATCATATCAGAGATTATATAGAGATGTATTCTTTTGTATATATAAAATCTATATTTTTACGTTCATTATATATGCATGCTTTTGCTTCCGTTGTCAGTGATCTCTAGCAATCCATTTATATATATATATATATGTATGTATATAATCTAATGCAGAAGTGAGTTTGTTTCCACAGATTGATTTTCAGAGGGCTCAAGTATCTATATATAAGAAACTTAAAACGAAAAAAAAAATAGCGACGATTAAAGTCGCAATCATATGCCTGATGTGATTACAGATCTTGCTTTAAAATATTGTGATCACAGTTCCAGTTGTGGAGCATTATTTGAAACTCTGATCAGTGATTAGTATATGAAGCAAAAGTGCTTCAAATTTCTAGTAAATTTAATATTAGCATTATGCTAAAAACTATCACTTTTCCAATTCTACGTGATGTTTATTGGATAAAATTCAGCAACAGCAACACATTTCCCCACTCGTCATTCTTATTCTTCATACCACAGCTTTGGAGTAGTTTGAAGTTTGAACATAAAGAAAAATGGCTAATTTTATATATATTCTTCCTACAAAATTTGTACAAATTATACTTATATTAGACTCTTAGTCTTAAAAATTAGTCTCATCTATATTATTTTTCTTTTTAACTTATAGTAGAAGTTGTCCTCGATCGCATCTGTCAAGAAAATAATTAAATAATGGAGGACATTTGTCTAACAAAATAATAAAAAAAGAATAATCTAATTTGTGTAATCTTTAAAAGCAATTTAGAGCAATTTACTTCGGAGTTTAAAGATTAAATGGCTTCTAATCAGCCTTAAAGCAATTTTCACAAAATAAAACTTGATTTTGCCTTCACTATGATGCAATTTTCACAAAATAAAACTTGACTTCGCCTTCACTATGTGAACATTCTGAATAAGGGTTTTCAAGCTTCATGAATTTCTAATCTCCCATATACTCAGTAACATAGATGGCTAAGTTTTCCGGTATCTAACTATCAATCCCTATTTTCGGAGTGATGTGAGGAAGATTATGTATATACTATATAATGCTTATGCAAATGACGTCACATTCTTTAGTTTAATTTTTCCTCTGTCTTTCTTAAACGTTAATTAGAATCATGACCAAACCTGAAAGAGACAGAAAGAAGACAAACACTTGAATCCTTGATGGCGTACCTATAAAGTCCTTCTACCTCATAAATCTTATTTATTTTTCTTTGTTTTCTATATATACCTCGCTTCCGTGAGGGCAACAGTAAACGTATAACAATTTGATGACATATTAAAATCTAAAAATTTCATGTCGATATGCAGCTTCAAAATTTGACTTCTTCTTTTTTTTTGGCCAGAAAAATTTGAAACCTTTCACGTCATAATAACAAAACTTGGGATATTTAGTAAATATATATACTGTGTGACGTGCTATGAAACCGAGTTTCAAGAGTTTGGCACTTTGTGAATTGTGGGAATTGACTCCAAACATTAATGTGAAGTAATTTAGTTTGTGCTGAATGAACGCTTACTAAAATAATAATAATAATAATAATAATAATAATAATAATAATAATAATAATAATAATAATAATATATTACAAGAAATTCTGACTAATAGGAATTCGTTTTTTGGGTCGAGAGACTAATAGTAAATAGAAGGCACAAAAGATGAAGGGATTAAGGGCATTCGGACCATGGGCTAGCTAACGCTGACAGTCCAATGGATTAAGCCCAATCTATCTCAAGCAAATATACTCTACCATGGACTCCACCATAGCTAATGACAAAATCTGAAGTACGGGTCTTCATGTAGCCTGATGTTCTAGTGCTGTCAAGCCAAGTTGAATCAGGCCTAACCAGTGGAAAAACGAAAGCTTGAGCAGGGTTAAGCACCACATTGGCCATCCTAGTCAATTTGCCTCATTAAGCCCGATGCATATATAATATATAAAAAAAGAGACCAAAATAAGAAGAAAATTTTTTTATGTGTTATTTTTGTAATTTTAACTAAAAATTTTTGAATATATTTTATAAATTATAAATAGTTAAGGGGTCAAAATTCTTCCTAAATATAATTTATGATATTCAAATGAAAAAAAGATTAAAAAATAAATATTTTTTTAAGCTAAAAGAAAAAAATTCAAAATTAAAATAATAAATACATATATTTTAGAAAAGTAAACGAGCCAACAGTTTTCATCACTCCTATCTCAAAAAAAAAAAATCTAAAATTGAAAAATATATCAATGAGTTGTCACTTTTTAAAATTTCACCTTCTATACTTACATTTTTTTCCTTTAAACTTATATTTTTTTCATTTTTACAATGTAAATCTTGCAAAAATGTATTAAAATAAATAGTCATATGTCTAAAATGGTCAAATGATTACAAAATTTCAACTTTTAAAATTTTGTAACCCTTAAACCTAGTCATGGTTCAGCCAAGCTTGACTTGGGCCAAGTTGTGAGTCAGCTTTTTTTTTTTTTGACACATTATTCAACTTGGCCTCTGTGCACTTATATTTTAAAGAAACATATACCTATGCGACATGTGAAGTGTATGCTGTTATTAGGATTTTACACAAATTTGGTTGGCTTGGCTAATTTGGTTTAGTCCATCATATCGAGCCTAGATTGAACTAAAACGGGGACAAAAAATTGTTTTAACTAAGTTGAGTTGAGTTCCATGCTAAGCATTTCATGCTGAATCAAAATAAATTGATTGTATTTGATCTTTCTTTTTCCTTCAGTTGCACTTTAAATTGGTTTTAATTATGTCATCTACTCCATTATTAAGTCTCATTCATCGTGTGCTCTGTTTTCAGTATTATTTAGCTTACATTAAAGATTTTCTTATTTCTTAGATTTCAACTTTCACTTAAAGTTTTTAAAAATTAAAGTCCTTCATTTGAGAATTTTCCAATTAGTTCAAAACAATTAATTTACCTTGGTGCTCAACCATTCCTAACACTTAACTCATTCCAAATTGTCAGAGATTCTCTCAAAAAAAAAATCATTCATTTACAATCTCATCCAAAATATATGAACTTTAGTTTCTTAGTTTAATTTTTTCAAGTTATTTCTAATTTATTGGAGATAAACTTAGAATGATACACTCGAGCAAAAATTTTACAGGTTCTTCGCGATATAATATTAGCAGATCAAACTAATTATGGATGGGCGTGCATATCAGTAGGACCTATTTCATACCAACATGTATATCAATCCATTTTTAATATGGGTGATATTTTATTGTAAATTGAGTTTCTCTCAATTTTTTCTTTTCATTAAATTCCACTCTGATTTTTAAACTAGTCGTTTAAATTGTACCGATCAACAAAAGGTTTTCACTCAGAACATTCTACACTGAATTTAATATCAAAAACACATAAAGTTCAGTTTTTATTTGCTAATTGCAGACAAACAAAGATTGGTAGGAGGCTAAGTAAGAAGTGTTACAAGTAGAAAGGAGATCAAAGAAGAATGACTTCATTTATCTTCATGTGGAACAACAAAATCAATTGAACAAACAAGAATAAAAATATACGAACATATGTATACAAGCAAAAACGAGTCATTTCACAAACAAGCAAGAAAAAACAAATATCCACAATACTCTCACTGAGGCTTCCCCTTTCCCTGTGTTATTTGTGAAGAAGCCACATTATACAAAGACTTAAGCTGCCTAGTTATCAGCTTGCTATTATGTATAGCTAGCTGAAGCTCCGCATCGCTAGACCACCACTGTTCTAAGCCGTGAGCCTCAAGAAACCTCTGCTTCTCCTTTGACACCACAAACAGCTTCGCCGCCGTTTGCCCTCCGCCGCCATTCGCCGGCTCCACATTCTCCTTGTCCCCATCCCTCTCCCCCACCCCACCGTCGCCGGCGCCGCCATCCGGGTCGGTATAAGAGCAACAAATATAGTCACTATTGTTCACATACAAATGAGGTACCCATTTACCCGAACTCCTCCAACTCGCTAACCGGGTCATCCAATTAGACCTAGACTCGGACCCAGACATGGACCTCGAAAATTTCTTATCATCCTCCGGACCCGAATTCGAAATCATGGATTTCAACCTTCTCCAAACAACCTCAGCTTTCTCTCCGATGTTTCTAAAACTCATTGCTAATGAAACAGATGGTGGATTAAACAGATGGGTGTCCACATAAACCCCTTCCTTGGCCAAAGCCTTTCCAACCTGAAGAGCAAACCCAGCACCTAAAGAATGCCCCACAATGCACACATTCCCACTCCCATAATCATCACAAGCGGATCTCAAAGCCTCCATGGCTAACTTAAACCTCACAGATCCTTTCAGGCTTTCCCAGGCGAGAAATCGAAGATCGTCTTCGATGTCTCTTCGGATGGTGGCGCTTTTGAGGAGTGTGCCTCTGAGTGCGAGGACAGCTCTCGGGGCTCCGCTGGGTCTGATGAGGACTAAGTCGGCCATGGCGGACGATCGATCCCATTCGAGGATTGCGCCGAAGATGGACCCGTCTCGTTCGTCGATTAGAGTTTTGGTGAGCTTGTACTTGAAGGGGATCCACCAGTTTGGGGCTAGAGCGTTTGCTTGTGTTCGATTCTCTTGCCTATCTAGTTCCAGGAGGTAAACTGATTGGATGAAGCAGGCTATCACTGTTCTTTTGTAATTCGCATCCTTCCTGTAACGACATTTTCGTCAGTATGAACATGAATTGACTTATTGAATGAATGTAGAAAGGGTCAATGAAACTCTGGGTTCAAAGGTATTGCCATTAATGCACAAAGGTTAGGGCGATCATATGTCTCTGTTTTTAAACAGGGATATGCATTTTTGTTTCATACAAAAATGCTTTAATCAGAGGCTTATTAACCAAAATATAAGAGCTATTGGCACAGGTTTTAACTCTTCTATGTTTTTTTCTTTAATACTGGAAATCACAATTGACTAGAGTCACAAAACACACTATAAATACACTATAAACTAAATTCAAATTTGGATCTTACATCAAGAGATTTGTTTAGGATTTTTTTTTTTCCTTTTTATGTCGAGGACCTCATGAGTCATGACACATTTTTTTTTTTTTCACTAAAATGCTATTTATTAATTTTTACATTTGTTGGGCCCTTTTTTAATTTATGGGCAAATAAAGGATTTGTGAGTCACAATATCACCACCTACAAATCTTCCATGTATGTCTACAAAGTACAAACAAAAGAAACCTAGAGATTAATTAAAAGTATTTTGTTAAACAATGTGACATCAGGCTTTTCACTACCAAAAAGTAGATCTCAAGAAATTACATAAATCTAAAATTGAATTTAGTTATAGCATGTTATAAGGGATTTGTGTGTGTATTTTTATAGAGGAGAGAATTATGTAATTAAATTATTTTAGGAAAAAGTAACTTTATTATAAATAATATGTGGTTTCTACTCCAGGTAGATCTCAAGTATGAAGAAAAGATAATATCTGCAGTTCAACTACTTTTAATTACTTAAAGATTAAGAATATTCAGATTACTTAAACTTCACAGTCACACCCGTTTGATTAAGAAAATACATAATTCAAAGATTGAAACTTTTTTTTTCTTCCTTTCCTTCTCTTGTTATCTTGGCTTTGACTATATTTACCCACGCAAGTTAAACAAATGCATAAATCCAAATAGAAAATAATCACGTTAAATTATTGATAATAGTTAAGGAAATCCGGTAAGTTAGGGTCCTCAAAATTCTATTCTCAAAGCTTAAATATTAAAGCAACTAAGAAATTAAGTATCAGAACCATAATTCAACAGATAGATATGCCAATTCAAGAATTACCAAAATTGTACATTCAAAATTAAGTATAGAAACTAATCAATCACAGAATGACAATCATAGCTAAACGAGTAATCCATGATTGGCAACTGAATGATTAGATATTTATATTATTAATCGCTGCAATTTTGGAAATCCAGTTATACACATCTTAGTTAGATCTCTTAAATAACCAAAGCAACTATTAAACTCAAAATAATTATTTATATCTTTGAAATCCAACTACTTGATGAATTTTGTTATCTTCCCCCATTTCGTGATAGTTAATTCAATCAGAAACAGTAATCTAAAAAAAAAATACTGGAAATCCATTTCGAAAGCTTTCAACTTTACATTCATATCCTAGAACCCAATCTGCTAAAATCTACAAAATCCAATCAGAATACAGCAAAAGAAAACATAGAGATCTATTTCGAAAGCTTTCAACTTCGGAAAACAAACTTCGTCCATAAATTCAGATCAAACTCAGTTAAATTTAAACCAAAATTTGAAACCCATTTCGAAAAGCTTTGAACTTTACATTCATATGTCAAAACCCATTCTGCTAAAATCTCCAGAATACCCCACCAATGAAAAAAAAAAAAGAAGCATGCCACTAACACTGCTCTGCTTCGAACATGCTTAATCACTAGCAATATTCTTGATCTAAGGTGAAAATTGAAGTTAGAGTGCTCAAGAACAAATCAGATCCTGGAGCAAGAGGGTCAACTGAGATCAAAATCAGTGAAATTGTTACTTACCAACTAGAATTAATAAGGTCTCTCCAATTAAGGGTCGTCAAATTGCGAGGACCAGAGACATGAAACGCGTAGGGGTGAGCTTCCTCTTCTTCTTGAGCCACTGGGTTTGAAATCTCATCCGAAACACTTTTCGCCATTAAAGCACTAAAGATCCCACTTTCTCTCCTTCTTTCTTTCTTACTTGGTTTCTTTGCATGCTGGAGTGAAGAGAGAGAATTTATGGGAAGTTGCAAGCTTACCTCTTCGTAGAAGGAACTTATTATTGATGCTTGGCATCCGATTCGACGTGGCCCCTTTTGGGTAATAATTAAAAAAAGGGACTTCAAAAAATTATTCAATGGCCTGGCTCCAACGGCTATATTTGCTTCAGTTTTCAAGTCGTCCGTTTTTTAGGAATCAAATGACCAAACTAGCCTTTCCGTTTTGTTCCTTTATTCTTTTTCTCTTTCGGCTGAGTTTTTCTTTTAAAATTATTTTGTTAGGTCAAAATTTTTTATTCCTAAAATATATTTAAAATTTCCTATTGGTCTTTAAATATTTTCTTAAATAAAATATGTCATATAAATTTGTTGGGTAACTTTGTTAACATTACAACCTTAACGCCAACATGGTTTCTTGGGTGGCATTTTTGTAAAGGAGAAAACAAAACATTGTTGAACTCAAATTTCTTTGCCACTTCAGCCAAATAATTAGATTCCCAAAAGAGTAAGAGCAATTGTATTTATATTTTAATAATTATACAAATTTAACTTATTCTATCTCTAAAGTTATAAACGACACAGTTGCTCAAAAAGGTATTATGTAGATTTTCGGTTTTAAGATACCACCCCATTCAAGTGCAATTAATTAAATTTAACTTCATGATTATTACTTTTGATAAGTGACTAACTTAAATTGTAACTCATTAATTCAATTAGGAGCATTTACTTAGGGGTAAATTTAATTAATTAAAATTAAATATCATATATGAATGAAAATGGCATTAATACCGCTTTGTAAGCTTATAACATTTTAAATGCTGTCTTTCATAAATTATATATATATATATACACACACTGTACATACAAAATTTTAAATATAAAAAATAATTCAAAACCAAAATGAACTTATAACAGAAAAGTAAGATTAGTTTAAAAAAAACACTTTGTATTTTAGAATATTACCCTCCTCTTTGCAATTTGATTTAAATATTTTGAGCGTTACCTTAAGGTAAAATTTGATTTAAACAATGGGACGTCCACACCCTATTTTTATGGATGTTCAGATAGGGTCAATCACAACTCTAGCAAAGTTGAAGTGGTGATCTGTGATGGTTAGCAATCTCAAAGTCAAAATTCAAATTTTTATAAAATTAATTAAAGAAACTAAAAAGTGTATTAATTAAAAAATAAAAGTAAATTACTGTTTTTGCCCCTGAAAGATGATTAATTTCTCAATATCTGATCCCTCAATAATTTTATTTTTTGTCTCTCCGTTTGTTAGAGTTATGGAAAATAAATTATCACTTTGGTCCTCATCCAAAGGGACAAAAATAATTAAAATAACTTATTAAAAATTAAATTAAGAGTATTACATTTTACGAAACTAAATTAAAAAAGTCGTCATCTTTTAAGGATAAAAACAATAATTTACTAAAATATTTAACCCCACTTCCAAGTCCCTCTAGTTTTATTCTTTCTTTTGGCTTATCCCTCTAATGTTATTTTCTTTTTTCTTTTTGGCCACAAGTCCTCCCTCCATTCAAGTTTAGGGCTTTCTCTTATAATTGATTTGCTGTTACCGCATACATATATAAATTAATATTACTAAATATAGAATAATATTTTATCTATTTTAATAAATTTAATATTAATCATATTCATTAATTACACAAAAATTAAATTAATTATTTTAAAACTATTAATTATTAAATAAAATTCATATTTTAAATAATTATTTAATAAAATATTATTCTATATTTAATAATTAATTACAATATTACTAAAATATATATAATATTTCCAAAACACAAAATAATCACCCTACAATATATCACGTTACCCATTAATACTTGGACACCGGCCGCGGATGGCTAATCTACATGAATCACCTGGAAAGTGCGAATATAAACCCATAAATATTTGTGGCGGTGAGTTGCTACTTTCGCCCAATCAATTTGAGACTCGTATAATGCCAAAGGACTATTTGAATATGGAAACCCAATTCTTAACCTCAAAGCAAACGCAAAATCAATGGGAATCACAACCTCAAACCTCACATGAAGCAAAACTCCATGGCTGTCAATCTCAGTACCACCGCTTCTCTCCATCCAAAACCTTCCTTTCTCATCCGAAAACATAATAGCCTCCTCAAATTCTACCATTTTTCTTCTTCTTCAATCAGAACTCCAGCTCAGTCAGAAGGGACTGAGACTGGGGTTACAGAGGAGGATTCTCCTACGGGTATGCCATTGGTTTTTATTTTTTTCTCTGTTTTTGGGTTGAATTCAAATCTGGGTTTATGTGATTGGGCATGAATTTTCATGTTAGCTATTAAATTGCGGAATATACTTCTCCTATAAGAATACCCATTAGCGTTTAATTCAACTTTTGAATTTCTTTCTTTGTTCCTTGATTTTTTATTGGTTAGACTTGTTGGCTTATCGTATGTATTTAGTGATATTTCTTATACAAGGGCAAAAGTAGTCGTTGATTTGGATTCTGTCACTTAGAGCTTAACACAAACACCTTGAGGGCAGAAAAAGAGGGAGCAATTGGTGTTGGAATGTCGTTGATTGAATTTCAGCAAGTCATATGCTGGATGTCCATGATAATTTACAAGAACAGTTTCTTAATTCTAATGAAAGAAACGTCATATCTTTTACAAGATTCATTTGCAGAAAATTTTATGCTATTCTTTTCAATGTAAATGAAGATAATAGAGAAAAGGGAAAAATAATGAAAGAAACTCCGGGCTTGTCAAAGAAAGCTACTTTTTGCTTCGTCAAGCTTCAGAGATTCTTAATGTTTATAACTGGTCATACTAATCAACTAGTTCATATCCTGAACCTTATTGGATGCAGTTATTTGTGCCTTCTTACAGAAATCCCTGATTTTTTTTTTGACTTCTATTATTAGGATCTTTGTCCTCTGCCCGTACACAGCTTAATCTCTTGGAGCAACTTACATCAACTAGCTCATCAGTCAAAGGTATGTCAATTACTATCTCTTTTATATCAATGATATGTATAGGGGACAACAAATTGATTGTCCTCTTGTTTTGTAATGTCACTTCATTCCTGTCAAAGATTCGTTTTCTGATTTGTTGTTAGCTTAAACGAAAGGTGCAAAAAGTACACGCACGCCTTAAGAAAGTACATGTTCTGATAATTGATAATATTGATATCAAAACTTGGAAGGAAACATGTCAAAGACCAAGAGTAGCACCATCGAAGTCACAAGGTGCAAAGTGATCAAGCTTCTGTCACTTAAGTAAAATGCAAAATGACAGGAGCTTCACTTTGAAGTATTTTATACCCTTAATGGCATACATAGGAAATGTGCACACCGCATCATAATGCATAGTGTCCGATTTAGATCCGAAAAAGAATTTTTTTTTTTACTTTTTTTTTTTTGGGTATTGTGTTCTGGGGAGTCCTCGGATTATGCTTGAAACTAAATTTCCTCCCTTATGATCGCATTTAAGATTTCACTCCCCCAAAGGCGTTGAACCTATGTTGATAAGAAGAGATACTATCTCCTCTTACCAACTAAACTTACTCCTTTGGGGTCAATTGTGTTTCAAATTTCAATTATGGAATATTGTTATGCATAGACCAAACTCTGAAATAATATTGGGTTATAGTAATATAACTTGTTTTATTCCTGATGACGTGTTTAGTAATATGTTAGAATAATGACTATCTAGAAAGGTTAAAAATTGAGTGACACAAAGGAAACCTCACAACATATGTTTGTGTCTCCCCAACTTGCATTTTGTAACTTGTGAAACATTTCTATGCATTTATATGTTATGCATGCATCACTGCTCATTTGCATGCCTGTGTCAATGACCTATGAGATAAAAAGAAATTTCTTTACAAAAGCAAGACAAATGTTAAAATTATCTCTCTCTAGAGCCTCTTTCTCAAATTTGGTTCTTCATTTTTCTGAAGTTTGGGGAAAAGAATAACAATAATGGAAACATTTCTGATTTCTAGGTTACGATAGTGATGGTAGCTCTCGAAAACTTACGATCCGGGAGCAGCTTGCACAGTTGTTAGGAGACAGAGATGATGATTTCAGCATTCCTTTGGGTAAAAACTTGAAGAAAGTGAGCGCCAAGTTCTTGACCATTTCACAAAGGAGAAATATCAAAAGACAAGCTTACCTAGACGAAGTGTCTCAAAGGAATGACTCAGTATTCTTTGCCGCCATAGGAGCTTTTGTGATTCTTCCACCTCTTATAATACTAGGAATTGCTGTGTTAACTGGTTATGTACAGCTTTTTCCATGATATATGCTGTATGATATTAGGCCACATAATAGAATATCTAAGACTTATTTTCTCCCTCTCTAGTCCTGTAGTGATTATAGTTTCTCTTCTTTTGCTAAGCTAAGTGGGCATAGGAGATAATACAATACTTGTTGGATAAATTCATTCTTAAATAGACTCGTCTATCAAAGATAGGTAGAGCAAATCGATAATGAATAGACATGTAATCATATTAGCAATGAATCTCATTGAAAAGTGCACTTACATGTCTACATGTCAGTTAATAATTAACTTGATCTATTTATTTTTTGAATTTAACTTGGAAGGGAACTTCTCCAAACTGACATGAGAATAAGTAGCATGCTGTCACTTAAATGCAAGATGGACTTCCATTTAATTTCCGAGAACCAGAAAGAAGCAAAGTGCTTAAACTGCAAAGTTGCATTACAGCCGTGGAAACCTGACATCACTGTTTTCTAACCTCAAATTTCTCGTAGTGTGGCTGGTTCAAAGCAACGTAAGCAAGTCATAATTGCAGAGAAAAACATGATTTCAAATTAAGGTTACAAATACCTTGAGATCTTTTACTCATGTAATTGAAAGGGAGAATTTTTTTGTGTAGTGTATCTACAAAATATAAGTAATCCAAGTCAATTATAGATAAACATGTCATTATGCTAGAAGTGAGCCTCACTTAAAAAACAATGACATAAAAATCAAACTAGGGTATGATTAAAAAATCAGTGAACCAATTATTAGTCCAATTTGATTGATCCTTAAAATGGTTTAGCTAAAAAAATTGATCAAAACTTGAATGAATACTTAAAAATTGATCATGGGCTAGGCAGTTTTGAATTTTTTTTTTTGGAATTCTTTAAGTTCAAATGCTTCGAATTTTGTCAATAATTTTTTCTTTTAAAGTTTTGCAATCTCACTCTTATCTTCCTAAGGTGAAAAGATGATAAGATATGAAAATGAATGAAATAAAAGAGGTTAAAAAAGAGAAAATCATATAGAGTTTTGAGTTACAATCTTTAGTGAAATATTACCTTAGAATTTTCAAACTAATTTGTTGAGAGGTTGAAAAAGCAAGAAAGAAGATGAAGAGATGTGCCATTCTTGGGCACTGCTTAGCGCATGTGAACTGGAGAGTGGAGAGAGAATAAGAAAAATTGGAACAGGTTGGAATGAAGAAGACAAAGAAGTAGTTTGGTAAACAAAAGAAATGGATAAAAAAGTTTAGTAATAAAGTTGGTAGGTTCGGTCCAAAAAAATAAAATTGGTAGGTGAAAGGAGATGTGGAGAGGATTTGGATCCGTTGAAGTTCTAAGTCCTCTGAACTCTGTGAAATGGACTTTAAAGTTAATGCAATTGGCTAGTTTTGAATTAAAAAAAATTGCATAACACTGTATTTCACTACTTTTGGACCCTCTCAAATGGAGAATGACAAAAATTGTTTATTAATTTGATTTTTGAATTGATTTGACTATTGAGTAAAAAAAGTTTTATAAAAGTATTAAATAAAGTGATTAATTTATTTTCATTACATTTCCATTTTTTATAGAAATAATATTTATCGGTTTATTTTATTTTGTGATTATAAATATTGTAATAGATATTGAATTATTTGATTTTAAACATTCCATCATATTTGACCATATTTTTATGTATAATCAATATAGAAGAGTTTAAAATTTATTATTATTTACATTTAACATATCAAATTATATATATATATATATATATATATTTAATTATCATCAACTATAATAAAATTAGCAAATTGTAAACTAATATTTTTATCAATTTAGTAATTGATTTGATTTTTAAAACATTGTTAAAAATTTTGCAATTAAATTGATCTACTTATTTTTTTTAAAGACCAAATCAACCCACACTGAATAACAAGCATATTTCACTCAGCTCTGGTTGGTCAATTGTTACTTTTATTCCCTTGCACCTTTCTGGCCCAAACTGGCTACAAGTGAGCTTTTATACTCGCTAAACGTGATATGTTCTTATAGTCATGAACAAGATTTGACCCACGGTTATTGGACTAAGTGCATGTTTGAAATCCCGTTTTAAAATTATGTTTGTGTAGAAACAACAGATTGCTACTTTCTCACAAATGTAATTCTGAACCTTGCAAACGCAGAACCAAACACATTATAAGTGTGCATCTGGAGACTCCAGACGAGGAGATATTCATTTATTAGGCTTAATAAGAAATTGTATTTATGAAGTTGATATTATTTTTTAATCCCAAATTTTAAGATATTAGATTTATGAATTAATTTATTTATATAACTCTCACTTAGTTCATTTTTTTTCATTGTGGGATTTCCACTGACATTTGAGCCAAACATAACTAATGTGCATCTTAAAATCTGAGTGTTTGTTTGAATTTTTTTTAAGAGAAAAGTAAAGCTAAAAGAAGTTATAACTAATCTCTTGATAATTACTCTACATGTTTTATGCATCTGTTTCTTATATAGAAGTCAGAGCCAAGGAACATACCATAAGGTATCAAAACTTTGTAGAAGAGTTGTGTTCTTGTCCAACAAGTATCAAACCACTATATGTCACGACACTTAGAATTGCACTTGAACAATTCATATTTTATTGTGTCAAGGTATTGTCCCATGTCCATAATTCCTCAACAAGATTCAGGCTTCAATTCCTTCTGCTTATTTTCATCTGAACAAATTTCTTGACAAGTGGGGTTTTGTAGTTCATTGCCCAAAATCACTCCTTGGTTATGTATGTAGACCCATTTATCTTGGAAGAGGTAGAAGAACACTATCAAACATACTTGAGCAGTGAAAAGTATATTCCAAACTCTCACACTTTTTGATGTTTTTTCTTTATAGGCTTGTAGGCCTGAATATACACTCAGGACACCCAGAAAGGAAACTGCAGTTCCTATTATCCAATGCGAAAAGAACCAAACACTTCTTCTCTTGAATCCCCTGTAAGAACAAGAGTTTGTATGAAACAAAATATTGGAACTGTCAGAAAATAAGGGTCGGACAAAATATACACTCATTGTCTTAATATTCACATGATTGTTTTATTTAAATTCAAGATGAGAAATTCCACAAAATAATGAAGTGAAAACATAGTAAATTACAAGAAAATTGAATGACACACCTTTGAGGTCGAAAAAAACCAACTAGGAGTTGCAGCCAGATAATACCATATAATGCTACCCCTACTCTCTGGTGAGTGTTGTTGAATAAATTATTGAAATTTCTTATGGACAAGATTGCTCCGGCTGTGGCAAGAAGTACAACAAAATTCTGCTAAATACACAAAAAGTTTAGACATATAAGAGATAATTATCCGATTTCTCTATTGCGTAACATGCGCTGCACAAATCTTAACCCTTCAAATAAGGGATCATACCATTTGATTTTTTTTTTCCTTGAATAGAGCTATGCATAGCATAGGCTCTGTGCAGCACAAAATCCATTTACAAATAGGATCAATGCAAGAAAACTAATACAGAAGTAAATTATTTTTGTGAATAATGGAAATATATTTACCTCTCCCCTCCTTTTCACTTGAGTTGAGGTTAGAGGTGTCAATTGGATCAATCCATTTTTAACAAATCAATCAATTTTGACCTGACTCTTGAATGAATTTAGCAGGGTAGACCTTTTTTTTTATAAATTAAATTTATATTAAATAAGATGACACTTCAAATTACTAAGAATTATCATAGCCTGAAGGTATTTTCTTTTCCTCTAAGTATTCATTATAGTCCTTCTTAACAAACTTGAGGACAATAATAGCTTCTTGAGTTAATTAGCAACTAACAAACTTCAGACCAATTAAGTAAAAAAAAAAAAAAAAACCAGAAAACTGGAATCTTTGGTACTCTTATATTCCTTTCACCATCATTAAAAGTTAATCAATGAGACAGTTAAGCCTAATTAACAAATATGAACCCATAAAACAAACTTTTGTTCTTGTCCACTAGCACAAAGGAAATTCTTACATACATCTGAGGGATTCAGACATACTTGCCTGCAGAATTGCATGAACATAGAATATAATTTTTCGCCTTCTTTGATTCTTCTCTCTGTTTGAAAGTCTGATTGCAATTATGCCAACAGGCATCAAGAACCCCATTGACGCCCACAGGAGAAAACCATGTACTTTAATTTCAAACAGCAGTCTAGGATTCATCTTCACCAAACAATTACCAACAAAAGTTAGCTTCACAGAAAAAAAAAAAAACTTATGAAAAGAGGGCTCTAAAAAAAAAAAGTGCAGGATTAATGAAAATCTATGAAACACCTATACTTAAATAATAGAGTTGTATTATGTATGATATATGTCTGAAACTTGTATCAGATACCACATGGCACTTAATACTGCAGATTTTGTTGTGTTGTAATAATCATATTAAGTCATGTCCTGTATTCATATCAGTAACCACTCTTCTTAGATGCAAATATCAAGAATAGGAATGGGAGTACCTTAAGGCTGTTATCTTTGTTGCTTGAATGGCTGCCTATAATTTTTGGGTGTTCTTGGGATGAGCAAACAAGAGGAAAAATGACAGAAGCAAGACTTGAATGAAAGAGGAAAACAAGAAGTTTTTTCTGAACTCCCATTCTTCCTTCTTTTATGGCCACTCGCAAACTCAATCTCCAATGGTGGTGAAGCTTGAAGGCAGCAAAAACCTATGGCATTTTCATGACTGAATGTGCTTCTCCATTAGCTGGCCCAGGTACTTATTCTCTCTCTCTCACTGAGTGTGTGGGTGAGGATTTTAGGCACTTTATAATATCATAAAGCACAAATATTTCAAAAATAGAATCGTGTTATTATGTTGCAGTGTCAGTATCTGTGCTTCTTTACCATATGACCTTATCAGGGTAGACAGAGATTAACCTTCCAAACTAATTTCACTTTTAAGAGGGATTCCTTGAATGGAATAGCAGAGGTTGTTGCATGGAAATTGATGGTTACTCCAGAAGATTAGAAGAGGTGAAGTGGGTATGAAACGAAGATTTCCAACTTGTGGGGTTCACTTTGGCAGGCTTTTTGGAGTTTGTGGAAGAAAATGTGGAGTTTCGGAGTAAAGCCAAGTGGGGATATGCCAGAGATTTCAAGAGGGCGAAATTTTATATACAGAATGAAGAGAAAAAGTGGATCTTGGTCGTAGATTTCTCTGGTAAACATTATCTTCTGCTACCCACTATTGAATACACACTATTATAACATGCTCATTCCACCAACCCAATAATTCAAAGGCCTTTTTATCATCGAAAACGGTTCAATAAAGTCAGATTCTAATGAAACATGATTGCTTTTTGTTCAGACATAACATAGAGCTTCCTATTTTGTTGATTTGTACTTTATGTTAATTTTCTACCATGATCTTAAACTGCCAATTAGGTTAAACTACACTAACTACACTTTGAAGGAAACTGTTGTTAATTCTTGGATAGATCCGAACTATAAAAAATATGTAGATCAAATTAATCATGTAAAAACACTTTTATGTGGAATCTACTGTCTTGATTATGTATCTCTTCATAATTTCCTTAATTTACATACTTTTTTTTGGGGGAAAATTTACATACTTTTTGTAGATAGGTCTATTAAAGAATCTTTTATGTAAATAGGGATGATAATGGGGAGCAAAGGCATCCTCATTTTTTATAGAGGCTCATAGGCCTATGAGGATTCTCATATATATATATAGTCTTATTAAAACTAAGTAAAATTTTGAATGTTCAAAAAAAGATAAAATGAAATTTAGATATATCTTAAAAAACATATACTAAAATTTTTTGTATAAATTATAAATATACAAATGTCAATATTGACACACACATATATAATCAATTAAATAAATTAAGGGTATACGTTAAATTTCAATGTATCAGGGTCCTCACAAGATAGGGAGTATGGTCTCCATTACTATTTCCATATTTTTTGTTAGAAAAAATTTACCCTATCTCTATTCCCATGGTGGGAAAATTTTCTCCATTCCAACCTTCATTTAGAATAATTTTCACCAAAATTTCTACAAGTGGCCCCTACTTGTAGAGATTAGTGGTTTTTTTTTTTGGAACAAAAAGGGAATAAAAATCCCCACTTGTCAGTGTGCCTATGTACCCTACAAATACCAATTGGAATATTTAGTATCGCCTGCGTTTGGATTCTTTCTATTCTTTCCCTCTCAAATTTTTGTTAATTTCAAAAAAAAGTTAAACATAAAGCATGTGAGATCTATCACTTGAAGTAAGTCTTATATATTTAAATAAGATTCATTATCCAAATAGGTCTTATATATTTTTGTAGTTTTTCAAATTAATAAAAAATTAAAAAAATGAAAAGAATCGAAATCTATTATTGCTCACGCTAATCTGTGTGCCTATGCAGTGTTCATATATGTAGGGATTCAAGGAGCTAAAAGAGAAGTCTTTTGTCCTCTACCTATTATTAAAAAGAATGATAATTTAATGGATCTAACAATCTCGTATTAGGTTACCTATCTGAATTTAATATAGGCAAGTGTGTGTTACATAGCTAAATCAAGTCATCTTCCAATTTTGGTTATTTTCTAATTGTGCTAAGTTATAATTTCACGTTTTCAATCAACTTTTTCTTCAATTCTTAGTGATGAAAAGGATTATATTCCCCATCTTAAAAGTCTAATAGTTGTCAAAATTAAAATTATATGACATCATTCGTTAGACGTTCCAGATTAATGAAGAGGAATATTTATATTTTAATCTAAATTTTAAAAATCAAAAGTTAGTATGATCTGAACTAGTACTTTATTGGTGATATAACCTTTTTTTTTCCAAAATTTATTTCATCGTTAACTTTATATGAGTATGTAATAAGTTATGATATGATAAACCACGTAATATTTAGATATAATTTAAAGCGTTTTGTGATATGTTATTCGAATTTCAAATACATGTATCAAATAGGATTGATGATTTGGGCTTTTCCCCTTTACATCTCACCATGTTTTACTGTTTTACAACTCACGTAGGTTAGCTTTGTTTTAGCTTTCTAACCCTGGACAAATTCTGCAATATTGAAGTCACCATCTACGTCACATGATTGTATTAATTAGGATCATAGTGAAAATTCTTTAATATTGATTGATATGATTTGATTTATAAAGAAAACTAATTTCAAAAGATGAACTTATTGGATAAGAATATCTCATAACTACCATCTTATATCTTAATTGCAAGCTAATGAACAACATATTATTGAATATTTCTTCAACAGTCAACGTTCGCAATGGCCCACTTTGAGTAATTTTTATTCTAGTGAGTTCTTACAACATCTTTTTGCATCAAATAACCTTTTTTTGAAATCGCTCCTTACGCCGTTCATTCTAAGTCATTCAACTTTTAACGAAAACACCATTTAATACATCTTAAACCTTTGGTCTTAACATTCCACCATGATTTTTTTTTTTTGGTTTGAATGATCGAATATTTGCAAGTGGTATGAGAACGCTAGAATAGAATAAGTAGGGAATGGAGATGGGAGGAAGGGAAGGGGACCCAGAAAGAATAGGCAATACAACTTTTATTTGAAGAGTAAATCCAAGAAAGCCAGTGTGGTCCTCTTCTCTACGAACAACCGCACTTGATTCTAAATTGGAAGCTAATACCCATTGATGCTATCTTCTAGTTGATTGTCCTTTAGAGTGAGAGTGACAATCAATCCTCATTGCCCTGTTTTACATGTGATTCACCATTGTGCTTCCTATTGCTACTATGAATAACCATTTTTCAATTATGGTTAGGAAACATATATATATATATATATATATATATAATTTTAGCTCTTTTTTTTTAATAATTTTAAGTCATTAGAGAATGGAAATCTTTTGTCACTCCTTTTGAGAAGCACACAAAGGGAGTAAGAGATTTGGATGATCTAAATTGTAACAATTTTTTTTTCAATTTCAACCATACATTTTTTTATTTTGAAGAAAGCAAAGTACATGATAAAAATAATTTTTCAATTTTTATCAAACATATCTCATCTTGCATTTTGTTTTCTTTAAAATTAAAAAAAAAAAAAGAATGATTGGATTTGAAAAAAAATTATTAATATTTAAACCATCTAAATTTATATTAATGATCCAAATCTGTTACTCAAGAGAGTAACGAAGGATCCACTTTCGCCGATAGGAAGATTGCTTCCTTATTAAGAGGTTTTTTTTTTTTTAAGAAGAAAAAAACTCTTTATATCATGATCAAACTATTACTCCTTTGACATAACAGGTGGTGTTAAGAATTGAGATATACTTAGTCACATCTTCATTAATATATTACGATAAAAGAAAAGATATTGTTAAAATTTTTTAAAAAATAATAAAGTAAGGTACGCATATATTTTGTCTACTATTTAAATTGAAAGAGCTTTTTTGTGCGAGGGATATATTGAAAACATGTAAAGAATTATTTTTGGGTTTTCTTAGTCTCATTAAAAGGATAAAATATATGAATAGTAAGTAATACACACAATAAAATGACATTATCCAAATTATTATTTCTTTTTATAACATTTAAGTAATATAAGTAACAAGGTGAAATTATTCAAGTTATTGCCAAATATATATGGTGTTGACGTCAAGTAACATTGTGTGTAATAACATATTACATACTCGATTTTATTATTTACTAGACTAAATCTTTAGAGTTGATTAGTGGCATCCGTGATAATTACACTTTTAATTAATCTAATATTTCTGTGTCGGTTAAAACAGATTAACCAAAATTTTTTGTCAAGAACATGAATTATAGCCACAGACTCAACACACGAGCCTGTCATAATTTCTCCTAAGGTTGTTGAGACGTCAAAGGTTATTATAAACCCAAAAAAAAAAAATTGCACAATCATTCCCTTGAAAGACGTATCATCCAACATATTGTTTTATCATATCAGCTTATTAATTAAAAAAATGGAAAATCATATTTTACTTTCTCAAAATCTAATTATAAAATTGGCCCATGAACTTTAAATATCTACTTAAAATTTAGATTAAAATAAAAAAAATATTAAAATTAAATAAAAATTAAATTAATTATGAGAGGGAAGATTGTTTTCTCGCTTCAATAATTTTTACTTATAAACATCAAGTTGGGATGAAAACATAAATATAACAGATGACGTGAGATGGTGTAATCTTTTGTAATTAATTTTAAGTAGAATATAGTTTTTTTAAGTCCAAAATTCATAAAAATAAAATGTAATTAAAAAAAAAGAAAGAAAACAATAATGTCATTCTTCAATATTTTGATATTCTCTATTGCTTTAACCATGTTTGGTAATAAAAAAAGAATCGAAAAGCATTAAGTACAGAAATTTTCTTAGCTGGCTTTTTGACAAATTGATTTCCCCATATCAAGGACCATCTTGAGACAAAATTGATTGAAACCCTACAACAAACTATGTTTCAAAAACATGATTACAGATGCCTTTATGTCTTATCATTTTCTGGCCTTTATATAACAGAGATTGGAATCAGGACGGAGAAGAAACTTCCCAGCAATTGAAGTCACAGTACTAATAATTTTGTGGCAGGAAAATTGGCATTGATTGAAACTTCTTACTCAACGTTCAATGATGTTTGATTTGGTTTCTTCTTATCCATTTTCTTTGGTTACTTAATGCAGTTTTGTTTTCTGTTATGAACCCATTAGTGGATAACATCCTACATGATTATTGATTCCTAACTTGGAGTGAGGAGTATAGTAGCTCTTACCTCTGGGTTCTTGGGAATTCTTTTTTTTTTTTCTTTTTTGGGTGATCATGGAAATTTGAAGATAGAAAATGAAAGAAAATTGAGTCAGGTTTATAGGTACTTCCATGCAGTGGATGGATTTTCTCTAATCTATTGTTCCACACAGTATGATTGCAATCATAATTTCAATTCTGATTTTAGTTCCACAACAGAGACACTAAATTTCCAAGAGTAGAAAAAGAGATGAAGGGAGAATCTGCTTTTTTATGGAAAAATTTCTGTGTTGTGTTTTTCTAAACTCACATGTACACAGTTTTCATATTCACCCACATTAACCCCCCCCCCAAAAAAAAGACTTATCTCATTTAGTTGTCACTTTTTCTCCCTTCTTTTTTAATAATTAACTAACAAAATATTTGAAATTATAAATTAAAAAATAATTTGAATATTAATTTAATTTAATTTAATTTAATGAATTACTATTAATTAATTAATTCGTTATAAGTTTTATTTATGGATTTAAATCAACTCATCATTATAAGTGGCGTAGTAATCTAATAGTAAATTATTCTAATTTTAAGACAAGGCATATTACAATTAATAAATGCTTATTAGTAGTTATTAAACTCAAGACTCTTTGTATCAAAACTCAATTTAAAATTACCTGTGACTACTCTGGGTATAAAGGTAGGGTAAGAATATATTACTTCTAATCTTATATATAAGAAATAAATAACTAATTTATAAAAATTAAAAAAATTAGTTAAAAGTAATTAATTTTTTTAATTTTATTTTAAATAAAAATTATTTTTAAAAAATATCCTTATTTAATGTGTATACTTTTTTCTTGAAATTAATGACAACTATTACTCATCATTTAAAATACTTATTTAATGAAAG
Organism: Erythrophleum ivorense; assembly: GCA_026724425.1. Lineage (NCBI taxonomy): Eukaryota > Viridiplantae > Streptophyta > Magnoliopsida > Fabales > Fabaceae > Erythrophleum > Erythrophleum ivorense. Next base: position 1,293,564 of record JAIUCV010000034.1, on the reverse strand, counting down.
TCAGAATTGAAATACTATAATTAATATACTAGACATTCGTAATTTGTTTCTCATATTTTAGATCAAATTAAATTTTTTAAAAAATCTCTTATATATAACAATACAATATCAAAAGTTTAAACCTTATATAACATATATATATATATATATATATATATATTATTCAACAACAACAACATGATGATACCACCTATCTTAAAGACCTTTCATTGTAAGTTTATTTCCCTCTCTGTGCATTATTATCTTGCCAACAAGAAAGTTTTATACAAATTTTAATCTATTAATTTTTAAGAGATTAAGTTAATGGAAAAAATTTACATGCACATATTAATTATTTGTGTTAACTACCAATTCTCGGTTTTTGGATAATACATGTTTTATTAATTCAGTATTTAAAAAATAATTATTATCGTTTGACTCTACTAATAAAGGATTAAGTTGTGTTATTTGTGTCAAACCTAGAGCAATTGAACCTAAATTGTTAAAAGAAGAACATTATCTTTTCTCATAAAGTAAGCTAATCAAAGAAGGGTTTATTTATATTATCTTCCATAAAGTTGACGTGGGATTTCGATAATTATTTTGATACTATTAAAAAAATTAAAATAAATTACACATATTCCCTTTAAATTTTACTAAAATTATATAGATTTTTTTTTTATTTTTCAAATATATGCATATAGCCCTTAAACAAAATATTTTCTCATACTTTAGTCTAAATTTAAAATTGTTAAAATATTTTTCATTAACCTAAATACATTTTTTAAACTAAAAAAATTCTTAAATAGAGAATATTCTCATTAAAAAATTCAAAATTAGACTAAAATATAGGGTACTTTTTTATTTTAAAAAAATTTTAATTATATTTCAAAAATAAAAGAGAAATTTTTATAATTTTAATAATATTTTTAAAAATTTTATATTTTACTCAAAAATTTAATATGCATTGGGAATTTGAATTGGCATAGTAGTTCTCTAGATTTTTTTATTTTATTTACACAGTAGTCATTGAGATTTTTTATTTACATAATAGTCCTCTTGATTTGTAAAATATTCAACTACAGAAATAGAGGCCATTTGGATTACTGCTAAATTAAAATTATTTGGGTGATAAAATTTGTTATCATGATTTGGGAGTTTTCCTGCCACATGAATGTCGTTATTGCCTGTCAATTAAATGCTTTTTATTATATTAAAATTTATTCTGTATACTAATTATTTAAATAAGTTAATGGTAATAAAGTTTAATAAGTTTCATTTTTCTTTTAGAAAAAAATTATATTTAAAAACCAAATTTTGTAAAATTTACAATAAAAAATTTAAAAATTAAGATTACTTCAAAAAACCAAAATTACTATTAAGTTTAAGGGACTTATTACTAGAATTTACAAAAAAATTACTATTAGATTTTAAAAAAGTTACTACCAAAATTTAAATTATAATTTTTTAAAAACTTGATAGTAATTTTTTAAAACTCTAATAGTAAGTTCCAATAATTTTAGCTCTTGAAAATAATTCAAAATTTAAAAATTTTATTATAAAATTTTTAAAATTTAAATCCTTAAATATAATTGTTCCTTTCTTCTAATTTGTATGGGTATTTATGCCTCGATTCTTTTTATAGGTTCCATTGGTTTTGTAGGAAAATAATTTTTTAAAAAATAAATTCAAACCCAAAATTTTTGTTATTTGTTTCATTAAATATAGTTTTTGAATTATATGAAAAAAAATGTGACAAATGATAGATAATGATAACGACAAAATAGTTGCGGTTGTGACACAAGTAACGGTAGTAGGACGGCTGCTAATAACAGTACTGGCAGGGTAGATTTTATAATAGGACATAGGAGTTTGGCTTTTATTTAATATTAATTTTCAAATTTTCGTTTCTAGCATAACAAACACACAGAAAATTCTTATGTCTAAATTTGTCCAAATAAAATTCATAAAAAAAATTTTCCATTTCAAATTATTTTGTTTAAAAACACATCTCACCAGGCTACAGAATATTTTTTTAAATTTTCTGAAAACTGACATGTAATTCAATGATTATATTGATTAAAATTACATTAACATTATAGACGAGAAGGAAAATATAATTATTTCTCCGTCAAGGAGATAGTCAATTAGAACAGTTTTCCTGTTTTCAAATTTCTAATTTCGACAAACTACAAATTGAAAAAATAAAATTCAAGGATTTCACCAGAAGTTGCAAATGTGTCCCAAGCAGCTACATTATCCTTTACAAGCAAATAATGCTATAGCTTAAATAAAGAAATTTCGATTATTTGCTTGTACAAAAAATATAACTGTAACAAAGAGAAAAAGAAAGAATTTTTTTTTTCAAAAAAAAAAAGTGGGTATGAAATCATTTAGACGGGCTTCACCTACCTTTTTTTTTTTCTGTCTTCTGAATTCACTTGATCATGATCTGGTGTGTGCTTTGCGTTCATAAATCCTCAAGGCTCGAAGAGAGCATAACCTTCGAAGACTTGCTTTGGAAAATATTGAAGCTTATATATAACACCTGCTAATCCATAGAGATATCAAAAGCCATCATAAGATTCATCATCTATGTATTACTTGCATGTCTGCAACCATGAAGTTGAAGAGAAACTAAGCTACTAAGAACTGGCTAAATGTGATCCTTTGTGATATATATATACACCCACAATCTCTGGAGGTTTGAATGAGGTTGAAGGGCTTCAATCATTTGTTCGGCATCAATAGTGTGGTTCAGTTTTATGACTAATTACGCATGATTAGCTTAGCTGTTCAAGCTTCTTCTTCTTCTTTTTTCTCCAGTCAAATTGTCCCATTAGTTTCATATACACTACCAACATTCTTTATAGGTATTCGGTACTTGCGACCAAATGAGCACATTTGCTCCCATTTTGGTTTGTTTATTGTGATATAATCCGTGATACAATTTTTTTTATAATATTTATTTCTTTTTTTTAAATAGAAGCATGAATTTTATTTTTTATTCTTTTTACTTACTTCTTACTTTTTGTTTACATATTTAAAATTTATTTAACCAAAAGACTATTGCTTTCAAGTTAGATCATTTTCCAATAATGAATAAAAAAATATCAATTATAACAGGAATATGACAAAGATAATTAAAATTGTCCAATTTCAATTTTTTTTTAATTTACCCAGGCTATGAGTTCACTTGGGAAAGTTACAATCTTCAAATTATAATGTTTGCAGGGATAAGAAATAATATTTATATCATTACTTTTGAAATAATAACAATAATAATGATAATAAATAAATATTATTGAATAATGATTATAAAATATAATAAATATTACCAAAGATATATTACATTGAAATTATATGGCAGTGAGCAAACCAAACCCTACAAGCCTTAAATCATGCATCTTGAATTGTTATAATATTGGATTAATTGCATTAAGCATGCAAGTTATAAGAAAAATTATATATATATAATCTTTATATTACAAATATATTAGGGAAGGAATTTTCAAATAAAAATAAAATCAATTTAAGCATCGCACAGACAAGGACATGCAGATACAAGTATGTGCAGTTTCAATCACACTTACCTTTTGCCTTACTTCTCGCTTTTTAAATCTTTTTTGGGAAAATTTTCTTAGGTGCACCTGGAGCATGGTACACCTAAGAAAATTAATGAATAGGATTGAATTTGTATAAGTAAGGTTCATGTGCAGTACAGGTAGAGTCTACATGCAGAATAAATTTTAATCGTTGAGTGTATAAATGACGTGACGCACTGACTCTACGTAAGAATTGCTCCCTTTTTGGGTACTACTTTTAAACCCTTTGATATAATAAAGAGTAAATTATATTACTTCTTTTAAAAATTTAATGAAATTACACCTAATTTTTTTAAAATTACACTCAACTTTTTTGACATTTTTAGTGATATCATAAAAGCCTCATCTTCAACTTATTTTTTATGAGAAAAGTTAATTTTTTGCATACCAGGAAACTGTAACTTTATTAATACAATAGTAAAGTTAATCAAATTGATATTAAGTTTTAACATAAGATTATGATTTTATTCTTAATATAATAATAAATGAAATAATTTTATTTTTGAAATGAAAATGATATAAAATAAATTAGAGAGAAGCTGGATGTAATTTTTCAAATGAAAATGATATTAAGTATAATTTAGCCAATCTTTATAGGAGGCTAGTGTAATTTGATAAAATTGGTAGATTGAAAAACAGAATCCATTATGTGAACTTTTCCATATAAGCAACAAAGATACAATAAGATTAAATAAACAAAAAAGAATTACACTTTTTGTTCATTGCTGTAAATTTTTTAAGTACTGAAGAAGAAAAATAACGGTCATGTTCATACTTTTTGCCAATATTAGTTCATTGAAGCTATAAGAATATACATAAAGCAACTAAGTGAAACAAATTTTCTGTTTTCATATTTTTAATATTTGTTTTCAAATCAGTTTTTTCAAACGAACTTTTTTTAAGATGTGTTTTTAAAACAAATAATTCAAACAGATTTTTTTTTATTTTCTTATTTCCAGAACTTATTCTAAAAAATAATTTGAAAGAATTATTATAAAAACATAAAATAGAGTCAAACAGGCCCTGATCTCTATGCAGCCCAATTTTTGCAATATTGGGTTGGTCATCAAATATTGGGCTTTTCTAGAGCTCACTTGGACTTCAACTTAAAAAGGCCTCCAGATCCAGGCAGCACCTTGAAGCCTTATGTGACCCAGAGACGATTATCTCTCTTGGGACTGAAAAGATTTATTTTCCACCAAAAAAAAAAAGACAGAGAGATTTATAAGTTACAATAATATTACAGTAAAAAACTGTTCATAATATACAAATTATAGTTGTTGCTTGGGAACTCACAACGCCATCATCGGTGAATACAAATCCCTTTGCCAAGTTGTAGCACTGATTAATTAGTAATATTTCTTTTTCTTTTTCTTTTTTAATTAGAGAACTATTGTTATGCTTTTTTCTTTTTGGTCAAAGCCATGTAATTTATTTTAAAACTAATGTTGAATTTGATAAGGCGAAAGTTATCCATTTATGCATTAAAATATGAATAACAATAGTACACAATTATTAGAGTGCAATAAAATATTTTTCACTTCACCCATAAGGGAAGGAGGGGTTGTTCAAGGGATTTGTAAAGGCTGTTACACTTTGAAAGTCCATCCATGGTCAAACATAACAAGGATAACTCAAAAAGGAAAGAAAAATAATTGATTTTTAAAAATAATTTTGAAAATTAATTTATTTGAAGATAAAATTTTGAAAAAAAAAATCAAAATAAAAAATAAAAAGTAGTCTATAAATCCAAGATTAGTTTGAAAATTCATTTGCATCGTGAAAAAAGTATTAAACATTTTACAACACCAACTTTAATACAAAACTGTTCATAATCTCCAAATAATAGTTGTTGCTTGGGAACTCACAACGCTATCATCTGTAAATACAACTCTTTTGCCAAGTTGTAGCACTAAATAATTAGCACTAATTCTTTTTTTTTTAATTATAGAACTATTATTAGATTTATTTTATGTACTTTTTTTTCAAAGCCATGTAATTTATCTTTAAACTAATGTTGAATTTGATTAGGCCAAAGTTATTTAGGCACTAAAATATGATTAACAATAGTACACAACTGTAAGGTGGGCTTCTGAAAAAAAAAAAAGCAATATCTATTTTTTCCCCCTTAATTTCTGACGATAAGATGGAAATCAAAAAAGGTAAAAGATAAAGCAGCGTGTGAATTCTGAAGAGAAGCGAAGTGGGTGGGCTTCGAGGGCTAGCTGATGTGCATTTTTAAGCCAAATAGCCAACGACAGCCAACGAGGGCCATTTTATTCTTTTGGGTTTAGTTTCTTCCATCGATGATTGAAAAGGGACCCACGGGAGCATGAGCTCATTAGGATTGGTTTGCAATTTTGCGTCTTTATGCCGACTCACAGCTTTGATTTATTCATGTGCTGCGCCCATTTGCTTTGCACAGGCGAAAGGGAAAAAGAAATGGTATTTTTTTTTTAATTTTATTATGTAACTATATTTATTTGTTTAACAAGTAAAGTCATAAGAGCCCTATTTTATTTATTTCATTCATATTTTTATTTATTTTTTATTTTTATACCTAATAATTTTATATATTAAATATATGATTAGTATTGGTTGAATAAACATGGAGAAATTTGTTTTTTAAACAAATGGAAACACAGCAATTTAAATACTTGTCAGTATATAATAAAAAAATACTTGTCTCACAGGAGCTTAAAAATTGATAAAAAAACGAACGAAAAAAAAAGGGGAGGATTAAGTGATATGAGGTGAGATATTAGTTGTTTTGATAGGCAATCAAAGTAAAATTTTTTGTTATTATCTAAGTTATTAAAATATAAGTAAATTTTGATTCTTTTAATTAAGATGACGATAAAGTGCTTGTCAAATAGAGAAATAGTGTATATGAGTCAACTTTCTGTTATTTCACTCGCTCTTTCTTTTTATTTTTTTTCTTTGAGGGGCATTTTATCATTTGAAAAAAATTAAATTTAAATACAAATAAGTTAATAATAATGCACTTAATTGATTTAGATATTACCTTGCAATTAACAAAAAAAACTTATTGATCCATTTTAATATTTACTTCTGAGGGGAATGACTAGAGAAAGAAAAATAATGAATTGAAGACGAATATAAAAAGGAGTAAATTATTTAATTAATCTCTAAAAGCATATTCTTTTAAAGATAAAATCGCTCAATTTTAGTTTTTTAAAAATGTTGTCGAAAATGGTTCTTCCTTCAAGCAAAGTACCTTTAACTAATAAATAAGAGCTCATATGATTATTAATTTATGATTTAAACTTGTGTCAGTGATTTTTTTTCCCCTCTGAATGGTATCGTTTTAGACAAATTTTATTGTTAGAATGAAATTGTTTTGGGAGAAATTTTACTTGAACAACATTATTTTTGAAGAAAATATTACATGAGCACATCTAATTATGAGTTAAAAGTTATATGAGCTTTTATTTATGAATTTAAAAAATTTACTTAACAAAGAGATTATTTTAATTAAAAAATATATTTAAATTTAAATTAGATGACTTTTATTTTAAAATATCAAATTAAAAAAAATTAAAAACCAAATCATTAATAAGTCACTCAAGTTCAATGTAACAGTGTATGCTGCGACGTGGAATCAAAAGTGAAGATTCTAGAAGAATAACTTTCCCATTTTGACTGCTGCAAAATCATTAACCTCCAAGGAAGATTTCGTGAGCGGAGCGGAGCGAAGCTACGCGCTTTCGGCCACCAAACTCCATTCCACTCACAAACGTTGTGAAAATTGGTAATTTTTTTCATTTACTTTTTATCATTAATTTAAGAGAAAATTACGTATTTTCAGTTCATAGAATAAAATGTGAAGTTGAGGGGGTTTAGATGAATATTATCTCATCAGGTAATTCTTATAGTATATAAATTTGTTTGACCGGATTTTCAATCTCATAAATAATATCCGTCTTTCTTCTCATTATTACATTAACCTTACGCAACTAATTTATTTATTTTTAAATTTGGAATTTGGACCATTTGAACGTTTAGTTTCTTCATATTTGAAAAGGGAATAATAGGGACTCACGAGAGTAATCATTCTCATTAAAGTTGGTTTGCTTCTTTTTGCCGACTTTTATTTTGATTCGCTATGCAAATTTATATAATATTCAAATTTACAAATAAAAAATAAATATGATTAAGATAGATACATGAAATAAGAAATTGTTCACCATTCATTATTATACTCTTGTGGGTGAAATATTCTCTTTATTGGGTAGGTGTTTGACCGGAATCAATAAGCTTTAGCGATTCTCTTTATTGGGTAGGTGTTTGACCGGAATCAATCAGCTTTAGCGATTCTCTTTATTGGGTAGGTGTTTGACCGGAATCAATAAGCTTTAGCGACCAAGGATACGGTCCCATCCCAGCGAAGTGGTGTGGCGGGGGCATGTGCCAGATTGACAAATTGTGTTATTTGTGTCAAACCTAGAGCAATTGAACCTAAATTGTTAAAAGAAGAACATTATCTTTTCTCATAAAGTAAGCTAATCAAAGAAGGGTTTATTTATATTATCTTCCATAAAGTTAACGTGGGATTTCGATAATTATTTTGATACTACTAAAAAATTTAAAATAAATTACACATATTCCCTTTAAATTTTACTAAAATTATATAGGTTTTTTTTTTTATTTTTCAAATATATGCATACCACCCTTAAACAAAATATTACCTCATACTTTAGTCTAAATTTAAAAATTTTAAAATATTTTCCATTAATCTAAATACATTTTTTAAACTAAAAAAATTCTTAAATAGAGAATATTTTAATTAAAAAATTTTAAAATTAAACTAAAATATAGAGTAATTTTTTATTTTAGTAAAAGTTTAAATATATTTCAAAAATAAAAGAGAAATTTTTATAATTTTAATAATATTTTAAAAAAAATTATATAATTTACTCAAAAATTTAATATGCATTGGGAATTTGAATTGGCATAGTAGTTCTCTAGATATATATTTTTTTATTTACACAGTAGTCATTGAGATTTTTTATTTACATAATAGTCCTCTTGATTTGTAAAATATTCAACTACAGAAATAGAGGCCATTTGGATTACTGCTAAATTAAAATTATTGGGGTGATAAAATTTGTTATCATGATTTGGGAGTTTTCCTGCCGCATGAATGTCGTTATTGCCTGTCAATTAAATGCTTTTTATTATATTAAAACTTATTCTGTATACTAATTATTTGAATAAGTTAATGGTAATAAAGTTTGAGCGAGCATATAGCAGGGTTCCATTTTAATAAGTTTCATTTTTCTTTTAGAAAAAATTATATTTAAAAACCAAATTTCGTAAAATTTACAATAAAAAATTTTAAAAATTAAGATTACTTCCAAAAACCAAAATTACTATTAAGTTTAAGGGACTTATTACTGGAATTTTTAAAAAAATTACTAATAAATTTTAAAAAAGCTCCTATCAAAATTTAAATTATAATTTTGTAAAAACTTGATAGTAATTTTTTCAAATTCTAATAGTAAGTTCCAATAATTTTAGCTGTTGAAAATAATTTTAATTTTTAAAATATGTTATTATAATTTTCTCTTTTTTTATTGACACTTTTTTTTCTTTATTTCTCTATATTTAAAAGACACTTTACTATTTATTCACTTAAAATATATAAATTCATATGGAAATAAGTTAATTATAATGTATGTAAACTGATTTAGATATTATTCTACAGTAAAAAAATTATTGATCAATTTTAACTCTTACTTATATGAGTAACGAATAGAGGAAAAAATAATAATAAAATGAAGATGAATATAAAAAAGTAAATTATTGATTTAATCTTTAAACTTATTTTTGAATTTGTTATTTTAAAAATAAAATCAATTAACTGAATTAAATGACTTTACTTTCAAAATATCAAATTGAAAAAAATAAGGTTTTAAATACCAAATCATTAACTCACTCGGTTCAACGTAACATTGGTATGCCACGTGGAATCAACAGTGTGGATTCTGGATTAATGGCCTTCCCATTTTGACTGGTGCAAGTTGCAACCTTCGAGGACGGTTGCGTGAACGGAGGGACGCACCGTAGTTTAGGTCACCTAATTCCATTCCACTCACAAACATGATGAAAATTGGTAATTTTTTATTTAAGGTTTTAATTTGTTTAAGGTTTAGAATATATTGTTAGTGAGATGTACGCTGAAAATTAAGCTTGAACGTTACTATAAAGCCAGAATAGTATTATAATATTCCATCCTCAACGAGAAAACCCTAAACTAAAGCCAGAATAGTATTCTTTTTGCAACTATGTACCTATTATACATAATATTCCATATTCCATATTAGATCACATCGCCTTCTGCTTTCCAGAAAGTTAAGACGTCTTCACATCTTTATCCAGCTACAAGACAACGCCCAAGAAAGAGAAAAAGGAAAAACAACATACTTTATTAGCGCAGAGATAAGTCACTGATCTAACTAGTTGGATCAGTTTAACTGTAAACAAAATTAATTATAACATTGGTCAAACTGGTTTAATAGCTAATTCATCCAATTTCTACAAGAATGCTTTACATCCAAAACTAAAACTTGGAGTTGGCCAGAAGTGTTTTACAGGTCCAATAATTTCATAAAAGTCTAATTATTTGATTATAACAAAATTAAAATTGAAAGTATTAAACAAAAAGTACATAGATCTATTTTTTTAAGACAAGCTGATGTATTCAAATAGATCCAATTTCTATGTGAAGCCCAATTGTTAACAGATAAAAACTATTCCTAAAGACAAAAAAGAACAATCTTAATTGGCAGTAAATGGAACTTTAAGTTAATTAAAAATATTTTGATAGAAAACTTTAAAATTAGACTTAAAGTGTTACATTTTGAGAAAAAGTCCTTCTAAAACTTTTACAAGGTGCTTTTGTAAGATTTCTTACCTAGTTACCTATTATTTATTTATTTATTTATTATTAAATTATGTAATATTAATTACTCATTAAACATTTGGCATCTCAAGTGGTGAGATGAGCTAAGAGTTTCTTCAGTAGCGCAGACAGTATCATTATTGCTTTGGGGTAGGTCTTGCATTGATCCACGCAAGCGGTGTTTATTTTGATTATTTTTGTATAAACTTATCTGTATTCTCGTTATAACTTTACAAAAGTCAAAAGCAGTATCTCCTACAAGATAAACATTGTATTAGTGGGTAGGCATGGGACCAAAATTATCCTGATTATCAGGATACAAAGCGGATTTCCGGACGCAGATTTCGTTACTAGAGAGCCACAGGGCCGCACCTCTCCCTCCCCCCCACCAACCCCCTTCTCTCTCTCTCTCTCTCTCTCTCTCTCTCTCTCAATTTTGCTTAAATAGATATCCCATTTTGAAATCTGAAACAGAGGCATCCCAACACCCAGCCCACGTTAAAACCGAGCAAAGTGCATGAGCGCTTATTGTCATACCCGGAAGAACACATAATGGATTCCTCTTCCAATGTCCCTCTTCTTCTTTTCTCATTATTCCTTCTTTGTAGTTTCACGCTGCAATCCACTCATGCAATAAGGAAGGTAAGCACGCTTTGCATTCATCTGCACTTGGCATAAATATTTCTCTTCATCATTTGCTTCTCTGCTCTCTCTACTTGCCATAACCTCTGTTCGCAGTCTTACGTTGTATACCTTGGATCACATTCTCATGGCCCAAACCCTTCCTCCGCTGATTTGGACTCTGCCACAAATTCTCATCATGATTTGCTCGCCTCTGTCTGGGGAAGGTTTAGAATTGGAACCCATCAACTTCTTTTGAATGATTTCGGGAACAAGAATCTAATGTTGATATGTTTTGTTTGACAGTTACGAGAAGGCCAAAGAAGCTATGTTTTACTCTTTCAACAAGCACATCAACGGCTTTGCTGCATTACTTGAAGAGGAAGAAGCAGAAGAGATCAAAAGTGAGAGAATCAGTACTTCATCATCATCTTAATTCCAAAATATAGTGTTTGAGCACTGTTTTCATTATTAAAAACTGCTTTATATACTGAGAAAATGTCACTAACTTTGGTGCAGAAAGGCCAAATGTAGTGTCTGTGTTCTTGAACAGAATGCATAAACTACACACAACCAGGTCATATGAATTTCTGGAACTTGAGAAAAATGGACGAGTTGCCGGAGACTCTGCGTGGATTAAGGCAAGATTTGGTCAAAATACGATCACAGCAAACATTGATACAGGTAATTCAGCTCTATATCAACAGAACCAGTAAATTTTATGTTTTCTGGGGAAAAAAAAAACCAAACCAAAGAAAGGTGTGTGTGTTTGTGTCATACTGGGTCAATTTAGGCCAACAGACCCTCTCTTTTCCCGTACATGATTCTTTCCCCTACAATGCTAACTGTCTATTTTCTAAAGTCACAGGCGAATTCCCTTGCCCCCGCTGTCGAAGAGCACCCAAATGGAGTATGGATCGTTGTGGGGTTTGACATTTGGGTTGCTGTCATAGTGTATTATGCTCATTGGTGGTGAGCTTTTTCTTGTTCTTTGCAAGAACCCAAAAATCCTAGTACAGAGACGAAAGCAAATGGCATTTTAGGAAAAAAGAGACGTGCAAGAAAAGAGTAAACACTGAATGGGAAGCGAATCAGGGTGGGGTTCGAGGGCTGACTGGTGTGTCTTTTAGATGAAAAAAAAAACAGCAAGAGACAAACTCGCTTTTATAAGAAGTGACAGCTAGAGAGAGAAATTTAGGCCGAAAAGCCAAAGACTTGCACAGAAAGAGAGAGAGTGAGTGTGGATATCTGGACGAGGTAGGAGGGTGTAGTAATCGAGAGGAGGAAAGGTCTAAGAAAAGGTTTCTCAAGGCTCTTTATTCTAGTCTTTCAAGATTCGTGCATACTTTTCAATCTCAAATAATATCTGTCTTTCTTCTCATTATTACATTAACCTTACGCAACTAATTTATTTATTTTTAAATTTGGACTTTGGACCATTTGAACGTTTAGTTTCTTCATATTTGAAAAGGGCATAATAGGGACTCACGAGAGTAATCATTCTCATTAAAGTTGGTTTGCATCTTTTTGCCGACTTGAAGCTTTGATTTTGATCTGCTATGCACCCATTAGCCAAGCCACATATTTTTTTTCTTGAAATGATCACCGGAAGGCCTAGCCAACGATTGATCCTCAATTTTGGGCTACAAGAATAACCAAATTATGAATTAGCTTTTCCCCTACAAAAGTAAATCAAAATAAAGAGGCAATCTTTTAGTCCCATGATGTTCAAACGATCAATTCTTTTTATAATAAAAGTATGTTTGGTAGGTAAAGAATTTGTGATCATGTTTAACTATTTATGCATCAGTAGTATTTTTATAACAAAAATTATGCCTTCTCACTAACCAAAATTGAGGGTTAATCGTTGGCTAGACCTTGCGGTGATCATAGTTAAAGTGCTTCCTTTATTACTTTCGAAAATGGAAGGGCTTATCTCTACTATGAATTTTCAAAAAGAAAAGAAGAAACAAAACAAAGCCATGTCCATTGGAGGAAGAGGATGGAGAAAGGGTATATTTTACCTTTGTTTTTAATCTTCATATTAAATGGAGAGGTGGCCCTGTCATCCTCTCTCATCATCTCAGGTGAAGTCCACTTCAAAAGATCTTTTTCTTACATGCATGTGCTTCCTCTACACTCACAATTTTTTTTTTCTTATATGAGAAAGTAGCGGGACAGAAAAGGTGAAGGAAACAAAGGAGAATGGTCACAAGCAAAGCATGCCAAGACAAGAGTACATTTTCACTCAATTCCCCTTTTATGAGTCCAATATCCATTTTAAAGAAAAACATCTAAATCAACCCCACACGCTGTAAAATAATAAAGTGAGGTAGTTATTCCTCGTTGTATGCAAATGAAGAGAAATTCATTCCTTTTTTCTCTCTTTGTTCCAAGACCCTTTTGTCTCCATTGTGACGAATAAAAAATAAATATGATTAAAATAGATATATGTAATAAGAAATTGTTCGCCATTAATTATTATACTCTTGTGGGGCTAATATTCTCTTTATTGGGTAGGTGTTTGGCCGGAATCAAGAAGCTTTAGCGACAAAGGATATGGTCCCATCCCAGCAAAGTGGCGTGGCGGGGGCGTATGCGAGATTGACAAGTTGCCTGGTTCCAATACGACTCCCTGCAACAGGTCCATAATTTCTTTATTTATTAAAGTAATTGCTTTAGCCCTATAAAGCATTTGGCGTTATTATCTTGCTCAAGTGCTTGTAAACAGAATTATCACAGAGAGGTAGGTCCCCAAACATTACTTCCTAAGCAGAGATTATTCACCTCTGAAACTCCATAAATGACGACTTAACAAATATATAGTACTTTCTTTTGTGTTATTACGCAAGTAGTTATAAATAGAAATATAACAGAGATTTTTCACGAATGAATGATCGGTAGGAAGCTGATTGGAGCAAGAGTGTTCTACAAAGGGTACGAGGCACACGCCGGCAAGATCATCTCATCGTCTCACAGCGCACGTGACATCATAGGGCACGGTACCCATACCCTATCAATAGCGGGCGGCAACTACGTCCAAGGCGCGAGCGTCCTTAACAACGGTAATGGTACCGCGAAGGGTGGGTCTCCCAAAGCTCGCGTGGCAACCTACAAGGCATGCTGGTCTCCAACAGATGCAGGAGGGTGCACTGATGCTGATTTGTTGGCTGCCTTTGATCAAGCCATAAGTGATGGGGTTGAAGTGCTGTCTGTTCCAGTGGGAGGGAATCAGCATTACCCTGAGGATTTGTTAAGGGATGGGATTTCCATTGGGGCCTACCATGCAGTTGCTAAGGGTGTACTAGTGATTTGCTCTGCTGGTAATGAAGGACCTGACCCCGGAACTGTAAAAAATGTTGCACCATGGGTCATCACAGTTGCTGCTAGCTCAATTGACAGGGGCTTTAATAATAATATTACTCTTGGTAATGGGCAACGTATTAAGGTATCATTTCCCATTGCATCTAACTTTCCTCAACACAACACTACACTATTAACTCTACATGCATGTTAAAATGAGTTAATCTTTAATCGTTAAAAGTATGTTTCATAGTATTATGTGCCCATATGATTGATTGTTTTATATTAACCTGGACTATTAGGGAACCAGTCTTTCCACAGGATTGCCATCTCAGAGATTCTTTACTATAATACGCGGTGGCGATGCCAAGCTTCCTAATGCAACAGTTCAAGATGCGTAAGCATAAACGTTTCAAGACTTGCTGCAATTTACCTTGCTGTTTAGTCATTTTGATTTATATATACAAAATACAATTATATATATTTCTACAGTCAACTATGCAAACCTGGAACACTTGATCCCAGCAAAGTAAGAGGCAAGATATTGATTTGCAAGCACGGAAGGAGCCTAAGGCCACTCGACAAGGGCCAACAAGCTTTACCTGCAAGTGCAGTGTTCTTGGAAAATGATGGAACAAGTGGGGATACAATTACAGCTGACCCTCATGTTTTAGCGGCTTCTGGTTATACCAATAAATCAGCTGGACAAGAAGGCAATGAATACTACAGCAGCACAGAGTAATCGTGATTATTGAATTTGTTAGATTAATGAGAAAGTATATTTGTGGCTAGTAAATGAAGCCGCTCCATTTATACAAATATTGCAGGAACCCTATCGCATTTATGGACAAAGCGAAAACATTTATAGGAATTAGGCCAGCTCCAGTTATGGCTTCATTCTCATCTAGGGGACCCAACATCCTTCAACCAGCCCTCCTCAAGGTCTTTCCATTCTTACCACGTAGCAATATACTTCTTACTTATGCAAATAATAATGGTGTACATATTTACTATTATTTACTTCTTTTCCTTTCAGCCTGACGTAACTGCCCCTGGTTTGAACATACTTGCTGCTTATACACTAGCCACAAGTCCTAGTAATATAGCATCAGATAAGCGTCGGTTTCCATTCAATATACTTTCAGGAACCTCTATGGCATGCTCTCATGTGGCTGCCATTGCTGATCTTCTCAAAGCACATCATCCTAATTGGAGTCCAGCAGCTATCAAATCAGCAATAATGACCACTGGTATATGATATATTCTGATGAGTAGAAAAATTTTTAGGTATACTTAATTTAAAAAATATAAGTAAACAAAATTAGTCATAAAGAAATAATTAAGTATGTTAAACTGAGTTATACTAAAAAGGGTGCCTCATATATATATACATATGTAATTGGTTTAGTCAAACGTACTCAAGAAATCTCTATTATATGCATGTCATGTTTCTTACATAGTTTCCTAACAATTCTCTGGGAATACTATGCCTCCAGCGACCATTCAGGATAACACCAACAATTTGATTCGGGATGGTATTGATGAACAGTCGGCGACTCCATTTGCTTATGGTTCAGGACATGTTCGCCCTAACCTTGCAATAGACCCTGGACTTGTGTATGATCTAAATAAATCTGATTACTTGAACTTCTTGTGCGGTTCTGGATACGAGGAAAGAGTAGTTGCATCCTTTAATTTTAACAAGACATACAAATGTCCAAGTTCTTACAAGATAGAAGATTTCAACTATCCTTCAATCTCATTGTCTCATTTAGGAACAAGGCCTGTAACTATTACTCGTACAGTTACAAATGTTGGGCCTGCAAGCACATATCATGTGACAGTGCAAGCACCTAGAGGAGTTAAGGTTGATGTTCAGCCAAATACTTTGAGTTTTACGAGGACTGGGGAAAAGAAGACCTTTAAGGTTATTTTGCAAGCAACAAGTTTACTCGAAAGTGCAAATTTTTCATTCGGGGAGCTGTCATGGACAGATGAGAAGCACAGAGTTAGGAGTCCTATTGTAGTCTTGTGCTCTGAGAAATGACTGTAAGGAACCTTATTTTAGCAATCCATGGTTTTTGCCAGAGGCTGTGTAGTGTGAGCTTATGTTTCTTTGCATGTATGTGCGTAATTTTTCTATGAAAACAAGAATAATGTGTCTTGTTATTGTTCAAATATATGTAACAGACTTGTTATTCATCAAAATAGAGCTTATGGGTCTACTTTACAGGTTATGGCTCATGATTTGTTTTCTTTGGTTTCTTGCTTTTGGTTATGTGATTTTATTTTAGAGCAAAAGGACGACAATATTTATATATTATAAGGACAGGAGGTGCATATCATCTTGTAACAGAGAAGCTTATAAATTAGTCATCAAATTATTAACTCCAACTCATCTCTTAAAGCTCAAGGACTACTAATAACTTAAGAATCTCATGTTTTGATTATATGGTTATAATTGGAAAATGGCTGGAAGCCTCAAAGTGTGTTTGGTTTCAAATTTAAACATTTCGATAGCATTAATGATAAATTATTTCTTTGATCTTTTAAAGAGATTTTGATTTTTAAGGTCCTCTTATGTCAATTTTATTTACTTGTAGTCTTTCAGAGAAAATTTTCCTAAAATTTATCACCAACTAAAATTTAACATGTATTTATGTCAATGGTTCAATCTCTATTCTTAGAGCTTTTATAACTTCACAACTTTGTAATTTATCATGTAATATGTTCTTACAATGTTTCAAGATTATATAGACCTACAGGTTATTTGATATATGCTTTCATAACCTTACATCTTTAATGAGGTTTTACTAGCTAGTGTGATGAAGAGTAAGCCAGCTTGATGATATATTTAGTGCTGTGGGGTAAATTCAAGTCAAAATATTCTATGTAAACAATGTCAATCTTCTCACTAGAATTGGTAGTTTCAAAATCCTGTTTAAGAAATTAAGAGAACCCAAAATTGAAGCTTGTTTTTATTAAGACCGAGGACGTGATGGAGCAGAAGCAAGACTTATAAGTTACCCAAGAGAGGCATGATATCTAGGCTTATCAATACACACATGATTTAAGAAACTCCTTTGTGTAAAAGTTTATGTATTTACTTATTTATTATTGTCGATTCCTATTAATGCATGACTCATTTATAAGTACAATCAAACAACAACATGGCAAACTGAGGCTACAAAAAACAAACAAATAAATTATACAATAAAATGAGAGGTGTTTTGAAATACCTCATTACAATTATGTAATTTACTCTTTCTGCCACTTCGGACTCTTGGCTTAACAAATAAGAGTGTACCGCTCCAACCGGCAAGCCAAAAGCCTACTTGGCAACACCGGACTGACAATTTGTATATTTTTACAAAGAATTAATGTATCCAGGTGACCAGAATTAAGAAGGTTGGACCGAAGAGCATTTTCACAAACTACCGATTATTTCCAACACAAACTCAATCCAATATCTCAGCCCAAAGTAGCTTCAAATTTATGAAAGTTGGACTTATAGGCCCCTTTAGTCCAACCGAAAAAGAAAATGAGAGTTAAAAAAAGTCACCAAACTCTAAAATTCCCAGGAAAGTCTAATATGAGCCACAATATTTGAATTAATTTTCTTATTTTTATAAAATTGCATAATTTTTTTAATAATAATATGATATGTGTATAATTTTTATAAATAAATTTCATATTTTAATTAAAAAGTCAAATAATAAAAATATAAAGAGTTGCAGCTAAGTCTAATTCTATCTTGCAATTATGTGGACCTAATTAATCAAAAGCACAAAATGTTGATATCAATTTTATCACGACCCTAAATCCTTAGCTGCATAAACTTACTCAACCTAATAAGTTTAAAGAAACACACTCACTTTGACCACAATAAAAATTAAGAAAGATACAACAATCACACCGCACTTCTAAATCATGTTTGATTTCACATAAATAGGGTTACCTAAAAATTCAACAAAACCTCTTCTTAAAAATCAATGTTTTTCAACCTTAACAACCAGTCAACAATACTGTAATTAACACTTTTTTCAAAACAAATTCAACACATAAAAGTTATGATCATTACAGAGCCTACAAATATCACAACTCTTGTCCTGCTCAAACTCAATCTATCATCTAGTAGCCATAACATCATAGGTTCTAACATTCTAGCTAGAATTAACATTCTAGCTACTAACAACTATTATAATCAATTTAACTAAATGCATCACACCTAAGTTCCTTATCATTGCTACTGGCTTTAGATTTAAGTTTTTCAATTTAAGCTTCCATATTTTGAATTGAACGAAAAAAAATAGTATTTTATAAAGTTGGAAATTAAAGATTAAAAAGTGGGTAACGCAATTTAAAAGCCCAAATTAGAAATCTCCAACCAACCAAAGCTTACCCACGGTGAAGGAAGAAGAGAAACGCAGCTGCGACAAGTTGAACACCCTTGAAGGTGGAATGGGGCTAAAATACAAGAGGAAGGGGAAAATAGAAGAAGCAAAACGAGATGAAAAGAAAGAAATGGAAGAAGATAGGAAATGGAGCATATCCCACCGTGTTTGAGCTTCACCTCCACGGCTGCACACGGTGAGAGAGTTGGAGATGCAGGGGGGAACACGAGGTGGTGGCCTGAAACAAGACGGCGATACTCGGAGGAGGACGGCGGAGCTCACGGCTTGGACGAAGCAAAAAGGGAGCTGCATTTTTAAAGAGAAACGTTGGACTACAGCGAAGAAGAGAAAAGGAGATAAAAGAAAAGAAGTGGAAATGGAGAATGGGTACTGGAATTTCATCTACTGGAATCAAATTAAGATGCAACAATTTTTTTTTTTAATGGACGTATAGGAAATGAAGTGATAATTATACTTAATAAGAGCTTCACGAGAATCTTAATCGCCTGGCTTTTTATAAAAAGTGTCTACAATTTTTTTGTTAAAATTATAAAATAATTTAAAAAATATACATATATATATATATATAGATATACATATTTTTAAGGTAAACTGGGCCACATTGGCCCAGGATAACCAGCCCAACCTTACTTGTTTTCTTTTGTTTTTTTCTTTTGGGACAGCCCAGCCCGACTTGGTGGGACGATACCAGGCGAGTTGGAGTAAATGATGAAAACCAAACAATTAGGACTAAATTAGAAAAAATATAAACTATAGAAATCAAATTAAAAATTTAGGTAAATTATAAGGGTCAAATAATTAATTTTATTAAAAAATATTTAGAACTTGCCTTTAAAGAATATAAACTTATGTTTGAGGCACTTAAGAGTTTAGCAAGTCACATATATCAATATACTAGTGGCTTGACTTATACAAGAATATATGTTAATATTTTATATAAACTATTTAGATAAATAACATCATTAGTAATTAATTTTTTAATATTTAAAAAATAAAAGTATGTAGTTGTACAAAGAAGTTAAATAACTTCTCACTTTCCTGTTATTTCAATAATAACTTATTTATTGGTTGGCACTTATTTAAATTTATTTCATTTTATTTTATCAATAAATGATTTTAGATCTAAGACACCAAAAGGTCCCAAAACCATATTTACATGCACTAAAGTGCATGTTAACTTTTTTTAATTTATTTGTAAATAATTTCTTTTAAATTTAAATTATAATAACTTCTATGTTCTTAAAATAATAGAAAGAAATGTGAAGTTATTTAACTTCTTACTTTCCCATATGTATATTAATTAACTTCCTTTTTATATTATAATTTTATATTATATTATATTTTTATTTACAAATAATTAAAATTTTGGAAAGTCTGGAAATTAATTTAAAAGAAAAATACAAACTATAAGAATCAAATTTAAAACTCAAGTAAACTTTGGAAACCAAATAATTAATTTTTTCTTTATATATATATATATATATATTATTCTCTCATCTCTCAGCACATGAACCTTTTATGTAATTAAAAAGAATTGTTATCCTTGTCTTATATAAAATATAAATCATTATTTTTTTAATATACTTTATTATTTAAAATATAAGTTCCACTTTAAAGTTTGTTTTTTTTAATATACGAGTGCTAATAACAGTATTGGCAGGGTAGATATTATAATAGGACATAGGAGTTTGGCTTTTATTTAATATTAATTTTCAATTTTTCGTTTCTAGCAAAACAAACACAAAGAAAATTCTTATGTCAAAATTTTTCCAAATAAAATTCATACAAAAATTTTCCATTTCAAATTATTTTGTTTAAAAACACATCTCACCAGGCTACAGAATATTTTTTGAATTTTCTGAAAACTGATATGTAATTCAATGATTATATTGATTAAAATTACATTAACATTATAGACAAGAAGGAAAATATAATTATTTCTCCGTCAAGGATATAGTCAATTAGAACTGTTTTCCAGTTTTAAAATTTCTAATTTCGACAAACTATAAATTGACTAAAAAATTCAAGGATTTCACCAGAAGTTGCAAATGTGTCCCAAGCAGCTACATTATCCTTTACAAGCAAACAATGCTACAGCTTAAATAAAGAAATTTCGATTATTTGCTTGTACAAAAAATATAACTGTAACAAAGAGAAAAAAAAAATGAAAAGGTTTTTTTTTAAAAAAAAAGTGGGTATGAAATCATTTAGACGGGCTTACCTTTTTTTTTTTTCTCTCTCTCTTCTGAATTCACTTGATCATGATCTGGTGCGTGCTTTGCGTTCACAAATCCTCAAGGCTCGAAGAGAGCATAACCTTCGAAGACTTGCTTTGGAAAATATTGAAGCTTATATATAACACCTGCTAATCCATAAAGATATCAAAAGCCATCATAAGATTCATCATCTATGTATTACTTGCATGTCTGCAACCATGAAGTTGAAGAGAAACTAAACTACTAAGAACTGGCTAAATGTGATCCTTTGTAATATATATATACACCCTCAATCTCTTGAGGTTTGAATGAGGTTGAAGGGCTTCAATCATTTGTTCGGCATCAATAGTGTGGTTCAGTTTTATGACTAATTACGCATGATTAGCTTAGCTGTTCAAGCTTCTTCTTCTTCTTTTTTCTCCAGTCAAATTGTCCCATTAGTTTCATATACACTCCCAACATTCTTTATAGGTATTCGGTACTTGCGACCAAATGAGCACATTTGCTCCCATTTTGGTTTGTTTATTGTGATATAATCCATGATATAATTTTTTTATAATATTTATTTCTTTTTTTTAAATAGAAGCATGAATTTTATTTTTTATTCTTTTTACTTACTTCTTACTTTTTTTTTTACATATTTAAAATTTATTTAACCAAAAGACTATTGTTTTCAAGTTAGATCATTTCCCAATAATGAATAAAAAAATATCAATTATAACAGGAATATGACAAAGATAATTAAAATTGTCCAATTTCAATTTTTTTTTTAATTTACCCGGGCTATGAGTTCACTTGGGAAAGTTACAATCTTCAAATTATAATGTTTGCAGGGATAAGAAATAATATTTATATCATTACTTTTGAAATAATAACAATAATAATGATAATAAATAAATATTATTGAATAATGATTATAAAATATAATAAATATTACCAAAGATATATTACATTGAAATTATATGGCAGTGAGCAAACCAAACCCTACAAGCCTTAAATCATGCATCTTGAATTGTTATAATATTGGATTAATTGCATTAAGCATGCAAGTTATAAGAAAAATTATATATATATAATCTTTATATTACAAATATATTAGGGAAGGAATTTTCAAATAAAAATAAAATCAATTTAAGCATCGCACAGACAAGGACATGCAGATACAAGTATGTGCAGTTTCAATCACACTTACCTTTTGCCTTACTTCTCGCTTTTTAAATCTTTTTTGGGAAAATTTTCTTAGGTGCACCTGGAGCATGGTACACCTAAGAAAATTAATGAATAGGATTGAATTTGTATAAGTAAGGTTCATGTGCAGTACAGGTAGAGTCTACATGCAGAATAAATTTTAATCGTTGAGTGTATAAATGACGTGACGCACTGACTCTACGTAAGAATTGCTCCCTTTTTGGGTACTACTTTTAAACCCTTTGATATAATAAAGAGTAAATTATATTACTTCTTTTAAAAATTTAATGAAATTACACCTAATTTTTTTAAAATTACACTCAACTTTTTTGACATTTTTAGTGATATCATAAAAGCCTCATCTTCAACTTATTTTTTATGAGAAAAGTTAATTTTTTGCATACCAGGAAACTGTAACTTTATTAATACAATAGTAAAGTTAATCAAATTGATATTAAGTTTTAACATAAGATTATGATTTTATTCTTAATATAATAATAAATGAAATAATTTTATTTTTGAAATGAAAATGATATAAAATAAATTAGAGAGAAGCTGGATGTAATTTTTCAAATGAAAATGATATTAAGTATAATTTAGCCAATCTTTATAGGAGGCTAGTGTAATTTGATAAAATTGGTAGATTGAAAAACAGAATCCATTATGTGAACTTTTCCATATAAGCAACAAAGATACAATAAGATTAAATAAACAAAAAAGAATTACACTTTTTGTTCATTGCTGTAAATTTTTTAAGTACTGAAGAAGAAAAATAACGGTCATGTTCATACTTTTTGCCAATATTAGTTCATTGAAGCTATAAGAATATACATAAAGCAACTAAGTGAAACAAATTTTCTGTTTTCATATTTTTAATATTTGTTTTCAAATCAGTTTTTTCAAACGAACTTTTTTTAAGATGTGTTTTTAAAACAAATAATTCAAACAGATTTTTTTTTATTTTCTTATTTCCAGAACTTATTCTAAAAAATAATTTGAAAGAATTATTATAAAAACATAAAATAGAGTCAAACAGGCCCTGATCTCTATGCAGCCCAATTTTTGCAATATTGGGTTGGTCATCAAATATTGGGCTTTTCTAGAGCTCACTTGGACTTCAACTTAAAAAGGCCTCCAGATCCAGGCAGCACCTTGAAGCCTTATGTGACCCAGAGACGATTATCTCTCTTGGGACTGAAAAGATTTATTTTCCACCAAAAAAAAAAAGACAGAGAGATTTATAAGTTACAATAATATTACAGTAAAAAACTGTTCATAATATACAAATTATAGTTGTTGCTTGGGAACTCACAACGCCATCATCGGTGAATACAAATCCCTTTGCCAAGTTGTAGCACTGATTAATTAGTAATATTTCTTTTTCTTTTTCTTTTTTAATTAGAGAACTATTGTTATGCTTTTTTCTTTTTGGTCAAAGCCATGTAATTTATTTTAAAACTAATGTTGAATTTGATAAGGCGAAAGTTATCCATTTATGCATTAAAATATGAATAACAATAGTACACAATTATTAGAGTGCAATAAAATATTTTTCACTTCACCCATAAGGGAAGGAGGGGTTGTTCAAGGGATTTGTAAAGGCTGTTACACTTTGAAAGTCCATCCATGGTCAAACATAACAAGGATAACTCAAAAAGGAAAGAAAAATAATTGATTTTTAAAAATAATTTTGAAAATTAATTTATTTGAAGATAAAATTTTGAAAAAAAAAATCAAAATAAAAAATAAAAAGTAGTCTATAAATCCAAGATTAGTTTGAAAATTCATTTGCATCGTGAAAAAAGTATTAAACATTTTACAACACCAACTTTAATACAAAACTGTTCATAATCTCCAAATAATAGTTGTTGCTTGGGAACTCACAACGCTATCATCTGTAAATACAACTCTTTTGCCAAGTTGTAGCACTAAATAATTAGCACTAATTCTTTTTTTTAATTATAGAACTATTATTAGATTTATTTTATGTACTTTTTTTTTCAAAGCCATGTAATTTATCTTTTAAACTAATGTTGAATTTGATTAGGCCAAAGTTATTTAGGCATTAAAATATGATTAACAATAGTACACAACTCTAAGAGTATAATAAAATATTTTCTGCTTCACCCATAGGGAAATGAGGGATTGCTCAAGAGATTTGTGAAAATTGTTACACTTTGACAATCTACAGAATAAAATGGATAATTACTAGTTTATTTGGTACACAAAAAGTAAAGTAAAGAAAAGGAAAAGAAAAAAAAAGTAATTTTTTAAATAAAAAGTATTCATAATATTCTTACTTTTAATGATTGAATAATTATTATTAGAGAATATTAAATAATTATTAAATAATAATTATAAAGATAAAATTAAAATTTTTTCCAAACTTTTTATTTTTCCTTTCTTTTTCTCTCTCCATTTTTTGCTACCGAATGGGTCGTACAAGAAAAGGAAAAAATAGTTAATTTCTAAAAATAATTTAAAAAATGAATTTATTTTATGGTAAACCTTTGAAAAAAAAATTTAAGATAGAAAAGTAAAAAATGGTCTACAAATTAAAAATTGATTTGGAAGTTCATTTATGCTATAAAAAAAGTGTTAATCATCCCACAATATCTATTTCAAATAATATTTATCTTGAGTCACTTATGCAAATTTGATATAATTTTAATTTTATTTAAATTATCTTAATAAAAACACATGTAAAAAGATAAAAGAGAAAAGAAGAAATAAAAAAAGGAAAAAACATTTACAAAAACAAACTTGACATTAAAAGAGAACCTAAGTTTTATATATCCAATGAAAGAATCAAAACTCATGTAGTTCAAATGTGATAAAAATTATATGTCATTTGATTGAAAATTTTTTATTGTTTTTTATGAAAAAAGTAAAAAATAAGAATAACTTAATTTTTATAAACAAAAATAAGTTATTGTTAGTTAGTGTATATTAATTTTTGAAAACCAAATTGATTCCTCACTTTTTTACTATCTTCATTTTCTCTTTTTTATTTTTTTTTTTGAATTTTTGAAAATAAATTATATATATATATTTTAAGATGTGATCTAACACACATAATAAACTCTAAAGCAATAACGAAAAAATGAAAATAACAAAAAAATAAATAAATAAACAAGCAATTAAGATGCATATGTATCATTCCAAAACAAAATCAAACAAGAAGAGTTGTGCCTGTCTTCAATCAAATATCACTTATTCAAATCATTCACAAAAAATAAAAGAAACCCAAAATATTTACCTTTCTCTCTCTTCATTCCAAAATAAAGATTTATTCTCCAATACCGCGTCATGCATTTGCTACCATGATGTTCAAATAACGAAGCAAATCAAAATAAAAAGTTAAAAATGCTTTTAAATCAATAATTAAAGCTCAAGGTATAAGCATAAAGATGCAAATCAAAGCATAAAGAATGATTGCTCTCGTGGGTTCCTATTGTCTCTCTTTTCATACATCAATTAAGGAAAAAATTAGGGACTTCACATCAACGAAGACGTAGGTCAACAACGATTCAACATAACCTTCATAAAAGCATATGTGCCAGACAAATATCATATTACAAAATAACCTTTGGCTCCCAAGACCAACCCGTTTTTAATTTTAATTTTTACACCCAACCTAATTCAACTCAATTTAATCAAATAAGACGACACACACCGGACCTGGTGAATACCAGTAATCTTGTGGCCATTTTGAAGAAAAGATAGATAGACTTTTTTGTTCTTTTTAAAAACAAAACAAATAATTAAATAAAAAGTATGTTTTTAAAATCGGATCGGTCATTGAACCGATAAAAACATAGGTTCATATTTTATTGGTTAAACCATAGTCAAATTGGTAGTAATTAATTATATTTTTTTAAGAGTTTATATATTAAAATTTTAATATAAAAAATAAATTTTAAATATTTGATTACTAATTTAATATTTCTTAAGATATTACAAAAATTATTTTAAAAATTTTAAATTATATTAAGATTCTACTTATTATTAAAAAATAAAAAAACAAAAACTAAATAGAAATTTTGATTAAATAAATTTATATTTGAAATATATGTTATTAGGAAATTGAATATAAATATAACAGAAATCAAGCATAAAAAATAATAAAGTATATATATTTTATTTTTTTTATATTATCTATTTTTTTAATATATATATATATTTTAACTCCTTTCTTTTTTATTGTCTTTTATTTTTAATTTATTAAATTTATTTGAGATAAATTATTTTGTTATATAAATTTTTTTTTTAAATAAAAAATAAGTATGGACTGGTTTAAACTGATTTTGCTTAGTTCAGTTTTGATCAATTATTGACTGATTTTTTAACTAATTAATTTTTTAACCCAATTAAATGAGATCAAAAATCGGTTGTTAGACCGATCTGATCCAATTTTTAATTCATTATTAGAAGCGAAAAGAAAGTCAAATTGAGTTTGAGCGTGAGACTGGAGCAGTCGGGACAGGTCCCTTCTAACCTCGTGGCTTTCACGGACTCCCCATCACCTTACGCGCCTTCCAACGAGGAAACGGCTAGCGTGTAGAACATGGGGCCCGCTGTAACGTTGCAGACTGCAGAGCACGGAATCTTGTGAGGTTTGAGAATGTGATGACACTTGAGTTGGCGAACCCATCGGGCCCAAGTTTTGGACCATCTTCTATTGTTCTTTGCAAGAACCCATGTAAAAAAACATGAGACATCGTTTAGGAAATAAGAATAAAAAATAATTTTGTGAATAAAAAATAATTTCTATATTTTTATTTTTAAAATAATAAAAAATAAGTATTATTAAAATAATAATTAAATAAACATAATAAACATTATACATAAAAATATAAATAAAGTATGTTTCCTCTATCAAAACCAAACACGTTGTCAATAAAACCATGAGAAAAAACAATTAGCTTTTTTTCTTAAGAAAATAAAAAAAGTAATATCTATTTTTTATACGATGGAAATCGAAAAAGGTAAAAGATAAAATAGCGTGAGAATTCTAAATGGGAAGGGAAGAAGGTGGGCTTCGAGGGCTAGCTGATGTGCCCTTTAAGCAAAATAGCCAACAACAGTCTCAAACATTAGACCGCTTCATGCATGTGCTCCCATGATGTTCAAATAACGAAGAAAACCAAAATAAAAAGTTACAAATCCATTTTAAATCAATAAATTAAAGCTTAAGGTATAAGCATAAAGATGCAAATCAAGACAGTTTCCGTTTTCGAACATCAATTACGGAAAAGGTTAGGGACTTCACACATGTATGTACGATGACCTTTATCAACCCCGACTGAATGTAACCTTCATAAAAGCACGCCAAGACGGAACATTGCGCCTGTGGGCCAGACAAATATCATTTTAAAAAAATGATGCATGTGCTGAGCCCATTTGCTTTGCGAAAAAGGAAGGAAAAAGTAAATTTTTTTTGTAATTTTTATTATATTTTTGTTATTATTATTTAACTATATATATTTTCATTTTTTATAAATTAAAATATGAGAATCATATTCCATCTATTTCATTATATTTTTGTTTTCTTTTTTTACTATCATACCTAATAATTTTATGTTCTAAAAGAGTCATTAGTATTGGTTGAATACATAGGGAAATTTATTTTTTTAAAAGAAGCCCAACAATTTTAATACTTATCAGTATATAATGAAAAAAAAAGGAATAATACATGTAAATAGAATCAATATCACCGTCCTGGATTTAAATATATGTTCACATTTAGATTGTCTCACAGGAGCTTAAAAATTGGAAATAGAAAAAACGAAGGAAAAAAATAAAGCGGCGGTGGATTGAAAGTGATATAAGGTGAGAAATTAATTGTTTTGATAGGCAATCAAAGTAAAATTTTATGATATTATATAAGTTATTAAGATATTAATGAATTTTGGCCCTTTCAATTAAATAAATAATAAAATATTTTTCAAATAGAGACAAAATGTATATACGTTAATTATTTTCTATTTTTTTTATTCACCCTCTTTTTTCTTTCTATTTAAAAGGCACTTTATAATTTATCTGTTGAAAAGGATTTAAATTCATATGCCAATAGGTTAATTATAATACATGTAAACTGATTTAAATGTCACTCTATGGTTAAAAAAAAAAAACTTATTGATCAATTTTAATTCTTACTTATATGAGTAACAGGTAGCGGAAAAAATAATAATAAAATGAAAAAGAGTATAAAAAGAATAAATTATTGATTTAATCTTTAAATGAATTTTTTTAATTTGTTCTTTAAAAAAATCACTTAATTTTAGTTTTTAAAAAATGTTGTTACTATCAAAATAGTCCCTCCTTTAAGCAGTACTCTTAATTAATGAATAGAAGTTCATGTGACTATTAATTTATAATTTAAACTTATCCAAGTGACATTTTTCCCTCTAAATGGCATGTTTTAAACAAATTTTATTGTAAGAATGAAATTGTTTTGGGAGAAATTTTGCTTAAACAACATTATTTTTGGAGAAAATACTACATGAGCAAGTCTAATTATGAGTTCACAGTTATATGAGCTTTCATTTATTAATTAACAAAATCATCATTTTAATTAAAAATAGACTTAAATATTAATTAAACGACTTTATTTAAAATATCAAAATAAAAAAATAATTTTTTAAAAACTAAATCACGTAGAATAGCCGTCCCATTTTGACCGGTCTAAGTTGCAACTTCTGAGGACGGTTGCGTAAACGGAGGGAAGCAACGTGCTTTAGGTCACCTAACTCCATTCCACTCACAAACGTTATGAAAATTGGTAATTTTTTATTTACTTGTTATCATTAATTTAAGCGAAAATTAAATATTTTCGGTTCATGTAATAACATGTGAAGTTGAGGTGGCTTAGAGGAATATTATGTCGGTAATTCTTATAGTACATAAATGTGTTCGGCCGGATTTTTTTCGCATTTAAGATGTTAAATTTGAGACAAGAATCAAATGTAATACATGTACCCAAATAACGCATGAACTATGATATATATCATATTTTTTTTGTTAGAGTAAATTATATAGATTTTTTTTATTTTTGTTTAAATTATATATATTTTTATTTATAAAATATATAAAAGTCTTCTATAAAATAAAAAATTACACTATATTTCAGTTTAATTTTTAATTTTTAATTAAATTATTTTTCATTTGCCTAAATATATATTTTTTAACTAAAACAATATTTTCTCTTGTTATTTTTATTTATGTATATTTAGATATAATTAGATGAAGAATCACAAAAGTAAAGGTATTTAATTTACCAAATAGCAAGACTTCTAATTTATATCCAACAAAAATACTCAATATGTATTTAAATTAATTGAAATTATTTTAATAAAAAATTTTAAAATTGAATTAAAGTGTTACATCTTGAGGAAAATCATCCCGATTGAAAGTTTTTGGAAAAATTGGTTTTTGAAACTCTCATGTGTTAATTTTGAAAGCTACATATTTTATATCATTGTTATTTATATTGACTTAAGATTATGTGATAGTTATGACTATGTATGTACTTTGTATTTAGATTCCTTTTAAGAAATCTAATTATTGTGTTGTGAAGTATAGTTTCATATTTTAAAAAGTGTTTTTGTAAGATTTGTAAAACATATAAATATATTATCAATAACATAATTGATGGGATTTAATACATAAATAAGAACACATAAATGCTGTCATAATTATGATTATGAGAAATAATTAATTCTACATGTGTACTTAATTTTTTCACATGTTATTGAGGTATAATAGGATTAGTTAATTCTTCTCCCTTTAACCCTAAACATTACAGTGGCTATTATAAGAAAGTACATCCTAAATTACGGTAAAAGAAAATATAAAACCTTAACTTAAATAGTTTCATACTGAATTTTCTTATTACGAGTTTCAATAAGATTCGTAGTTTACATTTTTATGACCACTAACCAAATTTAGATATAATATTTTAATGTGTGTTTAATCTAATTATTAAATAATCACTTTAATAATTATTTGGACCTAATTATTTATTGGATCATTCGTCAACTCATATATTTTAAAAAATAAAATAAATAAAACAATTAATGTGAGCCCATGCAAAATATTCCCACAAGATTTCTTACCTACTTACCTATTAATTATTTATTTATCATTTATTATTAAATTGTGTAATGTTACTTACTCGTTAAACATTTGGCCTTCTAGGCGATAGAGTTAAGCTAAGACTTTCTTCAGTAGTGTAGGGAGTGTCATCACTTCTTCTGGGTAAGTCTTGCATTGATCCACACAAGTGGTGTTAATTTTGATAAATTGTAAGAGAAAGAGTATATGAAATCTGCGCAAATAGATTTCGCTCACCTGTTTCTTCTTTTTTGTAAATTATTTCTCTCAATTTATTTGATAAAAAAAAAAAAAACAATGATCTGGTGTGTGCTTTGCATTCATAAATCCTGAAGGCTCGAAGAGAGCATAACCTTCCAAGACTTGCTTTGAAAAATATTAAAACTTATATATAACACCTGCTAATCCATAAACATATAATATATATTAAATACCTAATGAAAAAATTGCCCGCACGCGTCCCTTTCTAGTCTCCGTAACATTTGGATTCAGGATCTCTCTAATGTGTATTGTGCAAGAAAAAGGATTTACATTATTTAGATTAATTTAAATAATTTAGTTTTATTTTTTTAATACTAGAAATTATTTTCAAAAAAATTGTAATTAAAAGATTTATTTTGTTTTCTTTAAATTTTTTTGAATTGAAAAAATAAAATTTAAACTATCTGAATTTTAAATTATCTAAATTCTCTTTTAGTTGGCCATTATGTCCGGCCAAAGAATAAAAAAGGTTGGCCATTATGTGATCACTTCTTTGTTAGTTCTATCACATCTTGTCATGGGTGTTTATAACTTGGATTTTGATCCAATTTGATATTTAATTCAATTTTAATTTGATTTTAAAATTAAAATTTATTGTCTTAATTTAGTATCAAGTAGGATTGGGTTAATATTAAGTAGCTTTTTTTTAATTTAATAATAAAATTATAAAATAACTCAAAAAATTTTTATATAAATATTTATAAAATTACATTTTATCCTGAGAAAATTAAAATTTTGATATAAATATTTATAAAAAATATTTTTTTTAATTTTTTTGACTGGGTTTAGCCAATATAGCCTATAGAGCTTACTTTAATTTATTATTAAAATTATAAAATAACTCTTAAAATAAAATTTTTTTATATAAATTCTTATAAAATTATATTTTATTTTTAAAAAATTAAAATTTTGATATAAATTTTTATAAAAATATTTTTAAAATATTTTATTAAAATTATAAAATAACTTTTTGGTCTCAAGGCCAACTCGGTTTTGATTTTAATTTTTACATCCAACCTAATTCGACTCAATTTAATCAAATAGGACGAGACACACTGGATCTGGTGAATACCAGTAATCTTGTGGCCATTTTGAAGAAAAGATAGGTAGATTTTTTTTTTGTCCCTTTTAAAAACAAAACAAAACAAATAACTAAATAGAAACGAAAAGAAGGTCAAATTGAGTTTGAGCGTGAGACTGGAGCATTCGTGACAGGCCCCCTCCTAACCTCGTGGCTTTCACGGACTCCCCATCACCTCACGCGCCTTCCAACGAGGAAACGGCTATATTGGACCATCTTCTATTGTTCTTTGCAAGAACCCATTAATAAAAATAAAAAATAATTTTGTGAATAAAAACATTTGTCTATTTTTTTATTTTTAAAATAATAAAAAATAAATATTATTAAAATAATAATTATATAAACATAATAAACATTATACATAACAATATAAATAAAATATGTTTCCTCCGTCAAAACCAAACATGTTGTCAATCAAACCATGAGAAAAAACAATTAGCTTTTTTTCTTAAGAAAATAAAAAAGGTAACGTCTATTTTTTCCCCTTAATTTCTGACGATACGATGGAACACGAAAAAGGTAAAAGATAAAGTAGCGTGAGAATTCTGAATGGGGGAAGGGAAGAAGGTGGGCTTCGAGGGCTAGCTGATGTGCCTTTTAAGCAAAATAGCCAACAACAGTCAACGACAGCAATTTTATTCTTTTGGGTTTAGTTCCTTCCATCGATGATTGAAAAGGGACCCACAGGAGCAGTGAGCTCATTAGTTATTGGTTTGCAATTTTGCGTCTTTGTGCCGACTCTGAGCTTTGATTTATTAATGTGCTGCGCCCATTTGCTTTGCACAAGCGAAAGGGAAAAAGAAATGCTAATTTTTTATTTTTATTATATTTTATTATTTAACTATATTTATTTATTTCATTTATTTTTTATTTTTATATCTAATAATTTTTCATATTAAATATATTATTAGTATTGGTTGAATAAACATGGAGAAATTTATTTTTTTAAAACAAATGGAAACACAGCAATTTAAATACTTGTCAGTATATAATTAAAAAAAAATACTTGTCTCACAGGAGCTTAAAAATTGGTAAAAAAACGAAGGGAAAAAAAGGGGAGGATTAAGTGATATGAGGTGAGAAATTAATTGTTTTGATAAGCAATCAAAGTAAAATTTTATGATATTATATAAGTTATTTTAAGACATAAGTAAATTTTGGTTCTTTAATTTTAAAGATGATAAAGTGCGTCTTAAATGAGGAAAAAAGATGTATGGAGCCTTTTTTGTTTCAATTACTCGCTCTTTTTTTTAATAATTTTTTTTTCATTTAAGAGATATTTTACTATGTATTCATTTAAGAGGATTTAAATTTAAATGACAATAAGTTAATAATAATGCATGTAAATTAATTTAGATATTACCTTGCAGTTAAAAAAAGTTATCAATCATTTTTAATACTTACTTGTATGAATAATAACTAGAAAGAAAAAATAATAAATAGAAGATGAGTATTAAAAAAACTAAGATATTCTTATAGTATTAAAATTTTAAAATCATTAAAAAATTTGAAATCGGGATCTCTTCAATGCGCACAGTTTATGAGAAAAGTTATGGATTATTTATATTACTTAAAATGATTAAAATTTCATTTTTTAATATTAAATATTTTAAATTTATAGTAAAAAATATTTTTATTATACATTTTTTAATAAAAAATTTAAGTCGCCGAAATTTTGAATGGTTTAAATCCTTTTTTTAGGCCAATGAATGAAAAATTTAAGTCACATCGTGTGGCCCTTCCTCAGAGCCTGAAGAAAAGACAGATAGATTTAAAGACAAAACAAATAAATTAATAAATAGAAACGAAAAAAAGGTCTAATCGAGTTATTTGGCGCATTTAGTACGGGAATTAACGGCTTTTTAACAAACATATACAGTGGGACATGTCCCATCCTGACGTCGCGGGTTTCACAAACTCCCCCTCACTTCACGCGCCTTCGAACGAGGGAATGGATAGCGTGTAGTACGCCGGCTTTTGCGTTGAAATTTTTATTCCAATAGTGCGTTGATCCTCAAAAGAGTGGATCATGCACTATTGGAATCGTTGTGAGCTTTCACATTTTTAAAGATATTTAGGTGTGTACTCAGAGTACCTACTCCAAGCTTTTGGACTGTCCTCGTTGGTGGTGGGCTTTCTCATGATCTTCACAGAAACCCATGTAGCATAATATGAGTGATCATTTGGCATATAAAATTATTCGAATAAAAAGTTAACATAAAATAGTAATTTTATAAATAAAAAATAATTCTTATATATTTTTTAAAATAATATAAATAAATATTATTAAATAATTATTTCATAAAACATATCAAGTATTATATACAAAAATAAGACTGAAATCTGTTCCTTCTACCAAAACCAAGCATGCTACCAATAAAGTCATAAGCAAAAGCAATTAGCATTTTAGAAAAAATAAAAAATAAA
Source organism: Erythrophleum ivorense (assembly GCA_026724425.1). Classification (NCBI taxonomy): domain Eukaryota; kingdom Viridiplantae; phylum Streptophyta; class Magnoliopsida; order Fabales; family Fabaceae; genus Erythrophleum; species Erythrophleum ivorense. Next base: position 1,259,428 of record JAIUCV010000034.1, on the reverse strand, counting down.
ACAAGTAATCTCTTTTTTTTTTCCGTAGGATTACAAGAACAATCAAATTAAATTATGGATGACTTTTCCCTTACCAAAGTAAATCAAAATAAAGAAGCAATCTTCTAGTCCCATGATGCTCAAATAATCAATCTTCTTATTTTATATATTAAAATTCAGTTCTTTTATAACCTATTTCTAATGTGACACTTTTGTTATAAATTTTTTTAAACAAATCTTTTCTATTTTGATTATTTTTTTTAAATTTTTTTCCTGTTTTCGCAGCTCGGATTAACTGAATTAAATGACTTTACTTTCAAAATACTATCAAATTTTAAAAAAAAAAAATTTTAAAAAAACCAAATCATTAACTCACTCGATTCAATGTAACAGTGGTTGCCACGTGGAATCAAAAGTGCAGATTCTGGATTAATGGCCTTCCCATTTTGACTGGTGCAAGTAGCAACTTTGGAGGGCCGTTGCGTGAACGGAGGGAAGCACCCTGCTTTAGGTCACCTAACTCCATTCCACTCCCCAAACGTGATGAAAATTGGTAATTTTTTTTTTTACTTTTTGTCATTAATTTAAGAGAAACTTACGCATTTTCAGTTCATGTAGTAACATGTGAAGCTCAGGTGGCTTAGAGGAATATTATGTCATCAGGTAATTCTTATAGTATATAAATTTGTTTGACCGGATTTTTTTGCATTTAAGATGTTAATATTGAGAAAAAGAATCAAATGTAATACATATACCAAAATAATGTATGGGCTATGATATATATCATATTTTATTCTTTAGAGTAAATTACATAGATTTTTTATTTTTGTTTAAATTATATACATTTTGTATTTATAAAATATATAAAAATATTTCATAAAACAAAAAGTTACATTATATTTTAGTTTATTTTTTAATTTTTTTACTATAATGCATTTTATTAACTTATATTTAAGTTAATAAACAGTAAGACTTCTAATTTATATATAAAAAAAATACTCAATATATATTTAAGTTAATTAAAAATATTTTGATAGAAAACTTTAAAATTAGACTTAAAGTGTTACATTTTGAGAAAAGTCCTTCTAATTGAAAGTTTTTGGAAAGAATTGGTTTTTGAAACTCCCGTATGTTAATTTTAAAAGTTACATACTTTGTATCACTATTATTTATATTGATTTAAGATTATGTGATAGTTATGACTATGTATGTAGCTTGTATTTAAATTTCTTTTAAGAAATCTAATTATTATGTTGTGAAGCATGGTTTCATATTCTAAAACTTTTACAAGGTGCTTTTGTAAGATTTCTTACCTAGTTACCTATTATTTATTTATTTATTATTAAATTGCGTAATATTAATAACTCATTAAACATTTGGCATCTCAAGTGGTGAGATGAGCTAAGAGTTTCTTCAGTAGCGCAGAGAGTATCTAAAATTTTTACAAGAAACTCCATATTAATGCTCTGTAATGATTTTGAATGATGTATGAGAATTACCAAATGAATATGTTTGTTGTTATCTTGATATTAAATTAATATAATTATGAATATAATAGTTGTTTGAGGAAAATAAGTTAGGTTTACAAATGCAAAATTATCTCCCTCTGATTTTGATATCTGACGATTGTAATATATTTGTTTTGACAAAACAAGTTATTAAAATAATATGTATAAATATATTTTAGATATGCATATAATTAAAAACTTGTTGAGAAATGTTTTTTAAAAATCACTAAAAAATTATATTACAAAATATTTAAATAACACTTTTGTATTCAAAAGATGATTAATTATTAATTTTTTTAAAAAAACTTACGCTTCATATTTCCATTAAAAATTTTAACACTAAACATTTAAACAATTTTATTTAAGTTTATTCCTTAATTCAAATTAGGTGATTTTAATTGGAACAAGTTGAACAAAAAGTAAGAATGATAATCTCATAAATTCGAGCCAACTATGAACTCTAATAATTATTAATTATTAGATATAAAATAATATTTTCCTATAATTCGATTTTTTAAATTGTTATATTAATAAATTTAATAATTAGATAAAATATTATTTTAGATTTAATAATTATTATATTATTATTAAATTTGTAATTGACCTGAATGTCATGATTCAAAAACTTAAACGGAAAAAGCAAATAATATTATTTTACCCTTCCAATGTCCCCCTTCTTCTCTCGTCATGCCATAAGGAATAGGATCTTCTCTTCTGTAAGAACGAGAGAGGAAGAGAAAGAGAATATGAAATCTACTCAGATAGATTTCATCCAACTGTTTTTTTTAAAAATTAATTCTCACAATTCACTTGATGAATTATTAATTATTAAATATAAAAAAATATTTCTCTATAATTGTATGTTTAATTGCTTAAAATATTAAGGTATTCGATAATTAATAGTAACTCTTAATAAAATTGATTTGTCTTAATAATAATAATACTCATTGAATTTATAGTTCACCTGATTATCAGGATACAAAGACGCGGATTTCTCGGACGCAGATTTCGCGACTAGAGAGCCACTGCGCCCACCTCCCCTCCCTCTCTCTGTCAATTTTACTTAAATAGAGGCAATCCAACACCAAGCCTACGTTAAAACGGAGGAAAGTGCATGAGCGCATATTATCATACCAGGAAAACACAAAATGGATTCCAATGTGCCTCTTCTTCTTTTCTCATTATTCCTTCTTTGTAGTTTCTTGCTGCAACCCACTCATGCGATAAGGAAGGTAAGCACGCTTTGCATGCATCTGCACTTCACATAAATATTTCTCTGCATCATTTGCTTCTCTGCTCTCTCAACTTGCCATAATCTCTGTTTGCAGTCTTATGTTGTATACTTGGGATCACACTCTCATGGCCCAAACCCTTCCTCCGCTGATTTGGACTCTGCCACAAATTCTCATCATGATTTGCTCGCCTCGGTCTTGGGAAGGTTTAGAATTGGAACCCATCAACTTCTTTTGAATGATTTCGGGAACAAGAATCTAATGTTGATATGTTTTGTTTGACAGTTACGAGAAGGCCAAAGAGGCTATGTTTTACTCTTTCAACAAGCACATCAACGGCTTTGCTGCATTACTTGAAGAGGAAGAAGCAGAAGAGATCAAAAGTGAGAGAATCAGTACTTCATCATCATCTTAATTCCAAAATATAGTGTTTCAGTACTGTTTTCATCATTAAAAACTGCTTTACATACTGAGAAAATGCTTCTAACTTTGGTGCAGAAATGCCAAATGTGGTGTCTGTGTTCTTGAACAGAATGCATAAACTACACACAACCAGGTCATACAAATTTCTTGGACTTGAGAAAAATGGACGAGTTACCGGAGACTCTGCTTGGATCAAGGCAAGATTTGGCCAAAATACGATCATCGCAAATATTGATACAGGTAATTCAGCTTACAGAACCAGTAAATTTTATGTTTTCTGAAAAAAACCAAACCAAAGAAGGGTGTATGTGTGTTTCTCTCATACTGGGGTTTGAGATTGGTCTCATTTGGGCTGGTGTAGTTTGTGTAAGGTTCACATTAGTGTTGGCTATTCTTTGCAAGAACCTATGTAAGAAAATCCTAATAAACACAGAGATAAAAAGTAAATGGCATTTTAACAAAAAAGAAACGGCAATAAAAGGGTAAACTCCAAAGAAAGGTGTGTGTTTCTGTCGTACTGGGTCCTATAGGCCAACAGATCCTCTGTTTTCCCCTACATAATTCTTTCCCCCACAATCCTGACTGTCTATTTTCTATATTGTAATTATTCTTATTCTTAAAGAAACAAAAAGTCAGAGGCGAATTCCCTTGGCCCCCCCCCCCCCCCCCCCCGGTTGAAGAGCACCCAAATGGAGTATGGAACGTTGTGGGGTTTGACAGTTGGGTTGGTGTCATTGTGTACTGTCCTCATTGGTGGTGGGCTTTTTCTTGCTCTTTGCAAGGACCCAAAAATCCTAACAAAGACAGAGACGAAAGCAAATGGCATTTTAGGAAAAAAGAAACGTGCAAGAAAAGAGTAAACACTGAATGGGAAGCGAATCAGGGTGGGGTTCGAGGGCTGACTGGTGTGCTTTTTAGATGAAAAAAAAAAAAGCAGCGAGAGACAAACTCGCTTTTATAAGAAGTGAGAGCTAGAGAGAGAAATTTACGCCGAAATGCCAAGGACTTGCACAAAAGAGAGAGAGTGAGTGTGATATGTGGACGAGGGAGGAGGGTGCAGTAACTGAGGATGGAAGGTCTAAGAAAAGGTTTCTCAAGTATTCTCAGTCTTTCAAGATTTGTGCATACTTTTCAATCTCATAAATAATATCCGTCTTTCTTCTCATTATTACATTAACCTTACGCAACTAATTTATTTATTTTTAAATTTGGACTTTGGACCATTTGAACTTTTAGTTTCTTCATATTTGAAAAGGGAATAATAGGGACTCACGAGAGTAATCATTCTCATTAAAATTCGTTTACATCTTTATGCCGACTTTTATTTTGATTCGCTATGCACCCATTAGCCAAGCCACACATATTTTACTGGATAAAGCACCTCACCCATGGTTCGGTAAATAATGTCTTCTACTGAAATGAAAATTTTCTTGCAGAACTATCGATTGTAGATTTGTTATATTTGATTTCTCTAGGAATGAATTAGGTTAGTAAGTTTTACATATATATATATATATAATGGTCCATTGATGTCTCAATTACTTTTTCAGTACATAAAGGAAAAATATTTAAACTTAAAATTTCCTACTAATTACACATACTCCTTTTAACGTTTCAATATTTTTACCCATAGAATCATAAGACCCTACAATTCTTTGATTAAGGATCTAGTTTGAATTCTCTTTTCCATCCCTCTGCTTTCTCAACAATACATGCACGTTCTTCCTCTACACTCACAATTTTTTTTTTCTTTTATGAGAAAGTGGTGGGATAGAAAAGGTGAAGGAAACAAAGGAGCAAAATGGTCACAAGCAAAGAATGCCAAGACAAGACATGTTCACCAAATTCCCCTTTTATGAGTCCAAATTCCATTTTAAAGAAAAACATCTAAATCAACCCCACACGTCGAAAATAATAAAGTCAGGTAGTTTTTCCTCGCTGTAGACACATAAAGAGAAATTCATGCCTTTTTTCTCTTTCGGTTCCAAGCCCTTTTTGTCTCCTTTGTAACAAATAAAAAATAAATATGATTAAAATAGATCGATGTAATAAGAAATTGTTCACCATTAATTATTATACTCTTCTGGGGGTAATATTCTCTTTATTGGGTAGGTGTTTGGCCGGAATCAAGAAGCTTTAGCGACAAAGGATATGGTCCCATCCCAGCAAAGTGGCGTGGCGGGGGGGTATGCGAGATTGACAAGTTGCCTGGTTCCAATACGACTCCCTGCAACAGGTCCATAATTTCTTTATTTATTAAAGTAATTGCTTTAGCCCTATAACGCATTTGGCGTTATTATATTGCTCTAGTGCTTGTAAACAGAATGATCACAGAGAGGTAGGTCCCCAACCATTACTTCCTAAGCAGAGATTATTCACCTCTGAAACTCCATAAATGATGACTTGAAAATATATAGTACTTTCTTTTGTGTTATTGCGCAACTAGTTATACATAGAATTATAACAGAGAAAACGTTAATCCGTATTTAATAAATCTCTTGTCCTTTAATATTACACGAATGAATGATCAGCAGGAAGCTGATTGGAGCAAGAGTGTTCTACAAAGGGTACGAAGCACACGTCGGCAAGATCATCTCATCGTCTCACAGCGCACGTGACATCATAGGGCACGGTACCCATACCCTATCAATAGCGGGCGGCAACTACGTCCAAGGCGCGAGCGTCCTTAACAACGGTAATGGTACCGCGAAGGGTGGGTCTCCCAAAGCTCGCGTGGCAACCTACAAGGCATGCTGGTCTCCAACAGATACAGGAGGGTGCATTGATGCTGATTTGTTGGCTGCCTTTGATCAAGCCATTAGTGATGGGGTTGAAGTGCTGTCTGTTCCTGTGGGAGGGAATCAGCACTACCCTGAGGATTTGTTAAGGGATGGGATTTCCATTGGGTCCTACCATGCAGTTGCTAAGGGTGTAGTAGTGATTTCCTCTGCTGGTAATGAAGGACCTGACCCTGGAACTGTAAAAAATGTTGCACCTTGGGTCATCACAGTTGCTGCTAGCTCAATTGACAGGGGCTTTAATAATAATATTACTCTTGGTAATGGGCAACGTATTAAGGTATCATTTCCCATTGCATCTAACTTTCCTCAACACAACACTACACTATTAACTCTACATGCATGTTAAAATGAGTAAATCTTTAATCGTTAAAAGTTTGTTTCATAGCATTATGTACCCATATGATTGATTGTTTTATATTAACCTGGACTATTAGGGAACCGGTCTTTCCACAGGATTGCCATCTCAAAGATTCTTTTCTATAATCCGCGGTGGTGATGCCAAGCTTCCTAATGCAACAGTTCAAGATGCGTAAGCATAAACGTTTCGAGACTTGCTGCAATTTACCTTGCTGTTTAGTCATTTTGATTTATATATACAAAATACAATTATATATATTTCTACAGTCAACTATGCAAACCTGGAACACTTGATCCCAACAAAGTAAGAGGCAAGATATTGATTTGCAAGCGAGGAAGGAGCCTAAGGCCACTCGACAAGGGCCAACAAGCTTTACCTGCAAGTGCAGTGTTCTTGGAAAATGATGGAACAAGTGGGGATACAATTACAGCTGACCCTCATGTTTTAGCGGCTTCTGGTTATACCAATAAATCAGCTGGACAAGAAGGCAATGAATACTACAGCAGCACAGAGTAATCGTGATTATTGAATTTGTTAGATTAATGAGAAAGTACATTCGTGGCTAGTAAATGAAGGCACTCCATTTATACGAATATTGCAGGAACCCTATCGCATTCATGGACAAAGCGAAAACATTTATAGGAATTAGGCCAGCTCCAGTTATGGCTTCATTCTCATCTAGGGGACCCAACGTCCTTCAACCAGCCCTCCTCAAGGTACCACGTAACAATATACTTCATACTTATGCAAATCATAATGGTGTATATATTTACTATTATTTACTTCTTTTCCTTTCAGCCTGACGTAACTGCCCCTGGTTTGAACATACTTGCTGCTTATACACTAGCCACAAGTCCTAGTAATATAGCATCAGATAAGCGTCGATTTCCATTCAATATACTTTCAGGAACCTCTATGGCATGCTCTCATGCGGCAGGCGTTGCTGGTCTTCTCAAAACACGTCATCCTAATTGGAGTCCAGCAGCTATCAAATCAGCAATCATGACCACTGGTATATGATATATTCTAATGAGTAGAAAAATTCTTTGGTATACTTAATTTAAAAAATATAAGTAGACAAAATCAGTCATAAAGAAATAATTAAGTATATTAAACTGAGTTATACTAAAAAAGGTGCCTCATATATATATATATATATATATATATAATTGGTTTAGTCGAACGTACTCAAGAAATCTCTATTATATGCATGTCATGTTTCTTACATAGTTTCCTAACAATTCTCTCGAAAAACTATGCCTCCAGCGACCATTCAGGATAACACCAACAATTTGATTCGGGATGGTGTTGATGAACAGCCGGCGACTCCATTTGCTTATGGTTCAGGACATGTTCGCCCTGACCTTGCAATAGACCCTGGACTTGTGTATGATCTAAATCAATCTGATTACTTGAACTTCTTGTGCGGTTCTGGATACGAGGAAAGATTAGTTGCATCCTTTAATTTTAACAAGCCATACAAATGTCCAAGTTCTTACAAGATAGAAGATTTCAACTATCCTTCAATCTCATTGTCTCATTTAGGAACAAGGCCTGTAACTGTTACTCGTACAGTTACAAATGTTGGGCCTGCAAGCACATATCATGTGACACTGCAAGCACCTAAAGGAGTTAAGGTTGATGTTCAGCCAAATACTTTGAGTTTTATGAGGACTGGGGAAAAGAAGACATTCAAGGTTATTTTGCAAGCAACAAGTTTACTCGAAAGTGCAAATTTTTCATTTGGGGAGCTGTCATGGACAGATGAGAAGCACAGAGTTAGGAGTCCTATTGTAGTCTTGTGCTCTGAGAAATGACTGTAAGGAACCTTATTCTAGCAATCCATGGTTTTTGCAAAAGACTATTGGTGTGTTTGGTTTTGCGTTTGCAAGGTTCAAAACCACGTTTGCAAGGAAGCGGCAATTTGTTGCTTCTACACAAACGTGGTTTTGAAACGCGATTCCAAACACGCACTGTGTAGTGTGAGCTTATATTTCTTTGCATGTATGTGCGTAATTTTTCTATGATGACAAGAATAATGTGTCTTGTTACTGTTCAAATATATGTAACAGACTTGTTATTCATCAAAATAGAGCTCATGGGTCTACTTTACAGGTTGTGGCTCATGATTTGTTTTCTTTGGTTTCTTGCTTTTGGTTATGTGATTTTATTTTGGAGCAAAAGGACGACAATATTTATATATTATAAGGACAGGAGGTGTATATCATCTTGTAACAGAGGAGCTTATAAATTATTCATCAAATTATTAACTCCAACTCATCTCTTACAGCTCAAGGACTAGTGAAAACTAATAACTTAAGAATCTCATGTTTTGATCATATGGTTATAATTGGAAATGGCTGGAAGCCTCAAAGTGTGTTTGGTTTCAAATTTATACAGTTCAATAGCATTAATGATAACTTATTTCTTTGATCTTTTAAAGAGATTTTGATTTTTAAGGTCCTCATGTCAATTTTATTTACTTGTGAGATTTTGATTTTTAAGGTCCTCATGTCAATTTTATTTACTTGTAGTCTTTCAGAGAAATTTTTCCTAAAATTTTTCACCAACTAAAATTTAACATGTATCTATGTCAAGGGTTCAATCTCTATTCTTACTGCTTTTATGACTTCACAACTTTGTAATTTATCATGTAATATGTTCTTACAATTTCAAGATTATATAGACCTACAAGTTATTTGATATATGCTTTCATAACCTTACATCTTTAGTCAGGTTTTACTAGCTAGTGTGATGAAGAGTAAGCCAGCTTGATGATATATTTAGTGCTGTGGGGTAAATTCAAGTCAAAATATTCTATGTAAACAATGTCAATCTTCTCACTAGAATTGGTAGTTTCAAAATCCTGTTTAAGAAATTAAGAGAAACCAAAATTGAAGCTTGTTTTTATTAAGACAGAGGAAGTGATGGAGCAGAAGCAAGACTTATAAGTTACCCAAGAGAGGCATGATATCTAGGCTTATCAATACACACATGATTGAAGAAACTCCTTTGCGCAAAAGTTTATTTATTTACTTATTTATTTTTGTCGATTCCTATTAATGCATGACTCATTTATAAGTACAATCAAACAATAACATGGCAAACTGAGGATAGAAAAAACAAACAAATAAATTATACAATAAAATGAGAGGTATATTGAAATACTTCATTACAATTATGTAATTTACTCTTTCTGCCACTTCGAACTCTTGGCTTAACAAATAAGAGTGTACCACTCCAACCGGCAAGCCAAAAGCCTACTTGGCAACACCTGACTAACGATTTGTATATTTTAACAAAGAATTAATGTATCTAGGTGACCAGAATTAAGAAGGTTGGGCCGAAGATGCATTTTCACAAACTACCGATTATTTCCAACACAAACTCAATCCAATATCTCAGCCCAAAGTAGCTTCAAATTTATGAAAGTTGGACTTATAGGCCCCTTTAGTCCAACCGAAAAAGAAAATGAGAGTTAAAAAAAGTCACCAAACTCTAAAATTCCCAGGAAAGTCTAATATGAGCCACAATATTTGAATTAATTTTCTTATTTTTATAAAATTGCATAATTTTTTTAATAATAATATGATATGTGTATAATTTTTATAAATAAATTTCATATTTCAATTAAAAAGTCAAATAATAAAAATATAAAGAGTTGCAGCTAAGTCTAATTCTATCTTGCAATTATGTGGACCTAATTAATCAAAACACAAAATGTTGATATCAATTTTATCACAACCCTAAATCATAAACTTTCACAACCTAATAAGTTTAAAGAAACACACTCAATTTGACCACTATAAAAATTAAGAAAGATACAACAATTACACCGCATTTCTAAATCATTTTTGATTTCACATAAATAGGTTGCCTAAAAATTTAACAAGACCTCTTCTTAAAAATCAATGTTTTTCAATTTTAACAGCCAGTCAACAATTCTGTAATTAACACTTTTTTCAAAACAAATTCAACACATAAAAGTTATGATCATTACAGAGCCTACAAATATCACAACTCTTGTCCTGCTCAAACTCAATCTATCATCTAGTAGCCATAACATCATAGGTTCTAACATTCTAGCTACTAACAACTATTATTATCAATTTAACTAAATGCATCAAGCTAAGTTCCTTATCATTGCTACTGGCTTTAGATTTAAGTTTTTCAATTTAAGCTTCCATATTTTGATTTGAACGAAAAAAAAATATTTTATAAAGTTGGAAATTAAAGATTAAAAAGTGGGTAACGCAATTTAAAAACCCAAATTAGAAATCTCCAACCAACCAAAGCTTACCCACGGTGAAAGAAGAAGAGAAACGCAGATGCGACAAGTTGAACACCTTACACCCTTGAAGGTGGAATGGGGCTAAAATACAAGAGGAAGGGGAAAACAGAAGAAGCAAAACGAGATGAAAAGAAAGAAATGGAAGAAGATCGGAAATGGAGCATACCCCACCGTGTTTGAGCTTCACCTCCACGGCTGCACAGGGTGAGAGAGTTGGAGATGCAGGCGGGAACACGAGGCGGTGGCCTGAAACAAGACGGCGATACTCGGCGAAGGACGGCGGAGCTCACGGCTTGGACGAAGCAAAAAGGGAGCTGCATTTTTAAAGAGAAACGTTAGACTACAGCGAAGAAGAGAAAAGGAGATAAAAGAATAGAAGTGGAAATGGAGATGGGTACTGGAATTTCATCTACTGGAATCAAATTAAGATGCAACAATGTTTTTTTTTAATGGACGTATAGGAAATGAAGTGATAATTTTACAAAATAATTATACTTAATAAGAGCTTCACAAGAATCTTAATCGCCTGGCTTTTTATAAAAAGTGTCTACAATTTTTTTGTTAAAATTATAAAATAATCTTTAAAATATTCATATATATATATATATATATATAGATATACATATTTTTAAGGCAAACTGGGCCAGATTGGCCCAGGATAACCAGCCCAACCTTACTTGTTTTCTTTCCTTTGTTTCTTTTGGGACAGCCCAGCTCGACTTGGTGGGACAATACCAGGCGAGTTGGACTAAATGATGAAAACCAAACAATTAGGACTAAATTAGAAACAATATAAACTATAGAAATCAAATTAAATATTTAGGTAAATTATAAGGGTCAAATAATTAATTTTATTAAAAAATATTTAGATCTTTTCTTTAAAGAATATAAACTTATGTTTGAGGCACTTAAGAGTTTAGCAAGTCACATATATCAATATACTAGTGGCTTGACTTATACAAGAATATATGTTAATATTTCATATAAACTATTTAGATAAATAACATCATTAGTAATTAATTTTTTAATATTTAAAAAATAAAAGTATGTAGTTGTACAAAGAAGTTAAATAACTTCTCACTTTCCTCTTATTTCAATAATAACTTATTTATTGGTTGGTACTTATTTAAATTTATTTCATTTTATTTTATCAATAAATGATTTTAGATCTAAGACACCAAAAGGTCCCAAAACCATATTTACATGCACTAAAGTGCATGTTAACTTTTTTTAATTTATTTGTAAATAATTTCTTTTAAATTTAAATTATAATAACTTTTATGTTTTAAAATAATAGAAAGAAGTAGTATGAAGTTATTTAACTTCTTACTTTCCCATATGTATATTAATTAACTTCCCTTTTATATTATATTATATTTTTATTTACGAATAATTAAAATTTTGGAAAGTCTAGAAATTAATTTAAAAGAAAAATACAAACTATAAGAATCAAATTAAAGACTCAAGTAAACTTTCGAAACCAAATAATTAATTTTTTCTTTATATATATATTTTTATTCTCTCATCTCTCAGCACATGAACCTTTTATGTAATTAAAAAGAATTGTTATCCTTGTCTTATATAAAATATAAATCATTATTTTTTTAATATAATTTATTATTTAAAATATAAGTTCCACTTTAAAGTTTTTTTTTAAATTTTGGTTCAGTATTACAATACTTAAGTAGAGAAAAAAAAAAAAAAGAAACACATGTCTATGTCTGAGTATACACAGACCCAGTGTTCTTACAAGCATGCGCAGTCCCCTCGGTGAGAATTCTCTGTGACATATGAAGAAAGACGGGTAATCTTAAAACACATTTTACATAAAATATTAACCAAATTGAAGATTGTCTCGCGCGCTCATAATATTGGTGTATCTAGTAACAAAGAATCTGAGTAATTTACAGGAAGTCACATATTTAATGATATTAAAAAAATAAGAATATTATTTTTCACTTTGAGTCATTTATTAATTTATTTTTTTCAACTATAACCATTCAGGATTTAAATCACTATGTTTATTTATTCATTTGCTTGTCAACAAAAATGACACAGGCTCTGTCATTAACAATGTGTTATTTTCAATAAATGAGAGTATGTCATATCATGAATAACAAAATTTGATACAGCATTTTCGTTAACAAAATTAATTAATGTAAAGACGAACATAATGACTCAAATTGTGAAGAGTAATAATTGAGAGAAGCATCTTTTTTAGTTTTTAAAACTGAAGAAAATTTTTACACATGTTTAAAATTGAAGAGCAATAATTACATTTTTTAAAATGTTTCAAAAAAAAGGCTACCTCCCTGTGTTTGACCAACCATAAAAATAAAAAAGAAAAGGCAAACGGTGGCAGTCAAAGAAGATTATTCTTCTAATGCAGACAACTTCAATCGAGTCACACACAGGAAGAGTGTACACACCACATAGAATGATGATAATATAATCAATACAAATGAACATAAAATAGTAGGAGACAGACTGCATTTTTAATGTTTAGGTATACCCACCAAAGGGCACCAGCAGCCACATACTCGCAATTGTGATAATCATCTAAATTATGCCAATCAATCTTCTTCTGTTCAAGATAGTATTTATTGAAGAGAGAAAGATATAGAAGATGAGATCCATACGGACTAGGGTCTACAAGATTAATCTTCTTCTGGAGATGAGAAGATCTTGATTTCTTCTAAATTACAAGTTCACAAAGTTAGTTTAGATAGAACTATTTTCTCCATTAAAGCTTCCTTAAGCATTACAATAATCCCATGACTAGAAGGAAAACAAAAAATGCGGAAGGTTAAGATCAAGATTCAATTTAGTTGAATTTAGAAGAATCATTGTGCCAATTTATCCCTTCATAAAACAAAAAAAATTGTATTTGTTATCCTTTTTTATTGCTAAATTATTCTTTTGATTCTTATAATTTCATTTAATTTTCAATCTGATTTTTACAATTTAAAATTTTGGACCTTAATTCTTATAATTTAAAAAATATTTAATTTAATCATCTTCATTAAACTTGTATTGTTAAATTTTACTGTTATGAATAATTAATTATGTATTACTTTAACATTTCAAATATGTATTATTCAAATAAATTCACTCAAAATCATTTAAGTTATGTTACATGCTTGTTATACATGTGAGTTAATTTCATTTTATTTTTTAGTTTCATTTTTTTATTGATATAAATCATTTATATTTAGAATATTAGATGTACATAGTCAGTCATATTAACAAAATTTAGCTACATTTGGACAAAAGTTTAATAGTAGAAACTAAATTAAAAAAAATTAAAACATAAAGACATAATTATAAATTCTTAAATTATAAAAAATGATATAAAAATTGACTAAAATTATAAAAATCAAAAGAGTAGACCTTTTTTTTTTGAAAACTTGCAATGATCTTATGATCACTTCAACTAATATACACCTCTGATCTGACTAAAGTCAGGACAATAAGATCCACTATGCAATTTATTATTATTATTTTTCATTTGTCATTATTTTTGTTTGCTTTCAAATTACCAAACTAAATTGATAGCGACGAAAAATATATTATGCAAGACACACCTAACAATAAAGTTGACATGTTCTTTCTTTCTTTCTTTTTTAAATTTCTGTTCATAGTTTTTTCCTTTTTTTTTTGAAAAAAAAATTGAGACATGCCTAGTAGATGGGTTGTTTTATAATATATTTGATATGGTGGGACACATGGGAATCATCCATCGCCATTTGAGCATTTATACAAAAAAAAAAGATATGAAAAGAAATATGAATGTATAAATTTATGGGAATGGTTCCCAAGCAAGCAAAATACAACAAATCTTGCAGCAAGTCACAACCTGCAATTAAAAGAAATAATAAAGTTAAAATTGTGTACAAAACAATGATGCTTTTCTGTTTGTTATGACACCATGTTTCTCTATTCCCTGAAACCTACTTCTATAATCACTTGAATTGCCATGTTTACATACAGCTTTTCTGCTATACAAGTCTAAGTGCTATATATCAGCACACTTCATCGGTGCATAACCAAGCCTGGATTTCTTGGTATCATATAGTATGTGAAAATTCTGCTGTTGATAGTTCCCAATTATGGAAAGGCCATTCCTAGGAGTCCCCAAAAGTGCCAAACAAACAACATTTTCTGGCTCAATTTGGATGAAGTAATTCTCCACTGGGAAATTCCACACAGCCCCATCAGCAAACAAGATCCCAAAGTCAGGAAGCTCCATTTTCTCTAACCCAGACACATTATAACATGGCCCTAGAGGAGGGTGCCCTTCAACAATAGGGTACCCCTTAATTTTCTTCACAAATGCCTCCTTGATGATCTGATAAGCAGGCTCAGCAAAATACGTGAGAGTAGTCCCAGAGTCAATGATTGTACCTCCAGAGCCTTCTGGAGACAAAACCCATGTCTCCTCTGGTATCTCCTTCAGAATCTCACCACCAACCATCACAGATTTTATCTGGAGATAGTAAAATGTATCAACTGGGTTTTCTTTCCTTCCAACAAAAGATGTAAAATTCAAACCTGGGTGTCCCAGAAGATCCTTATCCTCTCCAAAAATCAACTTGCTAGTAACACTTGTGTCACTATTTCTGTCCACAAGACAATAGGAGAAGGAATGACCATAGAGAGATTGAAGCTGAGAAGCAAAGGACAATGGCCCTCTGCCAAGTCCTAATAACCCAGCAGCCCCATGAAATAGGCCTCTATTCCAATGGCCACAACCAAACATCACATTCTCGACATGCTTCAATTCTGATTTCCCATTAGAAGTAGTAAGATTAACTGTGAAAGTCTCTAATGCAAAATCACCAGTTGTATTTGAACTATCTCCATACCAATAGAAATAAGGACAACTCTGGTTTTTGTCCTTACAAGGCTGAGGAGGATCTGGGGATGACACTAATTGGCACCTAGGGTCATGGCAGTTTATGTTCTTAAAAGAAGTTGAATCTTTGGGATCATAGTGAGGTCCATTTTGGTCAAAACATGCATAGCAAGGAACACATTGGATCCAATTAAGGTCACTACCAGTGTCAAGTATGAGAGAAAAGTGTTTAGGAGGTGTACCCACATGAACATCAATGAAGTATTCTCCAGAGCCAAGACTTACACCGGATTCCAGTGTTGCCACCAGCTGACTGGAATAACCATTTGCAAAATACTCCGGCGGTGAAGCCGCCGCCACGGGAGTAACCGCAGCCAGGTTGTGTGGTTGCTTTGGTTGATTCTGAGCTTTCTGCAGCCGTGAGATGGTGTTCTGGTTCTTCTTCTCCATGACCCTCTTGTGAAGGGTCTGAATCCTGGTTAAGTCCCTAACTGTAGAATCAATAAGAGAATTTTTGGGCTCTGTGCGTTTGCTCATAGATTGGCGCTTCAAATGGAGTTTTACTGATTCTTTGTGAAGGTTTGATGATTGAAAAACCTTCCCCTCTTCTTCTTCGTCTTCATTATCATTGGTGGCTTCTGAATGGCCAAATTTGTCTTGTTTAGAGAAGGTACATCCAGAATTTGAAGAGGAAATGGTATTGAAGCTTGGGTGTTCAGGTAATTTGATGGCGGCGAAAGAAGAGCCATTCTTATTGTGATTTCCGGAAACGACTTCCACAGCGCAGGAATACAGTACAAGGAGAATAAGAATGAAAGAAACGTTGATGAAAACCATAATAATGACTATATTTTTGCGCTTGGGACCAAGGAAAATCCTAACATCAAGCCCCAAAAAAAACAGAAAGAGGAAAAACCTTACCAAAATCTCTGAGGAAAAGAAGATTCAGAATTTCCTCTCACATGAAACTTATAGTTCCAGAAAATCCAGTGGGGGATTTTTTGAAAGCCGAGAAAGTAAATGACCCAGAATCAAAATCTCGGACATATAATGAAAAGAATGAGAGATTTGAGGACCGAAATGTTTGTGTTAGGACGATGAGAAGTATTTAAGCTACAAAAAAGACCAAAAGAGAAGGAAGGAAGAAGGGGATTCAGGGGTTGAGGCGTATGAGTTGGGGAAGAAGGAAAAATAAGAGAGTTGAAGTCGAAGTTGAAAGCCAGACACGCGGTTTAACAATAATAACGCCGTTTTGATCTTTTTTTTTTTTTTTCTAAGGCCCGGTAATAATAATATGAGGATAACAATACCTGGTCGTCTTCTTCATCTTCCTCTCCCTTTCTTCCATTTTCATACACTTGAAAAGAAAACCTTTTTTTGGTCATGAAAGTACACGCTTTGAATTATTTATTCTTTAAATTTTACAAATATAGAATACAAGATTTAAAAACACATATCTTAATTATTTGATCCCTATATTTTAAAGATATATAATTCAAAATGGAAAAAGTATACAAAAACTACAAATATTGTAAGATGTATTATTTAAATTGGTCTCATATATCTATATCAAAATCAAATATTTAAATGTTGTAATCTTTATTCGGAACACACAGTATCAATTTTTCATAGAAATAAACATAAAATTTGTAAAATTTACTTAAATAGTAAATCTTACAATTCGTATATTTCATACAATTTAAGCCTCAGTCTTTTATTGTTCTAAAAGTACGATACCGTACCTTTCAAACAATGGGGCAGTTCTTTTTTTTAATTTTATTTATTTTTTAAAACTTACTGCACAGCAACAAAGGATCTTTGGACATACAATCTATATTTATCAGTGGGAAAAAAGAATTAAACTTAAAAATCTCAAATTAAAAATTTTTATATTAAATAACTTTAAATTTTAAATTTATTTTTTAAAAAATTAAAAAATTTAAAATTTAAACTACATAAAAAATTATAGTACAAGATTCATAGTTTATATTTTAAAAATTTTGAATTCTCTAAAATGATTTTAAAATTTTTAATATAAATATCTATCAATTTAAAATACTCAATTATAATTTTCCAAAACAAAATTGTGACCACTGAAATCCCATCATGAGAGAGATGTAAAAGATTTTAGAGTTGATCGTTTTCGCCAAATTTGCCTGCGCGTCTGCAAGTGAAAAAAAGTCAAAGTGGGTTTCTACTCGCTTTCCGTCCAATCGCAGAGGAACAAGGCTGCAGTCCTTGGTCAGAGTTTTTGCTTTGACCTGCGAAAACGGAAAATGAAAGAGAGTGTGTGACTTGAATCATGGAAAACGCCATCCATCAGATGGGGAAATCACGTTTTCATTGTAATATTATTAGTCAACACTGTCTCTTTCTATTGAAATTTCAAACATGATATCATAAATCATTAGAAAAATATGTATAGATATATAAATATTTATTAAAAAATAATAAGAACAAATTATACTAATTACTCCCTTTTTTTTGGGGGGGGGGGGATCAGAAGGAACAAAGCATAAACAAAAAACAAAAACTATAGTTACAGATCAAAGAAGGGAAGGCCAAGTCCCTCTAGGTTAGCATCAGTATAAAGAAGACAACCAGCTGGAGGAGCTGAGAGGCCATGAAAGCCAAGGGTAAGCTAGTGTGAGTAGTTAGCAATCCAATCCACACACCCGTTAGCTTTTCTATACACATGCTCAATAGTAATCGCCTAAAGCTGACCTCTGATCTCTCTTATCTCAGAAACTAGATTGAAGCAAGGATGTCTGAGGTCGCACCCCTTGCTCACCAGATTTGACAGCCAAGAGAGAATCAGCTTCGACAGTGGCCTTCTTGAAACCACTCTCCCAAGCGAGTCTCAAGCCTAGCAGAATGCCCCAAAGCTTGGCAAACATGATGGTACAAACCCCAGAGTTGCAACCAAAACCAACAAGCCACTTGCCCGTAGGATCTCTAATCAACGCTCCATGGGATGCTAAACTATTGGGAAGAGCAGATCCATCAACGTTATAAGTCCACTTAATCAGCTGCTCAGACTTCATAGGTTCGATTTGAGCGTGATTCGCTTGGATAGTTTCGTCCTTCACAAGAATGAAGCTCCTCATCCAAGGACAAGTACTTCTGGTTATCACTGCCATTATACTACAAGAGTGAATCTTTGTAAGACACACCCTCTCTGAAACACTTTGACGTTGGCGAAGACATAGTTTCTTTGGAAATTTTAACTCCAGTCTCCACATCCATGTTCGAAGCTTACCCGAAGGCTAACCCGACAGGCCGTTCATCTAGGATCGCATGTTTCTTCTTGACACTTCGTTCAGCCAAATCATCATCCTCTTTCGACTTCTTAGTGGCACCAATCTCCACCGTCACTCCACCATTCCCACGAGTGTCCTCCATCTTATTTCAAAAGTAGAATCCTCCACTAATCACTTGTTAAAATTTGACTAGATTATATATGTTATTTCTTTTATTTTAAAGCATCATTAGATTTGTTTAATATTTTATATGTCTTGAAAATTAAGACATTCTATTTTACTTATTTTCAACCAATAAAATTAATTTTTTATATGAGATACATTTTTTTCAAAAAAATTATTTTACTATTTTTACTATCATATTAAGAATAAATCACATTCTCTTATTAGAGTTCTAATCATTTAAGAAAAACACATCAACTAATGAGGGTAAAAAGTAACAATGCTTAGGAGAAATAAAAGAGAAGTGTGCTTTCATGCTCCAAGAGGAAGACGCTTGTAAAAATTAATTTTATTGATAAAAAATAAATAGTAGAAAAAATTTTGCAATAAATAATGATAATTTCCCCAAAAAAAAATATGTAGAAACTACACATTATAAGACACACCACTTAAGTAAATGTTATATGTTTTATGGCTATCTCTTTCCAAAATTTACTCCTTTGGCAATTTAAATAAAAATTTAAAAGAATTCAAATTCCACTTACAACCATAATTTGAAATGTTCATTCTCCTTAAGCAATAATAATCACACATTATATTAAGTATAATATAATAGACAATTTTTTTTTTAAATAAAAATGACTTTTACATTTTATTTCATGTAGGAATTTAATAAAATCAATAGTAATCCTATACACAATTTGACTCGTAATTAAGTTTGATCAATATTGTTGGCTGAAACAAAAAGTAGAACCAATATATATAAATGTTGTTTATATATATATATATGGGATATAGCAGTCACTTTCACCCTTATCAAAATTATGACATATTAATTATATTGATATCAATTCTCATTTATCAACTTTCACCCTTAATTATGTTTGATCAATATTGTTGGCTTGAAAAAAAAGTAGAACCAATATATATAAATGTTGTTTATATATATACATATGGGGCGTAGCAGTCACTTTCACCCTTATCAAAATTGTGACATATTAATTTTGTTGATATCAATTCTCATTTATCAACTTTCATACTTCAAACTAACCAAAAAAGAAGTTCGACAATCTCACTCAACTATGGCAGAATTATTCTAGGAAAGCATTGACCAAAGATCCAAATTCTACATGATTGCGTGGAACAAGATATATAAGCCTAACAAGCATAGTCGCTTGGGTATAAAAGTTTGAATTTTCTAAAATTTTTTTAATAAATGATGTTAATTTTGAAAAAATAAACACAAAATATATAAAATTTATTAATAGGCTCAACACATTCTATATTTCTTTCTGCGAAATTAGTATTATCAATTTTAAAGAAAAATTAAAGGAATTCATTTTCACTTGCGAAATATGTTTCAGTCAAGTCAAGCCTTGATGTGTAAACAGATATGGAGACTCTGAAAACAAGTTCTGGTGGCAAATATGGAGACGGAAGTGACAAAGACCAATGAAAATGCCCAGCGAATGCTTCCATTCTATGGAAAGGGATTTTTATCGGGGAGAATTAGAGTTGAGATTTAAATTTTTAAATATTTATTTTGAAGGATTTATTATTATTGAATATAAGATAAATTATCACTAATTTTAAATAAAATTTTTAAATCCAGTGATAATACATTTTTTAAAATAAATATTTTAAAATTAAGTTCATCAACTCTAATTTTTCCTTTTTGTTGCGTCAAATCTGAAAAGTGGGAAATGGGAAATCAATCAAAATCTAGCACACTTCTATATTTGTTTGATCAGACCAGACAAGATGGCAATCTCTCTATTATTCAAGTTTAAACAGTAATTTGAATTGTTTATATAGATATGAATGATATAGATTTTAATTTTTTTAATTTTGGTCATTTTATTTATTTTAAAAGAAATAAGATATAAAATAAAAATAATTTTTTAACTTTATTAAACAAATTGTCTTATGGAAATTAAAAAATTATTTTCATCATATGTTTTACTTCTTAACAAATTATGAAAAATATATATTAAAATAAACAATAATTAAAAATTCAAAAATTTAAATTTAAATCTTCCAAATCTATATAAATGGTTCAGATTCTATCAAAAATTCATTTCCAACGAATGTTACGATAAAAAATAAAGTTCGGTCTCCTAGGATAAAAAGATTCCCAAGAAGACATTCATCTTCTGACAAACAATTTTGAAGGAATTACAACTCCCCTGACCCCTCTATGTAAAAAAGTTTAAAAATGCCCTCTTGGATTGTATGTATTTCAAGTTTGGATTGTGTAAAATTTTTTATTACAAATATTTTATAGAATAAAAAAAATGTGAATAAAAAGAAAAGAAGTAACCTTCATATACATATACATAATTTGTATCACTCTTTTTTCATACTATACAAAAATTTTATAAAAAGAATTCTAAAAAATTCTTACACATGTATTAATTTCTCATTCCCTAGTTTTCCTATTCTTTGTATGCAATTAAAAAAAATTCTTGTATTATTATTATTATGTTTTTTTTTTTCAATTATAGAAGCTTAGGAGGCACAATGCAAATTTTGCTTTATAAGTCTATGTATCTCTAGCTACAAATGAATTAAAATCTGTCATGCTGGACAAATTTAAATAATGTGACTCCAAATACTGTGAAGATATTATTGTAGCTAATATAGATAATGTTATATTTTAAGTTATTCTTTGGTCCCTATAATTTTACTCAATTTTATAATTTGGCCTCTATAATGAAAAAATTAGAATTGACTTCTTATAGTTTTAATTTTTTTTAATTTAGTCTTTGTTGTTAAACTTTTATCATAATGTTATTAAATTGTACTTATATGATCAACTATATGCAATAGACAATGTGAATATCGATGATTTATATTAATAAAAGAAGGAAATTAATAAAATAAAATTGACTCATATATATCTATATGGAATGCAATACAATCTATGTTCAATAATTTTAGTAATTCCGCCGAATACTACTTATTTATAATTTCACCATGGTACATAGATTATCACGTCAACCAAAACTTAATAATATATTGACTAAAAATTTAATGGTAGAGATTAAAATAATTTTTTTTAAAAAAATTATAAAGATATAATTATAAATTTTTAAAAAAATTACAGAAATAAAAATAATAATTTAACTTATACTTCTTCAAAAAGGTGATAATAATAATGTTACATTTTATTATAATAAATAAATAGACAAGTCTATTATAAAAATACAAATAATGTCATACATATTTTTAATGGAACTAACAATTGATAAGATATATAGTTTTTTTTTTCGTCAAATTAATTTAAACTATTTATCTTTTGAAATTATATATATATATATGTTTTTTTTCTGATAAAATCATTTATTATATTAGACGTTAATATCTCGTCCCACATCGTGCACCTAACCTTCAAAAGTGTGAGTAAAATATCGTAACAAGTAGAGTCAACAAATAAGGAAGAATAGTTGCATCGCACCACAGGGCGGCTCTTGCCTTGGACCATGCGAGAAAGGCATCATGTGACCACCTGTCATTGCTATTGCGTAAAATTTCCGTGGGATGTTCAAAATTCAAACTATGACCTTAAATAGCATGAACGAATTTTGAGTTTATTTTTTCAAAAAAAAAAAAAAGCATAATTAAAGTTTGATGCCAATCGGACTAATAATTTTTAAGTACATTATAATATCAATTTGGACAATTTAAGACTAAATTTACACATTATAATTAAGAAAAGATAGACTAAGGGTTGAAGAATCAAATAATGTTTAACGCAAAAAAGCTTTTCAATTTCTTTTTAATTACATTGCATGCAATGTTGTAGAAGATTCAATTGCTTTATAATATACATACAGCTAAAATTACATCCAAGTGTGAACAAGATATTTAGGATAAAATGCATCATTTCTTTTAACTTTTGGATTATACGTAAATAATTTTTTTAACATTTCAAAATTTGGCAATTGATCCTTTTAAATTTTTTAATCTAAGCGGATAACTCTTATCGTTAATAAATTCATTAATTTATTAAAAAAATAATAACACATCTAATTAAATGAATTTCTAAACTTTATTTTTTATATACATAATGTTATTAAATTTTAGATTATATATAAATAACTTCTTGATTGATATATCACATTTTTTGTAAAAGTTATTTATACATAATCTTAAATTCTTAAAAAAATATTTTTAAAATTTAAAGATTATGAGAATTATTTATGTATAATTCAAAGTTGATGAACTTCTATATATTTTAATCAAACATCTAGATACAATCTTGATCATTTCGTGTATGTAAATTATTATTTCCAAAACATATAGATGAAATCCAGAATGCATGTTGTCATTGCGCTATAGCTTCGTGAATTTAAGAAGCACCATGGTTTTCTTCTCCCTGCGCCTGATGCTTTGAAAACTGCAAATTATGAATCCGTCAGACTAGCAAGTTCCAAGTTTTTGAATGAATGAAAATGCTTTTAACATTTTTTGAGGCATCACCAGGTTGCATTAATTTCTAGATTTTTGTCACCATTAGGTCGTCCTGACTTGTCGGTTTGAGTGATAAACAGCTTTAGATTATTCTAAAACAAAAATTAATTAGATAAAATTTAGAGTAAATTATACATGTATTATATGAATTTTGTTAAAATTTAAATTATATAGATTTTTCTTTTATTCTTAAAATATGCACAAATCTTTTTTAAAAATAAAAGGAAGATTTACGTAATTTCAACAAAATTTTAAAAAGATATGTATATACTTAATTTGAATATTGAGAAGAAGCTTGTATAATTTTAATAAAATTTAATAGAAATTTATATAATTTACTCTAAAATTTAAGTAAAGTTTATAATTATTTGTTATCAAATTTTTTGCCTTCTTAAGATTAAATTTAAATAAAATTATTTAAGCGTTTGATATCTTGTTCATTAATAAAAGCATAAGTGTAAGAAAAAAAAAATAAACAACCTAATCATATAATACTTAATTATAAAAAAAAATTCCATATCTCCATTTCTTATGTTTTTATCGCAGTACTTATAGCAAATACCTCAAAATTAAACTTTACTTTTGTCCTTTTAACTTAAGTGTTTAATAATTTTACACTTGTCATGAATAAAATCTGAAGAGTACAAGAATATTTAATAATTTTTATTATAAGCACTCAAATTTATTTAAAATAAAAAAAGTTGGGTGTGAAAGATACACTTAATAGAAAATTGACAATATAAATTTGATACCTTTTCTTTGTGTCCTTGGAAGATTAATCCAATTCAAAGTATACTTTTAAATTGGACTTAAAACTCTTGACACATTTCATTGACTAAGAGAACTTGTTTCATTCAAATGCTAAATATGATGTCAAAGGCCGATAATGCTGACTTTTCCACTATCATTTACTACCATATCTAATCATGGGGCTTATAACGAAAGGGAAAAAATAAAAACTACATTCACTTCCTAAGGTTTTTGAAATCTATACTTATTATATGATCTCCACTAATTTTAATTTTATACTTAAATCTCTTCTAAAATTTATAAAATTTTTACTCTCACACCCTCTAGTTTCTTTTTTTTTTTTAAACCCGAAAAAACAACTTACCATAACCTCTCTTATTTTAAAGAATAAATTATACAAATCTTTTTAAGTTCTATTAAAATTATATAAATCTTTTATTTATTTTCAAAATATACACAAACTGTTCTTAAAGTAAAACTTATTCTACACTTTAATTTAATTTTAAAATTTGTAACCAAAAAAATTAAAATTTTGGTTAAAAAATTTAAAATTAAAATAAAAGTAAGGTAACTTTTATTTAAAAAAGGCTTTTGTATGTTTTGAAAATAAAAAATTTATATAATTTCAATAAAACTTATAACAATCTGTATAATATACTCTATTTTAAATTTCCATAATTTTTTTTTATCTTTTTTGAATCCCAGTTCTCCTATGTATTGATTTAGCCTTTTGAAGATTTGTACTGCATTATTAGACTATTCTTATATTTTTTTTGGGAAAAAAAAAGGACGCATGATACTAGCTTTTTTGTTAATAAAAACATTTTGTATAAATTGAAATTATATCTTGTGTGTGTGTGTATTTCAAAATTTTCAGAGGAAATAAGTTAAAAAATAATAATTTTTAGCTGTTGCTCATCGATTATAGCTTAAAAACAAGATGAATAAATAGTTAATTCTGATTTATTCTCATTCATATAAACTTGGACGGCAGCATGAATGTCAAAGCACTTCAGGATCGACCTTGACTCAAAGTGAATACTCTTTCAAAAAAAGAAATGTCTTTTAAAACATTTAGTTTCATTTAATAATAATACAAATTGTACGCTGAAAAAATTCTCTTATAATAAGAACGTTTAAGAATTTTGAATTATCTAAAAAAATTTTGACTTATTAAAATTGAGTTTTTATTATTATTAAATATATCCAAATATTTTATTTCAATAGTTTATAGTTAACGTATAAATTAAGAGCTCCAAGATACATAATAATGACAAAGTTTAATTTTTTTTTTACGAAATCAATATTTCTTTTATAGAATTACCCAAAGTTTATCTTGAGTAAAGTGAACGATAAGTTAATGTCAAGGGGCTGTAAAATGCCAATACTTGGAAGCATATAGCTCAAATTATATTCTCATTTGGTTTATTGGGTGAATAGAAAGGTAGGTGAAACTTGGAATGAAAGAACATGATGCAAAATAAGCACTTCAATTATGCATGCGCAAGGTTTCCAAATGCATATAGGATTTTTCTTGGTACACCTTAGAATAAAGGTTTGAACCAACGACTTTTTTGCTAACTTTCTATGCTCCTCACCACTAGACCTTACACCTAAAGGATTTACTGCAACAAAAAATTTATCCATAGCTTAATAAATATGTTAAAATAAATTACATCAATTTAGTAAGGTTGCTTCCAAACCAACTTCATAAAACAACCTTGGACTAGTGGTACATTCAAAACAAACTAAAAAGAGGATCATCCTCATCTTGAGAGTTGTTGAGAGCCAAAATATGCTTCTTGAATGAAGCTGCAGCTTCTTCCCTTTGTTCCAACTGTCCCAGCTTGTCATACACCATGGCCATCAAATAGAAAGCTTCAGCTGCCAATTCATGATACTGTAGAGCACACAAGATGTTATCTTTTGATAATGAACTTAAAAACTGAGCATCTCTATATAGTAGCA
Organism: Erythrophleum ivorense; assembly: GCA_026724425.1. Classification (NCBI taxonomy): domain Eukaryota; kingdom Viridiplantae; phylum Streptophyta; class Magnoliopsida; order Fabales; family Fabaceae; genus Erythrophleum; species Erythrophleum ivorense. The sequence goes on along the minus strand of JAIUCV010000034.1, from coordinate 1,233,368 downwards.
CCATATAAAACTTAGGTTCTTTAAGCATTTGCTATCAGACTTTCCAATGAAAATATAAAAGTGAGCATGCTTACAACCCATAACTGCATTATTAACTCTTTAAAAATTGTTCCTCCACATATCATGTTTATATTGAAGAACCTAATAGTAAATACCTAGACACTGAACCTAGTAGACACCTAAGTATTTTCCAAAAGCACCATCTCATGAAGGAGCAATCATTACTGTAGAAACTAGGAAATGATGGCTAAATCATCCTTCTCCCTTCTTGCGGTGGCAACGAACAAAAGATGAACAACTGTTCGCATTGGCATAGTATTCCCACCATCCCATCATTTATAGTTTTACACCAATGTTTGACCTGATTTATCTTTCAATTAACCAGTTAAGTTAGTCAGTTTCTGCATTCATTCTACAAAAATATTAAATGTTGAGTAAAGTAACAATTTGATCTTTGAATTATTAAATTTATTTAGCTTTAGCCTCTGAAAATTGGTTAGTGCATGGGTTAGTTTCTAGAAATAACAAACTTGTTGTACATTAGTCTTTTTGTAAAATTGGTCAAAGATACCAATAAGTTTGTTTTTTTTTCTTTTGGGAGGATTAACTCATATACTTGTTAATTTTCAAAGACTAAAACTAAATAGGACTAACAATTCAGAGACCTAATTGTTAGTTTACTCATTAAATGTTAAAGAAAATGCAATCAAAAGCCATTTAGATTTGGCCAAAATGTGAAAAATACTCCCTTCAACTTAGAGGTTTGCGCAACTTACCTCCTTCAATTTTATAACTAGACCGAAAACCCCCAAACTTTCAGTTTTATGCAACATAACTCCCTCCATTAACTTTTTTGGCCAAAACCCTAGCATCACTTGTCTATACAATCCAAGTCAGCCCAAAAAAAAAAATACGTTCAACCTATAATGCCAAGTAGCAAACAAAGGCTTTTTTGTCATTTCCTTCCACATTTTACCCTACATGGACATGACCCAACCAAAGAAAAACCTTATTTTACTACTTGGGATGACAAGTTGGATATATTTTTTTTGTCAACTTAGCCTCTTTCAACCTACATGAACAAATAGTATTAGGATTTTGAACAAAAAAGTAAGCGGAGAGGTTATGTTACACAAAACTGAAAGTCTAAAAGGTCTTAGTCAATCTTTTAAACTGAGACAAATAGGACAACCCTCAATTAAAGAAGGTTCTTTGCATTTTAGCCTTTGGATTCCAACAGGAACTTGAATAGTTAAAGTGAGAGGTGGTAAGAGGGAAAAAAAAAAATGCTTTTAATATGTCGAGTCCACTTAATATGGCATTTAATAAGGAGCATTCAAGATCGTATAACACAGTTTACATCTTTTGTGTGGGTGTGGGCGTGTGAGACCTATTAAATGGCTCAGCCTCTGTATATTCATCTATTGTCAATTAATTGTGAATATCATGCATACTTTATTTTTACTTTTGCTACATTTTCATCATAATGGTCAATTTCTGCTCGACATACAAATAGCCTTAGATTTCATTTATGTAAAAATTTAGCATCACATGCAACGTGAGTATACTGCCCATCACTGCATGCAACAGTCATCTATGACGACAAAAGAGACTGCCTTTTAACTGACAAATGGAGAAATTCACAAAATATTAAATAAAAATGTTCGCTTACCTCTAGAAGTTGGAGCTCATCCGATGCTTGTCTTAAAGAATCTATCACAACTTCATAATTTTCAGAGACTGAAAAAGAAAAATCAGTAAATGAGACTTGGTGATTTACATACAGCTCCACCATAATGAGGTGAGATCTTACCCCTCCATACAACTTCTTGAACAGAGGAGGAGGTGATGGGCCAAAATGAAAAGAGGGGAAAAAAATTCATGGTCACATTATATATCAACACGATGCTTTTTCAGCAAAACACCAAATTATCCAAACCCAAGGTAATGCCACAATGTTGCATTCCTAAGCAAATGTATAATGTGCCATTATCCAAGCATAATATATTACCTCAGTGATAACATAGCATGCCATAAATAAAATAAAATAAATAAATTATGTGGTATATAGACTAAGAGGAATGGATCAAATCCAGATACAACGGGTTCACTTACCATCATGTATACGCCAAAATAGTGGTTAATAGTTCACTTCAATGATTTCCCCTCAAAAAAAAAAAAACACATATATGGGAGAAATTTGATCTTTATTTTGAAAAGATGAATCGCAATTATCAGCAAATATATTGGAGCTAGCTCCCAACACAACTCGTGACTTCTGTGAAACAATGCTGGCAAACCCTGCATCTTTCACTTCCTGGATCTTCAAAATGAGAGTTAAAGTACTATTTATACTTCACAAGACACCTCGAACTCTGGGTCTCTACCATAATTGTAGCCCATCTCCCTTCTTAGAGATTTCAAATTTAAAAAGCTCAGTTCCACATAATTTCTTTTCCACAAACATTCATCATCCTCAAATTGTCAGTACTCTTTGGCTGCCCAAATATCCAATGACCAACAGCCACAAAGATTGAACCTTGACAACGTTTATTGAAACTGGCCTACATCAGTTTCAGCACTCAACCTATCTGGTAAACCACCTAACTGTTTTTTTTTTTTTTCCTTCCACCTTTTATTTTTCTACTTGGGTAATCCGTAATCTCTCTCATAGAATTAAATAATAAAAAAAAAGAAACAGTTGCTGATGTCAAAATCGAAGTTTGTGAAAACACATGCAGACATTTATGTGGAGTAGCAGACAACAACATACTTAACAAGAAAATTCCAAAATACAGAGTTTACATTATTAACATACCCTTGAAGTTTGAATCAGAGAGATAGCATTTTGCTTCAACAATATAGGCACGAGAGCAGAGCTCCAAACCACCATGACCCAGAATCATAGGGAAAGCCCCATGGATAAGGTTCAGAGCCCTCGTTGCATGGCTTGATCCCAGCAAGAGCCACAACTCAGCAAGAGTAAGAGTAGCTGATGCTTTCAGAAGATCCAAGTTAAATGATTGGCAGAATGAGAGGCTTGCTAATGCATATGGAAGGCCTAGAACTGCATTCCCTGATTTCTGACAAGACAATAAATGATGGTTTACTTCTATTAAATAAATAAATAAATGAAAGTTTACAGAAAAAACACCAGAGATCACACTAGTCTTCAATCTATAACTGAAGCTGAGTCAACATAATATGCAATAAAAAGAAAGATAATGGTATTAAAGTTAAAATGGGACTGAAATAAAAACATGCCTAATCAGACATCACTCATGACAATGTGTTTCTTTGAATAAATGAACAATGGTGGTGAGCTCCAATAAACAAACACAAAGAGACACTTTCTCATGTAAGTTTTTGCTTACAATAACTTCTTATACTCTTTTGAATTTTCCCTTTCTCTTGTTTTCCTTTTTGTCTTGTAGAGGTTGGAGAAGCATGTAATAGTTACTGATTGTAGTTGACTTCCCTTTTCTGCGTATGTGGGAACGGATAGATAAAGTGGAAAGGGGATTGTCATCTCAAGTTAAAACTCTTCAGCAACTTGCAAGTAAATAACAAGAAAAATAGCTTGATCAAGTGTCCGAACTTAGATGAACCACCAAGTGTGTCAGCCGATGTATGTGGTACCTTATGAATTTCAGCAAGCAAAAGAAGAACAGAAGCATTCTCAACTTGCAGATTGTATTTGTAGCACATGCAAAAGAGAGAGTGCGCCACAGTGGCCGCCTGAAAAAAACACACACACATGAAGATGAGATATAAACAAGTGTTACTGTTTGAAATTAAGGGTAAATAGGGGGCTATGCTATAAAGGTTATGATAGAAAAATAGAAGGGTGGAGAGTCCATTTTGACATTTATTAGAATTCAGTGAGATAAAGGTTATGATGCCTTAACTTTCCATAATTCTATGAAAGGGTAACAATTAAATATGCACTGTACATTCATGAATCGAAGCTCTGAATAGCAAATGAGCAATTGTCTGTTAAAAAAGATATTGGTTGGTACGTAGAGAAAAATAAACCTCTCTGAATTGATTTGCTGCAAGCAATGTGCGTGCATGGCGAAGGCCTGCTTCTGTCTTCAGCTCCATGTCCACTCCAGTTACTGGTGAAGCCAAAACTCCAAGCTCATCACATACTTGTTGAGCTAGCTTTAATTGTCCTCTACATGATGCTCAATAAGTCATAAACAGTGACAACATGACAGCAGCCAACAGAAATCAAGATAATGAAAGCAACTCTGCATTGGCCACTTACCGATGTAAAGCACGCTCATGAAGTAGCTGCAACTTGAGCAGTAAGATTTGTGATTTTGAGACAGATAGAAACTTCTCTTCTGCTATTTTAAGGGCAGAAAAGGCCTCTAGAAACAGAGAAATGGGAAAAAAAATTAACAAGGATAAAATGGAAGGTACTTATGCATCAGAGGGAGGGGACTTCTCACTCTGTTTCTACATCCATGCGGAAGAGAGACACAGATCATTTACTCTATCCACAATTACAAAAAGCAATTTACAGATCTAATAATCATCATTAAGTTGAATTTCTTATATTGTTATCACTTATATACAAGTTATACAACTATCCTGGTGATTAACAAACTAATTAAAAAGACGAAACATTTGGAAACATATTATAAACAGAAAAATAGAAATAATGAGGAATTAAATCAATTTTAAGCATCCAATCAAACCTCTGTATCCTTTAAAGACTGCCAAATGCTGAATGAGCTTTACATATGCTAACGCTACATCTGATGAGCTGGAACAACCAAGAACAAGTCACAGGAAAAAATAGATAAAGAAAAGGTAAAAAAAACACAAAGGAAAGAAGGTGACCCAAAACCAAAAAAACAAAAAAAATACCTTGATGCATCAGCAAAGCAAGTTGCATGCACCAGCACATTTATGCGAGAAAGTGGAGTGCTAGTGACCCCAAAAGAAAAAAAAAAAATTCAATCAGATTATGTGAGACCTATACCAGAAAGTTTTCAAAAAATTACAAAATATGAAAATGAGCACCATATATGCATATACATGTTAAAACCCAGTGACAGCTAACTCTTGTCACCAAAACAACAAAAAAATTACAGAAATTTATAGGATGTTACAACAACCACTGTGTAATAGTACACCTCCACGTCTTCATCAATGTTGTTTTTGATTGGATGAAAGACAGAGCAAGCTTATTACAAAATGCATTCTTTTATTGATGAGTCAACCTCAAACATTCAACAGTTTTATTCTATTAATATGCACTTTCCTTAAAAAGAAAAAAAATTAAATCAGCCTTAAAGAATTTAAGTGCCCCTACAATGCATAGCAATTTTACCTGCCATATAACTCCCATGCGGTTGCACGAAGAAGATAAGATGAACCCAACAATTGCAACACAGATCCAGGAACAGAGGTTGGTTGTGCACAGAATTGGAAAACGTTAGAACTACTGCCAGATCCATTCTCCTGTGACAAAACTAGAGAACCCATTGGTTTTTGTAAACTTTTAAGCCATGCTGTACTAAAAGCACCATCAATTGTCATTGCAGAACTCTCAGAGCTAAAGTCGCTAATCAGATGAGAACTTAATCTGATTTCCTGCCAACCATAAAACGACAAAATGAAATAACCAATAACCAAGACTTCATGTTGCAAGTACTGAAACAGCCACTGACCAAAATATAATCACAAAGAATCCTACTACCTTGCATACATTAACTGGGCATGTTCTGAGCTTCATGAAAGCTTTTGGACCAAATGATAGCAAGGGCCTCTGTACATGCTGCAATGCAGAAGATACTACCATAATGTAAAATTGCATCAGATATAATTTCAATTTTCAGTCTTCATTAACATGATTCAAGATGCAATGAAATTTAAATTTTCCTGAACTTGAAGCAACTTCAATAAGACAAATATTGATAATATTATATATATATATATATATATATATATGGATGGATGGATTTGGGATTCCAGTTTAATGGTAATGAGATTTTGGCTATTATTAGAACCATGCTCATATTGATAATTTGGAAATTTAGGGCCTGGGATTCACTTGTACATATTACTCTTGGATGGTACAAAAAATACTAATTTATCTACTTTATTCTACTTCCACCTCCTGTTCCTCTCTTCCTATCACCCATATAAGCTCCTCCTTAAAATATAAAGAGTCCCCATATGAGACTTAAGCCAGCTGAATTGGTATGAAATCCAATATTACCCAGAGGCCCATGCAACTGGAAAATATAACGTAGCTCTCTGATTACTGATTAGGAAATTTAAAGAAAACCGAAAGAGCAATAGATTACCATCTATCTAGGAGCATTCTAGAAATCCAATCTTATCAATAGATATTAAAGTATGGATTCCAGTTTAAAGTGAATCACATTGTATCTGGGAGGACATGATCAAGCTAGTCAACCTAGCAAAAAGACACTTTAATGTTAATTTAACCCTTAAAACCTATAACAATTAAATTTTACATTAAACTCTAGAACCAGATTTTTTCTGAATAGAATAAGTCTTCTACATAATAAATATATATATATATATATATGGCCATCAACATAAAACCAACCCCAAAAAAAAAGACTTGAAAAGAAAGGATGAGCAGAAAGTTTGAGAAGCTATACCAATGTATTGGGATGGGCGAGTTTTTATATACATATTCACAGGGTTTGCACATGATAGAAAGACTAAAATACCCTTGTTGACAAAAAGACCGTAAATTCTCAACTATATTATTACTCAATCAATGAATTATTTTTATTAAAAGCAACTAAAAACAGTTGCTTGTCCAAAGACCACATAAGGCTTTATCTTCCCATTTGACAATAGACAACCCAGAACAAATGGTCACACATTGCACTCGTCAATATTATATTAATGCTTGTCTTGTTTGAGATATTTGTTTGCAATTTCTAATTAACATTAGCTCTGTCCACATACCTCAGAGAGGGATTATGTTTTGTTTCAGAGACAGTTAATACAGAAATGGAAAGATTCTATGAAGACAGAATGTTACTATTCTACTTTCTAGTTATTGGGGCTTTGGTGTATTTGGCTGGAGTAGATGATCATGTGAGATGACTACCTCTTGAGTACACTTCCATATTATATTAATGAATCACTTTATACCAAGATTAATAATCAAAACTGGAAAGATCATCCATTTAAGTAACTTTTGCTTTTATGTAATTTTTTTCTGTAGTTTTTCAGAGAGGATAGTTTATCTTTTATTTTTTACTTTCTCTGTCCATAAATGCTCTTATGTCATCGATATAAAGAAAAAAAATTGAATTACAGTAGAACAACTTATACCAAATAAGTTGCTCATATATTGTACTAGCAAAACATAATCCATTTCCAAATCAGAAAAAAATAGAAGAGAAAAAAGAAACATGTTTTTATCCACACAAAATAAAAAATTTGGATAAATTCCATACAACATGAATTCAGTATATAAAAAAAAAAAAACATAATAAGATCAACTTTACAACTGATTAACTTGGCATACACACACAATTCTAACAATTTATACATCAATTCCTTCACCCAAGAATTTAAAGGGAGCAAAAAAGGATGTTCTAATGTTGTACAATGAATGTTGAAATAATTAATTCAGCCCTATAAATAAGTTGGCAAAATTATTGTTGAAGTTTCAACAGGCCAACATTCTCAAGGATTAGAATTATAAAGAAACTAAAGCCAGATTATAGATTTTATATTTTCATTAAGGGATCCCATAAGTGCTAATAATGTTATTTTTTACATTTTTCAGATAGAAAAAGTACGAGCAATACAAAGAGTGTTTTAGATAGACAGAAAATTTCATTACCGTTAAATCAAACTTGGCCATTGCTAGATGATTGGAAGCCACCAAGCGTTTTAACTTTAAACTTTCTGCTCTCTTCAAAGAACCTCTCAAGAGCACGAACAATTGTTGTTGAACAGAGAGTGTAATACCTATACTTGTCAAAGGTGAGTATGACGATCCTAGTATCTTCGCTGTACTTGAGATACCATTTTCAAACAGCAAGTTTGAGATAGCTGCTAAGGTGTATGCAAGACAGGTATCATTACTTTGCTGCACAAATGAAAACTATCAGGTTTTACTCAAAATATAATTAAAAAATATATAAGTCACTAGGCATAATCTAGTGGTGAGAGGCTTAGGTAGTTTTCCAGAGGTCTTAGGTTAAATCTCCCAACCAGCATGCACCCAAAATAATGATAAAACATAACTAACTAATAGACAAGGAATCAGTCAACAGGCACTTAAATGAATACTCATCAATATTATCCAAACAAGATACCACATAACCCAGCAGCTAAAGCAAGGAAACAAATCAGCATGTAAGAACTAAGTTTACAAACAAGTACCTTCTAGATACCAACAAAACAATCTGTGAGTAATAGGCATGTTCCATCTCTCTCATTCCATCTACTAAGTTACAAATTATCCAGTTTCTTGCTTCAAAGACTAGGTCAGCATTCAAAATGGAATTGGTTGGACATTGATTGTTTAATTTATTTTTACCTGGACAAGTTTCAATTAGATACAGCTATCGAAAATTAGGGGGCATGAAGAAAATATGATTCAGGAAAGACATTAAGAACAAGTATAACAAATATATTAAAATTGACCTTCCTTGTCATGCATCTGTATTTAAGTTTAGATATAATGAAAATGAATTTGAATATCTTGTTTACTGATTTACAAAAGGACCCATGTACCCAGAGTAAAAGAGAGACTTGAACAGGAGGCAAGGATGTTATCATAAGTCTTATAAGGCAGGCATTAGCTGTCAGCTTATATTTGGGGTGAAGTGGTGAAAATTACAAGTGAAAACTTTAAGAAGAAAAAACCATGTCTTGCATGATTACCTGCTGAGAAACACGAACTGCTTCTGTAAGAACCTAAGCATAGCATAATCAAGGAAAATAAGTATTGCACAAAAGAAGTAATACAACGTAGAACAACTATAAGGTTTTGGCTTAAAATCTAGCTGGGATGGAGCATATTTGAACATTTATAAAGCTTACCTCCAGAGCTAGCTTTGGATGCCCAAAGTGGAAATGCATCATCCCCAAGCATAATAAAGCAATTTCATATCTTCCAAAGCTATTACTACTAGCCGGAGGAACAAAATCAAATCCTTCACTCCCTGCACTTTTGTCCCACAGATAACAGATAAGTTCAGCAGGAACAGATTATCATTCTCCAATTATTTCTTTGTTATTAATTCACTCAATAGACCTGGGTGAATGGGGCCTGAGAAGTCTGATTTCAACAAAATTTAAATTCACATCAAAAGGCAACAGGCAAAAACTTTACGATTCAATTTGTAGAGATTAATCATCAACATCAATACATTAGAGTTTGAAGCATAATAAGCCTAAATCTTAACATTTAAACAAATAAAATTTGATAGCGCAGTCCTGGTGCATGGCAACAATGTGGTAGACCACCAAGAAACTGCACTTTTGTAGCAAGTTCATTTACTTTCATTCCTAAGATACTTTATTCAACTTTTCCTTCAGCCATTTGTGATGGAAAATTCAGTGCCTATTTATTTACATGTCTACAGGCTACAGCAGACTATTAGGTATCATAAGCCATATAGCGTGAACATGCTTGTAGATCGCGACGAGGTGAGTCTTGGGGTATATTTTGATAAAAATGAAAATTCAGCAAAGGATGTTTAGTACTGAGAATTTAGATTTTAATTCACACAAAATAAATTGAATAACCTTTTGTAATAACTTAAGTTGGAGAATATGGCTTGAGGGGAAATGAGGAGTTGATAGATAAGGTAGAGTGTTGCAGGCTGGATGGTGGCAGCCAGAGGCAATGGCAACAGAATGGTGTAGACAATGGTGTTGGGGTCATGGTCACAATGGTGCAGGCCAGTTGCTGTGACTGAGGTAGCAATTAAATTCCAATGAAAATGAGGTAGCATATAACAAAGTTATTGTTTCAGTAAAAGCATATAAAAAGATAATGGTCACGAAAACTCTCTTCCAAGCTAACTAACCACTGAACTAACTTCTGTTACAATATTTCCCTTGTATAAAAAATGACCAAGTTATAAATCATCACTGAATTTCTGCAAGGGGTAATTCAACATTAATTTACAATTTTTGATCCAGTGCTGAACTTGGTTTATACAATTAAACATGCAAAAACTTAGTACATACAGAAGCGTTCATTAACACATTGAAAATTTTGAGTCATTTCCGGCCCTTAATTGGAATATATCTTGACATGAAAGTTTCCCTTATGAGTTATAAGTTACAGCAATTGGGACAAAGCAATGTTTCTAATTGATATAGTGAAAATAGTTCATATATCCTTGGGAGCCATTGCATCAAGCTCTCCACCACCCCTGATACTAGTTGCAATAGCATTAAGCAAGTCCCGTGAGAGATGGTGTGCGACCCTAAGAGATAGGCAATAGGCAGAACACTGATGCCTTCTTTCCACTTGTCTTATATATGGTCAATCATCTATCGATTAACTAACAACCAAACACTGTCAAATACCTCCAGAGACAGGATTAAAAAAACTAACTTTTCAATTACCTATAATCAAAATAGCAATGAAGATTCTCCAAAGCAGCAATATAATCATCATGGAAAAGACCATTCAAGTAGCGCAAAAAGTGAACCTGAATCGAATGATCACTCAAAATCAAAGAAAACTTTAAGAAAGGGGAAAAAATTGTAGAATGAATACTATTAAATATAATCAACTAAACCTACCCTATGTAGTTCAGGTGCCATCTTTTGTAGCTGCTGTAGAATAATTTCAAACCCATTCAAAGAGACAGTGCTACCATCCCTGCAACAGGACAAGAATATAACCTGAAATCAATATACACATAGTGCTCTAAGATAAGCTCATGAACAAATAGATTGAGTAGAGGTCCAGGTCTACAAGATGCATACTTTTCAATGGTATCAGCTTGCTCTTGTAAGTATCCTTGTACCTGCCAGTTTGTTCGCAGAAATATCCCACTACTAGGATCAATATCAGGTAGCATGTTACTTGGAGGATCTCCATAAGAACCAGCTTCTCTGCCTTTCTCACTCTGTTTGGATACCAAATCAGCAGGGACATCAATATCTGTGCATGTGAGTTCAAAACATCATTATTAATTTTATAGATCAGAAAAGTACCAGACATCATTACAATTCCAGTTACATGCGTTGAATGGGGATTTGAAAGTGAAGGCACAAAGCAAACAACCCAAAAGAGAACTTGGAGATAAAAGAATTGATAGAGAAGACTGGGATTTAGTTAAATGGTAAAATTGTAGTCTTGTATACCAGAGGAGGAACTGAAGAAGGTGGCACCACCCATCAGAGACTCTAAAAGAGGTTAACAATGGCAAGTTACAAACTAACATCTTTATTTTGCATGAACCAAAGGATTTGACACAATTTTGACCTTACATTTAGTATCTAAGTTAGTAGCATGGACAAAGATCACAGAATCAAGAAAGTGATTTTGCATCAGCCAAAGGACTTGAAGCAATTTTTGACCTTTCATTTGCTTGGTTAGCATCTAAATTAGCAGTATGGACAAAGATTACAAAATGACGAAAGTGGTTTATTAGCTTTACTAAATATTAAACTTAATTATAGATCACTTTCTTTTAACAGCCAAGCCCCAAGAGAATTGCCAACTTAATTCTGAGATATTCACAAACTCATCATATGAGTCTCTGACAAGTCCTACTTCTTAAACAAAAGGGCAAAGAGTATAAAACATCGAAAGGAGAATAAAGTGAGATGCCTATACCATCAACTAAACCCAGAAGTGTTTTTGGTGCATGAAGATGAAATGGAACTCTTTCACTAGCCTCCTTTCTTGCCTCAATTTCTTCTGTAACCTTTTCATACACAAAGTTCTCCAGGTCCATGTTCTCATATTCTGAACATGTCTCGAGATTGCTACTAGAGTCATCTAGAGAAGGTTGCTCATAAGGGGGACAACTTGAGGGTGCTTCCTTACGATATATCTCTATGTTTGTCAAAAGATGGCATACACCCTGCATATTCAAAATCAAAACAAATAAGTGGCCTTTGGATTATAAAAGAATTTAGATTAGTCAAAATGGTTTTGACATTCTTTTTGTTCACCAGCAATATAAATAACATCCACAGTAATACCATTAAAGAGAACACAGTTACCCAAAACTCAACCAAATATAAAATTTTCCCATTGAATTTTGCACTTCCAATCAAGATCGGCTTCACTTAGTTCAAGTATACTATTTTGAAAAACTTCAAAATGTTAAAAACTTTGTGAATTTATTTCAGCCCTGAAAAGTCATTTACAAGAAAACTTTATTTGGTAACATCAAGGTAAGGAGGCACAGAATTATAGAAGGTTGAAACAATCTCTTTGTTGAAAAAAATGTAATTAACAGAAGGAGATTGGGAGAGAAAGTAATTGTTTGATGACTTCTTTCAAGTGCTGTCTAACTCTCCAAATAAAACCATTTCTTATAAAATACAAAAAAAAATATCAAGGATAAAATTGGACTAATAATGGGCACAAGGATAATAGCCACTTCAGCCATTTATATGATCAGTGTCTCCTTTCATTAGTCCCCAAATAAGCAAGATAGGCATGCCTTACTTCTGCATATTCCACTCTATTCTTCCTACTGTACGACGAAAGAAAGTTTATTAAGAGCATTGTTAATCTTGGAGCATCCTATTATCCTAATCCTAAGAGATACATGACATTAAACACCTGCAGACAGTTTGCCTCACCACCTCTGTTCTTCCTATTCTACCCTATTTCAGAAGGACACTCAAAGTGATCTACGTCACTTAATGTATACCAGAAAGAAGGAACACATATTCCACAATTAAGAACTTGGAAAGCAGAGAAAGAAATGTGATACTGGTTCACAATCTTATTTGCCAGCAAACAGAAGATCACCAAATCCAGCTTCAGCTGTCTCGTGCAATTTTCTGATCTGATGTTAAAAAAATACTCAAGAGCTACATTGTATGTATGAGTGCACATGTGTGTAAGAAAGAGAGTGAAAGATGGAGGTATTTCTCATAAGAGGAAAAAGAAAAGTGATAAGAAATTAAGGAAGGCTACCAGGAAGATAAGATTTCACTCTAAAGAAGAAAGGTAACATTTGAAAACATAGATGAAACATACAGGAAAAAGGAAGAGAGGGAGAGAGGTTTTTCTGGGAACATTCATTGAGAGAATTGCATCTAAGTTTCAGGAAAAAAACTAAGTCCACCAGAAACTAAAATTTGAACGCAAAATTCTGAATGGCAAAATTCCCATCATACAAAAATAGTCATCAACCATGAATATTAATTATATCAATGTAACTGTTCAAAGATGAGGTGTATAGAAACGACTACTTTGATATTAAAATCGAGCAATATTTTGAAGCCTTCAAGCCCCCCCCCCCATTGATACTAATTGTACCACCTTCAAACCTTTTAATAATAAGGGCAACTATCCTATGCTTACTGTTAAATGGTGACAAAATTAGAAAAAGTGAACATTCAAACCAACAGTGAGCACTTCAACCCACAGGAAGAAATGAGAAAACATCAAACCTCAAATGATAGCAAATTGAATGCAAGTACACATCGCCGAAGAAATATCCCCAGGTTACTGTTTAGGTCCAACATCACCTGATCATCGTCCACAACACCTGAATCAGGACCTGCAAGTATTCCTGGACAGAAATAAAGTAAAATCAAACAACAAACAATTCAAACAAGTAAATAAGCAAAAATTACAGGTAAACAAATAAAATACCAACATTAAAGGAGGAAGCAGAATAAACAAAATATGTAAAGACGGTGAAGGCTGGTGATGATTATGCAAATCAACGAACCTCGCATTTCTATAAAGAAATTAAACAAATCATCAGGCGATAACAAAGATGATAGTCTACTCGTCAAATGATCAATAAACCAATGATTTGAGAAGCCACCAATCACCCTCAATTGATGAATGAGTTCATCCAATTTTGGCTCCAAGATATCATCGCAAGACTGCATTTGGAACAACAATACATTCAAGCAACAAGCAAATATGAAATATTTGACTGGTAAAAATTAAGACAATTTGCAACCCAACAAAGGATTTGATTAAAACGAAATCCTAGAGAAAATGAATGGATGACTAGAAACAATCAAATTACATACCCATTTCATTTCACACTATCTCCCAAGACAGCTTATCATTTAACAACTCATTAAAACAATTAATAACACTCTTATCTTCAGTATCCCACCTTGGATATTTCAGGGTACCGAATGACGGGGAAAAAATTGCATGTGGACATAAGAAATCGAAACCAACATCTGAACTAATCAAAGCCTATACTTATCTTTCCAGAACATGAGAATTTCGGAATTTCTTTTTAGTACCCAAAATCCCTTTAACCCCTTTTAAAACTGTGGCATAGTACTCCAAATTCAAATGCATTTCCCTTTTCACTACTTTCCCATCACCCAATCTGAAGAAAAAAGGAAATTTTATTATGTAAAGATGCACCTTGGTGAGGGCCAACAAGAACAACCCAAGCCGGTTGTGCTGAGCAACAGAAGAGAACGGAAAGGGAACCGATACTTGTCCTGGTGGAGCGTAGATCTTGAGGAGTATGCAAACTGAAACTTTGTGCGGTGTGATTGCAAACGCACCTGGCTGTTTGAAAATGCCAGCCATTATCTGTAACACTTGCTACTATCTATATATCTCGTGCTTGCTATCTGTTAGCAAAAATGCTTAGTCGATTGGAGTTCAACAGATAGAACTTTGTCCGGCGTTCTTTCTGATGCTCTGGTTGGCTAATTTGTCATAGGAACATGGTGATCGATCAGTGGCGTCACTGGCACTGAACATGGAGGTTTTCACTTTTGAAAATGGTGGGAGGAAAATGGGCTATTAACCCAGAGGAGGCCGGGCTTTATTTTTGGCTTAAAATTTCATAATTTATTTCCTTATTTCAATTTAATTTTTTATTTTTTTCAATTTAATAATTTATTTATCAATAATTATTTTAGAGCAATAAAAATTTAAAAATTTTAAAAAAATTTAAAAACATATTTAAAATGATAAATAAATTAAAAAAAGTTAAGAGACTAAATTTAAATAATTAAAAATAAAAAACCAACATGTTTTTTTTTAATTTTACAAGAAAGGCCCTTACATTAATGTTTGAAATTATTTCTCATATTTCTTGTATTTTTTTTCATTTTGTTAAATTTTGAACTAGGAAGATAGAATTTAAAATTAAATAGGAGTAAGGTGGCTTGACATGGCATGTTAATTCACTTTGTAATTTATTTTAAATAAAAATAAATTGTAATTATTTTTATTAAAAAAGAAGTATAGCATAAAAAGTAGTTAAAATTAAAAAGTTAAATAACTTTCTACTCTTTTATGTACTTGCAAATCTATATTTATCTTTGAAACTAAAATATCAAAAAATTCAAAAGCTATAAAAATAAGATATGTGTGTGTGTATGTGTGTGTGTGTGTGTGTGTGTGTGTGTGTTATTTTTACTAATAACATTATATAAATATTTACATTATTGTTTGTACATATTTTTTGAGATTTAATTTGAAGTTGAATTTCCCACCAAAAGAAAGTTTTAGTTAATTTTTTCATTTAAAATATTTTATTTATTTTAATTGAGATAAACATAATTTTAAAACATTTTAATATTTTTTAAATTAAAATACTTAAATCATTTGAGATTAGCTCAAATTGTGAAAGTAAGGTGAGATTATGAATAGTACCCAAGTTCATACAAGATTAAATTTCTTATATTTTTACTATTAAGTTTTCTAATTAAATTATAATATGTTTTAAAAATTTTAAAAACTTAATCATAAGATGTTAAATTGTATAAAAAAGATCTTACACTCATTTGCAAAAACAATACACGTATTATATTACTATTAAAAAATTATAGTGTTAAAAAAAATAAAATTGAATTAGTCAATTCAATTGAAAATTAATGAACTAGCCACTAAATTAATTCATCTGACTTATAAAATAAGTTAGCCAAAACATTGATCAAAACCAAAGCAGGGATCAATTGATTTTGAATTTTTCTTTTGTTAAGATTCCTTCTCATAAAATAGCATAATTCATTTTAGACCGACTTGAAAAATTGACAATAGAAGGCAATAGGAAAAAGAAAATGTTAAAACAAAAATAAATTTAAACAAAATATAATATAAAAGGAACAAAATATATGTACTTTTCCATTTTTATGTGTTGTTTTTTTTCTTGTTCAAGTTCTTAATGGTATCCCTCTCAAATATTAAAGTTTTTTTAATTAAAATTGCTCCCTCTTCTATCATTTTATTTTTAATATAATTTGAGAACCCCAAAAGTCTAATATTAGATATTCTTAAATTTTAATTATGGATAATTTTTATTTTTCAATTCAAAAATGACTTCTTAAAATTCTTAAAAAAAACATGGAATTGTAATTAAATATTTAAAATTTATTAATGTTTATTTAATGTATTAGAATTTTAATATATAAAATTTTAAAAAAATATATCTAATTATCATTTGCCCACAGTTCAATCATATTTAAATCAATAAACCATGAATTGATGCCTCTATCAGTTTCAATTACCCATTCAATTTTTAAAAAATTTAAAAATCATATAATTTTATTTTAATTAAAAATTTTAATAATAAAAATATAAAAAATACATCTCCTAGTATCTTTGCACTTAAATCTCCAAATCAAAAAATGTGATAGTCTTTAATATTTGTCATATGTACTTTAATTTTGTAAGTACTAAGAAACTTATTTATGGAAAATTTAAGCTGGATTTATTAAAAAAAATATCATCATTCTTACATTATCAAGGATATATATAACACATAAATTTTAAATTTTTTTATAAATATTATATCCAAACATCTTATAAATAAGTTTCTAAACACTTAAAATTTAATTTTTTTAGGTATCAAACAACTCTAAGTTTTATGACTAAAGGTGCTAATGGAAGCTTCAAAGATTTAGCATTTGATGTCATGCATAGTTGTGGCACAACTCAAAGATATATACGATATAAAATTCACATCCCTAAACCTAGCGAAACAACCTAGAATCATACTTTTTTGCAATGTTAACACAATAATATATGGAACTTATAACTAGAGAATAACTTTTGTTAAGAAATTCCATTCTAAGATTCAAAGATGGACCCATCTCTATAATGCAAAATATTGTTTAGTTATAATAACAAAATAACATAACGCCCACATAGATTAATGCAGGGTTTAAAAATGAAGCCAATCCTTCCTATGATGTAGATGTGGGTTTTAGGTCTATGTTACTATCTAAAAATGAATATATATGTTATTTTGCTTTATTTTTTTTGGTAGGTCAATCTATTTAGTTTTGCTTTCTATATGTTAGAATTTAGTGAATTTTTAATTTTATGTTATATGCAAATAATCTGTTAACTCTCAAAACTTGACAATGGACCCTTAAGCTTCTAATTTTTCATAAATAATACTTGTCGCTAGTAATAAAGATGCATGAACCAAGTTAGATTGAGATTTCACCAAGCTCAAAGTTCAATCTAGTTTAGTGACTAAGCTAATTTTTTAGCTCAATTAGTGACTAAGTAAGATTGGTAAGGCCAAGTCAAGCTTTTTTTTTTAGTAAAAATTAATAAATGGCTTTCCAAAAAAATTTCTTATAAGTTCCTATAAAATGATATATTATCTTTGTAAAAAAAAATAAATGTTTCATATAAGTTCTTATAAAATTATATATTGTCATTAAAAAAATAAAATTTTTATATAAATCTTTAAAAAAAATCTTTATTTTTTAAAATGCATATGGCTAGGTCAGATAAAGCCAAACTGGCCAAAATAGTTAGGCTACAACTTGACTTAGCCTTGTTTGGTGGCTTGGCCAATAAGCTCTTTTAGCCCCTCCCCCCCCCCCCCCTCCCCCTCCTCTTTTTGGCTTCCAAATGGATTGGTGTGTATAGCTAGTTAGTGAATCCATTAATTTAGTGATAAAAGAGTGATACATCTATTGACTTTTTCTATAAATAATCCCTTAACATGTTATACATCTATTAACAACAACAGCTACTTGCACATAATTTCAAGATTTGCAGGTTTATTGTTAAGTTTTAAAAGTTAGAAGAGTTATTTGCATATAGCTTAAAATTTAGGAGATTTTTATGTATTTTAACTACACACACATGTTAGCTAATAGCCTTATTGTATATATGTGAGTGAAATTATGCCACTTGTACCTTGAACCACCTTTTTACATAAGTTGAAATTTGTTAGTAGATTTTGGGTCTTTTAAATTTTTCCAATTGAAATCCAACATAGCACGACATTTGCCTCTTTAGCTCCCACATTTCCTTTTCTATAATAGTAGCTTCCTCTAAAAGCCCACAAGCTCTAATCTAAGTCCATAGAAGCAACGTAGGCCATAAGCATGGCATAGAATTATTAATTGACTAGGCTAAACTTTTTTTTTGGGGTCATTTTTATTAGGCCAACCTTGGGCTTTAAAAAGCCAAAAAAATGAAAAATAAAAACAAGGCTCAAGCTTGACCCAAAAAAAAAACTTTGTACTTATAAAGCTTAGTCCATTTTTAAATAAGCTTGGGTTGTAAATAAGTCTACTCCACATAATAATAATAGTTTAACCATTGGATAAAAACTTATTTTTTCCTCCCTCCCTCCCTCCCTCTCTCTCTCTCTCTCTCTCTCTCTCTCACTCTCTCTCTCTCTCACACACACACACACATACACTTGTAAAACTTAAAAATTACCCTCTCTTTCTAAATTCTTATTTCTTATACAAATTCTTATCTATTTCTTTCTTTAGTTCCCATTTGATTGAGTTAAGGCTTTAATTCTAAAAATTTGATTTTAGGTGTGGTTTGATCAATTTGATAGATTGCCTTCACTTTGTCATTCACTCTTAAGAAGGAAGTATGATCAATCCCCTTCTTTTTTCTAGTTTTTTTTTATTTTCTTTCCCTTGATTTTATTATTGGGGGAAAGTATAAGTGGATTATTTCCATTGATCATCTTTTCTTATTTTATATCTTAAATATTAAGATTATATTTTCATTAACTTTTCAAGAACTATACCTTACCAAAGGCATCTTGCATTTCATGGTTTTTCCCAAAAGCAAAGTGGATCCCTTTTCAAATAAATGTTGCAAATTCAAGCCATGACATGATGGCACTCTCCTATAGGAATTGTGTGAGCTCAACATTAACTTGCATTCATTCATTACACATCTTCAATTTCAAATCTCTAATTCATCTTATTCTTCAATTTTTCTTTTTTTTTAAGTACATTATCTTTCTCTTTATTTGATTTGCATATATGTGTGTTTCATCCTCTCTCCAACCATGGTTTAAAAGAGAGTAAGGTTGAAGTTTTACAAATGTGAGAAAGAAAGAGAAGAGATAAAAGAAATGGGGGATTATCCAATTAATAAATGGCATAAAATTATAAATTAAGGAGATCAATTGTTAATTTTTTTTAGTGTATAAAGTGAATTGCACAATATCTTTTTTTTAGGTAAAAATAAGAGGCTTAAAAGCCCAACAAAACAAGGAAGAAACTTAGGGTGAGCCATATCAAGGCTAATGAACATACCCCTAGCTTAATTGGCATATATGAGCACCAACATTCAAAGAGAAGCATCCTACCTAACGACCTTGTGAATCCTTGAAGATATCCTTAAACCTAACTAATCCTAAGTTACCTTTACTAGCATTTAATTTTAATTCACTAATTCTTTAGAGGCCATCACTATATGTCATGGGAAACATTAGGCATAAGAATGAGATAATAGTTTTTGGCATGAGCATTAACTATTTGATAGGCATAACTACATATCTTACTCATAGAGCAATGCTTGATCTTAAATTAAAAGAAACTACATACATCTTAACTTTTTTGTATATAATTTCTCACTTATCTAACTACTTTAACAATCTCAAGCCGTCAGTTATATTTCTTTCTTCTTCTTTTTTTCCTTTTGCCAATACAACTATATTTCTTTACACATTATCATTGTCTTGACACAAAATCGGCGATTAATCTAATGGCCATTGATGGAAGGCATCAAGGCTCCTTAGGGAGTGACGAAGAGAGAAAATCAAAGCCTCTTGAAAAGAGTTGAAACTAGAAATTGAGCATAAATTATAGTGATACTTAATTTGGGCTAATCAAACCCACAATATTCAAGCTAATTCATAGTCAATCCTTACTTAATTTAGACATAAATTATGATGATGATGATGATGATGATATATATATATATATATATAGTCCATACAATTTTGTTTCATCCTTACTTAAAGCATCAAAATGCATGTTAGATTATAGCTCCTTTTATATCTTTGCAGACTTGTAACCATTGTGGAACACTACGACACCTTCCATTTCACTAAATTACTTGTTAAATGTTTAAGTTAGACATGTGACCAAATATCAAAATGATTCATGATAGACCTCCAAATTAACTAGCACTATGAATAAGATAATCAAGAGTATCAAGGCCAAATACTTGACAATATGGTTGCCAAGTTTTGTGTTTCATATCAATTTAACCCCCACTTGTCCTCCCCTCCTTGAATAAAAAGTCAAAATTTTTGTATAAACTTTTGTACAACCTAGATAAAACATAGTTGCTTTGTTGACAAATTAATTTTTTTATTTTAAAAATACTTTTATTAATTATCTAAGCATACATTCAAAGTTCATGATAAATTATATACTACTTTTAGTTTAATCATTAAAAAAAATTATCTACTTAGTTTTCAAATATATTTAGAATTAACTAAATAAATATTATAAATTTTTGAAAAATACAAGATGTAATGTGTATTATGGTGGTACTAAGTGCTTGATTAGTCCATTCTTGCCCTATCATATCAAATTGGGCTTTAAAAATTTAACCTAGCCAATTATGTTAGTTGATTTTGTCTAGCCTAACTCTGTCATATATATATATATATTATTTTATAGAAACTTTTGTAAAATTTTATTTTTTAGGAATAAAATATAATTTATAAGGACTTTTGTTGAACCTCATACTAAGAGAGGTTTTGGGCTTAAAATTTAGGCTAACTAATGCCCCTTTCACCTTTCAAGGTATAACAGATGACATATCTAGGGCTTATCTTAGGAAGTTTATTTTGTTTGTTTTTTAATGATATCTTAGTGTATAGCAAGGATATGGATTCCTATCTTCAACACTTACGAGTACATTAGAACTATTGCAAATGCACTAACTTGTCATCAATTTAAATAAATGTGCATTTAGACAAAAGAAAAGTTAAAGTATTTAGGGCATACAATTTCCATTAAAGAAGTGCAAGCTGTTCTATCAAAAGTAGATGCTATGATAAAGTGACCAACACTTAAAAACCTTCGAGCTTTGAAGGGGATTTTAGGTTTAACTGGTTACTACAAAAACTTTGTTATGAATCATGGCAAATTGATTGAAGAATGATGCTTTCCAATTGGATGCAAAGGTTTAAAAGGTGTTTGAACATCTCAAACCAGCCATACTAATAGTACCATTGTTAGCTATGTCAGATTTCAATATTCCTTTTAAATTAGAAGTAGATGCCTTAAGTAGTGGGGTAGAGGCTATACTAATGCAAAAGGTAAAACCAGTGACCTATTTCAATTAGCTATTGTTAGAAAAATCAAGGCAAGGATTTATTTATGAAAGAGAACTTATGGCAATTGTATTATTAGTTAAAAAGTGGTAACACTACTTGTTTGGGCAACCCTTTGTGATACATATAGATCAAAAAGCATTGAAATACTTGTTTGAACAATAGGCAATTGATCCTGATTAGAAGAAATGGGTCTCTACATTAATGATATATAAGTGTGAAATACATTACAAACCTAAAGTGGACAATAGAGCTGCAGATACACTTTTTACAAGGGATGTGGAGATGGAATTAAAGGCTTTTTCCTTCTGACTATTTGATAGGCTAGAGGAATTAGAAGCTATTATTAATGAAGATAAAAAGTTAAGGGATGTAAGACAATAATTAATCACAAGAATAGAAGCACCAAAAGGGTACAACCTCAAAAGTAGGTGCTTACTTTATAATGACATATTGGTGGTGCCTTATCACTCACCAAAAAAACAAAGGATTTAATTAAAAAATTCCATGATTTTCCTTTTAGTAGGCACTTAGATACTTGAGAAGCTATAAGTGCTTGACTGAAGTAATTTTTTTTGGGAGAAAATGAAGAGGGATGTAATATCTGGTTTCTCTATAAATGCATGACACTCACCAAATATAAAAGTAAGTCCTCTGAAATGAATAATTTAAGATCAAATAAAATTTTAAAAAAATTCTAAATAATAAAAAAATAAGGATCAAAGGCTTAAGGTGCCGAAAAGCTGAGCTAAAAAGCTAAAAAAAATTGTGAAAACAAGTTGGGACATTTTCATAATTTTTGAGAATTTTGAAAAACTCACAAGAGGGCTTTTAAAATGAAAATTTTAAACTTTTTAGGATTCACAGAGATCTTGAAAGTCATAGGAACCTCCAGAGCAGTTGAAATCCATTTGCTAAGTGATTTCGGCAAAGAGTTGACTGAAATTTTGATCGAATAATTTAAAATAATTTTAAACTCAATTTGGGTGAAACCAAAGAAAATTTGTAAGTTAGAGGACCCAAATATTATGATAGAAAAGATAGATTTCGAAAAGGAGTTGAAATGAGGTAAAATGAAAAAATGATAGTTTAGGGACTAAAATGAAAAGTTAAAAAAGTATATTAACTTTAATTTTTGCCTCATAAAGCATGTCCAGCTCTTCTCCTTCCTCTCCACTGATGCTTTTTTGGTCTAGTTAACATTTGGGAGATTAAGAGAGATGGAAAAAAGGGAAGAGAATAAGCTTTAAAAAGGGTAAGGTTTTTTAGTTTTTTTCATACCCCTTGCTTTATTAAACTTGCTCCCATCTTCCTCCTCTCTCTTTTTATGGTTTTATTGATTAAATTCGTGTTAGTTTATGGTTGAGTCAGTGGAAGGAGGAGAAGATTTGGGAGAACTCTTAGGAGTATGAAAAAGAGCTCTTAGAAAGCTTAAAAACATGGTAAACTTCCATAGCCTTTTTTGCTTCCTTTTGCTTGTTCTTCTTGGGTGTATTTTTGTTTAGACTTGAGCCCATTAAGAAGAGACATAATTTTGTCCAAATTAAGGTAGAAAGACGGGTTATGGAGTGTGAGAATTAATATTATATAATTGAAAACAAAAATGGAGCGTTAAAATTCAAGTTGCACAACTTAAGGGTTTTGAGAGAAATCTTAAAATCTAATTTTTTTCTAAGGGCAATTAGACTTATCTAAGCCTTGGTATGAGTCCCTTAGACTTTTAAGAAGTTTTATATGAGCCATTCCTTTCAAGAAAATAAAGCAAGCTCTATAGGTCTAAAACCAATGCATAGTCTTAGCCAAGAGAGGTTTAGGCACCTAGGGAGTGTTTTAAATTTTGTTAATGCTAGAATGAGATTAGATATGATAGAAAAAAATATCAAAGGAAGTCTTGAAAAAAAAATTTAGAGAGCAAAGATTGTGAGATGGAAGTGTAGGTTTCATTTTAAGACATTAGAAAGTAACTAATGTATAGACTCCTTAAAATAAAATAATAATGACTCCAAAGAATCTAAATAAAGTCAAAAGACTATAATTGAGTGGGAAATGAAAGCCAAGATCATGAAATATAAAGGTTATTTCATTGTGTCTTGAATGGATCCATAACAAAGTTATAGGAGAAAGTAACATAACATAAAGTTTATAAGAAGCTAGGACTTGTCCTAATGACTCCTCATTTATGTATCTAAACCAAGAGAATCAAGTGTTATCTAATTTCATGAGCTTGGCCAAAAAGGAGAAGACAAATTCAAGGAAAAAGTGGGTGGCATTGGCTCAACCCAAGTTAACTCTCTAACATTTCCTTTATATATGCCTTAGATGTTGTTTGTCTTTGAGTGCTTGTATGTGTGTTAATGCCATAAGAAATGTTTCTAGTTATTGCCTACATGTTGTGATATCATGAAGTTCTTGAAATGTGTTTTGTGAATATGTTTTGGCTTGAATAGATTTAGTGATGCCAAAAGTTCTTTAACAAATGTGAGAATGAGCCAAAAGTCTATAAGATTAGGTAAGACCAAGCCAAAAGTCTCAAGAAAAATAAGGTTTAGTCAAAAGTGTCTTGAAAATAGGTAAAGCAAATCTAAAAGTTTCAAAAAAAATGGATAAGGCTAAACTAATGCCTTTGAGAGCCAATGTATGATATGTATGAGTTTCTTAAATATAGAAAGTGCTTTATGTATGTTGCTTTATGTATGTTTACTAGTAACTTAAATTGCCATGCATGCATGTTTAGATTTGAAAATATATCTATTATATATGTTTGAAACGGTAAAGAGCTATTGAACAATGGGCTCATGCCATGAATTACAAGTATGTGGAACCTATCATGAGTATGTACATATATGCAAAAGGGTGTTATGAATATACAAGAAAAGTACACTATAGTAATGATGTCCTGAGTTGAACATAATGGGCTTAATGTGAAAAGTTTAGTGAGGAGAAAAAGAAAAAGCTTAAAAGTAACAGTTTACAACAAACTAGTGTGAACTCATTAGACCTACAATAAGTTACAGCCTTAGTGAGATAAATGTCTCAGGTTGAGCATAAGCTAGAGCTTAAAAGAAGCAATAAGTAGAGTTTCACAAACAAGCTGAGATAGGTAGGAAAGCAAACCTCAACCTAAAGAGGAAATGGTTCATAATGGAAACTAAATGAAGGTTCTCTTTAGGCTGATGAGAGGAAAATAAAATGGTACTGAGATGGGGAACCAGCAAGTACCCTTGATTAGCAAGTACAAATATCAAGAAAGCAAGAAAGAGTTCAGAAGCTAGTACACAGAAAGAAATGTCCTTGCTTTAATAGTGACTAAATAAAAGTTAATAGAAATGAGCATAGTAAAAATAGATAGATAAAGGTCTAGCAGTTAATTCTTTGACTCTCACTTTTCCTCCTCCAATGTCTAACAATGCTTAGGTAAGTCAAGAAGACCAAAGGATGGAAGCCAAAGACTTGGAACATAATACTTTGACAAAGGAGTAGGAGAATGGGCATTTCCAAAGTATTTTAATGTAAAAAATTTTGATCTCATGATGTATGTATGATGTAGGCTCTTGAATATGTCCAAATATGTATAATGATGATGTATGTATGAATTTTAGGACCAAATGAATTGATGTATGGATTTTTAATACCTAGATTCTATGATATGCACGTATATAAGTGTGAGCAGCATGGTGAGATTGAACTCCATAATATTTTGGACCATTTGAGATGTTTCCCTAGGTTATGTTTGTGTTTTGGGATGTGCTCAAATGGTTATAAAATATTAAGAAAGTGAAATGGTGCCTTAAGAGTCCCTTATGACCCTAAAAAGTAACCAAGTATTGACCTAAACCCTAAATTGACTAAATGGACGAATTTTCTCAATTTGGAATTTTAGAGAATTTATTATGATTTTTCAATGTTGAAAAAATTTTGTTGAAATAGTAACAGAACTGTTCATATAGTCAATTTATATTTCTATATCACACGTGGGACAGATAATATCTAATGCTCATGAAATTTCACAAGTATAAACTAG
Organism: Erythrophleum ivorense; assembly: GCA_026724425.1. Lineage (NCBI taxonomy): Eukaryota > Viridiplantae > Streptophyta > Magnoliopsida > Fabales > Fabaceae > Erythrophleum > Erythrophleum ivorense. The sequence goes on along the minus strand of JAIUCV010000034.1, from coordinate 1,207,616 downwards.
ATACTATAAACTTTCTATAATCACTGAGATAACCTCATTTGGAGATCTGTAGAGGGAGAACCAAATTTTTGAAATTGTATGACACTACCAATAATGCAGCTAGACCTTGGGTATTGTTCTATTAATTTTCATAGGCTAAATGCCATTGCATTGGTTTAGAACTATTTTTAGTCATTATTTAATATCTAAAGCTTTTTAGAATGGTATGGTTTCTTGATTTTGAATTTTCTAGAATTACTTATGAATTTTCAAATTTTATATTAGAAACTTGTGACAGCAAACCTAGTAGTTAGACCTTTGATATTGTTCTATCATTTTTCATAGTCCGATTGATGTTTTTATGGTCTAGAATAATTTTTAGCCTTTAGTCGACACTTAGAGCTTTCCAAAACACTATTATTTACTTGATTTCAATTTTTCTATAATTAATTATAATTTTTCAAAATTCCTATAAAAAAGTTGTCATGGTAAACCCGAGAGGAAACTTTGAATTTTTTGATGTATGATGCCAAACCCATTACTCTTGGGATATTCTGTGAGGTTTTTGATTTGTATGGATGTGTTATGTATGGAAGATAATAATGATAAATTCATATGACACACGAAGCATGCAATGAGTAAATAGAGTCTCACGTAACGCAAATTAATACATTAAAATATATGGATTTTCTTGCAAAGTGCATGAAGTTTAGCTTATATAGAGGAATGGGAAAGGTAGAAGAGTATGGTATTACAGGGATATACAGGAGTATGTAGCAAAATGTGAGATTTGTCAACGTAACAAATATTAATCCTCGAGTCCTGTTGGGTTATTGTAGCCTTTACCCATTCTTCATAAGTTTGGAAAGACATCTATGTGGATTTTGTGGCAAGACTTCCCAAGGCTAATAGATTTGACACAATCATGGTGGGTGGTGGACATGCTTACTAAGTACAACCACTTTATTCCTCTTTCTCATCCTTTATGCCAAAGACATAGCTAAGGTGTTTGTAAAAGAAATAGTTGGATTACATGGCTTTTCAAATCCATATTATCCAATAGAGATTAGATTTTTATAAGTTAATTTTGGATGGAGTTGCTCATGTTGGCTAGAACTTCATTGAAATATAGTTTAGGTTATCACCTAAAAATAGATGGTCAACTAGAAGTAGTTAATAAGAGTCTTGAAATGCATTTAAGGTGTTTGTAAGGACTAAATCAAAATAATGGGTAAAGGTACTGCCATGGGTTGAGTTTTGGTTTAATACAATATATAATCATTCTATTGGCATAACCCTATTCAAAGCCCTTTATGAAAGGGATCCACTTACGATGTTCAAGGGGCATGACAGCCAATCGTTGGTGGATGAGATAACTGAGTGGCTAAGGGATTAAGACTTTATTTTAACTAGTTAAAAGGAAATTCGAAATATGCCTAGGCTCTAGTGATGAATCAAGTTGACAAGAAAAAGAGTAAGGTAGAATTTGAGGTAGGAGATATGGTTTATTTGTGACTTAGGCCTTATAAACTAAGATCTTTAGCTAAAAGCCAAAATAAGAAATTGGCTCCTCAATTTTATAGGCCATATAAAGTACTGGAGAGGTTTGGCAAGGTAGCTTACAAGTTGGAATTGCCTAATACTATCAAAATCCATTTGGTGTTTCATGTCTCGCAACTTAAGAAATCTGTCCATGCTACTGTGCTAGTATAAACTATACTTAGTGCACTCATAGAGGCATTGGAGATGGAAGTGAAGCTTGAGGAGGTGAGCCAAATCCAAAGAATGACTAATCCGCAGTACTAGGTTTTGATTAAATGGGATGGTTTGACAAATTGTGACTATACTTAAAAGGATGCAGAAGTGATTAAAATGCAATTCCTAGCTTTTCACCTTAAGGATAAGGTGAATTTTGAAGGCACAAGAAATGTTGAACTTGAGAATAAGAGAGATGTTTGGCTTAAAGTTTAAGAAAGGAAAAATACAAAGGCCTATAGAGAGGAAAAAGGGGTGGGAGGAAGTTTATAATAGGAAAAAAAGCCTATACAAATAGGGAATATGAAGTGATTAAGGTTGGGTAAGAATGAAATCTGTCACCTAAAAGTAACTACGTGTATGTTTGGATTGATGATGAGTAGAATTGATTTTGGTAAACTTGATTTTGCAGAATCGATTTTGTGTAAATGTGGATTTACTTGAACGTGATTTATGTTTGGAAACTATAGTTACAAAGTAATTTTGTTAATGCACTTTTAATATAACTAGGTTTGCGTTTGCAAAAAACAAGTGTGAATTGCTTTAATCAAACATAATTTTTGGACATCCCAATATCACGGTGTAGCATGATGAATATAGATCCAAACATATTATAAACGAGCTTTTCTTATGCAAATCAAGATTTGGCGCAAAACGTGGATGGATAAACACTGAACCAAACACATACTACCTTTGCTGTTTAGCTAAAAAGAGAGGGAATTCAGCTAAAGAGAGGGGATTATTATAGCAAACATGAATGGAGGATGCAAACTTAAGAAAATGGTGAAAAATTGGAAGAGAAAATTCTGTCTTTTGAATACTAGATATCTTTTTATCTTTTCATCTTTTTTTTTTGTTTTTTGTTTTGTATAAGTACCCTAAATTTTGTCAACATTATTATTCCTCTATTTATCAGAAAAGAAATTCCGTTATAACTTTTACATAAATATTATAGAATTGGTCCCAAAAACAAGCTTATATAAAAATGTTATCTTTTAAGAGGTCTTTTTTAAATTTTTACTTAAAAAAAACTTCATGCATATTAAACTAATTTAGACTAAACTAAGCACCAAACACCCATAAAAAAAAAAAAGTGGAGCGCAGAATTAGGCCATAACATAAATCGAGCCCAACCCGGTTTATAACCATATGTTTGTGTATGTGTGTGTCCATACGCGTGTGTGTGTGTGTATCGAAAGTGCTTTATATATGGAACACGGAACTTTCCTAATGAAAAACAAATTTGTTTCGTTTCCGTTAACTTACCAGAAAGTCCAATGAACTTACCAACCAGTCTCGTTTATTTTTTTTATTTTTTAAATTCTTCTTCAATCGGGTTAAAAAAGGAAAGAAAATCAAATCTTCATAGTATCGCCCAAAACCCTTCTGCTTCAGTTTACGACAGCTCTGCATCCATCCTTATGGCTTCCAATGGTGCTTCTGCGGTCAGTCATCCCTTCCTTCCCTCTCTGTGTGTGGGTGCGTGTTTGGCATGGTTGCAATATTTCAGCTGAATGGCTATCTTTCAGAGAGTTGCTGCGGATACAGAGAATAGCTTGGAGAAGATCAAGCGGCAGCTAGCTTCCGGTTCTGGTAGAAATTTGCTGCAGGGACCACTTCTTAAGCGATCTGAAACAGTAATTTGATTCTCCAATTAATTTGTGTTTCTGGGTGTACGTTGTTGAGTTTTATCAATTGGGTATTATTTTTTGACTCGAGAATTATGTAATTTTATGGGGGAACCTCCCTGAACTATTCTAATTATAGAATTAGTGCATGATTCTTAAGATGAAATAAAACATCATGAAATTTGGATCAAAATGAAAAAAATTAAATTTCAGTTAAAATTTATCTGCATTTTCATGCCAACTGGATGTTAATCTGTAAGATTGTTGAAGCAAGGAAGCAGCTTCTTGCTGCTAATTTTAACAAAATTTCTTATTTTCGTTGTAGTCAAAAGTTCAAGAGGTTTTTCGTTACAAGTTTATATAGTTTCCCCGATTTTATTAGTATCCCATTTCTACGTTTTCTATTTTTCTTCTTTTGATTTTTTTTTCTAGTTATTCTTTGATCATCTGACAATTCCAACATATTGTGGGTTGATGATTCTTTGAACAGCATAAGCTATTTTCTTTACATTAATGTCTTAAACTCTTAGTCTGTTACTGCTGAGGCTTTCAGAGAATGGCGAGCTGTTTCTCTGTAAATTAAATTCTTGTTAGCTAGCTCATGAAAATAACTTTGTGTTTACAGCTACGAAAATGGAATGAACGTTGGGTAATCTTGGACCCAACAACAGGGAGGATGGAGTATAAGTAGGTGTATATATATCATTTATTCCTCTTGAATTCTCTTTTTGTTGGAGAAACACTTTGGCTACTAATCTTCTATGTTGATTTTCTTCATGTAGGACAAGGAGGAATGAACCAACCGTAAAGGGGACCATAATATTTGATGAAAATAGCACAATTACTGTTTCTCCTGTGAATTTCCAGTAAGAATGGTGTTTCTAAGTGACATAAGCCTGTTTTGAATAATTTCCAGTTACAAATTTCCAATGAATGCTGTTGACTTTTTATGCTGATTAAAATTGAATTCCTATCTTTCTGTGTGTTTCAGTGGACTGCCAAAGTATGATGGATGCTGTATTTGTATCCTACCTGTCTTTTTTTTTTCTTCCTTAATAACTTTTAGCACTTTTTAATGATCATATGACAGTTGTCTAACCAAGATAACTCTGCTTGCATTTATCTTAACTATCTTCTTTAGATATTGGGACACCACAGAAAAATGATTACTTCCTCTGTGCGGAGACTCCTGGTGCAGCTAGAGCATGGGTGTCGACTTTACAGTAAGTTTTCTTGTCCCCCCCGCCTTTTGTTCTCCCTTTTTTCCTTTCTGCTCTTTGGGCCACAAGCCATTAGTATTATCTACTAAATATAACATAATTTAGTGTAATATATTACCATATATGGTAATTTTATTCTGTCTTTGGAAATTCAATTAGTTTAGTTTATGAGTGTTTGAAGAGTTTTGTTTGAGAAAATTATACTAATGCCCATTTAAACTATGGATTAATTATTTCAGTGTAGATTGACTAGAATTAGTTTATATTTTGCGCAGCAGTGTATGTGATGTTTGGCAGTTTGGTAAAATCGTTTGATTACTGAGCGGTGGGTCTCATTGGGAAATTAGGTGATTTAGACCATGAATGATAATGTCATGACTCTGCTATAAAGTGTGTAATTTTTCTTTAAGAAGAAAGCTGGTGGATCGGGAGTGGGATTAAATTGGAAATGAGTGCACATGATTCTTCTGAAACTGCTGTTTCTATCACAACTGAAGTGTTGATGGTTTAAAGTAAGGAGTCACCCTTTAATATTATGTTTGTTTTTAGCTCTTGAAAGTTTTGAAGCTTCTCATAAGTCTACATTGTCTTAAGATCCTTTTATTAAATTAATTGAAAGGAAGTTATTTTGCTGGAAGAGACTTGTCAGTTTTTAAGGAGTTTGAACCCCCCCCCCCCTCTTTCTCTCTGTGGAAACCACTGTGTTGTGCCTCTGCCTTCTACTTCTCTTCTTTCTTTACCAATGTATTTTGTGTGGCAAATATGATGGCAGAGCTTCACGGGATTATTTGATTTATTAGCTGGTTATTGGGAGGTGGTTTGTTCTCCTCTTTATCCAGGTTACTTTGAAATTAAGAAGATAATAGCTTAATGTAGTCTTTCTGGGCAATTATATTGGAGATAAAGCCAAGAATCTGATGAGTTCTTAGAAACTGGTGGTTATGGGTAAATTTGAAGAGATTTGGGTGGTCATGAAAGTGACACTTCTATGTCCTGGTTAAAATGTATTGGAGAGTCTCCATTACTAGTAATTACTTAGGACTGCATGAAGGAGCAGTAATGTTAAACTGACATAAAATAGTAGTGAAGTGTCCATTTGGAGTTCAGCTTGAGTGGGCTAGGAGCTTTTACTTTGGTGAGGATGTCTGGAGTTTATGTTGTTGAAATCTTGATAAGGGCTCCCTCCCCACCTCCCCCCCCCCCCCCAACAAAAAAAACCCCCCCAAAAAAAAAAAGACAGAGAGAGAGAACTAATACCATGTGATAATTCAGACTCCAGTGTTTATTTCATTATTCTTCTTATCTTATTCTATTTGGTGTACTTGTTCTCCGATATAATGGATTAACTTGTATTATCTTGAAGTTTGCTTCTATCATGGGTTTTCTTGTCTAACTTGTTGTAATTATACATTGGCCTGACTCTGATATATTTCTCCATCGGACAATTAGTGCAACTCAATGGTTCTAAAAGCCCATAAGGAGGCTGTGAATTCCTTAAGTGGCAATGGTTCTGCAAAATTAGGAACTGTTGCAACAGTTGTTGCTGCAGCCAATTCAACGGCCTCGGAGTGTTCTAAGGAAATTGAAGCAGCAATGCAGGTTTCTCTGCGAAATGCTCTAGGAATGATGACAAATAAGACCCCTGACGGTCCTTTGGATGATATAACAATTATGAAGGTATTCCTGGTTTCTTGTATCTTTTTCTGGTGTTCCAATGAATAGTTTAGCATTCAGGTACAGTCAAGTCCTTGTTAGTTCCATCTTTTTATGTAGTATGCTGCTGGTTACTCAGTCTGGCAGTGTAGAAGCAGGCTCAGTCCAAGGTCTTCTCTTTGTAACCAGAGGCCATTCTCAAAACTCCATGTCATATGCTTATACACCTTCTTAATATTGGACTTATAAAACTGTTCAGTTTGTTCTCGTGGGTTTCTCCTATTTTTGCTTGGAGGAGCTTTCCTTATTTTTTCTTAATTAGTTCATTGATTGCATTAACTTTTGTGAGGACTTCACACCTTTGAACTTCTATCTTTCTTTCTGCTGTTAGGTGGTCGGTTCTCATGCTTTTCACTTCTTGTGCCTTTATGGTTTTTTTATTGCATTGGATTTGGTTCTAATGGCACTACCTTATTTTGGCAGGAAACACTACGAGTTAAGGATGAGGAGCTACAGAACTTGGCTCGAGACCTTCGTGCCCGTGATTCAACGATAAAAGATATAGCAGAGAAAACTGTCCGAGACAGCTGAAGCTGCTGAGGCAGCAGCATTAGCTGCTTATACTATGGATGAACAACGGAGAATTGCATATGCTGAAATTGAGCGTTTAAAAAGGATTCAGAGAAGCAGCTGGAGGTGTCTGCGCAGAAGGTATGTCACTATTCTGGAGCGGTTGAATGATTTTCAGTAAAATATGGTGGGCCATAAATTAACAGCTGTAACTATGGAATAACTTGCAGTGACATAGTCTTATGGGTTCAATTTATCTTCAAATCCTTTTGTAGCTAAAAGAGTCTGAAGAAAAGATTATGGGCTTAAGCAAAGAAAGAGAGCAATTAATCAAACAGAGAGATGCTGCTATTCAAGAAGCAAATATGTGGCGTTCTGAGTTGGCAAAAGCTCGAGAGCATGATGTGATCTTAGAAGCTTCTGTTGTAAGGGCAGAAGAGAAGGTCAGGGTTGCTGAGTCAAATGCTGAAGCTAGAATAAAGGAGGCTGTGCAGAGGGAATCAGCAGCCGTAAAAGAGAAGCAGGAGCTTCTTGCATATGTGAACATGTTGAAAGCACAACTTCAAAGGTTCAGTATCTTATCTTCTTTGGCACTTGGCATATACTTTCCTTAACTAGGTTTGATTTTGCTTGTCAATTACGATTACCGGCTACTACAACCCTTTCTGAAGGAGTTAATAATCCAAACTTGAAGATGGCAACAAAAGTCAAGCATTACAATGATTGAAAGTGGGACAGGAAAAAGAATACTTGTACTGATTTATTGGTTATTTATGGGTTCATTGAGGGAGTATTTGGTTCAACCAAGGAGAGAGGAGGGGAGGGGTTTTAATAATATGTTGTTTGGTTGATTTGAAGGGGGAGGAGAGGGAGAGAGGAGGGGTTCTAATGAAATCTTGTTTGGGTAAGGAGGGGAGGGGAGGGGAGATAAAATTAAATAGATAATTATACCCTTATAATATTAGAATTAATTTTTTTTTAAAAATATTTTTATTAAAAAAAATCTTTTTCCTACTTTCTATTATAAAAAATATTTTTTTTATTTTATTAAAAAATTATCTTGAATCCTATTAAAAAAAATAAGATCTGTATTATGTTTTAAGTAAAAGCAAAGTAGGGGAAATTTAATCAAATAAAATAAAAAAATTTCTCTCCCAAGAGGGGAGGGAGATGAAATGCTTGGTTGAAAAAAATTGGAGGGGAGGGGAGAGGGCAAATTTGCCTCCCCTCCAAATTGGGGTTTTTGGAGGGGAGGGGAGGAGAATTTTTTAATTTTTAATTTATTTTTTTACCCTTCAATATTTTAATATTTTAATATTTAATAAAAATTAAAATAATTTTTTTTCATCAAGAATTAAAAATAAAAAAAGATTAAAATTCATAATTTTTTTTTGAAAAATATTGATATAAATAATTTTTTTTTAAAAAAATAATATAATATAAGAGTAAATTTGTCCAAATATAAAATTACCTTCCCTTCTCTCTCCTCCTGCACTAAATAATAATCTCCCCTCCCCTCCAACCAAACAAAACTCATTAAACCCCCTCCCCTCCCTTCCTCTCTCCCCCCTTTCATTAACCTCCCCTCCTCTCTTTTGAACCAAACGGACCCTTAGGGTGTGTTTGGTTGGGGGTTTTTGGAGGGAAGGGGGATGAAATGTTTGGTTGAAAAAAATTGGAGGGGATGAGAGCAAATTTGCCTCCCCTTCAAATTGGAAGGTTTTGGAGGGGAGGGGAATTTTTTAATTTTTAATTTACTTTTTTACTCTTCAATATTTTAATATATTAATAAAAACTAAAATAATTTTTTTTTCATCAAGAATTAAAAATAAAAAAGATTAGAATTCATAATTTTTTTGAAAAATATTGATATAAATAAATTTTTTTATAAAAAAAATAATATAATATAAGAGTAAATTTATCCAAATATAATTACCTTCCCTCCCTCCCCTCCCCTTCATTAACCTTCCCTCCCATCCCCTCCCCTCCGTTGAACCAAAGGGAGGGGAAGAGAGGGGAGTGGAAGGGAGATTATTGTTTGGTTTAGAAGGAGAGGAGAGAGAAGATAATTATATTTGGACAAATTTACCCTTTATATTATTTTAATTTTTTTAATAAAAAAATTATTTATATCAATATTTTTAAAAAAAATTATAAATTTCAATCTTTTTTTATTTTTAATTTTTGATGAAAAAAAATTATCTTAATTTTTATTAAATATTAATATATTAAAATATTAAAAAAATAAAGGACAAAAAAGTAAATTAAAATTAAAAAAATACCCCTTTTCTCCCTCCCCTCCCCTCCAAAACCCTCCAAATTGGAGGGGAGGGAAATTGGGCTCCCTTCCCTCCCCCCCTCTAATTTTACCCAACCAAACACCTTATCTCTTTCCCTCCCTTCAAAAACTTCCAACCAAATTTATCTCTTTCCCCTCCCCTTCAAAAACTTCCAACCAAACTAAGCCTTAGAGTGGATCCTCCCCTCCAATTTTTTCATACCAAACAAGGGGGAGGGTTTCCCTCTCCTTTCCTCCTCTCCAAAACCCTCCAACCAAACACTACATGAGTTGCATTGTGTATATATGTGTGTCAGCTAGGAAACGCAGAACTGTCATGAAAACAGAGAGAACTATGGTAGTTGTACCTAATTGTTGATTTAGCGGATAATTTGTGTTAGCAGACAACACATTGATACAACTCAAGTTTTTGAGAAGACAGAGTCTTGCTCAGATATGAAGCATGTTGACCGGACGGAAGAGAATGTGGATAAAGCATGTTTAAGTGTTTCCAGAGCAGTTCCTGTCCCCGCAGAGAGTGTAGTCCACATGGCAACAGATCAGGTGAATGTCCGGCCAGTTGGAGGCAACGAATGGAGTGATATTCAGGCAACCGAGGCAAGGGTAGCCGATGTAATGGAAGTATCGTCCGAAGCCGTAGGAAACAGCTTGGATATTCCTGTGGTTAGCCAACCCGGCACTGATCACCATGGACAAGCATCAAACTCTTTTCGTCAGCCCTGATGTTATCCACAAATATTCAGCCATATAGAAAATTTTCTCCTGCAGGGAATGTGATTATACCCTTTTCTTTTTATGTGAAAGTAAACTATTTCGATTTCATTTTTCTGTTTCCCTCATCAAAGCTGTGTTGTGGCCTGCCCTGAGTAAGGGTACCTTTTCTACTATACAACAGCTGGCCTTTTGTAAACTTTCAGTGATATGTAAAGTTTGATCCAACTCACGGAGCAAGTTCGTTCCCTAAACTACCGTTCAACTTCATAAGCTTCCATGAGGCTTGTGGGAAATAAATATCATAGGGTCTAATAAGTAAATACTCTGCCAATAAAGGGGAGGAAAAAAAAAACTCTAGTTATCATGGAGTCACTCAAATATAAAAGCAATCTTTTTGTGCCCTAAATGGCTTGTGTATGTAAGAACTGGGAATTGCAACCTTACATGTGGGTTCTATTTTATGCATCTCGGGTCCACTCTATAAGTATGTCATTTCAATCCTCAAATATATAAACGTTATAGTGCATGGTAGAAACTAGAAAAATTCCAATTACAATGCGATGGTGTATTTTTTTTTTAATTTTTGAACTTAAATTTTTTTTAGAATAATTTTAAAAATTAAAATTTTTGAATATAACTATCTCTAATTTAAAATTTGATCTAATTTTTTCCAGCAATTTTTGGTCGGCCCTGGAATCATGACACTGCGTTAGACCAATGGGAACTGAAAGGTCAAGTCATGGCCCATTGGAAGGACAGATTGTACAAAGTTGTGGGCCCAAGTTTGGTAGTGTGCCGGCCACATCTCAATAAAACACTCCAATCTTGTGTGCCGTTATGAAATCTTTGACCATTAACTTTGAAAGGATTTGGTATGGATGGATATCCAACTCCTCTGCAATACACTGTGCATTAAAAGGGAAAAGACGTGTTTGGTTTATTGTTATTCCATATTTTAAATATTATAGAATAGAATATTAATGTATAAATTATCGTAATAATTAAGATGTATATGTTTAGTATGATAAACAAGTGATATTTTATAATGATAATAATAAAATTAAAAAGAATGTAATGTGAGGTATTTATACTTTCTAGTTATATAAAATATTACTTAAAATGAATCCCTCTTGTAAACATTTTGATATCATGAATGATACTCCTTATATTAGATATCAGTTTATTAAATACAAACATATTAAATGTCAAGATAAAGATAAAGATATACCAAACATCTTATAAAATACAAGTGGGTAATTATAGCCAATAAAATTAAAGAAATTAATTTTATATATTCATAAATAATTACTTCACATTTTAAAAAGTGCAAAGTGCACGTTTGACAAGCTGAATTCAAGTAAGAAGAATATCTATATATGTACATATAAAAATATCATTTATGAAAAATTTCTACTGTAACCATTAGTGTACTTTACTCTGTCTAATATTGACCATTATATGAAAATAGTTATGCTCAATAACTTTCTATAACAGTGAAACTAGCGAAGAGGGCAACTAGTGCATTTTGGGTACTGAAGTATTGCTTGTTAGATTTCATATGTGGGAGATAATAATATAGGATTGAAAATTTTACTTGAAATCAAGATTGGATCTATCAATTTGGTCATTCAGAATCTTAGAAAAAAAGTTGAGAGAAAAGAGGAGAGAGAGAAGGATCGCATCTTAGAATGTCACACATTATCAAATTAACTGAAGGTTTATATATATATTGACGAAATCTTAACTAATATAAATAGAATAATTAACTCAAAATTCAGGTATAAATTAGGACCTCTTTATTAATGGTTTGTAAACAACTCAATATATATATGAACTATTTATAACATGTGTTTTAATTCATATAATCACTATTAAATACAAAATCAATCAATTTAGTTGATTAGTGAATACCAAATATAGAATTAATTATTTGAAATTAATTTAACATTATTTAAATTTGGAATTCTAATGTTGGATGTCATATATGATCTCTAAATTGAATAGAAGAAAGAAAAAACACATGCATTTTTACCTAAACATGAATGAAGAAGAAGAATTAGATAGTAAAACACATGTCGTACAATACTAATGTCAAAATAGTAAGTCTGGGAATAATAATGTCAAAATTGTAAACCTGTCCTACAATATATTTTGTCAAAGATTCTCACTGCAACCCTGGAAAAGAGGCAGTGTGGGAGATACATGCATATTTCTCTTAATAGGCTAGATTTATAAAAATTGAATAGATGAAGTTAATTATAAAAATAATAAATATGTCAAAAATAAGTTCTATTAAAAAAAATATATTTAACATGTTTATGGGTCATTTTATAATTAAACGAATTTTTTTTGAATAAATCACCATTTTTGTTCTTAATAGATGACTAACTTCTCAAAGTGATCCTCTAAAGTGTAATCCCCTCAATTTAGCTTCTCAATAATTTTTATTTCCCCAATCATTAATTCTTGTCCCTCCATCTGTTAAAGTCATAGGGGACTAACTTCCCAATTTAATCATCTAAAAGGATAAAAATAATTGGAAAAAAATTATTGAGGAGGCTTAAAAAAGTTCTATTTTGGAGGACCAAATTGAAAAATCAATATTTCAGGAAAAAAAACAGTAATCTACTCAAAATTTCAAAACATCTATCTGTCTAATCCTGTACAATCATAAACCGTGGAAGGATCAATGGCAAACTGAACCACAGATCTGAGCTCATCCCAGTTCCCATTGGCAAGCACATCCTCCACATTCTGATGATTCAAAAAACTGTGGTTATAATTAGTCACCGTTGATGAAGGAGCTTGATGAGCTAGCTGACCCAGAAAAAATTGGCTTCTTTCATCAAGAACTGGTTTTCTTTCATGATGATGATGAATGACAGAATCTGATGATCTGAAAGAAGTTAAGCATGGCTTGCTGTTGTACTTGTTGTCAGATTCTAAGCTGCATGTTTTAGAATTACTTGAAGCAGTTAGGCAATAATTTTGTTTGGTGGCGGCTGCTGCTGCTGTTGCTGTTGTTGTATCTTTCAGACTTGGAGTGTACTTTCTGTAGGATGGGATTCGTTTGAATATTCTGCAGAGTGTCCACACTTCCTGCAAAGTGCAACCCCGAAAACAAGAATGAAAAATTGTTACTAATAACTCATGTATTGCGCTAAAAATAAATGCAAAAATTAATAGAAAAATAATTGAAAATAAATGTCAGTAGACTTTACTATCTAGAAGAACCTAATGGAAGAAATATATATTGGTTTTTATATTTGAGACAAACTTATCAAAAGATAATTATTAGTCTATATCTTAAATATAATAAATTACATTATGGAACTGTTTGGTATTATATTTTTTTGGCATATATTACATACTATGATATCATACCAAAATATACAGTATCTTATATTTAAATTTTCTATCTTTGACATAGTTATTAAAAGCAGTCGTAAGTGAATAAGTTAAAATTTCACGTATATATGTGTTGCTTAAAAAGGGGGAAAAAGTATATGAGATTTTTATAATTTTTGGAATATATCATACCGTTCAAAATAATATATTCTATATGTCGTTTTAGATAATGCCAAATTAACAAAGCAAACACTAATGCACCAAAAAACACACCTTGGCATCTTGAATGTATAACAAAATCGCAAATGGCAAACGATTCCAGCTCTTTTGATTTGACTAGTACAAATAATTTGATTGATACAGGTACTTAAGGGAGTGGACCATGCAGAGGAAATAAAGGGTGACTTGATATATATTGACAATATATACATTCAAATTCAATTAGAATGTAAATTAGTATTCAACAGAGTTGACTTGGTAGCATAAAGCCAGAAGTCCAGAAAGTGCATGGGACCAAGAGAAGAAATATATGCAATTTATGAAGAGCGACATTGAAAACCCCAGCAAGACTTTAATTTGAAGTATATTATAAGCTTCAAAGGCAGCCACAATGGCGAAATTTATTGCAATTTAAACTATAAATCAAAATATTTTTGGGGGGTAGGTAAGCACTATTAATTAATTTGTAGATCTGTTAATTGAAACCTATTTCAATCTAGATTGTATGGAAAAAAGAATCCAGAATTCTAATGAGGATTATGACATATAGTTATAAATAAGCGTAAAATTTTTTGATGTTTTCACACCTCTCATCATAATATATTACTTCACAAAATAGAGATAAAATAATTAAAGAGTATAACGTTCCAGGCCTTACTATAATAAATAATCAAATTTTCCTATATACAGTGAGTCTTAGACGTGCTTTGGACCTAGCATATATAATATGAACTCATTAGTCACTTGAATATGAACGTATTTCAGACCCAGAATCTTAGCAATTGTCATCATTTAAATATCTTTTCTCGGGTTTTTTTGTCTTTATATATATGGTTCTAGATGGGTTAACTTTCAGTTATTTTATCTAGATTTTCAAAGAAAAGAAAACCAAAGAAATTTTTTTTAATGCCTTCAAAGACATTATATTATAGAACGATATTCCATAAAACACTGTTTTTTTCCTTCTGCTATATGAGGTATATATTGAAATGAAAATTTTGAAATGAAAATAACTTAATTACGTACTAAGAGAAGAATTTGGTATCTTAATTGTGGGACAGTAGCTAAAGAAGAATATTTTGAAATGAAAATAACTTAATTACGTACACTTGGGTGATTTTTATTAATCTCGTTAGTTTAAGCATTTACAACTCCCAAATTTTGTAAAAGATACAAACTTGTTCAAAATTTAGTAGTCCATTAGCCACAGCGTCAACATGCTCAATTTGGATTTTTAACTGACTCTTATATTTTGAACGTCGTTGCATCTTTTGTAAGACTTGAAAGGTGTACATACCCCACTTAAATAAACTACGCAAAAAAGATTGATTTAATTGGTATGAGGGAGCACTCAAAAGATTGTGTTTGATATGGGGATTTCTTTACGTTTTTCAGGAAACTATATTTGGAAAAATAAAATTTCTATGTTTGGTATAAATTTATTTTAATTAAGTTTATTGACAATTTTAATTTTCCTAATGAATTAGTTATTCATAAAGCTTGAGTAATTTATTCTCAAATAGTTTATGGGATTTTAGATTTCTCATATTGTTTCCTCACTCTTCCCTTTTGCATTGACTAAAATACCCTTCTCACTGATTAAAAATTTGGGCTAAATTAAACACAATATTTATTGTAATTTCCTAGAAAAGAAAATTGCTTGGGTTACAAATTCTATGTGGTAAATTAAAAATCTCCATACCAAGTCAAAAGCCGGTGTGACAGAGTTGTGCCTTAAATATCTCTCAAATAAGAAATTTAATTTTAAGCAAAACATGATGACACCCTTAACCGTAATGCTCCATAGATTAAAAAGTTCAATAAGAAAGAAAACCAAAGAAGGAAACGAAGATGAGGAACTTACTGCTTCTTGAAGACTGTTATTATTAGGGTTGGGAGGGAGGCGAAACTCATGCATCATCCAATCAGTCTTGGTGCCTTTGCCAGCACTTCCACGGTAATAGACCAAAGATTTCTTGAGGCCAATGCAGTCATGTGGCTCTTTAAGGCAGTAAATGGATTTGTCTATCCCTGTGGCCTTCCAGAAGCCTGACCCAGTCACCCTGTTAGGCCTTATGCTGTTCCTGTACTTTCTCCCTCTCTTGCAGAAAAAGTACCACTCCTTCTCCCCCACACTGCTTGCTTCTTCTTATCAATTACACCACCCCACCAACCAAACAAAAAACAAACAAATTAGTATTATCACACTTTATGTCAATTCTTATACGCCATCACTAAGTTTTGAACGAGCAAAAAGAAATTTTGAATCGGAATATAATTATACTGTCGCTTCCCACTTTTGATAAAATGACTATATATAATTAGTTTCAATTTCTTCTAACATTTTTGAAAACTGTCATCAATAAGTTTCTGGTTCTGTGAAATTTTTAATGGAATATCCTATACACGTAGCATGATGCATCAGATAATTCGGTTAGCTGGTGATCCTCAGCAACCTAGGTTTGATAAAAACATTAGCGGAGTGTAAAAAATTGTACCATAAATGAAAAAGGCAAAACTGTATGTTAGAAAGTATGGTGTGTGTGTGGGCATATATATGTTAATTTGCAGAAGTCAAACTAACAAACAGAACCTTATATCAGTTTAAAAATATGATTTTGCAGAGTTCGGATTTTCTTTTTAACAATATGGCATCGGCTTCTCTTTCTCTTATTTTCCTCTAATCACAAAAATATCTCCATCAAATCCTAAGAATTTTAAGTTTTTCCATTTCAGTATATATACATACATACATATATATATATATATATATATAACAATATATTAACTAACTACATATAGAAAGGAATTTATAAATGGGAAGGAAGCAGATGTTACTTGGAAGATCCCAAGGATCGTATTTGTAAATATCAATGTGTTTGATGAGTTCGATTCGAAGAGGCTTCTTCTCAACCTTTCGTCGCAGATAAAACCCAACAAGCTCTTCATCTGTTGGATGGAATCTAAACCCGGGCAGCATACCTTCTTCTTCTTCTTCCTTATTCTTTTCTGGACTATTCATTACCTTATCATTACCTACCTCCTCCATTTCTGTGATCTCTGTATATTCCCTCTTTAAGGTCACTTCAGTAAAGTCTCAAACTCAGAAGCTTTATATATAAATAATATCCATCATGATCGATGACTAGTGGCTGCTGCTGGAGTCAAGTCAAATATTTCTATTATGACATATACACATGAAAAATTCTCTAACCTCTACTCCATTTACAAAAATTTAATATCAAATTAGTTATAAATAAATAAGTAATAAACTATCCGGTGAGTTTGACGAAAAATTAATAGGTTTATGATAAAAGTTAGAAAATTATTTCAAGTTTTTGCTTAAATCAAAATGTAATACATATATATATATATATATATTTCCTTGGCTTTCACATTGATAGTTTTTTATTCCTTGATTTTCATATTGGTAGGCTTTTTTATTAATTTTAATCATTAATTTATTATCCAAGGATAATTATTTCTTTCTCTAAGCCATGCGATCACATCACTCTATATTGACTTCAAATAAAAAGGTGCAGTTTTCCGTCGGCCATGTGTAGTTTTTGTGGCAAAATCATATAAATTATACCTTTTTTTGTGTGAAAAATTTTGTTTTGGTCTCAAGTTCAGATCTTTTACAGCAAATGAATTTATTGCATGTAATGTAGTAAGAAAGAGAGAGAGAGAGAGAGAGAGAGAGAGATATATATATATATATATACATATATATATATATATAAAGAATGTGTAAAAAAATGAAATATTACCCATATATATGTTCACTCTGTTATGTCATTCTCTTACTTATTGTACAACTACATTAAAATAATTGCAATAATATTGTATCATTCTATCTTATTTTTATCTAAAATTTAATGCAAAACTCAACAGTCCATCAATTTGAATGCTACTTGTTTACTTGGAACTGTTAACTCGCATTTTAGATTTCGTGTTTAAATTAGCATATTATTAAATTTGGAGTTAAATTTTGGATTTGGAGATGGAAGGCAACAATACAAAGCTAACTTTTGTTTTTTGGGAGAAACTTAATTGGAAAAAAGTGACATATAATTAATGACCAAAATGAAAACTCATCTATTTGTTAGCAATCAAAATAAGTTTTTTCTAATTTATTTGTAACTGACCTAATATACAAATTTGTCATAGATTAGATATACCAAAAAAATTGTCCATTTCTTAAGTAGGAAGCGATCCAAACCTGACAGGTTTATGACCTAATTATGATATCGATACTTTCTATGGGTCCTCACGAGGGCTGGAAGAGTTGATTAACTATGGGAGGTGAGAAACCAATGACATAGGTGTTTTAGAAAATTTCTGAGTTTTCAATATTCATAGCCAAAACCTTAAGAAAGTCCATCTGAGTGGGCACTAACATTTGACTATTTATACAATATGTGGATCGGAGATGGGAAACGGAACACCCTTTTTTCAATATGAAGAAAATGTCAAAGAAGATTTCAAAAACATCAATGAGGTAGAAAATATTTGAAAGCTATTAACGTTAATAGAAAAATAGAAATTCATGGCAAGAATTATGATTGACCAAACTATAATCATTATGAAGTTTAAATATCTTCAACCCTAATTATCAGTGCTCTAAAATCTGATTCAGCTACCTCTCGAGTTTATCTTTAGTGCTTACACACACACAGAGCCCCCTTTTATTGAGTACTTAGTATATATTGTTATTGTTTATATTTTGTCATGTAATTTAATTTATTTTTTTATGATGGTTATTTAATTTAATTTTAAATTATAATTAAGTTAGATCTTAAACTTTAAATGGAAGTATTTAATTCATTTATTAAAATACAAATAACAATAATAATAAATTTCTTAATATTATAGGAATATAGTAACTACATTCCTACATCTCATATGGACTAAGGGTTTAGGTCCCATATAAGAGAAATGTGTGTGTATATGAGTATTTAAGTATGATGTGTACTATTTAGATAACACTTTTATTATGTGTTTTATCCTTTAATATTTGGTCTAAAAAAATATTGATGCCCATATAAATTCAATGTATATTGTGGCCTCCTTCCGTGCTTGAAGAGGGTGGGGCTTCAAGTCTTACATTGAAGAAATATGTGTGTATATATGTGTGAATATTGTGCTGTTTGGATAACATTTGCATTAAGTGTTTTACCTTTCAATATTTTGATTACAATAAAAAAAAAGATTAGAGTTATGCATCAAATTCAATCCCACTAGCTAAAGTTACCAATCTCTAGTTAGGATGATGATATTTCTTCTCATGTTTTTCTCCGAAAACCACTAATTTAAAGTTGAAATGCTTTTATTCTTTCATTCAGGTAATTAATTTAGCAACGACTAGCTAAACATGCTTTTATTAGTGGGAGCAATTTAGATAGTGAGAAAATTTACATACAATTTTTAAGATATATATATATATATATATATTTCTATTATGATATATATGGATTTTTTTAAATAAAAAATCAAAGATGTGGTGTTTAGTGTGTAAAAAAAAAGTTCATTGTCATAATTTAATTGAAAGAACATGTTTAAATAATATATATTAGATTCAAATCTCGGGGTAATCGTGAATTAATAGAGTGATTGCTTTACTTTCAATAACTAACTGCTTTGAATGTACACACCTCTCTCTCCTGAACATATTGACATTATTGACTTTGATCCAGTATTGACAAAAATATTTTTTTATTGACATTATGTTTTTCTCGCAAGATAAAAGGTTCTACCATTTATTTTTAGCAGAATGTGAATGTACAGTTCCAAATGACGAAGATTAATTGGATAGTTAGCCAAATAATGCACCTTGTTTACTAGCGTGCTTGCTGGATTTTTTTTTTTAAATTTGGTCCGAAATCAAGTTCTTCTTTTTTAATTTAAATGTCTCTTTCAAATTTTTTTATGATTGTCTGTTACCATTTAACTACATAGCTTTAAAGTATTTTTAATTTTTAATAATATTTGAAAAATTATGTATGTAAATGTTAAAATAATGAATAATGAATAATTATTGATAAAAATCTATTTTAGTTTTTTAGTCAGAGAAGAACGTGAATGTAAACTTATGAGGGGGATTAAGCTAGCCTTATACAGAATTAAAATCGTCATCCCAGAAATAGTTTCATAGTACTAATGAATATGTTCAACATTTGAGTGAAGTGAACATTTAACAGCAAAAAATTGTTTATCATTTAATATTTATATGATTATTTTTATCGTAATTCAATGTAAAAATATTATAGGTGACTAACCATATAATTGATTAAACTATATATACGTGGTACTGACACACTTTAAACCATTAAAAAATAAGTTAATTTTAGGTTAAATTATAGGATGTAAACCATAATTTTTTTTAAAAAAGAAAGAATTTATGAGTAAAAAAAAAACAATTGACATTGAAGAATGAAAAAGGATTATACGTTCTTATAAAAATGTTTTTGAAAAAAAGATATGAATGAAATTAAAGTGACTATCGTTTACTACCCATTTGCCACCATCAATAAATTAATTCTTCGTTTTTAATTTTTGATGTCATTGCAAAAGAGAAATATTATTCTATGATATTAACAGGAAATTAGCTAGCTAGCTTTAATTCCAAATAAGGTAAGTATTTAGTTTATACTTAAATACTCATTTAGTATACAGAAAGTTAAGAATAAAAATAGGAATAAAAATAAAAAAGTAATTTTATAAATAAGAAATATTCATAATATCCTTACTTTTAATAATTAAATAATTATTGTTAGAGAGTATTAAATAATAATATAAAGGTAAAATTAATATTTTTCCAAACTTTGCTTTCCCATCTCTTTTTCTTTCCTCCTTTCCGAGGTTACTCAACAGATTGTTTGAATTCGATTTTTTTTTTTAAACAAAAAGGGGTATATAATGAAGCCTTATTTATATTTAGTACATATGTATCACTCAAATTAGGATTAGTGATAAAAATATTCTTCTTCTTTTATTTTCTTTCCCCTCTCCCCTCGAGGGTGGGGGAGAAGGGGTTTGAAATGCACAATTAATGGTTGGGATTTCAATCTTGATTTTGGACATTCTTTAGTATACTAGTAGTAAATAAACTTATGATATTAGTTAGTTTTCATATGTACTAAATTGTTTAACCTTTTTTTATCCAAAGGAAAATTCTGCTTCTTGTTTTATATCATTATTTTTATACACTACTTTATACTTAACAAATAACAAATAACAAATAACAAAGTGCATTAATTAGAACATTGTGTTACTTATATCTTTTAATTTAATTTTTTCTATTTTTATTTTAAGACTAAGTATCCGGTGCTTGAAGGTGGGTATATCGTGAGTAGATCCTCTAATTCTCAAAGATGAGGAACATGTCATGCTATTCTCTCAACCTCTAATGTGCATGTCGTTGTGTGGCCCTTAGTTAGCCATATCACCACACTTATTAAAATGCACTGTTTGATGCTCACGCTAAGATCTTATCTTTTTATCGAATTCCTTGACTTTTCAATAACATGTACACTTTAATCTAAAACAGCAAAGATGGGTGGGGCACACTTGTGAGATTTATAAATCTCCAACTCTGATGAAGAGAAGGATTAGGAGGACCATAGAAAAGAAGAAGCAAACTATTGTTATGGCAAAGAGGAGCACCACTATCATAGAAATAGAATTTGTTGTTGTACATTCGTTGGCAATTTTTGTAAAACCACCAATAAAAATTAAGTATAGTTGGCAGTTTACAATAACCACCAACAAAAATACAAAAACAAATAAAGAAAATGATTACGATTCATTAATAATTGCCAACAAAAACATTCTTTGTTGGTAGTTCTTAATGAACCGCCAACAAAGAAGAAATATGTTGGCAATTCGTATGAACTGCCAACATTAATTTAGCCTTTGTTGGTGGTTCATACGAACTACCAACAAAAATCAAAGGCATCTATTGGTAGTTCCTAGAGAATCGCCAACTTATTCTTCTTTAGTTGGTGGTTTTAGTAAAATTGTCAACTATTTGTATTTTAAATTCTCCTTATTTCATTTTACATCCTCCATTTATTTCCTTCCTTCTTCTTGAAACTGCATGCAAACTCTTTTCCGCGAAGACTCTATCATTTCTGTGCCATTGTCCTTCCGTTCGTGCCGTCCATCAGTCTGTGCGTCGCCATTTGCCATTTGTCCATTTGTCACCATTGCAGCGTCTCCCCTTTCGCTTCAGCCCCTCATTCTCCCGCGTCCTGCATTCACCGTCTACCCGAGCTTCATTCGAGAGCTTTGCCACATCTGACGTCCCACGTCTACCATTTCCTCTATCGCCGTCTGCCCGCCCCCGTCTTCGTCTTCTTGCGTTTGCCATGTTGCTTCTTCCCCTTCCATTTTCCTGTATGTTTATCCCATTTTTTATTTTTATTTTTTACAAAATTAATTTGTTTTAATTAATATATTTTTTGGAACAAATTAAGTGGTAGTTGTTTTTCTCCATTTTGGGATCCCATTCTTCATTCCTTCATTTTTGCATCTGTGCTTTTTTTTGGAACTATTTCTTTTTTTTTGGTGACATATTAAGATAATGTTTACAAAATAATTCTTTTAGTATGACAGATTGTGCAAAATATAATATAGCTCAATTATAACTTATATAAAAGAAGAGAAAAATTGTTCTATCATTGTTCTTTGATTATGGATTGCTAGAATATTGTTCTCGACCTAGAAAACTTTCATTTTTATGCTATCATGCTACTGATTTTTCATTGAAATATCGATTGCAACACAAGAATAATTAAATAGAGTATAATAGGGTTATATTTAGCAAAGTAATAGGTAGGAGTCCAAACAAGTAATAGGTAATGTTTCGCGCAAATCGTAGGCTTAAGGTGTCGAAATAAAAAACACTCGCCACATTATACAAATAAAACAAAGTAAATGTATTTATCAATATTCAAGCAATTATTGAGCACATCATTTTCTAAATTTAATATGTTTTTTATTGGATTTTTACATTGTCCAAAACAACCAAATAACACAGACTGTGGGTATTATGTAATGAGATTCATAAAGGATATCGTCATACATGGACAGTCAACGATCCTAGACACAATATGTAATTCAATTCCTTTAAGTGATTGGATGGTTTTTCTTGTCTTTATGTTCCCTTCTGTAATAAAATTTAACTATATAATGGTATCAGTTGTTAGTAATCTGCTGTTACAAGTTGTATTTGGTAATATGAGTGTGTAATTTGCTGCAAAACGAAGGTTTAAGACCTAGGAAATTTTTTATTTTTAAGTCGTTATGCTGTTGAATTTTTTTTAATATAGAACTTGCTTTAAAAATATATTTCTAAAATTTGACTAAATTCCAATCATCTAACTTCAAATTGTTGTTATTTATTTTGTAGTACTTTCCAGATACATATTGTAATAACCAGAAGAAAAAAAAAATATATATATATATATATATAAAAGAGGGGAGGAAGCATTTTACTTTTTTTTCTTTTCCACGTTACTTTCTTCTTTCCGTTGCCTCTCACTGGTTTCTGGGTTTGTTTTTTTTCTCTCTCACCTTGCTGCGTTGCTTCTTCCCGTCAGCTCGCTGAAGCTTCCCAGCTCTCCTCTCCGGCGATTAAGCACCGGAAATCACCTCCTTAGCTTCATTCGAACAATCTGAGCAAATCCCCTGTGACTCCGTCGCTGTACACCGCTGTTTCTCCCTCCCATCGCGTCGGCCTCGCCTCCTTCAAGCTCCCCTGTTCCTCCATTGTTCGAGCTGCCAATTCCTTCTTTCCTTTCGAAGAAGCTCCTCCGGCGTAGTGGTGGTCTTTCCGCCTCTTCTTGCTGCTGGTTCGAGAGCTGAAATCCTCGAACTTGGTCTGAAGCTTGGCAACCCAATGTGAGCTCCGATTTTTCTTTCTTCCTCGGTCAAGCTTCATTCCGATGACTTGGTTTAGTTGTTATAGTTCTTCCCTTCCATTTCTGGGCCTGTCTTAAAGCAATAGAGGGAAGAGAGGGATTTGAGCCTTTGCCTTGCTAGGTTGGCCGAAAAAACAGAAAGAAATTGGGAATTTTGGAATAAGGTTTCCTAAGTGTATTACTTTCACATAAATCTTTAATTTTCCTACCCTAGAAATGATTTTTGAAACTTAAATGATGAATGGGTTATAGTATGGAAGAATTATTGGTTGGGGAATTTAATGAATTAGACAGATGCTTAAAAGTTACTGTGTTCCGGGTTCATGTACTGATTTTGGCAAGTTTGGCGATAATAGGAGGCTCCGGGGACGTTGATAATTGCAAGGAGCTAAACCTTGAGGAGGAACGAGCACTCGTTAGTTTGTGACATCATAGTGAGTGGAAAATAATTGCAATAGCTTCTGTGCTTTTCAATGCTATATATACGTACCTACTTGCAAGGGATAATTTGAAGTTCTTCTGGTGCTGTGCGTTATCGGTTAATTTAGATTTGTGGTGGTATATGTACCGTCCTTATCGGACCTTGTCCCAAATTCTTCCTTACATGGAGGGAATTCCAAGTGGGAATTTACTTAGTCCTGACTCCTCAATTAGGGAGCGAGGTATTTAAGAAAAAAAATAATAATAATTACCAAGTATGCTTACCGATCGACCGTTTGAGAGATCTGGATTTTGTTATGAATTGGAGGTTGAGTTCCTTATGTTTTTTTTTTATGTGTACGTTATGTTCATAACCATAGTTCCTAAAGAAATTTATATACATACCCACACATAACAAATATACATGTATATATGCGTTTGATTCTTAATCAATCTTTAGAAATGTTTATTATTATTATTATTATTATTATTATTATTATTATTATTATTGTCTTTCTTTTTCTTTCTTTCCACCTTAGCCTTGTATGGGTAGTATATTGGCATCCAATTAGTTTCACCCATGATGGCCTGTGTTGGTATTTAATTGGTTATATAGTTTCTTTCTTTCTATTTCTCTTTTCTCCCTGTCTCGTTTTCTTTATTTTATTTTATTCTTGGTTTATCTATTCTATGGTACCTTATTTCATTATTGCATAGTATCCTTTACTTGCCCTAAGTGTGTCGTGCCATCCACAAATGACCCTATGTTCAGGGAGGCGACGAACGAGCATTTCTCATTTTGTTTCGGCCTTATTGTGCATGGGTTACCGGTGTTTGTTATACTACTTGATGCTTCAGGTGAGATCTAGGGGGAGAAGGAGCTGCCCGTTAGGCGTAGCCACCCCGAAGGGGTAAGGAGTTGCCAACGAGGTGAAGCCGCCCCAGGGACTTGGCTATAGTGTGTACTGGTAGTGGTAAGGAGCTGCCCGTTAGGTGTAGCCACCCCTAAAGGGTAAGGAGCTGCCAACGAGGCGAAGCCGCCACTAACATTGGTCAAACTAATAGAATAATTATTGTAATTGTTTATCTACTCACTGAGTTGTCTCACTCCGTTAATCTAAATTTTTTTTCAGATAGCATTACAGGATCTGACCTGCCTCCCACATCATAGGTCCTGAGGCGTAGTGGTGGTGAGCCCCTTTTTGGAGCTGGGGCTTAGTTATTGTTTTGTGGTGTTTATTGTAATTGATAGAAAGTGCTTTGTAAATATTTCAAAAGTAGGACCAATGGTTATAGGTTCCATTCTTCCCTTCCCCATTTTTGTTTTTTTGATGTTGTGGATGATTGGCTGAAGAGAGCGGAGCTCTCTATTGTTGTTTTGTGAAATTCTGGCTGTTTGTAGGAATTTGGGATGTCCTATTTACAGGGGACACTTTGCCAAAATTTCTATAAAAAGCAAGAGTACTTTAAGTTGTAGCTAAGAACCCTGCATGGGTTCCCCGTGCTCGTTACCCCTTCTCTTCGGGGAGTAGGGCGTGACACATATTGTAAAGAATACTCTAATACTCAAATAGATGAACCCAGAAAAGAATGATTTTAATATGTGTTCCAACAATGTTTGTTGATTTAGTTAAAATTTACTTATGTTAATTTCTACTAGTTTTATATTGTTTAATAACATTTGATTTACTTATTGTAATTATTTTTTTGTTGCTTTATAATAGTTCTTTTTGTTGGTTGTTTTGAGTTGGTTAATAATTGATAACTAGTAGAATTATAGAACAAAAACAAAAGGAAATGCACTAAATAATGAAAAAAAAGAAAAAAGTTGGCAATTCTCTTTAGAATCGCTAACAAAAGTGATATTTGTTGGCGGTTATTGTTAAACCATTAATAAAGATTGAATTTTGTTGGCGGTTAATAAATAATCACCAACAAAAAGTGACTTTTATTGGTAGTTATTTAATAACCACCAACAAAGATGGCTTTTCGTTAGTGATTTTAAACTGCCAACAAAATGGTTAACCCTTTTGTTAGCGTTAAAAATTGCTAATCAAAGGAAAAAATACTTGCCATCAAAGTTATTTCTTGACGTAGTGTGCCAAAATTCTTTAGAGTAGAGAATCAAATCTCTTTCATCACTGGATGACATCGAGGCAAAGTTGAAGGCCTTGCAGCTCAATTACTCATCTTTACAAAGCCCTAATATGAAGAATTCCATTAAGCTCTACTATCACGTAGGTGGAAAAAAGCTAAATGATTAACCTATGAAAAACTCACTTCTTGCATTTTTCTCAAGACATGTCGAATTAATGGAGATGTGGGGAGAGTGACAAAGATGAAGGTGAGTAAGGAGGGGAATTGTGATTGGTTTTGAAGGTTAGCTCAAAAATTCAAGTAAAGGTGGCTGCAGAGATGCACTTGAACACCTTTAGGAACAAGCGACGTGTAGACTTCATTGCACAAGCAATACATAGGGAAGGAACTCTGTGAACTTGCATCTTCTTTATTTTTATTAAGTTTATTTTATTCTCATATTTCAACTTCATTTATTTCGCCCTGGCCTAACTTGCCAAACTAAGCTTTTCTAATTTTTTTTAAAACTTTAAAAGACTTTTAAATTTTAAATATTTATATTTTCACAATTATTTGACTATTTTAAATATTTGATCACTCATTTTGATACGCATTTACGAGATATATGCAATGAAAAAAAATGTGAATTTAGAAGAGGAAACAAGAGGAAAATACAAGTGTACATAAAGGGTAAAATTTTAAAAAATTAGAATTTGAAAATTTAAAAAGCCTAGTGGTTTAATTGGAGTGATTGCTTTTTCTTTTTATTTTGGATTTTTTTTTAGATAGACATGATACAAATTGCAATTTGGACTCTTGTTCCTCAAAAAATTGTTTGTTTGTTATTTCAAATTTGAATTTTGTTTTTCTGCTTTTAATTCTAAAAATATATTTTTTTTTTCTTATTTTTTTTTCATTTGAACATGATAACTATACTTAAAAGAGGTTTGAAAAGGGGCCTTAACCTTTTGGCTACGTATAATTTAACATTATGTTTAAATTTTTTAGTTAAAATTACAAAATAACTATTAAAAATATTTTCTTTTCATTTAAGTATTTCCTTTCTTTTTAAATATACTATTAGGTTAGGCATAGCCAACCCCACTTGGCTTTGTCTTTTTTTTTTTTTTGATTGATTCAACCTAACTCAATTGATTGGAAACCACCAAACATATCTAGTATTCACCCTTACTTTTATGTACATATCAAATAAGTGCACATCTTTCAAAGGCACAAATTAATCAACATCTACGGGCAACTACACATCTAATTAACATTTTTTCCCCAAAAGTGCAAATTTAAATATCTAACACCTTGTTTGACATGTAAAATGAAGAAGATGATAAAAAAGAAAAAGATAATTTTATAAATAAAAAATAACTTTTGTGCTCATATGTTAATTATGCAAAAAATAAATATTATTAAATAATAATTATAAGAATATAATAAATAATATATATAACTTTAGAAAGGAACTTCCTCTCCTTTATAAGCAACTAAATGTGCAGTAGCAACTAATGTACTAATTTCCTTTTTTTTTTTTTAAAATGTTTTTTCTCTTATTTTCTTATTGCATTATCCAAAATAAAAAATAAAAGGGAGAAATATTATCAATGTTTCCTTGACAATTATTTGAGGCTATCAATTTTCATTGCCCTCCCCGAAAGATAATGCATGTGAGAATGAAAAATAAAAGACTTTGATATTCATTTCAAATTAGGCAATATATTAAAAAAAGTACAGTGAATAACCCATATCATCAAATATTTATAATAAAATATCTTAAAAATTAAAATTATTTTTATGGACCATCATTTCTATTAGGTTTTAAGGGATTTTACTATCAATTTTAGGGGATTTATTATTAGATTTTAGGGAATTTACTACTTGATACAGAATCCAATAATAAATCTCTTAAAACTAGTAGTAAAATCTCTTAAAATTTGATAATAATAATAATTCTTACTGATAATTTTAATTTTTAAGCTCTTTTATTATAAATATTTGATTGAGTTTTTCATTGTAACTTTTTTTAATATATTTCTGATTTAGTCCATCGTTTTAATTTGAAAATGATACAAGTACCCTTTTTAACACCCTCTGTCCATTTCTCTTCCATGGAATACTATTTCACATTTTTTTCTTTAACATAATGCATCTCCATCAGTTAAAAACTAAAGATAGTCCAAATATTAAAAGAAAATATTGTGCAAGTTTGAAATAATTTAATTCTTTATCCCAAAACAGCTAGATGTTAAAATATGAATGTTTAAAGATAATTTTTTAGTTTTAAAATTTAAAAAATATTTACAAATAATCTAAAAATCAATGAATAAATTTGTATTTTTCTCCTTTAATTTCTCCAAGAGTGAGATCATGTAGCAGTTTTTATTGAACAATCTAGAAGTTCAATCCCAGGTGCAAGTACAACCGTACAAATTACGAGTATATCATCATTAGCTGTCGAACCTAGTTTCTGACTTACAAGTTCCAAACAATTTTTCGTAAGATATCACACCTACCGCTTTATGAAAAAGACTATTACATCCACTGATCCTTTGGAATGACAAGAAAAAATAGAAAGAGGGAAAATCTTTTTTTGTAATATTTATTTTATTTTTATAATTATTACTTAATTATTATTTAATTATTATTATTTAGTTATAAAAATAAAAATAATAAAGTTATTTTTTAGTTTAAAAATTATTTTTTTATTTTTATCCTTAACTTTATATATACGAAATGAGATGTAATTTTTCTTTCAAAATGTACGAGTCATAATTAATATAGGGACATTGACTCATCGTTTAGTGTTTATGGAGCATCTATACTCAAGTTTAAGGGTTATACCAATACAATGATAAGGACAAATAGTATAAGATTTCAAAATAAGGTAAATTACAATTTTTTTACTAATTTGACTCAAAATCAATTTGCCTACATATAGTTTAAAATATTTTATTGAACTTTTGATGAGCTTGTTCCTAAGCTCGACGATCTCAACGCGTTGAATGGTAACTGATTACCTAAAATAAACACAATGAGACCGCCGAGTAAACTTCTAAAGCTTCCGAAACAACGAGTTGGAAAATTTACCATAAAGGAGAAGAATTACAATATGAAAGTTAAAATGATAAATAATTTCATAGATTCGAAAGCATGTTAATTCTACTAATCTTATATTGTTTCATAGTCATCTGAAATTATTATTGGCATTAAACTAATATTTTGAACTTGAAATTATTCACGTAATCTCTCAGAGCATTGAAAATATTCCATATATGAATACGAGAAATAGTCAATATTTTAATATTCATATGATTATTTTAATTAAAATTTGGACATGAAATATCAGAAAATGAGAGAATGCTCAAACAATAATTGATTGACATAGGTGTAATTTAAAAATTCAAAGAGGCAATTCAACCCAAAAAATGGAAAAAAATCAAAGAAGCAAACTAATTTTGGACCAAAATTTTTGAAGATAAACTATAGTTTTAGCCTTTATATTATATTTATACTATCCATTCTTACTTTTTTTAATTATTGATTATCGTTAATTTTACATGATTGACTTTCGCTATTTATAATATTAATCAAGGATATGTTTAATATATCTTATAAGATTTGATAGTATAAGTTAATATAATATATTTTAAACTTGTCATTTCTTTGGTATCTATAAGTTAATACAATATATCATACTTTTCTTATATATTAAAATGATATATAACTTAATCATTTAATATATATAACTTAATCATACTTTGAGAGTGGAATTAGATCTAATTAAGTTTTAATGTATAAAATCTTATCAATACTTTCTGATTTTAACCCTTCACTTATGAGGATATTCATTAGGTAAGTAGGATCAGGTTTAATTAATATTAGTTAGGATCGAGTTAGTTAGGCCATTTTTAATTTTTTGTAAAAATTATAAAATGGCCCTAAAAAATAAAATTTTCATATAAGTCATTACAAAATAATTTTTGATAAAAATTATAAAATAATCCTAAATATATAATTTTTATATAAGTCACTATAAAATTATATTTTATCGTTAAAAAATTGTTATATAAGTTTTTATAAAATATTTTTTTAAAAAAATTAATAAGATTAAAATAAGTTACGCAAAAATTAATTTAGTATCAAACTTAATCTAATTGGTTTACTATGGGATTGGGTTTGATTGACTTCTTAAACTATTTGAGCCACTTTTTTTAATATTTGGTAAAAATTATAAATTGACTCTTAGAAAATAAAAATTTCATATAAGTCCTTCAAAATTATATTTTGTCTTTAAAAAATAAAATTTTTATTAAGCTAGTTGAATTTGGCTAACATAACTAACCCAACATAGTATGCTCAAATTATTTTTTACTTATTTAGTCCGATATGACCAAATAGGATTAGGTGACTTAGGTCATTAGGTCACCATGCACTATATGCAACCCTATTCACTCATATTTTTTTTTAAGAACATTATACTCTTCTTGTTTAAATTATCCTCCCATCTGTAATAATCGGAAATATATATATATATATATAATAATAATAGAAAAAATAATAATAATAAAATGGGAGAAGGTATTTTCGTTTTTTTTCTTTTTCTTCTTTCCCCACGTTGCTTTCCTCTCTCTCCCGTTGCATCTCTGAGCTGTCTGGTTCTGTTTCCTCTCACCTGCTGCGTCTGGTTTCTCCGTCAGCTCGCGTGGTGTTTCCCGGCTTCCCTCTTCGGCGATTAAGCACCTCCCTAGCTTTGTTCGAATATTCCGAGCAGTTTCCCTGTGATTCCGTCGCTGTACACTGCTGTTTCTCCCTCCCATTGCGTCGGCCTCGCCTTCTTCAAGCTCCTCCGTCTCCCCTCCGTTCAAGCTGCCCTTTTCCTTCCATTCCACCGAGGAGCTCCTTTTTGGCGTTGTGCAAGTTTCGAGTGACTCTTTCGCTGATGGGTTGAACGGGCTGCTTCACGAGTGAGCTAGGGGCAGTGCGAGGCTTCGGTGAGCTTTTGTTCTGGATCTACTTATGTTCTCCATTTATTCTTAATGCTGATTCACTAAACTTCACCTTTCCTCCCATTTTCGGCCATTCTAGCTCGGTGGACTGCCATTAGGGTTGAAGTCCTGATTTTTTTGTAGGCTGGCCGAAGAGTGGGGGAGTCAAATGAGAATTTTTTTTAGGCTCTTTAGTCACGCAAACCTTACATAAATTTTCAATTTCCATTCCCATAAGCTGATCTGTGAATTCAGATGATGAATTGGAAAAAAAAATGGATTGGGTTGGAAGGTAGGTGCTATGCAATAGGTAAAGTAATATTGATGAATAAGATTAAATAAGGTGCCTATTGAGAATTGTTGATATTTTATTTGGGTCTGCATGATGATTTAGTGAGTTGGATGTTGTTAGGAGGTCCTACGGGCATTGGCAGTGAAGGGGATTGATCTTTCAAGGAGGAAAAAGTGTCGAGCTAGCAGTGGGCACCGGCTGTGAGTAAATAATGGGTTTTCTTTTGGAATAATTATTATGACTATGGGTCCGATATCACTACGCATTATTTATTTTATTCTATGGATTTTATTTCTATTTTACTTATTTTCCCCTTTTCTTCCTTTTATTTTTCCCTTGTTATCCTATGTGAGTTAAACTTATGTCATATACATGTTGATGGGAATGATTGGATATTAAAAAGGGAATTTGTTTCGGAGGAGTAACTTTTATTCACGTATCTTTTAATTGGTCTTAGAAGTACTTATTCACATAGGAATAAAACTAGGTATTCGTATTACTTCGTTAGTAGTTGTTAATAGAGCTAATTTTAGTTCCTTATAGTCTAAACCCCTATATATACATATATATAGATATGTTTAGTTAATGATAACTAGATATATATATATATATATATATATGCTTGGAACTAGAATACGGGTTAGCATTAAACAGGTACCATCCTGGTAAGTGTGAGCTCTAGGTATTGGAGGAAAAAAAAAAAAAAATTTAGTGACTAGGCAGGTCAAGCGGGTTAAGGAAACTGAGTGGAAAAGGAGCTGCCCGTTAGGTGTAGCCGCCCGAGTGAAACGGGTAAGGAGCTGCCAACGAGGTGTAGCCGCCCTCAGAAAATATGAATTAGGACGCGTAAGTAAAAAGGTAGAGAAGGAGCTGCCCGTTGGGCGAAGTCACCCGAGTAAATCGGGTAAGGAGCTGCCAATGAGGTGTAGCCGCTACCTTCCCTAATCGAATGATAAACTTTTATTAAGTAATCACACGTAACGACTCAGGTCCAGTAGGTACTGTTACATGTAATGGTTGTGGATTTTGTTGGATTTTAACGGGCGTCAACTAATTCTTTTTTTTTTTTTTCTTTCTTTCCTATTTTAAATCATGGGTTATGAGCCTAGGGTTAAATTGAGAAAATCTATTATTTGCTCACTGAGATGTCTCACTCCGTTAATCTAAATTTTTTTCAGATAGCGTCACAGGATCTGATCCGCCTCCCACGTCGTAGGTTCTGAGGCGTAGTTGTGGTGAGCCCCTTTTTTGGAGCTGGGGCTTAGTTATTGTTTTGTAATGCTTATTGTAATCGATAGAAAAGTATTTTGTAAATATTTCAAAAGTAAGACCAATGGTTATAGGTTCCGTTCTCCCCTTCCCCATTTTTGTTCTTTTTGATGTTGTGAATGATTGGCTGAAGAGAGCGGAGCTCTCTATTGTTTTTTTGTGAAATTCTGGCTGTTTGTAGGAATTTGGGATGTCCTATTTACAGGGGACACTCTGCCGAAATTTCTATAAAAAGCTAGAGTACTTTAAGCTATAGTTAAGAACCCTGCATGGGTTCCCCGTGCTCGTTACCCCTTCTCTCGGGGAGTAGGGTGTGACACCATCCCCTTTTCCAGATCAAATTCTCCATAAATCATATGTAAATAATGACTGTTCCCTAATGGACGCGACTTTTCCCCATACATCAAAACCAGAATTGACCAATTCGAATTTTGGAAAGATTAAGTAGGTATTGATTTAGCAGGGTCTTCACCTCTATTTCGATACTTCTGCATAACCTTCAATCAGGTTGGGATGATTGAAGAAGATCTATTCAATCAGTCAAAATTTTTAAACCAATTTTTTTGGCAAAATTATATATAATTTTCTTGAATTTTGAATTATATTAAAGTTGACAAAGAGTGTTGATAATATGCAAATAATTCTTTTAAATTTTATAAATGTGTAAATAATCTCTTTACAATGTGTGACATACGAGGAGGATTATTTATAAATAATTTAAAATTTAAAGGGTTATTTATAAATAATTCAAAATTTAAAAAGATTATCTTACATATTCAAAATTCAAGCATTTATTTGTATATTATTCAAAGTTTAGGAGAATTGATTATAACTTCAGAAGTTTAAAAAAAAAATTTGTACATGATCTAAAATTTAGGGAAGTTATGTGTAATTTAATCTAATTTTGTATAAATATAATTTTTAAATTTTTAATTATTGTTATTATTTTAAAATTATAATTTCAGACTTAAAAAAATAAAAAAATACTTAAAAATGGGTTAAGTAAACCCTCTTTAATCATTCCTACAACTAGAGAAGATTCAACTTGCCACGATTTGCTGTGCCGACTGAATTTATCAATTCATGCTATTAACCACAGGGATTACCTCAATAGGTGTGACTTTACAATTGTCAAAAACCACCTCGTTACGATAGTACCATTTACCGTATAATGTTAGCATTAGCAACGATTATAGTCCGCAAAACCTTGTGGAGCCTCTGAAAAATGAGAAAACCGCATTTTCAACCACAACTGCGTATATCGAGGTTGAAAATATTCTACTCTCATGACTAATGGGGATCCATACCCCCACTGTTATCGTAACACTGCGTAAAAAAAAGATGATTCAATCTTCTCGCGTGATCAGAAATATTGATATGATGTGTCTTATATGTGTTTTGTTTGAAAACTGCGCTTAAATCTTTAATCAATATGAACACGTCACAATGTGAACGGGGCAAACAGATTTTTTTGAAAAAGAAAGTATGTGAAAATGATGAAAATTCATCTTTCCTCGTGATGCACCCACCACGGTGATTTTTCATGGTGGCAAGTTAACTTCCGCAAGTTATCTGAAATCATTATTGGCATTAAACTAAATCTCTTAAAGCATTGAAAATATTCAATATGTAAATACGAGAAATAGTCAATATTTTAAAATTCATATGAAAGAATGATTAAATAATAATGACTCATTTAATATACAAAAAATTAAGTATAAAAATAAAAATAAACATAAAAAAGATGATTTTGTAAATAAAAAATTATTATAATATTTTTATTTTTAATGATTAAATAATAATTGATAGATAATATTAAATAATAATTAAAAGGTTAAAATTAATTTTTTTTTTAAATTTTTTTACCCTTTTCCATTCTACGGGATACCAAGCATGCTGTAATTGATTGACATAGGTATAATTTAAAATTCAAAGAGGCAATTCAACCGCCAAAAAAAAAAATTCAAAGAGGCAAACTAATTTTAAACCAAATTTTACAAAGATAAACTATAGTTTTAGCCTTTATATTATATTTATACTATCCATTCTTACTTTTTTTAATTATTCATCATCGTTAATTTTGCATGATTAACTTTCGGTATTTATAATATTCATCAAGTTTATCATAGATATTTTACGGATTTTATGTTTTTAGTCTCAAAAAATATAAATAATTTTTCAATTTGATTACTTATTTTTTTAAGAGACATTATTTTCAAAGTCTTCCAACTTCAATTATTCAATTTTTTTTATTGATTTGCTCTTTATAATTCAAATTACATTTCTTGTTTGTAATTTTTAATATAGACGAACGGGTGCTCGATAACTAACGTGTTATTTTTCTTTTTTCAGGCAAACACTAACTAATGTGTTAAGAAAACATATCATGTTAATAATTCGATGAAGTCAAATTATTAATCCCTAAAACTTATTTTAAAGCAAATTAATTATTTAGTCTTTAAAATATAATGTATGCTTCTCTTTATTTGGTCTTTAAAAAAAAAACCTTTTAATTTATTCCCTCAAACTTTTTCCTTGATTGAAATGGTCCTTTTTTTAGACCAAGTCATTGTTACTTGACAAGTTTATTGACATATGATGTGAGTAGGAGCTAACAAAACTATTAACTGATCATATGAACTTGTCCAACCATATTTATTGAAACTCCTGAATTGATATTGCTTTGTCAAACTTCACAAAAGTTAACTAGCTAGTCCCAAAAACAATGTCATTGTAGCTCTAAGCTTTTGTGAAATTAGACAAAATGATGCCATTTTGAGTTCAAGTCATTCAGACAAATCTATATCATTTGTTATTAGCTACATTGGTTTCTATTTAGGGTATATGTCAACCAATTTGTTAAGTGATCATTGTTAAAGAAAATAATTTTTATTAAAAACTATATATATGCAAGACTTTTATTTTACAAAATGAACACTTATTTGAAGCTCATGATTACCACTATTTTCTTTATTATGATCAATTTCTAGTCATGAAGAAAATGTACAAATAAATTATATAGAAGAGAAAAACTATACTACAACAAGATATAGATAAATTTAAAACCCAAATTCAAGAATTAATAGGTAAAAGATGAATTAAACCAGTAAATAGTTTGCATTCTAGTATAGCCTTAATGTTAAGAAATCATGTGAAAATTGAGAGAGGAAAAAGCAAGAATAGTTATTAATTATAAAAAGTTAAATCAAAATTGAGAATTTGATGACTACTTTATGCTTAAGAAAGATTTTTTTATTTATTTAAACTAAATAAACAAAGATATTTAATAAATTTGACTGTAAATCTAGATATTATCATATAAAGTTAATTGATAAATAGACATTACCAATAGAAAATAATGTCATTTTGATTATGTACATTACTACAAATATATTTCAAGGATAGATTGATGAAATCTTTAAAAATCTTAAAGATTTTTGTATAGTCTATCTTGATAATATTTTGATCTTCTCTAACACAAAAGAAAGATCATAAAATTTACCTTAAAAAAAAGCATGTAATAAAGTTAAGACTAACAAAATCTAGGATAAAATTTTAAGGCCATATCATTTCAAAAATGAAAAAGTTTCTACTAAATTAATAGATAAAAAAAAATTACAAAAATTTTAAGAAATTCTTAATTATAGTAGAAAATGTATTCGAAATCTCTCTAATAAAAGAAATTTTATTAGACAAACTCAAAAAGAATAAATTGTTTTGTTGGATATTAAGAAAATAAAAGAAGAAATTATAATCTACATTCATTTTATTTTCCCAAAAGAAGAGACACATTTTTTATATATAAAAGGCCTATAGATTTCACTGTTTACTTATATTATTTATACAATATTCGTAACATCCCGTTAGAATACTGTTTACTTGTATTGTTTTCCTCTTTTTCCCCCTATATGGGGCCCGCCGCACAAAATCTAAACTTCTAAACCTGCAAGGGGCTATGTTAATTAATTTTAAAAACAAATACCTATTAGGCACTATTCTTAAAGCATACATATATATATATATATATATATGGATATAATTTTGATAAATTTAAATCCAATAAAATAAATTATATTACTTATGAAATAAAATTTTTAGCCATTAAAAATGGAATCATACATTTTCTTATTTATTAAGCATCTGAAAATTTTATTATAAAATTAATAATCAAGCAATTAGCGATTTTTTTTAAATAAAAGAATTGAAAAATTAAAAAATAGATTATATAATTTTACCTGTCAATACAAATTTAATATTAAACATGCATTTTTTTTTTATGTTTTGCAGGTCTTTTCTCTTGTCAAAGATATATATATTTTTTATAATCTAGTCAAAGATTAAACTAAACCAAAAAAAAAAAAAAAGCAAAACTAGAAAATATGTAGTATACAATTACAGCTACCGTCCGCGCATCCCGTTCACCTTGTCTCATGAAATTCTCGCATTCAGATGACCGAAGAACAAATACCTAACGAGAGAGAAAATGACCCGAAAGACGATTATCATCATTTCCTAGGATTTATAGTTCACAATTCGTTGTGCATCGATCCACCAGTATCCCGTAATGCACATTAGACATTAGCAACCATTATAGTCCTCAAAACCTCTGAAAAATGAGAAAACCACACTTTCAACCACATCTACGTATATCTTGAGGTTGAAAATATTCTACTTTAATAAATAATAGGGATTCATATCCCACTGTTTTTGTAACATTGTGTAAAAAAGATAATTCAACGGAGAATTATATCTAAGACACTCTTATCATACAAAATTTATAATAAAAGATTTTAAAAATTAAAATTATTATTAAAAATTACTATTACCATTAGGTTTTAAAAAATTTATTATTAAGTGTAAGAAAGTGTTCAATTTTTTTATATTTAATAATAAATTATTTAAAATTGATGATAAAATTTTTAAAATTTGATAATAATAATAGTCTTTGAAAATGATTTTAATTTTTAAAATTTTTTATTATAAATTTTATATCATATGAAACTTTAGATGCAATTTTTCCGTGATTCAATCTTTTCGCCTGATCAGAAATATTGATATGATGTGTCTTAAATGTGTTTTGTTTGAAAACTGGATTGAATCTTTAATCAATATGAACAAGTCACAACGTGAACAAAGCAAAAAGATTTTTTTTTTTAAAAGAAAGTATGTGAAATGATGAAAATTCATCTTTCTTCAAGCTGCACACGTTACGCGGAACTTTCATGGTGGCAAATTAACTTCCGCAAGTCTTGCGCTTTCTAGAAGTAGTGGTTGTCCATTAGAATCTTCTTCCTTTTCTAGAAGACACTGAGAAGGGAGTTGCCACTATTCCTTGATGAAAAGTCAGGAACTAGTTAGAGATCCTTCATACATTCAGCACGTGCCATCAGCATATGTTTCAATTTAATATTAATACCATTGAATATTTAATATAATAATTAATTCCTTCGTTTAAATAAATTATATGTTATTATTAATTATAAAATTGATCCATAAATTTTAAAACATAATAAATTTTTAAAAATTTTTAAAATATAAAAAATGTATATTAATTTTATAATTAAATTTTAATAAAGGATATTACTTAAAACACAAAATATACTTTAAAAAGAAATAATTGCTATCTTCTTGGTCCTAATGTTTTCAAAACTACATTAAGTACATCCTAACCTAACTCAGTCGAAAATATATATTGACTAGGGTTCTTTATCTAATAGAGCACATGAGTTTATGGACAGAAATTAAGGGAGGACTTAAAAAAGAAGGTCGTTCATAATTCCAATCCTTAGCTTCATCAATCAAATGTGCGACTTTATTGTTCTTAATTTGTGCTTCTTTTTACAAAGATGCGGGGTAGATATATATAGTGTTTACTTTGATCACATTTAATTGACTTTGTTTACAAATTTTTTTAGGCGAATTAGAAGAAAAGAACTTGTTGCTCTTCAAGGCCATTAGATCAGCCTCCCTAACTTGGACATTTGAAGCAAGTCACAATTCAACTAAAGGTCGATACACAATTAAGTACATGTTTCAAGCATGATTTACAAATGATATTATCATATTACTATTACATCTTTAATTCTTGCTCATTAAATTATCCTAAATTTTGTTCTTTACTCATAATTCTCTACAATGTATAATAATAGAAAAAATAGGAATATAAATGTCTTTTCAATAAATATGACATTTTATGATTAAAAAAATAAAAATAAATTATGTGAGCTTTTAATCAAACATTTTATTTTGTAAAATGTTTATCTCTTCAAAACATATTACATATTGTAAAATTAATTTATTTTGAAACTTAGTGATGAAAATTGATTCTAATAGTGTGAACTAATATCTTGGTGTTAGAGTTGATAATGAGTCAGGCCATATCCTGACTAATATAATTAATTTTTAAAGAATTATATTAAAAAATATTTCTCAATTTGTTTTAATTATTATGACCTTAAACATTTCGTCAAGATTTTAATTAGAGTTTATTTCGATTTTTCCTTTTTTTTAGATTTGTTTAAATTACACTTGATATTTCTTTTACTTAAAAAACATCATTTAACTCTATTGACATTTGATATATATTGTAAAAACTTCATTTACTTTTTATTTTCTATCAATAAAATTTATTTTTTTATACAATATAAAAATATGATTTTATTTTTAATATGATAGTAAAGATAATTAATTTATTTTTTTAAAACATAATATACAAAAAGTAAACTTTATGGATAAAAAGTAAATTAAAAAAAAGTTTTTGTAATATATGTATATCAAATATTATTGGAGCTGAGTGAGAAATTTACTCATTTAGTTAAACTTCATGAAAAATTACTATGATTTACTCATTTAAGAAGAATATTAAATGTAATTTAATTAAATCTCATGAGAAATTACCAAAATTTGCTCATTTAATTAAGGATGCATTCTCTCGTATCATTTAATTGTATTTAAAATTGTACTTTTCTTTAAAAAAATTTGAATTTAGGTTAATAAATTCTGCGTGCAATTAATATACTTATTTTCTCATTAGAAAAAGTTTGCACTCACTAACATATATTAACAAGAGTAAGTTACGTGTTCAAAACTAGAAAGCAGGCATTGAATTTTTGGATCACTATGCGATAAGACCAAGCAATGAAAAGAGGGAAAGATGCAATGCTCCTAATGAAAGGAAGGGAATAGAAAAAAAGAAAGCGGTATATATGTATGTGCCCTTTGACTAGTTAAAGATAAAATAAACTCTGAATTAAGCAATAAGTGACTTAATAGTATTCTAATTAGAAAGAGAATATACTACCAAATTTGCATGCACATTATAATAAGGAGACTAACCAAACTTTAGAAAGAAATCGGAAGTAATAACATATACTACCAAATTCAAAGTGCTCCTATGTGACTTCTTTGCTCGACAATAATTGTATATACAGATAATAGAAGACTTTTTTTTGTCTCACAGAGCAAGAAAAGATCATTGTCATTGAGACTTTAATAATCAAAATCTGTTTGTCAAATCTTGTCTTTTTCTTTTTTTTTAAAATCATTTATAATATTTTTTCTTGTCGCCGAAGAAGTATATATCAAGACCTTTTAATCCATATTTATATATAATATATTGTCGCCTAAGATATTCATAATTTAAACTTTTAGTCCAATAGTAAGGTTAATGAAAAACTTACCCGTGCAAACTTACTTAATTGCGTAAAACTATAAAGTTAGTGAAAGAAGACAAAGAGTTTAGTAAAAATAGAACTTACTTTTATTCGTCATGATATTTCCTCTCTATTGCAATCCTCCCAATTAATTAATTTTGCAATTGACTCCCTTAATTTCATTGCAAACCCCATATTTGTCGTCTAAATTAGACATATCTCTAACTCAGTTAATATTAAAAGGAGAAAATTACGCTTATCACCATGACATTTGTCCCCAAATGCAGTTTATCCGTTATTAATCAAATAATTTTTTCAATTAATTAACTCATTTATCTATTTCGTTGCAATTAATTGCTTTGGACAGAAATTATAATGATGCACATATATGTGGTTAAGTCAGTTGAAAATTACGTCCAATTTAAATGGTAAGTATATTGCAAGGAAAAAAGTAAAATCAAGGAATTAATTGCAAATTAATCAAGGGAGAAATTACAATTAAAAACAAATTGAAAGTGAGTAGTTTCCTCAAAATTTTGTGAAAAAAGGTTTATCTGAGAGTTTTAACTCTTATACCTCATATCAAGAGATTTGTATTCTTTTTACCAAATTTTCTTTTCATTGTCTCCTCATCAAAATTTGACAGTTAAAATTATGTCTTTTAAAATTTTTATTATTGATTGTTAGCTGTTAACAAATCTAATAGCTCAAATTTTGGTAGAGAAGCGATGAAAAAAAAGTTTAGTGGAGAAGTTCCAAATTCCATATCAAGTGAGTCAAAACTGATTTTGATGACGGGAATAACCAGGATGTAGGTGGAATATGTTGAGGACACAACTTCTCATTGTTGGTTTTTTTTTTTCATTAGGTTGGAACGTGTGTGAATATGTTAGATATAAACTCATTAAATCATAATGATCTCAAATTTGTCAAAGAGTTTTACACATTAAATTTTTTAATTTATTATTTAATCAATCTCTATCTAACTAAGCACGTGTTTGTATATATATATATATATATATATATATATATATATTCATGAATATACGTTTCATATCTTCTATCTCCATTTCATTGACATGGAAGCTTGAGCCATAGTTACATGTGGACCCGAAATGCAAACATAGACAGAGAAACAAGACATGATAAATTAAATCTAAAATATATTTATCTAGAACACTACATAGACGTGCATATTAAGAAAACTCCTATAAATATATAAATGTTGTTAATTATGCTCAAGTATGAAAGCATCCATATGAATTTGAAAAGATGATTAATTTAGTCGTACTAAATTAACATTAACATTTTATTAATTTCCATAGTACTTTTTAAGATATTAATTAGAATTTTCAATTGAGTGTCAATTTCTAAATTCTAAAACGTGTGAGAGGCATGAACACATCGTTTTTTTTTTCTTACTCATTGTGAAAATTAATATAGGATACAAATTGCAAAAGAACTAGCTAAGAGTATTTTTGTAAGAGCATCCTTCTAGCAGTTATATTTAATTTCTTTCTTTCTTTTTTGTTTGTAAGGTACTTTAATTTCTTTTTTTTTTCTTGGGTACATAATTCAAAGAAGGAAGCAAAAAAACAACTAGAGAAATATGTAATTGGAGTTGGCACCCGGGTACGTTAATTTCAATTCGGGAAGG
This sequence comes from Erythrophleum ivorense, assembly GCA_026724425.1. Classification (NCBI taxonomy): domain Eukaryota; kingdom Viridiplantae; phylum Streptophyta; class Magnoliopsida; order Fabales; family Fabaceae; genus Erythrophleum; species Erythrophleum ivorense. The sequence goes on along the minus strand of JAIUCV010000034.1, from coordinate 1,165,948 downwards.
TATAGCACATTAATTTTCCTGAAATTTCATATATATATATATATATATATGTGCGTGTGTGTGTGTGTGTTGTGCGTGTGTGTGTGTATATATATACATATATATAACAAGAATTCGCTTTAATCAAGGGCCGACAAAACTTAACCGAAGTCTAACTATGATTTCGACCCTCTTAAACCCCACTCTTTTGGTCTATGGGTTAATAAAGTTGCATTATTCAACTTTTATATGCACACACAACCTATGAATACAAAATATATATATATATATATATATATCACATAAATGACCATAACATACAGTAAAAATCCCCCCACACACAAATTTACTAGTACAACTCAATCCACACTAGACTTGTTTAGTGGTAGGACAGGATTAATAAAAAAATTTACAAATTTTTTTAAATTCAGGCCTAGCTCAATTCATTTTTTAAAAGATTAAATTTTTTTAATTTTAAATATTATACATTTTTATTTTATTATTTATTAGATTCATTTTTTTTATTTTAAATGCCAAATAGTTCAAAAAAATAATAAAAAATTTAAACAATGTAGAATATACATAAAATAATAAAAAATTTTAATATGATAATTTTTTTAATAATATTATTGATTATTGATTTATTTTATTTGAATTATAAGTTATTCTTAATAATATATTATGTAATAAGTAAGAGTAAAAGAAATAATAATTATATATGTTATATAATTTTTTTATTTGTATTAATAGTTATGAATAATTTTTTTAATAATATTATTTATTAATAATATATAAAAAATAATTATAATATAAACTTGGTTCAAATTAAAAAAAAATTAAATTCAGCTCATTTTATATTTTTATTTTTTAAAAATGAGTTCGATTTTTATTAAATTTTTTTTTGAATTCATTTTTTTTATATTAAGTTTATTGGATCGAGCCCACTTTTTAACCCATACTCAAGTCTAATCTACACCTACCTATTTACCAAGCCTACTAAAGCCTACTAATTTTTGACAACCAAGAGATAGAGGCTAGGAGATAGCCACTACGTCTCCATTTAATGCATACGTACCAAATATATTATGACTTTTTAATAATTACAATTTTACTTTTTTGAAACATTTAATTAATCTCTTAGACTACGTTCATGGAAATACAAATGTCACGCAATTTGGTTTGACAATATTATGTGTGATGTGTGGTATTATTTGACACTCCATAATAGAGATATAAAACAGAGAAGAGTAAGAGCTTGTTTGAAATTATTTTTATTTTAATGTTTTCAAAACATATATTTTTAAGAATAAATTTTTGAGAACAAAAAAATTAAAAAATCTGTTTGAATCATTATTTTAAAAAATAATTATTTTTTATTTTTTATCTGATTTTGTAGAATAAAAATTACAGAACACTTAAAAAGTGTTCTGAGTTTTTTGTTTTTGAAAATAAAATTTTATTTTTTTGTTTTACAAAACACTTCATTAAAAACATAATATCAAACAAGTTTTTTTATTTTTTTGTTCTTGAAAACAAAAAAATTGTTTTGCAGAATCAAATCAAACAGGCCCTAATTTCCTTTTCTTCCGCACGAACTAATTTTTCAAACCTGATTGTATATTTTTAATACGTTTTTCTTTGCTTTTTTTTGGGACCGAATTTTTAACTCTTGAAGAAAATTGTTCTTTTTCAAGTGTATTATTAATAATTCTTCCCTTTTTTTCGAGAATCAATAGAAAATAAAATCCTGGCTAACAGAAACATATCCAAATTCTCTGCATCTCTTAGATTGTACACATCCCATGGATCATTCAAATTTAAATTTGAAGAGTTCAGGTTTTAAATTTTTTATTTTTTTATTTTAAATTATTATTATTTTAAAAAATTTATAATTAAAATTATTAAAAAAATTTTGATTTTATGCTCTGTATTTTTTAAAATAAAAAATATCAAAATTTAAAAAAATAAAAAAATATAGACAGTCCAAATAACTGTACAACTTTTGCACATCCTTAGAGATGTGTAGGAACTGGCACGCAATAGAAACAGGTTCAAGCGAAACATGAAATTTTGTTATTGGGCCCTCGCCTATCAAACGAGGTTGATCGAGCGTGGTCTAGCCCCAATTCCTTACAACCAAATGGAGCGAACAGGATTCAGGAATTTTCAGCCACTTTATCTCGATGGCGGTCCCGTTTCTTTGCAAGTAACAAAATAGGACTGGGACTTGATGGTTCTTGGACGGCAGGCCTTTCCTTTCATGCAGTCTATAAACCCAGTGTTATTTATTTGGTCGGACCCATTCCTATGCTTTCTCCCCACTTAATAATGCTTTTACTTTCAGATGGGCTAACTATTATTTGCTGCCAGAGGTCTTTAATGTGACTCTCCAGCTGTATTTTCCACATGCAGAAATCTCACAATGATTATCTGCATGCCTCTTGCAAAGAACCTACCTTCTCGCTCTATGATTGTGATGAAGCAGAAAATGTCCATCCTCTTCTCTCATCTCATGCAACTGCCAAGGACTCAAGTTCTCTGCTCCTAGAACAAGAAGAAAAGAAAGTTGTGATTATATATTCCTTTTTGAAAAAAATAAGGAAGTGGCAGGGTGAGAACCCGGGTCAGGCCAGAAGAAAACTTGCTTCATTAAGACTAATCTTGCGGCTATACCAGTAGCAATGGACCTCGACATCTCTCCTTCTGATGCAACCTCTGTTGACATCGCTGATCTGAGGGTCTGCTACCCACTTGAAGCTTTCCGAACAGCCATGAAACTCAAATTAGTTGGAACTGCAGCGGTTTTGGTAAGGCCTCGGCAGTTCATAGAGCTAAGAAACTTTTGTGTAAGTACTCTCCTAGCTTCTCGCTTTTTAATTCAAACTAAGATCCCGAGTAGTAATGTAGCTCAAAAAAATGCAGGCTTTGGGTTTTACTAATTTCCTCGGCGTTGATGCCATTAACAAAGGAGGTGGTCTTGCTCTTGCTTGGACTAGTGACTTTCACCGTGAAATAATTGACAGCTCTTTGCATTGGATTCATGACAAAATTAGCAACAGCCAAAGCTTCTCTCTCTTTTTAAAAAAAAAATTTTTTTTGGTCTCCTTCTTCTATGGTTTTCCTAGGCTTCAACGAAGGGGAATTCTTTAGGATTGGATCTAAATTGCAGCTTCAAATATGAATGATCCGTGGATGATTATGGGAGACTTCAATCAATGTGCATTACTGAGAGATGAAAGAAGTTCTTCCTCTTCACTCCCAGGGCCTTAATACTTTCAGAACATGGTGGACTCTTGTAACCTTGTTGAAATAGTTCCCAAGGGGCAATGGAATACTTGGTCAAATAGTCGAAAGGTTTAAAAGAGGTTTGGGCTAGATTGGATAAAGATTTCTGTTATAAGGAATGGGTGTTTCTAAATTATATTCTCTCTAATCTCCCTACTGTGGCATCGGATTATTCCCCCATTTTGATTTCAACAGCTTTGAATTCCCCCTACTGAAAGAGGCAATGAGATTCAAAAATTTCTGGTTTAACTTCATCATAGCTGATCCATTATTTTGAACACTTGGATTATGTCTCCGGTTCTCCAGCATTCTATGTCCATACAAGACTGGCCTCCACCATGAAATCTCTTAAAGAATGGAATAAATCAAGTAGGCAACATTTCAGCTAGAATTAGTTCACTTGAATCATGGCTTGAAAATGCCAGCATAGATGATTTTGCCGAAGAAGATTTTAAAACCGTAGGCTAGTAAAACATGAGCTTAAATTCCTATATGATTGACTGCGAGGAAATGATGTGGGTCCAAAGAGCCAAACAAACTTGGCTTGTTCAAGGGATGGAAACACTAAATATTTCTATGCATGCCTTGGTTAATTGCAAAAGATCAAGAAACCAGGTCCACCTAATAAAAAATAGCCAAGGAGAATGGGTGGACAAATTGCCTCAAATTGAAAATATTACCATAAGCTACTTATATACTCTTACCTTTGATGATATCTCAGTGTTTGATCTATTCTGCATCACCTTGATGGAGTGGATATCCCTTTATGAAATTTGAGCACTGTGATTTTTTAGCTGCAAATTTTAGTTGCACAAAAATCAAGGAAGCTACCTTCCAGTTAAATGCTAACAGTAGCCTTGAACTGAACGAATTCCATGCTCATTTCTTCTAAAATTTTTTAGATTTGGTGGGATAGGACATTGCGGAGATAGTCTGGTCTTTTCATCAGAGTCGATTTCTACAAGTCTCAACAAGACTTTCATTACCTTAATTTCCAAATGTGATCATCCAGAGTCCATCAAGACTTTAGACTGATAAGCCTTTATAACGTAGCTTATAAAATTATGTCCGAAGTTTTAAGGAACAGAATCAATGCCATTCTTGATGATTATATCACTCGAAATCAATGTGCTTTCATTAAGGGAAGACCAATTTCTAAAGACATCCTCTTGGTTTTTGAAATCATGCCATAGATCTATAAGGCCAAAGGTAAGGGAAAGAGGTGGTGTGCTCTTAAAATGGATATATCCGAAGCTTATGATAAATTTTTATGGAACTTTATCTAAGTGGTCCTCATTAAAATGAAGTTTCCAGGAAAATGGGTTAAAATGATAATGCAATGTATTTCAACTTTATCTTATCAAGTCCTAGTCAATGGAAACCCTACCAAAAGCTTCTTCCCCAAAGAGGACTCGAGCATGGGGATCCAATCTCTCCATATATATATATATATATATATATATATTCTTCGTGCTAATGTTCTTTCATATACTATTACTCGGAAAGAAAACACCAAGTATTGGTTAAGAGTCAAAATTTGTAGAGGTGTTGAGGCTATTTCTCATCTGATGTATATGGGTAATACAATATTGGTTTTTGAAGCATCTAATGAAGCATGTAACATGGTTAAACACACTCTTGATTTTTTCAACAAAATCTTTGGAAAGGTTATCAACAATTCAAAATCCAAATTGGTTTTCAACCCAAATACCCCACACAAATTCAAAAAGTTCCTAACAGGTACTTTCAACATCAAATTTTCTTTGAGGTAAGGTAAATATCTAAGCACTTAGGTGGATGTAGGTCGAGAAAAAAGAAAATTTATATAATAAGATGATGAAAAATTGACAATGAGCTTTAAATGTGGAAGGTTGATCTATTATCCCAAGGACTTATTATCTCAAGTAATAAGAATGACTGTTATTAAATTTATCCTCAATTCTACAATAATTTACCAACTCTTTTGCCTTCACTTACCTCAAAATATTTACTCCAAAATTGATACTAGAGTGGCTAATTTCTTTTGGGAACAAGTTGGAGACAAAAAAGAAGATTCACCTTGGAGGTAACTCTACCCTCTTATTTAAGAAGGAGGGATTGGCTTTAGACTAGTTGGTTTCTTTAACAAAGTCCTATTAGCAAAACAAGTTTAGAGGGTTATTGAACACAGTCAAATCTCTTTATTGACAAAAACTCTTCCATCGAAATACTATTTTAATATTCCTAGGGGATCTCTTCACCACATTCAAATGTTTCATTGATGTGGAAGGGCATCACTAAGACTAGGGCTTTCATCTTCTTTTACCTCAAATGGCAAGTTAGATGAGGATCTTCTATTTCAATTAACTACCACCTATGGTGGCTAATGCAACGGATTAAAACCATAGTCTTTAAACAATTTCATATCTTATTCTATATAACTATTTTGATTGGAATCATGAAATCATTGATAGTCTTTACCCTTAACAAATCAGGGAACAGATATACCTCCAATCTTTTTCACAAGTTAAAAAGGAAGATCACTTAATATGGGAACGTAGCAACGATGGAAAGTATTCAACTAAAGATGGCTTCAACTACCTATGTATAGATATGGGTATTACCCCAGATTGTGAGTTTCCCCAGTGAAAAAATCTTTGGAACATCAAACTCCCTCTTAGGATTATCCTTTTTCCTTGAAAGCTTATGCACAAGGTGTTAGCTCCAAGGTTTTAATTTAATTGTTTTGATGATAACAAAATTCTTAAGTTAAAATTTATATAAGTATTAAAGTTAAGAATAATCATTTGTTAAGAAAAAGAAAATGTAATAGTAGCATATGTCATATATATATATATACACTCACATATAATTAAAGCTTTCTGACTATTTAAAGGCATTGGGAAAGACGTTTTGTTTGTATAATATAATATATTGATGGGTCACATTTTACTTTTACAAAATATTAAATGAAGCATTGTAAAGAGAAATGAGCTATCACATCCCTTTGAACACATTGGATAATGTAAAAGTAAAAGCTCAAAAAGCAATAAAAGGAATATGATGCCATAAAGTAAAAGCAAGTTTCCATTCCACACCAATTAGAAAAGCACATCGAAGAAGAAGAAAAGAGTCAAAGAAGTAAAGACCATTGTTGGAGATGAAGGAATATGAGAAAAAAAAACAGTACAAACTCTCTTTTTGCAAATTCTGATTCAAACCAGTAGCAATATCATAAGTTCCATATTCAAGAATTAAAGAAGAATATTGGAGATTCTCCATAGTCACTTTGTTTATATCCTTTTAAGGTCTCTCTCTCTCTCTCTCTCTCTCTAGAGTTTTTTTTTCCTCTTCATTTGAGTAAAATTGCAGAAGCAAATCTGTGAAAAGAGAAAAGAAAGTAGAGCAAGAAGACATATGGCTGTATAAAAGTTTTCTTTTAGAAGCTTTAATGAGGAAAAGCAACAGATAAAGACAACTTGTTTTATAAAGTCAAATCTGCCTACTCTCCTAGACATGCTGACCGAAAGAAGAAATGGTAAAAGAAACTCTGTGCTAATTGATTAAAGCGCCTCTGATTTTCTGCTAAGCATGTAAAAACGCTCAACTACCTCTTGGCTACTCAAACTCTACTGTATTCCAATGGATATATTTCTTTTGGAGCCACTATATAACTGTAGGATGAAGAACTGAAGCAAGACAGAGAACTGAAGCAAAGAAAGAAAAGTTAAGTTATATTATTAATTGTTCTCTTCATCTTAAATATTCTGAGCTTAGTTTCTAGGTAAATCTAACTTGTGAGAACTTTTGAAAGTGGGTTTATTGTAATCCTTTATTGATAAGGATTTTAAATATATCCTCATATCATTCTTCTATAAATCTTTCTCAAGTGTGGGGAAAGCAAGTTTTGGGTAAACTTGTGTGAAACCGAAGTGTTGTAAAAGTTTTAGGTGAGTTTGGAAACATAAGTTATGTGGGTGTATACTTTGATTTTATAGTGAAATCCCTTATTGTGTATCAAGGGGATTGGAAGTAGGTCTTGAGGACCGAACCAGGATATATCAGATGTTTTCCTTCCTTTATTGCGCTTTTTATTTTGTTTCAGCCTCTGTATTAAAACCTTGTTGACAAGATCCTATTTTGTCTCCTTGATCTTTACTTCTCAATTATCCTTTAAAAGATCCTATCGACAAGATCTTAGTTTGGTTACAAGGTTTTCGTACTGGTATTCTTTATCAAGTTTTTTATTGAAATCATTTGATATTAATATATAATTGATTTAATTATTTTTAATTCTATTTTTTTTTACAAAAGCATCTATTCACCCCCCTCGAGGTGCATTTTTCACAAGGCCATTCCTATCCTAGACATTCTTCTAGAGCACCACTTTCAAATCACTCAATACTGCCCCTTCTGTAATTCCATGCCTAAATCAGTTGATCATATCTTTCTAGAATGTGACTTTGCTAGAGCTATCTGGTTTGCCTCTGTCCTAGCTCTAAGAGTAGATGCTTTTCAAGACACGAACATCATTAGCTGGCTTTTCTCCTGGTTTAAACGGAATAGATGTATTAAAAACCGGCAATCTTGCTATCGAAGTTCATCTTGGTTTCCCTTTATTGCATATGGCTAGCTAGGAACATTTATGTTCATAGAGGTGAGCAACCATGCCCTTCCAAAGTTCTTTCACAGGGGAACGGTGCCATACAAGCCGATGTTTTTCGTTGGAACGCAAAAGCCTATTTCAAAAATAATCAGCTTCGAAAATCTTCAAATGGGGTATCTACTCCAACGACCAAAATTCAGAGAGATGGTTGGGAGGTAATATTCTGGTATGGAAGAAGTAATCCAAGATAAAGAAATGTAAATTTTTTCAGAGTGACTCTCTTAAATGGTCAAATTGTTGGAACTGGAAAGAAATTGGGACTCAATTAATGCAAAGTGTGGTTCTTAAAGCCTTAAGGAAATTATTGCTTTGGATACTCAAATATGACGTAACATAGATGCGGTGTAACTACAAGTTGAAACTAATCTGTTTGCGTCAGCTCTCGATCTTACTGATTGGTCAGACAAAGTCATGATCCCTAATGATGAAGTTATTAAGCAAGACGTTTTCGATGCGGCTAGCTTATTAACAAGTTTCAGTTATGGTGTTCTCTTCAACGAAGACAGGCATTAATGGAAGGAGAAATTCAAATCTTTACATAATAATTTTCCTATACTTAATAGCTTTATTTATTACCCAGTCTTATTTCCATATTTGTAAGGGTATTTTTTTTTATAAAAAAAGAACACAGCTTGATTACACCCAATAATTATGCTAGAAAATCACGTATAGCATACGTATATACAAGGGTCAGAATTTGAATTGTGTATGTGGGACTTGTTGTAAGAATCAAATTATACTCTTTAAGTACGTATAACCGATACACAAAAACTTCTCTGTCAAGACATTGCCATGCCCAGTGGTGGAGGTAAGGAGGATCAGTGGGGGATTTAGGCCCTACTATTCTAGAGATAATTATTATGCGTATAAAAATTTTGACAAAATTTAAGTATGGCTCAATAAAATAGTAAACTTTGCATATAAATCTCTATGAAGTTACATATGGCCTAAAAAAATGATAAAGTTTTTATCTAAATCTTCATAAAATTATGTATAGGCCCCCAGAAATCTTTTTTTCTACCTCCGGCCTTGGGCATGACTACACCGAGTCCATATCACATTGCAAAGCCTACGGATTTGTTTTATGTGTCCCACCATTTGTTAGCTAATCTAGAATAATTATTATAGGGTTTTGAGAATTAAATTATAAATATCATGAAAACATTCTTCAAATATAGTTCAGGCTTGCTTAACTCTCAAATTCTCTAGGTCACCTATTGATTACCAATCTCCATCAAGCATAGCACAATTAAACAGATATTTAGTTTTAATTTTTTTGGTATTCTCATATATGAGAAAAAAGTCAAATTTATGACTCATAGACTTCAATCTACATCGTTTAAAAAAAAATAAATGAGTTAGTCTCAAGATTGTTAAAAATAAGTATAAGCAAGAAACATAAATCCATCCCTATTGAAGTAAAGTGAAATTACACATCCTTCTCTCGTTGGCTCATTACGTACCAATGGATATCCAAAAAAAATAATTTTTCCATAATATAGACTAATCACATCAAATTTTGATATGTTTGTACCGTATATATTGATTACTGCTACATGATGTTATTGTGACGTATTAATAGGGTTGCATATAGAATTTGATGGCCAAGTAACCTAGCCTAGCACACAGTTACATTAAGTCAAGTTAGTCGGGCCAAAAAAAAAATTTCACCGATCTGAATTGAACTAGCCATGTTGACAAATTTTACCTATTCTAGTCCTCCCTCCCTATATATATATATATAATAAAAAATTATTTTATAAAATTTTATATAAAAATTTTATTCTTTTTGAAAGACAAAATATAATTTTATAAAAATTTATATAAAAATTTTATTTTTTTAGATCCATTTAATAATTTTTACCAAAATTTTGACAAAAAAAAGTGTCCCTACCAAACCTAGCCAAACCAACTCAACTCAACTTAGTCTAATGATATATTAAGGCACTGAACCTAAAAGAAATTAATCGAATGCTAAATTGGACGGAGTACTGGGTAAAGCGGAAACTTAGCCGAATTTGTATATATCATTATGTTTTAATACATTAAAAAAAAAACCAAGTAAAATTTTAATTTTCTTTTTTATAATAAAACGCTTTTGGCCAATTTATGACTCAATTGAGATTAAGTCTCTGTCCAGACGTGCTTAAAGGTGCATCTATCACATTACTTTGGTTTACTCAGGTAAATAAATTCTTCTAAGTATTAGTTCTAAACTTTAAATTTGAATAGTTAAGGTAATGATACACCCCCTTAATCACTAAATAAATCTCTAGGCGTTAAGTGTAAAAAGAGAAAAATCTATGTAATTTGACAATTCTTTGATGGTTGTTATTGCAATTTCTCATGGAAAAAAAAATTGTACTTTTACATGGAACAAACGAATGTGTCTCTGACAGTCTTTTGTTTTTTAACAAAAAAGCCTAACAAGTAGGCTTTATATTATATGTATAGATTGACTCTAATATTTGGATTCCATAGAAGGGGCAGAGGCCCAAATCACTAGCGTTTAGATTTAGCTAAAATAGTAAATTCCAATGAGATCAATAATCTTGACCCAAAAGGAAAAAAAAACGAGATTAATAGTTACTGGCTAAAGAGAATGAGATTGATAAAAGATGAAAATTAATCAAACTAGATGTGTTCAAACCAGCAAATTATTTTATTTTATTTCTTTATTTTAAGTTTTCTAAGCCTAAATCATCATATGGTATGATGATTCATGGGATAATTTTCAACACAAATCATCATGCAATATGATGATTTAGGAAAATTATTTCAACTTAATAATTATATATATCTAACATTAATTAATAATAATTTTTATTTTTACTTAACAAAAGTATACATGTTGGAAAATGGGTCATCCCCCTAACCCAATCTATGACTCAGCTCAAATGATGTAGAATTAATTAATTGAATTATTAATTATTAATTATATTTAAAATTTTGAAATTCAAATTTTAGATTTTTTTAGAGGAAATTTTTTATTCATAAAAGAAGGTAACTGATCACAGAGAAATTTAGCACGATTAGTTAATGTACTTCCTCCTTTCTTTTAGAGAAAAACTCTTTTACAGAGAACAAAGAACCATTTTTCCATATTTCCTCCATAGTTGTGGTGCATTTGTTGTGAAAAGCATATTAGAGGTCATCTAGTGACTTCATTTAGAATCATGTGGGATAGACAAATCTAGTAAGATCCACTTTTGTATGTAAATATTTGTTACTTTCCTTCATTGGTATCAGAATCAAGTTAGCTTGAATATGCTATTTCCATTATATATATATACATATATGATTTTTGTGCATTAATTTTTGTGAAATTAGAATGAAAGTAAAAATTATAACTTAAATGTTCAAAAAATAGGTGTCGAAACCACTAATTTTTAAGGATTGGCATTTTCACTGCAAACAACAATTTGATGCAAACTATAAACGATTAGAAGGCTTATTAAATAAGCTTTTTAAAGCTACTCATTTTGTCTCATTTACATAAAAATTGAGTGAGTTATGATCTTTTAAAGTTGAGGGTTAGAATTTGTTTTTCTGAAAGAATATGATCAACTAGTCAACTTTTGAGGTTTGTATTTCTCTACCTAAGTATTACTGTGTGCCAACTTTATATCACTGGAAAGATCTATTTTCAAGCTTTCCAATGACATATGATTTGTTCAATTTGCATAAGGAATGAGTGAGATATAGCTTCCTAAATGTGAACCCCCCAAAATTAAAAAAAAAAATCTTGAATTTCTAAAAAAATTTGAAGTCTAAAAGTTGAAAATAAAGTGGGAATCCCACTCTTGAGAGTGCAAAGTGTGTCTCACCCCCACCTTCGCTTGCCCAAGTGAGCATACCAATAAAAAGGAATTTAAGAGTTAAGGTAAAAGGATTAAAACATGTAAATTTGTTTTTATGTAGAGGATGAACTCTTATCTTACATAATATTTTATATACTTCAAAGATTTGATGAACTGAGCCTTTATCATTTCTCTTCTTAATATGAAATTGTTATGCTAATTTTTTATGACAACTCCATTGATATTGGAAAAGGCATAAAGAATTAGATTCTAGTTTCCTCTATGATTGTATTATTGTGCCAAGCATGATTAAGATAATGATTAATTTACCTAATACTCTATTTCCAATACACATTTAAAAATTAATGATTAATACACTAAGCTAAATTTGATGTGCGAAGGGAGAATAAGTTGACTAGTAAAATAAGAAATACTAAGAAATATTTCTACTTTAGAAATGCAACTATTAGAATGTTGCCTAGTAAGTAAAGCAAATAAGAAATCCATGTAAAAAAGGAACTATACTTTAAAATCCATTACTATTAATTCATTCTGCCATATGTGGTCCAAAGAGAGTGAAGGCAAGACAATCATTCGCAATATGATCAAATTCATTTAATCTTTTATAAGTAAAAAGTATTTAAATGCTCTAGACATTATATAAACATGGCTGAGAATCAAATAAAGAAAAAAAAAATCAAAACTTTAAGTTGTGACTGAAGATATGAATATTTGTTAGATTAATTTAGTAAGCTTTGTGAAGAGAAATAAATCATGAGATAATTGACAATTTCTTAATACTTTACAACAAATAGAGATACTAAGAGAAACAATAAAAATCTTATTCAAAATAGTTGGATTAAGTATAGATAAAACAAACTTACCTCTTTCCTATTGGAATGATAACTTATAAATTAATGTCATCAAAAGCTAGTGCCCTTTAAGTTACTTACTTTCATACCCTGTGAATTGTGGACATAATAATAAGTTAGTTTTAAGCATTTTAAGACTATTAGATTAACTATTTATGTTCATGATAATTTTCATGAGCATAAGAATTAGACCTAAATAGTAAGGGATATATCTTCATTGGTGATAAGAAAGATAGAAGTATAACTAAATTTGAGTCAATAAATACCATATTTAGAAAATGATTTTCTAGTAAGAAAGAGATTAATAGGTGTATGTCTCTATATAAGATACAATATCAAATTAATGAAGACGAGTAGTTGTACCTTAACTTGTTAATCTAAGTGAGAGTTTGATTCAAGACAAAAATGTTGCATAAACAACTTCATCAGTTTATAGTAACTATAAGAATGTGCCAAGATATAAATTCAAGATTGAAGAGGCAACACTCAGAGGTATTCAACTAATTAACAAAGAGGTAGACACAATTTAAAGGGCTCAATCACACCCTATTAAAGAAGATTGGATAAAAGCAATTGAATACGATAATTTTAATAAGGATAAACCTTGCTCAGGAATTAGTTAACCATCTTTGTAATTGAAAGGTAATTAAGAACAAATGATTCTTAAGATACAAAGAAAGATAAATGGATTAATTGAGATATAAAAGACACATTTAGTTAGTAAGGGATATACATAACAAATATATATATATATATTCAATACATTCTCACTTATTGTATGATTCAATTCAATTAGACTAATCTCACCTGATGTTGCAAATTTAAACTTGAAACTGCACCAAATGGATGTAAAATCCACATTCTCATATGGAGAATTGAATGAAAGTAGTACGTGGAATGACACTTAGGTTTCATGGAGAAAGAAATTGAGCATAAAATTTGAAAATTCTAAAAGTCCATTTATAAATTGATACAAACATTTAAATCATGATATTTGAGATTTCATCAGAGATTTCATCAAGCAATAACCGTATATGAATATCAAATAATTGATAAAGACTATTATATTGACGTTAAGCAATTTAAAAGAGATGTCATAATATGATCATTTATGTGAATAATATACTATTAGTTAGAAATAGTTAAATAGTTATTATTGATTTTGAGATGAAAGATTTAGGTAAAATAAAATATATTTTTAGAATTAAGATCTAAAGGAATCGCTTGGAGAAATTAATTACTTTTTCATAAGAGAATTACAATTAGAAAGTCTTTGAGCAATTTAGCATAAAAGACTATAACCCATCGATATCCATAAAGCAAAAAACTGATAATCTAAATTAAGAGATATGCCTTAAACTTAAATCTAATTTGAAAATTATGCAAAAAGTCCCTTACTCCAATATTATTAGATATTGTATACAATGAGGTATACAAGGTTGAATATTTATGAGCGATTGATCTTGTATATCAGTAATTGTCAAATCATAATCAATAGCATCAGTGTTATTTAGAAAAATTATAAGATACTTGTAGAGTATTGTAAACTAAATACTATATTGGAGAGGAAGTCCAAATATCCAAAATTAATTTTTGGATATACTTTCTTGTTGTATAGTGATATTATATCTTGGAACAGTAAGAAGTAGACATGTGTAATGTTATTTACTTAGGAAGTAAAATTTATTGCATGTTCTGCAACAATGCAAAGGGTTATATGGCTAAAAAAATTGTGAAATCTTGAAAATTATTGGTAAGATATTAAATTCAATATTGACCAATTATGATGGATGAGAAGCTGTAACTTATACTAACATTTTTAAATATCATAACAAGAATAAATAAATAGTGACAAAAATGAAAGAGATCAATAATACAAAAAAGTATTACTAAAAAATATGTTTACACATAAAAAAAGTTAGTCGATTCCCTAATGAAACCTATCGTTATAGATGTGCATAAAGAAGTGTTAAGGTTTATAGTAGACATAAAATATAAAGTATCATATTTTATGTACAACTTAATTATTAACTAAATAGATGTATTATACCATAATTATAGATAGCATATATACAAAGATAGTATATCATACAAGTTAATAAAGTTGTCTTTCTCATATGAGCAACTGTTTTTTATGCTTATAAGGAGCGAGCAAAGATAAGACATCTGTGTTTGCCATGAAAGGCAGCAAAAGCACCAATATGGAATAGAAATGAACACAAATGTAAATATACCACCTTGAAAAAAAAAGAAAGACGCTGAGATGAAATCCAAGAACATAAATACATGTGAATCGCATTATAGATTCATATAATCTAAATCTATATAACCATATGCAAATTCTTTTTTAAAGCGCCATGGGAGACTAATAGAATGATAAAATTCAAGTTAGATATTGTATGTATCTAGAGTAAGATCTGTATAGTATTGTTAAGTAAATCAAATTGACATATTTATTAAATAAGAAAAACACCATAACATATTATTTATACTATATGTGTTTAATAATTGCAATTGAGAAGCAAGTAAATAAATCATTGTTTCATTGCTGTGTGATTCCTAAAAAGAAATGAATTTTTTTATGAATACCTTTATGACTTTGATAATATCATAAGAAAATAGGTTAGTATTTGTTATTTTAGTATGCATTCTATAGTTATAATAATTTAATCTAAAGGAGTATTACTAGAAAAGTAACTTATTTTGATCTAAATGGTATATGGGTAGAAGGAAGATTACCCAAGATATATACAATTATATTAGTATTTATAGTACACCCATCATGAGTTATCATGCTAATATCATAAATGTTGATATTATGCATATAAAAAGGCAATTTAAGTAAAATTAAAACTCAAGAAGGATTAGATTTATTATGAATATAAAATATAGTATATATTGATAAATATAGAGCATTTGAGACACACAACTGAATTAGTGAAGTATATATAAAAGATGCATATCTTATATTGGTCCTATAAAGAAATTTTTAGTGTAAGAGCTTCTAAAAGATTGTAGCCAAGCAATCATGAAAGAGCACTTGCTATGAAAGTCCAAGAAACATCAAGGATTATATGTCATTCATCATATCATATGCAAGGAAAAATGGGATACCTATGATGAGCTGACTTGATCCATGACTGAACGTAAAAGATGGAGAATTAATTAATTAACTAATTATTAATTATTAAATTATTTATTATATTTGAATATTTGAATTCAAATTATAAGATTGGTTATCAAATATTTTTTTTGGAGGAATTTTTATTCAAAAAGAAGGAAATTGATTGTAGAGAAATATAACATGATTAATTGATGCACTCTTTCCTCTCTTCCCCTTTTTTGAGAAAAACTTTCTTATAGAGAACACAAAACCATCTTCTTCCATGCTTCATGGCCATTGTGCATCTATTGGCAAAAGCATATTAGAGTTCTTCTGGTGACTTTGTTCAAAACCACATAGGATAGATAGATTTGGCAAGATCTGATTCTACAAGTGAGTATTCATTACTTCCCTTCAATACATATAAGTAAAAATTATATTTTTACAAGTGAGTCTTAGTAATTAGAAGTAGCCCTTGTGCATTTGCACAAAATCTATAAAATGGGAGAAGAAAAATAAAGAAAAAAAAGAGAGCACATATCTTAAGACAAAATCATAACTTAAGTAATTTGAAAATAGTAGTTTACAATAAGTTTCTCTCTTGAAATTTTTATATATTATAGAATAACTTTTTTCCACCTAAGAAGATGGATTAGGTTTCAAGATTTACAACCTATGAATTTTAAACCAAATGAAAAACAATGTGACACACAATAACATGCCAGCCAACTCTTTTTTTTTTAATTATATTTTTAAGGAGAGCCTTTCCTATTTTATTTTTAAATAATTATATATATATATATATATGATATTCACTCTTTTTAATTTTCTTATAAAATACCTAGCTTCTTCTCCTTTTTTTTTGTCTTTTTTACTTCAAAGTGCACAATATTAGGCCAAACTAGAATTTTTTTAGTGTTTTTTTTAACTTTTTATCATATAGTAGAATGAGAAATAAGAAAAAAAAATAAGAGCAAACAAATACACCAAATACTAAGATTGATAGGGATGACAACCTTGCGAGGCAGGGGTGAAGAGTGCTTACCTACTCATTGTCCTCACCATTAATACTCTTTTTTGCCCTATCCTTGAACTACTTTTGAAGGGAATTTTTTTCATTATAACAAAAACTCAAATTACTAATTGAAACTTTAGTTAAAAAGATGATAAATTTAGTCTGAAATGTTTCATTTCTAACTAAAATATCAGTTGCACAATTTAGTTGAATTTTAGTTAGTCGATAATTGTTATTGACTAAATTTTAATAATAAAACAATCACTTTGCATCCCATTTGATAAATTTACACATCAATTCATTGTGGCTTTGCAACTTTTGTATAGGTTTTTAATTGATTTCAAAACTGATTTCATTAACAAGGGAAATTGGTTGGATCCAACTGAAATTTAGTGAGGTTACCTAATTTTTTTTATTTATAAGTATATTTACAATTTAAAATTAGATAATTATTTTAGTATCTAATTATTTTTATTCATAATTATTAGTAATTAATATTTATTGTAATTAATTATATTTTTAAGTTTTATATTCTGTGTCCTTATATTTATTTTGTTTTATAAATAATAATGTTTTGTTTTATATTTATTTGGTTAGTTAAACAAAATAATATCTTTATTTTTTGATACTACATTTTTATTATCTGTCATGTTCTCTCATTTTTCTATGGCCTTCGTCTTGCATCTTTCTTCATCATCTTCATCTTCTTCTTTCATCTTTCTTCATCATTTCTGCAAATTTAGCACATAAATAAAAATACATTAGTTTTTAGAAATATTGCAATAGATGTTGTGAGGAAGATGAGGAGTGAAAAGCAAAATATGAAGAGAGAGGTTTATATTGAAGAATAGATAAATACAAGAAATAAAAGAGATAAAGAAAATAGAAAATTTACATTTCTGCAACCCGTCCAAACAACTATCTGCACAAGAAAGAAAAGAATTAATGTGAAAATGAAAATAAAAGATGTTGGAGAATAAATGAACAGGAAGAAGATAATGAAATTTACATAGAAGATCAAACAGAAGAAGTTGATGAATTACAATGACTTGCGCATGAAGAGAGAAACAACAACATGTGTGGATGAAGAGAGAATCACAAATAGCTTCAAAAAATAAAGAGTAAAACAATGGAAGAGAGATTAAAGATCAAAGAAAAAAAAAGTGTACATATACAAAAAAAAAAAAAGAACAAAAAATTGGCAGGTTTTGAAATTTACAATTTTTTTTCCAACTTGAAGTTTGAAACCAAATAATCTGTTGGTTAATTCGTGCATTAAGTTTACAACCAAAAGAGAAAGAAAATCTTTAATTTAAAAAAATCTTTAATTTAAAAAAATTGTTTAAAATAAAAAAAATTTACTGACTGAAGTTTGGTCAACCCTTTAATAAACAAATTACATTTTGGTTAACCTTTGGCCAACAAAATATAATTGACCAATGCATCGCACGACTGCCAATGCATTATTTTTAAAATTAACGCATTCTTTTTTTAAATACATCTATTTTTTAATGAAATGCATTAATTTATCAATATATGAATTTTTTTTAATTTAATATATTATATTAATGTATCAGTCGGCCAATATGGTGAGTCCTATTTTTCAATTAAAATTCTCTTGTTAGCAATTAAAAAATACTACGAAGTGCAACTTTAATACTTGAAGGACAACATTTTAATGGATTGTAGTTTTTTTTTTGAAAGTCACTTGGAAATTAAGTTAAAAATAAAAAATAAAAAAATCAAATAGTCAGAAATTATTTAGTAAGTTCAATTGGTAATTACTAGTATTATTGTAGTGTTCCCCCCCAAAAAAAAAATCAAATACAAATTCCCAAATGGAACAATCCTCACAGGATGGAGAAATTCACCAACCCTAAATATTGGTACCACATGAACTATTAGCATACTTGCTTATTTCTCTTGTCCTTAATAACGCAGGGTACTTGGAGAACTTTCTTCTAAGATGACCTTTTGCTATTGAGAGCCTCTCCTCATAAATGTCCAGAATGTTCCCCAGCTTCTCTTTTTAAATTATATACAGATCAGAGCATGAACGAACAGGTCACAAATTGGTGCATGGAAGTTTTGTGCCTCAACTTTAAGCCGTTGCTCCACTACACCCTTCTCTTCTATGGTCTCGTCAAGTGAACGTCTAATATTCACTTCGACTCATCATCTCTTAGGCTGCGTTTGATATGTAGAATGAATTTTGATAAGAATGAGAATGAGAAAAGGAATAGAAATGAAAAGAAATTTTTATATTTATTTTTTTATTTTTAAAACTTTAAAAAAAAGTTGTTTAATCATCTAAAAATATTATCCTTTACTTAAAGAAAGCATATTTCATCAATTTATCAAAGGAAAACACATTCCATCATTTAAAAGAAAATTTCATTCCATTAAAAAGAAAAACCTGCGTACCAAACATCAGAGACCAAGAAATCTGCATACATTTTCTTTCCTTTTCCTCTCGTAACCTTTATACCAATCATGCCCTTAATTTCTTTGGTCTTTTACTAATTCTCTCTGTTCAATTCATCCGACTTCAAATCACTCACCATATTATGTATTCTTTTTCTACGAGTTAGTAAATCGCATGCATATAAAATCATATGTATGACAAATATTAATTGATGAATCAACATCCATGAAAGTGTCTTGTCATAACAAACCAATTATAATTACGAGGTAGATACACTTTTGGAAAAAAAAAACAGAAAGAAAACATGCACTTCATTCCAATGAAGAAAAACAAAAATTTTAATAATTAATGATCAACGAGTATTATAAGTTAATGGGTATTTGATAGAACCCCCCGTGCAGACGTATGAGATCTGAGAAGTACAAGAGAATTTTTTTTTTAATAAAAATAGATAGTTGAAAAAAAAATAGCACAAAATCCCAAGCAAGTTTGGTTTAAGAACAGTGACAATTTAGCTTAACAGCAGTGTTTAGAAAAGAAAAAATTTCTTCTGCAGTTTACACACACGCGGTGGAATAAATCTAATATGTTTTTTAAAAAAAAAAAAAGATGAATATAGAACCTAATGGGTCAGTCTGATATTCAATTTCCATCTGAATCAGAAAGTACCCTTCTTAGGATAACCACAGGCAGGGCCATAAACCTTCACAACCATCTTTCAAATCCAAATATTATTGTAAGAACGTCAATTTTGTTTCTGGTTTTATATAGGTCAATATTATTAAAGATAAAATACATTTTAGATTCTTATTTTTATCTTAGGTCTAATTTTAATAATTTTTTACTAATGTGATTTTTTAATTTGACAGTATTAAAATGAAACAAATATTTGAGCAGTTCTTTAAAGTGAAGAAACCAAATTTAAAAAAATAAATTAAAGGATGCAAAAAAATTTTAAAATGAAATTAAAAAAATATTTTTGCTTATTTAAAAATAAAAGTAATTAAAGTCCTTTTGTTTTAGTTTTTTATACTCCTATCAGCCAAAAAAAGTGATGTTTCAATCAAGTTATACAATTTGGGTCAATCAAGTGATATCACATTTTAGTCATGTGATTTTTCTTCTAAAATTTATTTTTTCCTCTTAAATTCGGATAAATTTTAGAGTTTCCTCACTTGGTTCTTTGAAATCTTTTCTTTTTTTTTTTGATAACATATTAGATATATTGAACCTTTAACACTACCTGTACCTCTATTCTATTCTTATCACTTGGGCTAGCCCAAGTGGCTCTTGGTTTCTTGGAATTTGATAAGTCAATATTGCCCCAATTACATTCATATATGCACATTATTTACAACTTAATTGTATTATTGCTAAATTTTAAAAGATAATAAAGTCATTGACTTATTTAAGACTAAAGGAACCAAATTCAAATTTTTATATATTAAAAGAACAAAAAATAAACGCATCCTAGAATAAGTAAACTCGTGAATCGTCAGTATATGCATCGCAGCGTCCCACGATCACAAAGGGCACGTAATACGTAAGACTAAGCAAAAACAATTTGTACACGCAACCTCTAACCAACACACACTCGATTTTCTATTATTTACAACTAACTCTAGTATTTAATCAAAGATCAAAGATCCCAAGCACAAAACATTTTAAATATTTAATATTCATTCCCATATTCAAAGACTTAGTCAAGCTCACAGTTTACATCAAGATCAATCACCACCAAATACCAAATACCCAATACACTTACGAATCCTAGCTAGAAAGTTCAAAGTTGATTTCATCAACACACAAAACCAAACCACAAAATAGACTCCATGTCCTCAGTATGCTTGCAGTGCTACTTACAAGAAATTCTTAAGTACACGTCTTGCTCCGGTTGACTATAAAAAGAACTAATAGAAACTCACTGATAATGTATTACAAGATCTCACTATTTGAAACACATCATTTAGTGGATTTTCATTAGCTCTTGGTACAGCCAGTTGGTAACCAATAGAAACTTACCAAAACAAAAAATGGATGTGGTAGTGAACCCCACTATTTGAAACACACAATTTAGTGAGATTTCATTGGCTACTCATAAAGCTAGCCGAGTGAAATTGGTTAGTCTATAGATCCACTATTTGAAACATCCATTTAGGTAGTTTTCATGGGCTCCTTGTATAGTCAACCGGTACAATATACGGACTAAGGATTTCTCATATCTCTCATCCTCAACAACTAGCTTTATTCTTTACTACTTGGGAATAGTAATTGGAAGAGCAAAGCACCCTAGATAGGGTACTGGTAGAGCTGGAGAACCCTCTTCCAAGATGGCCTGCTGCTAATATCATCCCACCAAGCACTCACATGGCTCCTCTCCCTTACCAGATTCGCTTTTCCCATTTGGTTCATCAAATAATGTCCAAAAGGAAGGTGGCTAAGATCAGCAAGGCTGAAGAAATCCCCAGCCAAGTACTTGGTCTTTGAGAGCCTATCCTCATAAATGTCCAGAACTTTCCCAAGCTTCTCTTCACTCTCTTGAATCACTTTAGGGTCAGAAGGGATTCCCAATACTGGGGCAAACAGAACATTAATTACCAGGTTGTAGATTGGTGGATGGAAGTTCTGGGCTTCCACTTCTAACCATTGTTCCACAAGTCCCCTTTCTTCTATTGTCTTGCCCAGCAAGTCAGTTCCTTGGGATTTATACTTTTCTGCATAGTACCTGATTATTGCTCGGGATTCTGCAGAATTGGGTTCAGAACAATGCATCAGTATGGATATTATTAGATTATCAAGTAGCACAAAAGATTTGGCAAGTGGGGTTTCAGCTTGAACGTTGAAAAATCATATAAAGCGAAGTAAATTTCTAAACCTTTATGCCTATATATGGAAAACACGGGAAAGACAATTGAAGCGACAATTACGATCAAGAATGGCAACGAAGCAGGGCAAGTATAAAACTGCATTTAACATTTTGAGGCAAAAAGCACCATTTTCGTCACTTATGTTTAGGGTGTAATCAGTTTGGTCACCTAATTAGTTTTTGTTTCGATTCCATCCTTTAAGTTAATTAACTTTGCAAGAAATTCCTAATTTGCGTTTGTTCCACATAGAAATTACATATGGACTGACCAATTTAAAACTTCAGCTAAGAGTAAATCAATTTTGAGGAAAAATTGAAAAAAAAAAAAAACGAAAATAGGTTTTTCGCTTACATATTGATCCAAGTTTCAGAAACCCCACTTCGAAAGGTACTAGACAAGGTGAAGCAAATTAAAAAGAAAGATCGAA
This sequence comes from Erythrophleum ivorense, assembly GCA_026724425.1. NCBI lineage: Eukaryota > Viridiplantae > Streptophyta > Magnoliopsida > Fabales > Fabaceae > Erythrophleum > Erythrophleum ivorense. The sequence continues at coordinate 1,143,530 of JAIUCV010000034.1, read as the reverse complement.
CTTACAATTCCAAAGTAACTAACTGGCATAATATAAGGGACGAAAACAAAAACCCACAAAAAAAGTTTAGGGCTGACCATAGAGAGTATAATCTCCATCTTGAATAACAGGAAGCACTCCAAATGGCTGCAAATTTATAAGAAACAAGTATAATCATACATGCACCCATTGAAAACTAGAGACACAAAAAGAAAAATCAAACGGAGAAAGTGGAAGAGATTATTTGAACCTGTAATTTGAGGAACTCAGGATCCTTGTGCTCTCCCTTGAAGATATCAAGAAGCACTACTTCAAAATCAATTTCCTTCTCGATCAGACACAGAAGCACCCTTTTCGGGGAAGCGTAGGTTGGGCCGTACACCTTCACCACCATCGTTTTCTATCGGCGATTTCCGTTCGGCGAGCGAGCCTTCCAGATTTGATCCAAGGGTAAGTTCTCCTTTTGGGATCGTTGCCGCTTTTATGTAGTAGGGTATTACACGTATCGAGGACTTAAGCTGTAAATTCAGGTTCATATTTTGTGCTTTGGACCCTACAGGGGGGGAAAAAAAAATTTGTGGGTCCCAGCAGCAGAAAAACGAATAACGACAGGACACGAATAATAAATGAACAGTGTGTGACACTAATGACAATAAATAGTAAAATTTACAGGTTTTTATATATATATAATTTTGTTTTCAAAAAATTAAATTCATATTATATAAAATTTAAAATAAAAAAATTTTAAAAATTAAAATTATTTTTAAAAATTATCATTATTATCTGTTTTTAAGAGATTTATCATTAAATTTTTAAAAAATTATTATTAGATGTAGATAAATTTAACAATTTTTTATATTTATTAATAAATATTTTAAAATTGATAGTAAATTTTTTTAAATAATTTTAATTTTAAAAATATTTTATTTTAAATTTTATGTAATATGAGTTCTTAAAAATAATTTTTCTTTTTATTTTTGTGTACTTTGATTTTTTTCTCTCCTCTTATCCGTTTGTCTTTTATCCCTCTTTCGTTCTCTTTTTCCGCTTTTTCCTATGTCTGTCTTTATCCGCTGGTGCATGCCTTGATTTTATGAAAGGATTTTTTTCATATTCAAAAATCTCTTGGGTGAAAGAAAAAAATAACAAAATAAATAAAACCTATTAAAACTTCTCTATGTTATTTTCCCTCTTTCATAGAGGGCTTTTAAACCTGGATTGGCACTTATTTAGTGTGCAAAATTATTAAGATGAAAAAAAATAAAAAGTGAAAAGATGGAGGATAAAAATAATCATTATGTCTCTGTTTTAAAAAATAAAGACTAAATATTATTCAATAATAACTAAATAAAAATTATAAAAAAAATTTAATAACTAATAGACAAAATTTTACTTTTAGCTTAATATATAACTGTATGACCATTGCAATTTCAAAGTAACGTTGTGTCAATCTAATCTCAAACTCCAATATAAACTTTCAAGTCCTTGGTATTCAAACTTACCAATTAACATTATTTAAATAATTTCCATTACTGAAATGCTTAGTAAACAATTATAACATAGACTTCCCAATGAACCTCCTTTCAAAATCGTGTATTAGATTTCATATAGTCAAGACTCCATTTTTCGCTACTCTTTCTCAACAAATAAAGGAAAAAAAATAGTTTAGGAACAGTAATTTGCAATAAGATTCTCTTCTAAAATTTTTGTTTATATAGATAAGCTAACTTGTTCCACTTAAAAGGATGGATTAGGCTTCAAGATCTGTACCCTATTAATTTTAAATCGGATGAAAAATGGCATGACTCATGGTAACTTGCGAACCAAGTCCTTTTTTTAATTATATTTTTAAGAAGATCCTTTCCTATTTTATTTTTAAATAATTATATGAGGTAATAATTTACATACGTATGAGGTTGACTCAATAATTTTCTCATAAAATACTTAGCTTCTTCCCTTTTTTATTTCAAAGTGCACAATATATTTTAGAGAAGCCAAACTAGAACTTTTTATTTTTTATTTTTATTTTTATCTTTTTTGTACTCTTCCAACTTCTTGTCACATAGTAGATAAATGATTTAGAGAACGAGAAATAAGAAAAATTAAAAGCAAACAAAAATACCAAACACTAAAATCAATAGGGATGACAATCTAATAAGATGAGAGTGGAGAGTAATTTCCCACTCCTCATCCTCACTATTAATTGTTTTCCACACTTTTATCCTTGATTCCCATAAGGGAAAATTTTCCCCATTCTCATTCTCTGTGTTCCTGCAAATCCTTACAAGAACCTCATGAGGCAACACAGCTACAAATGTCTTCAATGATGATGAGGTAAAGTTACAGTTCTACAATGGAAGAAAGTAAAAGATTAGAAGAGGGTTTCTAATATAAGATCAGAAGGTTTTCTAAATTTTAATATAAAAAAAAGAATGAAAAGGACATTTAAAATGAATACAGTTATCCATAAATGTGAAAGACACTTCAATAAGACTAGAATGATCCTGTGAAGTAAGGATATAACTCTTGTCTTTATTTTCAAACTATTTTTAGAGAGATTTTTTCCTTTGTCCTTAAAAAAAAATTAAAATACAAGTCCCCGAATGAATAATTCTCGCAAGATTATCAAATTTGAAGAATTTTTACCAACCCTACATATATTTGTACCATATAACTTCTTTTGTCTTTTACTGATTCTCTCTATTCACCCGTCTTATCACTGACCCAATCACCAAATCATGAATTCCTTTTTTAGGGATTAGTAAATTACATGCATATAAGATCATATATGTGACAAATATTAATTGATAAATCAACATCCATATAGGTGTCTTGTCATAGCAAAACAATTATAATTACGTGGTAAACAAGTTTTGGAAAAAAAACAGGCACTTCATTCCAATGAAAAAAATAAAAAATTGTAATAATTAATGGACGATGAGTACTATAAATTAATGCATCCGCGTAATTCATTTGGAGATCACAGGGATTTTGATGCAGGTACAATGCATGAAGATTTAATTTCGCAGCTTGTAATGTCGTGTTTTTTATTTCTTCTAATGCAATAAAGTGTTGATATAAATAAATTAATGTATAGGACATAGTTGTATTACAACCGTGTCTAATAAAAAAATTTTAAAAATAATTTTTTTTAAGGACACAGCTGCATTACAGCTGTGTCAAAAAAAATTAAAGATGAAAGAAAAAATAAAAAAAAGGACAATTGCATATCAAATTGATTTAAGAAAAATTAGATAAAATTATTATAAGAAAAATAAAAGATAATTGTTCAAGAAAAATTAAATAATAATTTTATTAAATTTGATAAAATAATTGAAGAAAAATGAAATATTTTTAGAAGAAATAAATTTAATTTTTTTAGAACTTGAAAATTAGTAATAATTATAAAAATTTTAATAAAACTGTAATGAACAATTGAATATACTTGTTAAGAAATATTAAACTTAATATTAAAACAATATAAATTTTAACTAAAATATATATTGAAAAAAGTGATAATAAGGGCTAATTTTTTAATAAATTTTTATATTATTTATTAAATTTTTCAATAAATTTTTTTAGTTTAATATTACTTAAAAAGTGTATTTCAATTTTAAGTTCAATATTAATTCACAAGTTGAAGTTTAATATTACTAAGTAATACTAATTTAAAATTCTTTTAATATGTTTTTTTTTAATTAGTAGGTCACGGTTTAAAAGAAACGTGATAAATAATGACATATTACGTTTTACTCGTACTTACATATTACGTTTGATAAATGGGATTTTGATACTAGATTGGTTGGGACATAGAGTTCCCCTTATAGATCGCGTCTCTTTTAAATCATGACCTACTAATTAAGAAAAAAACATATTGAAAGAATTTTGAACTAATATTACTTAGCAATATTGAATTTCAACTTGTGAATTAATATTGAACTTAAAATTAAAATATACTTTTTAAGTAATATTGAACTTAAAAAAGTTAATAAATAATATAAAAATTTATTAAAAAATTGGCCTTTATTATCACTTTTTTTAATATATATTTTAGTTAAAATTTATATTATTTTAATATTAAGTTTAATATTACTTGACAAGTATATTTAATTGCTCATTACAGTTTTATTAAAATTTTCACAATTATTATTAATTTTCAAGTTCTAAAAAAATTAAATTTATTTCTTTTAAAAATATTTCATTTTTCTTCAATTATTTTATTAAATTTAATAAAACTATTATTTAATTTTTCTTGAACAATCATCTTTTATTTTTTTATAATAATTTTATCTAATTTTTTAAAATTAGTTTGATATGCACTTGTCTCTTATTTATTTATTTTTTATTTATTTTTATTTTAGACACAGTTGTATTGCAACCGTGTCCTAAAGAAAGAAAATTTATTTTTTAAAATTTTCTTTTATTGCACATAGTTGTAGTACAACCATGTCCTATGCATTAATTTAATAATATCAACACTTTATTGTATTAGAGGAAATAAGAAGTACGACATTGCAAGCTGTGAATTTAAATCTTCATGCATTGTGCCTGCGTCAAAATCCCGGAGATCACATGTGATTTATGAAAAAACTAATGTTTTTAAAATCGGACCGGTCATTGAACCGGTGGAGGTACTGGTTCACGGTTCATTGGTCGAACCGTGGTTGAACCGTGGTCGAACCGGTAATAATTAAATATATTATTTTAAAAAATTTTATGTATTAAAATTTTAATATAACAAATAAATATTAGTAAATTTTAAATATTTGATTACTAATTCAATATTTCTTAAGATATTACAAAAATTAATGTTCAATTTAAAATAAAAATTATCTATGATTAAAAGTTAAGAATGTTTAATATTACATTTTTAAAATTTCTAAATTATATTAAGATTCTACTTATTATTAAAAAATAAAATAATAAATAATAATTTTAGGTAAATACCTTGATATTTGAGAGAAAGGAAATTGAATATAATAAAAAGAAAGTATAAAGAATAATTAATTATGCACATTTTATTTTTCTTATATTCTCTTTCTTTTAAAAAAAAAAAATCATATTTCAACTCCCTCATCTTTTTTATTACCTCCTATTTTTAATTTGTCAAATTTATTTAAGATAAATTATTCTATTATAAAACAAAAAATTAAAAAAAAAATTGCTTCAGACTGGTTCAAACCGATTTTTTGGACCGGTTTTTGACCGGTTTTTTGGACCGGTTTTTGACCGATTTTCACCGGTTCTTGACCGGTTCTTTGCTTGACCGGTTTTTAACCACGACCGGACCGGACCAGGGACCCGTTCCCGGTCGAACCGGCCGGTCCGGTCCGGTTTTTTCAACATGAGAAAAAACATTAACAATGCGTTTGGATCGAGAGAAAAGTTAGGAGAAGGAGAGGGAGGGGGAGAAAAACGAAAATTTACTCCTTTTGGTTGGGAGAAAAAATTGGAGAAAAGAAAAAAAATTGAGAAAAAAGTATAGTGAGTCCCACTGTTTTTTTTTTCTCTTCAAATATGGAGAGATGGGAGGAGAAAATAGGCGCGATTATGTCCGATTGCAAATTAGTTGGAATTAAAAAATAATAAATATATATATTTAATAAAGTTTTTTAAACATTTTAATTAGTTAATTAAAAAATTAATGTTACAATTAATTTTATTATTAAATTAATTAATATATTTTACAAAGTAATAATATTTTTTAATATAAAAATTAATAAATTATATATAATTTTAAAAAAATTATACATAATTAAAAAAAAACTACCGACTGTAATTTGGCCACAGGCAATGCATATATATATTATACTATATTATATTTAAATTAATTAATATATATTAAAATAATATTAATATTTATGATTTTAAAACAATAATTTATAGATATTTTTTATAAAATAAAATTTAATTAATTTAAATAATATATATTTTTAAAATTTAAATATGTTTTTTTTAATGAAATTTTTTTATTTTATTCAAAAATAATTTGTTGAAATTATTTAAATATTTTTTAAAATTAGTTTTTATATCTTTTATTATTTTTATTTTTTAAAAAATATATATGTAAAATTTTATAATAATAACAAAATTATTATTATATTAAATTAACATATTTTTTCTTTTTTTGTACATCTTCTTTCCTTTCATCCCTCCCTCCATCTAAATGCATGAAGAGAAAATATATATTTTTTAACTTTCTCTTTTCTCGCATCTCTCTCCATTTTTTTTCTTTCTCTTTTTCTCTTTCCTCGTTCAAACAAAGCGTGATCAAAACTAGATGGGAACATGCACATGAAAAGCACAGAGGAAGTTTTATTTAAAAAAAAAATAGATAAAAAAAGAGCAAGGAACCCAATGGCTTATAAACAGTGATAATTTGGCTTAAGAACAATGTTTAAAAATAAATTCTTATATATAGAGAGAGAGAGAGAGAGAGAGAGAGAGAGAGAGAGAGAGAGAGAGAGAGAGGGAGAGGACATTTATGATATATTAAAGAATAAGAAAAGACCAATGAATATCGAATCTAACACGTCAGGGTCATTCAATTCCCGTCATTCAATTCCCATCTTAATCGTAAAGTACTCTTTTTGGATGGCCATGGGCAGGGCCATAAATTTTTTGAATTCAGATTAAAAAAAATTGATGGATTCAAAAAAATTTTAAAAATTTAAAAGTTTCTGAATTCAATTTTTTTTTAAAAAAAATTAGTATTAGTATAAATTCAAAAATTTTCTTAATTTTTTTTAAATTTAAATTTAAATTAAATGTGTTGAGTTTCATCACAAGAATTCAACATTTTCATTATAGTTTTTTTTAATTTCATTACAATTTTAAAAGAAAGAATAAATAATTTAAATTAAAAAATTCAGGCTGCAATGAAAATATCGGCAAATTTTTTTAAATTAATTATTTTTAAAAAATTGTAATGAAAGTATTTATGATTTTTTTAAAAACTATAATAAATCTTTTCAATTTTTTATTTAAATTATTTTTGAATTCAAACTAAACTAGAGAGAAATTTGTTGTTTGTAAGAGATAAAGAGAGCTTTATTAATTTTTAATTACTATATATATATATTGTGAATAGAGCTAGCTTTACCTAAGAAAAAAAAGAATAATTTGGATATAGAATAGAATATTGAGTTAGTGTGAAAGTATGTTATTTGATTGAAATTTTTACTGATTTATTTATATAATAATAAAAAATTATTATTTTTTAAATTATAAAAAAATTTTACTTCAAAACTGTACTTTTTTAAAAAAGGTACTGTAATGCAATTGCATTGCAGTTTTACAAGCTACTAGCTAGCTTCTGACTTCGTATTAAATTTAAAAGAAAAAAATTGGGAAAGTGAAATTCAATGCCATCACCTTCTTCCCCCCCCCCCCAAAAAAAAGGATATAGGAGGATATTTTTGCAAAATATGATTTTAAATAAAAAATATTATTTAAATAGGAAAAGGATCAAAATTCTAAAAAACATATCTTTAAAAATTCAGAAGAATGAATATCCAATAAAGTGAAAAAAAAAGAGGAAATGCAAATAAAACAAATAAAAAAAGATTGAGCCAAAATGTTGATATTTACTTTTTCAAATTTTAGTCTATTAACATAAAAGTGTAAAAAGAAGTTTTTTTAGTTTTACCTTTCTAAACTTTGACAAGATATTGTCTTAAAAAGGCATTTGTTTAATTTTATTATTTTAAAAGACTTGTAGAATTATTAAAGTAACCTATTAATTATTCATAAAAATTAAGTAACATTCAATAATATTCTGTCAATTGAAGTATGACATATATTATATTAGTATGCAAATTATTAGTTATGTTATCATATTTCTTTTATACACATGTAAATATTATTCTTAAGAAACCTTGCATAAGTTTTATTTTTATAAAAAGAATCCTTTTGTGGAAAATAAAAAGAAATGAGAAAAAAGCTTACATATCATACAAAAGCCGATAAAATAGGGCTTAGTTATATTTTTGATTCATTTAGTATTGTAAGAATTTCAATTTAGTTTCTGATTTTAATCAAATCAATATTATTAAAGCTAAAATATACCTTAGATCCTTAATTTTATCTCAGGCCTAACTTTAATATTTTTTTACCAACTTAGATTTTAATATAATAGTGTTAGAAAGAAAGAAACATTTGAATGGTTTTTGAAGGTTAAGAGACCAAATTAAAAAAAAAGAAGGAAAAATAGATAAAACCTAAGATAAAATTAAAATATCAAAAATACATTTTTGTTTACTTAAAAATAAAAGCAATTAAAGTCCTTTTGTTTTAGTTTTATGCATGTATTAGCGAAAAAAAAGTGATATTTCAATCAAGTTACACTATTTGGGTCAGTCAAGTGAGATCACATTTTAGTCATGTGATTTTTCTTCTCAAATCTACTTTTTTTTTTCTTAAAATTGAAAATTATGGAGTCACTTCACTTGATTACTTGTAATTTAATAAGTCAATGCAGCCTCAATTACATTCTTATATGCACATTAACTACAACTTCATTATTATTATTATTATTATTATTATTATTTCTTAAGGATACAACTGATATAAAATGACTTAATTGTATTATTGCTCAATTTTCAAAGATAATAGAGTCATTGACTCCATTAAGACCAAAAGGAACCAAATTCAAATTTTAGATATTAAAAGGACAAAAAAAACGCAGCCAAGAATAAATAAAATAGCAAGTAAATTTAGAGATTAATTATTATTTTAGAATATTAACTGTTTTGATAGGTTTATTAAATTCTGTTGATTCGTCATTTGAGGATAATTTTGTTGCACAAAAAGACAATAACTTCAATTAAAATATGTCATTATATAGGATCCCTTGTGGCATGCGTTAATGTCTATTTAATAAAATTTTGTCCATTAAATTAATAAATTTTGACCTTTAAACTATATAATTAAATTAATTTAGTAAATATAATTTAATCTTAGAAAGCGATATATGCCAAGAGTGATATCATAATCCACCAAGATCAAAGATCATGATAACATTTGCCTAATCTCATACAGACAAATGAAACGTAAAATCAAGAGAGCGTGACATAGAAGTTATCCAATATACACAAATATCACCATTCCACTTTATAAAAATTGTTCTTTTAAAAATTGAGTTGATTATTAAGTTAAAATAAGAGATGGTTCATGATTTAATGATTTATAATTAAACCATAATTAAATTATTTTTAAAAATACATAAAAAAGTGCATGTATATATTATTTTACATTAAATAGATAGATATATTGTAAAATAATATTTAAAATAAATATAAATATTTAAATATATACAAATTAGATAAAATATTAAGATATAACAATAAATATATGCGAAATAAGTTGGTAAACATTATAATTTTCTATTAAAACATATCAAAATCTTGATTTAAACAAATAAATAATAATAATTTTTAACTAATTTCGTGTCAAACTATCCAAGTTTTATAATTTTTAATCAATTTAATCAATTTTTTGTCTAACCAATTTTCAATATCAACTAAACTCAAACTGTGGTTTGGTTTGATTTTATCAAACAGTGATAAAAACAACAAAATTTGGTGCACTTTTTGTTTATAAATTAAGACTTTTTAAAGAGTTCAAACTCAACTCTTAAACACATTTCTATGCAAGACAAAATATAATCTCATCATACCATGAAGTCTAGTGTTTGTGTTTTTTTTATGAAGGGTAATTTTATATAAGTTCTTGAGTTTTTTCACCATGCAATTGATCTTAAAATTCTTACTACAATTTTTTAATTAGCACAATGAAAAAAAAAGGAAATCTAAAGCATATAACAGTGAAAAATTGAGACATAGAATGTCAATAAAATTATGATTTTTCTTGATGGGAGTTTTCATAAACCCCTGAATCTTGGATTTGGATCTTTTCCTATGTTCTCTTCAGTGTTAAATCTAGACCGTTCAAATTAATTTGGACGGTCCAGATCTAATTTTTTTTTATTTTTTAAAAAATAATTATTTAAAAGAAAGCAAAATATAAAATAAAATTATTTTTTTAATTGTAAAATTTTAAAAAAATATTGTTTAAGCCTAGAAAAATTAAAAAAAAATTTAAAATATTTAAATTAAAATCTGAACAGTTCAAATCTCATGAGAGAGGTAAAAGAAAAAAAAAGACATGGGAGAAGATTTTTTCCTTAATCTTTAGTAAATGCATTGGGGCGTCCTACAATCACAAAGTGACACGTAAGACTAGGCAAGAACAATTTGTATACGCAACTTCTATCCATTATTTACAACTAGGTCTAGTATTTAAGCAAAGAACAAAGATCCCAAGCACAAAACATTTTAAACATTTCATATTCATTCTCATATTCAAAGACTCTTAGTCAAGCTCTCACATTTTACATCAAAGCCAATCACCACCAAATACCAAATACCAAATACCAAATGCCCAATACACTTACTAGCCCTAGATGCTAAGGACTCTTGCTAGAAAGTTACAAGTTGCTTTCATCAAACCACAAAACCAAACCACAAAATGTTCTCCTTGTCCTGCTACTTACAAGAAATTCTAAGTACACGTCTTGCTCCGGTTGACTATAAAAAGAAGTAATAGAAAACTCACTGTAATAATGTATTAGATCTGACAATTTCAAACACATCATTTAATGGGTTTTCATTGACTCTTGGTAACCAATAAAAACTCGTCAAAATGAAAAGTAAGTGTGGCACTAAACCCCACTATTTGAAACACACTATTTAGTAAGATTTCATAGGCTACTCATAAAGCTGGCCGATAACCAATAAAAACTCATTAAAATAGATGAAATTCGTTAGTCCGTATATCCACTATTTGAAACACCCATTTAGTTAGTTTTCAATGGCTCCTTGTATAGCCAACCCGTACATTATATGGACTAAGAATTTCTCATATTGCTCATTCTCGACAACTAGCTTTATTCTTTACCACTTGGGAATAGTAATTGGAAGAGCAAAGCACCCTAGACAGGGTACTGGTAGAGCTGGAGAACCCTCTTCCAAGATGGCCTGCTGCTAATATCATCCCACCAAGCACTCACATGCTTCCTCTCCCTTACCATATTCCCTTTTCCCAATTGGTTCATCAAATAATGTCCAACAGGAAGATGGCTAAGATCAGCAAGGCTGAAGAAATCCCCAGCCAAGTACTTGCTCTTTGAGAGCCTCTCCTCATAAATGTCCAGAACCTTCCCAAGCTTTTCTTCACTCTCTTGAATCACTTTTGGGTCAGAAGGGATTCCCAATATTGGGGCAAACAGACTATTAATTACCAAGTTGTACATTGGTGGATGGAAGTTCTGGGCTTCCACTTCTAACCATTGTTCCACAAGTCCCCTTTCTTCTATTGTCTTTCCCAGCAAGTCAGTTCCTTGGGATTTATACTTTTCAGCATAGTACCTGATTATTGCTCGGGATTCTGCAGAATTGGGTTTATCAGTAGGGGTATTCTTAGATTATCAAGTAGTAGAAAAGTTTTGGGAAGTGGGGTTTCAGCTTGAACGTTGAAAAATCATATTAAGTGAAGTAAATTTCCAAACCTTTATGGCTATATATGGAAAACAAGGGAAAGACAATTGCAGTGACAACTACAATTAGGAATGGCAACGAAGCAGGGCAAGTATGAACCTGCATTTAACATTTTGATCCTTTATGTTTGGGGTGAGATCAATTTGCCCACTCAATTAGTTTTTGTTCCGATTCCATCCTTTAAGTTAATAAAGATTGCAAGAAATTCCTAATTGGTGACGTTGTTATGCGTTTGTTCCACATAGAAATTACATATGGAATGACCAATTTAAAATTTCACGTAAGAGTAAATCAATTTTAAGGAAGAAATTAAAAAGAAAAACGAAAATGGGGTTTTTACTTACATACTGATCCAAGTTTGAGAAACACCACTTCAAAAGGGACTCGACAAGGTGAGGCAAATTAAAGAGAAGGATCGAACTTACAATTTCAAAGTAACTAAATGGCATAATAGAATGGGGGAAAAACACAAAAAAGTTTAGGGCTAACCATAGAGAGTATAATCTCCGTCTTGAATAACAGGAAGCAGTCCAAATGGCTGCAAATTTATGAGAAACAAGTAATCATCATACATGCATCCATTGAAAACTAGAGGCACAAAAAGAAAAATTAAAAGGAAAAAGTGGAAGAGATTATTTGAACCTGCAATTTGAGGAACTCAGGATCCTTGTGCTCTCCCTTGAAGATATCAAGAAGCACTACTTCAAAATCAATTTCCTTCTCGATCAGACATACAAGCACCCTCTTCGGGGAAGCGTAGGTTGGGCCGTACACCTTCACTACCATTGTTTTCTGTCGGTAAATGCGTTCAGCAAGCAACACTTCCTTATGCAGTAGTGTCCAACACGTAACGACAGACTTCAAAATTCAAATTTGCTTTTGTTTTCTTTAATTCTTTCTCTCCTTTGCTTGTTTGTCCCCCACACCCTTTTTCTTTTTTTCTTCTTCATCTCTCCTCTTTCTTCCTTTCCCTTTTTCCGCTTTTTCCTATGTTTGTCTTTATCTCCTGGCACAGGCCTTGAATTTCATAAGAAGATTCTTTATGTTCAAAAATCTCGTTATAGAAAAGAAGAAAACAAAATGAATGGAACTGAAGAAAAAAAATTTTATGTCACTTTCCTTTTTAAATATAAACTCTTGAATTTTCGTCAATAAATTCTTTTCAGGAAAAGAAAAAGAAATGTAAGTAAAGCTAGTGAAACCCAGCTACATAAACTCCATTTCATGTTTCTATATCTGCCACATAATCCATCCTCTCTTTAAGACAGAAGCGGATCCTCACTCTTTTCGTGCAAAATAATTAAAACTTTGGCTGCTTATTCCGTTTACAATGAAACTTGAATTTATTTGACTTTTAACTTTAGTTTCAGATTCAAAATTGACAAAATTTACGTACATTATGTTTAAATATTTATAACGTCATTTAATGAAATCTATATTTTTTAAAATCACATATTATATTTTTATTAAAAAATAATAAATATTTAAAAATTTTATCTAAGTCTTATCTATTAAAAGAATTTTTAGATAATTAAACCAAATTAATTATAAAAATATATATAAGTGATGATACTTGATGTATTTCTATGTCTCCTATAATTAATTTAATCTACCTAATTTTTAAAATTATAAATAAACATCTCTTCAAATTAAACTCATTTCCTTAAGTCCAAACATTTGCCCTAATTTATCTATCTATATATACTAGAAGCAATTCACCTTCGGGGAATTTAATGCATATAAAATACTCTAAAAATTAGTGAAAGAAATTTAAAGCAATTCTTAACATACAAAGCATCCTAAAGTTAAAACTAGTATCTAGATTTTTTTTTCATCATTGGTAAAAAATTCATTAGAAACAAATCTAGATAGTAAGAGATAGGGGAAAAAAATAAGTAGACAAAAATAAGGAAAAAAATAAATACATTTCATACATACTTTTACCTATTTATATCACTTTTTCTTATTTCAGAGAAATTTTATTGATTTTAAACTTCAAACCATCCAAATTACATTAGAAACAACTTGTCATTTAATACATAACTGTATGACCATTGCAGTCTCAAGGTAATGCCACGCCAACCTACAAAATCTTACCAATGAAATTTAATCTCAAACTCCAATATAAACTTTCAAGTCCTTGATATTGAAACTTACCAATTAACATTATTTAAATAATTTCCATCACTTAAATGCTTGGTGAACAATTATAACATAGACTTCCCAATAAACCTCCTTTGAAAATCGTGAATTGGATTTCGTATAATCAAGAATGTTTTGTGCTACTCTCTCAACAAGACGAGCGCATGCCACTATCTGATAACAAAGCATTTGGCTTTTCTGTATTTAATAAAAAAATATTGGATATATATTTAGAGAAAGATAGAAAAAAAGGCTAGACAATTAGAAATGAAGTAAACTCTATTTACTCTTTTATGTCTCATTTTTCTCCTAAATGCATAGTATATCATTTTAAAATATCATAACAATGCATAAATGTCAATACAAAAAGGGAAAAGCAAATCAAACAAAAATTCCAGACACCGAATTCCTATTAATGTAATGAGTCTTATTGCTCACGTAATATATAGAATGCAAGCAGTGGCGCACACTGTTTGACAGAGCAATATTACAACCAAATTTGTATAATTGCGTTGATCTTTCAACAGCTGATGCAAAGGCATCAGCACATTGAATGACGATTATTCTGTCCAGATTAAGTTTCCATCCATTAAAATATGAAAAAAAAAATCTCAGGTATAGTTTTTAAATATTTGCTAACAATTCTTCAAAAAAAACATAGCATATGGATAATTTTTTTTAATCATTAAAAGATCTATGTATTTTTATTAAAGAATTTGATAGCAACGGCTAAAACTTTACGAAAGTCTTCCCTTTACAATATCCTTATAAAAGATATAAGTCACAATGGGAAGGATAATTACTACAATTATCAGAATGACACTACAGGCTTGGATGAGTTGAGGATTGCAGCTGAGATAGCGCAGTATCATTATCTTCATTCTCAAAGGTATTTGGTTTCCCACATACATGGTTCCTGTGAATCAAATGTTAATATATATTCAAATTTAGAATCAAACATTCAAAAAGAGAACTAGAAAAATAAACAGCAGGCAACTATATCATGTCAAGAATCATTTTAATTCAAGAATTTAATCTATTAAGTGAAAGCTCCTAAATAATTTTATTGAAATCTCTAATACACCTCTTCACAAAAATTTAGCAAACTTGTAATGTAGACAAAATACAAGCTTACTGTACCTTGTATAATTTTTTTTTTTGTGGAATATGAATATTTAATTTTCATGAAGGGAATTGGTGTATATATGATTAAACCCTAAATCATTTGGTCATAAAAGCTTTAATACATCAATGACTATTTCAACTCAAAGTTGCTAAATGAAGGCTTATGAGTAGTTTCCCTATAATCTCTAACTCTAAAAAAAATTGAATTCCTCAATAAATTGAATTTGCAAGTGGAAAAAACCTAAGTATATTTAATTAGAAGATCAATAGCACCTAAACATGTGAAGCAGCACCAGGTTTATTTGAATTGATTCCTTTGACCAATCTTTATATTTATTCTCATAACCACATGCTAACCTCCAAATTAATTTCTGTGATAAACAGAAATGAATTATTACTAATATTTAGAGCAAAATATTTGCGCAAAGCACAACATACGCTAACTGGAGCAGTCATTTTTGTTGTAGTTCACAGAAACTTTGCAAGTGGCCAGATCTCATTCTCATTTTCAAATTTGTCCTTCTTCTTACAAGTCAGTAGAGTTCAAATTGCAAGCCAATAGATTACACCACATACCAAACTTTGATAAACAGAAATGGTTAACAAGGCATACCTTTGAGAGATAAAACTCTTCTCAGACAATGCCTTCTCCAACCTCTCTTCAAATGGCGTTGCATGCCAGTTAACTTTCTGATCCTGAAAACAATCGGCACTCCTCAGATGCAGTATCTAGATTTTGAACTCTGACAAGAAATAAATAGAAAAAGTCATACTTCCTTGTACTTGTTGGTTGTATTTGGTATGCCATTGCCATCCCACGACTTAGGAGAAGGAATCTGAGGATTTTCATCTTCATTCCAATGAGCAGCAACCATCCCAATGATAGGCCTGTCTGAAGGACTTTTGCATAAGTGTGGAATCTGACTATAAGCAGTCTCCATTCTCCCGTTTCTCTCCTTAACAACTGATGCAAGCTTCAACCAAGAAGATATGCTTGCTTCCACCTTACATTCATTTTCATACGAAATCTCCTTCAACCCATTTTTCGGTGTAGGAGTATCATTTTGACGCTGCTCAGAAGAACTACTCAGCTCACCTGAGTCTTGTTCAGGGTGAAAATATTCTTCTTCAAGTATCTCACACTGAGAGACGTTCTTACCCACGTTAATTGAATACAAAATCTGGGACATAACTCGAGGCTTATCATTTGGTTGATCTTTGAATGTGACAGGGTAAACAGTCCCAGGTGTTTGCATCTCGTTAGATAGTTTCAATGGGGTCGGATAAGGTGATTGTCTATATCCACAGGAACTTAAGTCAGTTTCATATTCCAAACGGAAAGACTTGTTCCTCCTCTGAATATCGGTGGCTGACGGCCAAGGTGAAGCTGAAGCTGCATTATTTTCAGCCTCATTAGCACAAGTCCCATATACAGTATGAAGGCTTCCTGTCCTCCTTTCATCCTTTGAGCAACGAGAGTCACATTGAGTATCTTGTGCAATGGAGATAGAACTGCAAAAATAATGAAATTTAACATCTGACCAGTTTATAAATAATTTCAGAAAACAACCAAGTACAACACACCCAAATACATGAGTGCCATTCGGTGGAAATCCCATACGACATGCCCTTAAAGGAATTCTAATAGAAGAAAAACATAAAAGAAAAGCAGTAGGGGGCTTACCGGCGTCAAAGTTTTGTAGCAGACCATTTGTATATAGAAAGAAAGTTTCTTAGACTCTTAGTAGTGAAAAACCACGGTCCCTTTTTAGTTTCTTAATAACTAAGGGCCCTTCTAGTTAGGTAACGTAAAAAAAAAATATTTTTTTTTTATTTTAAAAAATATAATTTGATAATTAAAATAATAATTTAATAAATAAAAATAATAAGTACGGGATATAATAAATAATTAAACATTACACAAACTATAAACTATATAAATGTAAATCACACGAGTAAGAAATGAAAGATCTGCCTCCTATGAGAACTGATTAAAAGGTCAGCTATTCAAGTTCCATGTTATTCAATATCAGCATTGATAAACATATTCAACAGAGCCAGATAGATAACCTGCTTGGCGTACGCTCTAAAGAATCCTTGCCATTTCCCCATTCTTCACAAAACTTTTTGGGAGTCGCAGGGATAGAAGGTTGAACCTCCAGCTGAGGTTTCTCGAGAGATGTGTTGGGAAGCCAAGAATGAAATCTTGAAGACTCAGAATCTTTACTACAAGGTAACACTGTTGACTTCTCAGATGCTTTCCGAATTTCGGCAGCGTTCCCTGCTAAGGAACCGCAGGCTTTCAGAAACGTCGCCTGTAGAATGAGTTTATTAATCAGATAAGCAATAATCAAATGACAATACACAAACAAAACAGAATCCACCTAAAGTTAAAAATAAATAAATAATTAAAAATACTAACTAACGTGACTAGTAGTATTTTGGAAAGAGATGTTTTATATACTATGAAAGCATAGTTGATTCATCATAGACGAAGTTCAATTCACAGGAGTTTGAGAACAAGTTTACAGAAAAATTCCATCAAGACATCTGCCATCTGAAAGAGTTTAGTTTCTGTGATTATATTAGGACCTCAATTCAGCAAGTCTATAAAAGAGACTTGAGCCTGGAGACTTTTTATAGCTCAGATAAATGAACGCTCGAGGGAATTCTTGTGATGAGTCAAGGGATGGACAGGTGGCAACCAATGATTGGCTTCATAGAGAAAACGATTACGGGAGGGAGAAGAGAAAGAATAAGAGGGGCTGGAGGGAAGGAGGCTGTTCAAGGAAGAATTGGAGTGGTGCATTGGGAGGAGTCTAGCTGCCTCGAATGTGCTAGAGGGTATTCAGTGTTTTTGGGTCAAATTCTGAATTTCTTGACTGGAGACTGTACATTCTTCAAGGACATTCCAGAGGTATTTCTATTTCTTTGCTAACTATAGTTCTGTTTGTTGAATTGTTGCTATCCTAGGGTTGGGTTCCTATCAATTTAATATCAGAGCTGTTCGATATGGGTTCTAAAATTGAAATGCTAGAAAAACAAGTGGGCAAAGTGAGAAGAGAGATGGCGGACTTGAATGAGAGGCTCGGAGGTCTTTGAACAAAACATGAGTGCTGTAAAAGAGTTTCTGATGGAGAAAAAAGAATCTCTTGCTCGAAGAGAAGAGAGAGGCAAATCGCCTCTAGTACAATCTTCGAACCAAGCCCAACTTGTTCAAAGGGCGAAGGCTATAGGTTCTGGTGGCGGAGGGGAGAGAATGGTACGCGACTGGCCGAGGCCTCACTACCAGCAGGGACGCCTTGAGATTCCGGTATTTTCTGGCTAAGACCCATGCGGCTGGATCTTGAAGGCTGAGAGATATTTCGTGGTGAATGGCACTGAGGAGGGAGAGAAAGTGGCTTACGCCACTGTATGCATGGAGGGTAAGGCACTGAATTGCTTTCAATGGATGGAGGCTAGGACATCAGTTAATGGGTGGGAAATATTCAACGCTGGACTTATAGAAAGATTTCGGTCCACTCAAGCCGGCTCAGCTTATGAAGAGCTTCCGTCCTTAAGGCAATGGACTAATGTAGCGAATTATAGAGAGCAATTCAAGTTGCTCTCCGCACCCCTTGGGGATATGTCAGATAAGACGCTGGAAGGGGCATTTATCAATGGGCTGAACAATGATATCAGAGCTGAAGTCAAATTAATTGGGCCAAGGGATTCGGCTCATGCGATGTCATTGGCTCAGAAAATTGAAGATAAAAGTAAGGTTTTAAGAGAGGATGGAGGAGGTTAAATTGACAAGAAATTTTGGGAGTTACTCGAGACCCAATACATTTAATGAGGTGGCTCCTAAGACTGTGGACCCAAATGAAGTTAGAAGTAATTCATATAAAAACTGACCCTTATAAATTCACAACGTCCTCGAGAAACAGGGAGGTCTAATATGGAGTTTGAAAGTGGTTCTAATTCAAAAACAGATTCAAAACCAAAAATGGGAGGAACCAGCAGAGGAGAGGGCGATTTTAAGAGGTTGACAGAAGCTGAGTTTCAGGCCAAGATGGAGAACGGCTTTTGCTTCCGCTGTGATGAGAGATATAGTATAAATCACAAGTGTAAAAACAAGGAGTAACATATATTACTTGATGAGGCCGAAGATGAAATTAGCGAGGAGGAGAAAACCGAGAAAGAGGAGGAACAAGAAATGGAGATGGGAAAGAGTCAAAATGAGTTGTCAATGAATTCGATTGTGGGACTCAACTCATCAAAAACTTCCGAGTTTCCTGGGATAGTTAGCTCTAAGGAGGTGATTGTATTGATTGCCACTGGAGCTACGCACAATTTTATTTCAAAAGAAGTTACTCGGTTACAAACACCAGTGGAGAGGACCCGTAGCTTTCGGGTAATGGTTGGGAATGGTAATGGTCGTAAAGTTGAAGGGGCAGAAGTATGCAAGCGTGTTGTTCTCAACATGCAAGGTATAGAAATTGTTCAGAGATTTTTCCCTTTGACTTATGAAATGCAGACGTGATGTGGGGTGTCGAGTGGTTGAGAACCCTAGGGGAATTTTCTACTAACTGGAGTACATTGGCTGTGACTTTCAAGTGGCTTGGAAGAAGGGTTATATTACAAGATGATGCATCTCTCACTAAAGTCATGGTTCCTCTCAAACCAATGCTTGACAGTTAAGGAAGGAGGACAAAATTATAAGATGGAATTGGGGACTATGATTATGCTAGGGGATGAGGAAGATTGTTAGGACCCCAATTCAGCGAGTCTATGAAAGAGGGCTTGGGCTTGGGCTTAGAAACTCTTTAACTATAGCCCCGATAAATGAGGACTCAGGAAGAGGGATTTGTTGTGATGAGTCAAGAATTATGTAATGCTTTGTGATGAGTCGAATGTGCCGGAGTATTGTGGCTTTCTTGGCTCCAGACTATACATTCTTCAACCACAATCCAGGGCTATTTCTATTTCTTTCCTACCTATAGCTCTTTTTGTTGAATATTGCTATCCTAGTGTTAGGTTCCTATTGTATTACGAAGGTTTTTGTCCCTGAAACTGCATATATTAGCAATTACATGATGTATTACATGCATAGTTCATACGAGACATATCGGGACAATACGTGGAGCTCAGTGATCACCAGAAAACTTCTCCCTTCATAACGAAGGTAAACAAAGTAAGCACCCAAATAGAACCAGCTGATTAAAACCAACAACATACATAAATTTTTCGTTGACTAAATTCATATTAGAAACCATGATTTCTCAATAAATTGGGAAAGATGAAGGAGAGAATGGGAAATTTAAACACAAACATTTCCTTAAAGTCAATATGACTTTAATGCTAACACATTTCAAAATCGCGTGGTAAGAACATGTTGAAGATCCAGCACAAACAAATGAACATTGAGAACTTTGATAAGGTGGTGTGTGGTTTGTATAATTGGTCAAAATTGGAAGAAGAAAGCCGAAGGTTCTGAATCTGGCCATGTTCTATTTCGACTTCGAGTATGTTTTCTCATTATTCTGCGGTATGTATGACAAGTTACTCATGGTTGCTCTCCACATTTTGTCATCATCTGTATTGCATATAAGTTTATTAAGTTTATTATATTCATAATTCACATCTGTCCATGAAGGCAAAAACTAGAAAACTAATGCCATCCGATTACAGCTCCTGTTACAAAACTCTAATAGTATGCAAGAGAGATCACCAGAGAATCGATTTCTTTTTTTTTTTTCTGTATTCCTCAGGGTGATTAATAAGAGAAATAAAATCCCCTGCATGTGTACAAGACTAAACGGAAATTTGAAACAGCTAGTCATGTAAGAAAAATCATAAAACAGTTATTGCAACTACCTTGATGCTAACAATTTGAATGTACCTCATCCTTGAGCCCCTTGTCATCTCTCTCAGATCCTAAACCAAGATCGTCCCTACCAATACGCGGCGTATCTTCTTTTATTTTAAAAGCTAAAATCCGAAAAAAAAAACGGCAGGCATACTAAGAAAAGTGGTAGGGTTTAGAAGGACAAATATAACAACAAAGAAAGAGATAATAGTAACGCAGAAATACCTTTAGATAGAAATAAAGATAGAGGATTTCGAGATGTGACAACTCCCTGGTTTACACACAAAGCAAAAAAGAAATACCAAAAACAAAATATTATAGACATCTCTCGTAATTCAAGAAGAGTTATACCTTGTATCGTATCATCTAAATTAATTGCGGTTCATTTAAGTTATAGCAACTAAATTTAGTCAAAATTTAAACCATGAAAGTTGCGATCGAAAAACTTACCCCCCCCCCCAAAAAAAAAAGGAAATTCTCAGACATATTCGTTCATAACTTCCCAAAGAAAAAAAAAATGCTTAAAACCACAACGCAATCTACAAAATTTCGTTTGTTTAACAAAACTATAAAATGAACGGATATCAGACACGTCATGGTATGAATATATGACAAAATATGCAGTGTTTTGAATGCAATTTAAAGTTGTTCACGTCTTATAGTGTCTGACACCATATAAATCTATATCTTAAATACCAAATACAAAGGAAAGAAGAGAATTTCCACATATCCAGCAACATAGAGGGAAAAAAGAAAAAAAAAAATTTAGTGTTTGATCACAATTCTCGGGAAACTGATAGCGAAGAAGGGGAATTCCATCATAGACAAAACTCGAATACAAAATACAAAGCAATGTAGAGAAATTCTACGTTTCCAGCAACACAAAGCAGAAAATGCACAAAATTCTGAAGGTTTCGTCTTAACGCAGGGAAAAATGAGAGCGAATAAGGAGAATTCCAGAACCATACCCTGGAATCGGAAACAAGCTGAGACGTAGGGAGGTGGTCGTCGTATTGGGGCCTTAAGCAGGTGAGGAAGCAACCCATGGCTCTGGTGAACGATCGAAGGATGAATCGCAGCAGAAATGCGAAGAGAAACCCCAATTGACGCTTCACGGCGGAGCATATCATGGAGTCGAAGACACACTCTGTGAGAACTGCGATGGAATGCCGAGTCGTTTTCGTAAATTTTGAACGAACTCCAAGCGAGGGAATGAATCGATATCGTTTTTTGCGTACTCGAGGAGCGTTCAAGACTTGGAAACTCGCCAGCAGGATGCAACACGTGGAATTTAATTGCTTTGCATAACTCGGGCAGGCGCGCGTGTATGCTGTGTTGGAAATGAACTTTATTCCTCTCTTTAATTGTTTGAAACGTAACGCTCAAAAAGGGATTAAAATTATGTTTTGGCTCAAAATCAACTAGTTCCGGCATAATAATTTCAAAATGCGTCATCAATCATTGTGAATTGTTATGATATTACTTAACATGCAATATTTTTCTTATCAATTTTTTAAAAATAAAAATAAATTCCATATGTCTCTCTTAAATTTTATTTAAATTATATAATTTTTTATTTTTAAAATATACGCAAATATTCTTTAAAAAATTATATTACACTTTAATCTAATTTTTAATTTTTTAATTAAAATACCTTCCATTAACTTAAATACATAATTTTTTGAAGTTAAATTTCAATGTAAACAAAATCAATTCTTTTTTACTTTTATTTGTGTATATTTGAAACCAAAAGCTATTCTTTTTTTATTTTTATTTATACATATTTTGAATATAATACATATTTAAACTAATGAAAAATATTTTAATAAAAAATTAAAAACTAGTGTAAATTTTATATTTTAAAAATAATAATAATTTATGTACATTTAAAAATTTTTTAAAAATATAATTTAATATAAAAATATTCACTTAAATATTAAAAGAAGCGTCATTTTATTGGTTTTACTTCTATTTAAGTGACCTCAATTTTAGAATATCTGTCCAAAATAAGGACTTTATATTATTTTTTAGATTAAACTATTAATTTTAATTATCAAATTTCATATTAATTTTTACAAGTATATTAAAAAATTATAAAATTAAAAGATATAAATAAACAGATTTAGTTTTGAGATTAAAATTATTTATTATTTCAACATTTTCATGAACACTTTTGTTAAATTTGTCCTTATAAATATTATAGGGTGTGGCTTAAGTGTTAAGTAACCCAATTACATAAGAGGTAAATGATAAAATTTTAATTAAGTCCAAAATAAGTTTGGACCAAGCTATAAAATAAATTATATTTTATTTTTATTTTTTGGGGTCAAATTTACTTTTCTTTTGTCAATGTTAAAATTAGATAAATTTTTGTTGAGAACTTCTAAAACAGCTTTAGCTTAATAATAATATATAAAATAAACTAATTATAAATACATTTATTAACATATTAAACATCTTTTTTGGTGGATCCATCTACTTACATTATGCAATCCAATCTATTAAAAATGAGCTTATTAAAGAGTGATCAAATTGGATCCATTTTTAATGAATTTATCTTTGAATCAACCAATGTTTCCCCCGATGACATAATCGGCAATGCGATTAGGTCAGTCGGTTATTACTTTGACCATTAAATGAGTAATTAAATCGATTGAGCTAATTATTCTTAATTAATGTGTATAATTTAAATTATATATATATATATATATTTAATAGACACAGACGTTCATTATATTGTGGTTAAAACAAATGTCATAATAATATAATATAAAATATTTTTGTACATAATTTAATAAATGTATATATTTACTACATGTATAATTTTTAAATAAAATAAATATAATACGCTTGTATTTCTATAAAAATAATATATATGAGAACAATAGAAAAATAATTATTAATCTATATAAAAATAATGTAAAAGTATTTATGAAAAAAATAAATTAATCAAAGACATCAAAAGTAGAATTGTCTTCCTAAATTAATTTTTAATTATGTAGAATTCATGTACGAAATTAAAAATGTAATTCTAAAAAATCAACCAAATAAAAAAAGTTGAAATTACTAAGTCCAATTTCGAACCTCAATATGAGGTCCAATTGAATTGAAGTTACAAAAATCTTAATAATAAGACTAGCACTATAATTGAATAATAAAAAAAATTAAGTTTAGATACAGTTCTTTATATTTTAGTTATTAAATTTTAATTGATAAATGTATTATAAAAATTATATGACCTAATTAAGAAATCATGCAATTATCTATAAAAATTATATATTTATCATATTTTAATTGAAGTTCTAATGACAAGATTCTAAATAACTGCATGTAAGTTTTTATCTAAAGAACTATATACAAATTTTTTCTTAATAAATATACATATGAGTAGAAGGATCATTACTTATTTATAGCAGTGCGGGCGGCAAATACACATTTAACTAGCAGTGTGGGCCCCATGCAAACACATAAGAATCCAAAAAATGGGGCAAACCTTAACAAATGCAGAAGGAAAAAAAAAAGAAATATATATATATATATATAAATTGTCACATCAAATACTAGTAAAGGAACAATAAAAAAATAGTAATTTAATAGTAACAAAAAAAACCTTCTTTTTACATAGATAATAGATTATTGAGTAAATTATATGAATTTTTTTAAAATTTTATTAAAATTACATAGTTTTTTTAATTTATTTTCAAAATATATACTTTACTCTAATTTTAAATTTTTATTAAAATTCCCTTCATAATTTAAATATACAAATATATAGTGTATCTAAATATGCACGAATAAAAATAAAAAAGAGTAAATTTGTTTTCATTAAATTTAACAAAAAAATGTATTTATATTGATGAAGGATATTTTAGTCAAAAAATTTAAAATTAAACTAAAGTATAATATAACTTTTTATTTAAAAAATGTTTGTGTATATTTTAAAAATAAAGTGGAGATTCTTATAATTTTAAAAAAAATTAAATGAGTTTCATGTAATTTACTCCTAATTATTTGATCATAAAAATGCAAAGAATATTTTTATTAATAGCCTTTGAATTTGAAAGTTAAAAAAAATTAAAGTTTTCATTTTTGCATTCTAGAATATAGGTATTTTTATCTATTTTTTAATCATTTAATTTAAATGTCACATCAAACTTCCTTATAATTAACATGACAAAGTCTCACTTGTTTCTCATATCAACATGTCCACTAAAAATTTAAAAGAAAAGGAAAAAAATTCTTAATTTTGCGCCAAATCTTTGTAAAAATTAGACAAGTTGACCTATTTGTTGAAATGTGAAAATTGATGAACTTATTTTCTAATTTAAAAAATTTAAAGAACTATTTATAAATAATCCTAAGTTCAAAGTAGCTTTTTACATTCCTTCCTGATTTATAAATGATGTCATTGTAGCTTATTTGTTGAAGACTTGAATTTCTCAAACAAAGCCTTAATTTGTTTCTTATCTTGATCAGATGTCAGGTGTTCTTCTTTGGGTAAGTCGTGGAGCCAGAGAGAACACCAAGTTCTGTTTTCTGGGTGTTGCAGCAGCAACAAGTGAAAGAAGGCAAAGGAGGTGTTGATTGAGGTGTTCAAGTGAATTAATTGCAGATGCATCAACGTCGTCCACCTCAGAGGAGAGGATCTATGAAGGGGTGATGAACACAAAAAGGAGAGGAAAAGAGATCTGAATCTGATGAACAAACCTATTCATGAGAATCTTTGTTTTGTTCCACTTTCATAACCCTCTGGTGTCCCTATGGCATTCAATGAGGCTCACATGCTATAATTGATAATTTATTGCAGTAGAGGAAGTGTATATCTGCCTCAAGATGGATTGTCCCAAGCTGGTCTATCTGATGATGACATACTTCAAGGGTCTGAGTAATCAACAAGTGGCGCAATTTGATCAAGGGTCAAATAAAGAGAGCAAGGATGTTTTATGTTGAGGTAGAGAAGGGAGTAGCAGAGCTCAACTCAGCTATTAGGTGGCCAGTGTGGGCATCTCTTCCGTTGTAGAGGCAGATATTAGATGCCATTGAAGAGCATCTAATAGTTTTATTATAGTTTCTTATAACTATAACGTGTTAATTATCGAAGAGCATCAAATTCATTTTGCATGTAAATTTTTGTTGCTCTTTTTCTCCCTCTCCCCAATTTGGATACAAGTAACATTCGGAGATAAACTACTTTCTGTTTTTCAGTTTTGAATTTCTTTTTTTTTTTTGGGGTAAAAAACAAACCACACGAGAAAGAAAGTACAAACCAGAAATGCTTATCCACTAAACAAAGCCAGCTACAAATAATAACTATCAAACACACACAAACCGACATAACACTAACACCAAGGACAGCAGGTGCTTTAATAACTCTCGTAGCAGAAAGTCAATATATACAACCCCTAACGTTATATTTTTATGAACATATGAATGGTTCTTTGCAAATGAAACGCATCTTGGAGAATGTTATATTTTACATATGCAAAGTGATAAAACTACTTTGAAGGAGTACAGTGTAAGAAACTACATCCTGCTAGCAAAAATCTCCCATTGTCTTCAACCAGAAAAAAGAAAGCGGGGACATCTATCAAACCCCTAATGAAAATATAGCATTTTATTGACAAAAATATAATACAGTTGCTATACTTGCACTACAGCTGAAAAGCCAAAACTACATGACCTCCTCTGTTTCCCACTTAAATATATGGACTTCACTTTTTCCTCACTCTTTGGCTTAGACCTTTCCTAGGAGCTGAGGATGATGAGGACGAAACTGAGGATGAAAAACCTGAACCATTGTTTTCTGCCATATCCTTGTGAAATGCCTTCTGCACATCCTCTTTAAGTTCCATGAAGCGTAATTTCTTAATTTTCCGCTCTTCTTCAGTGCCCTTCTCTAAGAAGAAAACATCGGACATATCGTCGTCTAGAAACTTATCAAGAACCTCAGAACAGTGGGGAAAGAAGCGTCGGCCATTTTCAACTGTAGACAAATTCAAAATATGCTCAAGAAGAATTAGTAAAAACACTAAAAAAATTGCATCGTTGTTAGTTGCATCAAATTCATTCCCATATGTGCATTTACAAAGTATTAAACAAAGAAGTTTAGAAATCGCAAATTTTGGTTTATGGTTATAGGAGTCACCAACGCTATCTCTCCCATTCAAATGAGAATTCTACAACAACAACTACTTTTTTTTTACTAGGTGGGGTCGGTCAGATGAATCAAAAGACGCCATAAAGTTATATCATAAATTATTTCTTTAATTAAACCATTTAAATATAAACATTTCTTAATAATTTCGCCTATAATTTTTTGTGGTCTCCCTTTACCTCTAATTATTATGTTACGCTCTATCTAATTTACTCTTCTTATTGGGGTTTTTATAAGTCTTCTTCACACATGTCCAAATCATCTCAGACGTGATTCTATCTTCTTTTCATAATAAACGCAACCCCAACTTTCTCTCTAATGTATTCATTTCTCATTCTATTTTGATTGGTATATCTACTTATTCAACTCAACATTCTCATCTCTGCAACATTGACCTTATTCTCCTGTTAATTTTTTAATGCCCAACACTTAATCTCATACAACATTGCCAATTTTATAGCTGTGCAATAAAATTTATCCTTTACTTTGAGCGGTATTCTACTATCTGTAATAACACCCAAACCATTTCTCTATTTCATCAACTCCACTTGAATTCTATGATTTACATCTTCTTCTATTTCTTCATCTTATTGTATGATGAATCCAAGATACCTAAACCGAGTGACTTGTAGTATGATATGTTCTCCGATTTTCACTTCTACGTTAGAATTTGTGCGCCTCTTGTTAAATTTACATTCCATATATTCCGTTTTATTTCTATTTAAATGAAATTCGTATATTTCCAAAGTTAATCTCCACATTTCTAACTTCTCATTTATTACTTCCCTTGACTCTCCAATTAGGACTATATCATTTGCAAAGAACATGCACTGTGGCACTGACTTTTCGATATGTTCAGTAAACACATCTAAGACTAAAGTAAAAAGATAAGGTCTCAAAGTTGACCCCTGATATAGGCCAATAGTTATCAAAAAATTTTCAGTGGGCCCACTTTATATTCTTACACTAATTGTAACCCCATTATATGTATTTTGAATTATTCGAATATAAGCAATATGGATTCTTTTTTATTCCAAAACCTTTCACAAAATATTTCTTGTTTCCTTATCATACGCTTTTTTTAAATCGATGAACACCATATATAAGTCTTTTTGGTTTGTTCGATATTTTTTTTATCAATCTTCACAATAAATCTATCACTTCTATGGTCAACTTATTCGGCATAAAACCAAATTGATTATTTGTAATTTGAATCTTTTGACTATATCTCCACTCAATAACCCTCTCCCATAACTTCATAGTATGACTCATGAATTTAATTTCTCTATAATTTGTATAATTTTGTATGTCCCTCTTATCTTTATAAATAAGAATTAAAATACTTCTCATTCACTTATCCAGCATTCTTTTAGATTTCATAATCTTATTAAATAACTTTGTGAACCAACTTATACTTTTCATTCGTAAACACTTCCACACTTCAATAGATATATTATCTGGCCCTACTGCTATGTCATTCTCCATCTTCTTTAAAATTTATTTTACCTCTAACTCTCGAATCTTACGATAAAATGTATAATTTTGATATTTCCCTGTAGTGTCTAACCTATTTGAATATCATGAGATTCTACATTCATTATTAATTAGCCTATAAAAATAGCACTTCCACCTTTCTTAATATCTTGCTCTGTGATTAGGATTCTCCCTTCTTCATCCTTAATGCATTTCACTTGATCTGCGTCTCTTGTCTTTCTCTTTTTACTTTTAGCCACCTTATAAATACTTCTTTTCCCATTTTAGTACTTAAGGATTGATATAACTCATCAAATGCTCTAACTCCCGCTTCGCTCACCGCTTTCTTAGTGTTTTTTTTAACTATTTTAAAATTTTTCAATTTTCCTCATTTTTACACAAATACTACGTTTTATAACATTCCTTTTTATCTTTAACCTTATCTTGTACACTTACATCCCACCACCAAGAATTTTTATCCCTAAATCTAAAACCTTTTGATTCCCTAAATATTTCTTTTACAGCCTTCCTAATCTCTTTAATCATCTCGTCCAACATATCATTAGCACTTTCTTATGCCTCTCATGATCTTTCCTTCAAAATCATTTTCTACAAACTCTTTTCTTTATCACTTTTCAATTGACACTACTTTATCCTTGACACTTCCTCTTAGCCTTTACTTTTTACTCTCCTCTTAATTTGAACATCCATCACTAAGAACTTTATGTTGTGTAATCAAACTCTTTTTAGGAATAACTTCGCAATCCATGCAAAGCTTTCTGTCCACTTTCTTTATTAGAAGGAAATTAATTTGAGAGCATATTCTCCCCTTTTGTATGTGATTAGATGTTCTTCATGCTTCTTAAAACAAGTACTAGTTATAATAAAATCAAACACTAATAAAAAGTCTAAAATAGTTTTACCCTCTGCATTTATTTCTCCTAAACCATATCACCCATATGAACCCTCGTAACCTGTAGATGCACTCGCCACATAACCATTAAGATCCCCTCCTATGAGAATCTTTTCCCTTAAAGGTATTCCCTGAACTAGACCTTCTAAATCTTCTTAAAACTTTATCTTATAATGCTCTTCTAACCCTACCTATGGTGCACAAGCACTAATAATATTAAAAATTTCTCTTTCCACTACAAATTTTAACGTTATAATTTCATCTCCTAATCTCTTTACATCTACTATAACATTTTCCTAATACTTATTTACAATTATACTTACCCCATTTCTAGATTTAGTCTTACTAGTATACCAAAATTTGAAATCTAAAATGTTTAATTCTTTCGCTTTTTCTCCTACCCATTTAGTTTCTTATAAGCACATAAACTTAATCCTCCTCCTAATCATGATATTCATTATTTCTATTGATTTACCTATAAGCATACTTATATTCCAAATTCCAAAACAAACCCTACTTTCATGAACTAACTTCTTTACTCACATTCGTTCACAAAAATGTAGGAACTCTAGCTTATTTTTCACTACACCTAAGCATCGATGCAGTGGCTCTTGCTCATATAACACTGTACTAGAATTATATAATGCGTTGCTTTCGAGCAACGACTTAGCATTAATTCTATTATATCGTTGATCTATATTATAAAGATTTGACAAGTTTTACGTTGACTGTCGACTGCATAACACAACCCTCATCTTTTTTCCAAGTTTGGGATCGGCTATGAAAATAATTTATATTAAAGCATAACATAAAGAGAGTTAAGCAATGAGAATTCTGCAAAGCTGAAAAATCTTGAAGCATAAATCCTAGGGCAATAACTTAAAGTCAGCATGTGATTAGGTTTATCATATATTTAGTTTATCCCAGCCTTTTGATACTCTCTATTTTCATCCATGTTTCAATCTCAGCAAGGGTAAACTTCATATTAGATCTTCATTCTTTTTGGACATTTTCCTATTTGAATAGTTTCTTAGGCCACCAGGAGATTCATTTTTCTTCTGAAACATCATTTTAAGATTATAAACACAATAAATAAAGTTTTTTAGCAGCCAGAGTTCAGCTACCCTTATAGTGAAGTAAAAATAAAATATAAATTGAACTAATGTTCGCTTCAAGAGAAAAATGGCAACAGTTTAAGCTTAAGGAGAACACACATTAGAAGTAATAGCATCTTTTCTATACAAAGTTTATGCTTAAAAATTCATAAGAAGAATTACATTCAAAGACTTGAAATCTATAATATTTATCCTGAAGAACTTGTTACCACTGGTTTTAATTAAAGTCAACGATAACTTTACCCCAAATCAGTAGTATCAGATCTTTCAAGATAAATATTACAGACTTCAGGTCCCTAAATATAATTTTTCCAAATTTATATTTTCAATTGTACTTCAGTGAAGTATCAGATGAATCACATGATGAAATCTAGTTTTTGGCAGGACAAGGGGACTAAGTCACTTAATCCTAAATCTTCTTTCTTTTCATTCTATAGAAAAAAGTAAAATTAAATAACCTAGATATGAAAAATTTTTCTTATGAATAACCTAGTGTATGAAAGTGGGAGAGATAAGGTAGAAGGTTGGATCAATATATAATCCTAATCTAAAATATTCATCACCTAATTCCAAGATTTTCAAACTTCTGACACGTCATGGACAGAACCAAGGCAACACATGCAAGTCCAATTTGATGTTAACAGAATAACTCATGTCCATGTTCCCCACTGATATATAATCAATTGAAAAAAAAAAAAAAGGCTACTTGATACATTCTCTTTGATATACCTGTTTTCTGAAGGGCATGCAATCTTGACTGGAGTTTTCTGGTTCGAACAGAGGGAGTTTCATTTAGATCAACTTCTTTTAGGTTGCCACTTGAGCACTTCAACGCTGATGAGCTTGCATACAGTAGTGTTGAGTCTGCCTCCGCATTATCCATGGCCACCTTAGCCTCAGCAGGAAACAACAGCGTAGCAAAAGCAACTGCAACATAAAAGAGAACACTTTTTTTCCCCACATTTCTGGCATAAAATTCTAAAGAAGAAAAAAGAAAGAAAAAGCTCAGAATTGAGCAAACTTTCACCATGTCCATATATTCTCATGTATTTACCTTTTCAAGAAAGAAATTTCTGAACTTATGTTCATTCAAAAAAGAAATTTCTGAAAATTTCAGCCATGTACAGCTCTTTTAGATCTGTTATGTCCTTCAAACTGGGTTATGGCGGTTAAGTTGGATTTTGGGAGAATCTTTTGGGAGGGAATGTTCTTTTTTGTCAAGCTTTCAAAATTTGTATCATCTTTCCTGTTGCATAATTCTCCCATTCGGTATTTTTGGTCTTCTCAAGGGGATGTTTTCTCTAGGAATTTTCACTTTGCTAGAAATCCCTTTGATAGGGGATGTTTTCTCTAGGAATTTTTGGTAATGCGTCATTTCTCTTGCCTCCCTTTGGTGTTCTATTCATGGTTGTTTTAAGGGAGTCTCCAACTAATATGGATAGGGATTGGGCAGTATTGTTATTTTCTTAAGTTCATGTTTTTTCCTTCCTTTTTTCTTTCCCCCTTTTTGGTTTCCTCTCTTTTAGGAGGCTGTCTTTTATCCTCCTCTCGTAATTCTCTTCCTATCTAATAAAGCTTCTTTTTCTATCAATACATACATACATGTGTACATATATTCCAAAAAAGAAATGAGACACAATGATATTATATTTTTGGCGGAGGGGAGGAAAAAAAGATACATATTGGTCCTCAAGAACA
Organism: Erythrophleum ivorense; assembly: GCA_026724425.1. NCBI lineage: Eukaryota > Viridiplantae > Streptophyta > Magnoliopsida > Fabales > Fabaceae > Erythrophleum > Erythrophleum ivorense. The sequence goes on along the minus strand of JAIUCV010000034.1, from coordinate 1,111,528 downwards.
AGTAGAATTACAAATATCTTTATCTTTTTCCCTATCTTGTGGCATTATGAATTAGGAAACCCATATCAAGACAAACTGTTCTTAGAGGCACTTACTCTACCCCATAGGCCACCACTGTGGGACCATCAGAGGTCAGTATGTCAAACTGGAGAGACTAATTTGACAAATTATGAAGGTTTAAGCTCTCTTCAATATGATAGAAGAGGAAACAGAAATGGCCATTAGGCAATCATATCCCTGACAAGTGGTATGTTGGGAGGATGTTCTTGAACTTAAACCCACATATGTGTCAGTTTGCTTCATAAGACTCTATCAATCAAGCAATTTTTTTTATAATTCACCAAATTCAATTTAAAATTGTTTAGCTAAAACCTGTATCATTTAAATGTGGATCTATTGGATGCATATTCCTAAAGTAAAATGTTAACCAGAACCCTATATTCTTTGAAAGGAAGTGACCTAGATAAGTAAAGGTCCTACCTCTATTTTCTAGGTAATCAAGTCTCATGTGCAAATCATCAGCAGTTAACTGTGACGAAACTGATGCATTCACAGACATTGAAGTTCTTCTCATCTCTCTCTCCAGGACATCAACACAGAGCTTGTCTTTGTTAGATTTCTTCCCCTGCACTGCTATCTCGTTATAATCCTTGGGTCTTGTCAACCTCCGACAAATTGCAACAGCAGTTTGTCCATCTGATGTGGTATTTGATGCACTGGCTCCTTTAGTTAACAGTGCTACTAAAATCGTTGGATCTTTGCGCCTTGCAGCCACATGAAGAACTGTATATCCTCGGGGATTTCTACGGTTAATGTCAGCCAACCCAAGATTAAGAACTTCTTGAACAATCTTAGAATCACAATAGGCACAGGCATAGTGTAGGGCATAAGCATCATCTAGAGTGACACTAGACTCATTCAAAAGAAGCTTCATCAGCTCAACATCATCAGATTCCAATGCTTTGAGGATTCTCCTAATACTCTTTTCATTCAAAGGTTCCACTTCCATGGCATCAGGTGTGGATTCTGGCAGAGATTTGATTCGGAGTGATTTGATTTCACTAACAACTTCATGTGGGAGCTCTTTATCCAAAGTTGTGTTGTCAAGGTCAGACCTTGCTACTCTTTGGATGCAGTGTGACAGAAGCTGGTTTAGTTGGCAGTGGAAGGCAGCCATAAGTATAGGAATCACATCTTCTACAAGAGCCTTCTCAACAAAATTGAGGAGACGCCGCTGCATGAATGAAGAGATATCCCAATTAGATCTGTTTTGAATAAATTACTAAGAGAGAACAGGATTAAATAATATTGGAGAACAGGAAATACTCCTTAACGAAATAAAGGAAATGTAAAACATAAAGAAAGCACATCAATACAGCTCATCCTCGCAAGACCTTGACCTGGCTACTGCTATGACTATGACAGAAATTAGTATCTTCAGGAGACTCTAATTAGCCTAATCCAGATATAACGCACAGCAAGGCAAAGTGAAAACTGAAGTGCCAGAGTTTCAGAGTTTTGCAGTGCTTGAAAAGCTTGAAGCATTTATTACCTAACAACCATCATGGCATATGCATCTATTTGTTCTCATACAAGTTTTAGGGTTGACGTCCACCAAAGATGTCAAGGAAACATGTTGGATGATAAAAGATGCAAAAGTGATTATGTTGCTATCAGAAGTGATGATCCTTTTAGTTTCTAGAACCTTTGTGAACCAAGCTTTTCTTTTCTTGTCTTTGATGGACATCTAACCTAAAGTTTATTGCTCAGCAGGAAAGTATTATGAGATTTGAGATATATTGATATCTATTTATGATAACATACATGAACTGTTTTAATGATTAATTGAAGTTTTATTCCCTAGAAACGAATTGTTGAATTTCAAACATTCTGCTAGCTTGGTATCAAATATATGGAACAAACATTTAGGTATCTCAATGTTTATGAATATGTGATAGTTATTCTAAACTTAGATTGTAAGCCTAACTGGTATGGGAACTGTCCAGTGCGTCAAACCTATTATTCAATATGAATATTGACTTCAGAGACATATTCAAGGTTTAATTCTTGAAGTAATCCAGAGTACTCAGTTCAAGATACTGTGATGTGACTGTTACCACAATGATTCAATATAAGTAGATTTGAACAGAAAATCTGGACAATATACAGTTTGGCAAGCTTCCTAGCAAAAAAGGGGGAGAAAAGGTACAAGCTTGAATAATCCTGATAGAACTAGAATGTTGCACTTACTACGCATGAGACAACTTGGGGTGTTACACCCAGAAGACTTGAAGCATAATCTTACCAGAAGTATATGAGGAAATAAATTAGGAAACCATTCAAGGATAGAAAATATTATATAAGAACCTAGAAGGCCTGTTAGTTTCCTTAGACCAATACTGTAAACGAGGGCTCCCATTAAGACAGGAAACATCCATTAAAAGCCTGGGTTTGAGAGGCCTGCTTACAAAGTTTAATGCCGCTCATTTGATTAGCTTCTTTTAACAAGATAAAAAGCTACACCAGTAACATCCAAAGAATGGTAAGATAAGGCTACCAAGTCAACACACAGAAGATTAGTAAAAGGCAATCTGTAGAAAGCTAAGCTAGTATTATCTAAGCAAGAAAAACATCAAAAGGTACTTGGAAGAGTAGAAGACTGCCCATAGGAGACTGCAGATCTTGAAGCACAGCATAGCCATGCCGAATTAGATTCACTTTGACAATAAGGAAAACACATTCCAAAGAATGAACATGTAACTAAGAGCAATTTCCAAATCTTACGAACAGAATTGAAAAGAAATATGTCCAAGTGCTATTATAAGTCCTTGCTAAGCTTTGGGAAAGCTTCATCTGGTGATATTTTAGATGAATGGAGAAGCCTTAAAAGAATGAAAACAGGTAGAGATCTTATAAAGAGGAAGTATTGTTTTCTCAACCCATCATGTCATGTCCAACAATACATGGCTTTATTTAATATACAAGTTCAGTCTTTGTTAGAGAACTTTTCAATTAGGATGTAATTTGTGTTATTCAAACTTCTAGTTTATTGCCCTGAAGTTGTCCCAGTTTCCCCTTTTTGCACAAAAGTAAATAAGAAAACATGGGAAAGAAACTGAATTGATATGCTTAGAACTGAAGCAAGCATAGCTAACCTGAACAAGTAAAACGAGCTCTTTCATCTGAAATGCGGCGGAAGCATACATCAGCTCTAAAGCATAATTAATAGCAGGGCGGCATGCATCATGCACACATGTTTCATCAACACATGTTGATACTTCTGGTGGTGACGCCTTTAGCTTTCCAGTATACAAATAATTCAAGAAAACAAGGAATGCTTCATATCCAACTACCCCATAAGGCACCAGGTCAGACATGAGATACCTTGGCCTACCTTCCTTCACTGAACCATCATTTCCTTTCTTAAAAAGTTCATGAAAAAACTGACTACGTGAAGCTAATATACACCTATGAACACCCACAGCAATGTCCTCAACAACAATCTCCACGTCACTATAGTCATATTCAGCATCAATTAATAGCTTCTCAAGGCTTCCGCTGAGCCTATTTAGACTTAAAATTTCAAGATTTGCCACATGCTCATTGCTGTTGGAGGCAGATATGTTGGGATTACTAGACCCATTTGATAAGTAAGATGATGCAAAACTCAAGGATGATGATGCTTCGTTTACATTATCCATCACTGCCAGATTACAATTGAGCCCAACAATCCTATTCTTATGAATCATATGATTACAGAACCAGCATATTCTACAGATTAACGAAGCTCAAATGCACAAAATCCAAAAGGGCACTGTTTCATTATCACCAAGAACAACACCAAACATCACTTGCAAATCAAGCAATTAAACTCAGATTCCAAGAATAAAAAATCTGGCATCATTTGTGTTATAGTGGTCCATCCGACCCATCAAATTTATTGAAGAGCAAATATCAAAATAGACTTTGTGAATACATCGAAAGGAAAAAGAGAATCAAATCTCACATACCGGATCAACCTTTGGCTCAAGATTGAAGATGAACTTAGCAGTAGCTTAAGACAATGAATCAGGGACAAATCTTCAGAAAAGCACGGGAATAGACTGAAAGTTGACCCAAGAAGCTTCAAACCGCAGCAAAACCCAGAAAAAGAAAAGGTGCAAAAAACGAAGAAGATGATCTTCTGTAATAGCTTTACATGAAGAATGTTTAAACCCTTTAATGGGCTGCGAGTCTACTCCGCTAAGAACGCGAAGGAAGACCCAGAAGGGAAAAAAGCCAATCAGAGAGAGTTGACCTGCAAGACGGAACAGAAAATTCCGGGAATTGATGCTTTGGGGAGCCCTGGTAAGGAAAGAAAATATTTTAACAATTGAGAAATTAAGGTGTCAGACTCATATGACAAGGGAAGGCAACGCGGAGCGACGATAAAAGTTTTTTCTTCGGATAAGGGGATCATCATCACATCCGCCGATATATCTTTTTTTTTTTTTTATGAAAACCGATATATCAATTTTATTTGGTAAAATGATACTTTTCATCATATATATATTTATTTTATTTTTTATTTTATTTTTTATAATTTAAAATTTTATAATTAAACCTTTATAATTTACAAATTTTTTTAATTTAGTTCTTATTATTAAAATTTTATCTATATTTTATTAAATTTTATTGATAAAACTAATTATATATTATTTTAACATTCAAAATATATATAATTTATGTTATAAAAAGAAGTAAAAATACAATAAAATAATAAAATTAACTCACATATGTAATAAAATATTAATAAAAATATAATGACAAAGATTAAATAAAAAATTACTTAAATTATAAAAATTTTATTATTAAAATATAAAAATTAAGTGAAATTATAAAAAAATTAAAAGTATAATTTTTATTTTATTTTTATGATAAATACTATATTTAATCTGCATTAATAATCAAGAGATTCTTACGAGTGCAGGCGTATTTAACAACTGAGATTTAACCTGTAAGCTCTCTGTACGTACACCTAATCGATTGACGAATTTTTTTAATAATTAAAAAACATACTTTGATGAATTGAGATCAAACAACATTTACCTTTGAGGTGAGAGGCTCCTCCCCTCCCCTTGTTTGGTATGTATTTTTGGAGGAGAGGGGAGGCCCTTCTTTTTTTCTTTTAATTTAAAAAAATTAAAAAAAATGTCAAAAAAATTTTTTTGGACTAAAATATTTTTATTTTTATCTGAACTAAAATAAAATAATTATTTAATTAGTTTTATTTGTTTACAAATTTTTTTAAATAATTATAATTATAGATAATTTTTGACATTTGTTTAATTTGGTAGTAAAAATATTAAATTTTAAAAAATAAAAAATAATTATTTATATTGTCATTGCTTTTAAAATATATAAAGATAAAATGATCTATATATTATTATTTTTTCTCTCTTTCTCTCATGAACCAAATAATGTATCTTTAAAATCCGTTCCCTCCCCTCCATTAAAATTCCTCCCCTTCTTTCCCCTCCCATTCATTAAAATCTCTTTCCTTCCCTCTCCTCCGTTGAACCAAACAAGGCCTTAAATATTATTTTTGCAATAGACATCTTCACTTTTTTTTTATAGTATAATTTATTGATTTTATTGTTCAAAAATATATTTGATTTTTTTAAAAAAAATTCAGTGGTTAAAAAAATTGTCTAATTAAACTATTTTTATCTTTTTATACATGTTTTTTATGCTTGGAAATCAGTCATCGGTGATGCATAGATTATAGATTATGGAAGGATTAACACTCTATTTAATATATATATATATATATATCATTGTTGGGTATAAAAATAAAAAAAATAAGGATACAAAGAAAATGAAATTAGTAAGCTAGATATAATATATAAATAAATAAAAATATTATTTTATTTATATATTTGGCTAGACAACAAAGGTATCAAAATAGAAAAGAATAATAAGAAAAAATGATTCTCATACCTCTACTTAAAAAAAATAATGATAATAAAAATATAATAAATTTTATATAATTTATATGTAATAATTATCTTTTATTCTCGTGATTATCTTAAGGAAATAGGTTCTTTCTCCTTTTTTATATCTAAACAAAATCTAATTATCAGAAAAAAGATATATATATATATATATATATATATAATAATTCATTCCCTACGTCTCTCTATCCCGTACTACCAAATAGTGTGTAAATTAAAACAATTAATTTTTACATGCACTGTGAGTGGAAATCATATCCCAACGCAATGTGTCATAAAAATTTCTTTAAAATAGAAAGTATGCGCAAGAGGTGGGCATATGTCATGTTAAAATGAGAAGTTTCCTAGATTTCAATTATAAATAAAAATGATATATATATATTTTTTAAAGTAATTGTTACTTGGTGAAAAAAATTTCGTTTTATGATAGTGGAGATGACAATAAAATAATAAGTTTGAAAAGAAAAAAAAAATTTGTTACTAAATGTAAGGAACAATATATTTTAGCTATGTGAGTTGAAGTCTTTTTACAACTTTTATCGATAAACTTTAAAATATAATAAAATAATCTCAAATGTGTCGCAAAAAGTAAAAAAGTTAAACACCAAGAGTTAAAAACGAATCTGCAATATCAAAGGTTCGAGCTTAATATATTAAAATATATTAAAAGTAAAAAAAAAAAAAAAGATTCTTGCGAAAGTTTTTGTCCTCTTTCATTTCCAAATTCTTCACGTGACGCTGAGTCAATAACGACGGCGCAGGGCTACCACAAAGGCATCTTTGCTTTCACTTTGTAACACAATTACACAACCTTTCTCCTTCCGACTTCGACGTTCCAACCCCACTTCTTCTAGGCAGTTTTGCTTGGCATCTCCATCACCACAAGCTTTGAGGTATTTCGCTATTTCTTTATTTCAAATTCTCTATTTCAATTTTTTATTTTATTTCTTTAAAAAATGATAAAGCTCAACTTTAAAAAAAAAATCTTAGAACAACACGAAAATTCTAAAAAAAAATATGGCCAAGGAAAATAAAATGAAGATTTTAAGAGCACATGGCATACCTTTTATTTTTAGTTTACTAACTTTTTTATTAAATTAATTAATATTTTATGTCGAGTTTTTTAACAACCATCTCAAAATATTGTAAATGCTATACATTTAGTATAAACTACAAAGTTTTTTATCTAAAAATTAAGGATAATGGATGTAGAAATAATCTCTAAGTATTGTAAATGCTATGCATTTAGTATAAATTATAAAGTCTCTCATCTAAAAGTTAAGGATAATGGATGGAAGTCATTATTTAAAAATATATAATTATTTTGTGCTAATAATAATATTAATATTTATGATTTGAACATAAATATTTAATAGCTCAAGATATTTCTTGGTATTAAAATGTTAATAATTTTGATATTATAAAATATTATTTCAAATGTGATATATTTACAGTTATAAAAAACTTTTAATTACAAAAACTAAATAGCATATTTTATAATCAAATTATAGAATAGTTCTTTTTAAACTTTAGTTTAAACCTTAAAGATGTTTTTAAATTTTTCAAAATAAAAAATATATGCAATTTGGTTGAAAAGTACTACTCAAGTGATTTTTTTGTATAGTACTACTCAAGTGATTTTAGTAAGCAAAAGAAAATTCATTTAAAGATTCAATCCTAACATTTATGTACTTCATGTATTAAAACAACTTAAATTTTAAATTCTTATGACGTTTTTTTAGTTATAAAGAACACTATTTATTTTAAAAAAATAAAAAATTTATCATATGATTTACAAGACAATTTGTCTTGTCTAGACACTTTTAATTTTTATTACATCTACACTTTCATTTGTTTTTTGCCTGGGCAAGTGAATAAAATTTATTTCAAAAAACCGTAAACAAAACGAATTAGGATCTCTTATAGTGAGAAATCTTACTATACTAGATCTGTAATGCCTAAAAGTTGATCGATATAGAAAATAAAAATTATAATTATAAAGACTAAAATGTTAATTATAAGAAAAAGTTATATTTAAAATTTTTAATTATGCATTTAAAATTTTTAAAATATAATATTTTTCAATTAAAATTTTATATTCACTGTTATAATTTTTATATTTTATATTTATTTTTAAATTTTTTAAAAAAAATTAAAAAAAAATTAAAAAATATAAATTTTTCATAATTAAAATTTTTCTCTTGTTAATTATAATTTTTATTTTGTATGAGCATCCCTAAGTCCTGAAAAACAAATTAAAAACACCTTTTAAGCGTTACAATACAGGATCCATTCTTTCAGGAGATCCTGATGCAAATAAAATTCACATAAAAACTTCAAAAAAGCTCCCCTCCCTGAATATGGACCATCTGCTGTGTAGCGTTGCGCAGTATAGCATCCTGACCGTTTGTTTTTTTAAAAATTTTGGTCATTTGTTTTTTTATTTTTTTTATTCTTGAAGAAGTAAAAAAATAAAATAAAAGTAATTTCTTAATTTTTACTAAATAAACACAAGTTATATTTTCATAATTTTAATTTAAAATACCTTTTTTTATAAAAGCTAAAAAATTATCTTTATCATATTTTTTTACTTATTTCAAAATAAAAAATAAAAACAACTAAAATTAAAAAAAAATTGAAAGGCAAGATGTTGCACAATCCTGCACAATAAACAATCTATCTTATAAATTTAAATTATTTTAATTTATAAAAAATTATTTTAAATAAATTTTTACAATTCAAATCATCTAAAAAATAAACAAACTTCATTTCAAGAAAAAAAAGCAATCAGACCAACCTTTTAAAATCAACTATCAAGATTTACTCAAAATGTTTCATTTTCCCACAAGTGCTGAGAATTCATACTCAGCTCCAAATGGATATGCTCATTTTGAACCGCGAAAATGAGATGCTCATTTTGACAGAATCTTGTCCGTTAAACACATCGGACGTATGTAGATGTGCCACGTGCCAATGACATATTAAAACGCAGTGTTTCAATTTAATGAAATGCTGCGTTTCAAAATGTTTTTCTTTTTCCTGTTTTGCTACTCGTAACACACCCATTTATTCCGTCGACGTCCATGATCTTGCCATGTAGCCTCTTTCCCCTCTCCAACGCTATGTTTTGATGAATGGCTCGTCTTCTTCGTCTCCCTGTGCCGCAGATTGCTGCTGTCTTCCCATTTGTAAATCGATGCTCTGTCCTCCCATCTCACGCCAAGAATAGCATTCGCCATTTTGGAAGCTTAATCAGCCTCCCATTTGCACACGATCAGCCTATGGTGAGATTTTTTTCTTGGACTTATTCAAATCCATTTAAATGCATAATGCTACCAGAATTCAAGTTCCCAAATAAAGGACCTGATTGTGCTACCGGAAATTCAAGTTAAAAACAAAGGACTTAATTGATAAGCGCAGTCTTATAAACAAGACACTGGTTTCATGAAGCTTTTTTAATTGAACCTGTGGCTTACTTTATGTTGATGATGATGTTCAATAATATAGTGATCTGATACTGAACCTATTAAAAAGAAAAATCGTAAAAGAAACCTTCAATTGCTATACCCACCATTTTATTGTACCTAGTGGAAGAATTGTGATGAGACTATGTTTGATACAAAAATCACTGTTTAAGATCTCATAGTATCCCTTAAACATTTTAAATTTTGCAATTTTTTTTCATCCTTTCAGTGATGACCTTATTGATATTCATTGCACTCATTGAAGCATTCTAAGGAGACTTGAGTTACACATTTAATATTCTCAAAACCCACACTCGTACCAATCTTTCACTAATAATAGCTTCTCTCTTTTTTTACTCCCTCAAACGCTACCCTCACCAACTTGTACACTTCCAAGCTTGCAATAATATTTTTCTCTCTCGAACACCAACTCCATCAGTTTGTAAACACCACCCCCGCTTGAAGTTTCTTAACATTCGCAGACACATATTCATGGCGAGAAAAAAAGGAAGTACCTACCTCTACATCGCACCAATAACTATAGAAACAGAGCCCATGGATGAAATATTCTAACTTCTTGCATAGAAGGAAGTTGTAGAGATAGAGAATTTTTTTGCACCAAATGCAAGCTGCAATATGTAATGAAACAGAGCATTGCAAAAAGAAAAGCTTCAGGACATGGGTTCTTCGAAATGTGACGTTTTGGCTTAAGGGAAGGAGAGCGCATGGTAGCTTTGTGAACATCGATGGAGAAGAATGGCTCAAATGACATCAGATGAACTAGAAATAAAAAGCAGTGAAACGCATTGTTTCATTTTGATTGAAACGCCATCTCTGTTAGCCCTGTGCGACATGGCCTGTCTCTGATCCCTTGAGCGACTGAGATTCCTTCAACATGATTGCTCATTTTTGGAGCTCAAAATGAGCAGATCCGTTTCCTCTGAGGAAATGAGTGCAAAATGAGAGGAATTGTACGAGGAAGCAGTTGAGTCGCTGCTGATCCAGCGAGTTATGTCTAGGTTTTTTATGTTCTTTGTTGAGTCTACGAGTCAAGGTAGGAAAAACCTCCCAAGGGTTTCAGAGCAGGAGGAATTGTACTACGTGCGGGGTTAATTCGAGCTAACAACACAAATTGGGTGAGCATCTCATTATCATTCATGCTTAATTTTCTGATTGCAAGATTATCTTCGTTACTACCATACAGGATGAAGCCCCAACTGGGTTTACTCCATCGCAATGCTTCCCACATTTTCAAATCATTTTCTTCTGTTGTAAAATTATCTGAATCAAATCAATCAACACAGAAACAAGAAGGAAATGAGTCGTTTACAGTTTCTTATCTTATGAACTCATGTGGCTTGTCCGCCAAAGTAGATCTTCATCTATCCAAGAGGGTTAATTTGAAAGGCCCAGATAAACCGACTCCATGCTCAATCTTTTCACGAGTTACGGTTTCTCAGAAATCCAGATATCCAAATTAGTGAAAGGGCATGCACGAGTGCTTTTGGCGAGAAGACCCTTTTGCCCAAGCTAAGGTTTTTGCAGTCAATAGGGTTCTCAGGTTTTGAACTCCCAGAATTCCTCAATTGCTACTCTAAATTCCTATCATGGAGCTTAAAGAAAAGTATAATCCCCCGTTATGACGTCTTTAAGAGTGTACTTGATGATGATAGGAATGTTTGTAAGGCTTTAAAACGCTCAGGATGGAGTTTTATCCACCAGGATGTAATGAACGTAGTTGCAAACGTAAAGATTTTGAGAGAACATGGAGTGCCTCAATCTTCTGTCTCTCAACTGGTAACTGATGTTGCAAATGTAGCATTTATGAAGCCTGCAGAGTCTGTTGACATGTCAAGTTTGCTATGGAAACAGGAATTGAACCTTCCAAGGCTACTTTCATCCAGGCAATCTATGTGTTAGCAGTCGCAAAGAAATCATCTTGGGAGTCAAAGCTGGATCTCTTTGAGAGGTGCGGCTGGTCCAAGGATGTCACATTCATTATTTAATTGCATGAAACTGTCGGAGGAGAAAATCTCTAACTCAATTAAGTTTCTTGTGGATGAAATGGGCTTGTTATTGGAAGATATAGCTAGATGCCCATCATTTATTGGCTATAACTTTAAGCAGAGGATTATTTCTAGATGCTCAGTAGTTAAACATTTGAAAATGAAGGGTTTGATAAAAAATGATATGCCCTTACACTCCTTTGTCAGAATCAGTGAAAAAACTTTTCTGGATAAATTTGTGACAGATTTCAGGAAAGTGTTCCTCAGCTACTTAAAATCTATGGTGGTGAATTCAGACCTTTGCCTAAACATTCGGACCTAGGCAGTTTCCAGGAGGGTATGGACGTATGGTAGTCAATTTATGGCTTCCTCATTTAATATAATTATTAAGCTCTTCTACTTCAAGTCTTACTCTAATTGATTTCCTTCAATGTTATAGTAGCTCAATTTGAACTTTTAATTTGTAGGATATTGCTCTTTGTTTAATAACCCATGTGAAGGTTATGAATTAATTTTCTTTTTATCATAATTCTAGAGCAAGTCTTATAATTAATTATGTCATATGTTTATAACTTTTACTGACATGGCTGTTTGTTTTTGGTCCTATTATATATATTTTTGAGGCTGAAGGTGCCTTACAAGGGAGAGGAAACATGCACAAAGAAAATTTGCTATCAAATTAACCTACTAAATTTTAGTTTAATCTTTGTAATGGTTTTTGGATGATTTTTAAATTCTCTTTGCAGGAGTTTATGAAAAAAAAAAGAGCCTCAGTATAGTAATGGAAAACTGATGAGGCCCTCAAGAGTATGCTTTTTGAGAGGATAGAATTGTAATAATAGTATTAACTTTCCTTGAATTTTGGTTGACTTCAATAGGTCCACAATTTGGAGCCTCCATCTATTGATTTTGATTTATCTACCCTTTTAAAATAGTGTTTTGAGTGATGCACCTCTAAAGGTTTTCTTGCAGAGTGAGTGCTTTGTTTATCTTTTTTTTTTTTACTCCTCTTTATTTACGTCAAAGTAATCAGTTTTCAGAATATGCATAACTTGATATTCTGATGTGAAGAAATTTGCCACTTATTCCCATTTTTAGTGAATGAGGATACATTTACGGGTGCTATATTATGATTGTCCCTATGTATCTTGTTAGAATTATTCTAATACCTTTCTTGTAAAGCTTCTTATTTGTCTCTGATTTCAAGTGAACTTACTGTGACATTATCAATTATCTAATGATATTTATTTCTTCATCCATTAACCTCTAAAATGTGATTGTTTAAACGATAGACCTTTTTTAAAAAATTAAAAGACAAAGGCATATAGTCTTTGAATATGATAGGGTAAACCATTTTCTTTTTTCTTTTTCTTATCTTTTGTTTGTTTTACGTATATCTTATTCACACTCACGTGTTTTCTATCATTTTATGCTCTTAGATTCATCCCCCTGTCTATACTCTAAAGATTTCAACCTAACTAGATTTTGATTTATTGCCCTAACAAGTAAAGTCTGTATTTGTTTTCTTTCTACTAGATTTTGACTTTAAGATTGAGTAACATATTATTTCTTTTCATAATTTGACTACATAGTCTTATCTTTTTTGGTTGTTGGAAAAGTAGTCAAGGAGTGTATGTTTGTATATTTGTGCGTTTGAACTAGTTTCTATTGTTACTATGGAGTATTTTCTTTTTCTGCTATGAAATATATCACTCCTTTTTAGCTTGATTTCAAAGCTATTTTTTCACTTTGTTGAGAAATCTTACTATTGCGAAATCTATATTATTCACAAATATACATTTGATTCTGTTGAAAAAATTTAGAATTGGTTGGAGTAAATCATTGATGTAGAATAGTGTAAAAGGTGTGGATCTAGAAGGAACCAAATTTAATTAAATTATTTTGAGTATTTACTATTAAATTTTTAAATAAAAATATAATGAAATAATTTTCTTTTAAAAGAGTGAATCATATGTTGCTTAGTTAAAAAAGTTCACATGTTGACTTTATAATTAATACCTTAAGCGTACACCTAATTTGCTCCTTTTAGAAAGGATTGAACACAAATTGTTATTGGCCATATAGTATGATGATAGAGTTATTTTATAACCTTTTGATATATAGAATGTAAAAGAAATGTAATTATGGAGGGAATGAAAAAGGTAATTTTAAAAATAAAAATAATTTTTGTATTTATATTTTTAAAAAATAATAAAATAATGGGATATAATTGAATAATGATTATAACAGTATATTAGACATTTGTATAAGAATTATATAATTTGTTTACATAGAGACTATCATACGGGCCAAAACAAAGCTGGCAATGGAATGAGTTCTTGGAATAGAGTTTGTTGACAATGAAAATAGGTCCTCGTGGGCCATTGCTTTTACCATAGCTAGCTAGCTTAACCATTGCCATTGCTTTTACAGTGACTAGAGCTTAACCATTATGTATCTGGCATTATTACAGCAAAATTGCGGTGTTGCCAATAAGCATTTGGATCTGTGGATAAAAGTAAGATTTGATGGAGCTTCTAAAATTAATCTATAGTGAAGCAAGCAAAGAAATCCCAGTCTGAGACTTGATTGAGGGGTTCACCCCTTCTATAATCCCCTAATGGCATCTACTGGTTACTGATGGGAGGCACGATGGGAGCAGCTTATCCCAGTCCCAGAATAGTGTCAACCTTATGTTTTTGTTAAAATATTGAATTCTCAACCAACAAAAAAAATGTCACTAGCTGAGGAAAATTTCTTTTTATAGTATAGATATGAAAGCTGGAGGAAAGAAAAAAACTAGAGCTACCAAGCTGGTTGATTTGTTTAAACTCATTTGGCTATGATTTATTTAGTAATTTTAATATTATTTTATCTCTTTATATGAATAATACTTTATATAAATATTTTACACTATTATTAAAAAGGTTAAATTTAAATATAATTTTTTGTAAGAAGCATTTTATATATAATTACTTATATTTTTATTGTTAGATATTTTAATTAAAATATGATAAATATATAATTTTTGTAAATAATTATATTATTTTTAATTAAAACATATACTAGTTATATTATTATTAAATAATTTAATTGAAAAACATGATAATAAAGATATAAGCAATTGTAAATAATTTTAATTATTCTTTATATCATGGTTATTTAATTTTATAATATATATATATATATTTCAAATAACCCAATCATATACTATTAAACTGAAAAATTATATCTATTTTATATTTTAATTAAAAAATTAATAACAAAAATATAAAAATTATTACTAAGTGACTTAGCTTAATTGTCTTTCTAATCCACTAATCAATAATAGGAGGTGAAAAAATAAAAGGAAAATTAAAAATTAAAAATTAAAAATATATACATTATTTTTTAAATTATTATTCAATAATATAAATTTTTTAAAGTAGAAATATGATAATATTTTTATTTATAAAATTTATTTTTATTTTTATTTTTATTCTGAAGTTTTTGTGTACTAAAATGGCCAATTAAAGCATATTTATTTTGTCTTATAATTTATTATTTTTTCTCCACCGTCAGAAAGCACCAAGGGAAAGAAAGTAAATAAAAACCGAAAACATTCAGAAAAACTCTCATCCCGGTCATTTATGCCCGCTATTTGTTTATTTCAGACGCAGAAAAGAAACAAAGAACGCTTCGGAGTTCTGAGTTTGTGCAAAATGAGAGGAATTAGACGAGGGAGCAGGCTGTGTAGCCCCTGATTCAGCGGGTTATGTCTAGGGAGTTTTTGGTTCTTTGTTGATTCTACGAGTCAGGGTGGGAAAAACCTCCCAAGAGTTTTAGAATATGAGGAATTTTACTACGTGCGGGATTAATTGGAGCTAACTACTCATATTTGGTGAGTATCTCATCATTATTCATGCTTAATTTTCTGATTGCAAGATTATCTTTGTCACTGCTATGCGGGAGGAAGACCCAACTGGGTTTTCTCCGTCACAATGCTCCCCACATTTTCAATTCATTTTGTTCTGTTGTGAAATCATCTGAATCAAATCAATCAACACAGAAACAAGAAGGAAATGAATTGTTCACCGTTTCTTATCTTATGAACTCATGTGGCTTGTCCACCAAAGTAGCTATTCAATTATCCAAAAGGGTTAATTTGAAAGCCCCAGATAATCCCGACTCCGTGCTTAATCTTTTCAGGAGCTATGGTTTCTCAGAAACCCAGATATCCAAATTAGTAAGAAGGCATGCACAAGTGCTTTCAACAAACCCTGAAAAGACCCTTTTGCCCAAGCTACGGTTTTTCCAGTCCATAGGGTTTTCAGGTTCTGAACTCCCAGAACTCCTCATTTATAACCCTAAATTCCTAGCCTCGAGCTTAAAGAAAAGCATCCTCCCCCGTTATGATGTCATGAAGAGTCTACTTGGTGACGATAGGAAAGTTTGTAAGGCTTTAAAACGCTCAGGATGGAGTTTTGTCCACCAGGATGTATCGAATGTAGTTCCAAACGTAAAGGTTTTGAGAGATCATGGAGTGCCTCAATCTTCTGTCTCTCTACTGGTAACTAATTTTGCAAATGTAGCATTTATGAAGCCTGCAGAGTTTGTTGAACATGTCAAGTTTGCTAAAAAAGCAGGAATTGAACCTTCTAAGGTTATTTTCATCCATGCAATTTATGTGTTAGCAGTAACAAAGAAATCATCTTGGGAGTCAAAGTTGGATGTGTTTGAGAGGTGCGGGTGGTCCAGGGATGTCACTCTTTCAGCATTCAGGAAATATCCATATTGTATGACACTGTCGGAGGAGAAAATCACTAACTCAATGAAGTTTCTTGTGGATGAAATGGGTTTGTCATTGGAAGATATAGCTAAATACCCAGTATTGCTTGGCTATAACTTGAAGCAGAGGATTATTCCTAGATGCTCAGTAGTAAAACTTTTGAAAATGAAGGGTTTGATAAAAAATAATATGTCCTTGTACCCCTTTATCAGAATCAGTGAAAAAAATTTTCTGGATAAATTTGTCATCAGATTTCAGGAAAGTGTTCCTCAGCTACTTAAAATCTATGGTGGTGAATTCAGACCTTTACCCGAAGTTCAAACCTAGGTAGTTTCAAGGAAGGTATGATTGTCAATTTATGACTTCCTCGTTTAATATAATTATTAAGCTGCTCTGCTTCAAGGCTTACCCTAATTGATATCTTTCATTGTTGTGGTAGCTCAATTTGAACTTTCAATATGTAGTATATTGCTTTCTGTTTAATAATCAATGTGAGGGTTGTGAATCAATTTTCTTTTTATCATAATTCTCGAACAAGTCTTCTAGTTAATTATGTCATATGTTTATAACTTTTAGTGGCATGTGTGTTCAGGACGTGAGTTTTTTTGGTTCTGTTAAGTATCCAAAATATTGTAACTTATACATATCTTTGAGGCTGAAGGTGCCCTATGTTGTTAGTAAGGGAGAGAAAACATGCACTGAGAAAATTTGCTGTCAAATTACCCTGCTGAATTTTAGTTTAATCCTTTTAATGGGTTTTGGACAATTTTAGATTTTCTTAGCAAGTGCTTGTGGGGAAGAAAAAGGAGCCAATGTATAGCATTGGAGAATAAATGAGGGCCGTAAGAGTGTGCTTATTGAGAAGATAGGATCGTAATAACAGTATTATCTTTCCCAGGACTTTGACTTTAGTTGGTCCATAATATGGAGCTTCCATCCATTGGTTTTTTTTTTTAACCCATTTAGTAGAGTTTTGAGTGGTATGCCTCTGAAGCTTCTGTGGCAGAGTGAGTTCTTTGCTATCTTATTTTTTAACTTATGTTTATTAACGCCAAAGGAATAAAATTTCTATATATATATATATATATATATAAAACTTGATATTCTGATGTGAAGAAATTTGACCGCTTATTCCCATTTTTAGTGGGTGAGGATAAATTTATGGGTGCTGTATTATGATTGTCCCAATGTGTCATGCTAGAAATATTCTAATACTCTTCTTGTAAAGCAGCTTCTGATTTATCTCTAATTTCAAGTATAGTATAGTAACTGTGACATTATCCATTGTCTAATGGTCTTGGATCGGTAAAGTTTGAATTTTTTTTTCTACTTGATTTTGACTTTAGAGTTGAGTAACATGTAATTTCTTTCACAACTTGACTACAGAGTCTTTATCTTTTTTGGTTATTGGAAATAAATAATTTGTCAAGTGGTTGTTGGAACCAGTCTTTATTGTTACTATGGTGCATTTTCTCTTTCTGTTGTCTTTATTGGAATGGAGTCTGATGACAATGAAATGATTTGTCATGGGCCATTGATTTTACAATGACTACATGGCCTAACCAGAATCAGGATCCTCTCCAGTCCAAGAGAAGATCCCACTGGGGAGGATCCTGTGTGAAGAGAGAAAGAGACATGGCCCTACCCTCATGTCTCTTTCTCTCTCTACAACGGATTCTCTCCTCAACTATTGGCATTTAACCATTATGTGTCTTGGATTGTTGCCAACAAGCATATGAATCTGTGGATAAAAGTCGATTTTGACTGAGCTTCTAAAAAAAAAGCAAGGGAGAATTATAATGAAGGACCCAAAAATAAAAAAAATTATTCTTAAGGACCTGTTACCGCTTGTTTTAGGATGATTATTATTGAATTTAGTAACAAACAGTTGAACCTGGTGGTAACAAGTTCTTAAAAATAAATTTTTTTCACTTTTTGGTCCTTAAACATAATTTTTCCCAAAAAAGATCTATAGAAAAGCAAACAAACAAATCTTAGTCCCACTCTTGATTGAGGTGTTCACACCTTATATAATCACCCTAATGGCATCTACTGGTATTGGTTACTGATGGGAGACACTATTGGAGCTGCTTATCTCAGAATGGTATTGTTTCTGTTTCTGTTCTTGTTTTTTTGTACTTTTATTTCCTTGGACTTTTGCCTCTCTGTCTTACCCAGGGAAAAAAACAGGGTTTCTCTGCTTTTTAATGAAAAATAAAATAAAACATTGAATTTCTTAAAAAAAATGTCACTAGTTGAAGAAATTTTCATTTATATGGTAGTATAGATGACACTAAATGTGAAAGTTGAAAAATAAAAAAGACCATAAAATAGTAAAAAAAAAAAATGCATAGATTATTAAAGATAGCAGGTGACTGTTTCTTTTTTCCTTTTTTCCAAATGTGAGGGGATTTATTTTATTCAAATGAAAAGAAGATAAAACTTATTGACAACTTCTTCTGGACTGTTGGAATAACCTAAACTACATTCTCATTTATGGAGATGGTGAAAGAAATTTAAAACTTTAAAAGAGTAGAACAAAGGAAAATAGCTTTACTGGCTAACTAAGAGGCTCTCATCTCAAGTCTAAATCTAGAGGAGAATTACTTGCCTTCTTTTAGTTAAAGAATCTTTTTCTTGATCAGGAGTTCTCTTTTACAACAATGGACTATTTTCAGTGTCTTGCAAAGTTCAAACTCATCATGAAATAAAAAATTGAAAAAGGTTTTGGTCGACCTCTTCAATTCTCAAATATTTTGGGTCTTCCACAACAGCTTTCAAAACAGAGGAGAGTGTGGACTGAGATCGTTCTGATAGTCAAAATCTTACCTATTAAACTTTTTTTAGCGGTCTTGATGCCCTTTTGAATTTTTTCATTTTCCATCACGATAGTTTTTTTTTTTTTGGTCCTTCTTGTTCCTCTTGATTGGAGACCACTTGCTGGAGTTTTTTGATTAGTGGATAGAGGATTTAGCTGTGATTCATATGTGTTTGATCATAAAATCACCAATTGAAGCAAGATGGGAGGTTTAGGTGTAGAGGTTGGGATTAGAATTAGTTATTATTTCGTGATATGAGTATCGCCATTAGCGAGATGAGGAAAGCCATTGAGGCTATGAAGGAGCTAATGAAGTCGATTAGGTTGAAGAGATATGGATGATAGGCCTCGCTCTGTACATAAAATTATTGAATATGAAAATAGAAAAAGAATGAAAATGTAAATGAAATAGATGACAAATGTTTATGTCTTTGCATAAAAAGATAATAAAAAATAAATATTATTAAATAATAATAACATAATAAACATTACAAAAAAGATTACTTCTATTTCTTCCTTTTCCTCTCACAACCAAAAACCCCTTTAGATGTTGAAGAGAAGGGAACCTTGAGTTTTCCACACTGCCCCAACCACCACCCCCCCTCCCGGGGCGCGGGGGGAGATGAACTATCAATAACCAATCTATGGTAGCTCTATAAAGCAGGTAATAAACGCCAATGGAATAAAATTTCTCAATATGCATAACTTGATAGTTTGATGTGAAGAAATTTGATCACTCTTTCTGATTGTCAGTGAGTGACGAGAAATTTAATGATACTATTATAATTGCAATAGTTAGCATGATCATCGTTCCCATGTATTTTGTTAGAACTTTTGTAATATTTTTCATGAGAACCAACTTCTGAGATATTTTTTATTTTAAGTAAACTTATTGTGACATATTTGTTACTTTATCTATTATTGATGGTGACATATATATATATATATATAACTATTTCCATTATCCTTTTGTTTAGAGGATAGACTTTTTCTTTTTTCTTTTTTTTAATAAAAGGTCCTAAAATTCAATCAAGTAAGCCACCTTTTTTTCTTTTTTAATTATATGTGTTCAAGTAAGAGGGCGAGCCTTAGCGCAACGGTAAAGTTGTCGCTGAGTGACCTGGAGGTCACGGGTTCGAACTGGAAACAGTTTCTCTGTAAAAAAGCAGGGATAAGACTGCGTACAACTACCCTCCCCAGACCCCACATAGTGGGAGCCTCATGCACTGGGCCGCCCTTTTTATGTGTTCTATAATTACCATAGTCACCCTTACAGGTTGTATAATATTTTATGCTCTCAGGTTTATCCCACTGTTATCCTAGAAAGATTTTAATCTAATTATCATATATTTTTTATTTATTACTATGAAATTTTTTTTGGCCGACATTTATAACTATGACTTGAATCACAATAAAATTTGGACTTTTATCTTTTCTACTACATTTTGAATCTTGAGTTTGGTAGCATATTATTTCTTTCATAATTAGACATGGATTTTATGCAATTGTATGGGATCTATGTTTATTATATGGATAGTTCAAATTTAAAAAAGAAAAGTAGAAAAAAATTTTAAAAAAAAGTGAGATCCATGAATACTTTAACTATAGTATTTTACAATGACAATAGATTTCCTTATATATACATATCTATATATATACACACACACACGTGCAATTTGTCTACATAGTCCTTTTTATTTTGCTTATTGGAAACAAGTAGTCAACTACTGTATGCTATTAGTGTATTTGAGATGGTCTTCTATTGTTAGTATGGAGCATTTTCTCTTTCCATTGTAAAATATATGTCTCTTTTTTAGCCTGATCTAAAAGCTATTTTTCCACATTGTTGAGGAATCTTACTATTGCCAGTTCTATAGTATTCACATAGATATATATCTTATATATGTTTTGAGAAAAAGATTGTGGACAAACTGAGGCTTCGTTTGTTACATATAATAAATTTTGATAGGAATGAAAAGAAGAAAGGAAATAAGAATGGAAAGGAATTTTGGGACTCAGATATTGTTTGGTATGGCTAAAGGGGAAATGGGAATCAAGTGTCTTTTTTTATGTTTGTTTAGATAAAAAGAAGAGAGAAAAAGAAAAATTAAAAATTAAAAAGACCATAATGTCCCTAAATTAAAAAATGAAAATAAAACTTTTTAACTTAGCTGGCATAAGAATAACAAGAAGAGGAAAATTCAGTTATCCCCTCGCTCCTTCCTTCGCTACTCCCTTATCCTGAAGAAAAGCAATAGGCAGTGAAGGTTGCTAGTTACTGCCTCGCGGGTCCTTCTCATCTCAGATGCTATGAATTGGCTTAAATAGATGCAGATATAGGAATCATCTCTTTTCAAAGTAAGACGAGTGAAGGAGAATGTGTGTCATTGTCTTTGGAGGAGAGATCTTTTATAAATATATTTATTTTGAGATGCGAATTAAATACGAATTCCATTAGGTAATGTCAGATGCAGATGCAACAAGGTAGAATAGAAAAACTTCTTCCTTTGAAGATCTTAGCCTCAAGGTGTATGCGACTATCGGCAATCGTGGTGGCTTTATGGCTCTGATTGACAACCCATGTTTGCCGACAGTGTGCACTACAAGGAAGTTATCATAGCAACCCATGTTCATTGGTAGTGTGCATAAGCTCTGGTGCCTTGAGGAAGACGGGGACAAGATTGGAAATTTCAGTGCAGTGTAGCTTATATATAAAAAATGATATATGATCGGCAAAAATTTAAAGGTAGAATTGTCATCTATAATTCCTCTCCGCATCCACATGCTTTCCTTTGATCTAGCTAAGGAGAGCAGACACTTGCATTTGAGGGAATGCCAATTGTTGTTGGAAGAGCCATCGAATGAACCAAATGCGCAAAAGTTGCTTTCCTTATACTTTTCCTTTCCTTTCCCTCTTATAACTCACGTACCAAACATGGCCTTAGTTTGGAATTTTCTAGAGTAAATCACTTGTGGAAAAAATTGGGGAAGATTTTCATTTGAAAGGGATAAAATTTAAGTAAAGTTTTTTAGATATTTGTTACGAATTTCCCAATAAAAATGTAATATATAAAAGAACTATTCTAGAAGAGTCAATCATGCACAATTGATTCATAAAAAATGTTCATATGTTAACTTTATAGCTACCACTTAAAAATTGCATTTAAGTTTTCTCATTTAGATATGGCTAGTCACAAATCATTACTGGCTGTAAGGTATATGATGATGGTAGATGCTAGAATTTGCTCACAATGAAAATGGTTCCTCTTTGGCCATTACTTTTACAATGATTTCTGAGTTTATATGGAAGTGGCAAAATCACGGAATACTCGGGAGACACTTCCAAGGACCTTCTCAACCAACAATAGTCACTAACCATTATGTCTTCGACATTATCACAGCGAAAGAAGAGTTTTGCTATCAAGCATATGAATTTGTGGAATGAAATGCTTAGTCCTTAACTTATCTCAAAGAAGGGTGGATAAAAGTATAGTATTATTATTAAATATGTTTGTTTATTATGAGTATTATTTTAATTTTAAGATTACTTGAAGTTTCTCAGCTAATTTGTCTCTATCGTTATCGGATTAGAAACAAGTAATTCATACTATCATTATTATAAAAAAAACTCAAAATCACCAATGTAAAAGTTGATATAAATTTTACAAGTCAAAAGACTCTCATTGACAACTAATTTCTCTTAAGAATTGAGATAGCACTAAGTTTAATATTTCTCTTTTTTTTTTCTTGGGATGCATTAGACCATTTGAGCCCTTAGTCCTATCTATATTTACACACTACCCTTACCATTGGCTTGCCCCTAGTGCATAGATCCTCATTTTAGAGGATTAGTGAAGTTTGCTAAACTGGCTTAATCTTTTATCTTTTTAAAAATGAAAAACTTCCTCTCCTTCAATGTGCATATCAAGTGCATTAAATTTGATCTTCACTTTAGAAGATTTACATTTGCTCTTTTTATGTGGTGTTATTTCATTTTTAATATAATAATAAATACAACTAAGTTGATATTAAGCTCCAAATTAAAATTGATTTTATTCATATTGTGTAGAAAGTAAACTAAATGAAAAGTTTTTTGCAATATTTATCAAATATGAAGGGACCTTAGTGGGATTTTTGAAACAAGATTGGTATAATGTGTAATTTAGTTAAAATTTAAGGAGATCAATATTTGGCAAAAGTATCTTTTTGGTCTCAAAAGTGGAGTTAGTTTCAATTTTGTCTCAAATGTTTATTTTTTGTCAATTTCATCTTATATGTTTATAAAATTTCTCATATTTTTCTAAATGTTAATATCATCCAATTACTTAATGAACTAGCTTATCAATTTTACACATGGCTTGACAGATATAGCCACATCAACTAATATAGTTGGGAATGCTAAGAAAATACACTTACACCTAGAAAGAATATTTCAATTGGGGAGGTTACAAATTAAAAAAAAAATTGAAATGACGACACTTAGGGGCTACCATGATAACATTAAGTAATGTAATATCCATGAAGATAAAGTAATATCCATGTTGGCATTTTGACCGTATGACCATGTATATGACAAATTCCTTTAAGCTATTAGAAGCCATAAGCATCTAAGAAAACATTGAGATTGTAATGTATGACAAAATTAACAAATATATATATTTGGGATGAAATTAAAATAGACCTCAAATTTTTAGGATGAAAAATATACTTTTATTTTATTTTTGATTTAGACTAGTGTTTCTTTTAGCATTTCATAATAACTTTTTGGGTAAATTACTCTTCTTTTCTATGAGAGGTGCAAAAATTATTTAGTTATTTTCCTATATTTTGAAAATTGTATTCCCCTTTCCAAAACTAAAATATGCACATATTTATTTATCTTGTAACAAAAGATAAATTACAATTAAAATATTTTTACATATTATTAATATAATATAATAATTATTAAATGATTCCTTTTTTTAAATGTGGCAAATTATAAAATGATTTGATAAAAAATATAAATAATTATTAAAAACATAACATTCACAAAATAGCTCTTTTAAATTAATTAATAAAAAATAATAATTAATAATATTTTATTTCAACAATAATGTATGTATGAAATTCATATTAATAAATATAAATATTGTTACAAATTTAATAATATAAAATAAATAATATTATTACAAAATTTATTTAAAATATTTTTATAAAAAAATTAATATTATTTCTAAAAAATTGCTAATCATCTTAAGTGAATCACAACAATAAAATACAGTGCCTGATGAGATTCAAATTTCTATGTCTCATGTCTGTGTGATGTAATTCAATGGTGACTTGTCTCATTTTATTTTATTTAATTTTTTTTGTTAGAAAGAGAAAAAATGATGCAACACTTTCGATTATAGAAAAATTTGCTTCCTTCTCTTGTGTCGTCCTAGTGTTATTCTATCCTTCGTTTGTTGTTTATGTCAAATGGAGAAATGAAAGCATATAGCTTCATAATTTTGAGTTTGTGCAAAATGAGAGGATTCATACAATGAAGTAGATTGAATCATAGCCAATTCAATGAGTTATGTTTGGACTTTTTGTTTGTTCTTTGTTGATTTTACTAGTTAGGGTAGGAAAAACCTTGAAGAGCCTCAGAATATGAAAGCAAAATGTGAGGAATTATACTACATGCGAGATTAATTGGAGCTAACAACTTAAATTGTGTCAGTATCTCATCATCATTCATGCTTAATTTTTTAATTTCTAGATTATCTTTGTTAGTGCCATGCAAGACGAAGACCCAACTAGGTTTTCTCCATCATAATGCTTCCCACATTTTTAATTCATTTTCTTCAATTGTGAAATTGTCTGAAGCAAATCAACAAACATAAAAATAAGTAGGAAATGGAATCATTTATAGTTTATTATCTCATGAAATCATATGGCTTGTTTGCCAAAGTAGTTATTGAAGTATCTAAAAGGGTTAATTTGAAAGGGCCAAATAATCCTAACTCAATGACTAATTTTTAAAGAGTTATAGTTTTTTAGAAAAACCCATATGTCCAAATTAGTGAAAACCATCCACTAATGGTTTTGACAAACCCTAAGAAACCACTTTTGCCCAACCTAAAGTTTTTCCAATCTATAGGGTTTTCAAGGTTTGAATTCTTAGAACTTGTCATTTCTAACTGTAGACTCCTAAGCTGAAGGTTAAATGAATAAATAATACCTAGTTATAATGCCTTTAAGAGTGTGCTTACTAGTGATAGGAAAATTTATATGGCCATAAAATGCTTAGGATTTTATTTTGTGTACAATGGTGTTATGAATCTTGTGCCAAACATACAAGTTTTAAAAGAAGAAGTGTCTCAATCTTCTATCTCTCAACTATTAACTAGGTCTACAACTACAACAATTATGAAGCATGCAAAGTTTGATAAATATGTGAAGTTTATTAAAGAAACAAGAATTGAACCTATTAAGGCTAATTTCATTCAAGCAATTGTTGTTATAGCATAGGTGAAGAAATCGATGTTGGAGTCAAAACTAGAAGGGTTGACACTTTAATTATTTATAATTTGTAAAATATATCTAAAAATTTTTGGCTAAAACTATAAAATGACTTTTACAAAAAATATTTCTTTTAATTTTGATCCCCATTTTTTAAAACATATTTATTCCCATGGTGTCAATTTGGGCCAGATTAATCGACAAGGCTAGCCTAATGCTTAGCTTGGCCTTGACTAATTCTTTTTTTTTTTTCACCAACTTAGCCCAACTCAACTTGATCGAGTAGCACTAGCCAAGATGAACACCCTTATTAGAAAAAGATAGACATAAGATGTGGGATTTAAAACTATAAGAGAGAGAGTAAAATTGTATGGTGCTTACACCTTCAATAACATGATAATATTTTATTTGCCTGCTAACATGAGAGATCTGAATTGGAAATTTTGATTCTTTTTTCCTTTACTCTCCAATTTTGAAGAAAACAAAAATTGATATTTTGAAGAGATGGTATGACACATACTTTCTTATTTTATTCCATTATTGTATTTTTTAATTTAAATTTTCTTTTTATTATTTTTGTTTTAATTTCATTCATTTTCATCTATTCAAACACATCGCTCTCAATTTGCTTTCAACTTTCTCTAGGTCCTATTTGATATGATACGAAGAGAGAAGGGGAATGGGAGAGAGGGAGGAAATCTTGAATTTGGCATGTTTGGTAGGACATATTCTCTCTCCCTTATAGCCAATCCATGAGTAAGCATAGAGTGCTTTCCTTAATAGATTTGATGGAAAGCTGGTTGAATCATAGGAGAAGAAAATTTTTAAACCATTTTGCATAGACACACAAAGAGCATGGAATTATTCTCTCATAACTTAACAAATATTCACAAAGTTAGGGAGTTTTTTATAGCAAACCCTACAAAGCATATAAGAAACTATGGGTTCTCTCTCTCTCTAGAATTTCACCACCTCTTCCTCTTTCTCAAGCTCTCAAGTTGGTAGAATCAACATACTCAAGAAAAGCAGTGCTCATTTGGTCATACTTTGACGAAACTCACAAATTTGGTAGTTTTGGCGCCCAAAACGGTTCAAAGTAGGTCCAAATGGCCTCCCACATGTTCCAACACATCTTGGATAAGTTTTAAAGCATAAACATAGTATATATGAAATGTCTAAGTGGTCCAAATCATCATATATTTCAAACTTATTATGTTACGGGCCAAAATGCACTATTGCATACAATCCACAAAAAGGCCAAATCCCACATTTTCATTGCTTTGGCTCTCTACATAGTTCATACATCATTTATACATACTTTTACACTTGCTTAAGTATTTACATCTCAAAAATAATAGGTGCCAATGCATTTTGACACCTCTTTATATCAAAAGAACTAAAATAGCTATACAACTCTCTAAGCATGCTCAATTAGGCTCCTTGATTTGCATTTTGATCTCCTTGAGCTCCACCTAACATGTTAAGATGGGAGAGGGAAAGGGTGAGATTCAAGGAAACTCAATAGCTCATACACTCATTCAAGGAAGCAATCAAGACATATAAACAAGTCAAAGCATGCAAACCATTCACAATTACACAACTCATGATTTTCGTGCCATGATATCGTATCAATGCCAAGAATAAGCTCTAGAGACTCTTAGTCTAGCCTTACTCAAGTTTTAGGACTTTTGAATTGGCCTCACCCTTGG
The DNA here is from genome assembly GCA_026724425.1 of Erythrophleum ivorense. Taxonomy (NCBI): domain Eukaryota; kingdom Viridiplantae; phylum Streptophyta; class Magnoliopsida; order Fabales; family Fabaceae; genus Erythrophleum; species Erythrophleum ivorense. Next base: position 1,084,287 of record JAIUCV010000034.1, on the reverse strand, counting down.
TTTAGGGACTTTTGGCTCCACCTCACATACCTTAAAGGACTTTTAGCACTACCTCACTTTAGCAATTTTCACAACAAAAATTATAAGCATATTGGTACCAATGCATCAAGGCAACATCAAATGGCATAACTCACAATACAATCATATACATAAGCATACAATGACTATATACATTCAAGAATGTAACAAGAAAGAGTGGAGAGCTACCTTATAAGCCAACACAAACCTTCCCTTTCAATTTCTCTTCTCCTTTCTTGGTTTCACAATCACAACTAGATGGAAGTACTTCTCTTGAGCCTAGACACACAGAGCATGAAATTACTCTCTCATAACTCAACAAGTATTCACAAAGTTAGGGGTTCTTTATAGCAAACTCTACAAAGCATATAAGAAACTAAGAGTTCTCTCTCTCTCTAGAATTTCACCACCTCTTTCTCTCTCTCAAGCTCTCAAGTTGGTTAAACCAACATACTCAAGGAAAGCAAAGAAGAAGAAGTAAAAATACATGAGTTCTAGCTTTCTTCAAGAGTAGTTTTTCACTTTCCCTCTTCTGAACCAAGCCCAAAACCCAACTAATTCAACAACCAAAACTATAAAAAGAGATGGCAAAGAGAGAAGAACAACATGCTAAGAAGAAAAGCTATGAAAATCTCAAGCTTGCTTACTTTTTTCTTATTCTTCATTCCTTCTCTTGGTCTCTCTCTCTCTCCACAACCCTTTTCTCTCTTTTGGTCGAAGCTTAGGTCGGTTAAAAGGAAAAGAATGAATTTGGACGCTTTAAGAAGTCAAAATTTTTTTTTCACGCTTTTTCAGACTAACCCTTGCTATAGCGAAGAATAACCCTCACTACGGCAAGCATATATCAGTCCCAAACTCCTGTTTTAGCTATGGCGCGCGCTACAGTGAGCAGCTCTCTGATTTTTGTATGAGATGACCCCACTCACTATAGCGAAAATATAGCTAGAAGCATTTTCGCTATAGCGAAAAGGCATTCTCATTATAGCTAGACCCTTTCTCATTATAGCGAACAGGTACATTCGCTATAACTAGGTCATTTCTCGCTATAGCTAGCAGACTTCGAAAATTTTAGGATTTCAAAAATTTTCAGCTTCTTATTTTTTGCTGGTTGTTACATTTCTACCCCTTTTAAAAGAAATTTCGTCCTCGAAATTTAAATACATACCTCAAAGGGAATAACTCTGGATATATTTGCCTCATTTTATCCTCTAATTCCCAGGTTGCTTCCTCAGATGTCAGACCTCTCCATATCACTTTCACAAGAGGAATGTCCTTGAATTTTAGCTGTTTTCAGCTTAGTATCCGCAATTCTCTCCGATTTTACTACATAGGAAAGATCTTCCTGCAATTGCACATACTCATATTCTATAACATGTGAGGGGTCAGGTAAATAATTTTTCAACTAGGAGATATGAAAAACAGTGTAGATTTGGGCTAGGTTATGAGGTAAGGCTATTCGGTAAGCCACGGGTCCAATTTTCTCAAAGATTTCAAATGGACCAATATACTTAGGACTGAGCTTCCTTACCCTCATTGACCGATCTACTCCCATCACTGGAAACACTCGAATGAACACATAGTCTCAAATCTCAAACTCTAATGGCCTCCTCCTCTTATCAACATAGCTTTTCTGCCTACTTTAGGCCGTGAGTAGTCTCTTTCTAATCAATTCTATCTGTCGGGTGGTTTGGTCCACAATCTCAGGCCCTATCATACTCCTCTCACCTAACTCAACCCAACACAGAGGGGATTTGCACTTTCTCCCATACAAAGCTTCATAAGGGGCCATCTGAATACTGAAATGGTAATTGTTGATTTGAACTTATTTTTCTTCTCTAATTAACTTCTTTAGCTTTCTAACTTGGTATAGTTTGCCCAAATTGAATTTTTGTGGAATTAGTTATGAATTTTCGAAGTTCATGACAACAAACTGCATCAGTACTAAGGACAGCTGGACCTCTGTCTCTTTTTCGATATTAAACATGGTCCAATTGTTGAAATTGTGGTTTCAAATTATTTTTATGTGAAGTTAACATTCAGAGCTTTTCAGAAAACTATGGTTTGCTTGATTCTCATTTTTCTAGAATTAGTTATGATTTTTTAAAGTTAGAACCAAAAATCTAACTTTTGGACCCATTTGAAAAATTGTATTTTTTGTTTGTTTTTGGCTTCATATCCGTGGTTTATGGGTTGTTTTATGCTATGTATGAGTTGTATAAATGGAGTTTGAGTAGAGAATGTGAATGATGGGTTCACGGGACCCACGGGACAAAATATGAGCGTTTAAACCCCGACTTAAAATATTAAAACACCACAATTTTGGTCTTTTTCATTGGAAATTATATGGAATCAAGTCTAGAGGGAGATTAATTGAGGTTAATACACTATGGTATTACATTTTTTGTATCAGAGCAAAGGTTCAGGCACCTTTGCTCGATGTTGGGCTCTTGAATGGTGTGATTTGCTTGTGTTTAGTGTGAATTGCCATGGAAGTAGTAGCAAGCCAGGAGGGAGATTAATTGAGGTTAAGCCTTTATGGTGTTACATCATCAATCTCCTTTTTAGCTTTATTGCTGCTCAATTCCTTAATAGATTTCTCTCTTATACAGTTGTTATCCCATAGATGCATTTCATATCTTGTCATCCATTGATGTTTACATCCATAAAGAAAAAGGAATTATTATAAACAGAATGATGGAAAAAATTTAACCAATTTAAGAAAAAGGAATTAGATGTTTATTGGTACCTAATGACCCATTTGTAAATTGAAGTTCGTTGTTGGTGACCTTTTTTGAGCTATTTGTGTCCACCACAACCATGGCTTTCTAATTCAATAAAATTATTAAGTTGTTCTACTTCAAATCTTACTCTAATTGATTTCTTTCAATGTTATGGTAGCTCAATTTAAACTTTTAATTTGCAGGATATTACTTTCTGTTTAATAACCCACGTGAAAGTTATCAATCAATTTTCTTTTTATCATAATTCTAGGATAGGTCTTATAGTTAATTATGTCATATGTTTATAAGTTTTGCTGGCGTTGCTGTTTTGGATGTGGTTGTTTTTAGTTTTGTTATACATATTTTTGAGGCTAAAGGGGCCTTTTGTTATTTCTAAGGGTAAGGACACATGTTGAGAAAATTTGCTATCAAATTAACTGGCTAAATTTTAGTTTAATCTTTGTAATGGCTTTTGGACAATTTTTAAATTCTCTTTACAAGTGTTTTTGAAGAAGAAAAAGGAGCCCAAGTATAGTAATGGAAAATTAATAAGGTCCTTTAGAGTGTGCTTATTGAGAGGATACATTTGTAGTAATAGTATTATCTTTCCCTAGACTCTGGTTGACTTCAATAGGTCCATAATTTGGATCCCCCATTTGTTGATTAATTTGTCTACCCTTTTAATATAGAGTTTTGAGTGGTGCACCTCTAAAGCTCTTTTTGGCAGAGTGAGTGTTTTGTTTATCTTATTTTTTCACTCCTCTTTATTTACGCTAAAGTAATTAGTTTTCAGAATATGCATAACTTGATGTTCTGATGTGAAGAAATTTGCCACTTATTCCCATTTTTAGCAAGTGAGGATACATTTATGGGTGCTGTATTATGATTGTCCCTATGTATCTTGCTAAAATTATTCTAATGCCTTCCTTGCAAAGTAGCTTCTAATTTATCTCTAATTTCAAGTGAACTTATTGGGACATTATCCATTATCTAATTATTTATTACTTCATCCATTATCGTTTAAAATGTGATTGTTTAGAGGATAGAGTTTTCTTTATTAAAAAGTATATAGTCCTTGAATACAATAGGGTAAACCACTTTCTTTTTTCTTTTTCTTATATTTTGTTTGCCTTACATATATCTTATTCACATTCACGAGTTTTCTATCATTTTATGCTTTCAGGTTCATCTCATTGTCTATGCTTTAATGATTACAAACTAACTAAATTTTGATTTACTACTTTGACTTGAATCAATGAAGTTTGAATTTTTTTTCCCTACCAGATTTTTTGACTTTAAAATTGAGTAATGTATTATTTCTTTCATAATTTGACTACAGAGTCTTATCTTTTTTTATTGTTGAAAAAGTACTTAAGAAGTGTATGTCTGTATATTTGTGTTTTTGAACCAATCTCTATTGTTACCATGGAACGTCTTCTTTTTCTATTGTGAAATATATGATTCCTTTTTTACCTTGATTTCAAAACTATTTTTCCACTTTGTTGAGTAATCTTACCATGGCAAACTCTGTATTACTCACAAATATACATCTAATTCTGTTGGTAAATCACTGATGCATAATAGTGTAGAAGAGGAGGATCTAGAAGGAATCAAACTTAATTAAATTATTTCAAGTATTTATTATTAAATTATTAAATATTTTAAGTATTTATTATTAAATGTTTAAATAAAAATATAATGAAAGAATTTTTTTTTTTAGAAAAGTTAATCATATGTTGTTTAGTTAACAGAATTCATATGTTAACTTTATAACTAATACCTTAAGCTTATACGTAATTTTCTCCTCTTAAAAAGGACTGAACACAAATGATTATTGGCTATGTAGTATAGTGAATGCATATGATAGAGTTATTTTATGGTCATTTAATATGTAAAATATAAAAAGAATATGATTATAAAAGGAATTAAAAAAATAATTTTAAAATTAAAAATAATTTTTATACTTATACTTAAAAAATAAAAAAATAATGATATATCATTGAATAATAAATATTTTAGCATAATAAACATAAAAATAAATGATTTACATAGATACTATCAAACAACCCAGATCAAAAGCCAGCAATGGAACGAGTTCTTCGGCCTAGTTTGTTGACAATGACAATGGGTCCCCCCGTAGGCCATTGCTTTTACAATGACAAGCTAGCTTAAACATTATGTATCTAGCATTATCACAGCAAAATTGGAGTGTTGCCAACAAGCGTATGAATCTATGGATAAAAGTAAAATTTCATGGAGCTTCTAAAAGTCATCTACAGAGAAGCAAACAAACAAATCTTTGAGTCTTGATTGAGGTGTTCGCACCTTATATAATCCCCCTAATGGCATCTACTGGTTACTGATGAGAGACACTATGGGAGCAGCTTATCCCTGCCCCAGAATGGTGTCAACCTGATGTTTTTGTTAAAATATTGAATTCTTTAAAGAAAAAAAAAATTGTCACTTGCTGAGAAAATTTTCTTTTTATAGTATAGATAACACTAGATATGAAAGTTGGAGGAAAGAAAGAACTAGAGCTATCAAGGTGGTTGATTTGTTTAAACTCATTTGGCTATGATTTTTTCAGCAATTTTAATATTATTTTAACAATTTATATGAATAATATTTTATATAAATATTTTAAAAAATTATTAAAAAGGTTAAACTTAAATATAATTTTTTATAGAAAAATTTTATATATAATTATTTATATTTGTATTATCAGATTCACCAATTAAAATATGATAAATATATAATTCTTTAATAATAATATGCCAAATATATAATTTTTATACATAATTGTATTATTTTTAATTAAACTATATATTTATCATATAATTATTAAAAATTATATACTTATGATCTTTTAATTAAAAAACATAATAATAAGGATATAAATAATCCAATCATATATTATTAAACTAAAAATATATATCTTTTATATTTTAATAAAAAAAATTTAATAATAAAAATATAAAAATTAGTATTATATAGCTTGGCTTGATTGTCTTTTCAATCCATTAATTTATAATAAGAGGTAGGAGAATAAAAGAAAAATTAAAATAATTAAAAAATATATATTATATTTTTATAATCATTATTTAATAATAAAAAGTTTTAAAATAAAAATATGATAATCTTTTTTATTTATAAAATTATTTTTATTTTTATTTTTATGTACTAAAATGGCCAATTAAAGCATATTTCTTTTGTTTTGTAATTTATTATTTTTTCTCCAACGTCAAAAGCGCCAAGAAAAAGAAGGTAAATAAAAACAGAAAACATTTGGAAAAGCTCTTCTCCCAGTCTATATGCGCCTGCTATTTGTTTATTTCAGATGCAGAATTGAAACAAATAACGCTTCGGAGTTCTGAGTTTTTGCGAAATGAGAGGAGTTATACGACGGAGCAGGTTGAATAGCTGCTGATTCAGCGAGTTATGTCTGGGGTTTTTTTGGTTCTTTGTTGATTCTACGAGTCAGGGTGGGAAAAACCTCCAAGGGTTTTAGAACATGAGGAATTGTACTACGTGCGAGGTTAATTGGAGCTAACAACTCATATTGGGTGAGTATCTCATCATCACTCATGCTTAATTTTCTGATTGCAAGATTATCTTCGTCACTGCCATCCGGGAGGAAGACCCAACTGGGTCTTCTCCATCACAATGCTTCCCACATTTTCAATTCGTTTTCTTCTGTTGTGAAATTATCTCAATCAAATGAATCGTTCACAGTTTCTTATCTTATGAACTCATGTGGCTTGTCCGCCAAAGTAGCTATTCAAGTATCCAAAAAGGTTAATTTGAAAGTCCCAGCTAATCCCGACTCCGTGCTTAATCTTTTCAGGAGCTACGGCTTCTCAGAAACCCAGATATCCAAATTAGTAAAAAGGCATGCACGAGTGCTTTCAACAAACGCTGAGAAGACCCTTTTGCCCAAGCTACGGTTTTTCCAGTCTATAGGGTTTTCAGGTTCTGAACTCCCAGAACTCCTCATTTATAACCCTAGATTCCTAGCCTCGAGCTTAAAGAAAAGTATACTCCCCCGTTATGATGTCATTAAGAGTCTACTTGGTGACGATAGGAAAGTTTGTAAGGCTTTAAAACGCTCACCATGGAGTTTTGTCCGCCAGGATGTATCGAATGTAGTTCCAAACGTAAAGGTTTTGAGAGAACATGGAGTGCCTCAATCTTCTGTCTCTCTATTGGTAACTAATTTTGCAAATGTAGCATTTATGAAGCCTGCAGAGTTTGTTGAGCATGTCAAGTTTGCTAAAAAAACAGGAATTGAACCTTCTAAGGCTACTTTCATCCATGCAATTTATGTGTTAGCAGTAACAAAGAAATCATCTTGGGAGTCAAAGCTGGATGTGTTTGAGAGGTGCGGGTGGTGCAGGGATGTCACTCTTTCAGTATTCAGGAAATATCCATATTGCATGACACTGTCGGAGGAGAAAATCACTAACTCAATGAAGTTTCTTGTGGATGAAATGGGTTTGTCATTGGAAGATATAGCTCGATGCCCAGCATTTCTTGGCTATAACTTGAAGCAGAGGATTATTCCTAGATGCTCAGTAGTAAAACTTCTGAAAATGAAGGGTTTGATGAAAAGTGATATGTCCTTATACTACTTCATCGCAATCAGTGAAAAAAAATTTCTGGATAAATTTGTCATCAGATTTCAGAAAAGTGTTCCTCAGCTACTTAAAATCTATGGTGGTGATTTCGGACCTTTACCTGAAATTCAGACCTAGGTAGTTTCAAAGAGGGTATGATTGTCAATTTATGACTTACTTGTTTAATATAATTATTAAGCTGTTCTGCTTCAAGTCTTACCCTAATTGATATCTTTCAATGTTGTGGTAGCTCAATTTGAACTTTTAATATGTAGGATATTGCTTTCTGTTTAATTACCCATGTGAAGGTTATGAAGTGATTTTCTTGTTATCATAATTCTAGAAAAAAGTCGTCTCGTTAATTATGTTATATGTTTATAACTTTTACTGGCATCTCTGTTCTGGACGTGGGTTCTTTTTGGTTCTGTTAGGTCTCCAAAATATTGTAATATACACATATATATGTGAGGCTGAAGGTGCCTTATGTTGTTACTAAGGGAGAGAAAACATGCACTGAGAAAATTTGCTGTCAAATTAACCTGCTGAATTTTAGTTTAATCTTTTTAATGGTTTTTGGACAATTTTAAATTCTTTTAACAAGTGTTTCTGGAGAAGAAAAAGGAGCCAACGTATAGCATTCGAGAATAAACGAGGGCCGTAAGAGTACGCTTATTGAGAGGATAGGATTGTGGTAACAGTATTACCTTTCCCAGGACTCTGGTTGACTCCAGTTGGTCCATAATGTGGAGCTTCCATCTGTTGGTTTTGATTTTTTCTACCCATTTAGTAGAGTTTTGACTGGTGCACCTCTGAAGCTTGTGTGGCAAAGTGAGTTCTTTGCTTAATGCCAAAGGAATAAAATTTCTATATATATATATATATATATATATAACTAGATATTCTGGTGTGAAGAAATTTGGTCACTTATTCCCATTTTTAGTGGGTGAGGATAAATTTATGGGTGCTGTATTATGATTATCCCTATGTGTCTTGCTAGAACTATTCTAATATTTTTCATCTAAAGCAGCTTCTGATTTATCTCTAATTTCAAGTAAACTTACTGTGATATTATCCATTATCTAATGATCTTGAATCAGTAAAGTTTGAATTTTTTTTTTTTGTACTTGATTTTGATTTTAGAGTTGAGTAACATGTAATTTCTTTCATAATTTGACTACAGAGTTTTATCTGTTTTGGTGTTATTGGAAATAAATAAGTTGTCAAGTGGTGTATGTCCGTATGTGTTGCTGAACCAGTCTTCATTGTTATTATGATGCATTTTCTCTTTCTGGTGTCCTTATTGGAATGGAATCTGTTGACAATGAAAATGGTTCCTCTTGGGCCATTGCTGTTTCAATGACTACATGGCTTAACGAGAACCAGGATCTTCTCTAGTCCAGGAGATGATCCCACCGGAGAGGATCCTGCATATCTCTTTCTCTCTCTCCAACGGATTCTCTCCTGAACCGTTGGCACTTAACCATTATGTGTCTTGGATTGTTGCCAACAAGCATTTGAATCTGTGGTTAAAAGTCGATTTTCACTGAGCTTCTAAAAAAAATCTATGGAGAAGCAAACAAACAAATCTTAGTCCTGGTCTTTGATTGAGGTGTTCATACCTTATATAATCACCCTAATGGCATCTACTGGTATTGGTTACTGATGGGAGACACTCTTGGAGCTGCTTATCTCAGAATGGTGTCAACTTGATGTTTCTGTTTTTTTTTTTTTTGGGTAGTTTTATTTTCTTGGACTTTTGCCTCTCTGTCTTACCTAGGAAATAAAAGGTTTCTCTACTTTTTAATTTAAAAAAATAAAATATTGAATTTTCTTTTAAAAAAATTGTCACTAGTTGAAAAAATTTTCATTTACACACTAAATATGAAAGTGGAAAGGAAAAAAGGACCATAAAATAGTTTTAAAAAAAAAGTATAGATAATTAAAAATAGCAGGTGACTGTTTCTTTTTCCCTCCTTTTCAAAAGTTCGGAGATTTATTTTATTCGAATGAAAAGAAGATAAAATTTATTGACAAGAACTTCTGGGACGGTTGGAATAACCTAAACTACATCCTTATTTATGTAGGAGCCCAACATTATGGTGAAAGAAAATTTAAAACTTTTAAAAGAGTGGAACAAAGGAAAATAGCTTTCCCGATTAAGAGGCCTTGATCTCAAGCCTAAATCCAGGATAATTACGTGTCTTCTTTTAGGAAAAGAGTCTTCAAGAGATCTCTTTTACAACCATGGACTATTTTCAGTGTCTTGCAATGTTGGAACTCGTCATAAAATAAAAAATTGGAAAAGGTTTTGGTTGACCTCTTCTATTCTCAAGTTTTTAGGTCTTCCCCCAATGCTTTCAAAACAAAGGATAGTGTGGACTGAGATCAATCTATTAGTAAAAATTTTACCTATTAAACTCTTTTTTGCAAATTTGATGCCCTTTTGAATTTTCTCATTTTCTAGCACGATAATATATATATATATATATATATATATATATCATCTTGTTCCTCTTTTGCTGTGGTTCATATATGTGTTTGATTATAAAATCACCAATTGAAGCAAGATGGGAGGTTTAGGTGTAGAGGTCGGGATTATAATTAGTGATTATTTCTTGAGATGAGTACCACCATTAGCGAGATGAGGAAAGCCATCGAGGCTAGGAAGGAGTTAATGAAGTCAATTAGGTTGAAGAGATATGGATGACCGGCCTTGCACTAGTCTCAAAATCATGAATCATTTGATATCTAAAATTATTAGGTATAAAAGTAAAAAAAATTGAGAATATGAATGAAATAGATGACAAATATTTCTCATGTTTTTATATAAAAAAGAATAAATGTTATTAAATAATGATAATAAAAATATAATAAATATTACAAAAAAAATTACTTATATTCTTTCCTTTTCTCGTAACCAAATGCCCTTTTAAATGTTAAGGTGAAGGAAACTATGAGTGTTTTTTTTTTTTTGGTGGGGCTGAAAGAGCTATCAATAACCAAACTATAGTGGCCATGTAAAACAGTTAATAGGCACCAATGGAATACAAATTTCTCAATATTTATAACTTGATAGTTTGATGTGAAGAAATTTGATCACTCACTCTCATTGTCGGCAAGTGACGAGAAATTTAATCATACTATTATAATGGTAATAGTTTGCATGATCATAGTTCCTATGTATCTTACTAGAACTATTGTAATATTTTTATGAGAACGAACTTCCAAGATATTTCTTATTTTAAGTGAACTTATTATGACATATTTATTACTTTATCTATTATCTGATGGTATTATGTATATCACTATTTCCACTATCCTCTGTAATGCTTTTGTTTAGAGGATAGGCTTTTTGTAAGAAAATAAAAGGTCCTAAAATTTAGTCGGGTAAACCACTTTTTTTTTAATATAAATTATATGTTCTACAATTACCGGATTCACCCTTATAGGTTGTATATTATTTTATGCTCTCAAGTTCATCCTATTGTCTATCCTAAAAAGATTTTAATCTAATTATTATATATTTTTTATTTATTACTATGAAATTTTTTTGGCCAACATTTATTACTATGGCTTGAATCACAATAAAGGTTGGACTTTTATCTTTTCTACTGCATTTTGAATTTTGAGTTTGGTAACATATTATTTCTTTTATAACTAGATGTGAGCTCTATGCAATTGCGTGGGATTCATATAAATTACACGGATAGTTCAAATTAAAAGAAAAAAAAAAGAAAGTAGAAAAAATTAAGAAAAAATAAAAAAGAAAAAATTTGAAAATAAAACTGAGATACATGAATAGTTTAACTATAGTACTTTACAATAACAATAGATTCTCTTTATATATATATATATATATATATATATATATATATATATATATATATATATATATATATATATATAAACACACACACCATTTGTCTACACAGTCCTTTCTATTTTGCTTATTGGAAATAAGTAGTCAACTACTGTATGCTATCAAGTGTTTTTGGACTGGTCTTCCATTGTTAGTATGGAGCATTTCCTCTTTCTGTTGTGAAATATATGTCTCCTTTTTAGCTTGATCTAGAAGCTATTTTTCCACTTTGTTGAGGGATCTTACTATTGCCAACTCCATATTTTTCTAATAAAAATGTAATATATAGAAGAACTGTTCTAGAAGAATCAATTATGCATAGCTGATTTGTAAAAAAATGTCCATATATTAATTTTATAGCTAACACTTAAGAATTGCATTTAATTTTTCTTCATTTAGATGTGGTTGATCACAAATAATTACTGGCTGTAAGGTACATGATAATGGTAGATGCTAGAGTTTTTTTTGGGTCCACAAAGCTAGCAATGGAGTGGGTTATTTGAAATCTTACAGAATTTGCTCACAATGAAAATGGTTCTTCTTTGGCCATTACTTTTGCAGTGATTACTTAGCTTATTTGAAAGTGGCGAAATCATGAAATACTTAGGAGACACTTCCAACGGCCTTGTCAACCAATATTAGTCGCTAACCATTATGTCTCCAGTATTATCACAACAAAAGAAGAGTGTTGCTATGAAGCATATGAATTTGTGGAATGAAATGCTTTCTCCTTGACTTATATCTTAAAGAGGGGTGGATAAAAGTAATAATAATAATAATAATAATAATAATAATAATAATATTTGGTTATGAGTATTATTTTGATATTAAGAGTAGTTGGAGTTTCTCAACTAAGTTGTTCTTATTGTTATCGGATTAAAAACAAGTAATTTACACTATCATTATTTAAAAAAAAAAAAGAAAACTCACAATCACATATGTAAAAGTAGAATATAAATTCTACCATAAATCTGAAAACTCTTATTGGCAACTAATTTCTCTTAAGATTTGAGATAGCATTGAGACTATTATTTCTTTTCTTTTTGGGAGGGGGAATTGCATTTGACGATTTAAGCCCTTAGCTCTATCCATATCCGCACCTTACCCTTACCATTGGCTTGCCCCTAGGGCACATATACTCATTTTAGAAGATTTGCAAAGTTTACTGAATTGGGCTTAATCTTTTATCTTTTTAAAAATGGGAAACTCCCCATCCTTTAGTGTACATTTCAAGTACACTAAATTTGATCCTCACTTTACAAGATTTACACTCGCTCCTCTTATGTGGTGTTATTTCATTTTTAATATAATAATAAATGCAGCTAACTTGATATTAAGCTCCAAATTAAAATTGATTTTATAGAAAGTAAACTAAATGGAACTTTTTATTGCAACATTCATCATATATGAAGGGAGCTTAGTGATATTTTTTAAAACAAGATTGGTATAATGTGTAATTTAGTCAAAATTCAAGGAGATCAATTTTTGGCAAAAGAATCTTTTTTGTCCCAAAAGTGGAGTTAGTTTCAATTTTTCTCAAATGCTTATTTTTGTCAATTTCATCTTATATGTTTATAAAATTACTTATATTTTTCTAAATGTTAATATAACTTTTACTGGCATTGTTGTTCTGAACGGGGTTGTTTTTAGTTCTGTTATACATGTTTTTGAGACTAAAGGTGCCTTTTGTTGATACTCAGGGAGAGGACACATGCATTGAGAAAATTTGCTATCAAATTAACATGTTGAATTTTAGTTTAATCTCTGTAGTGGTTTTTAGACAATTTTTAAATTCTCTTTACAAGTGTTTCTGAAGAAGAAAGAGGAGCCTAATTATAGTAATAGAAATTTGATGAGGTCCTTAAAAGTGTGTTTATTGAGAGGATAGGATTACAGTAATAGTATTACCTTTCCTTGGACTTTGGTTGGCCTCAATAAGTCCATAATTTGGAGCCTTTATCTGTTGATTTTAATTCGTCTACCCTTTTTATACAGAGTTTTGAGTGGTGCACCTCTGAAGCTTTTCTGGCAAAGTGAGTGCTTTGTTTATCTTGTTTTTTCATTCCTTTATTTTTAGGGCAAAGGAATCAATTTTCAAAATATGCAAAACATGATATTCTAATATGAAAGATTTTGCCACTTATTCCCATTTTGAGTGAGTGAGGATGCATTTATGGGTGTTGTATTATGATTGTCCCTATGTATTTTGCTAGAATTATTCTAATACCTTCCTTGTAAAGCAGCTTCTTATTTATCTCTAATTTCAAATGAACTTATTATGAGATTATCCATTATCTAATGATTATTTATTACTTCATCCAGTATCCTTTAAAGTGTGATTGTTTAGAGGATAGACCTTTCTTTGTTTTTTTTTTAAAAAAGGTATATAGTCCTTGAATATAATAGGATAAACCACTTTCTTTTTTCTTATTCTTATATTTTGTTTGTTTGACATATATCTTTTTCACACTCACAAGTTTTCTGTCATTTTATGCTCTTAGGTTCATCCCATTGTCTATGTTTTAAAGATTTCAACCTAACTAAATTTTGATTTATTACTCTGGCTTTAATTAGTAAAGTTTGAATTTTTTTCCCTACTAAATTTTGACTTTAGAATCAAGTAACGTATTATTTCCTTCATAATTTGACTATAGAGTCTTATCTTTTTTGGTTGTTGGAAAAGTAACCAAGCAGTGCATGTTTGTATACTTGTGTTTTTGAACTAGTCTCTATTGTTACTATGGAGCATTTTCTTTCTCTACTATGGAATATATGACTCCTTTTTAGCTTGATTTCAAAGCCATTTTTTCACTTTGTTGAGAAATCTTACTATTGCAAACTCTGTATTACTTACAAATATACATCTAATTCCATTGACGAATTTTAGAATTTGTTGAAGTAAATCACTAATGCAGGATAATATAGAAGGTGTGGATCTAAAAGGAACCAAACTTAATTAAATTATTTTAAGTATTTATTATTAATTTTTTAAATAAAAACATAATGAAAGAATTTTCTTTTAGAAGAGTCAATCATATGTTGTTTAGTTAAAGAAGTTTGTATGTTAATTTTATAACTAATACCTCAAGCTTATACTTGCTCCTTTTAGAAAGGATTGAACATAAACGATTATTGGCCACATAGTATAGGGAAGACAGATGATAGAGTTATTTTATGGTTATTTGACACATAAAATATAAAAATAATATGATTATAAATTTTAAATATAAAAATGATTTTTGTACCTATATTTTAAAAAATAATAAAAAATAATGAGATAGTGAAGCATATGAATATGTTGATGAAAGTAAAATTTGATGGAGCTTCTAAAAATAATCTATAATGAAGCAAGCAAACAAATCTTAGTCTTGATTGAAGTGTTCATCCCTTCCATAATCGCCCTAATGGCGTCTATTGGGTACCCATGGGAGACACCATGGAGCAGGTTACCCGGACCCAGAATGGTGTCAACTTGATATTTTTGTTAAAATATTAAATTCTTGAAAAACAAAATGTGTTACTAGCTGAGGAAAATTTCTTTTTATAGTACAGATGACACTAGATTTGAAAGTTGGAGGAAAGAAAATACTTGAGTTATGATTTGTTTAAACTCATTTGGCTATGACTTTTTCAGTAATTTTAATGTAATTTTATCTAATACTTTATATAAATATTTTATAAAAATATTAAATATTAAATTTAAATACAATTCTTTATAGAAAAACTTTTATATACAATTATTTATATTTTTATTGTCAAATTCTTAAATTAAAATATAACAAGTATATACTTTTTCAATAATAATATGACAAATTTATAATTTTTATAAATAATTGTATTATTTTTAATTAAATCATGTATCTATCATATTATTATTAAAAAATTATATACTTATTATGTTTTAATTGAAAAACATTATAATAAAAGCATAGGCACCGTATATAATTTGAGTCATCCTTTATATCATTGTTATTAATTTTTTTAATAAAAAATAATATATATATATACATATAATTTTTAATAAACCAATCATATACTATTAAATTGAAAAATTATATTATTTTTATATTTTAATTAAAAAATTTAATAACAAAAATATAAAAATTATTATTAAATAGCATGACTAGTCTATGATAAAAGATAAAAAAATGAAAAGAAAATAAATATATATGTATATATATATATTTTTGTAATTATTATTTAATAATATAAATTTTTTAAAATAGAAGTGAGATAATATTTTTTTATTTATAAAATTACCTTTATTTTTATCTTTATTTTTAAGTTTGTGTGTTCTAAAATGGCCAATTAAAGCGTACTTCTTTTGTTTTATAATTTATTATTTTTTCTCCACCGTCAAAAGGACCAAGAAAAAGAAAGTAAATAAAAACACAAAACATTCAGAAAAGCTCTCCTCCCAGTCTATATATGCCTGCTACTTGTTTATTCCTGATGCAGAAATGAAACAAACAACGCTTCGGAGTTCTGAGTTTGTGCAAAATGAGGGGAATTATACGACGGAGGAGGCTGAATAGCCACTGATTCAGCGAGTTATGTCTAGGGTTTTTTTTGGTCTTTGTTGATTCTACGAGTCAGAGTGGGAAAAACCTCCAAGGGTTTTAGAATATGAGGAATTGTACTACGTGCGGGGTTAATTGGAGCTAACAACTCATATTGGGTGAGTATCTCATCATCATTCATGCTTAATTTTCTGATTGCAAGATTATCTTCGTCACTGCCATGCGGGAGGAAGACCCAACTGGGTTTTCTCCATCGCGATGCGTCCCACATTTTCAATTCGTTTTCTTCTGTTGTGAAATTATCTGAATCAAATCAATTAGCACAGAAACAAGAAGTAAATGAATCATTTACAGTTTCTTATCTTATGAACTCATGTGGCTTGTCCGCCAAAGTAGCTATTCAAGTATCCAAAAGGGTTAATTTGAAAGTCCCAGATAATCCCGACTCCGTGCTTACTCTTTTCAGGAGCTACGGTTTCTCGGAAACCCAGATATCCAAATTAGTAGAAAGGCATGCACAAGTGCTTTCAACAAACCCTGAGAAGACCCTTTTGCCTAAGCTACGGTTTTTCCAGTCTATAGGGTTTTCAGGTTCTGAACTCCCAGAACTCCTCATTTATAACCCTAGATTCCTAGCCTCGAGCTTAAAGAAAAGTATACTCCCCCGTTATAATGTCATTAATAGTCTAGTTGGTGACGATAGGAAAGTTTGTAAGGCTTTAAAACGCTCAGGATGGGGTTTTATCTACCAAGATGTAACGAATGTAGTTCCAAACGTAAAGGTTTTGAGAGAACATGGAGTGCCTCAATCTTCTGTCTCTCTACTGGTAACTAATTTTGCAAGTGTAGCATTTATTAAGCCTGCAGAGTTTGTTGAACATGTCAAGTTTGCTAAAAAATCGGGAATTGAACCTTCTAAGGCTACTTTCATCCATGCAATTTATATGTTAGCGGTAACAAAGAAATCATCTTGGGAGTCAAAGTTGGATGTGTTTGAGAGGTGCGGGTGGTCCAGGGATGTCACTCTTTCAGTATTCAGGAAGTATCCATTTTGCATGGCACTGTCGGAGAAAAAAATTACTAACTCAATGAAGTTTCTTGTGGATGAAATGGGTTTGTCATTGGAAGATATAGCTCGATGCCCAGCATTTCTTGGCTATAACTTGAAGCATAGGATTATTCCTAGATGCTCAGTGGTAAAACTTCTGAAAATGAAGGGTTTGATAAACAATGATTTGTCCTTACACTACTTTATCAAAATCAGTGAAAAAGATTTTCTGGATAAATTTGTCATCAGATTTCAGGAAAGTGTTCCTCAGCTACTTAAAATCTATGGTGGTGAATTCAGACCTTTACCTGAAGTTCAGATCTAGGTAGTTTCAAGGAGGGTGTGATTGTCAATTTATGACTTCGTCGTTTAATATAATTACTAAGCTGTTCTGTTTCAAGTTTTACCCTAATTGATATCTTTCAATGTTGTGGTAGCTCAATTTGAACTTTCAATATGTAGGATATTGCTCTCTGTTTAATAACCCATGTGAAGGTTGAGTCAATTTTCTTCTTATCATAATTCTAGAACAAGTCTTCTCGTTACTCACGTCACATGTTTATAACTTTTACTGGCATCTCTGTTCTGGACGTGGGTTTTATTGGTTCTGTTAAGTATCCAAAATATTGTAACATATACATATTTTTGAGGCTGAAGGTGCCTTATATTGTTACTAAGGGAGAGAAAACATGCACTGAGAAAATTTGCTGTCAAATTAACCTGTTGAATTTTAGTTTAATCTTTTTAATGGTTTTTGGACAATTTTAAATTCTCTTAACAAGTGTTTCTGGAGAAGAAAAAGGAGCCAAACGTATAGCATTGGAGAGTAAATGAGGGCCGTAAGAGTGTGCTTATTGAGAGGATAGGATTGTAGTTACAGTATTACCTTTACCAGGACTTTGACTTCAGTTGGTCCATAACATGGAGCTTCCACAGGTTTTGATTTTTTTTTTTTTTTTTTTACCCATTTAGTAGAGTTTTGGGTGGTGCACCTCTGAAGCTTCTTGGGCAGAGTGAGTTCTTTGCTATCTTATTTTTTAACTTATGTTTATTAACGCCGAAGGAATAAAATTTCTAAATATATATATATTACTTGATATTCTGATATCAAGAAATTTGGCCACTTATTCCCATTTCTAGTGGGTGAGGATAAATTTATCGGTGCTGTATTATGATGTGTCATGGTAGAACTATTCTAATACTTTTCATGTAAAGCAGCTTCTGATTTATCTCTAATTTCAAGTATACTTACTGTGACATTATCCATTATCTAATGATCTTGAATCGGTAAGGTTTGATTTTTTTTTTTCCTACTTAATTTTGACTTTAGAGTTGTGTAACATGTAATTTCTTTCATAATTTGACTATTCTTATCTTTTTTGGTTATTGGAAATAAATAAGCTGTCAAGTGGTGTATGTCTGTAAGTGTTTCTGAACCAGTCTTTATTGTTACTATGGGGCATTTTTTTCTCTGTTGTCTTTATTGGAATGGAGTCTGATGACAATGAAAATGGTTCGTCTTGGGCCATGCTTTTACAATGACTACATGGCTTAACCAGAACCAGGATCCTCTCCGGTTCAGGAGAGGGTTCCACTGGAGAAGACTCAGTGAGAGAGAAAAAGAGATATGGCCATACCCTCTCGTCTCTTTCTCTCTTTCCAACGGATTTTTTCCTGAACTGTTGGCACTTAACCATTGTGTCTTGGGTTGTGGCCAACAGGCAAATGAATCTGTGGATAAAAGTCGATTTTGACTGAGCTTCTTTGAAAAAAAAAAAAAATCTATAGAGAAGCAAACAAACAAATCTTAGTCTCAGTCTTGATTGAGGTGTTCATACTTCATATCTTATATAATCACCCCAATGGCATCTACTGGTATTGGTTACTGATGGGAGACACCATTGGAGCTTCTTATCTCAGAATGGCGTCAACTTGATGTTTCTGTTTTTCTTTTCCTTTTTCCTTGTATTTTTATTTCCTTGGACTTTTGCCTGTGTCTTATCCCAGAAAAAAAAGGTTTCTCCACTTCTTAATGAAAAAATAAAATAAAATATTGAATTTCTTAAAAAAATTGTCACTGGTTGAAGAAATTTTCATTTATATGGTAGTGTATATAACACTAAATATGAAAGTTGAAAGCAAAAAAGGACCATAAAATAGTAAAATGAAAAATGTATAGATTATTAAAGATAGCAGGTGACTGTTTCTTTTTTTCCTTTTTTTTTTCTCCGAAAGTTAGGGGATTTATTTTATTCAAATGAAAAGAAGATAAAACTTCTTGACAACAACTTCTGGGACTGTTGGAATAAGCTAAACTACATCCGTATTTATAAAGGAGCCCATATTATGGTGAAAGAAATTTAGAAGAGTAGAACAAAGGAAAATAACTTTGCTGACTAACAAGGCCTTCATCTCAAGTTTAAATCTAAGGAGAATTTCATGTCTTCTATTGGGAAAAGAATCTTTTCGCGATCAAGAGATCTCTTTTACAACAATGGACCATTTTCAGTGTCTTGCAATGCTCGAACTCATCATAAAATAAAAAATTGAAAAAGGTTTTGGTCGACCTCTTCACAAAAGCTTTCAAAACAAGGGAGGAGAATGTGGACTGAGATCGATCTGTTAGTAAAAAGCTCACCTATTAAACTCTTTTTGCAGTCTTGACGCCCTTTTGAATTTTCTCATTTCCCAGGACGATAATATTTTTTTTTTCTTTCTTGTCCCTCTTGATTGGAATCCAATTGGTGAAGTTTTTTTGTTAATAGATAGAGGATTTAGGGCCCGTTTGGTTTAGGTGAAAACAAAGGAGGAAAAAGAAAAGGTGAAGGAAAGGAAGGGAAAATTATAAATTTATCTTTATAATCATTATTCAATTATTATTTAATACTCTTTAATAATAATTATTTAATTATTAAAAGTAAATATATTATAGGTATTTTTTATTTACAAAATTATTTTTTACTTTCTATTTCTATTTTCATCTTAACTTTCCATTTATTAAATGGGTTCTAGCTGTGGTTCATATATTTGTTTGATCATAAAATCGCCGATTGAAGCAACATGGGAGGTTTAGGTGTAAAGGTTGCAATTATAATTAGTGATTATTTCCTCAGATGAGTACTGCCATTAGCGAGATGAGGAAAGCCATCGAGGCTAGGAAGGAACTAATGAAGTTGATTAGGTTGAAGAGACATGGATGACAGGCCTTGCACTAGTCAGTGGGTATGAAAATAAAAAGGAAATAAAAATGTGAATGAAATAGATAACAAATGTTTCTCATGTTTTTGCATACAAAAAATACTATTAAATAATAATAAAGATATAATAAATATTACAAAACAGATTATTTTTATTTTTATTTTCTTTTTCCTCTCACAACCAAAAACCTCCTTAGATGCTAAAGAGGGGGAGACCTTGAGTTTTTTTTTTTTGGGAGGGGAAGAACTATCAATAATCAAACTATGATAGACATGAAAAGTAGTTAATAGACACAAACAATAACAAGTCTTTTCTTATTAAAAAAGGTCGGCTATATAAATTAAATGATGCCATATAATTTTATTATAAATAATGTTTATAGATAAACCATTTACCTTTAAATATTTCTTAATGATTTCATTTATAATCTTTAAAAGCAGTTAATAAACACCAATGGAATAAAATTTCTCAATATGCATAACTTGATAGTCTGAGGGGGAGGGAAAAAACTATCAATAACCAAACTATGGTAGCCATGTAAAGCAGTTAATAGACACCAATGGAATAAAATTTCTTAATATGCATAACTTGATAGTTTGATGTGAAGAAATTTGATCACTCTTTCTCATTGTCAGTGAGTGACCAGAAATTTAATGGTACTGGTATAACTGCAATAGTTAGCAGGTCATCATTCTTAAGTATCTTGTTAGAACTTTTGTAATATTTTTCATGAGAACCAACTTCTGAGATATTTCTTATTTTAAGTGAACTTATTGTGACATTTGTTACTTTATCTATTATCTAATGGTAATATATATTACTATTTTCATTATCTTCTAAAATGCTTTTGTTGAGACGATACACTTTTTTTTTTTTAAATAGAAGGTCCCAAAATTCAATCTGGTAAACCATTTTTTTTATTATATATGTTCTGCAATTACCGTATTCACCCTTACATGTTTTATATTATTTTATGTTCTCTGTTTCATCCCACTATCTATCCTAGAAAGATTTTAATCTAATTATTATATATTTTTTATTTATTACTATGAAATTTTTTTGGCCAACATTATTACTATGACTTGAATTACAATAAAGTTTGGACTCTATCTTTTCTACTGCAATTTGAGTTTGGTAGCATATTATTCTTTTCATATCTAAATGTGGGCTCTATACAATTGTATAGGACCCATGTTAATTACATGGATAGTTTAAATTTAAAAAAAAAAAAGTAAAACAAATTTAGAAAAAAATAAAAGGAAAAAATTTGAAAAAAAAAGGTGAAATCCATCAATAGTTTGGCTACAATATTTTACAATGATAATAGATTCTCCTCACACACACACACACACACACACATCTTTTTATTGGAAGTAGTCAACTACTATATGTTGGTGTTTTTGAACTGTTCTCTTATTGTTAGTATGGATCATTTCCTCTTTCCTTTGTGAAATGTAAGTCTCCTTTTAGCCTTATCTAGAAGCTAATTTTCCACTTTGTTGAGGAATCTTACTATTGCCCACTCTATAGTATTCACAAATATATCCATCTGATATATAATTCTAGAAAAAAAACTGTTGACAAACTTAGTTTAGAATTCCTTGAAGTAAATCACTCATGCAAAATATTGGAGAAGATTTTAATTTGAAAGGATAAAATTTAGATGGTCCTTAGATATTTGTTATGAGTTTTTCTAATAAAAATATAATACATACACAGAAGAACTGTTTTAAAAGAATCAATTTTGTGTGCTGATTTGTTAAAAATATCTATATGTTAACTTCATAACTAATACTTAAAAATTGTATTTAAATTTTCTCAATTTAAATATGGCTGATCACAAATCATTATTTGCTATAAGGTATATACTGATGGTAGATACTAGAACTTTTTTTTTTTTTTACACAAAGCCTGCATTAGAGTGGGTTATTTGGAATGTTATAGAATTTGCTCACAAAGAAAATGGTTCTTCTTTGGCCGTTACTTTTACAGTGATTACTTGGTTTATTTGGAAGTGGCGAAATCATGAAATGCTTTCTCCTTGATGTATCTTAAAAAGGGGCAGATAAAAGTATATTTAATATTAGTATTATTATTATTTTTTTTTTGTTATGAGTATTGTTTTGATACTAAGAGTAGTTGGAGTTTTTCAATAATTTGTCTCTATTGTTATCTAATTAAAAACAAGTAGTTTACACTATCATTATTTGAAAAAAAAAAAAGCGCAATCACATCTATAAAAATTGATATAAATTCCACCACAAGTAAGAAGACTTTCATAGGCAACTAATTTTTTTGGAGATTTGAGATAGCACCGAGATTATTATTTCTTTTTTCTTTTTGGATGCATTTAGTGGTTTGAACCTTTAGCCCTATCCATATCTACACCCTAACCTTATCATTAGCTTATCCCTAATGCACAGATCTTCACCTCAAAAGGATTGAAAATTTGACTAAAGGGGGCCTAATTTCTTATTTTTTTAAATTAAAAACTCCCCTTCCGTGCACTTTAGGCACATTTGAATATTGTTTCATTTTTAATATAATAAAAAATGCAACTAAGTTGATATTAGACTTTAAAAGAAAATTGATTTTGTTGATATTGCGTAGAATCAAATATGAAGTGACCTTAGTGATATTTTTAAAACAAAACTGGTATAATGTGTAATTTAGTCAAAGTTTAAGGAGATTGATTTTTGGCAAAAGAATCTTTTTTGCCCCAAAAATAGAGTTAGTTCCAAATTTGTCTTAAATGTTTATTTTTGTGTCAATTTTATTTTACATATTTGTAAAATTTCTCAATATTTTTCTAAATACTAATATCATCCAATTATTTAGTGAATTAGATTATCAATTTTTCACATAGCTCGACAAATAAAGCCACATCAACTAATCTAGTTAGGAATGCTAAGAAAATACACTTATAGCTACAAAAAATGTTTCAATTAGATTAGGTTACGAATAGAAAAATTAAAACAACGACACGTAGGGGCTACGTTGATAAGATTAACTAATATAATATCCATGAACATAAAGTAATATCCATCTCTGCATTTTGACCATATGGCCACATATAAATCAATTCCTTTAAGCAATTAGAAGCCATTAGCATTTAAGAAAACATTGAGATTGTAATGTATGATAAAATTAACACACACACACATATGGGACGAAATTGAAATTGACCTCAAATTTTAAAAAAGAAAAAGATGCTTTTATTTTATTTTTGTTTAGACTAATGTTCTTTTTAGTATATCATAATAACTTTTTAGGTAAATTACTCTTCCTTTTTAAGAGGGATGCAAAAATTATTCAATTTTTTTCTATATTTTGAGAAATTGTACTCCCCTTTCCAAAATTAAAAGATACACATACTTATTTACCTTGTAACAAAAGATAAATTATAATTAAAATACTCTTATATGTATTTTATTTATATAATATAATAATGATTAAATAATTCAATTTTTTAAAAATTTAGCAAATTATAAAATGATTTGATAAAAATTAAATAATTATTAAAAACATAGCATTTACAAAATAGCCTCTTTAAATTAATTAATAAATAATAATAATTAATAATGCTTTTCTTTCAACAATAACATATGTGTGAAATATATATTAATAAGTGTAAATATTGTTATAAATTTAATAATACAAAATAAATAATATTATTGAAAATTTTAAAATATATTTTTATAAAAAATTAATATTATTTTCAAAAGATTGTTGATCATCTTAAGTGAATCACAATGGTAAAATACAGTGCTTGATGATCCAAATTTCTGTGTCTATGTTTGTGTGATGCAATTCAATGGTGACTTGCCTCTGTAGGAGAAATTTTTGCATACACTTAATTAACTACATTATTTGTACATTAACTAATAAAATAGAGTAAAATTATATAATACATTTCACATAATAGCAATATTATAGTGAGTAATTAGAGTGTGAATCTTATATAGTGCTCCAATTATATGATAGTAAAATAATATGTAATAGAATGTGAAACCTAATTATATTTTATTAGTAAATAAATCTTATTTTGTTTAATTTAAACTTTTTTCAAAAAAATAAATGATGCTGCACTTGCGATCACAGAAAAATTAGCTTCCTTCTCTCATATCATCTTGGTGTTATTCTATCCTTCATTCATTGTTTATATTAGATGGAGAAATGAAAGCATATAGCTTTGGAGTTTTGAGTTTGTGCAAAATGAGAGGAATCATACCATGAAGTAGGTTGAATCACAACTAATTCAACGAGTTGTGTCTGCATTTTTTGTTTATTCTTTATTGATTTTTCTAGCTAAGGTAAGAAAAACCTCAAAGAGCCTTAGAATATGAGGAATTATATTACGTGCAATGTTAATTGGAGCTAACAACTCAAATTGTGTGAGTATCTTATTGCCATTCATGCTTAATTTTCTCACTTCTAGATTATCTTTTTTAGTGCCATGCAAGACAAAGACCTAACTCAGTTTTCTCCATCATAATGCTTCCTACATTTTTAATTCATTTTCTTCAGTTGTGAAATTGTTTGAACCAAATCAACAAACATAGAAACAAGTAGGAAATGAATCATTTATAGTTTCTTATCTCATGAAATCATGTGGCTTGCCCACCAAAGTAGTTATTGAAGCATCCAAAAGGGTTAATTTGAAAGGCTAGATAATCCCAACTCAATGGTTAATCTTTTAATGAGTTATAGTTTCTTAAAGAAACCTAGATATCTAAATTAGTGGAAAACCATCCACCAATGCTTTTGACAAAACCTAAGAAAACCCTTTTGCCCAAGCTAATGCTTTTCCAATCTATAGGGTTTCTAAGGTTTGAACTCTCGAAACTTGTCATTTCTAATTGCATGCGCCTAACTTGGAGCTTAAAGGAATAAATAGTCCTTGGTTATGATGCTTTTTACAGTGTGCTTAATGGTGATAAGAAAGTTTATATGGCCATAAAATGCTCAAGAGTTTATTTTTTGTACAATGGTATTATGAATCTTGTGCTAAACATAAAAGTTTTGAGAGAAGAAAGAATGTTTCAATCTTCTATCTCTCAACTGTCAAGTAGGTCTACAACTACAACATTTATGAAATATGCAATGTTTGATGAATATGTCAAGTTTATTAAGGAAATATGAATCAAACCTATTAAGGCTAGTTTCATTCAAGCAATTATTATTGTAGCAAATATGAAGAAATTAACATGGGAGTTGAAATTAAAAGGCTTTATCCCTTGTTATTTATAATTTGTAAAATACATTTAAAAATTTTTGGCTAAAATTGTAAAATGACTCTAAAAAAATATTTCTTTTCACTTTGATCCCTATTTTAAAAAAAAACATATTTATTCTCATGGTGTCAGTTTGAGCTAGATTAACTGGCATGGCTAACCTAATGCTCAGCTTGATCCTAACTATACTTTTTTTTTATTAGTTTAGCCCAACTCAACTTGGCTTGGTAGCATTGGGTAAGATAAACACCTATATTGGAAAAAAGATAGACATAAGATGTGAGATTTAAAACTAAAAAAGAGAAAGTGAAATTGTATGGTGCTCACACCTTAGTCTATCTTTCTTCAACCTGATGATATTCTATTTGCATGCTAAAATGAGAGATTTGAATTGAAAATTTTGGTCCTCTTTTCCTTTACCATCTAGCTTTGAAGAAAACAAAAATCGATATTTTGAAAAGATGGTATGATGCATGCTTTCTTATTTTATTCCATTCTTTTATTTTTTTTTAAATTTTCTTTTCATTATTTTTCTTTTAATTTCATTCATTTTCATCTATTCAAACACATCTCTCTCAATGTGCTATCAACTTTCTTTAGGTCCTATTTGGTATAATGGGAAAAGAAAAGGGGAATGGGAGAGGGGAAGGAAATCTTGAATTTGACATGTTTGGTGGGACATATTCCCTCTGCCTTAGTAGATCTAATTCATAAATATCATAAAGTGCTTTCCTCAATGGATCTGATGGAAAGCTAGCTGAATCATGGGAGAAGACGGATTCAGATCCTCTCCTATAACTATCTCTTGTGCTCTCTCTCGTAGCTAATCCTAGCTGTTAGTCTCATCTAACAGCTTAAAAAAAGCCAAGTTGCTTTAAAAAGTAAAAGGTGTGCATCTTTTTCTTTTCTTCGACAAAGTTGTGTCTCTTTCCCATCGATGCATTTCATCTTCTTCTTCCCACAAATGACGGTAGCAACGTCTCCTAAATCTAATTCCTGTCTTCTTCTTCATATTCCTTTTTGTAGGGAGAAAGGTAGTGGCATCTTATAATGCAACGATGGTCAGCAAACAAATGGAGATGCTACATCCCCAAGTCACCTTCTTCGGTAAGTGTATAGAAATTACTATCTGTCAAAATTGCATATAGATAGGGATTTATCTTAAAAAATGCTTGGTTATTGGATTGAAATGTGTAGTAGATTACAGTATATTATTTTATGCTTTTAGGTTCATCCCATTGTATATCCTAAAAAGATTTTAATCTAATTATTATATATTTTTAATTTATTACTATGAAAATTTTTTAGCCAACATTTGTTACTATGACTTGAATCACAATAAAGTTTGAATTTTGAGTTCGGTAACATATTATTTATTTCATAACTAGATATGGGTTCTATGCAATTGCATGATACCCATGTAATTACATAGATAATTTAAATTTAAAAAAAGAAAGTAGAAAATTTAAAAAAAAAAAATAAAAGGAAAAAATTTGAAAAAAGAAAAAAAAGTGAAATCCATGAATATTTTAACAACAGTATTTTACAATAATAATAGATTCTCCTTTCACGCACACGATTTTTCTGCATAGTCCTTTTTATTTTGCTTATTGGAAATAAGTAGTCAACTACTGTAACTGGCCTTCTATTGTTAGTATGCGGCATTTCTCTTTCTATTGTGAAATATATGTCTCCTTTTTAGCTTGATCTAGAAGCTATTTTTCCACTTTGTTGAGGAATCTTATTATTGCCAACTCTATAGTGTTCACAAATATATATATATATATATATATATATATATATATATATATATATATATATATATCTCTCATTTATGATTCTAGAAAAAGACCGTGGACAAACTTAATTTAGAATTCCTTAAAGTAAATCACATGTGCAGAATATTGGAGAATATTTTTATTTAAAAGGGATAAATTTTAAGTAAAGTTCTTTAGATATTTGTTATGAGTTATTTCAATAAAAATATAATATACAAAAGAACTGCTTTAAAAGAATCAATTATGTGTAACTGATTTGTAAAAAATGTCCATATATTAACTTTATGATTAACACTTAAAAATTGTATTTAAATTTTCACCATTTAGATGTGGTTGATCACAAATCATTATTCGCTATAAGGTATATGATGATGGTAGATGCTAGAACTTCTTTTTTTCTTCCACAAAGCTAGCAATATTGGAGTGAGTTATTTGGAATCTTACATAATTTTCCACTTTGGCTATTACTTTTATAGTGATTACTTGGCTTATTTGGAAGTGGTGAAATCATGAAGTACTGAGGAGACACTTCCAAAGGCCTTCTCAACCAGTAGTAGTCACTAACAATTATGTCTCCTGCATGATCATCGCAAAAGAATAGTGTTGCTATCAAGCATATAAATTTGTGGAATGAAATGCTTTCTCTTCGACCTATCTTAAGGAGGGTTGGATAAAAGTATATTTAATATCAGTATTATTATTAAAAACATATATTTTTGGTTATGAGTATTATTTTGATATTAAGAGTCGTTGGAGTTTCTTAACTAATTTGTCTTTATTGTTATCAAATTAAAAATAAGTAATTCACACTATTATTATAAAACAATAAAGAAAACTCACAATTACAACTATGAAAATTGATATAAGTTCTGCCACAAGTAAAAAGATTCTGCAACTAATTTCTTTCGAGATTTTAGATAGTACTTAGATAATTATTATTATTTTTTTCTTTTTGATGCATTAGATGATTTGAGCCCTTAGCCCTATTTATGTCTACACCCTACCCTTACCATTGGGTTACCTTTAGTGCATGGATCTCCACTTCAAAATTTTTATTTATGAAGTTTGCTGAAGTAAGCTTAATTTCTCATTTTTTTTTTTCAAAAATAAAAACCTTCCCTCCTTCAACGTGCAACTAAGTTGATATTATCCTTATGTGATATTATTTCACTAAGTAGGCGCACCGAATTTTATTTTTCACTTTAGATGATTTGCATTTATTATCCTTATGTGATATTATTTCATTTTTAATATAATAATAAATACAACTAAGTTGATATTAAGTTCTAAAACAAAATTAATTTTATTCATAATGTGTAAAAAATAAACTAAATAGAAAGTTTTTTTTTGTAATATTTATCAAATGTAAAAGGAGCTTAGTGATATTTTTAAAACAAAATTGTAAAGTTTAGTCAAAAAATCAAGGAGGTTGATTTTTGGTTAAAGTATCTTTTTTGTCTCAAAAGTTTTGGAATTAGTTTCAATTTTGTCTCAAATATTTATTTTATTTCAATTTCATAATGTCATCCAATTACTTAATGAATTAGCTTATCAATTTTACCCATGGCTCGACAAATGCAGCCACATCAACTAATCTAGTTAGGAATGCTAGGAAGAATGTTTCGATTAGGTTAGGTTACAAATAGAAAAATTAAAATGAAAGAAAGTAAATAATTTATAATTTACTTTAATTTATTATTTTTTCTCCAACGTCAAAAGCACCAAGAAAAAGAAAGTAAATAAGAACACAAGACGTTCGGAATAGCTCTCTTCATCGTCTGGATATGCCTGCTATTTGTTTATTTCAGACGCAGAAATGAAACAAACAGCGCTTCGGAGTTGAGTTTGTGCAAAATGAGAGGAATTATACGACGGTGGAGGCTGAATAGCCGCTGATTCAGCGAGTTATGTCTAGGGTTTTTTTGGTTCTTTGTTGATTCTACGACTCAGAGCGGGAAAAGCCTCCAAGAGTTTTAGAATATGAGGAATTGTACTACGTGCGGGGTTAATTGGAGCTAACAACTCATATTGGGTGAGTATCTCATCATCATTCATGCTTAATTTTCTGATTGCAAGATTATCTTCGTCACTGCCATGCGGGAGGAAGACCCAACTGGGTTTTCTCCGTCGCGATGCGTCCCACATTTTCAATTCGTTTTCTTCTGTTGTGAAATTATCTGAATCAAATCAATCTACACAGAAACAAGAAGGAAATGAATCGTTAACAGTTTCTTATCTTATGAACTCATGCGGCTTGTCTGCCAAAGTAGCTATTCAAGTATCCAAAAGGGTTAATTTGAAAGTCCCAGATAATCCCGACTCCGTGCTTACTCTTTTCAGGAGCTACGGTTTCTCGGAAACCCAGATATCCAAATTAGTAAAAAGGCATGCACGAGTGCTTTCAACAAACGCTGAGAAGACCCTTTTGCCCAAGCTACGGTTTTTCCAGTCTATAGGGTTTTCAGGTTCTGAACTCCCAGAACTCCTCATTTATAACCCTAGATTCCTAGCCTCGAGCTTAAAGAAAAGTATACTCCCCCGTTATGATGTCATTAAGAGTCTACTTGGTGACGATAGGAAAGTTTGTAAGGCTTTAAAACGCTCACCATGGAGTTTTGTCAGCCAAGATGTATCGAATGTAGTTCCAAACGTAAAGGTTTTGAGAGAACATGGAGTGCCTCAATCTTCTGTCTCTCTACTGGTAACTAATTTTGCAAATGTAGCATTTATGAAGCCTGCAGAGTTTGTTGAACATGTCAAGTTTGCTAAAAAAACAGGAATTGAACCTTCTAAGGCTACTTTTATCCAGGCAATTTATGTGTTAGCAGTAACAAAGAAATCATCTTGGGAGTCAAAGCTGGATATGTTTGAGAGGTGCGGGTGGTCCAGGGATGTCACTCTTTCAGTATTCAGGAAGTATCCATATTGCATGGCACTGTCAGAGGAAAAAATCACTAACTCAATGAAGTTTCTTGTGGATGAAATGGGTTTGTCATTGGAAGATATAGCTCGATGCCCAGCATTTCTTGGCTATAACTTGAAGCATAGGATCATTCCTAGATGCTCAGTAGTAAAACTTCTGAAAATGAATGGTTTGGTAAACAATGATTTGTCCTTACACTACTTTATCAGAATCAGTGAAAAAGATTTTCTGGATAAATTTGTCATCAGATTTCAGGAAAGTGTTCCTCAGCTACTTAAAATCTATGGTGGGGAATTCAGACCTTTACCTGATGTTCAGATCTAGGTAGTTTCAAGGAGGGTATGATTGTCAATTTATGACTTCCTTGTTTAATATAATTACTAAGCTGTTCTGCTTCAAGTCTTACCCTAATTGATATCTTTCAATGTTGTGGTAGCTCAATTTGTACTTTAATATGTAGGATATTGCTTTCTGTTTAATAACCCATGTGAAGGTTGAGTCAATTTTCTTTTTATCATAATTCTAGAACAAGTCTTCTAGTTAATTATGTCACGTGTTTATAACTTTTACTGGCATCTCTGTTCTGGACGTGGGTTTTTTTGGCTTCTGTTAGGTATCCAAAATATTGTAACATATACATATTTTTGAGGCTGAAGGTGCCTTATGTTGTTACTAAGGGAGAGAAAACATGCACTGGGAAAATTTGCTGTCAAAGTAACCTGCTGAATTTTAGTTTAATCCTTTTAATGGTTTTTGGACAATTTTAAATTCTCTTAACAAGTGTTTCTGGAAAAGAAAAAGGAGCCAACGTATAGCATTGGAGAATAAATGTGGGCCGTAAGAGTGTGCTTTTTGAGAGGATAGGATTGTAGTAATAATACTTCCTTTCTGTTGGTTTTGATTTTTTTTTTTTTAACCCATTTAGTAGAGTTTTGGGTGGTGCACCTCTGAAGCTTCTTGGGCAGAGTGACTTCTTTGCTATCTTATTTTTAACTTATGTTTATTAACGCCGAAGGAATAAAATTTCTCTATATATATATATAACTTGATATTCTGATATGAAGAAATTTGGCCGGTGAGGTTAAATTTATGGCTGCTGTATTATGATGTGTCATGCTAGAACTATTCTAATACTTTTCATGTAAAGCAGCTTCTGATTTATCTCTAATTTAAAGTGTACTTACTGTGACATTATCCATTATCTAATGATCTTGAATCGGTAAAGTTTGAACTTTTTTTCTGCTTGATTTTCACTTTAGAGTTGAATAACATGTAATTTCTTTCATAATTTGACTGCAGAGTCTTATCTCTTTTGGTTATTGGAAATAAATAAGCTGTCAAGTGGTGTACGTTCGTATGTGTTTCTGAACCAATCTTTATTGTTACTATGGTGCATTTTTTCTTTCTGTTGTCTTTATTGGAATGGAGTCTGATGACAATGAAAATATGACTATATGGCTTAACCAGAACCAGGATCCTCTGCAATTCAGGAGAGGATTCCACTGGAGAAGATTCAGTGAGAGAGAAAAAGAGACATGGCCATACCCTCTTGTCTCTTTCTCTCCAATAGATTCTCTCCTGAACAGTTGGCACTTAACCATTGTGTCTTGGATTGTTGCCAACAGACATATGAATCTGTGGATAAAAGTCGATTTTGACTGAGCTTCTTTAAAAAAAAAAAAAAATCTATAGAGAAGTAAACAAATAAATGCTAGTTTGTCTTGATTGAGGTGCTCATACTTCATACCATATATAATCACCCCAGTGGCATCTACTGGTATTGGTTACTGATGGGAGACACCATTGGAGCTTCTTATCTCAGAATGGTGTCAACTTGATGTTTCTGTTTTTTTTTTTCCTTGTACTTCTATTTCCTTGGACTTTTGCCTCTGTCTTACCCCAGGAAAAAAAAAAAGTTTCTCTACTTTTTAATGAAAACAAATATTGAATTTCTTAAAAAAAAATTGTCACTAGTTGAAGAAATTTTCATTTATATGGTAGTGTATATGACACTAAATATGAAAGTTGAAAGGAAGAAAAGACCATCAAATAGTTTTAAAAAAAATGTATAGATTATTAAAGATAGCAGGTGACTGTTTCATTTTTCTTTTTTCTGTTTTCAAAAGTTAGGGGATTTATTTTGTTCAAATGAAAAGAAGATAAAACTTATTGACGACAACTTCTAGGACTATTGGAATAACCTAAACTACATCCTTATTTATAGAGGAGCCCATATTATGGTGAAAGAAATTTAAAAGAGTAGAACAAAGGAAAATAGCTTTGCTGACTAACTAAGAGGCCTTCATCTCAAGTCTAAATCTAAGGAGAACTTCATGTTTCTTTTGGGAAAAGAATCTTTTCGTGATCAAGAGATCTCTTTTACAACAATGAACTATTTTCAGTGTCTTGCATTGTTCGAACTCAGCATAAAATAAAAAATTGAAAAAGGTTTTGGTTGACCTCTTCAATTCTCAAATATCACAAAAGCTTTCAAAACAAAGAAGGAGAATGTGGACTGAGATCGATCTGTTGGTAAAAATCTCACCTATTAAAGTCTTTCTTGCAGTCTTGATGCCCTTTTGAATTTTCTCATTTTCCAGCACGAAATTTTTTTTTTCTTCTTGCTCCTCTTGATCGAGGATTTAGCTGTGGCTCATATATGTATTTGATCATAAAATCACCCAATTCCTTTAAGCAATTAGAAGCCATTAGTATTTAAGAAGACATGGGGATTGTAATGTAGGATAAAATTAACAGTATATATATATATATATATTTGGTGATCAAATTGAAATTTATCCGAAATTTTTAGGATGAAAAAGATACTTTTATTTTATTTTTGATTTGGACTAATGTTCTTTTTAGTATTTCATAATAACTTCTTGGGTGAATTACACTTCTTCTTTTTTTAATAAGAGATTCAAAAAAATATTCAACTTTTTCCTATATTTTGAAAAATTATACTCTCCCTTTTCCAGAACTAAAAGATGCGTATATTTATTTATCTTGTAACAATAGATAAATTACAATTAAAATATATTTATATCTATTATTTATATAATATAATAATTATTAAATAATTCCTTTTTTAAAATTTAAAAATTATAAAATGATTTGATAAAAAAATAATAAATAATTATTAAAAGCATAACCTTCACAAAATAGCCTCTTTAAAAATTAATTAATAAAAAATAATAATTAACAATATTTTATTTCAACAATAACATATGTGTGAAATATATATTAATAAATACAAGTATTGTCATAAATTTAATAATATAAAATAAATAATATTATAACATTTTCTTAAAGATATCTTTTTATAAAAAATTAATATTATTTTAAAAAAATTATTAATAACCTTAAGTGAATCACAATAGAAAATACAATGCTCAATGAGATTCAAATTTCTTTGTCAAATGTATATCTGATGTAATTCAATGGTGACTATTCTAAGGAATAATTTTTATATATACCTACTATACCACATCATTTATGTACTAATTGGTAAAAAAGAGTCAAATTATGTAATATACTCCATATGATAGTGGTATTATAATAAGTAATAATGTAAATCTTATATAGTACTTCATTTATATGATAATAAAATTGTAAATAGTTGAATGTGAAACTTAATTATATTTTATTAGTAAATAAATATCATTTTATTTGATCTAAAAAAATTTTTATTAGAAAGAAGAAAAATGATGTAACATTCTAAGGCCTTGTAAAAGAGAGATAATTCATTTTCAAATTATGTGTAATATTTATTATGCACTTATAGTTATTACTTAATAATCCTTATTTTTTTATTACTTTTAAAAGTAGGAAATAAAAATTATTTTTTATTTCATCTACCTACTTTATATATATATATATATATATATATATATATATATATATATATATATATATTCTTTTTATATCATCCAACTAAAAAGGATTGTAAGAGTAGGAGTTCTCCCTCAGGGTGGTGATAGAAAAAATTGCTTCCTTTTCCCATGTTGTTTTAGTGTTATTCTATCCTTTGTTTATTGTTTATGTCAAATAGAGAAATGAAAGCATATTGCTTCGAAGTTTTGAGATCATACAATGAAGCAGGTTGAATCACAGTTGATTTAGTGAGTTATGTTTAGGTTTTATTTTTTTCTTCTTTGTTAATTCTATTAGTCAAGGTACGAAAAACCTCAAAGAGCCTCAGAATATGAAAGTGCAATGTGAGCAGTTATACTATGTGCCAGGTTAATTAGAGCTAACAACTCAATTATGTCAATATCTCATCATTATTTATGCTTAATTGTTTGATTGCAAGATAATCTTTGTCACTATTGTGCAAGATAAGGAACCAACTGGGTTTTCACCATTACATGTTTCCCACATTTTTAGTTCGTTTTCTTCAATTGTGAGATTTTTTAAAGCAAATTAACAATAATAGAAACAAGTAGGAAATGAATCATTTATATTCTCTTATCTCATGAAATCATGTGGCTTGTTCACCAAAGTAACTATTGAATTATCCAAAAGGTTTAATTTGAAAGGCTAGATAATCTCAACTTGGTAGTTAATCTTTTAAAGAGTTACGGTTTCTTAGAAACCTAGATATCCAAATTAGTGGAAAACCATCCACCAATGTGTTTGACAAACCTTAAGAAAACCTTTTTGCCCAAGCTAAGGTTTTTTTAGCCCATAAAGTTTTCAAGTTCTAAACTCCTAGAACTTGTCATGTTTAACTACAGACTCCTACCTTAAAGTTTAAAGGAAAATATATTCCTTGGTTACAACATTTTAAAGAGTGTACTTGATAATGATAAGAAAGTGTATATAGCAATAAAACACTGAGGATTTTATTTTCTAAACAATGGGGTTATAAATCTTGTGCTAAACATAAAAGTATTGAGAGAAGAGGGAGTATCTCAAATTTATAAAGCATGCAAATTTTGATGAATATGTCAAATTTATTATGAAGATAGGAATAAAACCTTTTAAGGCTAGTTTCATTCAATCAATTATTGTTACAGCATAGATGAAGAAATCAACATAGAAGTCAAAATCAAAAGGCTTTAAATCTTTGGTTATTTATAATTTGTAAAATATGTTTTAAAATTATTGGATTAAATTGCAAAATGACTTTTAAAAATTATTTATTTTTATTTTGGTCCTTATTTTTTTAAAATATATTTATTTCCATGGCGCTAGATTAGGCCATATTAGTTAAAATGGCTAATCTAGTGGTTGGCTTGACTTGACTATTTTTTTCTTCTTCTTTTTCTCTCACTAGTTTGGCCCATCTTAACTTGGTTGAGTAGCACCATGCTAGATGAACACACTTATTGGAGAGATATAGACATAAGATTTGTGACTTAATATTAAAAGAGAAAGTGGAAATGTATAACATTTACATCGTCAGTATATCTTTATTCACCGTGATGATATTTTATTCTTATACTTATAGGAGATATTCGAATTGAAAATTTGGGTCTTCTTTTCCTTTACCCTTAAATTTTGAAGAAAACAAAAATTAATATTGTGAAGAGATGGTATGATTCATACTTTCTTATTTGATCACATTCTTTTATTTTAAAATCACCTTTTCGTTATTTTTCTTATAATTTCATTTATTTTTATCCATTCAAATGCACCTTTCTTTCAATTTGCTATTAACTTTCTTTAAGTCCTATTTGGTCTAATGAGTAGAGAGAAAGGCAGGAAATCTTGAATTTGGCATGTTTGGTAGGACACATTCCTTCTCCCTTAGTAGAGCCAATTCATTAGTAAGCACTTTGATGGAAAGTTGGATGAATCACAAGAGGAGAAAGTTTTTAGACCATTTTGCCTGCACAAATCTCCTTCTTTGCTTCATCGTTGCTCGATTCGTCAATAGATTCCTCTCTTCTACAGCTATTATCCTATAGATGCATTTCATATCTTTTCATCCATCGATGTTAAAATCCACAAAGAAAAAAGAATCATTATAAACAAATTGATGGAAAAAATTTAACTTATTTAACAAAAAATAATAATAAGGGAATTAGAAGTTTATTCGTTCCTAATGAACCATCTATAAATTGAAGTTTGTTATCGATGACCTTCTTTAAGCTATTTGGGACACTCATGACTTTGTGTGACACTAAGAGACAAAGAAACCTTGGCACAAATTAGAGGATTCCATGTCATTCTTAGAGGACTCAATTGCAAACTCCTTGTAAGCAACCTGAGTAGTCTTGGTGATGGATATCTAGTCATCCACCTTGGAGCTAAAGTTTACAAAGATGAAGATTACCATGTATTTTAAGTTGAACATAGAAGGTTTTAAAAGTTAAGGATTTTTTATTCAGTGGTGAAGCCAAGATTTAGGTTTAATTAAAATAATAATAATTAAAGATACAAAAAGTAAGGAGTACAAAATATTAGGAGTAAGGGGTACAAAATACTAAAACTTATACTCTCTACTTGTAATTTTTTCCAAAATGAAGGAGTGCATATGCCCCATTTCACAGTAATATGGCTCCCTCATTGTTTTCGTTAGTTTTTTTTTTCTATTTCAATTAAAAAATTAATATTTTATAATCTTTTGTACTAGAAATATTTTAGATTTTTGTTCAATTTTTTTCTCATTTTTACATTCTTTTTATATAATTAAACATACAAATTCAACTAAATTTTTATTTTATTTTATACCTTACTAAATTATAATATTTAGAGTCAAAATATATGTTTTTCTCTTATTATTTTTTTATTTTTATTTACATCAAATTCTACCAGTGTGGCAATCGTTCCTAAATTGATTGAATTTAGCATTATTAGAGAATATTTGAGAACCATAGTAATAAAATACTTTGCTCGTCCATTCGATTAGATTCAAACTTCCCTGTGTCTGATGCAATTCCATGGAGCCTAACTCAGAATAACAAAAAGGGAGAAATATACAGTGTAATTGTAAATAGTCATAGAAAAGCTTGCTTCCTTCTCTTGTATTGTCTCGGTGGTATTCCATTCTTCGTTCGTCGTTTATTTCAAGTGCAAAAACAAAAGTATAACACTTTGGAGTTCTGAGTTTGTGAAGAATTGGAGGAATTATATAATGAAGCGAATTGAATTGCAGTTGATTGAGCAAGTTACATCTAGGTTTTTTGTTCTTTGTTGATTCTACGATTCAGAGTAAGAAAACCCTCCAATAGCTAGAATACAAAAGAAAAATTTTAAGAATTGGACTATTCGTAGATTAATTGGAGCTGAAGATTCATATTGGGTGAGTTTCTCATCATCATTCATGCTAACTTTTCTGATTGCAAGATTATCTTTGTCACTGCCATGCTGGACGAGAACTCGATTAGGGTTTCACCCCTTACAATGCTTCCCACATTTTCAATTTGTTTTCTTTGGTAGTGAAATTATCTGAATCAAATCAACCAAAACAAAATCAAGAAGGAAATCAATCATTTACAGTTTTTTACCTCATGAACTCATGTGGCATGTCTGCTGAAGTTGCTAACAAAGTTTTTAAAGGGGTTAAATTGAAAGACCCAGATAAACCCAACTCGATATGTAATTTTTTCAGGAGCTACAGATTCTCAAATACACAGATATCTAAAATTGTGAAAAACTATCCACAAGTGCTTCTGGCAAAGCTTGATAAGACTTTTTTACCCAAGCTAAGGTTTATCCAATCTATAAGGTTTTCAGATTTTGAAACCCTAGAACTCTTCACTCATAACTTTGTATTCCTAACTTGGAGCTTAAAGAAATGTATAATCCCCCGTTATGAGGCCCTTAAGAATGTACTTGATGACGACTGGAAAGTAAAGATGACTTTAAAGTGCTTATGATGGGATGTTTTCTACGATGATGTAATGAATATAGTTCCAAATATAAAGGTTTTGAGAGATCAAGGAGTGCCTCAATCTTCTGTCCTTCTACTGTAAACTAAATTTGCAAGTGTAGCATTTATGAATCAGCCAAAGTTTGTAGAATATGTCAAGATTGTCAAGGAAACGGGAATCAAACCTTTCAAGGTTATGTTCATTCAAGCATTGATAGTTTTAGCATAGATGAAGAAATTAACTTAGAAGTCGAAACTGGATATCTTCGAGAGGTGCAATTGGTCCCGGGATGTCGCACTTTTAGCATTCAGTAAATTTCCAAATTGCATGCTTATGTCAAAAAGAAAAATCACAAATTCAATGAAGTTTCTTGTGGATGAAATGGGTTTACTATTGGAAGATATTGCTAGATGCCCAGTGTTAATGCATACTTAAAACAGTAATGTATATTGAAGGTGGTTAGTGAAGAATCTTTCTGTTGGTTTGCTGTTAAACTCTTATTGGGTACGTGATATAGGAGGTTTCTCTTTTTATTAATAAGGACACTTGGCAGTGTAAGGTTTTTGTATAGTGTAACAATCTTGTGTATATTTACTCAATGTAGCTACTCTCAGAATTCAATTAAGGAATTACCTATTATCATTGCTTTGCATTTTCTATCTTGGTATCAGAGTGTAAGGCTTACACCATGAATACTCAAAGCACACTCACTTTCTCTACTACTGAGAACAAACAAGACTCCATGACTTCTTCTCCATCGATACTCACTACTTTGAAATCCACCTCTTTCATAACCTCCTTGAATCAAATCTGCTCTGTTAAATTGGATAGGAGCAATTATCTATTGTGGTGATCCATGATTTTTTCTATAATCAAAGGAAACAAACTTGATGGATTTATTCTCGGAACCAAGCTATGCCTACCTGCATTCATCTTTGAAAGTGCAGAGACTAAGCCAAATCTTGGATTTGAAGACTGGGTGACCACCGATCAATTACTTCTTGGGTGGCTTTTCAAAACCATGATGATGGAAGTTTCTTTTTAAATGCTGCTGCATTGTGAGACTTCAAAGGATCTTTAGACAGTAGCTAAAGATATCACTGGAGCACATATAAGAGTTAGAGTCACCCTTTTCAAAGGGGAACTGTAGCGAACTAGAAAAGGAACTATGAAAATGGAAGACTATTTGAATAAGATGAAGAATATTTCAAATAATCTTACTCTTGCTAAAAGTCCAATCCCTCTTGATGATTTAATTACACAAACGTTGGTTGGCTTGGATACTAAATACAATTCCATTATTGTTCAGCTTGTAGAAAAAGAAGGTTTAACATGGATCGATCTTCAAGTTACACTTTTCACTTTTGAAAGCAGACTTGAACAATTAAATAGCTTCAATGGTCTTACTCTCAAACAACCTGTTGCCTATATGGTCATGACCAAACTAGCAAATAAAGTCTCTTCCAATTTTGAAGACAACAAAGCTCAATGGAGAGGTTCGAGCTCAAGAGGCTTTAGAGGAGGTCAAAATCGTGGCAGAGGTAGGAGTCAAAGCAAACCAATTTGCTAGGTGTGTGACAAAATTGGTCACACAGTTGCTAAATGCTACTTTCGGTTTGATAAAGATTATATGAGGATCCAACCCGAGGACAACAAGAAACATTCTACTACTGCTTTCTATGCTAATCCACATACAGTTAATGATCCATCATGGTATATGGACAATGCGGCAAGTGCTCATGTGACTAACAATAGCAATGTCATTGAGAATTCGAAGGAAAACACTAGTAAGGAAAATTTGATTGTTGGAAATGGAGAAAAACTTAAAATCAAGAATATTGGTTCTGCTATTTTATCATGACAAAACCATTCTCTTATGATGAAAGAAGTCTTACATGTCCTAAATATTGCCAAAAATCTGATGAGTGTGTCCAAATTAACAAGTGATAACAATGTGTATGTTGAGTTTAATTCTACTGGTTGCTACGTGAAGGACAAGGTAACAAGGAGCATTGTGTTACAAGGGAGGCTTAAGGAAGGACTATACAAGATGGAACCCAATTCATGAAATCATTCTATGACTACTGACATTGCTTTTGTCTCATTCAAAGAGGATTGGCACAGAAAGTTAGGACATCCATCCGATAAGATTTTATCACAAATATTAAACCATTGTAATATTAAAACTAGATCCAATGAAAGTTTTATATTTTGTAAAGCATGTCAATATGGCAAGTCTCATCTGCTACCTTTCAATTTATCAAATTCTCGAATAAAATCTCCCTTAGATTTAATACATACTGATTTGTGGGGACCTTCACCTGTTGCTTCTGGTTCTGGTTTTCAATACTACATTTCATTTTATTGATGATTTTAGTATATACACATGGATCTATCCACTAAAACAAAAAGGAGAAGCCTTACATGCCTTCATGCAATTTAAACAACTGGTTGAGAACTAATTTGAAAGAAAAATTAAGGTATTGCAAGGTGACGAGGGAGGAGAATTCAGAAGTTTTGCTAACATTGTGTAACAATCAAGAATCATCTTCAAACAATCATGTCCCTATACTCCCGCATGGAATGGGAGAGCTAAACAAAAGCACAGACATATAATGGAGCTTGGTCTCACACTTCTAACTCAAGTAAAAATGCCACCATGCTATTGGTGGGATGCATTTCAAACCTCTGTCTATCTTATCAACTAACTACCAACTCTAGTCCTGAAAGGTAACTCACCATTCTTTGTGTTATTCAACAAAATTTCAAACTACAAAAACGTCAAAGCTTTTGGATGTGCATGTTACCTGTGTTTAAAACCATATAATCACCATAAGCTACAATATCATACATTGAGATGTGTTTTCTTAGGATACAGTAATGCTCATAAAGGTTACGAGTGTTTAGGTTCAACAGGGAAGGTGTATATTTCTAGACATCTGTGTTCAATGAGAAGGAGTTTCCATTTGCAAATAGTTTTCTGAATACCAAATAGCCACCCTAACTTGTTAATAGCTAAGAGTATCTAAATCCTTTGGTAGTCCAAGGTCTTAATGAAACAAATCAGAATTTAACTTCTGTTACCATCTCCTGCATCTAATTTGATAGAACAAGCTGATTCAACTTGACCATGGACCCGTTACATATCACAAGCTCAGTGTTAAGACTTTTTCTAATTCTCAAGACTATAACAACAACATTCCTGAATGTATGTTCACTGATGAACCAAATGACACAGTTATTTCTCAGAGAACAGAAGGATAAGACAGACAAAACAAACAACAGATGGTAACTAAAAGTAAGAAAGGAATTTTTAAACCCAAGTACCCTTTTGTTGGGTTTTCTCTAGCTGAGTTCTCACTTGATACAAAACCAAAATCTATTCACAAAGCTCTATCAATTCCTCATTGGAAAAATGCAATGGAAGCATAATTTGAAGCTCTTGTTAAAAACAAAACCTAGTCTCTTATTTCTTATACCAATTAAACAAATGTTGTTAACTGCAAATGGGTGTTCAAGACAAAGTTTAAGGTGAATGGGTCTATTCATCAACATAAAGCCAATTTGATAATAAAAGGGTTCTAATAAGATCTCAAAATAGATTATGGAGAAACAT
This sequence comes from Erythrophleum ivorense, assembly GCA_026724425.1. Lineage (NCBI taxonomy): Eukaryota > Viridiplantae > Streptophyta > Magnoliopsida > Fabales > Fabaceae > Erythrophleum > Erythrophleum ivorense. The sequence continues at coordinate 1,042,940 of JAIUCV010000034.1, read as the reverse complement.
TTAGTCTAGTAGTTAAGGTGTCCACCATTAGACTGATTCTCACTATTGCTATATCCTTAAGGTGGGAAGTGCAATAGCTGGATGTAAACAATGTTTTTCTCAATGGTTATCTTAATGAAATAGTGCACATGACTCAACCAAAAGGATTTGAAGATTCCAAGAATCCAGATTATGCATGTAAGTTGTCCAAGGTGTTCTATAGTCTAAAACAAGTTCTAAAAGCTTGGTTTGATAGATTAAAAACCACATTAATCAGCTGGGGCCTCTATAACACCAAAAGTAATAGTTCTTTGCTTATCTTAAGGACTGATTCTTACACTCTAATTACTTTGGTATGTATGGATAATATTTTAGTGACAAATGATGATTCTAAACAATTACATGTTTTTGTTTAGAGGTTCAATTAGTTATTTGCTCTTAACCTTTACACTATTTTCTTGGCTTTGAAGTTTTCAAAGACAATTCTGATATATTCATAAATCAAAGTAGATACATTCTTGATGTCTTGAAAAGGTTTCACATGGTGGATGCTAGTCCCTATCTTACACCTATGGTAGCAAGAAAGACTTTGTCAACTTATAATGGTAAACTCATGGCAGATCCTATAATCTTTTGGAAAGTAGTAGAGGCTTTGCAATATTTAACTAATACTAGACTAGATATAGCTTTCTTAGTCAATAAATTAAATCATTTTTTAAGTGCTCCAACATTTACTCATTGGTAAGCAGTGAAGCGTGTTCTGAGATATCTCAAAGGGATAATCCATCTTGGTATTCATATCAAACCTACTCAACAGATACAAATCACAGGCTTCTCGGATGCAGATTGGGTAACATGCCCTGATGATAGGCATTTTGTTGAAAGATGTTGTGTCTTTCTTAGAGAAACTCTTGTCTCATGGTCTTCCAAGAAGCAGCAAGTAATGGCATGCTCAAGCATTGAGTCAGAGTATCGGGCTTTAGCAAATTTAGCTAGTAAAGTTACATGGATACAATCTTTACTAAGTGAGATTGGTTTATCTGTTAATAGAGCTCTAGTTCTATGGTGTGATAGTGTGAGAGTGCTCTAGCCTCAAATCTGGTGTATCATGTTAGAACTAAGTATATTGAAATTGATATGCACTTTGTGAGAGATAAAGTTCTAGCCAATCAACTTTCGATCATATATGTGCCATCCTCTGAGCAATTAGCTGATTGTTTTACAAAGACACTTTCATATACACTGTTTTGGTGGCTTCGTGACAAACTCAGGCTGTATCAGTCACCCACTCATTTGAGGGGGTGTGTTAATGCATACTTAGAACTATAATGTATATTGAAGGTGGTTAGTGAAATTTTTTTTTTGTTTTGCTGTCAAACTCCTATTAGGTACGTGATATAAGAGGGTTCTCTTTCTGTTAGTAAGGACACCTAGTAGTGTAAGGTTTTTGTATAATGTAACAACCTTGTGTATATTTACTCAATGTAGCTACTCTCAAAATTCAATTCGATACCTACTACCATCGTTTTGCATTTCCTATCTCCCAACAATTTTTAGCTATAGCTTGAAGCAGAGGATTATTCTTAGATGATCAGTTGTTGAAATTTTGAAAATGAAGGGTTTGATCAAGAATAATGTGTCCATACCTTCCATTATTATTTTCAATGAGAACAAGTTTCTAGACAAATTTGTGATCAAATTTTAAGAAAGTGCTCCTCAGTTGTTGAAAATCTATAGAGGTGAATTTAGACCTTTACCTAAAGTTCAAGCCTAGATGGTTTTCTGGAGGGTATGATTGTTAATTTGTTTTCCTGGTTTATTATAATTATTAAACTATTCTGCTTCAAATCTTACACTAATTGATTTCTTTCAATGTTATGGTAGCTCAATTTGAACTTTTAATTTGTAGGATATTGCTTTATGTTTAATAACCCATCTAAAGGTTATAAATCAAGTTTCTTTTTATCATAATTCTAGAACAAGCCTTCTTGTTAAATATGTCATATGGTAATGACTTCTAATTGCATCTTTGTTGTGGACCTGGTTGTTTTTGGTGCTGTTAATTATCTAAAAAAATAGTAATATATACATGTGTTTGGGGCTGAAGGTGCCCTATGTGTTACTAAGGGAGAGCAAACAAGAATTGAGAAATTTAGCTATTACATTAGCCTGAGTTCAATCTTTGTAATGGTTTTTGGACAATTTTAAATTTTCTTAATAAGTTCTTCTGAAGAAGAAAAAAGAGCCAAAAGTAATGGATGTGGCCCTTAAGAGTGTGCTTCTTACACGGAGTAGTATCACCACCTTGCCAGGAATTTAGTTGATGTCAGTAGGTCCATAATTTGGTTTTGCCTCTTTTTTCTTTCCCGTAAGCTTATGATGAAATCTTGGATCCTTAATCTATTGATTTTAATTCATCCACCCATTTTTTTTAAAGTTTTGAGTGGTGCATCTCTGAAGCTTTTGTAAAAGAATGAGTGCTTTGTTTATTTTTCCACTCTAGCTTATTAGTGCCAATGGAATAAAATTTCTCCTATGCAAAACTTGGTAGTCTGAAGAAAGTTTATCAATCTTTCCCATTCCATTTTCAATAGGTGAGGTGAAATTTAATGGTGTTGTTATAACTGTTGTAGTTAATATGATGCTTGTCCCGATGTATCTTGCTAGAATTATTCTTATAATTTTTGTCCTGCTTCTAAGATATCTCTGATTTCAAGTGAATTTATTGTTACCTAGCCATTATTCTCTAAAATTTGATTGTTTAGAGAATATATTTTTAGAAAGGTTCCTTGTATGAAAAAAGGCGTGTGTGGTATCCACATTCTTGTGGGGGAAAAAAGGCTACAATAGATTTAGGGAACATTACAGAGCCTGCACAAATCTGTTGCAAACTACTAGCTCATTTGTTTATTTCTATGCTTTCAATGAACTTCGTCTTCTCAGTAATATCATGATTATAGGAATATGTTTGGTTTGGTTTATTTTTGGACCAAAATCAAACCAAATTGACGTTGTTAGATTAGTATTTTATTAGATCTTATTGGGTTTGACTTCTGATCGGTTTGGTTAGATTTTTTTTAATTTGGTCTGATTTGGTTTATTTTCTTTTTTTTAAGTCCAAAAATGATTTGATTTTTTATTTTAAAATTTTGTTTCTTATAATATGTAAAATTTAACCTCTAATATCTTATATTTTTTAATATTCTAACTAATAATGGTGTTAAAATAATCTATTATCATATATTATTTTTGTTCATTTTTTAAAAATATCCCTTATAATTATATCTAAATATTCTATAGTTGTAATTGAATATTATATGTAAAGATAATAAAATAATAATATTTTAAAGATAACTTATTTGATAAATTCCTTTAAATGTAAGTAAAGTAAAAAAATATAACTATTTTTTTATTGATAAAAAGCTTATGCATAATTTGGATTTAGTTAATAGAAGTTAAAAAAAAAATTATTGGTTTGGTTTAATTCAATTAAAACTAAATCAAACTCGATAGAATTGAGAATCAAACCAAATTGATTGATTTTATAATATTCATAATTAATTTTATCTTTTTTCAATTGATTTAGTTCATTTTTTATTGACTTGGTTTAGTTTGGTTCTGTTGAATTGGTTTGGATAGATTTTGAATGCTTTTAATTGTTAGTATATAAAAGATGAAATATGTGATGAAAGGAAACTTTTGTATCTTGAAAGCTAGTCGGTGCATAGAATAATAATTATAAAAAAAAAGTGAATAGAATGATATAAATGATTTTCATATTTTTTATTTTTAAAAAAGTAATACTAAGAGACATATAATAATAATAATGATAATAATAATAATATGATAAACATTATATATAATATTTCAATTCTTTTCACAATTTCAATTGGCTATCAAACGGCCCATTGGTTAATATGCAGTGAGGAAGTATAATAATGTTGATGTAGCTTTATTAGATTTTAGGAAAGAGTTGAAATAAAGCTTTCAAAACTTACCACTAAAGAAAATGTCTCCAAGACTAAATATGGTGCACATTAATTTATGCAGGCAGACTGAAAAAGTTTTTGAATTAATTTTAGCAAGAACATGGAATCAATAACTAACTCTACAAGTGATAACCCTTTCCAAATTTCTAGTTGAAATTTTAAAATAAAAAGATATTGAAATAAATTTGAAACTTCTAATAATTATTTGCTAACTACAAAATATTTATTTTATATTATTATTTTTAAAATAAAAAGATAATGGGCAATTTTTAAATATCAAGTACGTAGTCTTTACTTATAATTAGTTTAAAAATACAAAATTTCTAAACCCATATATATTAATTTAAATCTAGATAATGATAGTAATAACAAAAATAGTAATATTTTAAATAATACATTTAATGAGAATGAATTTAATACTTTTATATTTATGTAGTAAAATATAATATGTACTTAAAAAAAATAAAAACCTTCCCTCCTCCCGTGTGCACTTCAGGTGCATTGAATTTGATTTTTCACTTTAAGGTGTGTTTAGTTGAAGATTTTTGGAGAAGAGGAGAGGAAAGGACAATAAGATGTTTGGTTGAAAAAAATTGAAAAGAAGGGGAGGTGAGGGAAATTTTTTAATTTATAATTTACTTTTTTGTCCCTTAATTTTTTAATATATTAACATTTAATAAAATTAAGATACTTTTTTATTAGGAATTAAAAATAAAAAAAATGGACTTCATAATTTTTTTTGGAAAATATTGATATAAATAACTTTTTTTATTAAATAAAATAAAATAACATAAGGATAAATTTGTCCAAATATAATTACCTCCCCTCCGCATTTCTCTCCTTCTGAACTAAATAATAATCTCTTCTCTCTTCTCTTTCAACCAAACAAAACTCATTAAACTCCCTCTCCCCTCCTCCTTTCCCTTCTATTAACTTCTTCTTCATTGAACCAAACAGAGCCTGAAATGATTTGCATTTATTACCCCTATGTGATATTATTTCATTTTTAATATAATAATAAATGCAACTAAGTTGATATTAAGTTCCAAACAAGATTAATTTTATTCATATTGTGTAAAAAATAAACTAAATGGAAAGTCTTTTGTAATATTTATCAAATGTAAAAGGAGCTTAGTGATATTCTTAAAACAAAATTGGTATAATGTATAATTTAATCAAAATTCAAGGAGGTTGATTTTTGGTTAAAGTATCTTTTTTGTCCCAAAATTTTTGGAATGAGTTTCAATTTTGTCTCAAATGTTTATTTTCTTTTAATTTCATAATGTCATCCAATTGCTTAATGAATTAGCTTATCAATTTTACCCATGGCTCGACAAATGCAGCCACATCAACTAATCTAGTTAGGAATGCTAAGAAAATACCCTTACAGCTAGGAAGAATGTTTCGATTAGTTAGGTTACGAATAGAAAAATTAAAATGACGACATTCTGAAGCTATGGAGATAACATTAGGTAATGTAATATCATGAAGATAGAGTAATATCCATGTGCGCATTCCAACTGTATGGCCATGTATATGACAAATTCCTTTAAGCAATTAGAAGCCATTAGTATTTTAGAAGACATTGGTATTGTAATGTAGGACAAAATTAATAGTGTATATATATTTGTGACAAAATTGAAATTTACACCAAATTTTCAGGATGAAAAAGATACTTTTATTTTATTTTTGATTTGGACTAATGTTCCTTTTAGTATTTCATAATAACTTCTTGGGTGAATTACTCTTCTTTTTTTATAAGAGATGCAAAAAAAATTTAATTTATTCCTATATTTTGAAAAATTACACTCTCCCTTTTTTAAAACTAAAAGATGCACATTTATCTTGTAACAACAGATAAATTACAATTAAAATATATTTATATCTATTATTTATATAATATAATAATTATTAAATAATTCCTTTTAAAAAAATTATAAAATGATTTGATAAAAAATATAAATAATTATTAAAAGCATAACATTCACAAAATAGCCTCTTTGAAAATTAATTAATAAAAATGATAATTAACAATATTTTATTTCAACAATAACATATGGATAAATTATATATTAATAAATACAAGTATTGTCATAAATTTAGTAATATAAAATAAATAATATTATAAATTTTTTTAAAAAAATATCTCTTTATAAAAAATTAATATTATTTTTTAAAAAATATTGATAATCTTGAGTGAATCACAATAGAAAATACAATGCTCAGTGAGACTCAAATTTCTTTATCTAATGTATGTTTGATGTAATTCAATAGTAACTGGCCTCCTAAGGAAAAATTCTTACATATACTAATATATGACATTATTTGTATACTAATTAGTAAAATAGAGTCAAATTATGTAATAAATTCCATATGACAATATTGTTATAATAGGTAATAGTATAAATCTCATATAGTACTTCATTTATATGATAATAAAATTGTAAGTAATTGAATATGAAACCTAATTATATTTTATTAGTAAATAAATATCATTTTATTTGATTTAGAAATTTTTTTATTACAAAGAAGAAAAATGATGTAACACTCTAAGCCTTGTAAGAGAGAAGGAATTTCTTTTGGTATTATGTGCAATATTTGTTATACCATTGTAATCATTTCTTAAGAGTACTTATTTTTTTTTAAATTATTTTTTTAAAAGTAGAGATACAAAAATTATTTTTTATTTTATTTACCCACTTTATATATATATATATATATTCTTTATATCATCCAACTAAAGCAACCATAAGAGTAGGATTTCTCCTTTATGGTGGTCATAGAAAAATTTGCTTCCTTCTCCCATGTTGTTTTGGTGTTATTATATCATTTGTTCATTGTTTATGTCAGATAGAGAAATGAAAAGCATATTGATTCAAAGTTTTGAGTTCATGCAAAATCACAGAAATCATACAATGAAGTAGGTTGAATCATAGCTAATTTAGTGAGTTATGTTAGGGTTTTTTTTTTTTTTGGTTCTTTGTTAATTCTATTAGTTAGGGTAAGAAAAATCTTGAAAAGCCTCAAAATATGAAAGTGGAATGTGAGGAATTATACTATGTGTGAGATTAATTGGAGCTAACAACTCAAATTATGTCAGTATCTCATCATCATTCATGCTTTATTGTTTGATTGCAAGATAATTGTTGTCACAGCCATGCAGGATGATAGGTTTTCTCCATCACATGTTTCCCACATTTTCAATTCGTTTTCTTTTGTTGTGAGATTGTTTGAAGCAAATTAACAAACATAAAAACAATTATTATGAATCATTTATAGTTTCTTATCTCATGAATCCATGTAGCTTGTTCACCAAAGTAACTATTGAACTATCCAAAAGGGTTTATTTGAAAGGGCCAGATCATTTCAACTTGGTAGTGAATCTTTTAAAGATTTATGGTTTCTTAGAAACTAAATATCCAAATTAGTCGAAAACCATCCACCAATACTTTTGACAAACCTTGAGAAAACCATTTTGCCCAAGTTAAGGTTTTTTTAGCCTATAGTGTTTTAAGATTCTAAACTTCAGAACTTGTCATTTTTAATTGCGGACTCCTACCCTAGAGCTTAAAGGAACAAATAATCCTTAGTTACAACACTCTAAAGAGTGTGCTTGATGATGATAGAAAGTGTATGTAGCCATAAAACACTAAGGATTTTATTTTCTAAACAATGGTGTTATAAAAATTGTGCTAAATATAAAAGTATTAAGAGAAGGAGTATCTCAAATTTATGAAACATGCAATTTTTGATGAATATGTCAAATTTATTAAGAAGATAGGATCAAACATTTTAGGCTAGTTTTATTCAAGTAATTATTGTTATAGTACAGATGAAAGAAATCAACATAGAAGTTGAAATCAGAAAACTTTAACCTTTTAGTTATTTATAATTTGTAAAATGTGTTTAAAAATTGTTAGATAAAATTACAAAATGACTTTTAAAAAATATTTCTTTTCATTTTGGTTCTTATTTTTTTAAATATGTTTATTTTTATGGGACCAAATTAAGTAAAATGGCTAACTTAGTGCTTGGCCCAACCTGACCAATTTTCTTTTCCTTGCTAGTCTAGTCTATCTTAACTTGGTTGAGCAACACCTTGCTAGACGAACACACTTATTAAAGAGATATAGAAATAAGATATATGACTTAATATTAAAAAAGAAAGTGGAAATGTATAAGATTTACATTGTATATCTTTATTCACCATGATAATAGTTTATTCAAGTGCTTATATCCGAATTGAAGTCCTATTTGCTTTCTTTAAGTCCTATTTGGTATAATGGACATAGAGAAGGGGAATGGGAGAAAGGGAGGAAATCTTGAATTTGGCATGTTTGGTTGGACACTTTTATTCTCCCTTAGTAGAGCCAATTCATAAGTAAGCATAGAGTGCTTTCCTTAATAAATCTGATGGAAAGCTGGCTGAATCATGGGAAAAGAAAGTTTTTAGACCATTTTGCCAGCACAGATCTCCTTCTTTGCTTCATCGCTGCTCAATTCCTCGATAGATTTCTCTCTTCTACAGCTATTATCCTATATGTGCATTTCATATCTTCTCATCCATCGATGTCAAAATCCACAAATAAAAAGGAGTCATTATAAACCGAATGATGGAAAAAAAATTAATTAATTTAAGAAAAAAACAATAATAAGGGAATTAGAAGTTTATGGGTACCTAATGACCCATCTGTAAATTGAAATTCATTGTCGATGACCTTCTTTGAGCTATCTGTGTCCACGACAACCATGGCTTTCTCATGACTACGTGTGATGCCGAGAGACAAAGCAACTTTGGCACAAGTCAGAGGATTCCACGACATTCTCAGAGGACTCAATTGCAAACTCCTTGAAAGCAACCTGAGTAGTCTTGGTGACGGATATTGAGTCATTCACCTTGGAGCTAGAGTTTGCAAAGATGAAGATTGTGATGTATTTTAGGTTGAACAGGGAAAGTTTTAATAGCTAAGGGGTTTTTTGTTAATTTTTTTTTCTTTTATTTCAGTTAAAAACTTAATATTTTATAATCTTTTTACTAGAAATATTTTATGTTTTTGTTCAAATTTTTTCCATTTTTACATTCTTTTTAATTTTTATATAATTAAACATATAAATTCAACGACATTTTTATTTTACTTTATACCATACTAAATATAATATTTAGAGTAAAAATAATCTGTTTTTCTCTTATTATTTTTTTTATTTTTATTTCCATCAAAATAATCCGTCCTAAATTGATTGGATTTAGCATTATTAGAGAATATTTTAGAACCACTGTATTAAAATACTTTGCGCGTCTATTCGATGAGATTCAAACTTCCTGTGTCTGAAGCAATTCAACGGTGCCTGACTAATAGTACGAGAGGAGAAATATACAGTGTAGTTGTAAAGAGTCATAGAAAAGCTTGCTTCCTTCTCTTGCATTCTCTCGGTGGTATTCCATTCTTCGTTCGTTGTCAGGTGCAAAAACAAAAAGTATAACGCTTCGGAGTTCTGAGTTTGTTAAGAATTGGAGGAATTATACAACGAAGCAAGCTGAATCGCAGCTGATTCAGCAAGTTACGTCTAGGTTTTTTGTTCTTTGTTGATTCTACAAGTCAGAGTAGGAAAACCCTCCAATAGCTAGAATACAAAAGCAGAATTTGAAGAATTGTACTACTCGCGGATTAATTGGAGCTGAAGACTCGTATTGGGTGAGTTTCTCATCATCATTCATGCTAACTTGTCTGATTGCAAGATTATCTTTGTCACTGCCATGCTGGACGAGAACTCGATTAGGGTTTCCCCCTCACAATGCTTACTACATTTTCAGTTCGTTTTCTTCGGTAGTGAAATTATCTGAATCAAATCAACCAAAACAAAATAAAGAAGGAAATCAATCATTTACAGTTTTTTACCTCATGAACTCTTGTGGCATGTCCGCCAAAGTTGCTGGTAAAGTATCTAAATGGGTTAAACTGAAAGACCCAGATAGACCCAACTCGGTACTTAATCTTTTCAGGAGCTACGGATTCTCAAATGCACAGATATCCAAAATTGTGAAAAACTATCCACAAGTGCTTCTGGCAAAGCCTGAGAAGACCCTTTTGCCCAAGCTAAGGTTTATCCAGTCTATAGGGTTTTCAGGTTCTGAAATCCCAGAACTCTGCATTCATAACTCTATATTCATAAGCTGGAGCTTAAAGAAACGATTAATCCCCCATTATGAGGCCCTTAAGAATGTACTTGATGACGATTGGAAAGTAAAGAGAAGTTTAAAATGCTCACGATGGAATGTTTTCTACGATGATGTAACGAATATAGTTCCAAACATGAAGCTTTTGAGAGATCAAGGAGTGCCTCAATCTTCTGTCTTTCTTCTTTTAGCTAAATTTTCAAGTGTAGCATTTATGAATCAGGCAAAGTTTGCTGGATATGTCAAGATTGTCAAGGAAATAGGAATCGAACCTTTCAAGGTTGCGTTCGTTAAAGCATTGATGGTTTTAACACAGATTAAGAAATCAACCTGGGAGTCGAAACTGGATATCTTTGAGAGTTGTGGCTGGTCCAGGGATGTCACTCTTTTAGCATTCAGTAAGTTTCCATATTGCATGCTTATGTCAGAAAAAAATATCTCAGACTCGATGAAGTTTCTTGTGGAGGAAATGGGTCTACCGTTGGAAGATATAGCTGGATGCCCAACAATTCTTAGCTATAGCTTGAAGCAGAGGATTATTCCTAGATGGTCAGTTGTTAAAATTTTGAAAATGAAGGGTTTGATCAAGAATAATGTGTCCATACCTTCCATTATTATTTTCAGTGAGAAAAAGTTTCTGGAAAAATTTGTGATCAGATTTCAGGAAAGTGTTCCTCAGTTGCTGAAAATCTATAGAGGTGAATTCAGACCTTCACTTGAAGTTCAAGCCCAGGCAGTTTTCTGGAGGGTATGATTGTCAATTTTTGGTTTCCTGGTTTATTATAATTATTAAACTGTTCTGCTTCAAGTCTTACACTAATTGATTTCTTTCAATGTTATGGTAGCTCAGTTTGAACTTTTAATTTGTAGGATATTGCTTTCTGTTTAATAAACCATATGAAGGTTATAAATCAAGTTTCTTTTTATCATAATTCTAGAACAAGTCTTCTTGTTAAATATGTCATATGGTAATGACTTTTACTGGCTTCTTTGTTGTGGACCTGGTTGTTTTTGGTGCTGTTAATTATCCAAAAAAATAGTAATATATACGTTTGTTTGAGGCTGAAGGTGCCCTATGTTGTTACTAAGGGAGAGGAAAAAAGAAACTGAGAAATTTGGCTATCATGTTAACCCGTTGAAGTTGAGTTCAATCTTTGTAATGGTTTTTGGACAATCTTAAATTTTCTTAGCAAGTTCTTCTGAAGAAGAAAAAGGAGCCAAAAGTAATCGATATGGCCCTTAAGAGTGTGCTTCTTAAGCTTAGAAGTAGTATCACTACCTTTGCCAGGAATTTGGTTGATTTCGGTAGGTTCATAACTTGGTTTTGCCTTTTTTTTTCCCTTGTAAGCTTATGATGAAATCTTGGATCCTTCATCAAGTGATTTTAATTCATCTACCCTTTTTTTTTCAGTGTTTTGAGTGGTGCAACTCTGAAGCTTTTGTAACAGAATGAGTGCTTTATTTTTCTTAATTTTCACTCCAGCTTATTAGTGCCAATGGAATAAAATTTCCCCCATGCAAAACTTGATAGTCTAAAGATAGTTGATCAATCTTTCCTATTCCATTTTCAGTAGGTGAGGAGAAATTTAATGGTGCTGTTATAATTGCCGTAGCTAACTTGATGCTTGTCCTCATGTACCTTGCTAGAACTATTCTCATAATTTTTGTCCTGCTTCTGGGATATCTCTGATTTCAAGTGAACTTATTGTGATATTATCCCTCATTTAATGGTAATTTGTTACCCATCCATTATTCTCTAAAATTTGTTTGTTTAGAGAATATATTTTCAAAAAGGTCCCTTGTATGAAAAAATGCGTGTGTGGTAACCACATTCTTTAAAAAAGGGTTACAATAGATTTAGGGAAGATTACAGAACCTGCACATATCTGTCGCAAACTACTGGAGTACCCCATTTGTTTATTTCTATGCTTTGACACATAAATAAAGTTAATCCAACCACTACGTAGTGCAGAGAAGGGAGAAAACGAAACTCAAGTTCTTTTCCTCCACCACTAGAGCCTACAAACACCTCTTTTTTCAATGAACCTAATCTTCTCAGTGATGTCAAGAATGTAGGTAGATAAAGCATGAGACATGTGACGAAGGAAATTCTCTTTATCTTGGGAGCTGGTTGGTGCGCAAACACAGAAATAGAAATTAAAAAAAAAAAAGTGAATAAAGTGATAAAAATTAACTTTCATGTTTTCATTTTGAAAAAATAATAATAAACATATATTATTAAGTAATGATAATAATAATAATAATATAATAAACATTAGATATAATTTTTCAATTCTTTTGACAATTTTGTTCGGCTACCAAATGGCCCATTGGTTAATATGTAATGAAAAGTATAATAATAATGTAGATGTAGCTTGATTAGATTTTAGGAAAAAGCTGTAATAGAGCCTCCAAAATTTACCACTAAAGAAAAATGCCTCCAAGACTAAATATGGCGCACATTAATTTATGCAGGCAGACTGAAAAAGTTTTTGAATTAATTTTACCAAGAACAGGGAATCAATAACTAACTGGACAAGTGATAATCCAAATTTCTGGTTGAAATTTTAAAATAAAAAGATAATGAAATAAATTTGAAACTTCTAATAATTATTTGTTAACTACTAAATATTTATTTTTATATTTTTATTTGTCAAATAAAAAGATAATGGGCAAATTTTAAATATAAAGTAAGTAGTCCTTATTTGTAATTAGTTTAATACAAAATTTTTAAGCCCATATATATTAATTTAAATTTAGTGAATGATACATAATAATAAAAATAATATTTTAAATAATATACTTCCTCCGGTCCTGTTTATAAGAAAATTTAAAAAGATTTTTTTGGTCCCAAAATATAAGAAACATAGTATATTTTTTATTTCACTAAATAATAATTTTTTTTACCCTTCATTTATTGTTACATTTAATACACTTAACAATACATAACGTTTTTCTATACAAAATAAAGATGGGTAAAATAGAAAAAAATTATCAAATTTGAACTTAATTAATGAATTAAATTAATATTAACTATTTTTCTTAATACCAATAAAATAATATTTTATTTTTAATAAACAGGATCGGAGAGAATATTTAATGTGATAAAATTAACAATGAATACATTAAAAAGAAAATTAAAGTTATATATATTGTAAAAAAGATTATAAAATTACATTTTAAATAGTTTGGAAATATACGAAGAAAACTTATAGAAATTCTAATAAAAAAAATAAATCAGATAGAGAGTAATTTAGTGGTTAGAGATAAAGGGAGATTAAAAAAATTATAGATAAAACTATTAAAAAAGATTTATATTTAAATATTTTGTCTATAAATATGATTCACAATAGAATTGTATGATATTGTTTAATTCATGTAACTAACTCCATTTAGTAAGAAAAAAGACTTCTTCTTCTTGTTCTTGTTGTAATACATTTAATGAGAATAAATTTAATACTTTTATATTTATATAATAACATACAATCTGTACTAAAAAAAACCCATCTCTCGCTGCGATTGCAAACATTGTTAATAAACACTAGAACCATATTTCATACACATTATTGTCAAAACAACCTACAAAAAAAAAAAATTGTCTTCCATTGTCTATCCAAGACAACATGCTCTGCACTTCAAAGAGGAAAACGTCATTAAGAATAACATCACTTTGTTTTTCATCTCACAAATCATAAGTTATATAAAGCCAAATTACCTGGTAAAGATTGGAGTAAGTGTTGTTGAGCTCTTCAAAAATATTTTTAACTACAATTGAAGCCATTTCTGGAAACAAGTTAGTGCACCTATACAAATTTAAAATGCTTTGCAATTATGTTAGACGAATACAAGGTTGGTTTGAAATCGAAGAGAGAAGAAAAGGTGGGAAGATGCCTTTAGCTAAGCTACTCAGGGTCTTGACCCTTATTTATTTACTTTATGAAAAAGCGATCTGAGACATAATCTGCCTGAGTAGATAAAGAATTTATCCAGTGATTACAAATTTAGGGCCACTACTTTGGCATTATCTTAGATGAATACAAATCCGGTGAACTCGCTATAATAGTTCCCAAGGTGCATCTGAATGTTGGTTTTGACAAGTATTGGCATCTTTTACTCTACATACAATAAGAGATTAATTTAAAAAAAAATTACCACTACGCATTAGGCACATATTACCAATAAAAATTTGAAAAGAATTCAGACAACAAAAATTTAACAGGAAGATTTCCAGACTACACCTGAACCATAGTTTACTCCCCTGGAAAAATTACTGCCTCGTTTGAGAGCATCTCCAAAAGCTTAAGATAAGGAAAATCCATCATATTCCCTGAAACCACACTGTTAAGCTAAGAAAGTTTACCCTATTGTATTTTAGGACCTTCAACCTTTATTTAGAAAACAAATAGTCTATCCTCTAAACAATCACATTTTAGTGAATAATGGATATAGTAATTAATTACCATTAGATAATGGATAAAGTAACAATTATATCAAAATATGTTCACTTGAAATTAGAGATATCTCAAAGATGGTTTCCATGAAAAGTATTACAACAATTCTAGGAAGATACGACAATCATCATCTTAACTGATGTAGTTATAACAGCACTAACAAATTTCTCCTCACTCGATCAAAATGGGAACGAGTGGCCTAAGTTCTTCATATCAGACTATCAAGTTATGCATGTTATTGAGAAATTTTATTCCTTTGGTGTTAGTAAACTAGAGTAAAAAAATCAGATAAACAAAACAGTCATCTTGCAACAGCCACTCAAAACTCTACTAAATGGGTAGATAAATTAAAATCAACAGATGCAGGCTCCAAAATTTCATCATAAGATTACAGTAGGAAACGTGGGCAAAACAAAATTATGGACCGACTGAAGTCAACCAAATTCCTGGGAAAGGTAATACTACTACTGCAATCCTATCTTCTCAACAGTCATTGCTTTACTTTCGCTCCTTTTTCTTCTCACAGACACTTGTTAAGAGAATGAAAAATTATCCAAAAACCATTAAAAATATTAAATTCAACTTCAGCAGGTTAATTTGAAAGCAAATTTTTTCAGTACGTTTCCTTTCCCTTAGTAACAACATAAGGCCTTCTGCCTCAACATAAAGCACCAGAAGAGAGATGCCCGTAAAAGTTATTACGATATGACACATTTAACAAGAACACTCGTTCTTGAATTATGATAAAGAGAATTGATTGATAACCTTCACGTGGGTTATTAAACAGAAAGCAATGTCTACAAATTAAAAGATCAAATTGAGCTACCATAGCATAAAAAGAAATTAAATAGAGTAAGAATTGAAGCAGACCAGTTTAACAATGATAATAAGCCAGGAAGTAAAAAATTTACAATCATACCCTGCAAGAAACTACCTAGGACTGAACTTCAGACAAAGGTCTGAATTCGCCTTCATAGATTTTCAGCAGCTGAGGGACATTTTCCTGAAATTTGATCACTAATTTCTCCCGAAACTTCTTCTCACTGATAATTATAATGTAAGGTAAAGACCACTCATTCTTGATCAAACCCTTCATTTTCAAAATTTTAACTACCGAGCATCTAGGAATAATCCTCTGCTTCAAGCTATAGCTAAGAATTTTTGGGCATCCAGCTATATCTTCCAATGATAAATCCATTTCATCCACGAGAAACTTTATTTTGTTTTTGATGTTTTTGATATTTTCTTCTGACAGAAAGCATGCAATATGGAAACTTACTGAATGCTAAAAGAGTGAGACCCCTGGACCAGCCACACCTCTTAAAGATGTTCAGTTTTGACTCCCAGTTTGATTTCTTTATCTGTGCTAAAACAATAATAGCTTGAACGAACACAGCCTTGAAAGGTTCGATTCCTGTTTCCTTAGCAAGCTTGACATATTCAACAAACTTGGCATGATTCATAGATGCTGCATTTGGCAATGTAGTTGACAGTAAAAAAACAGAAGATTGAGGCACTCCAATATCTCTCAAAACCTTTATGTTTGGAACTACACTTGTTACATCCTGGTGGACAGAAAACCATCCTGAGCATTTTAAAGCTATGCCCACCTTCTCATCGTCATCAAGTACCCTCTTCAGGGCCTCATAAAGGGGGATTAAACGTTTCTTTAAGCTCCAGTTTAGGAGTACAGAGTTAGATATGAGGAGTTCTTGGAGCTCAGAATTTGAAAACCCTATAGCCTGGATAAACCGTAGCTTGGGCAAAAGGGTCTTCTCGGGATTTGCCAAAAGCACTCGTGGATGCCTTTTCACAATTTTGGATATCTGGGTATCAGTGAATCCGTGACTCCAGAAAAGATTAAGTACCAAATCGGGATTATCAGGGTCTTTCAAATTTATCCTTTTGGAAGCTTCAATAGCTACTTTGGCAGACAAGCAACAAGAGTTCATGAGATAAGAAACTGTAAACTGTTTACTTCCTTCTAGCATTGCGAAGGAGAAAACCTAGTTGGGTCCTCCTCTTGCATGTTTGTGATGCAGATAATCGTGCACTGACGAAATTATGCATAACGAGGACAATAAATTCACCCGATTTGCGTTCCTACTTTAATTCCCAACCCCCCCACAAGCTCAAAGGGGTACTTTCCTCCAATCGAAGTATCAACACAAAAACCCAGACATAACGACGACGTTTATGGCTTTTGTAAAAATTTGACGTCGTTTATTGAGATCTTTAAAATTTTTTTTGCCAACCACTTCTTTGGACAAAATGGCCTAACGTAACATTGTAACGGTTTTTGATTTTAGGCCAATCCAAAACGTTTTTGATGGCTATACCTGTTGCCGTGTCTTTTTTTTGTTTTAAGTTAGCTTTTTTTTTCCTCAAATCATGTAATTTTTTTTTTCTTTTGGATTAAAAAAGTGTGCATTATTATCTACAAATCACTCTTTGGCTAGCAAATTACAAGTAATATAAATAATATCTATTTTTTTAAAACTTTTCTTATAGTATAAGTACAAGAATTATATTTTATTTTTAACATTATTTTTTTCATTCTATTTTATTTTCTATTCTACATATCAAACATGTTTCATTTTATGAAACATCAATTATGTAATTGATTTTTTTTTTAAATTTTGTGTGGCTTAATAATCTTTAAAATAAGAATAGACAACTATCGTTGTCTTCCTCAGTATACTTAAAAAAAATGGATGATTTTAGTCTTGTATTTTTGGGTCTTTTATAACTAATACGTAATTGGCTAAGTTAGCTCTTTTGAAATTGAAGAGACATTTTTTCTGGGACAAAATTTAAGTCCATTTAAATATAGGCTTAAATCGTCCTGGTGTACGTGAACGATGACTAGCTTGTGCAAAATTAAAGTTAACTTATTTGCTTAGTCTCTAAAATTTTATTTAATTTTTAATTCATTTTAATAATTTAAAATTTATAAATTGGATCATTTTATAATTTTAAAAAAATTATTGGTGTAGCCTTTCCTCTAAGAATTGCTTTGAGTTTTTTTTAATCATTTCTAAAATGGTTGTAGCATAGCACTTTTTTAAAAAAAAAAATTATTTCCATTTAAAAATCATACAAATAGATGGTTGATTCCTGCAAATACGCTATTGATCAAAATAGTTTTACCAATTTCAACAATTTCTCTTTTCAAATTTAATAGAGTTGGAGTCTTAATAAATGAAAAGAAGCATCTTTTACGTATTATCAAAGGGTTTGAACCAAAATTTCCAAATGGATAGGGATGGGTATTCGTACATCTGACTTATTTTTAAGCTTGTACATTTCATCATGGCCTTACATGTTTTTCATTTGCTACATTTCATGTTCTATTTACTTAGTTTTTTTTTCAATTTATTGTATTTATTTTACAATATGTATAATTTAGATGGAAATTTGACCTTTTTATATGAGCAAAATTAATAACTAACTCATATTCTCATCCGTGTTCTTATTGTCGCAAATATTATGAAGTGCAAGGTGTCTCGATACTTGTCAAACTAATTTTTTTTTTTTTTAAAAAAACTCGCGATACAAGCTAATCTATCATAAAGATTGGTGAATCTTGACACACTACCTTCTCACTTTCACTCAAATCTCTCAATTTCCCTTTCACCTTCTTCATATCTCACTCTCAGCAGGGTTGTTTGTGGTATTTGCGTGGTCCCCTCATTCAGTTCTTGCTCACAACGGTCCCTCTTATTTTTTGTTTTGTTTTGTTTCCTCTTTAAGGTAATAAAAACTTATTTATGTATAAAATGAAACATATTTAGATTATGAAGTATGAAATATTATATTAATGTTTATTATATCATTTTATTGATATACGAAATTTGTAATATATCTATTGCGTGAAACACATAGGGTCTTGAGGCTCTATTCTGGTTACAAATTTATTTTGTTCATATTGTGATTTTTGAATGTATAATGTTTTCTGCTTATTAATTTTTGCTGGTTGTTATATTTTTGAATGCATAACGTGTCCTGGTTATAATGTATAATTTTTTAATATATGCTTTCTGATTATTGTTTATTATGTTATTTTATTGATATAGTGATATACAATGCTTGAAATAAATAATATGATATAATATATATTTTTTTGGTTTCAGATATTTGAAGTTTTAAACTATGTTGGGAAAAAAAAAACTTACCAGAACATTAAAAATAATAAACGAAAGTTATTTGTTGTCGCGAATGTGGTGCAGAATAAACATATTGTATATTTAGAAAATAATTGGTATGCATAATTAAATAGTGTGTGGAGAAAATAATCAAGAGGTTAAATGTTAAAGCATATTTAAAAATTAAAAAGTTAAATATTAAATTGTATTTCTAATCCATGAACTCTGCAATTTTAAAACGATATTAACAATATAACATTTCTTAATTAATATTAATATTTTTTTTTGCAGGCAGATCCCGACTCATCATTTTTATGTGCCGTTGCTGCTAAAGTCTCCTCTTATAGTCTTGACTCATCATTTTTTATCTTGACCGTCTATACGACATGCCCATGGTTCATTCACAGAAAAGTTGTCTTCGTTCCCATTTAGTGTTGATGCGACAGGTCATTCACAAAAACGTTATCTAACCCGTTCCCACTAGAGTGTTGATTATGCTAGTCAATTTTTCTAGCATAGAAGATCACTGAATGATCAACAATAAGGATTCGTCACCCTTGTCCTCAATTCCTTCAGCGCAGTCTCCTTAGTGGGATTTAAATTCTTTATCAACTAACATTCTAAACAACCTAGAGCAAGGAGAAGAAGAAGAATCTGTACCATGAAGAAGGCAGCGAGCGAGAAGAGAGGCTCATTGCAACATTGAGAGCCACTTAGTAAACTCTGAAATGTGCGTCTTTTGTTTGTTTATTGTTGTATAAGTGGATTTTTTTAAGAACCGGAAAGAAGCAATAAACCTAATAGAAGAACTTGACATAGATTACTATCATAACCAAGTGTTTTTGTATAATGCAATATCAAAGGTAGTAAATGGTGATGCAAAAAAAACTGTATGATCATATACAAATTTTTCAGCATAATAATGTGAAAACCCATCTACAGTTTTTTAGTAATCCATTCATTTATAATAGGACAATATACTAAAAGACTAGTTTCACGTAGTTTTGTCAATCTGTATGATATCTTTCTTTGATAGAAACATGTATAGGTTGTTCATAATAATATGTATAATCTTTTTATTATTCTTTTGGACAATTTAAGCTTCATTTTTTTTTTTTGGGTTGCAAATCTTTCATAGTTTTCCTTAGGAGATTTGATGATTGTATTGAAAGAGTATTATTTATTCTCATGTCAAATCAATATTATCAATTACTCACCAATTCTTGCACTACGTGCTCCAATATATATTCTCACTTCATCAAAGAAAGGTATAAAAGGTAAACATTCTAACTAGGCATCTATCTTATGGTGGTCAACAACTACATGCTCCAAGGACTTTTTTTTTTGGGGGGGGGGGGGGGGGGGGAGTTTAGAGTACAACAGCAAAAATAAAAACATCAGAATTGAAACTCATCAATGCTCCCTTGAAATCCTGTCAATATGTTTCCAAGCTATAATAACTTGAGTTGGTTTCTTCTTTTTATAAAAATAAATAAATAAATAAAAAGGGATAAATGATAGAACTTTCCATTTCAAAAACGGCCTCTAGGATGGAACTTACCTATAGTTTTCAACTTATTGCTATCAAATACTACAATAAAACATGATAAATGAATTCCTTCTTTTTTTTCCAACTCAATACTATTTGATGGGTTCTCTAAAAATAGTTCATCAACTAACTTTTGTCCATTTATTGAAGGACAAGAATAATAAAATTTATAAAATGTTTGCTATTAGGTTCTACAAGAAAAGTATGTCACATGTATATTGTTTTACAACTCAACATTACATGATTAACCACTTCAAGAATAGTCAACTTCACAATTTTTTTTCCCTATAAAACTCAACATTTTATATTTTAACAGAGAAACTTATAAGAAACACGTAGGAAACTTTACCTAACTTTTATCTTGCATTTAAATGCAGAAGCAAGAAAGGGGCAGCAGCCTGTTGCCTGCATGTATGTGCCAAAATCTCTACATCATAAAACCAATAAAGTGAATGAGCTGATAGAGTGATAATTCACATAACATCACCTTTAGTCTTTAAGATTGTGGTGATTTTAATGTCTTAGGCTCCATTTCTACCCCTCGCCCTCTCCATACTCTCCCTCCACAAGTCAGTGCACAACAAGCTTAAATCTACATGCATAAAAGTTCACGAACTGAAAACACAATAGTTGCACAAAAAAGACAAAAAGGAAGGGGGTTTCCACTTTATAGCTAATAATGGTTTGTGTTTGGTCCCTACCAAACCTTCTTCTGGATTACAGTAAGAATTAAATATTAGGTCATGAGAATCCCTTTATCATGAACCGCTATGTAAAAGAGAAGAAGTATAAAGTAAGAAACCGATATGCATTCCTCCTAAGATTTTAGAATTCTATCTTTCAAAGGAGAGCAAACAACTCCATGACAAGTTTGACATAGTAATAAGTTCAAAATTTAATTTCAAGGTGTTATACCGTAATTCATGGACAAGTTGCTACTTTAGAAATATGCAGAGCAGACTCAGAAGAATTTTTCAAAATACCAAAATTATGTTAAATAAGGAAAAAGTAAAAGAAGAAACACAATGATTTCTTCAACATCACTCAGCCAACTATTGTCACTGATGTTCAATACTTCAGTCATATTTTGATTCTTTCTGCACAAGTGATTTACTTCAAAGTTTTAAACTAAAGTTTGTCAGCAGTATTTTTCTGAAAACATGAATACAATGTATATTTGTGAATATTATAGGATAGAATGATAGATAGGAAATAGTAAGATTCATTAACAAAGTGGAAAATAGCCACGAAATCAAGATGAAAAGCATTATATGGTTCAAAAACATTAATAACACGAAAGCAATCACCTTCAAAATGGGTTAAGAAACAGAAAGCAATATCTTACAAATTGAAAGTTCAAATTGATCGACCATCCATGACATAAAAGGAAATCAATCAGAGTCAACTTTGATGCAGAACAGTTGAATAATTATAATAACGCTGGAAATCTATAAAAGTTCACATTCATACCATCCAAGAAAATTCCTAGGGCAGAACTTCAGGTCAAGGTCCTGACTGACCTTGATAGATGTTCAATAGCTCAGGAACACTTTCCTGAAATCTGACCACAAATTTTTCCCGAAACTTTTTCTCACTTAATCTGAGAAAGGAAGAGAAAGATATATCATTATTGATCAAACCCTTCATTTTCAAAATTCTAACTACTGAGTATCTAGGAATAATCCTCTGCTTCAAGCTATAACCAAGTACTGCCGGGAATTTAGATATATCATTCAATGAAAACCCCGTTTGATCCACAAGAAACTTCATTGAGCTAGTGATTTTCTCCTCTGACAGGAACATACAATATGGAAACTTCCCGAATGTCGAAATAGTAACATCCCTGGACCAGCCGCATCTCTCATAGACATTCAGCTTTGCCTCCCAAGTTGATTTCTTTGTCATTGATAACACATAAATAGACTGGATGAACGTAGCCGTACAAGGTTTAATTCCCATATCCTTAGCAAACTTGATATGTTCAACAAACTTTGCATGATTGATAAATGCTACACTTGTAAAATTATTTAGCAGCAGATTGACAGAAGATTGAGGAATTCCATGCTCTCTCAAAACCTTTATGTTTGGGACCACATTCACCAGATCAAAGTGGAGAAAACCCCATCCATTGCGCTTTCTAGTTATATGAACTTCCTGATTCTCATCAATCACACTCTTGAGGACCTCATAACCGGGGATTATACGCTCCTTTAAGCTCCAGGTTAGTAGTCTACTGTTAGAAATGAGGAGTTGTGGGAGTTCAGACCATGAAAACCCTATAGACTCGAAAAACCTTAGCTTTGGCAAAAGGGTGTTCTCAGGATTTGTCAAAAGCACAGCTGGATACTTTTTCACAATTTTGAATATCTGAGTATCTGAGAATCCATAGCTCCTGAAAACATTAAGTACCGAGTCGGGTTTATCTGCGTATTTCAATTTAACCCTTTTGGATAGATCAATAGCTACAGTGGAGGACAAGCCTAATGAGTTCATGAGATAAGAAACAGTAAATGATTCATTTCCTTCTTGTTTTCGTCTTGTTTTATTTGATTCAGACAATTTCACAGCTGAAGAGAACGAATTGAAAATGTGGGAAGCATTGCGATGGAGAAAACCTAGTTGGGTCCTCCTCTTGCATATTTGTGACGCAGATAATCTTGCAATGAGAAAATTGAGCATGAATGATGATGAGAAACTCACCCAATTTGCGCCGTCAGCTGCAAATACCCGCGCACGTCGTAAAATCACTCAGTTTCAGCCTTCATATTTTGACGCTCGCTATGAATCGAAGAATATATCGAGCCAAAAGTAAAAAATAAAATAAAATAAAATAAAAAATAACATAATATAACATAACATAAAATAAAAACAGGCGTAACGACGACGTTTATAGCGTATATATTTGGCCTTTGTGCCTGGCATTAGGAAGACGAAATGAGAGAGTTCGGTCATTAGATTAAATTTAAAACCATTAATATTTTTTTTGTTTTAAGTGGACTTTTAACCTGTAAAAAAAAAAAGGATTAACCCCTATCAGTGAAGTTTAGTTATACAGTACTTTTAGCAATTAAGGAAATTGATGATAATTTTTCTTGAAATTAAAATATTTCTTTTAATTGCCAAAATATTTTGGCTCAAATGACTTTTTTTTTAACTTAAATAGCAGGATTTTAAATATTTGGATTGATTTTTTTATTTTTGGCGAAACAAGAGGGCAACAACCAACCAAAAAAAAAAAATAATTAAGTACAAAGAAATAATACGTGGGGTCATAGCCCCCACTAAATCTTTAAAAAGAAATTCTTCCATGTCTCTCGGGGGCTATAAGAGGATGAGTAAAGTCATGATCCTGAGAGGAACTATAATTTCCTTCTCTGCAAGTGTGGAGGACCATAATATCCCAATTTGGGTCAATGTTTAGCTTGATATTGGAGGAAATGATACATACTTTCTCGTGTGTCGAATAAGGACTTCAACATACTAATTAACCCCTGCTTGTGAATCGCTTTCAATGACTACTTCATGGTATCTCATTCTATTAATCCATCATCCCCCACAACTCTGCATCAATGGAAGTGCAAATGCCCAGATTATTAACAAAACCACCTAACCATCTTCCATCATCTCTTCTAACTAATCCCCCACAGCCTTGCGCTTCCTGGTTGTCCTTTGACTGCACCGTCTAACCTACCCACTAGGAGGGAAAGACCACACAACATCCATGGTAGTTTCTGAATAGCTCCTTGGAGGCTTAAACCATTGGTTTTCCTTATATCTTCGACAAAATCAAGAATTAGCTTCTGAGGGTAGATGGGTTGATTGGTTGCTTGATCAAAAATGAATTTATTCCTCCATTGCCATAAGTACCACCAAGTCACACCGAAAATTAGAGGCCACTTACTCAAACGATTGGGGTCATCAGACTTAAGAGAGATTGTTACGGAACCAATCTCGTCTTTGAAGAGTATAGAAAGTGTGGGGACCTCTCGCGAATCAATTAGCCTGTTCCACAATCTCGAGGAAAATTGGTAGTCTCTCAGTAATAGTAATACATCCTCTTCATACAGCCTACAACATTGACACACGGGAGCTTCCACTCCATTTACTCCTCCTAGTTTGCGG
This sequence comes from Erythrophleum ivorense, assembly GCA_026724425.1. Lineage (NCBI taxonomy): Eukaryota > Viridiplantae > Streptophyta > Magnoliopsida > Fabales > Fabaceae > Erythrophleum > Erythrophleum ivorense. The sequence continues at coordinate 1,018,530 of JAIUCV010000034.1, read as the reverse complement.
AATAAGTTTATTACAAGCAGCTTGCCATAAGAAAACTTCGATCCTTCTAGGTCCTTGCCACTTCTTAATCCTCCTCCATAACACATCTGGTGGGTTTTGGTCAAACCCACATACCGACCTATACATTGATCCCACATAGGACTTGCCATCAGCTTGTAGTTTCCACTGAACCATATCATTGCCTACAGCGTCTCAGGAGGGGAGAGACGCTCAAATTTTAAGAATACATTCCTCATTCAAGATTCATTGAAATGTGTAAGATCCCATCTTCCTTCCATATCTGTCATGTCCTTCACACAGACGTTAGTACCTTCACGTATGGGCTCTTGGTAGTGATTCCTTAGGCAACCCATTCCAGTAATCCACCCATCCTCCCAAAATTGTACACTCGGGCCATGTCTAACTTCCTAACAAATGTTGTTGATTATACTCAGCCAGAGGCTATTCAGAGTTTTCCATAGAAGTGAATCCCCAGGTTTGGCAATTCACTCTCTTAAGTTAGCACCCCTCTTATACTTCACTAACAACACATTCGAACAAAGGCTATCTGGATCAGTGATGAGTCCCCCTATCAACCTTGCACAGAAGTGCATTATTCATGAACTTAAAGTGGCTAAGCCCGTATCCACCTTGATCCTTCGGAAGACATACCTAGGCCCACCCAATGGCATGGCGCTTCCTGACCGTATCGGTTGAGCCCCATATAAAGTTTGGCTGAAGTTTCTCTAGCGTATTGCATATAGAGGAAGGCAGTCTATCATGTTGGACATGATAGGTAGGAATCACTGAAGACACTGATTGCACCAAAATTATCTTTCCTGCACGCGATAGGCATGGCCTTTTTCGCCCACTAAGTTTATACTAAATCTTGTCAATGAGAAATTGAAATTTATTCTAATGGTTTCCACCACTTTGAATATAAGCTCCTCGATATCGTCCAAATTAGTGGCCTTAAAGAAGTCACTATGTTGAACAATATCCTTCTGCCTCTTAGTAATCACGTTCCTCAAGAAGAAAATACTTGTTTTTGAGCACTTATCTTCCGCCCTGAGAAGGAACAAAAGGTATTTAAGCAATTAAGAACATTGTCCATTTGGAAATCGGCAAACATTAAGTGGGAAATTGGGATTCCGTGACAATCCATCCTCAAAGGATTCCACTTTGTGGCATAGATAGCATTGGCAATAATATGCGAGAGTTTGTCCATACAAAGGATAAAGAGGTAAAGAAACAAGGGATCTCCTTAGCTTAGACCTCTAGAAGGGAAGAAGAAGTCAGTCTTGTCACCATTTTAAAGTATTGAAGTAGTAGATGTGAATATACAATGATGGATTATTGTGATTAATTGCTAAAGAAGCCCAATTTCTTCTAAAATCTTAATAACAAAATTCCAATTTAATATGTTGTATGTGTTTTCCAAATCAATTTTTACTGTAGTAAAATCTTTTTTTTTCTTTTATTTTTCTCGTAGAGTGATCCATCTTTTTAGTAGTAATAATATTATTTTGATTATTACGTTGCCGAACAAAATTAGATTGAAATGGGGACACAATTTTCACCATCAAGGATTTTAGTGTATTAACAATGACTTTAATTACTCCCTTGTGCAACACATTACATAAGGAGATAGGCCTAAATTAAAAGACAAATTTTGGCTTGTCCACCTTGAGAATTAGGACTCATAATGTCTTATTGATCTTAGAAATCCTTTTCAAGCTGTTCCACAAACCCTTGATAAAATCATAAACACTACCACCTATCATATCCAAATTGTTTTGGAAGAACAAAGTTGGGAAACCATCCTCTCCTGAGGCTTTAAGACCACCCATAGATAACAAAGCTCTTTCGATTTTATCATTGGAAAGCCTCTTGTTGAGTCTTCTTATGATATCTCCGTCAACGTGACCCCAACCATGACGCGCCAAGGTCTAGTGGAAATCTCTTCTTGGAACAAGGTAATGTAAAAATTCTGGAACATAAAGAAAATATCTTTCTCATCATCAATCCACGTTCTTTCATTATTTTTCAACATAGACTCTCTGTTCCTCCTCCTTCTTATAATGGTTTTGGTATGGTAGTATTTTGTGTTACAGTCTCCGGGATAAATCCATTGGCCTCTAGACTTCTGCTGCTATAAAATTTCTTCTCGGAGTAAAACATCCCCCAATTCCTTGGAATGAGTCACTTCAAGATCTTCAAGGAAAGGATTATTTATATGTTGGACTGCTTTCTGAATCCCATTAGTTCTCTGTAAAAGAGTTTTCTTTCTTTTCCAAATGTCCCGAAAAACATCTTTGTTCCAAGTTTTTAGGACCTCCTGGAGCTCTTTCAGCACAATGTGCGTATCCTTCTCATTATCCCAATTCTGCTGTAGGCAGTTTAAGAATCGACCGTGTGTGAGCCAAGCAGCTTCAAAGTGAAAGGGACGAAGATCTGAACCCCTAGCAATGCCACAAATGTTGATAAGGATGGGATGGTGATCAGAATTAATACGAGGGAGCACTTTAACTGAAGCCTCAGTTAAGAGATTTTGCCATTGAACGTTACAAAGAACTCTATCCATTCTCTTAAAGATCTTTGCCAAACCCTCCCATGTAGGCCCCCTCCATGTGAAGAAAGGTCTAGCAGAATCAATATCAATGAGGTTACAATTATGAATCCATTCCCGGAAAGTGATGCACCTACTTCTGTTAACTTGGGCTCCTCCTCGTTGTTCGGAGGGAGTGGAAATTTCATTAAAGTCTCCTTCCAACAGACATGGTTGATTCATTTCTACAGCAATATCTTGCAAGGATGGCCAGATTTCTCTATCTTTAGCTTCATGGGGGTTGGCATGAAAAATGGTATAGTACCAAGAGCCTAACCCCTCGCAATTAAGTTTCAGATGAATATACCGATCATGCTTCTTGACCGCCTCAAGATTCAAATAAGGATCTTTCCACAAGATCCAATTCCCTCCTGAGAACCCATTAGCTCAACTACAATGGAGTGTTTGAATATCAAACTTTTGATGGTGTTGTTAACACGATGGCGCACACTCTAGGTTCCAGACAAGCAGCAACACTTGGTCTATGCAATCTATCAAATTCTTGTAAAGAGCAGCCAAATTGCTTACTGGAAGCTCCTCTGTTAATCCATATGAAGATCTTCATTGGAACACACAATAACAAAGAATATCAACTCATCACTGCGTCCTCCTGTAGGAGAATGCCACTGTTACTTCTCTTCCCTATCTTGGTCCAACGTCATGTCCACCACCATCAAGGCTGCATCATAACCTGTAGCCATAGTGTCAGGTGGTCTCACCTGGTCTCTCATAAATGGCGACACAAAAGGCTGTTCAACGTCTTCACGTTCAGGGACCTTAATAGCCCTTTGTTCGCTATTACGAGGACCTGCATGAAGGTATAGAGGGTTACGTATACTCTAACTCAACCGAGCCCCCTCTCTTGGGTTCAGAACCTACATCTAATGTGTCTCTGAAGTGGGCTGATGAGTTTCTTTTGGGCTTTGAGTAATGTTAGTCTTAGATGAACGCTTAATGGGCTTATGAGTAGCACTTCTTTTCACGCTGCAGGCTTGCTTCAACTGGGTTTGTTTATCCAAGTTGGTTATATCTCGTTTGCCTTATCCTATTAGGGATCTCCTCCTCCTTAACCGGTTAAGGACGACAAACTTGGAGCTAACCTATCGCGTGGATTCCTCGAGAGTATTTCGTGTATTACGCTGTCTACGTAACCTCTAAACAACCATCCAAGGGCCATAGTCATCATCTTCGGTTGACTCCATCATCCCTCTGCTCTTTTGGCCAGTAGAGTTTCCATTAGTAAATGAAGAAGGCACAGTAACATTAGTACCCTTTGCAACATTTTGGGCATTCAAGGACTTAGGACAAACTTCTTTGACATGGCCATAATTCCCACATTTAAAACATATTAAATGGATGCTTTCATACTCAATTGTCTTCTTAACTCCATTGATGCTATATTGTGGAAGAAATAGCTTAGTTAAGTCTAATTCCACACAGATCCTCGCATAGTTCCCTCTTGACTTCATGGCTGCGTGAGAGTTGACCTTTAAGATCTTCCCTATAACATTACCAACATTAAAGAGAAACTTCTCTTGTCATAATACTCCAACAGTAGGTCTGGTAGCCTCACCTATGTGGCTATACGGTCAATATGTGCTGTTTTGGGATCAAAGTCAGGTTTCTATCGAGAAATGGAAAGATTGTGATCAAGGACAATCCAGAGGCTCCTGTGAGAGCATTCTCGCAATCGCTGAACCTCTGAAACTCAACAAGAATGTAATCATTATCGCTGAACTTATGGCTGAATCTGGATTTGATCTTTATTTCATTTCATCTCTTTTTTCACTCTCATCTTTAGTACACATAAAGTTAAAATAAAAATTGAAAAAGTTTAATTTTAAAAATAAAAAATAATTTTAATATTTTTTTACTTTTAATAATTTAGTAATTATTAATAGATAATATTAAATAATGATTATAAAAATAAAATAAATATTACACAAATTTTTTTATTTTTTTCCTTTTCTTTTCCGCTACCAAAGACAACCTAAAAGCATTGCTCCTAATTTGTAGCTCAAAAAGATATTTGTCAATTGCATATTTCGACCAAAATATATTAAAATGATTAAAATAATATTTTTTTCTAAATTTAACCACTCGTAATTCATTTAATAAAAATTAAATAATTACTAAAAATATTCAAAAAAAAATATTGTAAATATTATAATTAAGAGATAATAATTAATAATGTTTTATTCTTAACAATGACATGTGTATGAAATATATATTTAATTAACACAATTATTATTATAAATGTAATAAAACTTAAAATAAAATTAATTTATTATTTTAAAAAAATTAATAATATTAAAATAAAAAATTTTTAAAATTTTTTTATCTTAACTAAAAAAGTCTATCATTGAGAATATTTTAGTCAAATTTATTTGATTGTACTTTATATTTGAAAAAAATTTATATGCAGTTTTTATTTCTTTATTATAAAATTTTTAATTAAAATATGATAAATTTATATTTTTTGCATAGTTTCTCAATTAAATTATACATATATCATATTTTAATTAAAACATATTATACTTGTTGTATTTTAATTGGTAAATCTAATAACAAAGACATAAGAAATTGTATTTAAATTTAATTATTTTTTTGTGGCAAGATTTGTGTAAATTTTTTAATAAATAAGGTAACTATATAATTAGTTTATCTCTTAGAAGTAGAGAGAAAATTTTATAAAAAAATTTAAAAAAAGAAAGAAAGAAAGATGTGTAAACCTTTAACTCTATAAATGTATTTTTCAATCGCACAAGCTATATTTGAATTTGTATAACTTTGGTCCTTTTTTTAATCTTAAATGCTTCATATTTAACATTTGAAATATATCAAATCATAGTATCATAGGTCAGACAGCAGAGATTGTCTTGAAACAAAAATATTAATTTGATTTGATATATATGTATATATATATATATTAAAAACACATCTACACAAAATATTTTCTTTAGATTTGTCATAGTGACAATACCTTGGTTTTGCTTCCTGAATCTTCGTAGTCCCCTCCTTTTGTTTAATACTAGAGATATTGAAAGAGATTGGAACCTTCTCTAGCAATATTGGTTCGATTCTTTCGGGGAGTAGCCTGAGATTTAAATGTTAGACTATACTAAATATGTAGAACACTTGAACATAATACCCAAATAAGCTAGCATCATTAAACCGCGGGAAGGAAAACTAACCTCTGAATCCGTATTTTCCACATGGGAAGGTGCTTTTAAGCTCTCAAAACATTCTAGATAGTGTATGAAGTGCGTTTTGCTGTTGATGTCATGTTTTCGAGTTCAGGGACCCCTCCTATTCATGGGTTGGGTGACAAGGGGAGTGTTTTACCATAGTAAAATATTATCTTTAAGCTTAAGATGGTTAGTTCTTGATTTAATGAGAAGTTTAAAATTTATGGACTAGATAAGAAAAAATTATATGTTTTTAGATAAGATTAAACTAATATTAATTCAAACAATGATAAAGTTAATAAAGTTGATCTAATCATTAGTTTAAGTAATGATAAAGTCGATCCTAATGATAACGTTAAACTAACTATTAATCCAAATAATGATAAAATCAATATAACAACTAACATTGTCTCCAATAGACCATATATACTACTCATGATAACACTCAAGATTTATAGATACTTAAATTTAAGAAAGAAAACTAAATGCATAAATTATGATAATAAGTATTTAAGAGGATGGTTAACAGTTTAATAAACTATAAATTATTCACAAAGCCAAAAAAAAGTAATTAATTATCTTACAGTACAGAAGAAGAAAAATGTAATTGAAATCAGCAATAGTAAATATGGAAAGAAAAAGCCTATCCAATCCTACTAAAAAGAAATGAAAACAAAGTTGATAAACCAATAATAAAACAGGATATCTAGAACATCGTCCATTGCCTTTTTTTGTTGAAACATATGGTCCATCGCTTTAAAGGAATCATCAGCAGCAACACGAAGTAATGAAAGACGAAGCCTGCTAAAAAGACGAACTGATAAACAATAGAACAATTATGCAAAAATAGTTAAAATGGGGGAACAGAACATGCAAGGGAGGAAATGGGTATTTGAGCATTGAATAATTGGGATAACAACGCACAAGGCTGACAAATGAGAAACACAGAGCTGAGCAACATAATTAAAAATCTCATTCCAGAAAGCATTTAGATCGATCAGATCAACCCGAGGACAACGTCTCTCATCAGTAGGAGCTGTAACAAAGGAAAGCATGGTGAATAACTTCTCGCATTGGCGAAGAAGAAATACGAGAACAAGGGGGGGAAAACGAAGAAATTAAAATGGAGAAATCGACCAAATCAACGTGCAGACAATGTTTAATCTGTGGGACCTGAAAGAAAGGAAAGAAAGATGAATAATTTCCCGCAACGATGAAGAATGAATAACAGGTAAAAAGTTAAAAAATGAAGAAAAAATAACCCCAAAAAAAAAAGGGAAATGATACAGTTTCAGCAACATATAATGGGGAAAAGTAAAACAAAACTAACAAATGTTGCACAGAGCCAGAGGGACTAAGCTGAGGGAAGGATGGGCCATTGAACAATGTAGTGGGTTGAATAAAAACCGGCTTAGGAACAAGAAACACAGACACATGTATCGACTTATGAATAGTAGCGCGCAGCTGTAGTGAAGGATTGAAGTTTTATTGATATATATTGATTACATTTATATTTTTTTAAAATTTGTTGCATTGTACGGCGTGGATATTTTTTTTATGGAAAAAATAGCTTATCTGAAATTGTTCATATTTTTATTATCAGTTTTTTTATCATATAATTTTTAATTAAAATATAATAAATGTATAAATTTTATAAATAATTATATAATTTTTAATTAAATCATACACTTATTATATTTTTATTATAAAATTATATATTTATCATGTTTTGATGAAAAAAATATAAGGAACTGCTTTAATCCTTTGCTCATTTTGTTTAAAATTGAATTTTTTGTTGTCTATCTTTTATAGTTTTATAATCATGCAAGAATAATATAAAAGAGTGAAAATATATATAGGATTTACTTTTTTTATTTATACTCAATTTCTCTTTTCTTTTTAATCTCTTTCTTCGATTACACTGAATTTGGATCGCCTGAGAAATAAGTAATACTTTTTTAAAGTTAAATTATTTAAATTTAATTTAGATAATCTAAATTTAATATTTTTTATTTTTAATTAAATTATTTTTTAAATTAATAATTAAAAAATTATTGTTATTCTAAATCTTATATTCTTTCATATAAACAAATACTAAAATATAAAATCCAAAAAAATAAAATATAAATTTTCAAATAAAAAATATTAAAATCTAAATAACTTAAAGTAAGCAGGGAATTGAATTTCTAACTCACCTGTTTTGTCAATTTATAACTGCCCGTGCATCTGCACTCCAAATATATACCCTATAAACGTCGTGGTTACGTGTAGGGTTTCTTTTGTTCGATATATTCTTCGATTCAAAGTACTGTTGTGACAGATTCGAAATATGAAGGCCGGAACTAAGTGATCCTACAACGTGCCCCAGTATTTGCAGCTGACAACGCCACTTGGGTGAGTTTCTCATCATCATTCATGCTTAATTTTCTCATTGGAAGAGTATCTGCATCACAAACATGCAAGAGGAGGACCCAGCTAGGTTTTCTCCATCGCAGTGCTTCCCACATTTTCAATTCGTTTTCTTCAGTTGTGAAATTGTCTGAATCAAATAAACCAAAACGAAAACAAAAAGGAAATGAATCATTTACAGTTTCTTATCTCATAAGCTCTTTAGGATTGTCCTCCAAAGAAGCCATTGAACTATCCAAAAGGGTTAAATTCAAATGCCCAGATAAACCCGACTCGGTACTTAATGTTTTCACGAGCTGTGGATTCTCAGATACTCAGATATTCAAATTTGTGAAAAAGTGTCCACCTGTGCTTTTGACAAATCCTGAGAACACCCTTTTGCCAAAGCTAAGGTTTTTCAAGTCTATAGTGGTTTTCATGGTCTGAACTCCCACAACTCCTCATTTCTAACAGTAGACTACTAACCGGGAGCTTAAAGGAGCGTATAATCCCCGGTTATGAGGTCCTTAAGACTGTGATTGATGACGATAAGGAAGTACATGTAACTAGAAAACGCAAAGGATGGGATTTTCTCCACTGTGATGTGATGAATGTGGTCCCAAACATAAAGGTTTTGAGAGAGCATCGAGTTCCTCAATCTTCTGTCAATCTGCTGCTAAATAATTTTACAAGTGTAGCGTTTATCAATCATGCAAAGTTTGTTGAACATGTCAAGTTTGCTAAGGATATAGGAATTAAACCTTTTAGGACTACGTTCATCCAGTCTATTTATGTGTTATCGATGACAAAGAAATCAACTTGGGAGTCAAGGCTGGATGTCTATGAGAGGTGCGGCTAGTCCAGGGATGTTACTCTTTCAGCATTCGCAAAGTTTCCATATTGTATGTTCCTGTCAGAGGAGAAAATCACAAGCTCAATGAAGTTTCTTGCGAATGAAATGGGTTTCACATTGAAAGATATAGCTAAATTCCCATCATTACTTGGTCATTGCTTGAAGCAGAGGATTATTCCTAGATGGTCAGTGGTTAAAATTTTGAAAATGAAGGGTTTGATCAATAATGATATGTCCTTTATCTTCCATTGTCAAATTAAGTGAGAAAAAGTTTCTGGAAAATTTTGTGGTCAGATTTCAAGAAACTGTTCCTGAGCTATTGAACATCTATCAAGGTCAGTTAGGACCTTTATCTGAAGTTCTGCCCTAAAAATTTTCTTCGAGGGTATGATTGTGAACCTTTTCAGATTTTCAGCTTTATTATAATTATTCAACTGTTCTGCATCAAATTTTACTCTGATTGATTTCTTTTTATATTATGGCAGCTCAATTTGAACTTTCAATTTGTAAGATATTGCTTTCTGCTTTTTAGCCTATTTTGAAGGTGATTGCTTTCATGATATTAATGTTTTTGAACCTTATATAACATCTTTTAGCTTGATTTCGTAGCTATTTTCTACATTGTTGATGAATCTTACTATTTCCTATCCATCCTATAATATTCACAAATGTACAATTTATTCATGTTTTCAGAAAAATACTACTGACTAACTTGGTTTAAAATTTTGAAGTAAATCACTTATGCAGAAAGCATCGAATATGACTGAAGTAATGAACATTAGCGACAATAGTTGGCTGATTGATTTTGATGAACTCATTGTGTTTCTTATTTTATTTTTTCCTAATATTTTGAATATGATTTTGGTATTTTGAAAAAAAAAATTTCTGAGTTTGTTCTGCATTTTCCTAAAATAGCAACATGTCTATGACCCTACGGTATGTAATACCTTGAAATTTAAATTTAAATTTATTACTATGTCGAACTTGTCATGGAATTGTTTTGTCTCCTATGGAAGAAAGAAGTCTAAAAACCTAGGAGGAATGCATACAGGTTTCTTGCCTTATACTTCTTTTTCATAGAGGTTTAGGATAAAGGGACTATCATGACTTAGGTCCAGTATGGTAGAGTTGCGGAAACAGAAAGTGAAACAGATTCCATTGCCTACAACATTTGGTAGCAAGAAAGCTAGAAGGAGATGGACGCCTGGAGTGCTGTGCACTTTCCATTGCTGTGGCGCGAGTATGAGGGATCCAATTCTTGGATTTGTCCATAACTGTGTTGTCCTTCAAATTCACGGTAGAAAGGGATTGATTTTTCTTTGTTCATTTTCTTTTCTACAACAGCCAAAGAAGAGGCATATCATGAGATGAAAATTTTGTAATTTAGAAAAATAATTAATATTACTTTTAGAAGAAATAACAAGGAAAAATATTAAAAATATTAAAAAAATAATTATAAAATTAATTAATAGTTGTTATGCTTTATAAAAAATATTATAAGATCATTATTTGATACTAAAATTGAAATATTTTTTAAAATTATTGCTTTATCAAAGATTTTCCTACATTAAAATGAAAAAAAACTTATACCAATTAATATGTAGTCAGAAATTTTGAATTCGAGTAACTTTAAAAGTAGTATTACGTTAAATGTTAAATTTTGATTAAAGTATAAAACTTAAATTTCATTTGTGATTAAAGTTTGGTCAATATTAAAAAATAAAAGAATAAAATAAAATTATATAAATAGTGATTAATAATTGAAAAAAAAAAAGCATTTGAATATCAGTCACTTTTCATTCGACTAATTATTAGTTAGAAAATAGAGCTATATATTACGGGCAATGTAGAATGCATATATATATATATATATTAATAAATACGAACTTAATATATATTACAATAGTATATGTAAAATATTAAACTAAATAGTAATTTTATTGTATTAAAATAATAATTTATAAATATAAATAATTATAATTATATATAAATAATAATTATTTTGTGTTAAATTTAAAAAAATCATCAATTTGATGTGAGAAATGTATCTTTTAAAAAATAAATTTTAATTAATGTATAAATTGAATCAAAAATATTTTATTGTAAAAAATAGTTATATAATACTTATAAAAATATTTTTGTAATTAATTGCTTACAATACATATTATTTTGTAATCTAAAAGAATAATTAATATTACTTTTAGAAAAATAAGAAAATAATTAAAAAAATAATTTTTAGTAGAAGAAAATAATAATAATATTTAATATTAAACATAATAAATTATATAAATAATGATTAATAAAATTAAATTGTAAAAATTAAGGAGAAAAAAATGTTTGACCAATTGTTAGGCAAGAAATGCATTATGCATTTCATAATGCATTGCTATATATGTCTATACAATATACATACATACATATATATATATATATATATTAGTAAATATTAAATTAATATACATTAAAATAATATATGTAAAATATTAAAATAAATAATTATTTTATTATATTATAATTATATATTAAATAAAATAACTATTCTAATTAATTATAATTAAATATAAAAATAAATTTTTACATTATTTTTTTAACCTAAAGATATTTTTATTATTTGCTATTACTTACTTTTTATTTCATCATTATTTTTATCTTGCCAAGCAGACAAAAGGGAAGACATTCCTTTTCCTTTTCTTATTATTCCAAATTCAATTGATTCAAATACATTTGATCTAGCATTATCTTTTTATTTTCATTGAAAGGGATTTGACCATTATATTCTTACTGTAGTTCAGAAGAGGATTTAGAAGAGACTGGACACGAACCATTATTAGCTATAAAGTAGGTTTTCCCTTGCTTTTTCTTTTTGTTACAACTACTCTGAGTTCAGTTCTTGAAATATTTATGCATGTAGATTTAAGCTGCCGGTACACTGACCCGTGGAGGTAGGGTATGGAAAGGGCAAGGGGTAGAAATGGAGCCTAGGACATTAAAATCTCCACAATCTTAAATGACTAAAGCTGGTGTTATATGAATTATCACTCTTTCAACTCATTAACTCTATTGGTTTTATGTTCTGGTGATTTTGTCACATACATACAGGAAACAAGCTCCTGCCTCTCTTTTGCTCCTCATTTCAATAAAAGACAAAAGTTAGTTAAACTTCCTTATGTGTTGCTCTTTATTCAAAACATAATGTGTTTTTTTTTCTTTTTATTAAAAAAAATGTGGAGTAACTTATTTGAAGTAATCAATCATATGATATTGAGCTGTGTATTATATCTTTTTTTTTTTTTGTGATGAACCTAATTACAAACGATTGTAAAAATTGTATTCATCTAGTCCCTCATCAAATGGACAACATTTAGATATGGTTGCTTGAGTGTTTTCTAAGGTGGATGATTTTTTTTTTAAAAAAAAACCAATCAAATACTGTTGAGTCCAAAACAAAATTCATTTGTCATGTTATGCAATATTAATAGCAAACAGTTGAAAACTATGCGGGAATTCTATCCCAAGGGCCTTCTTGAAATAGTTTTCTCTATATATCATGGGATAAAATTAGAGTTATCCTTTCTTTCTTGCTTTATTTTTTCGTTCTAGAAAAAATATGTAACCAATTTGATTTATTATAGCTTGGAAACATATTGGCAGGACTTCATGGGAGCCTTGATGAGTTTTACTTTATTCTTTTCAAATGCAGGGATCCAAGTTGTTCTGAAAAAATAAATTAAAATTGTTTGGTTTTGAAAAAAAAAAACAGCTACCCTTACTTAACCCTCGTTAGATAGTCTAATAAAAAGATAAAAATTTAAAATATATATAATATCTATTTTATTTTTGTAATCATTACTTGATTATTATTTTACATTATTTATTAATTATTACTCATTTATTAAAAATAAAAATTTACATTTATTTTTTATTTATAAAATTATTTTTTATTTTTTATTTTTTATATACTAAACAAGCCTTTATTATAACTGTGAGGAGGCGCAACAAGAGATGGGAATTGTATTCCTTCCTTTTTAAGAAATGAGGATATGTCTGGAGCATGATGTGGAAGGATTGATGATAAGTTGATAATATTGATTAGACATGAGAATAATAATACTCTTTCAATTTGCAACCAAAACAGGAAAAAAAAAAAAGTTTAAGTCGTCCAAAAGATTTTACATACTGTTTTGAGAAAACTAAATTTTACACAGTGTAAAATAAGGGCAATAAATCGAAAAGAAAAGCTAATAATAAGTAAATAGAAAATGAAATGGGCGAATGAAAAACATGAAAGGCCATGAATGAAATATTCTAGCTTAAAAATAAGTCATGTACCAATACCCTTCCCTATTCATTTGGAAATTTTGGTTCAAACCTTTTGATACTTGGTAAAAGATTCTTCTTTTCATGTATTAATATTCCTTTTTTTATGAATATCCATTTTTTTCATAAGTCAAGAAAAAAATCTCTTGTAAGTATATATTTTATATAGAAATTGAAATAATCTAATTTCATTAAATTTGGAAAAAAATTGTTAAAATTGGTAAAACTATTTTGTTCAACAGTGTATTTGCGAAAAATCAATCATTTATTTGTTTGACTTTTAAATGGCAAGAATTTTTTTTAAAAAAAAGTAGTATGCTACAACCATTTTAGAAATGATTAAAAAAAATCTCAAAGCAACGAATAGAGGAAAGGGTTACATTAATTTTTTTTAAAAATTATAATGATTCAATTATAAGTTTTAAATTATCAAAGAATTAAGTGAAATTTAAAAATTAATAAAATAATGTAACTTCTCATTTTTTTAACTAGCTAGACAATGTTCACACACATTGGGACGACCTAAGTCTATATTTAAATGGAGTTAAATTTTGTTCCAAAAGAAAGTCTTTAAGCTCGGTTGGTAGGAAGGATTGCCAGAAAGTAATAAAACGGTTTTTAAGTTCACGAAAAAGTAAGAGTAGAAAAAGTATTAACTAAAAGATAATAAAAATATTAAATTTGGAGTCTTAACATTCCAATACAATGTACGGCATGCAAATGTATCAATATATATATATATATATATATATATTAATTTTTGCAAGGAATTCGAATGCATAGCATCCAAATTCCATTTGATAATATTTTTTAATATCCCAAGTTCCATCAATTTTCTTTTAATTTTTTTAAAATTCTAGAGTGAATATTTAAGAATGTTCTTATATTTTTTATGATAATTTTATTATAATAAATTAAGAAAAAAATTAGCAAAAAATTAAGAAGAAAATATTAATAAATTAAGGAAATATTTTATTTGTGTAAACAATTATAGCCATTGAAATATTAAATATTATTAGTAACTATAACAAATTAAAGATGAGATATATGTATAAATAAAATGATTTTAATTTAAAGAAAATTGTATCTTAATGTACATTCTGAATCTAATTTGAACACCATTTATTAATTAAAAAGTGTTATTTTTATTACTGGATTTTAATAAGACGTTGAAGTAATGAAAAATGCAAGAGCATCTTATATTATTTGAAATGAATGTAATCTTATTAAAAATTATTAAGTATTAAATAAGAGATAATTATTTATTATTTTTTTAAAATTTTGTTATTAATTGATTATATATATTTGTATGTCTTTATTTCAAACATTTTTCCCCTTACATGTAGTTCTGTTGTTTTTTAAAATATAAGAATTGTCTCATATGTTCAAAACACATATCTCAAACCAACTATATAATGTTCCTCCATTATTCTCTTTTTCTAAGGTCCATGACACATTCTCCTTCCTTCAAATATTAATCTAGCGATCCAGATTTAAAAGTTTCAAATATTACCTACTTGTTTGAAATTCAATTAATATATTTGTTGAAAATAAATATTCAAATATTGAAATTGATCATTTAATATTGTTTGTTTAATATTGACCAAAAGTAAATTAAATAAAAATTTGTAGTGTTCAATATATGGAATAGAGGACGCTTAGTGCTCTTAATTATTATTAACCATTTTCTTAGTTATTAACATATTAAATAATAATGGTGTTCTTTTCAATAGTTTATTTTGTATTATTTGAAGACAATATTTTAAGTTTTTTTTTGGTAAAACATTACAAATTTGGATTTGAAGTTTTGGAGAAGAAAAGTGCATATCTCATACCTTAAATTACATTAATTATGCATTAATTTTTATAGTTTTCATTCAATGGTGCTAATCTTATTTATATTTATATATATACTAGTCAGAAAAATAATTAGTCAAAATAAATGAGGACATGGAGTCACTAAAAAAAAAAGAAAATAAAATACTTTGAAAAGAGACAAAAGATATTGTTCCACTTTAAAGAGTGAAAAAGTAAATATGCTTTAACAAAAGAGAAAATAATAATTTGAGAAGATTTATTATATATTTCAAATGTTAAAAGACAAGACTTTTAATAAGAGAAAATGTCATTAAATTAGATCTTAGAAGTAGTGTGAAATATAATGCAATCTTATCAATTATATTTTTGTAATTATTTAATATTTTTGTAATTATTAAGTACTAAATAGGACCTTTAATATTTTTGTAATATTTTGTTATAAGTGAAAGAGAAAAATTGTAATTAAAAAGTAATTGAATAGAAATATGTATATAATTACATAATATTGGATATAAAATTATATTAATACAAATCTTATATAAATATTTATAACAAATGACTTCCTATACCACAACGAGGTCTTCTCCTTTCATGTCGCTGTTGCTGTTAGCCTAATTCTTCTAATTGTTGTTGCTCATGGATGGTTAGATTAGAGTTTAAATCTAAGAATGAAGTTTGAATTGGAAGAATTTGATGAGGTGGCATCAAAAATCTAGGTTATGACGATTTTGCAAGCTCAATTGAGGAACTAGCGTATACGACATTAAATGCAGATGTATCAAATAAAAGATTTACGAATGATCCGAATGAGTCAAACATCTGCTAAGGGGTTTTAGAAAGAGAAGATGGCAAGGGAGATAGGTAAGAATAGGGGCCTACTCCACCAAAGTCACTAAACTGTTTAGGCAGCATAGAATAAGATTAACTAGTCATGCCAATATCCTGTTGCACTGGAGTCGTCATATATACAGTTGTACTGGAAATGTCAATACCCTAATGAACTGACCTTTGTTGTTGCTGGACATTTCTTCTAATAATAAGCTATTGACTTGATAAGTAACCTTGACGTCTTTTACTTGGACGACCTAGTGGAATTTGAGATGTGGGAGGATCTGATGCCTAATCAGCAAGTTAGGAAAAAAGTGAAAATCATTGTTCACTAAGAGCATGTAATATATTACTAGCGTCTTGCCCCACAATATCACGAAAATCTGCAGACAAAGGATCTTACAAGTGCATCTTATAAAGCCTCTTTGCCAAATTAGCCTAATCAAGAAAATATAAAAAGTTAACTATCAATATATATTAGACCAAGAGAATGATGATGACAAAGATGACAAGATGTAATAAAATATATTACATATCTAGTAGCAACACTTGATCTTTAAACCCATCGACAAGTACGTTGCCAATACCATCACATGTACTCGAAAGTGT
Organism: Erythrophleum ivorense; assembly: GCA_026724425.1. Classification (NCBI taxonomy): domain Eukaryota; kingdom Viridiplantae; phylum Streptophyta; class Magnoliopsida; order Fabales; family Fabaceae; genus Erythrophleum; species Erythrophleum ivorense. The sequence goes on along the minus strand of JAIUCV010000034.1, from coordinate 1,001,942 downwards.
GATCAAATGGCTTCTTAATGACAAGAGATTGAGACATGATATCTCGCCATTCATACCATCGCTGAATGAAAAGGCTATGTTCAGACACTCAATTAGTTTATATTCTTCCTCAAAATTGTAAATTATGGAGATAGTCTAATCTGATTGCCTCTTGCAGAATAGATTGATGGCGACCAAATTGTCATAAGATGCGATTTGAATGGTGTTACTCTATAATCCAAAAACAAATAAGTGGTACCGATACAATCCAAATGTCTAGAGAAGTCAAATAATACTCTGGAATCAACTCACGCACTGATTATGGCTAGTATGGGCGCCATATAATCTATGCATAACATGAAGTCGAGTAATAAGTAATTATCAAATAGTTTAAAAATAATGTATAGCATAAATCACATCAAATACATACATCATCATCTCTCATTGCATCTAGTAAAGATCTATATAAACGGAGGTCTCTAACACTCGAACGAGGAGGTCGTCCAATATTTTTCCATCTGTTACAATAAGTAAATATATTTGGTAAATAACGTTTAATAAATGAAGTCAATATATTTTAATAAAAGATGTAAAATTTGTAGTTCCTCTACAAACCTAAAACCTAGAGATGAAAATATAGGATATTCTTCAATGCGAGGGTCGGGAGTGGGTGGTCACTCAGGTAAAAACATAAGAAAGCGATCCCAGGCCCACAGATGTAACAATATCAAGCATTCAGTTATGCCACAATCATTCTTGCAAGTTGAATTACACAAGTCATGATATAGAAAAATCAATACTGCTTATCTCTAACTATAACGACTAGTCTGCTCAAGGTCGTCTAACAAAAGAAGGTACATCAAATAAACTCTGTAACTGGATCAATCTAGTATCAGCCAACTTCTAATCATGCGAAAAATGTATGCACAAGTAAACTAGTGCACAACCTCATCCTCTACGTCATTGGGCAGATATACAAAGTTCTAAGCCAACCAAATCATAGAAAGTCATTGTCCATCAATTTGTTCAGCTGATGGTGTAATCCCTCAAAGCCATTGACAAACCTTTAGCCCATTGAAACCCATCCTGCTTACAACAGGGCCACCATCAATTAGTAGGCCCAACTATATTGCTACGTCCTCAAGGGCGATCGTACACTCTCCTCAAGTGGTGTGAAATGTGTGTGTCTCTGGTATCACCGTTCCACTAATGCATTGACTAATACTATATCATATTCAAATTGGCCGACTTGTGCAATGCCATAAAAATTGGCCTGCCTCAGATAATCAACAATGGTTGGTGGTAGATTGCCTAAATAATCATCATGTAAAACTCGTCATGGTGAAGTATCCAATCATCTTGCAAATAGAAATAAATCACATAATCAACAACTCGTTTGAGATAAAAAATAAAATAATACAATATATATTACCTCGCAATCTTAGATGGCCTGTGATGTATTTTACTCCTGTAGATATAAAAGTGATTCATCCTTTGGTCTTGGATGAATAGGCTATCCAACTCCGACCATAAGATCTATATATAAAACAACATAATCTACTATTATTCGTTTAAAATTAACATGTACAAGTATCAATGACATAAGATGCTATTAATCATTTCAGAAATGTTCATGTATAAGCATTAATAGTATACTCTATTTATTTATTACAATTAAAACTAAGTAGCAATTATAAATTTTGTTAATATACAACTAAATAACAAAAGTGCGGTATGGGTAAAAGGCACGGTTATGCCTTGTTTGTTTACAAAAGGTGCACCTATTTGGTTATCTTAAGATTTTAAAGTCTATTTCATTTCAAAAGCGATTTGAACAAGGTCAACCTTACTCGCAGAGCATGGATGGATCTAGGACTAACTTTAGACCACTTGATTATGGTCAATATTCTTGTCCTCTAATGGGTTGAAACATATTACTGTATGCATTACGCATGGTGTCTAAGCGAAATACGGGATCCACAAGTTGGAATGGCTCTAAGGCTACCATGACACACGCTGCCAGAGTATGTTGACATGGGTACTTCTCCACTTGAAATTCTCCACAATCACATGTGCAATCGTTTAAGTTAACCTTGCAACAAGGACCATATTGATGATATTGATGATGCATCTAGTCATAAGGTTTTTCGACCTCAAATAATGCCACTCGCCTATTGAACACCTACATAGCACATAAATGGAAATGTTGCACATTTACTACCATCTTTTTTATCAAAGTTTGTGAATACACCTAACCCGCTATCATCTAAGCATTGATCTGCTCGGCACGTTGCACAAAGTATTAGCTAACCCGGTAATATGTTGCATTGGCTATGCCTAATATAGGTAAAGACCTAATCCCCTATAAGATGTCATTCATGCACTTTGCCAAGTTTATTGTTATGTGGTCGTAACAACAACAATCTACATCATATGCTCTGGTTCACTATTCCTTTGGGATTTCAATAATCCACCTGCCCGCTTATTCATGGATGGTAGCTATCTCAGCTAATTTTTCATCAACATACTGATGTTCATATACATAACCTATATAACATGATTAATGGTATCGCTATAAGTTTCTAATCATGTATAATGTGAATAATCAAATACAGAAAAGAAACATACTAATGTTTTTTAACTTTTGCTTTAGATCTGATGATCTATAATGAGTGTAAAGATTGCTGGTCATATGACAAAGACAGAAAACATGATAACCATAAGGTGGCAGCCAACCAATCTGTGGATTAGTAACGACAAATAGAATTAATAGGTATTTATCTGATATCAAACAAATATCACGTCTTCCTCAAACTACTCGCTTTTGCAGGTTGAAAAAAAACCATATCCATACTAATTGTGTCTCTCCCTCCATAATACCAAAGGTGAAAGGGATAATATGTCAGTCTCCATCCTATGTCATTGCCATCAATAGTGTCCCTTTATATTTTTCATAAAGAAATATCTCATCCACCTAAATCATTGGCTTTAAACGTTCAAATGTATCTATATAAGGTTTGAACACCTAAAATACGCTCTCAAAGGCTACCACTGCCTCACTAGTAAAAGTGTTTTAAGGATATTTTTTCATTAGAAACTCAGCATATAAGCCAGGCATAAAATGTTGTACCGCAGCGAACCACCTAGGCAATGTAGCATATAAGCTCTCTCAGTTACCAAAAACAATTATGGCAGCTTTTATATTTTGCTCTTCATGTCTTTCTGCATGTTTTAGTATAACCAAATAAGCTCTTTATTCGCTCTATAATCTGGTTGATTGGAACATCAAGTGTCTTAATCACCATTGCCACGATACATGATGAGATAATATCAGAATTCAATTTTGGATGATTTTGTGATATCATCATGAATAAATAGGTGTGTGTACCGTTATATCATGTAATTTGCCAAAATGATCCATTCCCTTTACCTTTATTAAATGTGCTGACTCATCATCTACAGCTATTGCCATAATTCACACACCAATATTCTTCAAACATTTTATTTGTCATCTTAAAACAGTGGTGAACCTTCATAGAATATAGCTTTACAGTAAACCGCAGTGCCTTTTGATTCAGGTATTTTAATCTAATGTACAACTCCTGATTATTCATTTGTATCTGATGCCTCCCTTCCTCAAATTCATTGCCTCTTACTAAGGCTAAATTAACTTGTTAGAAATATGCAGTAGTGAGGTTAACATATTGGGATACTAATTCAACATAAATGGTACCATCACCATCACTCGTATTATCATCATCATCATCATCAACGGCATCTTCATTGTCTTCATCATCATCATTATAATCAGGATCAAGTTCTACATTATACTCATCTTCATTTTCAAAGTCTTCTAAAACATTTTTTTCTAAGCTAGTTGGAAAAGAAGATTCAGTAAAACTAATTACTGGGTAGGAGGAACTTGGTTGTGAACTGCCATCTATTGGTATAATTTGATAAAGTTCAGAACAATACGTCAGTCGAGACAACAAATTAGGTGTAGATAACAATTCATTCATCGAATTTGGCTTAAAGTTAAGGCTTAATTACGAGTCAATGCATGAGATGTTTATATACAATTCAACAACATTCAGCTATGATGGAAAACGTGAGTGAGATTGCCACATTCTCTATACATCACAATCATCTTCCAACATAATTGCTTGATACCATGTTGGGTTTACTGTCGTTGGGAGCCTATATTTCAATTCAGACACAACACATTGAAATGTTGCACATTTCAGAAACAATTTGTTTTAACTTTTCTAAAGTGATATCAATACTGGCTGTTATATATTTTGATATTGCACATTAAAATGTTGCACTTTGGGTATTTTCATAAACCCTTCAATTCTCATAAATGCAAATGATCTCATTCTCCTGACCATTTCTTTCACTTGAAATATCCTGACGGCAAACGGGTCTAGCTTCTCTCCCGTTTGAGAGGGAAAATGATAGCATCATGTTGAATGAAATCTACCCGTTCACGCAATCCAACTGCTCTCATACTGACACGCGTCTCCTGCCTCTTTAATAATGAAATGGTGCATTTTCATCTCACTCATTTCATATCTAAATACTATGTTTTAGAGTTAAAGTAAATGAAAATAAGCATATTCAAATCTGTTGCATTTCACATTGTCTAGAAGTGCGTTTTGGAGGCAAAAGTTTGTTGCTTCAGTAACGTTCATGGCAGATGAGAGTTGGCTTGAAATCCTTGTTAGCATTTCAAAAAGGAATATTCAAATCTTGATATCTTCTTGTTCATTTTCATTTGGAGGCAAGATTTATGTTCTAATGGGGAGAGTTTGTTGAAGTTAAAGGTAGTAGTTTTTGTTCGATAAACTGACGGTGAGATTAGCCATTGGAGATAAGATTTTTGTTAAAGTAAAAGTTTGGCTTTTTTTTTATATTTAAGGACAACTCTTACTTAGTATTTTTACCATAACTATTATTCTGATGATATGATTCTTCTTTAAGTTTTATTTTGGGTTGTCATCATTCTTATAAATATAAAGCATTAGCAACAAGAAGGTATTTGCACCACAATATTTGTTTTTATACATTGCTCATTTATATAAATAGTGGTTGTTTTATATATGTTCCTTTAGGTCAGTAGTTGTTCAACTTATTGAAAATATTATGGGATATTGTGATAAAAAGAACATTTGTTAATGCAATGATATTCTTCAAAGTGTTAATAAAATGTTATATTTTAAAGGTTAAGATCGAAAAAAAGTTAATTTATATTTTTTTGTATATATACTTAAAACTAAATTTCATTTCTTTTTGAATTTCATACATTTAAGTGGCATATTTCATTTCATAAACGGAGAAAGTTTAAAAGCAAAGGAAAAAAGAATAATAGATTTAATTTAGTGTTTTTTTATTTATGTAAAAATCATTGTTGTTCACTACCCTTATTCATTTTATAGGTACACATTCTTTTATGAATCCTTATGTATAGGTAGATTTTAAGCCTAAACTTGGTATGGAGTTTGAAAGCTTAAAGGAGGCATGGTTGTTTTGGGTTTAATACAGCGACAAAATGGGATTTGGAGTAAAGAAACAATATTTTAACAAGAACAAGAATGGCTCTATATCATCATGTAGATATGTATGTAGCAAAGAGGGATGAGAAAGAAAGACAAACGAGATTTTAAGGTTTTTAATCTTTGGCTAGAGACAAGAACTTATTGCAAAGCAAGAATTGGATTGATACTAAATAATGGAAAATATAAGGTGCATGATTTTGTTGATGAGCACAATCACCTACTTTATGTTGCAGAAACTTTTCACATGCTAGCATCACAATGAAAAATATCTATAATTCAAGCTTAAGAGATTGAGTTAGAAGAAGATTTTGGAATTCAACAAAAAGCAGCTTTTGATTTGACTAGTTGGCATGTGAGAGGTAGAGAAAATTTGAGTTATACCTGTCAAGATGTCAAAAATTATCTTCAAGGAAGAGGACAAAGGAGCATGATGTATGGGGAAGTCAGTGCTTTATTACATTTTTTCCAGAAACAATTGTTGAAAAATCCTTCATTTTACCATATTTATCAAATGGATACGGAAGAACAAATAACCAATGTCTTCTGGGCTAACTCAAGAATGTTAATTGACTATGATTATTTTGGTGATGTGGTTTTCCTTGACACAACACACTATATGAATAAGGAGAATAAACTACTTGCTTTATTTTGTGGCTTCAATCATCACAGAAGATTGGTTATTTTTGGAGCATCACTATTATATGATGGAATAATAGACTCTTTTAAGTGGCTTTTTGAAACTTTCTTAGCAGCTCATTAGCATAAAAAGTCTTATACTATCTTTACTGACTAAGACCAGGCAATGGCAAAGGCTTTGTGTGAGGTTATGCCTGAGGTGTCACATGATTTATGCACATGGCATTTGATGCAAAATGGTGTTAAGCATCTAGGCTACTTGATGAAAGATGGCTCACATTTCTTAAAGGATTTTAAAAGGTGCATGTACAAATATGTTGATGAATCACAATTTGAGGCGAGGTGGAGTATATTGTTGGCTAAATAGGGTGCTCATGATAATAAATGGCTTCAATATATGTATAACGTAAGAGAAAAATAGGCGGCATGTTATATGAAAAAAGCTTTCACTCTTGAAATGCGAAGCACACAGTTGAGTGAATCATTGAATTTTGATGTGAAGAGTTTCATGAACCTAGACCAAAACATTGTCAAATTCTTTAAGATTAAAAGATAAGAGATATAATGAATTGAAATGTGAGTTTGAGGCACGACAAAAGATTCCAAGATTGAAAATGGAGAATTTACTTATGTTGCAGTAGTTAGCTCAAATTTACACACCCACAATCTTTGAGCTTTTCCAAGAGGAATTTGATCGAGTTGTAGTAGCCTCTATAAATCATAAAAATGAAAGTGGGTTCGTGTTTGAGTATGTTATTTCAATGGTAAACCAAGAGGGAGATTACAAAGTGAGATTCCATCCTTCCTACAAGTCAATCACTTGTAATTGTATGAAGTTTGAAGCTATTGGAATATTGTGTTGTCATGTATTGAAAGTTTTTGATTACATGGATGTTAAAATACTTCTAAATTTATATATTCTCACAAGGTGGACAAAGACAGCAAGAAGTGGTATGGTTCATGATTTAAATGGAAAGGAAATAATTGAGGATGCACGGCTAGATAGCATACAATGATACAAACAACTTTGTCTGATGTTGATAAGAATAGCACTTGAAGCTTCAGAATGTCCAAAAGCATTTTCATTGGTGCAATATGTCATGTTGGAGTTGGGTAAGCAAGTATCATAGCTTTGTTTGATGCAAAAAAGTTTGGATGAGAAAAATGGTGTTTCCACAATACTGACAAGTGAATGTGTTTCCCATGTAAAGGGATTTAAGAAGCGAATTGGATTAAAAATTAAGAAACATATAAAGAGGTGTCTTGAGCAATCAGGTAGGAGAAGAAGAAAAAAAATCAAGTGAACAAAATTCACAAGTCCTACTATCTGCGGTAAATAATAATATGCTTGTTTATATGAATTGATGATTATGTGTAATATTTGTAATAATGATGGGTTATATGTAATATCTATAAGAATTAATGTTTATGTGTAATATTTATAGGTTAGTGAAGCACCCCATCAAGCTTAAGTTAGTGTATCCTATTCAGCACCATCAATATCTTGTACACAACCTCAAACCCATGAGGGTGAATATACTTTCACTGAAATGATAATGGTAAGAACATTCAATGTAAGAATTCATATCAGGTTGCTACATAATTAGTGTCCATCATATAATAGGTGTTAATTTTTTTAATGTAGGCATCTCTTGATAGCCCATCACTTGATGCAATGGAGTTCATCGAAAATTTCTCATCTTCCAACAATCAACATGTTTGAAATGGTCTTAGTACATCTAGTTGTAAACAGTTTTACTTTCACCCTCTGTATATTTTGCTTAGTCATATTTTGTTTCACTTTGTATTGGCTGGTTCTTTTTGAAGAAGTACATATGATATATTTTGTAAACTCCACCTAAAAAGATTGAAAAATGAAAGAAAACATTTTATTCATACGGAAGAATTCATTGCAATATTCTCTTCTTTACATTCATCTACAAAGTACAATCATAGTAACTATTGACCTTCTATACAATCAACATTTAACTATTAATACATATGAAAGTGACTTCATTCTATTCAGCTATTGTCTTTTGTAATCTTCATTATCATTAACCAGTATAGAATACAATCACAATGAATCTTGGGTGCCACTACTGCAATATGATATAGTTTTTATTATCTCTAGTATTCATCTATAATCTTCACCCAACAGTGACCTATTGCATAAGCATAATCAACAACCAATCACAATGAATCTTGGGTGCCACTGCTGTAGTATGATGTAATCTTTAATATCTCTAGTATTCATTTGTAATTTTCACCCAGCAGTGACCTGTTGCATAGGCACAATCAACAAATAATAATAGAACAATATCAGACAATCTTACTTCAAATGAATTTAGGCACATTCAAATTTAATCACATTCAAGTTTAGCACACTTCCAATAACAAAACAATCCCAAACTTAGGCATACTCATACTTAGACACACTCAAATTAGACACATTACTAACAAAAGACCAGTCCCAACAAAAGAGCTGAGCAATACAGTTCACAAAATTAGGCACACTCAAATTAGACACATTATCAATAAAAGATCAATCCCAACAGAAGAGCTAAGCAATATAGTTCACAGAAAAATCCCAATAACAAAATTGGACAATACAGGGAAGAGTCAATATTAAGTGATTCATACATACTCTCATAAAGTTTGACAACCCAAGGAGAATTCCCTATTTAGACAATCTCTTAATCCAAATCTTAAAAATTTCTACTAATAAAAATTCCTACTGATATGGTTTGACACTTGATGCATTCTATTACATAACAGATCAATTTTACAAGCAATTTTCATAGATTAATTTATCTTTGCAACTCTCATAGTACAAAAATTACGCCAATTTCTTCTTACAGCACACAAAAAAAATGTTGCAAATTCAAAACCCATCCACAGATGAAATTCTAGCATACAATCCTCCCATCCATAGAAAGTTCTCTAGTGAACAAAATTTACAATATTCACCTTCAAAGTGACCTTAGTGAATGAAACCAAACAAAAAAAATTTGGAGAAGAAACTGCAATGAATTGAATTAAAAAAAATATATATATATATATAATATTCATGAAAAATTCAAATAATAATGAAATAAAGGTATCGAGTCCAGCACAATTCATGTTTAATTGGCAGCTTGTAACAAATATGAGAATACAAGTCTTCACCGTGCTTTAAAGGAACTGAGTGTTGAAATGTTTTCTAAAATCCCAACAAATGGATTGGATTAAGTAAATTGCAAAGCAAATTTAGAATCCAATGAAATCCATGAATAAAAAGCAAATATCTTACCTTTTAGATGCAAAACACAAAAAATGGTGGTTTTGATAATCTTCGCATCTTCACTCATCACCCACAACCTGAAAATGTTGGCTCCACAATTGAATATGGCGACGGGGGCCCTTCGCTATGGTGGCTTGATATATCAACAAAATGTTGCTTGGGGAAGGATGGGACATATGGAGTAATATGAGTAATTAAGGTGAATGAGTGGCTGATATTGTGGTCAAAATTGTATTTGACCAAAATGTCATAAAATGTTTCCATATTATTGAGACAAGAAACATGTGTCAAAATGGGAGCAGTAGGATTGCATGAATGGTTGGATTTCATTCAACATGATGCTATCATTTTTCCTCTCAAACAAGAGGGAAGCTGAACCTAATGGCAAACATATTATATACAGTCATTATTGTAATAGATTTTGTTGTTCACTTTGAATTATTCAATTGCATCTCCTAAAATTGTAAACAATTTTTTTCTACATTTATTTAAATATGATCCAATGTTTCTCTTTCAATTGAAATAATTACCATTGTTATATTTGTTTAACAAATTTAATTATAAATATTTATTTGCTTTTATTTCACATTATTTTCACTTTCTTTTTCCACAATTATGAACACTATATTTGTTTCTTTTTTTTTTTATCATTTTCTTCCCATTTTACTTTTTTTACCTAATTTTTTTTATTTAAGCTTCCTTTTTATTCGATCTTTTAAAACATTTTTTTTTCAGTTTACCTATTTTCCCTAATTTTTTTTGACACATTCCTAAAACATATCTTTTCTATATTTTAAATTATTATTTATTAAATTACTATCTAACATTTACTTTTTTCCTCATTTAAATTATTGTCTCTCACTAACTATAACTTTTTTTCTAATTATAAATGTGTACATATTTTGAAAACTTTCCCATTTTTGTCATTAACTAATTTCATTTTTTTAACAAATCTATTTCACAAATCTAAATAATTACTTGTTAATATTTATAAATATTTATTTGCTTTTATTTCAAATTATTTCCATTTTCTTTTCCCACAATTATGAACACTATATTTGTTTCCTTTTTTATATTATTTTCTTCCCATTTTACCTTTTTTAACTAATTTTTTCTATTTAAGCTCCTTTTTTTTAAATTTCATCTTTCAAAACATTTTTTTCTTCATTTTACCTATTTTCACTATTTGTTTCGATATATTTCTAAAACATATCTTTCTTACATTTAAGTTATTATTCATTAAATTACTATCTAACAAATATTTTTCTCTTTATTTAAATTATGATCTCTTATTAACTAAAACTTTTTTTTTAATTATAAATCTATATATATTTTGAAAACTTTTTCAATTTTCTCACTTACTAATTTCATTTTTTTTCCTTTTTTTTGCCATTTAATTATATTCCACATTCTTATGCCCTATAATTTTTTACCTTTCCTTTAAATTACTATTCTCTCATTTAAATTAATATTTTTCTCAAATTTTGTACTTTTTTACATGTATTTCACAATTTTTCCAAATATATATATATATATATATTCCAAACATTTATACTTTTTTTCCTATCATTCTTAGTTTTAACATAGCAAGTTTCTTTTTTGTTATGACCATAAATTTTTTTCTTCCCTTAATTTTTCCTCCAATTTCCAAATATCTCATTTTTATTTTACTCAACCTTTTTTTTTCTCTAGTATTATTGACACAATTTAAAACTACCAACTTTCTTCATATATTCTCAAAGTCTAGTTTAAATAACAAATTTTTCTATTTAAACAACCAATTTTTTTTTTCAGCAATTTTTCCTTCATTCATTCACAGTGTTATAATTTTCTTTTGTTCTTCTTCTTTCTTTTTGCTAAATATATATCTAAAATAATACCCATAATCAACATTAATTATACAACAAACAATATTCGATAACTTAAAATTCATAAATTCAAACAACATTATTATTTTGCAAATATTTCAAACAATATATATTTTACAATAATAATAAAATTAAAATATTTGATATACAAAAATAAGTTACTTAATAATTTTATACCAAATATGTCTTCACCTTTTGTAATATTTTCTTTTTCACTGGCACTTCAAAACAAAATCTTTTAACAAGCTTCCAACAAGTCTCACAGAAGGTAAATTTTGAATGAATGAAATTTTAACCGCAGATTTCAAGTTGTAAAACTTGACCATTTTATAAAGGAGGAGTTCTGAGGGCAATTTGATAATTTTCTCTTCTCATTATCTATATATATATATATATTTTTTTTTTCAACCAATCAAATCATCTAAAAATCTTCCTTAGCCAATGAAAACATGCCATGTATACAGATAACACAGTGATTTTTTTTTTTACCGTTACACCTGACCGGTCAAAGGTAGTCACGTCCCCTAAAATTTGGATTGTGTCCGTCCAAATTCAGCTCCCTTCTTTGTGTCCCGTGCTGCTTGTTACTTCTTTGTGTATTTCTTTTTGATTTGTTACTGCTTGCGATTTTTTTTGTCATCTCTGATTCAAAAAACGCGGGTTCGTGAGCAATAAGAAAAGAAAAAATTTTTAAAATATTTATTACTCTCTTAAAATAGGAGAATAATAATCCTTTTTTATCTTTTAAATTATTTTTTTAATTTATTCTTAATTTTTTACATCTCAAACAAATAGACCTAACTTGACTAACTATTTAGCTACACAAATTCATTAATACTTATTACTTAGTATTAATTAGAAGAATTGACTTAGCCAATTATATCTTAATCATAAAAGATGTGTGAATGTGAAAAATAAATAAGTAGAATAAGAAATAACTTTCATATCTTTATTTTTTAAAAAAATGATTTGATAATTAAAATAATAATTACAATAATCTAGTAGATATTACATAAATTATATAAAATATATATATTCGTGTCACATAATCAAATAAATTGTTAATGAAATAGATTGAGAAGTGATCTAAATTATAAAATATTTGTGCTATTTATTATTTTCTAGCCAAAAACCCAAAGGGTGATTTGTACATAATAATGCAAGCTTTTTTTCACCCAAAAGAAAATAATGCATGCTCTGAGAAAAACAAAGATAACAAAAATGTTAACAAGGAACCCAAAAAAAAAAGGAAGCCAACGGTAACAACAGGCTTAGCCGTTAAAAACGTTTGGAGTCCCAAACCACCCCCCCCCCCCCCGCCCCCCCCCCCAAAAAAAAGGAAACCGTTAAACGTTACGTTTGGCCATTTCGTCGAAAAAAAAAATCTGCCTACTTGTGCCGATACTTCGATTCGGAGTAGGAAAGTACCTCCAAAGAGCTTCACAATTTGAGAGATTCAGAATTTGCGGGGGTAATTGAAGTAGTAACGCAAGTCGGGTGAGTTTGTCGTCCTAGTTATGCTTAATTTCGTCATTGCGCGATTATCTGCATCACAAACATGCAAGAGGAGGACTCAACTAGGATTTCTCCTTCGCAATGCTTCCCACATTTTCCATTCTTTTTCTTCAGTAGTGAAATTATCTAAATCGAATCAACCGAAACAAAAAGTAGAAGTAAATGAATCGTTTACAGTTTCTTATCTCATGAACTCTTGTGGCTTGTCTGCCAAAGTAGCTATTGGAGTTTCCAAAAGGGTTAATTTGAAAGACCCTGATAATCCCAACTCCGTACTTAATCTTTTCCGGAGCCACGGATTCCCTGATGCCCAGATATCCAAAATTGTGAAAAGGCATCCACGAGTGCTTTTGGCAAATCCCGAGAAGACCCTTTTGCCCAAGCTACGGTTTATCCAATCTATAGGGTTTTCATGTTCTGAACTCCAAGAACTCCTCATATCTAACCCTATACTCCTAAACTGGAGCTTAAAGAAACGTTTAATCCCCCTTTATGAGGCCCTTAAGAGTGTACTTGGCGACGATGAGAAAGTGAGCGTAGCTTTAAAACGCTCAGGATGGTTTTCTGTCCAGCAGGATGTAACAAATGTAGTTCCAAACATAAAGGTTTTGAGAGATCTTGGAGTACCTCAATCTTCTATTTTTTTACTGTTTACTACATTGCCAACTGCAGCATTTATGAATCATGCCGAGTTTGTTGAATATGTCAAGTTTGCTAAGGAAACCGGAATTGAACCTGTCAAGTGTGTTTTCATTCAAGCTATTATTGCTTTAGTACAGATAAAAAAATCAAACTGGGAGTCAAAACTGGATATCTTCGAGAGGTGTGGCTGGTCCAGGGATCTCACTCTTTTAGCATTCCGTAAGTCTCCATACTGCATGCTTCTGTCAGAAGAAAATATCAAAAACAAAATAAAGTTTCTTGTGGATGAAATGGGTTTGTCATTGGAAGATATAGCTGGATGCCCAACAATTCTTGGCTATAGCTTGAAGCAAAGGATTATTCCTAGATGTTTAGTGGTTAAAACTTTGAAAATGAAGGGTTTGATGAAGAATAATCGGTCTTTACCTTGTATTATTATTATCAGTGAGAAGAAGTTTCGGGAGAAATTATTGATCAGATTTCAGGAAAGTGTTCCTCAGCTACTGAAAATCTATGAAGGTGAATTCAGACCTTTACCTGAAGCTCAGTCCTAGGTAGTTTCTTGGACGGTATGATTGTAAATTTTTGACTTCCTGGTTTATTATCATTGTTAAACTGTTCTGTTTCAATTCTTACTCTATTTAATTTCTTTTATTCTATGATAGCTTAATTTGATCTCTTCATTTGTAGACATTGCTTTCTGTTTAATAACCCATGTGAATGTTATCAATTCAAGAATGGCTGTTCTTGATAAATGTGTCATATAGTGATAACTTTCTCTGTTCTGGTGCCTTATGTTGACGCTAAAGGTTCATTATGTTGTTACTAAGGGAGAGGGCATATGCACTGAGAAAATTTGCTTTCAAATTCAACTGCTAAAGTTGAATTTACTATTTGTAATGGTTTTTGGATAATTTTTCATTCTCTTAACAGATGTTTGTGAAGAAGAAAAAGGAGCGAAAGTAAAGCAATGACTGCTGAGAAGATAGAATTGTAGCAGTAGTAGTATTACCTTTCCCTGGAATTTGGTTGACTTCAGTAGGTCCATAGTTTTGTTTTGCCCATTTTTCCTCCTGTAAATGCATGATGAAATTTTGAGCCTCCATAGTTGATTTTAATTTATCTACCCATTTAATACAGAGTTTCAAGTGGCTGTTGCAGAATGACCGTGTTGTTTATCTGATTTTCTTACTCTAGTTTATTAAAACCAAAGGAATAAAATTTCTCAATAATATGCATTACCTGACTGTCTTGATATGAAGAATTTATTCCACTCGTTGCCATTTTTAGCCAGTGAGTAGAAACTTATTGGTGTTGTTATAACTGCAATAGTTAAGATAATTGTCCTTATGTAGAAAAATGCTTTCTTGTCCCTTGTTGGAAATATGTAGTCAAGTACTCTATGATATTAGTGTTTTTGAATCAGTCTTCAATTGTCACTGTGGAGCATTTTTCTCTTTCTGTTGTGAAATATACACTTCCTTTTCAGCTTGATTTCAAAGCTATTTTTCCACTTTGTTAAAAAATCTTACTATTGCCAGCTCTATAGTATTCACAAATATACATTCGATCCATGTTTTGAGAATTATACTATTGAGAAACGTAGTTCAGAATTGTTGAAGTAAATCAGTTATGCAGAATAGTGAAGAAGATTTGGAATTGGAAGGGACAAGACTTATGTAAAGCTTTTTTAGGTATTTGTTATCATATCTACAATAAAAACATAACATGTGGAGGAACTTTTTTTGAAGAGTCAATCATGTAGTGTTGCTAAGTTGTAAAAGACATCCACGTGTTAACATCTTAGGTAATACCAATTGGACCAAGTTTTCTCCATTTGGAAGGGGCTGAACACAAACTATTATTGGCTATTAAGTAGATTTTTTTCACCCTTCTACAACTACGTTTTTGAAATTTTGATGCCTTTTGTTTGCATTTGCATTATTGTTTGGCTAGTTTGGCAAGTTATGAGGAGTAGTCATGTAGGCATAAGCTTGTTGTGTACTGGCCTTCCTGTTCCATAGATTATGGCGCACTTAAGTTTTGCTCATCCTGTGCCTCATGATAGCTTATCCTTTCAAAATAGTTTTTCACTTTAAACCAAGGGTAATATTATAATGACAAAATTTAAGTTTCTTAGGAGTTTATTATGGGCTTCCCTAATAAAAATATAATATGTTGAGAAACTATTTTTTAAGAGGCAATCATGTAATGGTAAGTTGTTATAAATGTCCACCAGTCATGTTGTTATTAAAAAACTTGATATCATCTTAAACACTGCATATAAGTTTTGTCAGTGTATTGTACTTGATAAGACAAATATTAAAATTTTGAAAACACATATCTAGGATTATTACTAGATGTTTCGCAGTTAAAATTTTGGAAAAGAAGGGTTTGATAAAAAAATGACAAGTCCACATTTTCCATTGTCATTTTAAGGGAGAAAAGTTTCTGGAGAAATATGAGGTCAGATTTCAGCAAAGTGTACCTGAGTTATTGATCATCTATGGAGCTCAATTAGAACCTTTACCTGAAGTTCAATCCTAGGTATTTTCTTGGAGGTATAATTGTGAACTTTTTTAGACTTCCAGGTTTATTATACTTATTCTACTGTTCTGCCTCAAATTTTACTGTAATTTATTTCAATCTATATTATGGTAGCTCAATTTGAACTATTGATTTGTAGTATATTGCTTTCTATTTAATGATTCATGTAAATGAGGTTTCTTTCATGATATTAACGTTTCTGAACCATTTATGACTCCTTTTAGCTTGATTTGGAAGCTATTTTCCACTTTGTTAATGAATCCTATTTTTTCCAGTTCTATAGTATTCACAGATATATATTTCAGCAAAATACAGCTGCTAGCAGACATGGTTTAAAACTCCTTGAAGTAATCACTTACGCAGAAAGCATAGAACATGAACGGAGTAATGAATATTGGTGACAATAGCTGGCTGGGTTATTGTGAAGAAATCATTGTGTTTCTTCTTTTATATTTTCATAATATTTTTAATATAATTTTGGTGTTTTGCTTTTTTTTTCCCCTATGTTTGTCTACTTATTCCTGAAACGACAACTTGTCTATGACTTTATGGTATATCACCTTGAAATTAAAATTCAAACTTATTTCTATGTCAAACTTGTCATGGAGTTATTTGGTTTCCTGTGGAAGGTAGAAGTCTAAAAACTTGGCGGAATGCATATTGGTTTGGTACTTTATACTTCTATTTTACGTTGAAGTTCATGATAGAAGGGTTTTCCTGACTTCAATATTTAATTCCTTCTGTAATGCAGTGCCAAAAGTGATTTTTCTGTTTCCTGTTTTTGACTGAAAATAGAGAAGGTTTGGAAGG
The DNA here is from genome assembly GCA_026724425.1 of Erythrophleum ivorense. NCBI lineage: Eukaryota > Viridiplantae > Streptophyta > Magnoliopsida > Fabales > Fabaceae > Erythrophleum > Erythrophleum ivorense. The sequence continues at coordinate 985,110 of JAIUCV010000034.1, read as the reverse complement.
GACTGAACACAAAACCATTATTTGCTAAATTTTAGATTCTCCAAAACCCTCCCCCCTCCCCCAATTTTTTTTTTTTTTTCTACAACTACTAGGTCTTCAGTTCTTAAAATTTTTATGCCTCTTGTTCATTTTAAGGCATTTAATTGTTTGCTGGGCTAGGTTAGCATGCTACGGCGAATGCTTTTGTATTTTAAGCTTTCTGTGTACTCACTTGTGGTGGGATAGGTATGAAAAGGCCAGGAGGGGAGATCGATCCTAAGATATCATGCTTACCTTAGTTTTGACTAATGAAATTGGTGTTATGTGATCTATCAGTTCATTGACTCTGTACTGGTCCATAAACAAGCAGCAGGCTCCTTTCTCTCTTGTGCTTCTTCATTTAATAAAAGACTAGAGTTTGGTGGAGTTTCTTGGGGTATGTTTGGATGGGAGATATGGAGGGGTAGAGAAGGGAAGGAAAGGTATTATTGAAACTACTCTCTTCTTTAGGAGTTATATTTTAGGAGGGGAGGGAAATGGAGGATGAGGAGTGGAGGAAAATGGAAAATTTTTAACCAATCTTGAAGATTTTTCCATCCTTTATAATTTTTAGTCCTACCAATTTGGGAGATCTTGGCAGAGAAAGTTTTTTCAAATAAGAAGGAGAGGAATGATCCCTCACATTCCTTCCCTTTCATTTTCGTTGGATTGTTTTTGTTCACTTACCGTCCCAACACCCTAACACCCTTAAAGTGCTTATTATGAGGTCAGTTCTAACCTAACACACGGTGAAACTATTTTGAAAGTCAATTATATGGTGTTGAGATGTAAATGCGCATGCCTTGTTTTTATTTGAAAATTTGATAGTAAATAATCTTAAAAATTGCACTTCAGATCTATCCTTTTTTAAAGGGACAAAACTTAAGATATTTGTTACCAACTCATCTAATAACGGGATAACATGTGGAGAGACTCCTTTGGAAGAACCAATTATGTGCTCAATTATTAAAAAAAAATCTAGTTGTTTGAAAATTTAATAGCAGTCACTTACGTACTAAAATTCTGTTTTTAATAAAGGCCTTTTTCAGGTAGGCTTTTAGTATAAATCATGAAGTAATAGTATAGGATTGTTATTTCCTTTGTTTTTCTTTTGGCATTTCAAATTGGAACTAACTCAGGTCATTATTGGAGAGGATAATGGGTAGAATACTGTAGTTCTTATTTCGAGACTCAGGTTAGTGGGTTAAAAAAAAAATCTCATTCTTGTTGAATTTTAAATCTTTAGATCCGAATTCGCTTATCTAAAAAAATTTCATAATGAATAAAATTTTCTTAAGGTAAAATCCATGTATATAAAATCTATTGATATAAAATCACAAGATAAAAGATGAAATGTTTTAAACAACTATCAATGTAATTCAAAACTTATATAAGGCTATTTGAATGGTCATACACACACTTATATATAATGTATTATATTGATGTGTATATATATATATATGTATAATTATAAATGTGTTAGTGTATACACACAACGGAGTAGATATCATATTACCTAGATTTTAAAATAATCATACAATTTTTATACTCAAATTCAAATGAATAAATTTTACAAATATCTATAAGATATGCATATTTTGCCCGTCCATGGTAACATGAGTTGGATTCATATTGGCAGGATCTAAGAGAACCTTGATCAATTACACATTCTACGTTTTGATCTTCTTGTAGATGTTGAGCTTGAGAAGATAGATGCCTACTTGTTAAATTTTTAGTTCCCTAATAATATTTGTAGAAGTCTGTTATACAATAATTGATGATAAATTAATATATTGATTAAACACGGAAACGAGTAATACACTTTCAGTCCAACTATTAAACTTTGATAATGCACAAAAAAATTTTAAATTACAAACCGTACAAAAGAGAAGAGAAATATATATATGTACATACGTTGTTGTTACATTTTAAAATAAGTGCAATACATTGAAAAACAAGAAATAAGTAAATCGAAAATATATTACATCAATGTCTAATTGAAGCTATCGCAACATATACAAGTCAAGAGTGATTAAATTGCTAGATCTATAGTGTTATTACAATTTAAGAAGTTATATGATTAAATTATTTATTTAGTTTTTATATTTTACTCAAATTTTTAATTTGATCCATATATATATATATATATATATTAAAAACTCTTACTTTTTCTTTGTTGTTTTATAGGCCTTCAACGTTAAATTATTATAACTTGAAGCTATTGCAAAACATGCTTCCTTGTTTGGGTACGTTAAAAATCAAATGAGTTACGATATCAATTAGGCCAAGCAGGGGCGGAGGCAGAAATTTAATTTAGGGAGCCAAAACTATAAGTTGTAGTAAATATTTTTTAAAAAATAATAACTCTACAATATATACATATAGATATACACATACACATATATGTTAGAGAAAAAGATAATAGATTATATTAAAATTAAAAAAGTTAATAGTGACCATAACGTATAATTTTTGCAACGCGATGACATGCAAGATGCTGGCATGCATATTTAATTTAATTTAATTAATTAGTTAACTTTCTATAAATTTTATGACGAATTATATATATATATATATATATATAAAAGATTAGATGTATTGATAATTTGATACCAATGATGAAGTAAGATAATTTATCACATCTACATGTGATAAGAGAATAGAGAATTTTAGAAGTAAGGCAAATGCAAAGGTAATTTGAAAAATATTAGACAACAAAAGTGAAAAAAAAATACTTTAAAGAAAATTAGAAAGAGTGAATTCAAATGGAGTGAACAAATGAGAAAATAAAAATAAATTAACAAAAAAATATTAAAAGATAATGTTGGACTTGATAATTTTCACTCTTTCTCCTTTTAGACACTTCTAATATTGAAGAATAAGAAAATTACATTTTACTTTTCAATTTGTTAAACTTATTTAAAAGGTAAAATGTAAAGTATTTTGTTTAGATGCTTTTGTCATTTATAATTTTTATTATTTTTAAACACTTAGAAATAGGTTTTTTCATTAAAAATAAGCAATAATTATTAATATTTTGTTTTTTAAAACATGACATATATTAAACTAATCTGAAATTTGCCACTCATTTATTTCATTTACTATTAGTTATATTATCATATTTTTTTTATATACATACAAACTCTATATTTTTTTAAAGGGATGTTAAAGTCAATTTCTTTTTTTTAGGGGGCATATAAGAAAATTTTCCTAAATATACACACAAATATCAAAATATTACTCTGCCTCCGCAACCAAGGGCACTTCTAGCTTCTTTTGAGTGGCAAGTGAGCATGAAATATAATCCAATGAATTATGTAGGGATTATGTATTTTTGAGCCCCTATGTAGGAAATCGTTGGAATTTTTGGGCATGTTTGAGGGAGATTGGGTTACTCAAAAGATCTTTAACCATTTACCTTTTATTATTAGATTTTGAAGAACTTATATAAATGAATTTGCTATTATATCTTAATCCAAAATCTTAAAGTATTAGGTCTATGAGCATTTCTCACTTATATACTTCTTTTAAAGTTCAATTTTATTCAATGTAAAAAATTTTCAATCACACTTATACCCAACAATCTCTCTTTTAAATATAAGTCTATAATATCTTTACAATAGTCCATAGTTACTTCTACAATTTATTGGCTATAGACACCTGTCTTAAAACAGAGCCATTGCTTTATCCAATTAGATTCTTGTTTATACTTATTGTTGAACTATTGACTTTGATACCAAATGTTAGATTTTTGGACCTATTTAGGCAACCTTAAGTTATTGAAAAAATTTTCAACCACAAGACCTTTACCTTTGAATTTTGAAGAGGAATATATATAAATGAACTTAATACCATATTTCAATTCAAAATCTTAAGACATTAGATCTGAGTTCTTCTAATTTATACACTTATCTTAAACACTAATTTTATTTAGTGTAAGACTTTCATTCTCACACTTGTATCCAATAGAAATAGTTATTTCTTTTTATTGGATTTTATTGTTTCAATATCAAGCTGCTAAATTGCTACATTCAAAACTCAAAGTGAAGTAGAATCATTTGTACAATCGTGCAGAATTTTGCTTCATAAGAATTATAACCGTCAAAGTTAGAGATAGAAAATGTGGTTCTTCTAAATTATTGTTCTAAATCTAAGTTTCTATACATCGCAAGCTTAGTTTGGTATTCAAATCAGAGTCATGATAGGACTAATCAAGTGGGGAAAATTCCTAGCATGCATAAGATGCATGTTTTTTCAAAAGTCAAAATATGTTCTATTAGGTGTATGTTTACTCAACAGTCAAAATCTACTTTATATATATCCATATATATATATATATGCACCTATTACTCCACACACATACATGTAAAAAGCACATCTTGATTGTCAGGTATATATACACCTAGTGCACCTCACAATTTTTGGAAAAATTAGCTTCCTTTGGTTCAAGTTATATCATAATTTAAAAACTGAAACAGCGCAACTAATGCAAATATGGAAACTTATTTTTGAAGATTAGAACCATATCACTACATTTAATGTAGACTAAAAACTATAAACAAATCATTTTAAAATTGAACAATTTGGATGACCTACAGTCCATAAATGGATTACATATAGAACATTTAAAAAGAGATAGAGAAAAAAATAAATGTAAAAATAAGAAATGAGTTATATATATATTTTTATTCTTTTATATTACTTTTTCTCTTATTGTAAATTGCACAATTGTAAAGGATGCAATTTGAAAGGCGAATAATTTCTACTTATTCATCTATGATCTGTAAGCATGTGATGTTTGTGTTGCACGGAGCTCTGAATATTGGGCTCAGTTCGAAGCAGCTATTGTGTTGTGCATAATGATTCTTTCAAAAAGTGAAAGCAGGAATGGCAACGGAGAATTCCATCTTAGGTGGGCAAGACCCAATGTGCTTCTTGCTTACATGGACAACTATAGCCCAAACTTGTGACATACAAGTATATGATTTTCAAATAATATTATGATGAATATATAATATAATTAAAAAATTATACAATTATTTATAAAAAATATATACTTATTATAGTATGATTAGATAATTACATGCTTTTTATGTTTTCATTAAAAAAATCTAATAATAAAGATATGAGTAACTTTATGTAAGTGTTTTTCCATATATATATATGTGTGTGTGTGTGTGTGTGAAAATAAAAACCGATTTATGTTTATGTCCAGGAGCTATAGTAAATGTGGCACTTCTAAACTTAAGCACAGGGGGATTAATTATATTTGGGGTTGATTTTTACTTTGATTTCTTTTAAAATATATTTAAATAATAGTATTTTTAAAATTTAAATTTTTATAAACAAATTTTATATTATATAAGTTTTAATTATTTAAAAATGTGGATTACATTAAAAATAAAAAAGAAGGTAATATTTAAATTTCGAAAATATTTTTGTTATTTTCAAGTATAAGATGATGAACAAGACTTAACACATGAAGAACAAATTTTGGAGAATTGGAGGCTCAATAACTAGAGCAAGAACAAGATGGATGAAAGAAGCTCTACAAAGGCTTAATCATGGAGATGCAAGACAAGGAAGAGAAGGAGGTTGTTCTTGAAGGTTATAAAGTATTACCAAGGTTAATTACTTATCTTCCTGTATGAGATGATGAACAAGACTTAACACATGAAGAACAAAGCTTGGAGTCCAAGATGCTAGGCTGACCCACATGGATATGATTGTTTTAGTTAAGGCCAGATGTACCTTTGTTAAAGGTTGAAGACTTGGGCTTTGTTGGAATTTTCTTGGTTTAACTTTTATTTCCTTAATTGTCATTAGTTGTTAGTTTATTTTTAGAAGGATTCTAAATTCAAGGCTAATTTGTATTCCTTAATTAAAGAAAATCCTTCTTAGTTAGGTTTTTCTATTTAGGTTTGATTTGGAATAGGTAAGAAGATTTTTTTTTTCCTTATAGGATTCTATTGTTTTGATGCCTATTTTAAGGGCCTTCAGATGTGTTACGAATTTCATCACATCATTAATAATATTTAGGTATTTTTAACAAACTTTGCTTGGTCTTCTTGTATTCTTGGTGGAATACAAAATCTTAACTTATCAAGGGAGTGATCAACCTTTATGACATATTAAGATTAAGGTTTTAAGGACTTTGCTTCCTTAGGGTTTTGATATGGTCAACTCAATTGGTTTTTCTAGCTTTTTGGGATGCACATAACAAATTGATTCAAAGGTTCTTAGGGCAAGTCATCTAGTGGGTTCTTATCATTTGGTATCGGAGCATGGTTCTAAAAATTAGGTTCCTATCCTTTTAATACCTTTGTTCAGTGTTTTCCTTTGTTTTTGTTATAACATTTGTTGATTTTAAGTCCTTTAGTTTGTTCTTTTCTGCCTTGTTTGATTTGGTATCTTTGTATTCCTAGTGTTGCTATTCTGTTTTGTGTGTTTTTTTCTATAAAAAAAAGTCATATTCTAAAAGAAAAACGAAAGAAGAAATTGTGTTTAAACTGATTGTGCCTCTTGATTTTTTTTACAATATATTTTGTGCTATTCATTAGGATTGCAATATGATTCAATTCCTTTTCCAAATATAAAAAGGAATTCTTGCATTAAAAGGAATCATATTCTAAGTTGATTTAGTCATATGATATATCCTTCCTTTTTTGGATTTGACTAATTGACTAATCTAAAGCAAGCCATGTAGTTTTTTTGGGCTATGATTTCTGTCCTATCATACTAATCCTCATTAAATAAGAATTTTTTTCTTTTGTGTTTAAATTAATTTAATTTCATGCTCCTTAACTCTATTTACTCAATTATCGCTCAATTATTTTGCTTTGCTTTTTTAAATCTTTGCATTCTAGTGATTTCTTTTGCATGTCTTTTGCTTCCTTTTGAAGTTTTCTCATTTTCTTGGCTCTTTTAATTATTTTTTTTCTTTCTATTGGTTGTTTGCTTCAACTAAGTTTTTAAAGTTTTGATTTTAAGATTTGCCACTATCTAACTAATTGCTCATTATGATTTGTCAATCTTGATTCTTTTAAGAACATAGACATGGGGCTAACTCAAGCAATAAAAGGCAAGAGTGGTGAAATCAACATCAAGAAGAGCAAAAAAAAAAGAGTGAAACATGAGTGGAACTTACATTATTTTGAGTGTAAACACGAGAGGGAGTATGTAAAGATCCTATTCTATTTTATTACTAACTGTTTTTGCAGGTTATAAACATGAATGGTGAAGTAGAACTACAAGAAATTAACATCAAATTGTTCATAAAGTCTATTAATGAACAATTTAAGAAGTTGAATACTAGGTTAGATGAGTTACAATCCCCATCAATTTCCAAATCCACTAGAAGATGCGTGTTTGAGGCAAAAGGGAAAGATGATTCAGATTATGAAGAATCAAGCTTGAGAAAAGGTAAAAAGGCTATTTATAAAAAGATAACAATTTGGGCAGCATAAAGACGAAGATCCTAGCCTTTCAAGGAAAGAATAATCCTAAGCTTTACTTGGAGTGTGAAAAAAAAGGTTGAGTACATATTTAAATGCCATAATTACTCTTAAAAGAAGAGAGTAAAACTAGTAGCCATGGAGTTCATAGATTATGCTAGTATTTGGTGGGACTAATTAGTATTAAATAGGAGGAGGAATGATGAAAGGCCAATTCGATCATGGAAAGAGATGAAGGTAGTAATGTGCAAGAGATTTATACCTAGCCATTACTATAAAGATTTGCATAGAAAGTTACAAGGGCTGGTTCAAGGGTTCATGAGTGTAGAGGATTATTACAAAGAAATAGAGCTAGCCATTATTAGAGCAAATATAGAGGAGGATTGAGAAGCAACAATGGCTAGATTCATATGTGGTTTGAACAAGGAGATTGTTGATGTGGTAGACTTATAACATTATGTGAAGATTGAGGAATTGTTGCATAAGGCCATTAAGGTTGAGAAACAACAAAAATCAAAGAAATCAAGTTTAGCTTCTAATTCTTCTTAAAAGTCAAATTGGAAAAACACCAAATCAGCCTCAAAATCAAAAGAAGATGCAAAGCCAAAGGATTCAGTTGCTATTTCTAAAGGTAAAATTGAAACTAATTCTCCTTATAAATCTCGTGATATTAAGTGCTTTAGATGTTAAGGGCATGGACATATTGTTCCTCAATGTCCAAACAAAAGAGTTATGATTGTGTTGGATAATGATGATATAGAAAATGTTAACTTAAGTGATGATCACATGCCACCAGTGGAGGATTATTCTAATGTTGACATTGAAGAGCCTGTGCATGGAGATATGCTGATTTAAGGCATGCACTAAATATTTATCCTAAGGATGATAATGATGAGGAACAATGTAAGCACATTTTCTATACTAGTTGCAATGTTAAAGACAAGGTATGTAGCATGATTATTAATAGTGAAAGTTGTATTAATGTTACTAATACTTTGTTAGTAGATAAGTTGAATTTGGTTACCTTCAAGCATCCTAAACCATATAAATTGCAATGCCAGAACAAGTGTAGAGAAGTTAAAGTAACCAAGCAAGTTTTAGTTACTTTTTCTATTGGCAAGTATTGAGAAGAAGTTCTTTGTGATATGGCACCAATGCATGTTGGACATATTTTGTTAAGCTAGCCATGGCAGTTTGATAGGAAGATTACACATGATGAAAGCAAGAATCATTATTCTTTTGTAATTGGTAACTAAATCATTGTATTAACCCTTCTCTAACCTTTGCAAGCATATAAAGATCAAATTAGGATAGCAAGAGAGTATAAAATAAGAGAGAATCATATTGGTGAGCAAGAGGTAAAGAAAAAAGAAAAGAAAAAGAGTAATTAAGAGAAAAGAAAAAAAGTGAGGCTGAATGCAAAATTCAAATAGGAAAAAGTGAGGCTAAGAGGAAAAATTACGAGATAAGTGTTCAAAAAAGAAAGAACAGTAAGAAATTGAGTATATTTGCTCGAAAAAGTGAGATTATAAGTGATCTATAGGTGAGGCAGCAATTACTTATACTTATGTACAATGATGTTTATTGTTCTACTAATGACTTTAACCCTACTTTGCCTACAGTGGTTGTTTCTTTGTTACTGGGATTTGAGGATCTTTTTCCCAAAGAGATACCACATGGATTACCTCCTTTAAGAGGCATTAAGCGACAAAAAAACTTCATACCTAGTGTTGCCATTCCTAACTAACTTGCTTATAGAGCTAATCCCTAAGGAAACAAAGGAGATACAAAGGCAAGTGGATGAATTGGTGCAAAAGGGATTTGTAAGAGAAAGTATTAGCCCATGTTTAGTTATAGTAATCTTAGTCCCAAAAAAAGATGTAACATGGAGCATATGGGTAGATTATTGAGCCATAAATAAGATAATAGTTAAGTATCTCATCTTATCCTTCAATTAGATGATATGCTTGATGAATTATATAGTTTATGCTTATTTTCTAAAATTTATTTAAAGAATGACTACTATCAAATTCATATGAAAGAAAAAGATGAATGGAAAACAACCTTTAAAACTAAATATGGATTGTATGAGTGGTTAGTAATACCCTTTATTTTAATTAATGCACCTAGTACTATTATGAAGCTTATGAACTACGTCTTTCGTGTTTTCATTAGGAAATTTGTGGTAGTTCATTTTGATGATATTTTAGTTTAGAGCAAGAATTTGGATGAATACGTGAAACAGTTGCATGCTATTTTTAGTGTGTTAAAAGAGAATCAATTGTATGCTAATCTTAACAAGTGTACATTTTACATCAGATTTGTTGTGTTTCTTGGATTTGTTATTAGTTCACAAGGTATTAATGTTAATGAAGAAAACGTAAAGGTAATAAGGGATTGACATGCACCTAAGAGCACAAACAGGATAAGAAGTTTTCATAGTTTAACAAGTTTCTATAAAAGGTTTGTTAAATATTTTAGTCCCATTATTAGACCTTTGAATGAACTTGTTAAAAAGAATCTTGTTCTTAAGTGGGATGATATGCATGATTAGGCTTTTAATACATTAGAAGATAAGCTAACAAATGTACCTTTGTTGTGTTTACCTAACTTTGATAAACCTTTTGAAGTTGAATGTGATGCATAAAAAATTGGAATTAAGGCTGTTTTGATGCAAACTCTAAACAAGTTGCCTATTTTAGTGTAAAGCTACGTGGGGTAGTATTGAATTATTCTACTTATGACAAAAAACTTTATGCATTAGTAAGAACTCTTTAAACATGGCAGCACTACTTATGGCCAAGAGAATTTGTCAATCATTATAATCATGAGAGTTTAAAGTTCTTGAAATCCCAATCTAAGCTTAATAAAAGGCATGCCAAGTGGCTTGAGTTCATAGAAATGTTTCCTTATGTAATTAAGTACAAACATGAAAAGGAAAACATTGTGACTGATCCATTGTCTAATAGGTATGCATTATTTATGTCTTTGCAAGCTAAACTACTTAGTTTTGAATTGCTTAAGGATTTGTATGCTAATGCTTTTGATTTTGGGCAAGTTTAGGGATGATTGTACTAGGTGTGTTTGGTGACTTCTATCGGCATGGAGGATTCCTATTTAAGAAAGATAAATTGTGTGAGTCTGTGTTCTATTCATGAATTTCTTATTAGAAAAACTTAGAGAGTCAGTTTGATAGGGCATTTTAGTGTTCAAACCATTCCTTATAGACCTAGGAACTTTATTTAAATTTTTATTTGGATAAAATTAAAAAAGAATCCTTTTTGCTTCAATAAAAATGTTAGTTCCAAAAAAAAAAACAAAAAGACACAAAAAAACCCAAAAGCAAGAAACATAAAAAAGGCTTTAAAAATTTAAAAAAAAAGACAAAAAGAAACACAAAAGATATAAACAAAAGAAAAAAATTAAAAAAAAAACAAAGAAAAAGAAGGATAGTGAACAACCAAAAAAAAGAGGCAAAAACAAAAATAAAAAATAAAAAAATCAATCAAAGATCAATCATAAAAAAATGAAAAAATGAAAAAAAACCCAAAAAAAAGAAAAAAAGAGAAGAGTAAAGAAGTGAAAATTAATTCAATTTTTGCAAATTAAAACACATAAATTAACTTTAAAATTGTTTTGTTTGCAAAAATATAAAATAATTTTTAGTTTATTTCTCTTTTTACGAAAATTAAAAAACACCAACTAATTGATACTATTTTTTAATTAGTCAAACTACATGAACTTTGATTCTTACTATAGAATACCATCGGCCCTAAATTTTCATGTTAGATATGTCAGTCTTTGTAAATAAATCTTTTTTTATCCCTTTTCTTAATTTTGTTCCTTTTCTTTACTTTTGCACTTGGTTCTTAGGGTAATTAAAATAATATTAAGGTTATATTAATTTTGCACAATTAACTTAAGGTAACTATTTTTAAGAACAAGTATTGTAAGGTGTCTAACACATTCTCTGTACGCAATCAATTTCTAAATCTATTTTTGGTTTACAAATTATATTTCTTCAAAAATATTTTTTCACATCTTGCCTTTTAAAAATTAAAATTTTGGTGGTGACTTTATTTCGTTTGATTTTCTTTTTTAAAAAATAAAATTTTTTTCTAAAACCTTACAGTCACATTGTGGCTACAACACAAGTCTTTTTGGAGAAGAAAAAGGAGCAAAGTATAGCAATAAGGAGTATTTGGTGAAATAGTCAATTATTTTCACTAAGTTTTGTATGATATTAATGTTTTTGAACGATATATAACTCCTTTTAGCTTGATTTCAAAACCATATTCCATTTTGTTAATGAATCTTACTACTTCCAATTCTATCGTATTTACAACTATACATCTTATGTATATTAGTTTTATACTTCTCCTCTTTTACATAAAAGTTCATGATAAAGGGATTCTCATAACTTAATGCTTTTAATTCCTTTTATAATCCAATGTTATGGCACATGCATGAAAGCCCTAGGCTCCTGCCTCCCTTGAATTTCTACGTATAATAATTTGTTTTGTTGATCTTGAGCTTGCTCAAAGTTTATCCTATTGCAATTAGTTTTTAACTATAAATCATTGGATAGTTTTTTTTCCCCTCTTTTTCTAGAGAAGGGAAATACCTTATATATTTTGAAGAAGGATAATGAAAAAGAAGAAAAGAGAAGAGAAGAGAATGTTTCATTGAAACATTTATCTTGTTTAGCCATTATTTATTAGGAGAAGAGGATAATAAAATATTTTTAATTAATTTTTTAAAATCTCTCATAGTCTTTCCTACTACATTATATTTTGAACTTTAACTTACTTTTGATCTTTTTCTTTCATCTTTTTTTTAGGGGGGGTTTCTTTCATTATTTTCGCTCTCTAACTTTCAAATACATTAGTGAGAAAACTTGATAGGTTTCAGTTTCTATTAGATTTTTACTGTTATTTTTGTTGAGGTAGATGCTTTGTTCCTAAAATTTTGATCCCCGACTCCTTTCTCTTGTATTGTGAGGATATGTTGAAAAGGATGTTATACAAGAATCGATTATAACATTAATTAAATATGAAAACTTTCAATTTAATTCTCAAATTTGATAACAAAAATTATGGGTATCTACTAGTAATTTTAATTTTAAACTGTACAATATATAAAAAATCTCATAACTAAGTGGGTAAGCAGGTGAACAAATAAACCCCATTACAATTAAAAAATTTATATTTGTAAAGGAAAGTTTCACAAAATGAATGCATTTGCTTTCTTTAATCTTTGTTCTTATTTTAATACCTATAACATTAAATAAAAGGAGTAGACTATAAAGATTGAAGTCCGCAAGACAAGTAATGATCTATGGCTCAAGTTTCGTTTATAAGATTGAAGAATTTATGTTCAAATTTTAGTTTAAATTTAAAAAAAAAAAAGAGGAAAAGGGGCAAGACTTATATACTCATCACTCTCTTAAACATATACTTATGGGTTTGTTCTACGTTATCCTAATACTGTTAACTCATTTAGACTTGGAGTCTTAGTGCCCCAAAATTTTAATTCTAAGTAGCATTTCTTTTAGATATAAGTGTTAGAAAATCTTGATACATGTAAGAATTGTATAAGAATTAATAATATTATATTCTGTTCCTTATTATTATTATTATTATTATTACAACCGAAGTGTGTTCAATTCTTGAAACTAAATACCTTTTGTTTTTTGTTTTGGTTATTACAATCAAGTTAAGAATATCTTTGAATTTTTTTTTATTTTTGGGAGTTAAATTCCCTCATCAGGCAATTTCAAAAGCACATTTCTCAGTTTGTTACATTTAAGATTTTACTTTCATAATGTTCTTCAGAGTAATTAAACCCAAGTCGTTAAAGTAAGATATCGTCTTATCTTGTCAATTGAACTTATCCCTTTGACATTGGCATATTTGATGGGCTAAGTTTAAACTACATGGAATGCCCATGCAGATTCAAGCTTCTTGTGTAATGGAATTTTTTTGTTACATAGCAAGTCTATGTCCTATGGCGAGAGAGTAGAAAAAGGTCAAGTCGTGGAAATCTAACCTAAAACATCAAGTTCATTTCAATTTTAAATATTGAAGTAGGTGTTATGTGAACAATGAGCCTATGAACTATGTATATTGGCTTTTATGTTCCATAGATATTGGGACCTAAGTGCTGGAAGCAGTCGCCTTCCTTCCTCATGATCATTTTGCTTTCACTGATCATAACCTTTCACATTAAATTCTCACTATAAATCATACCATGAGCTAACACTATAGAGCTTTCTAAATTTTGTGTCGTTAATATTTTGATCGCTGGTTCCTTTCTCTTGTGAAGCAAGGATACATTTAGAAACATTTTGTAATATGTACTAGAGCGGAAAGTACTGCTAAGCATAACTACAAAGAAACACTTTCCATTTATTTGTCAAATCGCAAATATTTTGAATCATTTGTATAAAATCTTTAAATAGTTATATTTTTTATTCTTATAATTTTATTTAATTTTTAATTTAATTCTTATAATTCAAAAATTTATAATTTGATCTTAATTCATAAAATTTTTTAATTTTGTTAATCTAATAAATTATGTACTATTTTAATATTCTAAATATGTATAATGTATGTTATTAAAAGAAGTAAAATCAGATAATAAAGTACAATAAATTCATATATATAACAAAATACTGACAAAAATATGATGAGAGGAATTAAATTAAAAACTATTTAAATTATAAAGATCTAATTATAAGTTTTTAAATTATAAAAATTAAATTAAAAATTGAATGAAATTATAGAGGTTAAAAATATAATTTTCTCAATCATAAATTTAAACCTTTGAAAAGTTCAAAAAACAAAGAATTATTATTATTATTAATTTTTAATTTGAATTCGATTAGTCCATCTACTTTTTTTAATTCAAGAGCAGGAGGGAAAATAAGTGCTATATACCTCGTCGTTGCGTCCTCTGGGTTTTTGTGCTTCGTTCGTTCCTCTGCTCACCCGTGACTTCAAATATGATACCATAATTTGGATTCTGCTGCGTCTGGGGTAATTGGAGCTGACAACTCAAATTGGGTGAGTTTCTCATCACCATTCATTCACTCATTCATGCTTACTTTCCTCATTGCAAGATTATCTTCATCATCGCCCTCCTGGAGGAGGGCCCAACTTGAAGGCAGGAGCTGAGGGATTCTACAACGTGCGCCAGTATTTGCATCTGACAACTCAAATTGGGTGAGTTTCTCATCATCATTCATGCTTAATTTTCTCATTGGAAGATTATCTGCATCAACATGCAAGAGGAGGACCCAATTAGGTTTTCTCCATCACAATGCTTCCCACATTTTCAATTCGTTTTCTTCAGCTGTGAAATTGTCTGAATCAAATAAACCAAAACGAAAACAAAAAGGAAATGAATCAATTACAGTTTCTTATCTCATAAACTCTTTAGGATTTTCCTCCAAAGAAGCCATTGAACTATCCAAAAGGGTTAAATTGAAATACCCAGATAAACCCGACTCGGTACTTAATGTTTTCAGGAGCTATGGATTCTCAGATACTCAGATATTCAAAATTGTGAAAAAATATCCACCTGTGCTTTTGACAAATCCTGAGAACATCCTTTTGCCAAAGCTAAGGTTTTTCGAGTCTATAGGGTTTTCATCGTCTGAACTCCCACAACTTCTCATTTCTAACTGTAGACTACTAGCCTGGAGCTTAAAGAAGCGTATAATCCCCGGTTATGAGGTCCTTAAGAGTGTGATTGATGACGATAAGGAAATACATATAATTAGAAAACGCAGAGGATGGAATTTTCTCCACTATGATGTGATGAGTGTGGTCCCAAACATAAAGGTTTTGAGAGAGCATGGAGCACCTCAATCTTCTGTTAATCTGCTGCTAAATAATTTTACAAGTGTAGCATTTTTAAATCATGCAAAGTTTGTTGAACATGTCAAGTTTGCTAAGGATATAGGAATTAAACCTTTCAAGACTACGTTCATCCAGTCTATTTATGTGTTATCAATGACAAAGAAATCAACTTGGGAATCAAGGCTGGATGTCTATGAGAGGTGCGGCTGGTCCAGGGATGTTACTCTTTCAGCATTCGCAAAGTTTCCAAATTGTATGGTGCTGTCAGAGGATAAAATCACAAGCTCAATGAAGTTTCTTGTGGATGAAATGGGTTTGGCATTGAAAGACATAGCTAGATTCCCATCATTACTCGGTCATAGCTTGAAGCAGAGGATTATTCCTAGATGCTCAGTGGTTAAAATTTTGAAAATGAAGGGTTTGATTAATAATGATATGTCCTCACCTTCCATTGTCAAATTAAGTGAGAAAAAGTTTCTGGAAAATTTTGTGGTCAGATTTCAGTAAACTGTTCCTGAGCTATTGAACATCTATCGACCTTTACGTGAAGTTCTGCCCTAAAATTTTTTTTCGAGGGTATGATTGTGAACTTTTTCAGATTTCCAGCTTTATTATAATTATTCAACTGTTCTGCATCAAATTTTACTCTGATTGGTTCCTTTTTATATTATGGTAGCTCAATTTGAACTTCCAATTTGTAAGATATTGTTTTCTGCTTTTTAACCTATTTTGAAGGTGATTGCTTTCATGATATTAAAGTTTTTGAACCTTATATAACACTTTTTAGCTTGATTTCGTAGCTATTTTCTACATTGGTAATGAATCTTACTATTTCCTATGCATTCTATAATATTCACAAATGTGCAATTTATTCATGTTTTCAGAAAAATACTACTGACTAACTTGGTTTAAAACTTTGAAGTAAATCACTTATGCAGAAAACATCGGATGTGACTGAAGCAATGAACAATAGCGACAATAGTTGGCTGATTGATTTTGATGAAATCATTGTGTTTCTTATTTTATTTTTTTCCTAATATTATGAATATAATTTTGGTATTTTGAAATTTTTTTTCTGAGTCTACTCTGCATATTCCTCAAATAGCAACATGTCTATGACTCTACGGTATATAACACCTTGAAATTGAAATATAAACTTGTTACTATGTCAAACTTGTCATGGAATTGTTTGGTCTCCTATGGGAGATATAAGTCTAAAAACCTAGGAGGAATGCATATTGGTTTCTTACTTTATACTCCTCCTCTTTTTCACAGAGGTTCAGGATAAAGGGATTCTTATGACTTAAGATCTAATTTTTACAATAGTCCAAAGGAGGGTTTTGAAGAGACTGGACACAAACCATTATTAGCTATAAGGTAGGTTTTCCCTTCCTTTTTCATTTTTGTACAACCAGTGTGTGTTCAGTTCTTGAAATATTTATGCATGTAGATTTAAGCTTCTTGTGCTCTGACTTGTGGAGGGAGAGTATGGAAAGGGCAAGGGATAGAAATGGAGCCTAGGACATTAAAAATCTCCAATCTTAAAAGACTAAAGCTGTTGTCATGTGAATTATCACTCTTTCAACTCATTAACTCTGTTGGTTTTATGTTCTAGAGATTTTGGCACATACATAGAGGAAACAAGCTCCGGCCTCTCTTTTGCTTCGTCTGCATTTCAATAAAAGACAAAAGTTAGTTAAAGTTCCTTATGTGTTGCTCTTTATTCAAAACAAAATGTGTTTTTTTTTAATAAAAAAATGTGGAGTAACTTATTTGAAGTAGTCAATCATAAGATATTGAGTTGTAAAGCAATATACATCTACATGTGTCATATTTCTTTTGGTAAACCTAATAACAAACAATTTAAAAATTGTATTCGTCTTGTCCTTCAACAAATGGACAAAAGCTAGATATGGTTGCTTGAGTGTTTGCTGATGTGGATGATTTTTTTTTTGGCTAAAGAACCAATCAAGTAATGTTGAGTTGAAAACAAAATTCATTTGTCGTGTTTTATGCAATATTTAATAGCAAACGGTTGAGAACTATACGGAAGTTCCATCCTAAGGGCCTTCTTGAAATAGTTTTTTCTTTTCCCTTTATATCATGGGATAAAATTAGAGTTATCCTTTCTTTCTTGCTTTATTTTTTCCCTCTTTTTGTTTAAAAAGAGTATGAAACCAACTTGAGTTATTATAGCTTGGAAACATATTGGCAGGACTCCATGGGAGCCTTCGTGGGTTTTATCCTACTCTTTTCGACAGCGAGGGGATCCAAGCTGTTTTGTAAAAACAAATTAATTTTTTTTTTCAGAAAAAGAGAATATCTGCTCCTTTCTTTTTATGAAGTGAGGATATGTCTAGCAGCATGAGGAGGAAGGATTGATAATTGGTTGATAATATTGATTAGACATGAGAAAAAATAATACTCTTTCAACTCAGTTGTCAATCTCCTAGGGGAGACTAGGAAAAATTTACCCAAAAAAAAAAAAGGAAGTTTAAATCTTCCAAAAGAATAATAAAAATATTATGAGAGAAAACCAAATTATACACGTTGTAAAATAAGTGCAATAAATTGAAAAGAAAAACTAATAATAAGTAAATAAAAGATGAAATGGAGCAAATGAAGAACATGTAAGGCCATGAATGAAATATTCAAGCTTAAAAATAAGTCGTGTACGATTACCCATCCCTATTCATTTGGAAATTTTGGTTCAAACACTTTGATACTAAGTAAAAGATGCTTCTTATCATTTCTTAAGACTTCTTTTTTTATGGATATCTAATTTTTCATAATTCAGGAAAAAATATCTCTTGTAAGTATATTCTTTATATAGATTTTGAAAGAATTTAATTTCATTAATTTTGAAAAAAAATTGTTAGAATTGGTAAAACTATTTTGATGAATGGTGTACGTATTTGCGGGGGTCAACTCTCTATTTTATGATTTTTAAATGGAAAGAAATTAAAAAAAAAAGGAATGCTACAACCATTTTAGAAATGATTAAAAAATTCAAAATAATAATTAGAGGAAAGGATTACACTAATTTTTTTTGAAATTATAATGATCCAATTATAAGTTTTAAATCATACAAAAATAAAAATTGAATGAAATTTTAAAAACTCACAAAATAATTTAACTTATAATATTTCACAGGCTAAACATTGTCCACATGCACTGAGACGACTTAAGCCTATATTTCAATGGATTTCAATTTTGTTACAAAACAAGGTTGAAGCATGTTTGGTAGGCGGTGAAAAAGAAAGAGGGAAAAATTTTTGAAAAATATTTATTATATTTTTATAATTATTATTTAGTAATATTGATTCTTTTTTATAATTTTTTAAAATAAGGATATAATAATAATTTTTTATTTACAAAATTATTTTTTATATATCAAAAAGGTTAACTTGACCATCAATTTATTTACACGTGTTCATTAATAATTAAGAGCTAACTTAGCCAACTATGTCTTGGTCATAAATGAGCTAGTAATGCGAGACTAAAATCATCCATATTTTTTAAATAAATACAATGAGTAACACAAAAATAGTTGCCTATTCTTATTTTAAAGATTATTGAGCCACAAAAGATTAAAAAAAATTCAATTACGTAATTGACGTCTCATAAAATGGCACATTTAAGAAACAATTTGAGAACTGACTAAATTAGAAAAGATTTATACTATTCGTTATTTTCTCTCCAAAAAGCCAAACAGTGATTTGTACATAATAATGCAAGCCTTTTTTTTTTTAAAACCTAAAGAAGATAATGCATTTCATGAAAAGAGAGATGGGGGGAGCTAACTAGGAAAAAAAAAAGGCAATAGCAACAGATTTAGCCGTTAAATGGGATTGCCGCCCCCACTCCCCCCAACAAAAAAAAAAACCGTTAACGTTACGTTTGGCCATTTCGTCCCAAAAGAAAAAAAAAATCTGCGCCCTTGTGCCGATACCTCGATTCGGAGTAGGAAAGTACCTCCAAAGAGCTTCGCAATTTGAGAGATTCAGAATTTGCGCGGGTAATTGAAGTAGTAACGCAAATCGGGTGAGTTTATCGTCCTCGTTATGCTTAATTTCGTCATTGCGCGATTATCTGCATCACAAACATGCAAGAGGAGGATTCAACTAGGATTTCTCCCTCGCAATGCTTCCCACATTTTCTATTCTTTTTCTTCAGTAGTGAAATTATCTAAATCGAATCAACCGAAACAAAAACTAGAAGGAAGTGAACCGTTTACAGTTTCTTATCTCATGAACTCTTGTGGCTTGTCTGCCAAAGTAGCTATTGAAGTTTCCAAAAGGGTTAATTTGAAAGACCCTGATAATCCCGATTCCGTACTTAATCTTTTCCGGAGCCACGGATTCGCTGACACCCAGATATCCAAGATTGTTAAAAAGCACCCGCGAGTGCTTTTGGCAGATCCCGAGAAGACCATTCTGCCCAAGCTACGGTTTATCCAGTCTATAGGTTTTTCGGGTTCTGAACTCCAAGAACTCCTCATATCTCACTCTTTACTCCTAAACTGGAGTTTAAACAAACGTTTAATCCCCCTTTATGAGGTCCTTAAGAGTTTACTTGGTGACGATTGGAAAGTGAGCATAGCTTTAAAACGCTCAGGATGGTTTTGTGTCCGCCAGGATGCAACGAATGTAGTTCCAAACATAAAGGTTTTGAGAGATCTTGGAGTGCCTCAATCTTCTGTTTTTTTACTGTTAACTACATTGCCAAATGCGGCATTTATGAATCATGCCAAGTTTGTTGAATATGTCAAGTTTGCTAAGGAAACTGGAATCGAACCTTTCAAGGGTGTTTTCATTCAAGCCATTACTGTTTTAGCACGGATAAAGAAATCAGGCTGGGAGTCAAAACTGGATATCTTCGAGAGGTGTGGCTGGTCCAGGGACCTCACTCTTTTAGCATTCAGTAAGTTTCCATATTGCATGCTTATGTCAGAAGAAAATATAAAAAACAAAGTAAAGTTTCTTGTGGATGAAATGGGTTTGTCATTGAAAGATATAGCTGGATGCTCAATGATTCTTAGCTATAGCTTGAAGCAAAGGATTATTCCTAGATGGTTGGTAGTTAAAATTTTGAAAACGGAGGGTTTGATCAAGAATGAGTGGTCTTTACCTTATATTATTATGATCAGTGAGAAGAAGTTTCGGGAGAAATTAGTGATCAGATTTCAGGAAAGTGTTCCTCAGCTACTGAAAATCTATGAAGGTGAGTTCAGACCTTTACCTGAAGTTCAGTCCTAGGTAGTTTCTTGCAGGGTATGATTGTAAATTTTTGACTTCCTGGCTTGTTATTGTTGTTAAACTGTTCTGTTTCAATTCTTACTCTATTTAATTTCCTTTTATGCTATGGTAGCATAATTTGATCTTTTAATTTGCAGGCATTGCTTTCTGTTTAATAACCCATGTGAATGTTATCAATCAATTCTTTTTATCATAATTCAAGAATGGGTGTTCTTGTTAAATGTGTCACATAGTAATAACTTTTGCTGGCATCTCTATTCTGGTGCCTTTTGTTGAGGCTGAAGGTGCCTTATTTTGTTACTAAGGGAGAGGATACATGCATGGAGAAAATTTGCTTTCAAATTAACCTGCTAAAGTTGAATTTAATATTTGTAATGGTTTTGGATAATTTTCATTCTCTTAACAAGTGTTTGTGAAGAAGAAAAAGGAGCGAAAGTAAAGCAATGAATGCTAAGATAGGATTGTAGTAGTAGTATTACCTTTCCCTGGAATTTGGTTTACTTCAGTAGGTCCATAATTTTGTTTTGCCTGCTTTTCCTCCTCTAAGCGTATGATGAAATTTTGAAGCCTCCATCTGTTGATTTTAATTTATCTACCCATTGAGTACAGAGTTTTGAATGGCTGTTTCAGAATGACTGTGTTGTTTATCTCATTTTCTTACTCTAGTTTATTAACACCAAAGGAGTAAAATTTCTCAATAATATGCATTGCTTGATAGTCTGATATGAAGAACTTATGCTACTCATTCCCATTTTTAGGGAGTGAAAAGAATTTATAAGTGCTGTTATAGCTGTAATAGTTAAGATGATTGTCCTTATGTGTCTTGCTAGACTTGTTGTAATTCTTTTCATGAAAACCATCTTGTGAGATATCTCTAATTTCAAGTGAACTTATTTTGATATATTTGTTATTTTATCCAGTATCTAATGGTAATTTATTACTATATTGATTATTCTCTAAAATGTGATTGTTTAGAGGATAGACTATTTGTTTTTTCAAAAAAGGTTGAAGGTCCAAAAATAATTTTTATTTTATTTTGTTTATTTTACGATTATCTGATTCATCCTTACAAGTTTTCTATTATTTTAAACTCTCAGGTTCTTTCCATTATCTAGTTTGTGAGGATTTTGACCTAGTTACTATATTTTCATTTATTACTCGGACTTGAATCAGTTGAGTTTTATTTTCTCCCCTGCTAGTTTGACTTTAGATTGAGTAACAGCTTATTTTTTTCATATTTGACTACAGAGTCTTTTTTTTTTTCTTTCAAGTACTGTATGATATTAGTGTTTTTGAATCAGTCTTCTATTGCCACTGGAGCATTTTCTCTTTCTGTTGTGAAGTACTCCCTCTGGTCCAAAATGTTAGTCACTTAAAGAAAAAAATTCTGGTCCAAAATATAAGTCACTTGGCAATAATTATTACTTTTTTTCCTATAATACCTTTCATTTAATGGCAACAACTATGTTAAAAATCTCTTATTTAACAGCAATAGTTGTATTGATTATAGGGGTAAGATTGGAAAGATATAGTAATATTTGAAAAGTTTAAGAACATAACTAATTTTTCTTAAAAAGCGTAAATCTGTTAAAATGATTTATATTTTGGACCGGAGGGAGTATATATCTTCTTTTTGGAGCTATTTTTCCACTTTGTTAAAAAATCTTGCCATTGCCAGCTCTATAGTATTCACAAATATACATTTGGTCCATGTTTTGAGAAATATATTGTTGAAAAATGTAGTTTAGAATTGTTGAAGTAAATTATTTATGCAGAATAGTGAAGAAGATTTGGAATTGAAAGGGACAAAACTTATGTAAATTTTTTTAGGTATTTGCTATCATATCTACAATAAAAACATAACATGTGGAGAAATTTTTTTTTTTTCTAAAAAGTCAATCATGCAATGGTTGCTAAGTTATAAAAGACATCCACGTGTTAACTAGGTAATACCAATAGGACCTAAGTTTTCTCCATTTGGTAGGGGCTGAACACAAACTATTACTGGCTGTAAAGTAGATCTTTTTCCTCTTCTACAACTACTTTTTTGAATTTTTGATGCCTTTTGTTTGCATTTGCATTATTGTTTGGCTAGTTTGGCAAGTTTTGAGGAGTAGTCATGCAGGCATAGGCTTGTTGTGTACTGGCCTTTTTGTTCCACATATTATGGTGCATTTAAGTTTTGCTCATCATGTGCTTCGTAATAGCTTATCCCTTCAAAATAGCTTTTCACTTTAAATCATGGGTAATATTATAAGGACAAAATTTTAGTAAAGTTTCTTAGGAGTTTATTATGGGTATCTCTAATAAAAGTATAATATGTTGAGAAACTATTTTTTAAGAGGCAATCATGTAATGGTAAGTTGTTATAGATGCCCACCAATAGTGTTTATTAAAAAACTTAATATCATCTTAAAAACTGCATATATTGTCAATGTATTGTACTTAATAAGACAAATGTTAGAATTTTGAAAATGCATATCTAGGATTATTCCTAGATACTCTGCTGTTAAAATTTTCAAAAAGAAGGGTTTGATAAAAAATGACAAGTCCTTATCTTTTATTGTCATTTTTAGAGAGAAAAGTTTCCGGAGAAATATGAGGTCAAATTTCAGCAAAGTGTACCTGAGCTACTGAACATCTATGGAGGTCAATTAGAACCTTTACCCGAAGTTCTGTCCTAGGTATTTTCTTGGAAGGTATAATTGTGAACTTTTTTAGAGGTTTATTATACTTATTCTACTGTTCTGCTTCAAATTTTACTCTAATTTATTTCAATCTATATTATGGTAGCTCAGTTTGAACTATTGATTTGTAGTATATTGCTTTCTGTTTAATGATTTATGTGAATGAGATTGGTTTCATGTATTAACGTTTTTAACCATATATGACACCTTTTAGCTTGATTTGGAAGCTATATTCCACTTTGTTAACGAATCTTATTTTTTCCACTTCTATAGTATTCACAAATATACATTTTAATCATGTTTTTAGCAAAATACTGCTGCTGACAGACTTAGTTTAAAACTCCTTGAAGTAAATCACTTATGCAGAAAGCATAGAATATGGAGTAATGAATTTTGGTGGCAATAGCTGGCTGAGTTATTGTTAGAAATCTAGAAATCATTATGTTTCTTCTTCCATATTTTCATAATAATTTTAATATAATTATGGTATGTTTATTTTTATTTTTTTCTTATGTTTGTCTACTTATTTTGAAACGACAACTTGTCTATGACTCTTTGGTATATCACCTTGAAATTAAATTTAAACTTATTTCTATGTCAAACTTGTCATGGAGTTCTTTGGTCTCCTATGGAAGGTGGAAGTCTAAAAACTTGGCGGAATGCATATTGGTTTGGTACTTCTATTTTACGTTGAAGTTCATGATAAAAGGGTTTTCCTAGCTTCAATATTTAATTTCTTCTGTAATGCAGTGCCAAAAGCGATTTTTCTGCTTCCTGTTTTGACAGAAAATAGTGAAGGCTTGGAAGGGATTCAACACAAACCATTATTTGCCAAATTTTACATTCTGCCACCCCCAACCTTTTTTTTTTTTCCTTACAACTACTGGGTGATTAGTTCTTGAAATTTTTATGCCTTTTGTTCATTTTAAGGTGTTTAATTGTTTGCTAGGCTAGGTTAGTATGCTATGGGGAATGCTCTTGTATTTTAAGTTCTCTGTGTACTCACGTGGTGGGATTGCTATGGAAAGGGCAGGAGTGGAGATCGACCCTAAGATATCATGCTCACCTTAGTTTTGACTAATGAAATTGGTGTTATGTCAACTATCAGTTCATTGACTGTGTATTGGCTCAAACAAGCAGCAGGCTCCTTTCTCTCTTGTGCTTCTGCATTTAATAAAAGGCGAATATTTTGTGGAGTTTCTTGGGGTATGTTTTGGATGGGAGGAGGGGTAGACAAGGGAAGGAAAGGTATCTTTTTTAGGAGGGGAGGAAAATGGAAGATGGGGAGTGGAGGAAAATGGAGAATTTTTAACCAATCTTCCAGACTTATCCATCCTTTATAATTTCAAGATTTTCCAACTTGGGAGATCTTGGTGAAAAATGTGTTATCGAGTAAGATGAAGAGAAATCATCCTTTACATTCCTTCCCTTTCATTTTCGTTGGATTCTTTTTGTTCACTAACCCTCCCCACGCTAACATACCTTATGTTTTTCTTATGACGTCAGTTTTTACCTAACACGCGGTGAAACTATTTTGAAAATCAAGTATGTGGTGTTAAGATGTAAATGCGCATGTCTTATTTTTAGTTGAGATCTTGATAGTAAACAATCTTTAAAATTGCACTTTAGATTTGTTCTTTATTAAAGAGACAAAACTTGAGTTACTTGAGGTATTTGTTACCAAGTTGTCTAATAAAAGAATAATACGTAGGGAAATATTTTTGGAAGAACCAATTATGTGCTCAGTTATTAAAAAAGCACACTTGTTTGAATATTTGATGGTATTAAGTACTAAAGGTTTTGTTTTTAATAAAGAAGGTTCTTAATATAAATCATGAAGTAATATTATAGAACTGGTATTTCCTTTCTTTTTTTTTTGGATTTTTTAAATTGAAACTAAGTGAGGTCACTATTAGAGATGATGTTGTAGTCCATATTTAGAGACTCAGATTAGTAGGTGAAAAAAAAAAAGAAGATATCATTCTTATTAAAATTTTTAAATCTTTAGATCCGAGTTCACTTACTCAAAAAAAAAATCATAATGAATAAATTTATCTTAAGTTAAAACTTATATCAAAATATGAAAAGTAAAATGTTTTAAACAACTATCTATTTGAATGGTTATATACACATTAATATATATACACTACGGGTTTAGAGCAGAATAGATATCATATTACTCATATTATCGAGACTTTAAAATAATTATAAAATTTTTATACTCAAATTCAAAGAAATAAATTTTACAATTAGTCAGAAGACATGAATATTTTGCTCGTCCTGAGTTGAATTCATATTGGCAGGATTCTAAAGAACCTTGATCAGTTTCACATTCTACGTTTTGATCTTCTTGTAGATGTTGATCTTGAGAAAATAGATGCCTTCTTGTTAAGATTTTGGTTCCCTGATAATATTTTTAGAAGTCTGTTGTACAATAATTGATGATAAATTAATATATTGATTAGACACGGAGGCGAGTAATACGCTTTCAATTCAATTATTAAACTTTGGTAATGCACAAAAAAATTTTAAATTACAAACCGTGCAAAAGAGAAGAGAAATATATATGCCGTTGTTACATTTTAAACTAAGTACAATACATTGAAAAACAAGCAATAAGTAAATCGAAAATCTGTCATGTCAATCTCTAATTGAAGCTATCGCAATTTATGCATGCCACAAGTGATTAAATTGCTAAACTTTTAGTGTTATTACAATTTAAGAAGTTATATGATTAAATTATTTATTTGGTTTTTATATTTTACCGAAATTTTTAACTTGATCCTTATATATGTATATTTTAATAACTCTTACTTTGTATTTTTATAGGCCTTCAACGTTAAAATTTGTCATAATAATTTCTAATTGAAGCTATTGCAATATATACATGTCACAAATCAATAGTGAGACAGATTCTATTTATCCATGTACCTCAGCAGAACATGCCTCCTTGTTTGGGTACGTTCAAAATCAAATGAGTCAAAGATTTCAATTAGGCCAAGCTGGGACGATGACATGCAACATGCTCTAATGCATATTTTATTTAATTGATTTCATTGGTTAACTTTCTATAAATTTTATGACTAATTTTATGTAAAAAATAATAATAAAGATTAGATCATTGATAATTTGATAACAGAGATAAAAGGCAATTTATCAAATCTACATGTGTGATAAGAGAATACAGAAATTTATAAGCAAGGCAAATGCAAAGGCAATTTGAAAATTATTAAACAAAAAAAGTTAAAAAATACCTTAGAGAAAATTAGAAAATTCAAATGGATTGAACAACTGAAAAAATAAAATTAAATAAACAAAAAAATATTGAAAAATAATGGTAGACCTAATTATCTTCACTCTTTCTCATTTTAGTCGCTTCTAATATTGAAGCACAAGAAAAAACATATTTTACTTTCCAATTTCCTAAACTTATTTAAAAGTTAGAGTCTTTGTTTAAATCCTTTAATCATTTTTATTATTTTTAAACACTTAGAAATAACTTTTTTTCCATAAAAAAGCAATAGTTATTGATTTTTTTTTTAAAACATGACATATATTAAACTAATATGTAATTTGCCACTCATTTATTTCATTAACTATTAGTTATGTTATCATTTTTTTATATACATACAAACTTTTTTTTTAATGCACTTTAATGTCAATTTTATTTTTTTTAAGGGGTATATATAAGAAAATTTTCCTATGTATATACACAAATATCAAAATGTTACTCTGCCTCCACAACCAAGGGCATTTCTGGCTTCTTTTGAGTGGCAAGTAAGCATGAAATATAATCCAGTGAATTATATAGGGATTATGTATTTTTGGGCCAAAATTGTTTGAACTTTTGGGCCTGTTTGTGGGAGATCAAGTTATTGCGGAGATCCTTAATTGTTTGGTTTCTGGTATTAGATTCTAAAAAAGAACTTATATAAGTAGACTTGGTACTATATTTTAATCCAAAACTTTAAGATATTAGATTTATGAACTTTTTTTACTTATATACTTTTTTCAAAGTCTAATTCTATTCAATGTAGGAATTTCTCAATCACACTTGTACCCAACAATCTCTCTCATAAGTCCATAATATTTACAATAGTCCATACTTACCTCTACAATCTATAGGCTACAAGCTAATTTTAAATTAGAGTCGCCACTTTATCCAATTGAGCCATTATTGGACCAATTTGAAGAACTCTGGTTTATTAGAGAGATTCTCAATTATTGAACATTTGTCTTTGAACTTTGAAGAGAGACTTATATAAATAAACTTGACATTACGTATCAACTTAAAATCTTATAAATCTATCAATTTTTTCAATTTATATACTTACATCAAAATCTATTTTATTTAATGTAAGATTTTTTTACTCACACTTATATCCAATAGAAATGGTTATTTGTTTTTGTTAGATTTTATTATCTCAATATCAAGCTGCTAAATTGCAACAATGAAATCTCAATTGCAGTAGAAATCACTTATACAATAATGTAGAACTTTGCTTTATAAGAATTACAACCATCAGAGTTAAGGATAGAAAATGTGGTTCCTTTGAATTATTGTTCTAAGTCTCTTACATATCGCAGGATTAGTTTGGTATTCAAATCAGAGTCATAATAAAACTAATCATGTAGAGAAAAATCCTCGCGTGCATAAGATGCATGCTTTTTCAAAAGTCAAAATATGCTTTCTATGTATGCACCTACTTCTGCATACATGTACAAAACAAATCTTATTTGTATTTGGTGTATGTTTACCCAACAGTCAAAATCTGTTATATATATATATATATATATATATTCACATATTACTACAGATGCATCCATGTACAAAGCACATCTTGATAGTGAGGTATGTATGCACCGAGTGCACCTCATAATTTTTGGAAAAATTAGCTTCTTTTGGTTCAAATTAAACCATAATTTAAAAACCAAAACAGCTAAACAACTAATGCAAATATGGAAACTTATTTTTGAAGATTAGAAGCATATCACTAAATTTAACATTGACTAAAAACTAGGAACAAAACTTTTTAAAATTGAGCAACTTAGATGATCTACAATCTATAAATAGATTATATTTAGAAAAAAATTGATATATATAAACAAAAAAAGGTTCTATATATATTCTTACACTTTTATATCACTTTTTCTCCTATTATAAATTGCACAATAGTAAAAGATGCCATTTGAAAGGCCAATAATTTCTACTCATTCAACTATGATCCGTAAGCATGTGATGTTTGCGTTGCACGGTGCTCTGACCATTGGATTCAGTTTGAAGCAGCCAATGTCCTGCACATGTTGATTCCTCTTTCAGAAAGCGAATGCAAGAATGGCAGGGGAGGATTTCATCTTGGGTGGGGAAGACCCAACGTGCTTCCTTCTTGCGTGGACAGATATATGGCCCAGACTTGTGACGTATATATATATATATATATATATATAATTAAATGTTTAATTAAAATGTGATAAGCATATAATTTTTAAATAATATTATGATAAAAATATAATGTAATTGGAGAATTGTACAATTGTTTGCAAAAATTATATATTTACCATAATGTTATTAAATAAATATACACATTTCATATTTTAATTAAAAAATCTGATGATAAAAATAAAAGTAACTTTATAGTGTTTTTCCATATATATATATAAATAGAATAAAAGTGTATAGACTAATGAATAATGAAAGCAATTTATATTTATGTCCAAGAGTTATAGTACAAGTGACATTTCTCCTAAATTTAAGCGCAAGGGATTAATTATATTTGGGTTTGATTTTTACTTTTACGTCTTTTGAAATATATTTAAGGAATAGTATTTTTAAAATTTAAATTTTTGTAAACAAATTTTACATTATATAAATTTTAGTTATTTTTAAAATGTGGATTACATTAGGAAACACTTAAATTCTAAAAATATTTTAGTTATTTGATAATAATTAAACATAGAAGAAAACTAGAAAAAAAAAAAGAAAGAAAAGAAGTAAAAAAATGAAAATAAAAAAGAGTAAAGGTAAAGCTTTTTGAGTATTTATAATAAAGTTCTCTGATAAAATCATAAAATGTGGAGAAAAATTCTTTAAAATAGCTAATCAAATAGTGTCAAGCTATAAGAAATCTGTATCTGACATGGTTTTTATTAAAAAAAAAAAGATAACAAACACATAAGAATTACTAGTTGCTTGACATTCACCAAAGTGCATGCCAATATTTTTAATTAATTTTTTAAAAAATAAATTGTGTTGTAGGAACTTTACAAATATAAGAGTCTTGCAAGCCCAAAACAATTCATTCTATTCTATCAACTCTCAAGGAACTCAATGAATACCATTCATAAAATTATATACAATAGAGCAAGTTGTTCCGAACATACGACTTTAGACAACTAAACATAACTAACCATCCTGAGTAGTCAACTTTTGTGGCTCTATAATGATATTTGACTTCATCATCATTATTAGCCAGGGTGGATCCTTTACATTTGGCATTTTAGTTTTTGCCAGAAAATGGTGCAAAACGCACCATTGCACCATTTCATTTTTTCACCATTCACACTACAACTTTGCCTCCTCCTCCTTTAACCTCAATCCCTCTTTTCTATTTTTGCTCATTAAATTCTTGTCTTACTTCTTTAAATCCTAACATAAATTTCCACAAAAAATTTAATGCTTTGATGTTCAGAAAACCTTCTTTTGTTTTTTTGAAAATTTAGCCTTAGTTTACCCATTTCTACAATTGGGTTTTTTATCTTCAAGTATCACAATAATTATTTAAAACCCAATTTATATCATTCTTCTTATGCTATTTAAAATGCTCACTCTGAAAATTAGAAAATCCAATAAGAGAAGAATTTGGCTCTTTGACTCCCATACTTAGAAAAAAAAACCTATAAGTAAAATGCTCCATCACAAAAATGATTTTCCTGTATGCTTAAATTTTTTTTTTAATAATTAGTAGGTCACGACATCAAACCTATATTTTATTTCAAAAATATATGGAGAGTCGCGACATCAGGGATTTGTTGCCTTACGCTGAACCATGATCCACCACTTCGATAGGAGGGAAAGATGGAATAGGCATTGTCAAATTTCTCACAAGGAAGAAGTTTTTCATTACTGGTGCAACTGGGTTTCTAGCAAAAGGTATTTATTTCTCTTTTTTCTTTTTATGCACCTCTAGGTTTCCTTAGTGCTTCATTCCTAAAAATGGTTTTTAACATGTATTTAGGGTTCATCTAGCTCTTATTGAGAAGATTTTAAGGACTGAGCCTGATGTGGGGAAAATGTACCTTTTGATCAAGGCAAAGAATAAGCAAGCTGCAATGGAGAGACTGCAGAATGAAGTATGCTTTTTATGATATTTTCCTTCTTCAATATGCATTTGTTAAATTTGGTGATTTCACTTCTTAATCATGGATTCAAAGTTTATTTTCTTTGTGATTTTAGATCATAAATACAGAGCTTTTCAAATGCCTTCGACAAACCCACGAAAAGTCCTACCAAGCCTTTGTGTTGAGCAAGCTGGTTCTTGCTGTAGGTAATATTTGTAAGTCCAATCTTGGATTAGATGAAGATTTATTTGATGTTTCTACAGACGAGGTAGATGTAATCATAAATTATATAGCTAATACAACATTTGATGAAAGGTTAGCCTTTAAATCTATAAGAGTTTCTATATTTTCCTATTTGAGTTTTGCAAAGTAATAATTTGAGTAGTTTTGGAATCTCAGATATGATATTGCTATCAACATAAACATTATGGCCTTGTTGCCTTATGGGCATCACCCCCAAAAAAATTTTTTAGGGTCACGGCATCACATATATTTTTGAAATAAAATATGGGTCGTGGCCTCAATTTATTAAAAAAAAAATTTTAAAGCATAAGGAGAAATCATTTTTGCAGCGGAGCATTTTAGTTATAGGTTTTTTTTTCTAAGTATGAGAGTCAAAAAGCAAGAAGAATTCTCCAATTTTATCTCTAGCACATCCATACCGTTGCCAATGAAATAAAGCAATAAGGAAAACATGATTTGTTGCTATAAATTATCTTAATGGCAACAGAAATGTTTGATGGATATTTGTTCTATTCAAGCATCCATTAACCTTTGATACTGTGGTCATGGAAACCAATCTAAGAGACGGATATTGGGAAGAGGCGAAACGTAGAGTTTAACTTGACTAAAACAGTGCATTGCATATAGAATAAGGCGATATGGCTGAACTAGTACCATTGATGAAATGACAACCTAGATTTGCTAGACTACACACAGTGCAGTAATTCCTTTAGATGTAGAGGATCTACATGTATTATTAGCATGTCTTTAAAGGGACTTATAATAAAAGCCTTTCAAGGACTAAGGAGAAGCACCCAAAGAATCACAAGCCACACTTGACTCCAGGCCTAAGACATCTATGCAACTTTAACACACACATGTAGCTAGACCAGGCTCCACAAGCTTACACAGTACCACCAAACCTTCATGTTATATCGTCGTGATATCCAAATAAACTCCCACTCCTTCACTTTGATTCCTATCTTCATCCACAGCCAGATTCACCTCAAAACAAATTATTATATGTTTTTATATGTTAAAAAAAAGAAATTAAAGAGTCCAAAGCCATATTAGATCATAATTTTTATAATAAATTATTCCAATATTTTTTAAATTTGTTAAAATTATAAAAATTTTATTTTTAAAATACATACTTTAGTCTAATTTTAATTTTTTTATTAAAATAATAGTCTAGTCTTTAACTTTATTTATTATTTCAAGTTAGTCCGTTAAATTTGAAACTTCTTAAAATAATCTTTTAAATTTTAATTTCATCTCATAAAAAATCTCTTTTAAATGAATTCCTTTAAGTGACTTACTATTTCTTTGCTAACATGAAATTCATATATGCATTTTCCTTTATTGTAAATGATGAGATGGCTCCCAATTAAAATTAATTTTCTCCTTTTTTTAAAAAAAGACCAACGTCTAAACAAAGAGGCAACTAAGTCATGTCTTCTAATGGGCAAACTTTGGACTCTTGATCAAGGCTTGCTCCCCTGCTAGCTCATGATAGGCTTCCATGGCAACGTGCAGCAACCTATGACGACTTTCAGCAGCTAAGGAAAAGGAGTTGACAATTGCATTGGCATCGATGTGAAGTCGTCAACTCCCCTTCAATTGAACTACCAATTCACAATTGAGTATGGGATTTCATAGCTTAGGAATGAACCTCTCTCTACTGTGCAATTTTAGAGGATGTTTTTTATGGTTAGGCATATCATTACTTTAAATGGAATTAGAGATAGGTAAGGTCAGTGCATTGTTTCTCTAAAATTAGGATTTTTCCTATTTATTTACATTTACAATTCTTTAAAAGGATGAAGTTTGTGGAATTAGTTAAAGGATATGAAAGTATTTACTCACAAGATGTCATTGGAGTTTGAGCTGAATATATGTACACTTCAAAAAAGTAGACTTTTACTAATGATTTTTAGTGGTGATTAAAAAAAGTTGCCACTAAAAGAATATTTTTAAGCAACAACTTTATTAGGTTGTTGTTAAAAATTGTCATTAAAATACTATCTTTTGATCAAAAGTGGTCTTTTGATCAATTAGGCAATTAGTGTGATGGAAACAAAAACCAAGGAATGATTAGCCTTTCAATTAGGAACCCTCTCAGAATTTCCAGTCAAAGTTCCCTCTTCTCCCCATCAAAGAACATAAACCTCTGTAAAACACACAACTGAGCATATAACCATCCCTATACATAGAAAACTGCCAATAATGGCAAAACTGTAATTAAATGGAAAAATGAGGACCACTCATATTGTAAATTTCAAAATTTAAAATAATCCAACATCTTATTATACTTACCTTTTAGTTGTCTTCCCTTTATGGTTTTACTTATCCAGCTGATTTTAAGTTCAATCTTTGCCATGGTTTTTGCAAAATTTTAATGTGGTCTTTAAATAAGTCTTTCTAGAGAAGAAAAAGGAGCAAATTATAGCAATGGAGAGTATTTGGTGAAATACTCGATCATTTTCGCTAACTATTACATGATATTAATGTTTTTGAACCATATATAACCCCTTTTAGCTTGATTTTAAAACTACATTCCACTTTTTTTATGAATCTTACTATGTCCAATTCTATAGTATCCACAACTATACGTCTTATCCATATTGGTTTCGTACTTCTCCTCTTTTACATAAAAGTTCATGATAAAGGGATTCTCATGACTTAATTCCTTTTGTAATCCAGTGTTACGGCATGTACACGAAGGCATTGCGCTCCACCTCCCTTGAACTTCTGTGCATAATAATTTGTTTTGCTGATCTTGAACTTGCTAATAGCTTATCCTTTCTAAATAGTGTTTCACTATAAATCATCAAATAATTTCCCCCCTCCTTTTCTAGAGAAAGGAGCTACCTTATATATTTGGACGAAGGAGAATGAAAAAGAAGAAAAGAAAATGTTTTATTGAAACATTTATCTTATTTAGTCATTATTTATTAAGAAAAGAGGATAATAAAGTATTTCCAATTGATTTTTTAAAATCTACTTTATATTTTAAACTATAACTTACTTTTCTTTTTCTTTTATTTTTTTTCTGTTTCTGATTTCTTTCATTACTTTCACCTCTAAC
Source organism: Erythrophleum ivorense (assembly GCA_026724425.1). Lineage (NCBI taxonomy): Eukaryota > Viridiplantae > Streptophyta > Magnoliopsida > Fabales > Fabaceae > Erythrophleum > Erythrophleum ivorense. The sequence goes on along the minus strand of JAIUCV010000034.1, from coordinate 951,183 downwards.
TTCCAAACATACAATAAGAAAACTTGATAAGTTTCAGTTTCTACATTTAGATTTTTGTTGTTATTCTTGTTGAGGGGAGATGCTTTGTTGTTAAAATTTTGATCCCAATTCCTTTCTTTTGTATAGTGAGGATATGTTGAGAAGGATGTTATATAAGAATAGATGATAATACTAATTAAATATGAAAGCTTTTAATTTAATTATCAAATTTGAAAACATAGATTATGAGCATTTACAAATAATTTTAAATTAAAACCATGCAATATATATATTGCCAAAATAGACCCCATTACAATTAAAAAATTTATATTTATAAAGAAAAATTTTCACAAAATGAATACCATTTGTTTTCTTTAATCATTATTCTTATTTTAATACCTATAATATTAAATAAAAGGAGTAGACTATAAAGACTTTTTAAAAAAAAAAATTTAACTTAAACTACAATTTGAACTTAAATTCTTCAATCTTAAACATATACTTTTGGGTTTGTTATATATTTACCTAATATTATTAACTCATTTAGATTTGAAATCTAAGTGCCCAAAAGTTTTAATTCAAGTAGCATCTCTTTTAGACATAAGTGTCCAAAGATCTTAATACATGTAAGAAGTGTACAAGAGTTGATAACATTATATTGTGTTCCTTATTATTATTTTTTTAATGCAACCCATGTGTGTTCAATTCTTGAAACTCGATGCCTTTTTTTATTCTCTGGTTATTATGATCAAGTTAATAAACTCTGCCTATGCTATGTTTAAGGTAAATCATTTTCATAGCTAGTCCTAAGCCTAGAAAAAATAAGTAGGTTGTGCTACGCAGTTGAAAACCAATGTAAAACTTTATTGAATTTTTATGACATAGATCAACGATATAATAGAGTTAACGTTAGGTCATTGCCTGAAAGCAACGTGCTGCATAGCTCAAGTATAGTGTCAAATGAGCAAGAGCCACTGTATCGATGTTTATTTGTAGTGAAAAACAAACAAGGGTTCCCACATTTTCGTGAACGAATATGGGTAAGGAAGTTAGTTCATGAAAATAGGATTCTTTTTGGAACTTGGAATATAGGTACACTTAGATGTAAATCAATAGAAATAGTGGATACCATGATTAAGAGGAGAATTAATTTTTATGTGCTTACAAGAAACTAAATGGATAGGAGAACAGGCGAATGAATTAGACATCTTAGGTTTTAAACTTTGGTACACTAGCAAGGTTAAATTTAGAAATAGGGTAGGTATAATTGTGGATAAGTATTGAAAAAATATCATGGTAAATGTAAAAAGATTATGGACAGAATTATAGCGTTAAAATTTATAGTGGTAAGAGAAACTTTTAATATTATTAGTGCTTATGCACCACATGTAGGGTTAGAAAAGAATTATAAGATAAAATTTTAGGAGGATTTAAAAGATTTAGTTTAGGGAATACATTTAAAGGAAAAGTTTCTCATAGGAGGAGATCTTAATGGTCATGTAGGGAGCCATATTTATAGGTTACGAGGGTTCGCATGAAGGATATGGTTTAAAAGAAGTAAATGTAGATGGTAAAATTATTTTAGAGTTTTTATTAGCGTTTGATTTTACTATAACTAACTCTTGCTTTAAGGAACATGAAGAGCATCTAATCACGTACAAAAGCAGGAGAACATGCTCTTAAATTGATTTCTTTCTAATAAAGAAAGTAGATAGAAAGCTCTGTATAAATTGCAAAGTTATACCTGGAGAGAGTTTGACTATACAACATAGGGTTTTAGTGATAGATGTTCGAATTAAGTGGAAAGTAAAAAGCAAAGGCCAAAAGAGGGTGTCAAAGATAAAGTGGTGATAATTAAAAGGTAAAAAAGAAAAGAGTTTGTATAAAAGGATTTTGGAGGAAGGATCATGAAGACACAAGAAAGTGCTAATGATATGTGTAACGAGATGGCAAAAGAGATTAGGAAGGTTGTAAAAGAAATACTTAGAGAATCAAAAGGTTTTAGACTTAGGAATAAAGAATCTTAGTGGTGGGATACGAGTGTATAAGATAACGTTAAAGTTAAAAGGGAATATTATTGTGAATACCGTATTTTGTTCGAGCATAACAAAAATCAAAATAGAAAAAATATAAAAAAATAAAGAAAAAAATAAAAAAGAGCACAAAGCCATAGAAAACAAAATTTTAAAAAAAAGTAATAAAAAAATAAATCAAAAATCAAGAAAGAAAAATAGAAAAATAGAAAAATATAATAATCAAAATGGAATTTATTTTTTAAAAAAAGCAGATGCAAAACTCCCGGATTACAATGCATGTGCAGACTTATCAGCTCGATTTCAGAAACCTAAGCAAAACAACAAAATAAAGAGAGAACATAGATTTTTTAAGAAAATTAAAAATACAAGAAAAAGAAATAAAAGAAAAGAAAAAAAAAGAGGTCCAAATTGCTACACCCCAAAATCAACAAAAAAAAAATAGAGAAAAAGGGGACATGAGCCCAAATGTTGAAACCCAATACCTTCTTCTTCGGATTGGGCCATTGGGCCAAACTTTCTTCTTCAGATTGGGTGATTAGGCCAGATCAACCTAAACCGGATCCACTCATTACCTTACCCACATCTCTCCTTGGCAACCTCAAACTCATGCCTACTCCATGCACGACACACACGACTTTGGCATCACGACCACACACACAGAAGCACAGAGCGCTAAAATGTAAAAATGGTAACGGCAACAGAGGCTAATCAACCCAACGTCTCAGGGAAACACCAGAAGGGAAAAAGCAAGGTAGCATTTCAAAGGAACTAGGGCAGAGAGTTAGGGGCACGCCTGAAGAGCTGACTTTCTTCTCCTATCCCCTTCATTGTCGAAAGTTGAGGGGAGAAAACACGAAAATGGAAGGAGAAGCCAGAAACGAGGATAAAGGGAGGAAGAGCGAATGCCAAAATGGGAAGAAAGCCAGCTGTGAATCAAAAATAAAAAGGGGCGATGGGAGAGATAGGGGGGATTGGCTCTGGAATTGGGGTTTTTGAGTTTAAGTAATTTTAGAGCAGAGAGTAGAGATTGAGAGGAACTGGGGAGATGGGGAAGCAAAGAGATTAAGGGAGAGATAGAGAGTAAGGAAGGGGGAGACACGGTGAAAAAATTGAGAAAGGAAAGACCAAGAGAACCAAGATAGAAGGAGGAAAGGAAGGCACACTTTCTTGGATTCTTGGTAATGTCCCTTTTTGTTTTCTTTTGAGTTTCAGAAATAATCTAATTTGAACCTTGGGTCAATAAAAGTTTATTTCATTATGATTGTGGATTGTTTGCTAGAAAGTTTAAGAAGGATAGATAATCTTATATAGTATGGTATATGTTTGGAATAGTTGTGTAGTGATGGTGTCCCTAATCTGACCTGATAGTTTTGTTTAGTCCTATAAAAAGCTTGATATAGAACTTGACTTATTCCTTAGTATATAATTGTACATTTGGGTTCTGTCCTGTGATTAGTAAAGAGTTGTTCTTAATGTTTGAGCCATGATGAAAGTTTTCGTGAATAAGCTTGACTCTGCTCAGTTGTCTCATGTTATTATAAGTTATCTGATAGTTTTCCTGAGCCTATTAATGTTCTTTGTTGTACAGTGGGGCAATGTTGAGTTATAATGGTTTATTTCTTTACTTTGGTCATGCATTGCTTAATAAAGAGCTGTTCGAAAATGTCTTGAGCTTTGCTTGTGTTTCATGATGCAGAAATGATGTTGATCATATAGTGTTACTTTTTTTTTATATATATAACCTATGTCACCTTTGATTCCATTTCTGTTGCTAAGAATGAAATGATTAGGTAGCTATTAATCTGTTGTTATTTTGTATTTGAAATCAGTTTAAGCTTTCACATAAGCAATGCCAATCGTTTCATTGATTCGTGATACCTAGTGGGTTTGGTATATGGAGTCCACTATTCCAGTGATTCTTTTAGGAATTTGGACATGGTGGAACTTCACTTGAAATGATTTCCTCACAAAATCATATTTTACAATTGTCACTAATTCCTTCGCTTTTGTTCCTTTTGCATTGAGCTTCACTGGGGAGGAGGAATTGGACTAAGGAGGCTTATTAAAAGTTGTTCAAAGGTTAAGGAAGAAACCAGAGAGAAAACATCACTGGGCTTTTCATTTGGAAGTCTATTTTCATTCTTGGGACTCAACAGGGTGGAGCAATATATGGAGCATGACTCGCTTAGGGAAGCCTCTCATCAATTCAATAAGAGGAATGAGAAGGTAGAGCCACATAAAGCTTGGCAGGACATACAGAGTTCATCATCGATCTAACCAAAAGAACAAGAGGCAATTGAGTCCTAATTGTGTAATTTCTCCTTTTACCCTTGTACACGCTTGAAGAATGGCACACTGAATTATGGCTGAACACCTAACACCCACTCTTACAAGTTATTGTTTGCTTTTGATTCTTTGATCTTTGTATTTTTCTTATGTTATTTTAGAATAGCCGTGTGAGATTTTATATTTTCTCAGACACATAGAAATAAGCCTAAGGATCATGTGAGGCAATAAGCTTCCTTGGCATCCATTAGGTATTCAATGTATGTTTTAATATGTTTAGGTTTCAAAGGCCCCATCAAATATTTCTTCAAAGAAAAAAAAGGAATTTGAAAAAAAAAAGGATTAAAGATGAAGGGAGAGAAAAAAGAAAATTAAATGAACTTTTTGGATTTAAAAGTTAAATCTTGAGTAACCGAATTTTTTTAAAGAGTTTTATTTCTTTTAAAAAAACAATAAAGAGAAAAATATAAAAACAACAAAAAGAGCAGAAAAAAGAAAAGAAAAGCGTGAAGTATGCTTTAAAAGTCAAATAAAATAATCAACGATCAAATATATTTTTGCTAAAATCAAGTTGGGTCTTAAAAATTTGTCTCTCTCAAAGATTCTTTTATCAAAATAAAAAAATTCAAAAAATCCAAAAAAGTTAAAAAAACAAAAAAACTAATTAAGAAACTAAGAGGTAAAAAAAATTAAATATATATATATATATAATTAAAAAAAGGGAAAAATGAAAGGAAAGGATTAATAAAAAAAGAAGAGAAAAAAAGAAAATAAAAGGAAAAAAATAGAAGTTTAAGGAAGATAACGAAGTAAGATTAACTCTACTTTTAGTAAATCAAACATATCATCCTATTTTAAATTCGCTTTATTTATTAAAGGGAAAAGTAATTTTTACTTTCTTTGTCTTTTCATCAAAAATAAATAAATAAATAACAAAAATCAATCAAAAAATCAAAACAAAAAACAACAAAAAAGGAAAAAAAAATCAAAACAATAATTATTAGAAAAAAAAAAGAACAGAAAAACAAAAAAAGCAAAAAGGTTCAAAAAAAGAAGAAAAAAAACCAAAAAAATAATAAAAAACAAAAAAGGAAGAGAAAAGAAGTGGAGAGAGTAAAATTAATTTGGTCTTTTGCAAATAAAAACCCATCAATCAATTTTAAATTCGTTTTATTTGTAAAAATCTAAATAATTTTTATTCTCTTCCTCTTTACAAAAAAAAAAAAGAAAAAAAAAACTAACACAGTTTTCAACCGTCCAAACTACGTGAATTTTAATCCCTTCTGAAAGGTACATAGGCTCTAGGCTCTTATTCTAGGTCAAATCCGCTATTGTAAATAAATATTTCTTTTAGTGTTATTTCTTTAATTTCTTTCCTTTTATTCTTAATTTTATTTCTTTAATTTCTTATTCTCTTTTACTCTTAATTTTATTTCATTTCATTTCTTTACTTCTTATTTTGCATGTGATTTGTTAAGGAAAATTAAAATAGATTAAAGGCCATGTTAATTTTGCACAGTTAATTTAGGGTAATCATTCTTAAGAACAGGTGTAGTGGGATCTAATTTAGGGTAATCATTCTTAAGAACAGGTGTAGTGGGATGCTTAACACCTTCCCCACTCATAATCGACTCCCAAATCTATTTTCTAGTTCGTAGACTATTTTTATTGTTTTCTAAATAAAAGAGGTTTTTTTCAAAGTTTTTCCTTCTCAAAAATAAAAATTTGGTGGTAACTCTACTACTTTTAATTTTGATTTCAGTTTTCATTTTCTTTGAAAATTGAATCTAAATTTCTTCCTAAAAGATTTCTGTTTTTTTAAAGCGCCGCGCAGTCGCATTTTTGGGTGTGACAATTATAAATCGTGGTCTTTGTGTAAAAGTGAGAAAAATTAAAAAATATATAAAGTAGCTAAGAAAAACACTAAGAAGGTAGTGAGCGAAACGAGAGTTAAGGCATTTGATAAGTTATATCAATCCTTAGGTATTAAAGATGGGGAAAGAAATATTTGTAAGTTTGTTAAAAGTAAAGAGAGAAAGACAAGAGACGTGAACCAAGTGAAATACAGTAAGAATAAAAAATGGAGACTCCTAACCATAGAGCAAGATATTAAGAAAATGTGGAACTGCTATTTTCATAGGTTATTTAATTAATGATGCAGGATTTCATGGCACTCGGATAGGCTAGACACCACAAAGAAAGATCAAAATTATACATTTTATCATAGGATTCGAGCGTCAAAGGTAAAAGAAGCTTTAAAAAGAATAAAGAATGACAGAGCCATATGACCAAATAATATATCTATTGAAGTGTAAAAGGTATAAGTTAGCTTATAAATTATTTAATAAGATTATGAGATCTAAGAAAATATCATACGAGTGGAGGAGAAATACTTTAATTTCTATTTATAAAAAAAAGGAGGATATACAAAATTGTACAAATTATAAAAAAATTAAACTCATAAATCGTACTATGAAACAATGGGAGAGGGTTATTGAGTGAAGATTAAGACAAGCGACTCAAGTTACAGAAAATTAATTTGATTTGATGCCTAATAGGTTGACCATGAAAGCAATATATTTGTTGCAAAGATTGATGAAAAAATATCGAATAAACCAAAAAGACTTGCATATAGTGTTTATTGATTTAAAGAAGGTATATGATAGGGTGTCAAGAGATGTTTTGTGGAAGGATCTGAAAAAAAAAAGAGTTTGTATTGTTTATATTCGAGTAATTTAAAATATGTATGATGAGATTATAACTAGTGTGAAAATACAAAGTGGGTTTGCCAAAGATTTTTCGATAACCATTGACCTACATCAGGGGTCAACTTTGAGTTCTTATCTTTTTACTTTAGTCTTAGATATGCTTACTGAATATATCCAAGAGCCAGTACTACAGTGTATGTTCTTTGTAGATGATATAATATTAGTTGGAGAGTCAAGAAAGGAAATAAATGAGAAATTAAAGGTGTGGAGAATAACTTTGGAAACACATGAATTTCGTTTAAGTAAAAGTAAAACGAAATATATGAAATGTAAGTTTAGCAAGAGATATACTAATTCTAGTATAAACGTGAAAATAGGAGAACAAACCATACCACAAGTCATTCGATTAAGGTATTTTGGATCCATTATACAATAAAATTGAGAAATAGAGGAAGATGTAAATCATAAAATTCAAGCGGGGTGGATGAAATGGAGGAATGCTTCGGGTGTTATAACAAATAGGAGAGTATCATTCAAATTTAAGGATAAATTTTATCACACAGTTATAAGACCAGTAATGTTGTATGAGATTGAGTATTGGGTATTAAAAAGTCAATAGAAAAATAAGGTTAATGTTGTAGAGATGAGAATGTTGCGTTGGATGAGTGGATATACTAAATAAGATAGAATAAAAAATGAATACATTAGAGAAAAAATTGGAGTCGCATATATTATAGAAAAGATAGTAGAATCGCATCTTAGATGATTTGGCTATGTGTGAAGAAGACCTATAGAAGTTCTAATAAAAAGAGTATATTAGATGAAAAGTAACTTAATAATTAGAGATAAAAGGAGACAACAAAACTATGGGTAAAATTATTAAGAAAGATTTAGATTTAAATGGTTTAATTAAAAACATAATTTATGATAAAATTTTATGACATCGTTTGATCCATATAGCCTACCTCATGTAGTGGGAAAAAGTTTATGTTGTTGTTGTTGTTATGATCAAGTTAAGAGTATTTTTGAACAATTTTTTTTAATTAAATTCTCTTGCCAAGCAATTTTAAGGGCACATTTCTCAGCTTGTTGCATTTAAGATTTTATTTTCAAACTTTTTTTTAGAGTACTTAAACCTAACTTGTTAAGATAAGATACCATCTTATCTTATCAATTAAGCTAATTCCTTTGGCATTAGCATATTTGTTGGGTTAAGTTCAAATTACATGGTGCTCATGGAGATTCAAGCTTCTTGTCTAATGGAATTTTTTTGTTGCATAGCAAGTCTATGTCTTATGGTGAGAGAGTAGAAAGAGGACAAGTTGTGAAAATCCAACCTAAAACATCAAGTTCACTTCAATTTTAAATATTGAAGTAGGTGTTATATGAACAAGGAGCCTATGAATTGTGTATATTGGCTTTTATGTTCTGAAGATATTGGGATCTACATGCTGGAAGCAGTCGCCTTCCTCTCTCGTGATCATTTTGCTTCTGCTGATCATGACTTTTCTGTAATAAGCACAAGTCCAAAGGGAGAGTCCATTCCAAAAGACTAGCCTATTAGAAGGGAGAACCCTTAAGTTTATAAACCCACTTTACTTGTAAGGCTTCCCGATGTGAGACTCATAACAATGCTACCTCCTCGAGAGCTGACGTCTCCGGCGGCTCCACTCTGTAACGCTTCACTCAGCGGCGCTTTACTCGGCCTTCTTCCGGTCAGCCCCTCCGCAGGTAGCCCTTTCTGTGACTATCGGCCTCTCAATGAAAGCACTAATATAATGAGCACAAGCCCAAAGGGAGAGCCCATTCCAAAAGACTAACCTATTAGAAGGGAGAGCCCCTTGAGTTTATAAACCCACTTCACTTGTGAGACTTCCCGATGTGAGACTCATAACACTTTCATAATAGATTCTTACTATAAATCCTACCATAAGCTAACACTATAGAGGTTTCTAAATGCCTATTTGTTAATATTTTGATTGTTGGTTTGTGAAGCAAGGATATATTTAAAAGCATTTTGTAATATGCACCAGAGCGGATGGTACTACTCAGCATAACTACAAAGAAACACTTTCCATTTACTTGCCAAATCGCAGAGATTTTGAATCATTCGTATAAAATTTAAAAGAAAAATTATATTTTTGATCCATATAATTTTATTCTATTTTTAATTTAATTCTTATAATTTAAAATTTTATAATTTAGTCTTAAAAATTTATAAATTCTTTAATTTTGTTGATATAACAAATTACATATTATTTTAATATTCTAAATATGTATGATTTATATTGTTAAAAAGATAAAATTAAATAATAAAAAAATTAGTTCATATATATAATAAAATATTGACAAAAATATAATGATAGAATTAAATTAAAAATTAAGTGAAATTATAAACAGTAAAAAATATAATTTTCTCAATTATAAATTTAAGCCTATGTAGAAAAGAAAAAAAGAATATAGCTCCAATCTCATGATTATGATTTACATTCTAAAATAATGAATAAATTATTTAAGGTCTTCTAATGAAAAATAACAATAATTGGTTAGCATGCATGATTTAATTAATTTCATATTCACAATTTGGAAAAAATATATAACAATTGAAGGGGAAATAAAAAAAAAAGAAACAGGATCATTTGTGTCACAAAACCGACAAAATTTAACGATTAAAAAAAAGATTGAAACATTTGAGCCGTAGAGGGTATTATGCACTGGAAAAAGAAAATAAAAATGAATTTTATTTTTAAAAAAAGGAAAAGTAGGGGAACAAAAGGGCCTTTGGGCGGAAAAACCAAAACTGCACATCATACACTTGGCAAGCATTCAGATGATAGATTTTTTTTTTTTAATTTTGAACTTTTTTGTTTAATTCGAATTCGATTACTCCATCAACTTTTTTAAGATCAAGAGGAGGAGGGAAAATAAGTGCTATAAACGTCGTCGTTGCGTCTGGGGTTTAGTTCTTCGTTCATTCTTCTACTCACCCGCGACTTCAAATATCATAGCATAATTTGACGGATTCTGCTGCGTCTGGGTAATAGGACCTGACAACTCAAACTGGGTGAGTTTCTCATCACCATTCATTCATTCATTCATGCTTACCTTCCTCATTGCAAGATTATCTTCATTACCGCCCTGCAGGAGGAGGACCCAACTTGGATCCCTCCATTACAATGCTTCCCACATTTTCAATTCGTTTTCTTCAGTTTTGGAATTATCTAAATCGAATCAACCAAAACAAAACCAAAAAGGAGATGAATCGTTTACAGTTTCTTATCTCATGAACTCCTGTGGCTTGCCCCTCATAGTAGCTATTGAAGTATCCAAAAGGGTTAATTTGAAAGACCCTGATAATCCCGACTCTGTACTTGATCTTTTCAGGAGCTCCGGATTCTCAGAAACCCAGATATCAAAATTAGTGGAAAAGTGTCCACGAGTGCTTTTGGCAAAGCCTGAGAACAACCTTTTGCCCAAGCTAAGGTTTTTCCAGTCTATAGGGTTTTCATGTTCTGGACTCTCAAAACTCCTCATAAGCTCTAGACTCCTAACTCGGAGCTTAAAGAATTGTATAATCCCCCGTTATGAGGTCCTTAAGAGTATACTTGATGACGAAGAGAAAGTAAATTTAACTTTAAAACGCTCAGGATGGATTTTTCTCGAGCGGGATGTATTGAATGTAGTTCCAAACATAAAGATTTTGAGAGAGAATGGAGTGCCTCAATCTTCTGTCTCTCAACTGGTAACTAATTTTGCAAGTTTAGCATTTATGAAGCATGCGAAGTTTGTTGAACACGTCAAGTTTGTTAAGGATATAGGAATCAAACCTTCTAAGTCTACGTTCATCCAGGCAATTTATGTGTCTGCAGCAACAAAGAAACCGACCTGGGAGAGAAAGCTGGATATCTATGAGAGGTGCGGCTGGTCCAGGGATGTCACTCTTTCAGTATTCAGGAAGTACCCATTTTGCATGCTTCTGTCAGAGGACAAAATCACTAGCTCAATGAAGTTTCTTGTGGAAGAAATGTGCATGCCATTGGACGACATAGCTAAATGCCCATCACTTCTGGGCTATAACTTGAATCGGAGGATTATTCTTAGATGCTCCATGGTTAAAATTTTGAAAATGAAGGGTTTAGTCAGTAATGATAAGCGCTTATCTTCCATTATCAAATTAAGTGAGAAAGAGTTTCTGGAGAAATTTGTGATCAGATTTCAGAAAAGTGTTCCTCAGCTATTGAACATCTATAATGGTCCTTTAGGACCTTGGCCTGAAGTTCAGTGATATGAAGCTTCTTGGAGGGGTATGATTGTGAATTTTAGACATCCAGCTTTACTATAATTGTTCAATTGTTCTGTTTCAAATTTTACTCTGAGTGATTTCTTTCTGGATTGTGGCTGCTTAGTTTGCACTATTAATTTTTAGGAAACGCACGTGAGGGTTATCAAAGATTTTTCTTTTTATCATAATTCAAGAATATATATATATATATATATGTATGTTTGAAGCAGAAGAGGCCCACTGCAAAATTTTGTTTCAACGGAGGAGGATGCATGCACTTAATTTGCTATGTAATTAATCTTCTGACTTTGAGTTCAATCTTTTCAATGGTATTCAAATAATTTTAAATTATTCGTAAGAAGTGTTTCTGGAGAATAAAAAGGAGTGAAGTATAGCGATGGAGAATTTATAGTATTGACAAATATACATCTTTTGCTTGGTACAAGAGCATAGATTGAGCTAGTGATCTTTTCCCAATTCCCACACTTCATCCACTTGGGCTAGTCTCTGCTGGCATTCATGTTAGGCGTCTGCATTTTTGTTGGGCTAGGTTAGTGCGCTATGAGGAGCTCTCATTTTGATTTAAGCTTTTTGTGTACATGCCTCTTGTTCCAGGTATTATGACAAATGCATGAAGGCTCCAGCCTCCCTTGTGCTTTCGCATTTAGTGAAGGCCCAGGGTCATTTTGTTTTGATGGTCAACCATGAAGCATGTATGTTGATGCAAACATGTAACACGACATGGACATGGACTGGACTGAGCTTTTTCTAGTATCTCATTTTACTTACTCTTCGGTTGTTTTCCCTCTTTAGTTCTATCTAATTAACCTACTGATTTTGAGTTTAATCTTTGTCATGGTTTTTGCAAAATTCTAGTGTTCTCTTTTAACAAAGTCTTTGTAGTTAATCACTTACGGAAAGCTTACAATATGACTTAAGATATGAATATTGGTGACTATAGTTGGCTAAGTGCTAGTGTGTTTCTTCTTCTATATTTTCATAACATTTAAAAAAAGAATTGCATTTTGATTTTTTTTTTTTTGGGTATCTTTTCTGTATATTCCTGAAATGGCAACTTGTCTATGATTCTATGATATATGTAACACCTGGAAATTAAAATCTAAACTTGTTAGTAATTACTATGTCAAAGTTGTCACGGAGTAGTTAGGTCTACTATGGAAGATAGTAGTCTAAAATCTTGCGAGGAATGCATATTGTTTTCATATTTTATACTTCTCTTTGACGCAGAAATTCGTGACAAAGAGATTCTTATGACTTAATGCTTGATTCCTTCCGCAATCCAGTGTTCTAAGGGATTTTCTATGTCTTGTTTTGACAGAAGGTAGTGAAGAATGTTTAGAAGGGACTGAATACAAACTATTATTAGCTAAAAAGTAGGTTAGCAAGCTATGATGAGTGTTCTTGTAGAATGAAGCTTGTCGGAAAGTGGCCTTTTTTTTTTTGGGTTACATTACAGGTCTATGACAATTGGTGTTAAGGGAAATATTAGCTCGTTAATTGTATTCTGTTTTCATGTTCCAGAGATTATGGCACATACATTAAGGCGTTAGGATCCTGCCTCCCTTGAACTTCTGCATATAATAATTTGTTTTGCTGATCTTTTGCTTGCTAATACTTATCCTTTCCAAATAGTTTTTTACCATAAATCATGGGATACCACTATGAAGCATGATGAAATACCTTGGAAACATATTAGTGGGACAGGATATGTTTGGACAAAGGATAATGAAAAGTAAGCAAAGAAAAGGAAGTGTTCGTTGAAACATTATCTTGTTTAGCCATTATTGATTAGGAGAAGAGGATAATTGTAACAACTTAGAAAAATTTATGCATTTGTGTCCCTATTAGCTTAAGAATTTAGTGTATAATTCAAGTAAATAATAAAATAAAATAAAAATAATTTAGGAAGAAAAAAAATGATAGGATAAGTTGTGGTAAATTAAAAATATATATATATATTTTGAAGTAGATGGAGTGTCACAGGGACTACTTTAAAGCATTTTGAAATTTTTAGGGGCCAAAGTCCAATTCTCTCCAATATATATTAAAAAACTCCCATACCCACTTTCCTTTACTTTTCTTTCTTCTCTGCCGCAAATCCAGTGTGCTTCGTCCTTTTGTTTTCTTCTTTTTGTCTCTTTTATGTTCTTCCTATCTCCATTTCTCTTTGTTTCTTCTTCCCTCTCTTCCCATTGTTCTTCTTCCTTCCAGCCACTCGATTCACCATGGAATCAGCCCCTTCCTCCAGCTGCAGCATGTGTCCCGTTCATCACCACAGCAGCAACTTTGAAGTGGTGTTAAGGTAGAGTTTTAAGCTTCAAGAAATTACTTTCTTCCCACTTCATTCCTCTCTTGATTTTTTGGTAAGAATCACCTCTTTTTCTCATTTTTGGCAGCTGAAGTCCAGAATTTGTTTCAAGGAAATTTAATCTTGAAATTTACCTTATTTTATGCCTAATTAAGGAATATGTTCAGCTAAGATTTGATAAAAAAAAAAATTAGAAATTTAAGGCTTTTTTATATTAATATTAGTTACATTTCCTTGTTTTTAATTGCTTCAAGTAGTAGGAAGGTGTTCTATTTTATTCTTGTGGCTATATAGGAAAGGCTTAAGTTGAAGATGTTCTCTTGTGATGGTAAATTAAAAGTGCTAAATGAAAATTTGAAAATTTCCATAGCTTACATGTTGGCTTAAAAGCTAGATTAAGATAATAATGAATAAGAGTAGCTTGACGTGATGCAAATTTATATGTTAGTTAGTAATCAAAATTATTTATGAGTAATTTAGGAGATTCTGAAGATAACCCCATATCAGGTGCTTCATCAAATTAAGGCTTAAAGAAATTTATGGTGTCGTCGTGTGCAGTGAATAGATAATACTTGCTATGGGAAATTTATACTACTTGTTCATTGTAAAATAATGAAATGCTAAACTTGATTTCATTATGTATGAATAAAAAGGGATTATTAATTGATGTTATTGAAATATATTAGTTGTTGATCAACTAATTCAATATATTTGAATAATTATTTAATTACTTATTTTAGTCATTCTTGATCAAAAAGTGGTCTAATACGGAACCCTGCTGCTAATAGCAGTATTTGTTAGCCTTGATGTACCTTGATCTGAACCCCAGTTAGTAGAGGTATTGTTAGCCCCGTGTGTTGGTCACTACACGTGGATCTATTTGAATGGTTAAGCATAAGCTATCTCGGTATTACTATTTTCTCATAAGTGATGTGCTTGGCATTCATTTGATTTGGTTTTGTTTAGATACGTCAATTATTGCTACGCATGAGTTTTTAAATATTTAGTTATGTGTATTATCGAATTTATTTGTTATAAATGTGAAGAAGTGAATTTTATTGGATACTACGTTATTGCTTACATTTTTTATATAAATTCAAGTTTGAAGGTAGATTATTCCTTTTGATTTGCATCTTGGTTATAGTTAATATTATCTACTCATTGACTTTTAAACTCATCCCTTTTAATTTCTTTTCATTAGAGCTAGTGATGTATGTCTAGAACCGGCACAGGAATAATCGCTTCAAGATATTGAGCCCTGTCTGGTTTTGCTAGGTTTTTTTTTTTGAACTTTTGAATTTGTAACTAGGTATATTACTTCTTCTTAGTTATGGCTTCGCTTATACACAGGCAGGGTCCCCATTCCCTTTTATTACTGTTTAGTGCTTTAGATTCAGAGTGGAGCTCTCTTGTTGTTTTTGATTGGTTATTTGATTGTTTGTAGAAATTTCAGGCAATCTTATATTTAGGAAAAATTTTGCCGAAATTTCTACAAAAGTTAAATGAACTAATTTGTAATCAAATTTTTTGTAATATTGTTTAAATCTTTTAGTAAAGAAAAGCCTCCTTAAATATCTAAATATTTGTTTTACTTTGCCATCGCACCTTTTATGTATATGGTTCTAGTTGTTAAAAGGTTTATGGGTACAAGTTTCAACTCATAGACCATGTCAATTATGTCTTTTTTGAGAGTGGAACAATAATGAAGTATTTTCAATTAATTTTCTAAAATCTCTTGTGGTCTTTTCTATGACTTTATATTTTGAACTATAACTTACTTTTCTTTTTCTTTCTTTTTCTTTTTTTTAGAATTTCTTTCTTTTTTTTTACCCTTCAACTTCCAAACATACACTCAGAAAACTTGGTTCAGTTTCAGTTTCTACCTTTGGATTTTTTGCTGCTATTCTTGTTGACCTTGAAAAGGAAGGTGCTTTATTGTTAAAATTTTGATCCCTGGTTTCTTTCTCTTGCAAAGTGATGATACGTTGAGAAGCATGTTATACATGAATCGATGATAATATTGAATAGATATGAAAACTTTCGATTTAATTGTCAAATCTAGTAACAATGATCTTGAGTATTTGCAAATAAATATAAGTTTAAACCGTGCAATATATATATACAAACACATATACTGTTATCAATTAAAAAAGTTTATATTTGTAAAGGAAAATTTCACAAAATGAGTACATTTGTTCTCTTTAATCATTGTTCTTATTTTAATACTTATAACATTAAATAAAAAGAGTGGACTATAAAGATTTAAGTCCGCAAAACAACTAATGAACTTTGGCTTGAGGTTCGTTTTTAAGATTGAAGAATTTTAAGTTCAAATTTTAGTTTGAGTCAAATAAAAAAAGAAAAAAAGAAAGGAAAGGGACAAGATTAATGCACTCATCTCTCTCTTAGACATATACTTAGATTAAAAATTCTCTCATCAACTTGTTATATATTTATCCAACACTATTAACTCGGTTAGATTTTAAGTCTAAGTGCCCAAAAGTTCTAGTTCAAGTGGCAGATCTTTTAAACATAAGAGCTATAAAATTATGATGGAGATGTAACATCGGGACAACATTGAATTGTTAAAAAAATAGCGAGACATCATTATATAGCTTTGAACTGAAGAAATCAAATCAAAATTTTTATAAAATCAGAGAGACTAAAATTATATTTGAATTTATTTTAAACTAAGTTAAAACACTTATATCAAATCAATAAAGTGAGAAAATTGATGTTTAATTGTTTATAAGATATTTAACGTCTCAAATATAATACTATCACCCTCCCGGTGCATGAGTGGATTAATTGGAACTCCATAGACGAGGGTGAGGTGAGAGAAGTGAATAACTTTCCTTGGACAAAAGTATTTGAATATGCTTTCTGGATACTCTGGACTGCTCACAGAGTACCAGGATTTTCAGTGAGGACTCCAACATGAAGGATGATCCTTGTTATAATCTCATTTTTCATGAGAGGTTTCCTAGATTGTAAGTGGGAAGCTATGATCCTTCAGACTTATGGGGTAGCTAATGTCAGTATAGACTGGCCTACGAATCATGCTCGTTCCCTCCCTTTTAGGTATCATGGTTTCTTTTCTCCTCTAGCTGGTTGGGGTGGTCATTTAGACGCTAATCTTTAAGGGTAGCTTTGGCAAATTTCTTCTAGTTGCTTTGTTTTGGGCTTTGGCCCCTCCCTTCTTTCAATATATATATATAATACTACCATTTGGTATATTTATTGAATTTGAAGCATTAAGATATTGGAGATAAGCAAATTATAACAATTTCAAGTATGCGTTTTCTTGTTCCACCGCAAAAAACAAACAAACAACAAAAAAACAAAAAATAAAATAAAACAAAACAAAAAAGTTAATTTTTTAATGCATCTTCAAAAGTAGTTGCACGGTGTAATTAGTATGTGGTACACTAGAAAAAAAAAAACAAGTGGCAATGACATATTAATATATGCCGACTGAATGACAATCTGAATTAATTTGCTGTATGTATTAGTTTAATTCTATTATCTCATGCTGACATCCAGTAAAAATATTTTGGCATATAAATTTACTACAGAATTCACTGTCAAACGGTTAAATTTTGAATTTTGCTTTTAATACGAAATTTTGGGCCACGATCTTACTTCCTTTTTTTTTTAGAAGTGAATTTGGGGGCTAAGTAACTAGCTCACCATGATCTCCCCTCCCGATGGAAATGACAAGACTTTTTTTTTTTCCTGAATTTGTTTAGAAGGGAAAATAGACGCTATAGACGACGCCGAAAAGGTCAAGGGTTTCATTCTTCCTTGTTTCCTTGACTCAGGGAACCAAAAGAATTTGAGGGTTCTACGAGGTGCGTTGTAATTGGAGCTGGAAACTCAAATTGGGTGAGTTTCTCATCACCATTCATTCATTCATGCTTACTTTTCTCATTGCAAGGTTATCTTTATCACTGCACTGCGGGAGGAGGACCCAACTGGGTTGCCTTTATCACAATGCTTCCCACATTTTCAATTCGTTTTGTTCAGTTGTGAAATTATCTGAAATAAATCAACCAAAACAAAAAAAAGAAGGAGATGAATCGTTTACAGTTTCTTATCTTATAAGCTCATGTGGCCTGTCTGCCAAAGTAGCTTTTGAAGTTTCCAAAAAGGTTAATTTGAAAGACCCCGATAATCCCGACTTGGTACTTAATCTTTTGAGGAGCTACGGATTCTCAGATACCCAGATATCCAAAGTTGTGAAAAAGTATCCACCAGTGCTTTTGGTAAAGCCTGAGAAGACCCTTTTGCCTAAGCTAAGGTTTTTCCAGTCTATAGGGTTTTCATGTTCTGGACTCCCAAAACTCCTCATTTCTAACCCTTCACTCCTAAAGTGGAGCCTAAAGAAACGTATAATTCCCCGATATGAGTCCCTTAAGAGTGTACTTGATGACAATGGGGAAGTGAATATAGCTTTAGGATGCTCAAGATGGGATTTTCTCGAACATGATGTAATAAATGTAGTTTCGAACATAAAGATTTTGAGAGAACTTGGAGTGCCTCAATCTTCTGTTTCTTTACTGGTAACTAAATTTCCAAGTGTAGCGTTTATGAAGCATGCAAAGTTTGTTGAACATGTCAAGTTTGTTAAGGATACAGGAATCAAACCTTCTAAGACTACGTTCATCCGGGCAATTTATGTGTCTGCAACAACAAAGAAATCGACCTGGGAGACAAAGCTGGATATCTATGAGAGGTGCGGCTGGTCTAGGGATGTCACTCGTTCAGTATTCAGGAAGTACCCATTTTGCATGTTGCTGTCAGAGGATAAAATCACAAGCTCAATGAAGTTTCTTGTGGATGTAATGCGTTTACCATTGGAAGATATAGCTAGATGCCCAGCATTTCTTGGCTATAGCTTGAAGCAAAGGATTATTCCTAGATCCTCAGTTTTTAAAATTTTGAAAATGAAAGGTTTGATCGATAATGATATGCCCTTATATTCCATTATGATATCAAGTGAAAAAAAGTTTCTGGAGAAATTTGTTATCAGATTTCGGGAAAGTGTTCCTCAGCTGTTGAACATTTATAAAAGTTATATAAGAACTTTACCTGAGGCTCAGTCCTAGGTAGTTTCTCAGAGGGTATGATTGTGAATTTGGACTTTCAGCTTTATTATAATTATTCAATTGTTCTGCTTCAAATCTTACTCTAATTTATTTCTTTCTGTATTATGGTAGCTCAATTTGAACTATTGACTAGTAGGATACCCATATGAAGGTTGTCAATCTTCTTTGTATCATAATTCAAGAACAAGTCTTCTAGTTAAATATGCCATATCTTAATAACTTTTACTGATCCCTCTTGTTCTAGTTGTTATTGTGGATGCTAATGTATCCTGAAAAATATTAATATATACAAATTTTTGAAGCAGAAGATGCCTCCTGCCTAATTTTGTGGACAGAATGTGTATGAAATTGGATGACGTAGGTAAATGCCCATCATTTCTTGGCTATATCTTGAATCAGAGGATTATTCCTAGAGGCTCAGTAGTTAAAATTTTGAGTCAATAATTATAAGTCCTTGTCTTCCATTTTCTAATTAAGTGAGAAAAAGTTTCTGGAGAAGTTTGTGGTCATATTTCAGGAAAGCATTCCTCAGCAGTTGAACATCTATCAAGGTCCTTTAGGATGTTTTCCCAAAGTTCAGTGATACGTAGTTTCTTGGAGGGTATGATTGTGAATTTTGGACTTCCACCTTTATTATAATTATTCAATTGTTCTGCTTCAAATCTTACACTAAATGATTTCTTTCTTTATATGACAGCTCAATTTGAACTATTAATTTGCAGAATACGCAGGAGAAGGTTATCAATAAATTTTCTATTTATCGTGATCCTAGAACTGGTCTTCTAGTTAAATATGTCGTTTGGTAATAACTGGTATTTCTGTTCTAGTTGCTGTTGGGGGTGCTAATGTATTCTGAAAAATAGTAGTGGATATATGCATATGTTTGAAGCAGAAGATTGCAACTGCAAGATTTTTTCAATGAAAGAGGATGCATGCACTTAGTAAATTTGCTGTATGACTAATCTTCTGACTTAAGAGTTTAATCTTTTCAATGGTTTTCAGACAAGTTAAAATTCTTTGAACACGTGTTTCTGGAGAAGAAAAAGTAGTAGAGTATAGCAATGGAGAACTTATAATATTCAGAAATATACATCTTATTCTTGATACAAGTGGATAGTTAACTGGTGATCTATACTCAATTCCGCACGCGCCATTCACTTGAGCTAGTCAGTGGCGTTAATGTTAGACATTTGCAAGTTTGTTGGGCTAGGTTAGCATGCCATGAAGAGCTCTCATGTAGATTTAAGCTTGTTGTATACTCGCCTTTATGTTCCAGATATTACGACAAATCCATGAAGGCTCAGCTTCACTTGTGCTTTTGCATTTAGTGAAGGCCCAGGGTCATTTTGTTTTGGTGATCAACTATGAAGCATGTACATTGACACTAACAAGCCACACGACACAGACATGGATTGGATGGGGTTTCTAGTGTCTCATATTAATTAGTTTTTGGTTGTTTTTCCCTTTTTGGTTCAATCTAATTAACGTACTGATTTTGAGTTTAATCTTTGTCATGGTTTTTGCAGAATTGTAATTTTCAATTTTAACAAGCGTTGCTGGATAGAAAAATGAGCAAAGTATAGCAATGGAAAGTATTTGAGAAAGGGCATGTCTTGAGAATAATACTGTTGGTAAACTTGGTTTAAAACTCTTTGAAGTAAATCACTTATGCAGAAAGCTTACAATATGACTGACTTTATGAATATTGGTGACTTTCATTGGCTGAGTGCTTGTGAAGAGAAGTGTTTCTTCTTCTATATTTTCTTAATATTTTTAATATAATTTTGATATTTTGAAGAAGCTTTTTCCCTGTGTCTGCTCTGCATATTCTTGAAACAGCAACCTGTCTGTGACTCCAAGGTATAACACATGGAAATTAAAATTTAGACTTATTACTATGTCAACGGTATTATGACCTTTATGTGCAATACTAGTTGGCCTCAAGTACAATGCTTGGTTAATCGGTTGTGCCCTAGACCTGAAGATAGACCAGACTTATTCTGTACTTCAAATTGAAATTAAATTAACTCATTAAACCATTTAAAGAAAAAAAGTTTTTTTGGCAAGGTTAAAGATAGTATGATTTACTTTGCTTTCTTTCTTTCCCTGTTTCTTTTAATTCAATCCATGCATTATTATTTATTATTCTTCAACATACTTAACTATATATCTATTCTCTTTATCGTCTAGCTTGATAATCGATTCCAGCTATATGCAATGTTTGCATTACTGATAAATTCATTTTCACCCACGAAGAAACACTCATTTTTGACCTATTAGAAAATGACTAACTCCTTAGACTTGAAGAATTTTTAGTTTCTTGCATTCTTTATGTATGGGCAATATGAAGGGAAGGGAGCTATGATATTAAAAGCAACAACTTTATACTTATCACGCATCATTTGTCTTTGCATAGCAGTAAAATTTTTTCTTTTAAAACTGCAAGCTCTAAACTTGTGTAAATTGCAAAGTATGAATTCATAATGTTATAATAAAAATTTATCCCAGGACAATTATAAGGATGGTGTGAGAAATCTAACCGCCGCCAAAAGAAAAAATGCATCCTAACTTTTGGGAACAAAAGATTAATGTTTCTTTTTCTACTTATTTTGTAACATATGATTATTTTCTTTGAGTTCCTTATTAAATTTTGGGAATGTAGGGAAACCTAGATCCAACCTTTATACCTTGGCCCATGTGGATAGTCCGATAAATCTTTGACTTTTGTGCTTATATCATCTATTGCGCGATGACATTTCTTTGCATTTTTTTCCAGGGGATTTACATATAACAATAATGAAATTCTTTAAAAGAGTTGAGCAATTTGGAGTTGAGTATGAGATAACTTTTAGCTCAATGAAATTTGTTAGAATAGTCTTATAAAGTTTTATAGTATTTCCAGTACTTTTTTTTTGGGGAATAGCTTGCTACTGACAAATGTATATATGATTGTGACTTTTCATCAATAACCAGCTTCTGTAACTATTTTGCTTCCTTGAGAAAATAGTCTTTTGATTTGAAAGTATATGCAATTGATAAATGACATTATTTCGGTAAATATTTATGTCTTTTGATAAGTATTATAGTAGACTGACAAGACTTTTGTTAACTTCTATAAGGGGAATATCTTCCTATATATTTCTGGCGTAACAACATTATTTTACTATCTCCTCCAGATAATATTTGAATTTATATTTCTAACATAATTTTGATTAATTGCTTATTTCCACCCTAATTATAGTTCAATTATTTTAGTATCTGGATTATTTCCTCTCTATATTTTTGTTGCACAATATATGTATTCTTTTGCCCAACCACTTGTTTCAACCTGCCTAATGTAATGTTTAGATCAACCCTTATTGCTTTGACTTTAGATCACTTAAATGTCACACTATTTAGACCAATTTGTTCATAATATAGTGTATATGTACCCAACCTCATTAAATCTAACATGGTACCATGTGTGTAGCCTAAAAGACAATTCTGATGTTTAGGAGATGTGATAAGAGAACTTGTGATACCAATTCCAATTGACTAATGTCGAGTTCTACACTTATATCTTAACTAATCAAGTGGATCTAACTTCGAATCACAGCCAAAAGAAAAACATGTTACATACACACTTCCATCTACTAACAACATCCACGAGTCAATTGAACAAGCATCTTTGTTCAGTTCCTGTATTGGAGACATTCACCCATTTGATCCACAGTTAAGTTATGTTTAATAGTATAATGTCCCTGTCATCGACCATATGTCCAACTGAGCTCATCCTATCAAATGATTGACAATACTTTATTGTATTCTCCGCTCGTGATGATAGAAGACATATTTGATGAATTTAAAGATGAGAATGAATATGATTCTACTATGAATGTCGACTATGATGATAACAATAATGATGACAATGAATCTACTGAGGAGAATAATATTAATGGGAAAAATTTGACAAATCTCAATTTGCATGAAACTATAAGTAGATATGATGAGCCAGTCACTACCTTCTTAAGAAGAAGATGGATCTAATTGTTCAAGCCACCTTTACGTGTGTTGTATGGTAGTTCAATGTAAGAGTCGTATCATTCAAGATCCAAGTGCCTTGTAATGTCTGAAACCATTAATTTGGTCAGTGCTACAATGTTAACTTACTTAAAACTTAAATGTGATTTTAATGAGTTTCAGGTCAAGCACTTCGCCTACCAACATGTTATTACAACCTACGCCCACATTGACCTTAACAAATAGCAATTTGTAGGCTAAGTTATAGTAATGAGTTCCAATCTATTGAAGACGAAGTTTATTGGCCATATCTAAAGGTTTCAAAGTTGATTCCTGATCTGTCGATGATTTGAGCAAAAGGACATCTTTGCTCATCTCGCATATAGAACAAGATGGATTGAGCACAATCATGATAGCCTAATAAGTGTGGGTTATATTAGTAAGTCAGTCATAATTGTTCCACATGTCTATACAGTTAGCTTGCTAGCCAATAATATAACCAAAATATTACATGTATATAAGTATACATATATGTTTAGTGTACCTTTATTATATTAAGTGTAGCTATGTTGCTTGTATCTCAGTCGAATATGATGTATAAATTAGTTAAATTTGTTATATTGCTTATCCCTTAGTTTGATATGTTGTTAAAATCCTACAACTTTATTATGCTAATTGTATATAACAAAATAATGTTTATTAAACTTGACAAAATAATGGCTTGTAGGAATAGTATAACAAGATGGCACATTTTGCATAGATTATCTAGTCCAGGCTAAAGTATGATTCGCTTCTATTTCTCCAGATGAGGCATGTTTTGCAAGCCATTTAGACAAAGAATCATTGACTAGTCCGCCCACAATGAGTCATGCATAGTGATTGTCTACCTCCTCCTCCGCCCTGTTATTATTGACTATTTATGGCAGTTTAGTTTCTATGGGATGGCCTGGTTATGGCAGTTTGAATATAATCTTACACTTGTATTGGCACTTATAGAGAGATGGCATCCTGAGATCCATGCTTTTCATACTATCAGAGAAAAGTGTATGTTCACTCTAGATGATGTTACTATATAGTTGGGCCTACCTTGTATGCGAATTCCTATCATTACTTGTACGAACTATATTTGGAGAGATACATGTGAGTGCCTACTTGGAATAAGACCATTAAAAGATAAAATCTTTGGCAAAGGGTTGCCATTAGTTGATTGGTCAAGTACTTTAATCACTTATCGAATGATGCAGATGAGGAAGAAGTGCAATGATTTGCACATGCATACATACTGAGATTGATTAGTGTTTCTTTTTAATATCGAATAGGTTTAGTCATAAGGTGTACTTGATATATTTATCACTGCTGTTAGATTTTGAACAAACTAGCCAATACAATTAAGGATTTGCAATGTTGACTCATTTTTACAAAGAATTTTGCAATGCAACTAATCTTATGGAACAAAGCATAGATGGATGTCTGACTCTCTTCCACCTTTGGGTATAGGATAGATTCCCAATGTTAGCACCTAATAAACCACCACAGCTAAATCCCTAATCAGAAGTCTATCCCGTACTACTATCTTTGGGTTTCAAGTAAGACAATTAACAATTTGTAGATAATGTCATTAGTTCAATCATTTGGTTTCAATCTAATGTAACTTCTTCTCCTACTCATATGTTGTGATGTACTTACTTGTAATTATAGACAAAAAAATGTTGGCAAACCCGTTTGCAAGACATGGCTTTGTAGTAGTGTCAGATACTATTGGACGTGATGTAAAAGAATGAGATTTGATCCCCTAACATAGACAAATCTATGGTAAATTACCTCTTGAATACATAATAGTTATTATGACACTTTGATGTATTGTATATAAATCATTTAGTAATCATATGAATTAGATGATGTTTGTAATTTTATTCCACAATATTGCTTGAAAGGTTGAGACATTGATATTAATTCAGTTGATTACAAATATAGTATTATATCTTTGAACAATAAAAGAGGATTAAATATTATTTCTAATTTTTCCCAAACTATTTTTTAATTACATCTTTATATAATTTGTTTATTTTTATTTATTTGATACATCAATAATTACTTCAATTATTATTAAATTATTAATAATTATTATTACATATTACATATTAAATTATTAACTAATCATTACATATAACTACCAATCATTACATCTACCTAATTAATATCTAACAAGTAATTATCTAATTATTGCATTAATGATTGCCTCTTTTTTGCTAACAAGTTTATTAAAAAAAGACTTGAAAATGGGATTCATTTATCATAACTTTTATGGATATATGGAATTTGGGTGAAATTTTTAATTGAATGGAATTTAAGTTAATTTTTATTAAAATAATGGTATTAGACTCAAAATGCCATCATTTGTGCCTCAAAGTCAAAAAATTTAACAATAAAAAAAGGAAAGTACTTGCACATCATACCAATGTTGTGACAACATAAATGCTGAACCCTGATCTGGTATGGACAACCCCAATCATGGGTTGTTCGTGTACCAGAATGACACTAGTAAAATACTGGAGTAGTGAATAGAATTTGTAAGTGTTGGGAATTATCAATCTGTTCAACAAAAACAACTACAGAGGAGTAATGGAGTATTTCCTAATGGGAAAGAGGTAGCAATGTATAGACTATAAACTTTGGCTCAACTTACATTTTTTCTTATTGGGATTGACCCTCTACTGTGCATTATCACTGCTATTAAGCGGCATGGCTCCAAGCCAATTCTCACATTACCTTATCTGTTGGGTTGAGCAATTTGGTCGTTGTTATAGTTTGAGCCCTTAATTTCATTGTCAAACCAATCGATGCCGAAATCTTTAGCTTTTTTCCTAACCAATCCGATCCCAAATGCAAGATTTCAAGAATATTAGCAAGCATCATTTTCAACAAGTAAGCCCTCATCTCAAAGCATTCCTCTCCTTTTTTACGCTTATTGGAGATGTGCTAGCAATGTATGAGTATTTCCCACAAAATAGTTTTTATTTAATTATATAACAATTATATTTTAATGTTTATTATTTTAAAATTTTTATTTTAATTATGATAATTATATTACTTTTTATATTGCTAAAAATCAAAATATATAATAGAATTTGGAAATAGGAAAGAATATATTAATTAAAAACTAGATTGGCAATATTCTAATTTATGTTATTTTTATTTTTATATTTCTTTTGAACTTGTTTGATTGGGATATAATTTATGAATTTATGCGTTATGAATTTAAAGTCTAAATTTTAAATTATCTACTTTTTTATGTAATTATATTTATTCAATTTTTTTAAATTATTCATCTATTAAATATATAAAAATATTATATAAGGTAGATATTAATATATTTATATTATACTACCTATTAAATTAGCATATTAACTAAGTATACTTATCTCATATTGCAAATTATATAAATTAACATATTCCTTACCAAGCATCTTATGCCTTAACGAATTATGTATCAAGCAACATTGCATAATACACTTGCCAAGAATTAATAGATTTTTGAACTATTTTAAATTTGACTTTGGTTGGTCCATCGCACAGCAGGTGGAGGAGGGAAAATAGGTGCTATGGACGTCGTCCTTACGTCCAGGGTTTTGTTCTTCGTTCATTCTTATGCTCACCTGCGACTTCAAATGTGAGAGCAAAATTTAGGGGATTCTACTACGTCTGCTATAATTGGAGCTGACAATTCAAATTGGGTAAGTTTCTTATCACCATTCACTCCTTTATGCCTATTTTTCTCATTGCAAGAGTATCTTCATCACTGCTATGCGCGAGGAGGACCAAACTGGGGTTTCTCTATCACAATGCTTCCCTCATTTACAAATCGATTGCTTCAATTGTAAAATTATCTGAATCAAATCAACCAAAACAAAACCAAGAAGGAGATGAATCATTTACAGTTTCTTATCTCATGAACACTTGTGGCTTATCCCCCAAAGTAGGTAGCCAAGTATCCACAAGGATTAATTTGAAAGATCCTGATAATCCCAACTCGGTTCTTGATCTTTTCAGGAGCTCCGGATTCTCAGAAACCCAAATATCCAAATTAGTGGAAAAGTATCCATGAGTGCTTTTGGCAAAGCTTGAAAAGAACCTTTTGCCCAAGTTAAGGTTTTTCCAATCTATAGGGTTTTCATGTTCTGAACTATTAGAACTCTTCATAAGCTCTAGACTCCTAACTTGGAGCTTAAAATGTATAATCCCTCGCTATAAGGTCCTTAAAAGTTTACTTGATGATGATGAAAAAGCAAATATAGCTTTAAAATGCTCAGGTTGGATGTATCTCTGCTAGGATGTAACGAATGTAGTTCTAAACATAAAGGTTTTGAGAGAACATGGAGTCCCTCAATCTTTTATCTCTCAACTTCTAACTAATTATATAGGGGTAGCATTTATAAAGCATGCAAAGTTTGTTGAATATGTCAAATTTGCTAAGGATATAGGAATTGAACCTTTTAAAGCTACGTTCATCCCAGTAATTTGTAGGTCAACAATGATAAAGAAATCGACCTGGGATTCAGAGCTGGATATGTAACACCATACTTTTAGAACTCAATTCATGTAATTCCCATGCCATTTATGTTTGTTTTATTTTCTCCATGCATGCATTTGTAAAGCTTGCTTGCACATATTATGTATAGTTGAATGGGAGATGAGTTATTGGGATTCTCCCCTCATCTCTAATGTCTTAACATGCTAGGTGAAACAATTGAGCAAAGTATTAGAGGCCACCAAGCTTAGAAGAAGAAGATGGGCATTAAAGTATATGAATATGCCTAATTTTGCCTTCTTTTTGCCATATACATGGCATATGATGTAATCTCATGATGAAATTGTTATGTAACCATATGAACATATATAAATACCCAAATATATAATGTATGAATGAAGTTTGATGTCAAATGTATGAGATAGTATGTTTTGGGTATTGAATGACAAGTTTAGTTCTTGAATAACTAAAGAGATTAGTGTAATAATGGAAGTGGAATGATTAAATTTAGATGTATGAGGTTTGGGACCACTTGGGCAGTTCATACAAATCCTATTTATGCTTTTAAATTTGCCCAAGAGGTGCCAAACACCCAGTAAGACCATTTGAGCACACTTGGTCTCTAATATGGATCAAATTTGACCATATTAGAAACTTATACCACTTTTTACCTAAATGAGCTCTTTTTGATCTGAGATTTGACATACATTTAGAGCCTGTTGAGAGTTTTTTGAGAAGCTAAAGTGTAGAATTTTTGGAGATCTATAGAATATTTGATGAATTCTCAACTTGGCATGTGAGCAACTCATACAAATCATTCAAAAGCTCACCAAGTGTTTAGATTGGCCTCACACGTCTCCTTATGGGTTTTGGACTTGCCTCACCGATTTCTTGAGCACTTTGGTCTCAACCATACTCTTGAGAGCTCACTTTACTTTTGAGAGACTCTTTGCTTTGTCTCAACCAAGTTCAAAGGTTCTTGGCTCATCCTCACCAAAGGGAAGAGTTCTTGACCTCTTCACACTTAAGCAAACCCATACAAACATCATGTAGTCATTTGAAAACATAACATGGCATCAAGAATCATGGCATATAAAGGCATGCTAGCACACTTTTCATAGCTTGAAAATACACATGCATATATTCTAAAGTAAACTAAACACAATCCATGTATGAGAGAAGGTGGAGAGAGCTACCTTACTTGCATTTGCATACTTTTTTCTTAAGTCTTGAATCATCTCCCTTGACTTAAGAAGGTGGAGATCATTCATCTTGGTCTAGATGTATCATAGGAAAGCTAATTATGCTCTTGAAGCAAAGTCTAAGGCCACATAATTACTAGAAAAGTTAGGTGACTCATAAGACTCTTTTATGGTTCCATAATGCACTTAATAAAACAACCTTTGAAAAACATCATCTTGGCTCCATTCTATCTGTTCATTCATGATTCTTAACTCCATTTAAACCTCTTGGAATTATCATATAATCAATTTTAGGAGCCTAACTAGGTGTTGCTTCTTTAGGTCATAATATGGAACACATAAGGCCATCTTCCTTTCTATGACTTCTAAAATCTTTCCACAGCTTCCTCTCATACTCTCCCATCATACATGATGCAAAACTAAGCTTGGAAGGAATTAAAACACTCCCTAGATGCATGGACTCTCCTTGGCCGAAGCTATGCTTCTATAAAGCACCAATGGAGTTTCCTTGCTTCTTTTGATGGGAGAATCATGTAGGAAGCTCTCTTGATATCTTAGGAACTCATATGAATCCTTAAATATCATAAAATATAGCTAAGGTTCATGATAGAGCTTAAGATATAATCAAAACCCTAATTTTTCTATCTTGTGAAATTATGATTTTTACTTGGATTTCTTTGCATATTCTTACTCTCCTTCCTCAAATTGATGGAATTCACTCTTGGTTCTCCTCAAAATTCTAGCCCTCTTGCATCTACATATATGGGGCAAAATAGGGAGAAGAAGGGGGAGGAAGAATCTACCATAGAATGAGAGATTTACCTTATTTTTCCTTGTTTTATCACTTGATTCTTACTTTCTTTGGCTTCCTCTCTTCAAATCTGAATTTTCCCCTCTTAGTCTGACCTTAAAACATCATCAAAAACTCTAAGAAAGCCATAGGGAGAAAGGGGACAAGAGATTTCCTAAGGAGAAGACTAGGAAATTCTAACAATTCTTACCTTTTTCTTGAAAATTTCCTTTCTCCCTTGCCTTAGTCTTGCACATCTCCTTCCCTTGAGCTTTCTCTGGTTTTTGGGCAGAGTTTGGTCAATCTAAATGAGGGGAGCAGAAGGACGCTTCATATATATATATATATATATATATAGGTTTAGGAAGGACTTTTTTCAAAAATTCCTATCTTGTCCTTTGTTCTTGGTAGTTTCGTTTCTAACTTGTTTTAACTCCTTTTTTAGAATCGTCTTTTTCATTATAAATTTTAGGTTCCTAATTTAGTAAAATGCCTTTGGAAGCACTCAAATCGGAGCTAAAAGCTTCTCGAACCAATTCATCAAAATCCAGGTACACCAACGTTAGAAAACGTCCACCGAAGGGGCTTTAGTTGTCTCGAGACTTTTCATAGTTTTTAGAGCCTCTGGAAACCTCGGAGAAGTCAAAAATTTCATTTGAAAATTCCTCCATACTCAATTCCAAACCACATAAGTTTTAACACATTATACAAGAAGACTTTGTACTTGTTGGCGAAAACCTTGTCGACAAGGTCTTAGAACTTGCACTACATATTACAAGATCTTATCGATAAGATCTTCGATCCAGGTGATGAGGTGTTATTTTAGTCCTTAAGTTAACTTGGTCCGCTACCATACTTCATGCTCAATATACATTTTAATAGTCGCATAATATAATACCTCATTTTCAAAGAATTGGATATTACAGGACATCTATGAGAGGTGCGGCTGGTCCAGGGATGTCACTCTTTCAGCATTCAGGAAGTTTCCATTTAGCATGTTGCAGTTGGAGGAGAAAATCACTAACTCAATGAAGTTTCTTGTGGATGAAATGGGTTTGCCATTGGAAGATATAGCTAGCTGCCCAGTATTACTTGGCTATAGCTTGAAACAAAGGATTATTCCTAGATGCTCAGTTTTTAAAATGTTGAAAGTGAAGGGTTTGATCAATAATGATATGTCCTTATGTTCCATTGTCATATTAAGTGAAAAAAAGTTTTTGAAGAATTATGTGATCAAATTTCAAGAAAGTTTTCCTGAGCTATTGAACATTTATAAAAGTCGTATAAGAACTAAACCTGAAGTTCAATCTTAGGTAGTTTCTCGGAGAGTATGATTGTGAATTTTGACTTCCAGCTTTATTATAATTTTTCATTTTTTTTGCCTCAAATCTTACTCTAATTTATTTCTTTTTGTATTATGGTAGCTCAATTTGAACTATTGATTTGTAGGATACCATTTGAAGGTTATCAGTCAACTTTCTTTTTATCATAATTCAAGAACAGGTCTTCTAGTTAAATATGACGTTTGGTAAATGCTTTTACTGGTATTTGTGTTCTAGTTGCTATTGGGGGTGCTAATGTATTATGAAAAATAGTAGCATATATGAACTGCATATGCCTACTGCAAAATTTTGTTTCAATGGAGAAGGATGCATACACTTAGTAAATTTGCTATGTAATTAATCTTTTGTCTTTGAGTTCAATTTTTTCTATTGTTTTTAAACAAATTTAAATTCTTTGAATAAGTGTTTCTGCAGAAGAAAGAAGAGTGAAGCATAGCAATGGAGAATTTATAGTATTAGCAAATATACATCTTTTCCATGGTACAAGAGCATAGGTTGAGCTAGTGATCTTTTGCCCAATTCCTCGCATTTTATCCACTCGAGCTAGTCTCTGCTAGTGTTCATGTTAGGCATTTGCATGTTTGTTGGGCTAGGTTAGTGTGCTATGAAAAGCTCTCATATAGATTTAAGTTTCTTATGTACTTGCATCTATCTTCCAGTTATTATGACAAATGCATGAAGGCTCCAGCCTCACTCGTGCTTTAGCATTAGTGAAGGCCCGAGGTCATTTTGTTTCAGTGGTGATCAACCTTGAAGTACCTATGTTGATACAAATACCAAAAAAACACACAACAGGATAGGAACATGGATTGGATGGGGTTTCAAGTATTTCATTTTACTTACTTTTTGGTTGTTTTCCCTTTTTGGTTCTATCTAATTAACTTATTGATTTTAAATTTAGTCTTTGTCATGGTTTTTGCACAATTTTAATTTTCCCTTCTAACAAGTGTTTCTGGAGAAGGAAGAGGAGCAAGTATAGCAATGGAGAGTATTTGATAAAGGGCATGTTTTGAGAATAATACTTTTTGCAAACTTAGTTCAAAACTCTATAAAGTAAATCTCTTATGCAGAAAGCTTAGAATACGACTGACTTTATAATATTGGTGACTATCATTGGCTGAGTGCCTGTGAAGAAAAAAATTTTTCTTCCATATTTTCTTTATATTTTAAATATAATATTGATATTTTAAAGTTTTTTACCTATGTCTGCTCTACATATTCCTGAAACAGCAACTTGTTTATGACTCTATGGTATAACACCTTGAAATGAAAATTTAAACTTATTATTACGTCAAACTTTTTATGGAGATGTTTAGTCTCCTATAGAGAATAGAAGTGTAAAAACTTAGGAGGAATGCATATTGGTTTCATACTTTATATTTCTCTTTTACATTGAAGTTCATGATAAAGGGATTCTCATGACTTTTATATTTAATTCCTTCTATAATCCAGTGTCATGTGGGGATATCTTGTTTTGACAGAAAATGATAGGTTTACCATCCTCTTTTTATTTTTTGCAACTACTGTGTGTTCAGTTCTAGAAATTTTGATCCCTTATGTTCATGTTAGGCATTTGCATTTTTGTTAGGCTAGTTTAGAAGGCTAAGAAGAATGCCTTTTTAAAAAAAAAACATCAAGTGTCTGTAACCTGTAGAGGAAGAGTTGGGAAATGGCAAGGAGTCGGGATCAAACCAAAAATATCAAGCTAACCGTAATCTTAAAGAATTGATCCTAGTTGTATGTGAATTATTAACTCATTAACTATGTTATGGCTTTACACACCAAGGATCATGGCATATACATGCAGGCAGCATGCTCTTCCCTTGTGCTTCTGCATTTAGTGTTTTGTTTTGCTGAACATGTGCTTCCTCTTTTTTAATCATTTAAAAATTGTTTTTCACTATAAATCACGGGATAAGACTAGAGTTCTTGTTTTGTTTTTGTTTTTTTGTTTTTTCTAATGAAACCAACTTAGATTATTATCGCATTGAAAGGACTAATAGGGATTGATATATTTCATTTTCTTTATTCTTTTCTGGTGTAAACATTGTGCATGAAAAGGTACATACTTAGTTGTCAAACTTTTAATCTTTGGTTGTTTTTTTCGTATGCAGTGAGGGCATGTTTAGGAGCATGTTCTGCAAAAATGGATAATATCATAATATGGATCAGACTTGAGAACAGATAATTTAGCTTCAAATCTTTTGCTGTATCTTATAAGGCAAGATTTTGAGTAATTTGTTAAAAAAATATTTCAAGTTTAAAACAAAGAAAATAAAATATAAAAGTTAGTAGGTTTGATTTAGTGGGGAGAAGTATGGATAACAAGCAGATGTTCTCAGGTTTCTATTTTATTGAAATAAAAGATAAAGGAAAAACGATTTATAGAAAAGCTAATATTGAATAAATTTCAAGGAAATAAAAGGGAAACTTTGATCATAAGTAGAGATACTGTCCTTATATTTACATGATGGTAAACTTGATTATAGGCTGGAAAGCCTGCTCAGTTCGATAAGTCTGGCTCAAAAAAATGAATTTGAACACGATAAAAAATGGATTCGTTTTTAAAAAGTTTGAATATAAAACAAATTGGGTTTAATTTTTTTTTTAACTCAACTCGTATTATAATTATTTTTTATATGTTATTAATAAAGTATATTATTAAAAAAATTATTTATAACTATAAATATAAGTAAAAGAGAATTATATAACACATATAATTATTATTAATTTTTTACTTTTACTTATAGCATAATATATTACTAAGAACAAATTATAATTTAAACAAAATAAATTCTTAATCAATAATATTATTGAAAAAATTATCTTGAGATATTTTATTATTTCATGTATGCTCCAACTAATTTAAATTTCTTGCAATTTCTTTTTTAGGTTATTTGGTATTTAAAACAAAAAAAAGTAAGTCTAGCAAACAATAAAATAGAGATATCTAGTATTTAAAATTAAAAAAATAAAACAAAATTAAAAGAAAATTATTTTTTTAAAAAAAATTGGTCAAGTTGGGCCTAAGTTTAAATTTTTTTGCAAAATTTTTTTATGAGTCCAACTCGTTTTTAAATAAACCTAACTTGTGATTTGGTTTACATGATAGCTACTATTAATAATGGGCCCCACTATTTTAAACGAAAATGAAAAAAGAGCAAAAAAAATTGTCAAATATGAACGGTCAATCTATCGTGTTTTTGCAATTATTTGTGTTGAGAAATTTTATATGTATACATACATACATATATA
This sequence comes from Erythrophleum ivorense, assembly GCA_026724425.1. Lineage (NCBI taxonomy): Eukaryota > Viridiplantae > Streptophyta > Magnoliopsida > Fabales > Fabaceae > Erythrophleum > Erythrophleum ivorense. The sequence continues at coordinate 917,338 of JAIUCV010000034.1, read as the reverse complement.
CATACATATAGTACAATATCATTGATAAATGTCAATTTCATAAAACTTCCAAGCAAGAAAATGAATTAAAATAGTTCAAATATAATTTGTTATAGTTAAGTGCTATTATAATTTAAAAATTTATATTTGTAGAAGATATTTTTACAAAATGAATGCTTGTATTTTTCAATGTGAAAATATATTGAGAATGTTAATAAGTTTCATGTACATTAAGAAAAAAATAATGTTACATAAAATATTTTAAGGGTTTGGCCTAGTGGTTAAGATTGCCCAAGGAGGAAATGTTTTGATTGGCACACAAGTTGGCTCAAAAGATACTTTTAGTATATAATTCTCACATAAGAAAAGTCACATAAAACATGATGTAAGAGTTAACAATAATGGTTTAATGGAATTAATAATTAAAACTCATTTAAAATTGTTTGAAATTTTGTGAATTTATTTAGAAAAAAGAATATTTAAAAAGCAAAACAAAACTTAAAATAAAATTTGAATTAAATTAAGATTTTGACTTTAAAAAAAAAAAAGCAAAGAAAGCCTAAAATTTGAGCATTAGAAGTGAGAGAGGGAGCATGGATTGTGATTTAGCCCTGGGATCATGTTTTCTTTAATCTTAAAAATTAATATTTGATTATATAAACTATGATCTTATTGATAATTTTAACATAAGGAGAATGTAAGATTCATTATGTGTAAATTTATCTTAACATATAAATTCTTAAATCATAATAGCACTTAAATTTAGCAAGTTATGTTGAATGTTATTATTCATTTTCTTTTGGGATGTTTTATGAAATTGATGTTTATCACTTCTTCTCTTTGAATTTGAATTGACGATATTTTGGTTAAAAATTTTAAAATTAATTTAAAGTATAAAGTAATTGTCAAACATAGGGAGTTTTGATTTAATTATTAGGTCAAACCAAAGTTGATTCATAAGTTTGCCAAATTGTAACATTATAGAATTATCTTTTTTAAATTTTTAAAAAAGACATGAAGCACTAGTATAAGCTCAAGTTAATCTAATTTTGAACTTATTTCTCATTGTTGTCATGGACTGGTTTAATGCTTGATTAAAGTTTAAAGTTTGATTTAGAATCTTGTAACTGCTAGAAGGTCTTATCAACAAAATTGTAGACCTTGTAAACTGATGTTATTAGTTTAATTTAAGATCTTATAGATGGCTAGAAGACCTTATTAACAAGATTGTAGACATTGTAAATTGATGTTACTAATCTTTGGTTATACCTGAATACTTTGATCTAAGACTTTGTTAACAAGGTATCCTTAATTATCAATTTCATATATAACAGTTATATAGCTCACATATATTTCACAATGTCAAATTTCTAACCGATATAGTAATACAACTAAGTTAGGGATTACCTTCATATTTTTACAACACAACTCACATATACACATATGTTTTATGTCATGACTATTAAGACCAAATTAATCTATTAATATTTACACTGCTAAAAGATTTACAAAGAGTTAGCTATATGAACACTACATAAGCTAAACATTTCATCTATTAATTTCTTGCTGATTTGGCTCTGTCAACTTTAGAATTAATTCTTAAAGAGAAAAGTTTGTCGTATAATGAGATAATAATCCCAATAATCAACATCACATTTAAAGAACATATAAGTGGTGTTGAATCAAAATTTAGATCATATTAAATGCCTAGTCTCAATAGAGAAACTATCTAGTTGCTATATAGTGGCTCTCATTCATGCATTGGACTATCATACTTAGATTATTGGCCAACAAGAGAGGGTTTAGTATCCAAGACATTTGCCTTAATCAGATAATAGATATAATGCAACTAAACATTCAACATAGCATAGTTAAATCCACAATTTAGTTCAGTGCATAAACATATATAAAATAAATGTACTGCTAACTACCAGATCAGTCAACCCCAAAGTCTCATCAAGCTCCTATTTCTAGCAAATCCAAAACCTAAAATCTACTTCAATTATAAATACACACAGATGCATATAAATCAACTGTAGTTTCATATAATTTTTAACTTGTTAGCACAATTAAATTCAATAGTTTTAAAGGGTCTTACCAAGGTTTATGCTTTTAGCCAATTCAACTCCTAGTACTTGTTGTCAAAGTTCTTTTTCTACAATTATAATCACACAATATCCCAAGCTAAAGACAAGCTATAGCCAAAGCTCCAAAATATAATGGAATCACTAAATTCAAGTGCCTTAAGTTATGATTTACTTATCAATTAAAATCAAAATTCTCAATCTAAGAATCATTCAAAACTCTATTTTCTCTTTTCCTACTAATTTAACCTCATTAGAATTCACAATAATAAATTTATGATTATAAAGTCCAGTTTCTAAACATCATTTTAATAACAACCTAGGCTCACTAACAAGTTTTCCTTTTTGCCTCAATATTTCTCTCCAACTATGATAACAAAGGGAACTTACAATCTACCATTGAGACATATATAATACTATTAATTGCCAAGACAGCCCATGCACATTCTGCACTTTCTCATTTCATTCCAAATCACAACCTAATAAATCCACACTATTCAGCTTCCTATGACTAAATATAGTAGTAGAAGTTTTTTTTTCAAGTCTTCCCACACTACCTTTCGGCCAATACCCACATTTCAAGAGGATAATTAAATCTCTTACCTCTAAGAAAGCTTTTTGCTCCTTCCTACAGTTCTTTAACAACTTTAACTTCAATTTTTCATGGGTGACCAAACAGTAAAATGCCATAATTTAAAATTCCAATTGGATAGAATGAAAGTACACAAGGAGTAGAGTAATTTTTTCTTCGCTTACCTTAGATAGAACCCTTTAAATCATCGACATGTAACCACAGTTCATACTTCTCTCTCTCTCAAAATTCCATGGCTGAAACTTAAAGCATTTATCTCTTGCTCTCAAAGTTGCTCTCGACCTAAATGAACTAGAATAGAAAAGAGAACAATTACAAATGGCCACCTAATACACACGACTGACAAGAGAGAGATAATGGAATAGTCAATGTGCTATTGAATTTAGAATTATTTATTCCCTTGTGCCGCTCCAAAGTCCCCGGTCATGCTAAGTGTCAATTGCTCCAATATACATTTGGACAACTCATGGAAGTGGAGCTTCATAATTTGCACAGCTAAAAAATTCTAATGCCATATAACAAAAACATATATATATATATATATATATATATATATATATATATATATATATATATATATATATATATATATATAGTGGGATGGTTAATGTGGCATTGACTTGAAGATTTTATCTCTTATTATCTTACTAAATTGCTGATCCACCAGTTATGCAAATAAAAATGGAATATATATATATATATATATGTTTGTTTATGGATTTAGATGAATAAAGACATGCCAATTAGGAAGAAGACTTAGTGTTTTGGCATGAGGTAGCCGAGAGTTTGCATCCAAAGGAAGTTTTTAAATTTCTTTTTATATAATGCTAATTGCCTTCCCCACTTTTCTTCCAAGATGGATGGTCAGCCTATGATTAAAGATTGTTTAATATATTTTCTCCATTGTTTCCTTTAATCCACTTCTAAATTTCCACTAATCCTAGGCTAACTAAATTATCTCTCTTAATTAAATCTCTAAGAGTTGTTTAGATTCCTCTTTTAGATTTTTCTTTGCTTATGCATGTGATTACTCTTGATGATATAACTCAATATCCTCCTTTTTAGTTTGTGATTCATTTTTTTTTAAAAATAGAATGTAACAGTAATCGTTTATTTTAATAAAAATGTATATACATTGTGAAAATAAAAAATATTTATAATTTTGATAAAATTTAAGAAAATTTTTTGTTATTTACGCTTTTTATTACTGCTGTTCGATGATGGATAATTGCAGCGCATAAAGAGAACTCAAAGATTGGTTTTGAAAGACCTTTATCAGAACACCACCGTTATTCCTAAGCAGTATGTGCATTTTGACTTTTTGGCTATTTCAGTCTATGTTAAAAATGGCAGGAGGAGAGGAATTCAGAACAAAGGAAAGTGCTGATACAAAGTCAACAAACAAAAGCATGAAAATTTAAAAAAAATGCAAGTTAAAATAATATTTTTATCTCTTAAATTTATTTATTATTTCAAATTTGTTTCTTAAATTTGCATTATTTTAAAATGGTTTCTGAAGCTTTAAATTTATCTCAAATTCTAATTTTTTATTGCTATACACAATTTTTAAAGGATGGGTTTAAAATTTAAATGATTGTTTTGAAATGCTTTAAATTTAAAGAATTAATTTAAAATAATAAATTAATTTTAAGTACTAAAATATTATTTTAACCAATATAATAAGGACTGAGCAACTTCTTAAGAGTTTGGTACCGTTTAAGAGTTAAATAAAGAAGACTTTAAATAATTCTCAATACTTTAGACGGTTAACATATATAAGACAAGATCTATAATTATAATCAGGAAATATATATATATATATATATGTGTGTGTGTGTGTGTGTGTGTGTGTGTGTTCTAATTCTGTGAAGCTTAAATCATTGTCATGAGTAATGGAAAGAGAGAGAGAGTGATAGAAGCAAAGGAAGGGATACAGGAGAAAGAGTAAAAGAAAGGGACTGAGATGAGAAACAGTGAAATATTTACATAACTTCGAAAAATTAGTGTTACGCTTAAAAGCTAGGATCTAATGCAACCATGATTTAAAATTAAATGTGAAATAAAATATAAGTGATGATGATGTACATAGTACAAAATGAACCCAAAAAATTTGTTTGGTCCATTATTAGGCAGAGATAATATATTTTTTTATAAAATATCTATTATATTTTTGTATTTATTATATTATCTATTAAACTATTATTTTAATTATTAAATTATTTTTTAAAAAATAAAAATATAATAATTATTTTTTATTTTATTTATTTACTTTTTACATTCTCTATTCTTTTCCATCATTTGGGTAAAAAAACCAAGATATCTTAATGTAATACAAAATGTTCACTGTATGCCACGTTTGGTGTCATTATCATGTCAGAGTGAGAGATAAAAAAATTATTATACCTTTATTATCGTTACTTAATAGTGTGTATATATATATATATATATATATATTATTTTTTTATAAGATAAGGACATAAATGTTAATTTTTATTTATTTCATCCATTTTTTTTATTTTTTTTATTCCATTTTTTAAATTCCCACCTCTGGCATAAATGTAATAAAAGATATTTATGTTGGTATCGTGGTTGTTTCTAGAATTGAAGGATCTAAATTTTAATTTTAATGAGTTAAAATTAATAAAAATATATATTAATTATAAGTTTCGAAGTTTTACTGTTTAACTCCATATCTATAATTATTATCATTGATTAAGAAAAACCTTATATTAACCTGTATTATTTAATTAATTTCATATTCACAATTTTAAGAAAGAGACATAACAATTGAAAAAAAAAGAAACAAAATCATTAGTGCCCCAAAACAGCCAATAACAATTAATATATAATATATAATATTTAGAAACAGATATATGAAACTTTTCCATCATTTCTTGCCCAAATCTCCCCATATAATAAACCCTGACTTCTCTCCAATTTGTGGTGGGAACATGATATCCAATTTGTTAACATTTTTTATTTTATTTTTATTTTTTTTAATTTTAGCAAAATCACCCATCTCTCTATATTTATGAAGACAAGATCAAATTCAATTACCATAAAACTAAAAAGAAGCCAGACGCCATATAATATAGTTGCTCTTTATCATTTTATTTGCTTTCTCCTTCTCTCATACCTGTGATTGCATTCTTTCCCGGCTTTTGTTGCACTCTCTTGTCCTTCCACCATAATAGTTTTATTTTTTATTTTTTTTGGATATGTATCCTTTTTACTCCTTAGTCAATATCCATATATTGCATACATTTATTTTTTTTGAGAACAACTCTTTTTAACTGGGTTTGCTACGCTTTTTGTAATCTTAAAAGGATATGCTCTTAAATAATAAAGATATTTTCAAAACTAGTCATTTTGATTCTGATGCTCCAACAGCTGCCAACCATTTTCAATTTGTTCTTATTGTTGATGTCTTACACTAGAGAATCCCAACATACTATCTTTTAAGTTCATATGTTTTTTTTTCATCTGCCTGCCACATAACATAATTTTCCATCAACGTATAAACATCTCCCCATGATATCTCATTCACTCTACTATTTATTTTCATGCTCTTTAAATATCATTATTTCCATCCACTAGATGTCATTGGAGTTATCGAAAGCTATGGACCTTTGAATGATTTTGAACCAGATGGGGTAACACACAAGAAGATGTCACTGACTATAAAAGATGATAGGTTTTTGTCCAATTTCCTTCTTCGTATTTTGATCCTTTTTTATCTTACAACCACTATATTCAATATTTAATTTGGATTACTTCCCCCACAAGGATAACTACATTTCTTGCATCTTATTTTGGGAATTTGCCTAAATTGCTGCATATTATATTCAGAACTCAATGGACACAAACATTATTGTTCCACTTCAACTAGGCAGGCTCAAATTAACAAACAGTACAACTCTCTTTCCCCCCCCCCCTCTCTCAAGCATTTCCAATGTTATTCTATATATCAATTATTGATTTTTTACATTCTAATGTTTTTAGTTCACATATAACCAAATTTGAAGTTTTGTCTTTTAATTATTATAGTGCACATATATAAAAATGTCATAGTAAATAGATGAAGTACTATGCGCCTCTAGCCTTTTTGTTCTAAGATTTTTTTTTCCATATTCAATAGTTGAAGTTTAATTTGTTCTATAATATCTTGCACTTTCTATTTTAAGCCAATTTATTCAATTACTTAACTACAGTCCCCCTCCTTCTCCACCATTTGTCTGTCAATAGTATGGTTAGCATTCATCACAATCTATTCAATCATGTCAGGAAGATTCCATCACAGTGCGACCCTGTCTCTCAATCTCTTGGTTACAATCCTTACAATAGTTTTCAATAACATGTATTTCAACTGTTGATAGTTACAATCCTTACAACAGTTTTCAATAACATGTATTTCAACTTTTGATGATTCTTCAAATACAAATCAACAGCTGTATCAATCCTGCATCGAATGCCAGACAAAAGTGAAGGAAGACAACAACATCATTATTTGGCCCCAAATGCAAAAAACCACCAATCAACGTCATACCAAGTTTTTTTTCCCCTTTTCTATTAACAATTCTTGCTATTGATATTCAAACCCATTGCTATATTTTCCATTTATCTTACTTATTTCTATACTCTCTTCCTGAACAGCTCATTTACAAGTACTGTTCACTTCCAGGTTTAAAATACACGTCTCTATTTTTGACCGATCTGGATCCACTTCCGTGATCGGTGAGAATGAAACTGACATGTCCTATACTAATATAATTACGCCGTTGAAATCTTCAGCTATTGATACAGAAGTTGTCAATTTAAAAAAAAAAAAAAAGATACAGAAGTTGTTGCCTTGGAAGATACTCAAGCACCAACATCTTGCACCCCAAAGCCACCATCACAAACAAGGAAACAGAGAAGCAAAAGAAGATCAAACATATCAGAGAAATCCCAACTCCAGATATGTCAAACATTTCTATTATTTTAATTACTTGTTTAACAGTAATCATTATTTTCAAGACACACGTATCATAAATAACACTTTACCACTCATATTATACTATAACCATTTTATCATTTTTACTCGCAAACCTTTTCTTAAACTTAACTTTCTTCATTACATAGAAAAGAAAAATACATTTGTGACAAAAAAAAAAACTTCATGTGATGCATGGGGCACTTAACTAGTTAAAAGAAAGAAAGAAAAAGATTGAAGCATTTGGGCAGGAGAGAGGGTAAGTAGTGTATTATCATGATGCATTAGAAAAGGAAAAGTAAAAGAAATTTCATTACAAATATTCTGTAGGCGAAAAAATAGAATTTAGATAATAGATACTATACCTTTTTTTTTTTTTAATTTGAATTCGATTAGTCCATCCACGGCCAGCAGCAGGAGGGAAAAATAAATGTTATGAACGCCGTCGTTTAAGTCTGGGGTTTTGTACATCCTTCGTTCTTGTACTTAGATGCGGCTTCAAATATGAAAGCAGAAGTTGAAGGATTCTACTACGTCTGGGGCAATTGAAGCTGGCAATTTAAATTGGGTGAGTTTCCCATCCCCACTCATTCATTCATTCATGCTTACTCTTCTCATTGCAAGATTATCTTCATCACTTCCCTGCAGTAGGAGGACCCAACTTGATTTCCTCCGTCACAATGCTTCCCACATTTTCAATTCGTTTTCCTCACTTCTGAAATTGAATGAATCAAATCATCCAAAACAAAAACCAGAAGGAAATGAATTGTTTACTGTTTCTTATCTCATAGACTCATTGGGCTTGTCCCTCGAAGTAGCTATTGAAGTATCCAAATGGGTTAAACTGAAAGACCCTGATAAACCCAACTCGGTACTTAATCTTTTTAGGAGCTACGGATTCTCAGATACGCAGATATCTGAAATTGTGCAAAAGTATCCACCAGTGCTTTTGGCAAAGCCTGAGAAGACCCTTTCGCCCAAGCTAAGGTTTTTCCAGTCTGTAGGGTTTTCATGTTGTGAACTACGAGAACTCCTCATATCTAGCTCTAGACTCCTCACTCTGAGCTTATGTAAAACTATAATCCCCCGTTATGAGGCACTTAAGAGCGTATTTGATGACGATGAGAAAGTAAATATAGCTTTAAAACGCTCACCATGGATTTTTGTCCGCCAGGATGTAACGAATGTGGTTCCAAACTTAAAGGTTTTGAGAGAACATGGAGTGCCTCAATCTTCTGTCTCTCAACTGCTAACTAATTATGCAATGGTAGCATTTATGAAGCATGCAAAGTTTGTTGAACATGTCAAGTTTGCTAAGGATACAGGAATCGAACCTTCTAAGGCTACGTTCATCCAGGCAATTAAGGTGTCAGCAATGACAAAGAAATCAACCTGGGAATCAAGGCTAGATAACTATGAGAGGTGCGGCTGGTCCAGGGATGTCACTCTTTCAGTATTCAGGAAGTATCCAACTTGCATGGGGCTGTCAGTGGACAAAATCACAAGCTCAATGAAGTTTCTTGTGGAGGAAATGGGTTTGGCATTGGAGGATATAGCTAGATGCCCAGCACTTCTTGGCTATAGCTTGAAGCAAAGGATTATTCCTAGAAGCTCAGTAATTAAAATTTTGAAAATGAAGGGCTTGATCAATAATGATAGGTCCTTGTCTTCCATTATCCTACTCAATGAGAAAAAGTTTCTGGAGGAATTTGTTATTAGATTTCAGGAAAGTGTTCCTCAGCTATTGAACATCTATAAAGGTCATTTAGGATCTTTACCTGAAGTTTCTTGGAGGGCATGATTGTGAATTTTAGACTACCAGCTTTGCTATAATTATTCAGTTGTTCGGCTTCAAATCTCACTCAAAATTATTTCATTCTGAATTATGGTAGCTCAATTTGAACTATTAATTTGTAAGATACGCATGTGAAGGTTATAAATACATTTTCCTTTTATTCTAATTTAAGAACAGGTCTTCTAGTTAAATATGACATTTGGCAATAACTTTTACTGGTATTTCTGTTCTATTTGCTATTGGGCATGTTACTGTAGTCTGGAAAATAGTAGTTAGTGTGTGTGTGTGTGTGTGTGTTTGAACCCGAAGATGCCTACTGCAAAACTTTTTTCCAATGGAGGAGGATGCATGCACCTGGTAAATTTGCTATGTAATTAATCTTCTGACTTTGAGTTCAATCTTATCAATGGTTTTCGAACAATTTGAAATTCTTTGAACAAGTATCTGGAGAAGAAAAAGGAGTGAAGTATAGCAATGGAGAATTTATAGTATTGACAAATATACATCTTTTCCTTGGTACGAAAGCATAGATTGAGCTAGTGATCTTTACCCAATTCCCCAAACTTCATCCACTTGAGCTAGTCTCTGCTGGCGTTCCTGTTAGGCATTTGCATGTTTGTTGGGTTGGGTTAGTGTGCTACAAGGAGCTTTCATGTAGATTTAAGCTTGTTGTGCACTTGCCTTTATCTTCCAGGTATTATGACAAATGCATGAAGCTCCAGCCTCACTTGTGCTTCTGCATTTAGTGAAGGCCCAGGGTCATTTTGTTTTGGTGATCAACTATGAATCACGTACTTTGACACAAACACGCAACAGGACTCGGACATGGTTTGGATGGGTTTCTAGTATATTGTTTTACTTACTTTTTGGTTTTCCCTTTTTGGTTCTATCTAATTAACATACTGATGGAGCATAATCTTTGTCATGGTTTTTGCACAATTTTGATTTTCTTTTTTAACAAGTGTTTCTTGAGGAGAAAAAGGAGCAAAGTATGGCACTGGAGAGTATTTGGGAAAGGGCATGTTTTGAGAATAAAACTGTGGGGCAGGGGCAAACTTTGTTTAAAACTCTTTGAAGTAAATCATACATGCAGAAAGCGTAGAATGACTGACTTCATGAATGTTGGTGACAATCATTGGCTGAGTGCTTGTGAAGAAAATAGTGTTTCTTCTATGTTTTCTTAATATTTTTAACATGATTTGATATTTTGAAGTTCTTTTTTCCCGCGTCTGCTCTGCATCTTATTGAAAGAGCAACTTGTCTTAGACTCTATGGCATAACAGCTTGAAATTAAAATTTATACCTATACTACATCAAACTTCTCATGGAGATGTTTGGCCTCCTATGGAGGATAGAAGTCTAAAAATTTTGGAGGAATACATATTGGTTTCATACCTTAACTTTCTCTTTTACATTGAAGTTCATGATAAAGGGGTTCTCATGACTTTATATTTAATTCCTTTCGTAATCCAGTGACATAAGGGATTGTGTATGTCTTGTTTTGACAGAAGATAGTAGGTTTTCCCGTCTTCTCTCCTTTTTTTTCCCCTGCAATTACTGTATGCTCAATTCTTGAAATTTTGATTCCTTCTGTTCGTGTTTAGCATTTGCATTTTTGTTGGTCTACTATGTCAAGCTAAGAGGAATGCTCTTGTAGATTTTCAGCTTGTTATCTACTATTTCTTTCTTTTTTTTGTTCTTTTCATCCCATGTCTGTTACCTGTGGAGGGAGAGTTGGGAAAGAGCAAGGTGTGAGGATCGAACCTAAAGCATCAAGCTGATCTTAAAAATTGATGCTAGTCGTACAGGAATTATCAACTCATTGACTATGTTTTGTCTTTATGCACCAGAGATTATGGCACATACATGGAGGCAGCGTACTGCTTGGTCCCTCGTGCTTCTGCATTTAATATTTTGTTTTGCTGAACATGTGGTTCCTATTTGTTATTACTATCAAAATTGTTTTTAACTATAAATCATGTGATAAGACCAGACTTTCCGTTTTGTTTTCTTTTTTCTTTTTTCTCTTTTTCTAATGAAGCCAATTCAGATTATTATAGTATTGGCAGGACTACCAGAGAGGCTTGATGAGTTTCAGTTTCAACGTTTTGTTCTTTTTCTGATGTAATTGTTGTGCATGAGAAGGTGCATACCTCGTTGTTAAAATTTTGGTCTTTGGTTATTTTGTTTTATAAAATGAGGACATGTTTAGGAGCAAGTTGTACAAAAATGAATAATATGAGTTAGGCATGAGAACAAATAATTCACCTTCAAATCTTTTGCCATACCTTATAAGGCAAGATTTTGAGTAATTTGTAGGAAATTTAAAGTTGAAATCTATGTTTAGAAGGAAAAAAAGAAAATAGAAGTTTCTAGGTATGGTTTAGTGGTGAAATGTGTGGGCAATAAAGCAAGTATCTTTAGGTTTAAACTTTTGTACTGCTAATGTACCTAAAGAAAAAAGATTAAAAAAAATTATAAATATTGTTTCATTGTAAATTCTAAAATAATGATATAATTATTTGAAATCATCTATATCCAGCTCTTAAGTGGTACCAAACTCCTTTAGGCTGTCGTTTTACCCTTGTTATATTCATTTTTTATTTTTGGTTGGAAATATATATTGCACAGCTTTGCAGCAAAGAGAAGACAGAAGTAACAATTTGCCAAAAGAGCTAATATAGAATAAATGTCAAAGGAAATAAAAGAGAGAATTTAATTATAAGTGAAAAAAGTATCATATCTTTAAATAAATAAATAAATAAATAATCAAGGGGAGGGAATGATAACATCAATTTCATAACACATCCAAGTAAGAAAATGAATTTTAAAAGAAAAGAAGATCAACAATAATTTGCTAAATTTAAGTGCTATTATAAATTAAGAATTTATATTTGTAAGATAAATTTTCATGAAACGAATGCTTGTATTTTGCAATATCAATTTATTGAGATTGTTAATGAGTTGATGGTACATAATAAGTGTCATGTACATATAAAATAAATGTCACATAAAAAATCTTAAGGGGTTGGCATTGCGTTTGAAGAGACATGTTTTCTAATTTTATTGTTCAAAATTAAACCTTGAAAGTTGAAATTAGTATTTAAGAAGATTTATTCTCTTAAATATATCACATATTACTTATTAAATTATTAACTAATCATTACATATAACTACCAATCATTAGATCTAACTAATTAATATGTAACAAGTAAATTTACCTAATTATCACATTAATTATTGCCTCTTTTTTGCTAACAAGTTTATTAAAAAAAGGACTTGAAGATGGGATTCATTTATCATAACTTTTTATGGATATATGAGATTTGGATGAAATTTTTAATTGAATGGAATTTAAGTTAATTTTTATTAAAATAATGGTATTAGACTCAAAATGCCATCATTTGTGCCTCAAATCCAAAAAAAAAATTAACAATTAAAAAAGAAAAAAAGTGAAGTGTCTGCACATCAGACACTTGCCAAGAATTAATATTAATATATTTTTCAACTATTTTAAATTTGACTTCGGTTAATCCATTGCTTGGCAGGTGGAGGAGGGAAAATAGGTGCCATAAACGTCATCCTTGGAAATAGATCTTCTACCTAAAGGCACTATTGGCATGGAGGTAGATCCTCTACAGTTACTCGGAGGGGGGGGGGGGACTGCGCAGCAAAGTTTGCCAACTTTCAGCCGTCCAATCAATCATGCAAGCCATAATGTGTCATGCGTCCAATCTTTTTTTTTTTTTTTTGGCTAAAGCACAGGCCAAAACGCACCATTTTGGTAAGTGAAAATGGTGTGTTTTGCTTCATTTCTCCAGTGTCTTTTATCTCCCCCATGCATCTAATCCACTATGAATGTTCCTCTTCATAGCTGTGTTTCTGTGTTTGTCAAAGGTGGCAACATCAATCCTTCAAGATTCTTTATGATTTAAAGCCCTAGATTGGTAAGCATTGAAATGTCATATGCTATGGGATGAAATTATCTAATTCATGAGTGTAGGAATGGCTAGAAATTTAAGAGGATGTCTGGTGCTATTTTTGGTTCTTTCGATCGACCAAGCTTTAATGGGGAGCAATGAATTTTGAGTCGATCTCTAACTCCCATCAATCTGCAGCCTTAGGGCTCTTCACCCCCATTGATGAATCATTTTCTAGGTGAACATAATGATTTCTTGTTACCATTTTGGTTATCATTGAAATGCCTTGTACCCTCTTGAATTGTAGTTGAAGCCAATTACATGTTAATCGTACAATATATATGGTTTAGTTCCAAATATGTAGTTTGAAATTTTCCTTTAGAAATAATAATTTTGGCATGCTTTTATTTGCCTCCAAAAAGATTCTATTTCCTCTGCTATGATTCGACAAAGATTTGTTTACCACTGTTTTATTTTTCTCTTATAGGAAAGGGGACTACACAAGCTTTTTAAATGTTACATCTGTTGAGCTGCCTCATTTCTTTGTTCAAAATGCAGCATTTGATCTTGATTTAAGCACATGTAGAGACATCACAAGATTATTTTAGCTTTGAGTATGTCTTATTCTCATTTAATCTATGCCTTAAAAGGTATTTGATTTCTTTAGGCGTTATTCTTTTTGTGCAATTCAAATTTTATGACTCAAAAAATTTTTTGGTGTGTTATAAGTCTCAAAATTGATGTTAAAATTTATTTATCTTGTACAAGGATATTGCTTCAAGACTTAAAGCCACAATCAATGGTGCAAGTACTTTGCTTAATATATACCACTCACTGGGAAATTTGGTTCTTGCCAAGGTAATTTTTTGGACTTCTGCTTGTTTAGCCTAATAGGTTGGTTATGTTAGAGTATATGTGTTTTTTTACCAAAATTCTATGGGAGTAAGTGATACATATGTAAAGATTGCAATCTTGTTCCTTTCTAATCATAACTTGAGCTCTATTTCCCATTTGTTATTCTTTGACTTATGGAGATAAAAATTTTCTGTGTCATCTAGAAACTCATATAAATAGAATATTGGTAATAAATAATATCATATATTGTAATTTTTTGTGAAGCTTTTGAGGCTATTTGTACAAGTAAGTTTATCTATAAAAGTGTTTTCTCTTGGCCTTCTTAGGAGTGACATGCCTTATTAGAAGTCATTGGCCTTGGTTAAGTTTGAAGGAAAAATGCTGTCAAATGATATCATAGTATTCCTTACCCTAAACTCTATCATAGAAATACACAGAGGGGATAGACATGTGAAGACTCTTGGGTAGACATGTATGGGAGCGCGTAATGGTCCTGTGATGTGATGATTTAATTCAAACCTGATGGGATGAGCTCATTTGTAATTATTTGGGTTTGCTTTGTATGCTATTGCATTTTACTTGGAATTATTTAAAATGAGGGATGATACTTGAAGTTTATTTTTGTTAATCATAATATGTTCTGTCATTTGCCTTTGGGTTTGCTTGGAAGTTTTTTCTTGGTATTACATTGTTATTAATAGTATATTTTCTTAAGGAAGATGTGACAGTATGTTCTCTCAAGGAAGATTGTAGGAAGTTGATACTAAGAAGCCTATTTTCAAAACTTACCATAAGAAGCATCATAGTTGCTGACCTGTTATAACATTTTTGTTTTTTTGTTTGACCCTTTGTGGGGGATGGATAGGTCTATTTTCAAAACAAGTTCCAGCAGTTGGTGTCAATTTTAAAATCAAATTACTTTCTTGTGATGGCATCAAAGCAAGTTCCAACAGTTTATGTTAGCCTTGGTAAAAATTACTCTATTGTGATAGCATTAAAGAATGGGAAAACACTTGTGAAGCAATTGATGGGGATAAACTCTATCTGCAACTGATTAATACAAGTCAATTTGAGTTGTACTTGTAAAGTTGATTTATCTATTTAGTTGAATTGATTACTATGTATAGGATACTAGATAGAGTTGTTGTATTTGAATAGGATACTATGTATAGGATATTAGACAAAGTTATGGAATTGCCAATAATGTAATGAAAATTGAATTCATGATGTAATGGAGAGATAAATATGATGAATTCAACAGTTTGATTTCTTTCATTGCCCATTTTACAAAGTTGTGATATAATAAAGTGTTACAAAAGATATACAAAAGTGCAACATACAATGTGCAGAGTTGAGTTGAGATGTAATGACTAAAGTTGCTTGATACAATAACAAAAAATGTTATTTTTCGCTATAAGAATCAACCATCTTGGTTGTTGTCATTTGGAACACCACCATAGAACTTCGGAGCAAGATGATCGAGTGGTGCCTATATTATAAACAACAAATGTTATGAAAGGATCATAACTTGCTCTAACTTGCAAAGTAATAACATAACATTTTTTTAAAAAAAAATTCCAAGTCCCCTTGCCATCAAGAATCTCGTGAACGAAATTGACCCTTAGGTGTTTGAGGGCACTCATAAGGTGCAAGAAGTGCTGAATAGGATATTTCACATTCCATTTGACTTAAAGCTTCGTTGTTCTAAAGGTAAACTAAAAAATTATTAAGTATTTAATGAAAACAAATAAGATATCTTAACAATAGACATAAGTATAAATTTATATACCCCAGATTGTTGAATTTGTGAATCTCCCTCAACTGGAGCTTTTCTTCTTCTCTTGGGTTGAAGCTCAACCCAACTTTTCATCTGTTTCCTCCCCTTTATTCGAACTCGCTTCTTTAATCCTTTTGCTTGTGTTACACTCCCAATTATTAGCGTTATGGTCTCACTAGTATCATTGTCCACACTTCTTTGCCTCAAACCAAACTCCGCTACTTTCTTACATAAATCATCTATAGCTTTAACTATAAACTTGGATTGTTCATCACAAGTAGATGCCTTATATGCCAATTTTATCATTTTGGAGCAAAGTTGCTTATACTAGCGTGTGCTAGATAACCTAGCATCTCTTTCAACCTCTTTTTCTGCCACATCATATACAACACCATTGCATGCATCTACTGTCTATCTCTTTAAGATGTAATGATTAGGAACTAGTTTAACATCTAGCATTTAAACACCTTTAAAGCATGACTGCATAATATCCTCACTATTTGAAACTTCATATAACTGCCAGAAATGGAATTATGAATAGGATTAAATGAGACCCTCTACTCCCCCTTTTGGCCATCTTAGGTGACAAGATATTTAAAACACAGCCTAACTTTCATCTCTTTACTTGATAGAAACAACTAACAATAAATCAAACTCATCTTGGAATAGTTCAAAGATTTTATGGGCATAAATTTATGCAAGTTGTTTTAGTATTGGTGAATTCTCACACTTCAACCTAGGTAATTTATGTCAAGTCTCATACTCGCATGTCTTCTCCATATATCGTTTCCCCCACCACTTTTTCAAAATGCATAAAGAATTGTTTGATATTCACATCCAGTTTCAACCAAGTCTTGACATATACATTCAAACTTTCATTAAGTTGCGTGCTTCTCATTCTTAAGGTGAAAATTTTCTTCATATGACGTGATGCTCATTTTTCCTTTATACCATACATAAACTTCAACCAAGTGTTCTCTTGGACATTATACTCTACAATCATCTTGCTCCAAGCCACCTCAAACTTATATTCATCATCATATTCATATATACATTTCTTAAATTCAGTAAGGAAATAAGATGCACCCTTCATCAAATTGCCTAAGTGCTTAATTCCATTCTACATCAAGTGCCATGTACATAGAAGATGATGGGTCTCTGGCAGTACCTTACTTACAAGGTTGGATCTAAGGTAAAATTAGCAAAGAACATAGGCTTTATATTAACATAATTATGTAACAAGGGAAAAAAAAGATGCTTACCTAGTGCTTTAGCTATTACTTGATCTTGGTCAGTGAAAATAGCTTAAAGTCTCTTTTCCCTATGTGCTTTAAGGAATTTTTCAAATAGTCACTTGAACAAGACTATCATTTCATTATACAACAATGCAGCTTAAAAAATTACCATTCTCCTATAATGATTAAATCCTAAAAATAAGGCAAGTGGTCTATTTGCATTATTGGTTGAATAAGTTGTGTCTAGAAAAATTACATCCCTAAAATAAGTCATAGTCAAGGATCATTCTTGCATTGGCCCAAAAAATATTTGTTATATGTTCCTCCTTGTCTATTTGATATGTATGGAAGAACGATGGATTTTCTATCAACTGTCTTTGGAAATACTGCAACAGACAATCTACTTCCTCAAAGGGTATGTTTTGTTGTTTTTTTGTCCGAAGATCATTTTTGGCATCTAATCTAGTCTACCCAAGAATGTCTTTGCCTCCTACTAGTGTGCATGAAAGTTGAAATGATGCTCTTTGTTGTAGTCTATCCTCCTCAGCTAATTCAATGTCATATGCTTGAACTTGGGATATCTTACAATAAGATGCCAACAAATGCGTTATGGCTGAGAGTTGGAGAGGGTGATTATGGGCCTCAACAAACTCATGGATTACTAATTTTCTATTCTTCATCGCAAGTGCAATTCTTGCTTTACACTCAGTTCTTGTCTAAAACCTAAGATTAACAGTCAAAAAGTCTCTTTTATCTAGTTTTTTATGACCCTTCTTACAACAAACAAATCTACATAAACTAATAGAGCCATCTTTCTTGAAATTGCAATATTGTTTCCTCACTTCAAACCTAGTTCTCCCACTATAAGCTACCCAAAAAAGCCAAGTTGCCTCTATGCCATCAAATTCCATACCAACTCTTGGCTTCCAATCATATTCTGAATTCTCCATCTGTAGCAAACAAGATACACGAGCACACATACATGAGTACATTATTAATATAATAGATATTAATAAGTGGATAACAAAAGCAAGAACAAATCACATCCAGTATAGACTAATATTGAAAAAAAAAGTTAATATCTTTATATATACAAGACATACTACACATAAATCATACATTTTGCATAAAATCATATGACGGAGCATTATCTTATATATAATGTTTTAGGTATTTAAAAAAACTAAAATACTATTGTGATATACAATAGCTGGAAGTAATTATATTCCCTTCAAAGGTGTTACTATCAAGCTTAAAATCATCTAAATTCATGGCTAGAGAAGTGCAATACATAATGCAACGACGTTAAGCAAACTGCAAATTTGCAATACATTTTGATGTCTTTGTTAT
This sequence comes from Erythrophleum ivorense, assembly GCA_026724425.1. NCBI lineage: Eukaryota > Viridiplantae > Streptophyta > Magnoliopsida > Fabales > Fabaceae > Erythrophleum > Erythrophleum ivorense. Next base: position 898,779 of record JAIUCV010000034.1, on the reverse strand, counting down.
TATTAAGGGTTGTTTGCCAACTCTAAGAAAGTAAAAGCCAGATAACTACTTACAATACCATAGAGTCATCAATTTTAATATTTTATTCTTTTAGTAATCACATAGTTTTTTTTTTGGGAAAAAACTAGTTCTTATTTGATCAATTTCTAAGTCAAAATTCAACATTGGTTCCTCCCTTAGAAAAAAAAAGATCTACATAATTGGTTTTAAATCAATCAGTTATTTGAATGAAAAGTTCCTTATTTCTCTACCCTACTATCACTTTATACTTTACATGAAATCTTTCAAAATATAAAACTGTTTGATATTAAACAATTTTGAAAACAACTTTTAGACAAGCTAAGAATTATTTAAAGACAGTTCAACTTTATATAGATTTATGAAAGTAGTTTTAACTTAAAAGTAATGAACTAGTTTTTTAGTTTGTCACACTGTTTAAACTTCTCAGCTTACATAATGATCTTAATCAATGATTTGAATTAGTATGAGGAACAATTTCTTTTTGAATGCACAAAACAATGGTTTTAAGGCCTCTACTAGTCTATGGTGGTTATAATGCTTGGCCTAAAGATATTTCACGCTGTCTAGGAGCAGTTTCTTTTCTTTACTTAAAGTCAAACATGATATACAAGGCATAGGACAACTCCTATATTTCGAACAAGCCAAGTAAAACTAAAAGGCAAACCTCTTTCCAAGATTCATATATATAGATATATATATATATACACACATAATAAAATCCAAGCTCAGTGCGTTACCAATACTGAGAATGTAAGTATAGGGAAGCTATTATGATATCTCAACTTCCAACTTTCCTTTCTTTGCCACCTTCGACAGGCACGAAGCAGTGAAAAGCCACTTGTAGAGTGGAGCAAGCTTTATAGGTGTGGGTGTCAGTGTTACTTTTGCTTTCCTCTGGTGTGAACAAATATTTAAAACACCATCAATCCCCTCTAAAATGATCCAAAAGCTTATAAAAAATGGCACCAAAATTGCATCGTCATCTACAGCGCTCCGACATCAAAATAAAGGAACACCTGAACTGATGCAACACTACCATTTTAGGGAGACTGAAGAAGGCTAGACGCTACCATTTTTCTGGGAGAAAAAAGACTCTGGGGAAATGAAGCAGAACGCACCATTTTCACTTACCAAAACAGTGCGTTTTGGCCTGTGCTTCAGTAAAAAAATAAAAGATTGGACGCATGGCGCGTTGTGGCTTACATGATCGATCGGATGGCTGAGAGTTGGCTGACTTCGCTGCACAGTTCTCAGCCGTAACTGTCGAGGATCTGTCCCCCTATCGACATGCAATACCTAGAGCAAAATGTCACTGTTTTTGCACTTCTTTTTCGTTGATTCAAAGTTGCCCCTCATCTGTTCGTTCTTAAGCCATCACAACCATATGCTCATCGTTTTGAGACCAGATGGAGCCCCTAATATGCAATGCATTTTCATCTTCTTCCTTAGCCATTTTTCCTGTTTCATTAGGTGGCAAAAGCAAATGTAGGGAAGAAAACATCAAAAGCAAAATTATGGATTTGTTGCTCTTCAAACCAAAGTTCCTACCCTCTTCATATATCAGTGGCTCGACGATACTGCCATTTTGATTTTTCTTCTTCTCAATCAATTACTCTTCAAAATTCTCTTCAGTATATATTCTTTGTAGTTTCACTACTTCCTTACAATTATATCAATTCATCCCCTTTAGAAAATAATATTCCAGTATGCATGACTCTTCAAATGAAATAAGGGAAACAATTGAAAATTTAAGCAGAAAAGTGTGATATTTATAAAGCATATGTTCAATTTTCATGTAAAATGTGATACCACCCGGTAGCTACATCTGAATCAGATAGGAACGAATGGAAGGCAACTCCACCTTCTGACTCCGATCCCACTTGTTCATACTTCTAGAGTGTGCAAAAGTCTTGCTGAAGCCTCGTAGCAAAAGCGGATGTGAAGGCCATTAAGCCACCTGCTGATCTCCTTCGCAGCTCTCAAGACATCCTCTTTCTCTCTTTGTTCTGATGTGGTAATCAACAATTCCTAAATCTGTTCGAAGGAAATGAAAATACGTTGCATATCAGGGGCTTCATCTGGTTTCAAAACGGTAAGCAATAGGATGGAAAATGGATGGCTCTGATAGCTCAAGAATGAATGGACAAGACGCAACTCCAAATAAGTTGAAAAAAATGGAAAAATGGCACTGTTTTACTCTGGGTACTGCTTGCCCAGAGTGCCTCTGGGTAGAGGACCGCATTCTCGTCGTCCTTTCATCTTGGGTTTTGTTCTTCGTTCATTCTTCTACTCACTTGTGACTTCAAATGTGAGAGCAGAATTTAGGGGATTCTACTACGTCTGTGGTAATTGGAGCTGACAATTCAAATTGGGTGAGTTTCTCATCACCATTCATTCCTTCATGCTTACTTTTCTCATTGCAAAATTATCTTCATCACTGCTATGCACAAGGAGGACCAAACTGGGGTTTCTCCATCACAATGCTTCCTTCATTTTCAAATCAGTTGCTTCAATTTTAAAATCATTTGAATCAAATCAACCAAGACAAAACCAAAAAGGAGATGAATCATTTATAGTTTCTTATCTCATGAACTCTTGTGGCTTGTCCTCCAAAGTAGCTATCCAAGTATCCACAAGGGTTAATTTGAAAGATCCTGATAGTCCCAAATCGGTTCTTGATTATTTCAGGAGCTTTGGATTCTCAGAAACCCAGATATCCAAATTACTGGAAAAGTATCCATGAGTGCTTTTGGCGAAGCTTGAGAAGAACCTTTTGCCCAAGTTAAGGTTTTTCTAGTCTATAGGATTTTCATGTTCTAAACTGTTAGAACTCTTCATAAGCTCTAGACTCCTAACTTGGAGCTTAAAACGCATAATCCCTCGTTATGCGGTGCTTAAAAGTATACTTGATGACAATGAAAAAGCAAATATAGCTTTAAAATGCTCAGGTTGGATGTATCTTCACTAGGATGTAACGAATGTAGTTCTAAACATAAAGGTTTTAAGAGAACATGGAGTCCTTCAATCTTCTGTCTCTCAGCTTCTAACTAATTACGCAAAGGTAGCATTTTATAAAGCATGCAAATTTTTTAAATGTGTCAAATTTGCTAAGGATATAAGAATTGAACCTTCTAAAGCTACGTTCATCCGGGCAATTTATGTGTTACCAGTGACAAAGAAATCGACTTGGGATTTAATGCTGGATATCTATGAGAGGTGTGGCTGGTCTAGGGATGTCACTCTTTCAGCATTCAGGAAGTTTCCATTTAGTATGTAGCTGTTGGAGGAGAAAATCACTAACTCAATAAAGTTTCTTGTGGATGAAATGGGTTTTCCATTGGACAATATAGCTAGCTGCCCAATATTACTTAGCTATAGCTTGAAACAAAGGATTATTCTTAAATGGTCAACTTTTAAAATGTTGAAAACGAAGGGTTTGATCAATAATGATATGTCCTTATGTTCCATTGTCATACTAAGTGAAAAAAAGGTTTCTTAAGAAATATGTGATTATATTTCAAGAAAGTTTTCCTTAGCTATTGAACAATTATAAAAGTCGTATAAGAACTAAATTGGAAGTTCAATCTTAGGTAGTTTCTTGAAGGGTATGCTTGTGAATTTTGACTTCCAGCTTTATTATAATTATTCAATTTTTCTACTTCAAATCTTACTCTAATTTATTTATTTCTGTATTATGGTAGCTCAATTTGAACTATTGATTTGTAGGATGCCATTTGAAGGTTATCAGTCAAGTTTCTTTTTATCATAATTCAAGAATAGGTCTTCTAGTTAAATATGACGTTTGGTAAATACTTTTACTAGTATTTGTGTTCTAATTGCTATTGGGGGTGCTAATGTATTCTGAAAAATAGTAGCATATATGTATTGCATATGCCTACAGCAAGATTTTGTTTCCATGGAGGAGGATGCATGCACTTAGTAAATTTGCTGTGTAATTAATCTTCTGTCTTTGAGTTCAATCTTTTCAATGTTTTTTGAACAATTTTAAATTCTTTGAACAAGAGTTTCTGGAGAAGAAAGAGGAGTGAAGCATAGCAATGGAGAATTTGTAGTATTGACAAATATACATCTTTTTCATGGTACAAGAGCATAGGTTGAGCTAGTGGTCTTTACCCAATTTTGCGCACTTCATCCACTTGAGCTAGTCTCAGCTGGTGTTCATGTTAGGCATTTGCACGTTTGTTGGGCTAGGTTAGTGTATTATGAGGAGCTCTCATGTAGATTTAAGCTTCTTGTGTACTTGCATCTATCTTTCAGTTATTATAACAAATGCATGAAGGCTCCAACCTCACTCGTGCTTCAGCATTAGTGAAGGCCCGGGGTCGTTTTGTTTTGGTGGTGATTAACCTTGAAGCACCTATGTTGATACAAATACCACACAAACACACAATAGGACAGGGACATGGATTGGATGGGGTTTCGAGTATTTCATTTTGCTTTTTGGTTGTTTTCCCTTTTTGGTTCTATCTAATTAACCTATTGATTTTAAGTGTAGTCTTTGTCATGGTTTTTGCACAATTTTAATTTTCTTTTTTAACAAGTGTTTCTGGAGAAGGAAAAGGAGCAAGTATAGCAATGGAGAGTATTTGATAAAGGGCATGTTTTGAGAATAATACTGTTTGCAAACTTAATTTAAAACTCTATGAAGTAAATCTCTTATACAAAAAGCTTAGAATATGACTGACTTTATAATATTGGTGACTATCATTGGCTAAGTGCCTGTGAAGAAAACAGTGTTTCTTTTATATTTTCTTAATATTTTAAATATAATTTTGATATTTTGAAGTTTTTTCCCTCTGTTTGCTCTGCATATTCTTGAAACAGCAACTTGTCTATGACTCTATGGTATAACACCTTGAAATTAAAATTTAAAATTATTACTTTGTCAAACTTTTTAAGGAGATGTTTAGTCTCCTATGGAGAATAGAAGTGTAAAAACTTTGGAGGAATGCATATTAGTTTCATACTTTATATTTCTCTTTTACGTTGAAGTTCATGATAAAGGGATTCTCAAGACATTTATATTTAATTCCTTCTATAAACCGGTGTCATATAAGGATATTGTATCTTGTCTTGAGAGAAAATGATAGGTTTCCCATCCTCTTTTATTTTTTGCAACTACTGAGTTCAGTTCTAGAAATTTTGACCCCTTATGTTCATGTTAGGCATTTGCATTTTTGTTGGGCTAGTTTAGAAGGCTAAGAAGAATGCTTTTTTTAAAAAAAAAAAAAAAATCACTTGTCTGTGACCTATGGAGGAAGAGTTGGGAAATGGCAAGAAGTAGGGATCAAACCAAAAATATCAAGCTAACCGTAATCTTAAAGAATTGATCGTAGTTGTATGTGAATTATTAACTCATTGACTATGTTCTGGCTTTACGCACCAGAGATCATGGCACATACGTGCAGGCAGCATGCTCCTCCCTTGTGCTTCTGCATTTAATGTTTTATTTTGCTGAACATGTGCTTCCTCTTTGTTAATCCCTTCAAAATTATTTTTCACCATAAATCAGGGGATAAGACTAGAGTTCTTGTTTTGTTTTTGTTTTTTTTTTGTTTTTTCTAATGAAACCAACTTCGATTATTATAGGATTGACAGGACTAGTAGGGATTGATATGTTCCATTTTCTTTGTTCTTTTCTGGTGTAAACGTTGTGCATGAGAAGGTACATGCTTAGTTGTTAAAATTTTAATCTTTGGTTTTTTTTTTTTGCAGCGAGGACATGTTTAGGAGCATGTTGTGCGAAAATGGATAATATCATAATATGGATCAGACTTGAGAATAGATAATTCAGCTTCAAATCTTTTGCTGTATTTTATAAGACAAGATTTTGAGTAATTTGTAAAAAAACCTGAAGTTTAAAACAAAGAAAATAAAAAATGAAAGTTGCTAGGTTTGATTTAGTGGGGAGGAGTATGGATAATGAGCAGATGTTCTTAGGCTTATACTTTATTGAAATAAAAGAGAGAGAAAAACGATTTACAGAAAAGCTAATATTGAATAAATGTCAAGGAAAAAAAAGGAAAATCTAATCATAGCTAGAGACGCCGTCTTTACATTTATGCGGTGGCTACTATTAATAGTGGGCCCCACTGTTTTAAAAGATAATTAAAAAAGAGCCCAAAAAAAAGTTGCCAAATAATGAACTGTCAATCTACCCTATTTTGCAATTATTTGTATTGAGAAATTATATATATATATATATATATATATATATATATATATATATATATAAAGTACAATATCATTGAAAAATAAATAAATAGAAAATCAGAGGGAGGAAGTAATAAATGTTAGTTTCATAAAACTTCCAAGCAAGAAAATGAATTTAAAAAGTTCAAATATAATTTGCTATGGTTAAGTGCTATGATAATATAAGAATTTATATCTCTAAAAGATATTTTTACAAAATGAATGCGTGTATTTTTCGATGTAAAAATATATAGAGAGTGTTAATATGTTTCATGTACATAAAAAAAAAAAATAATGTTACAGAAAATATTTTAAGGGTTTGGCCTACTGCTTAAGATCGCTTAAGGAGGAATTGTTTCGAATTGATACACAAGATGACAAAGATACTTCTAGCATATAATTCGCACATTAAAAAAACAAAAATGAATCACATAAAACGTGATATAAGAGTTAACGATAATGGTTTAATAGAATTAGTAAACAGAACTCATTTAAAATTGTTTGAAATTTTGTGAGTTTATTTAGAAAAAAAAAAAAGAATACTTAGAGAGCAAAACAAAACTTAAAATAAAATTAGAATTAAAATAGGATTTTGACTTTAAAAAAAAAAAAAGCAAAGAAAGCCTAAAGTTTGAGCGTTAGAAGTGAGAGAAGGGGCATGGATTGGGATTCAACCCTCGGATCATGTTCCCTTCATTCTTAGAAATTAATATTTTATTGTATAAACTATCATCTCATTGATAATTTTAACACAAAGAGAGTACAAGATTCATTATGTGTAAATTTATCTTAATACATAAATTGTTAAATTATAATAGCACTTAAATTTAGCAAGTTTTGTTGAATTTTATTATTCATTTTCATCTGGAATGTTTTATGAAATTGATGTTTATCATTTACTCTCTTTGAATTTGAATAGATAATATTTTGGTTAAAAAATTTAAAATTAGTCTAAAATATAAAATTTAATAGAGGTTTATATATTTTGAAAATAGAAGAAATGTTTATAATTTTAATAAAATTAAAAAAATTATATAATTTATTCTTTTTATTATTGCTATTGGATGATGGATAGTTGTAGAACATAAAGAGAACTCAAAGATGGGTTTTGAAAGACCTTAATCAGAACTCTTCCATTTTTCCCAAGCAGTATGTGCATTTTGATTTTTTTGGCTATGTCAGTCTATGTAAAAAAAATGGTGGGAGAGGAGGAATTCAGAACAAAGTAAAGTGCAGATATAAAGTAAAAGCATGAAAATGAGGGGAAAAAAATGTAAGTTAAAATAATATTTTAGTCCTTTAAATTTACTTATTATTTTAAATTAATTTCTTAAATTTGTGGTGTTTCAAAATGATTTGTTCAATTTTAAATTCATCTCAAATTTTAGTTCTTTACTGTTATACACAATTCTTAATAGACGAATTTGAAATTTAAATGATTATTTTGAAATCTTTCAAATTTGAGGGATCAATTTAAAATAATAAATTAATTTTAAGCACTAAAATACCATTTTAACCAATATAATAAGGACTAAGCAACTTCTTAAAAGCGTTAGGCACCGTTTAAGAGGTAAATATAAAAGACCTTAAATAATTCTCAATACTTTAGATGTTAACATATATAAGACAAGATTCATAATTATAATCATTAAAAAAAAGGGAATATATGTGGATTGCTAGTACACTTCTAATTCTTTGGCCAATTTTTTTTTTTTTTAAAGAAGCATCCTTCTAATTTTGTGAAGCTTCAGTCATTGTCATGAGTAATTTGATTTGTCGATGAAAGAATAGGAAGAATAGAAAGAAATAGAGTGATAGAAGCAAAGGAAGGAATAGAAGATAAAGAGTAAAAGAGAGGGATAGAGATGAAAAACAATGAAATATTTAAATTACTTCTCTAATATTAAAAAATTAGTGTTATTGTCATTTATATATCTTGACAAATAAATAATTTATGCTTTAAATTTAGGATCCAATACAACCATGATTTAAAATTAAAGTATGAAATGAAATATAAGTGACTGTAGTATTGAATGCTCATTGTACATAATACAAAATGAACTCAGATACCTTAATGTAATAGAAAAAAGTTTTCTACATGCCACACTTGGTATCATTAGAATGGGTGAGAGAGAAAAAAAATTGTTTATTATATTTTTATTATTATTTATTTTTTATAAAGTAAGGACATAAATGTTATTTTTCATCTATTTAATCTATTTTTTATACATAAATGTTATTTTTTATTTATTTAATCTATTTTTTATTTTTTATTTCATTTTCTTTTCATTTTCGCCTAACAAATGTGGCTTAAATGTATAAAATATTTATGTTGGTATTCCAGTTGTCTCTAGATTCGAAGGATCTAAATTTTAATTTTAATTTGAGTTAAAATTAATAAAAATATATATTAATTAAAAATTTCGAAGTTTTACATTTTAACTCCATATCGATAATTACTATTATTGGTTAAGAAAAAACCTTATATTAACATGTATTATTTAATTAATTTCATATTCACAACCTGAAGAAAAAGACATACAATTGAAAAACAAACAAACAAAATCATTTGTGCCCAAAAACAATAACAATTAATATTTAATATTTAATATTTAAAAACAGATGTCTGAAACTTGTACTTCATTTCGTACTCAAATCTCCCTCAATACGTAATATAGTGACTCTAACATTTTATTTGCTTCCTTCTTCTCTCATACCCGTGATTGCCTTCTTTCAAAGCTTTCGTTGCACTCAATCGTCCTTCCACCATAATAGTTTTATTTATTTATTTATTTATTTTGTTGATATGCTACATCCTATTTACTCATTAGTCAATATCCATATATATTGCATACATTTTTTATTTTTTTGAGAACAACTCTTTATAACTGGGTTTACTACACTGTTTGTAATCTTAACTAGGATATACTCTTAAAGATATTTTCAAAAACAATCCTTTTGATTCAATATCACATGATAGACTGTGTTGTCTGTGAGATTTAGGAATTTTTGTAAAAGGGATATTGTCAGCTACATTTATCAGTATACCTACCTATACCATTTTATTCATGTGACTCCTTAGCACAATTATTTTGTATTGCTCTCTATTATATATGCATTATATTGCTATTCACACATGTTTAATGGGTGTACTGATAGTCTTTATGATATACAGAAGTCTTTCTAGCGAGTAAGAATCTGCTTTGGATAATTCACCAATAGCTGTTTGCTTTGGGCAAATTTGATTCCATTGTCTATACTACAATCTTCCTTCGCCCATTCATTAGTCAATCGTATTATAAGGAGATGATGGCTCAAAGCAACTTTCACTTTATTAAAGAGATCCAACCCAATAAAGAAACATGGAAAGATTTGCGTCTTCCTTGACCAAGAGGTTCATTCACTCCAACATAAAAAATTGATATTTCAGCAAATATACACATAAATTCTATTTTATTCTTTTTCCCCATCTACACAGAATTCAAAGATTCAAGCAAGAGTTTGCCTCAAGCATTTAATCCCCATCTACATCCCATTACTCTTTGAAGGAAAGTGTTATATGATTAAGAATTTTTTTGTTGACCATAACCGTAGGTAGTTCAAGCTAACAGGCCATCATTTTCGAATTTTATTCAATAGCTCTATGCATGTAGAAGAATCTGATGCTCCAATAGCTGCCAACCATTTTCAATTTGTTCTTATTGTTGATGTCTTACCCTAGAGAATCCCAACATACCATCTTTTTTTGGTTCATATTTTTTTTATCTGCCTGCCACATAACATAATTTTCCATCAACATATAAACATCTCCCTATGATATCTCATTCACTCTATTATTTATTTTCATGCGCTTCAAATATAATTATTTCCATCCACCAGATGTCGTTGGAGTTATCAAAAGCTATGTACCTTTGAATGATTTTGAACCAGATGGGGTAACATACTAGAAGATGCTACTGGCTATACAAGATGATAGGTTTTTATCCAATTTCCTTCTTCCTATTTTAACCCTTTTTTATTTTACAACCACTATATTTAATATTTAATTTGGTTTACTTCCACCACAGGTATAACTGCATCTCTTGCATCTTATTTGGAGAATTTGCCTCAATTGCTGCATATTATATTCAGAACTCAATTGACACAAACATTATTGTTGTACTTGCAACTAGCTAGGCTCAAATTAACAGACAGACCAACTCTTTTCCCCTCCCCCCCTTTTGTCTCAAGCATTTCCAATGTTATTCTACATATCAATTATTAATTTTTTTCATTCTAATCTTTTAGTTCACATATATCCAACTTTGAAGTTTCGTCTCTTAATTATTATAGTACACATATAGAAAAATGTCACAGTAAGTAAATGAAGTACTCTGTGTCTCTAGCCTTTCTGTTCTAAGTAATCATTTTTCCATGTTCATTAGTTAAAGTTTAATTTGTTTTATAGTATAGATACCATCAGGCTTTTAATTTTATATTTTACACAATTTGTATATAATGACAACACAAATGACATTCAGTTGTCCAACTTATGGGACACTAAAAGTATCCTCTTGAACACACATTCTACAAGTAATCGAGTTTTAAAAAGGGTATCCTTATGTCTCTGTTCTTTAACAAATTACTCCACTATCTCGAACTTTTTTATTTTAAATTGATTTGTTCAATTACTTAACTACAATGCTCTTGTTTCTCTACCATTTGCCTCTCAATAGTTTAGTTAGCATTCATCACAATCTATTCAATCATGTCAGGAAGATTTCATCACAGTGCAACCCTGTCTCTCAATCTCTTTGTTACAATCCTTACAACAGGTTTCAATGACATGTATTTCAACTTTTAATTCTTCTTCAAATACAAATCAACATCACCTTATTAGCATTGCCAATAATCCCCTTGCAGCCCAGCATTTGTAGCATCTTAGCCATTGTGCAGAAAATAGAAACCCATTATGGACAACTGTATCAATCCTGCGTCGAATGCTAGATCAAAGTGAAGGAAGACAATGACATCATTATTTGTCCCCAAATGCAAAAAGACACCAATCAACATCATACCAAAACTTTTTTTCCCTTGTCTATTAACAATTCTCACTATCGATATTCAAACCCATTGTTATATTTTCCATTTATCTGACTTATTGTGTACTCTCTTGCTGAACAACTCATTTACAAGTGCTGTTCACTTTTAGGTTTAAAATACAGTTCTCTATTTTTGACCATTCTAGATCCACTTCTGTATTATTGTTTGACGATCTTACTTTCAAACTACTGAATAACACTGCACAACAGTTGCAAGAAAAAGTACACCAGGTTTATTTCATTCATCTTCCTATTTTTTCTTCTTTTTTGTTTTTTTGGGTCATCTCTTCCATTCAATTGATTCAGATTTATTAAAGAGTTCAAGTTTCACATCTTCCTGTGAGTCCTAATTTTTACTTTACTCTTTTTATCTTCTCTCCTTGCATATAAAAAAAGTCAATTTCTTTTTTCCAGGTATCACTGCATATCACATACTCATTTAGCACTTCATCTAACGAAATGTCTCCTTTGCCCTGATAATATCTTATTTAATGTCACCATTTGAATATAAAATAGGAACGGCATCGACATTCATTCCCATTAGAGCTTGACCATTTAGTAAGACGTTAGTTTATATTCACACTCAGAGTAACCAACTTCAATTTACATAGCCAAAAATCCACCTACACTGTCATGAAACTAACAGACGAGGATGATGTAATTAAACAATTCACTCTGCCAAAAAACAAGGTTATCTTGCTCTGACAATCCATGATTTTTTTTCATCCTTTATTATCCCACATTTTTACCTGATGATCATTCTCGTGAAACCCCAACAAGCTGCGACCAACGCCGCATCCACAAATTACCATTGTCCAATGGGAAGTAGCTCTAGCACTCAACCTCATTTGGCATACAAGTTGCTCCGTTGCTTCAATTATTGTCTTTTGCACATTTCCTTTCTTCAGCATGCTTTACTTCGTAAACATCTTTTACCATTTGATCTTTTGTTAGGAGACATTTTCTGTGATTGATGAGAATGAAACTGACATGTCCTATGCCAATACGATTACACCGTTGAAATATTTAGCTACTAATACAGAAGTTGTCAGTTAAAAAAAAAAAGATACGGAAGTCATTGCCCTGGAAGATATTCAAACACCAACATCTTGTACCCCAAAACCACCATCATAAACAAGGAAGCAGAGAAGCAAAAGAACATCAGAGAAATTCCATCCCCAGATATGTCAACCACAAAGCTGATCAGAGTCATCAAGAAAGAAAAAGATACCTAAATCTTGCATCCCATTCGTGCACATAACAAGAGTGTCTTCGATTCTATATCCATCTTTTCTTTTGTTGCTATATTTCGACTGTCCTAACTATGCTAATTTTATTCTACTAATTATGTTTTATTATAGACCTGTTTGTTCCATGAATCGTAAATATTTAATACTTACTTAAACCCGTAAGTTATTAGATAGAAAATTACCTAGACAAACCAGTGTTTTTATTTTATTATATAAGAAATAAAAAAGCAAGAAACTCAAACTTGTCTCATTTTGCTTTAGAATAATAAACTGTGACTTACTTTTTTTTACTTTATATTATGATGTCATATAATTATTATCTTTGCCATTGCAAATATGTTTTCCTATATTCACATTGCTTTTTATCTCAGAAGCTTCATTCCTTCCTTTTTCACAAAATTTCTTGAAAATATATTGTCCTTAAAATCATTTCTCTCTTTCATTACTACATCATATCTACCACAAACAACAATTATCATTTCTTATCCATACATTAATCGCATTGACATGTATATATAAATATATATACAAACATTATTACGTCTCACTCCAACACTTGTATTATTTCAATTATTTACTTAATTTTAATCATTATTTTCAAAACGCACGTATCGTAAATAATACTTTACCACTCATATTATACTATAACCATTTTATCATTTTTATTTGCAAACCTTTTCTCAAACTTAACTTTTTTCATTACATACAAAAGAAGAATACATTGATGGCCAAAAAAAAAAAAACTTCATGTGATGCATGGGGCACTTAACTAGTTAAAAAGAGAAAAAAAAAAAAAAACAGGTCTAAGCATTTGGGCAGGAGAGAGGATAAGTAGTGTATTATCATTATGCATTAGAAAAGGAAAAGTAAAAGAAATTTCATTACAAAAATTCTGTAGGTGAAAAAATAGAATTTAGATAATAGATACTAAACCTTTTTTTAAAAAAAAAATTAAATTCGTTTAGTCCATCCCATCCACGGCCGGCAGCAGGAGGGAAAAATAATGCTATCAACGCCATCGTTTAAGTCAGGGGTTTTGTCCATCGTTCGCCCTTGTACTGTGTCACGGACTTGGAGTTTCCAACCAACTGTGCGGCACTTAGATACACCCAGCTCGTACCTAAGTCAGCCTTTCTCCCTTATCCCTCACTAGGAGGCTTGATCACAAGAGAAAGCTAGTCAAAAAATGAGAGGAGAGAACTTAGACAAGAGAGCTTGGAGAGAACTTTGTATTGCTCAATTCTTGGATGGTTACAAATGAGGAGGGTGGAGGTATTTATAAGCCTCCCCCTTGTTCCAGAACTTTCCCACCTCCTTAATGGACAGTGGAGATCAATCTAATCTAACGGCTTACAATCAATGTCTAGAATGTTCTAGGACATCTACAAGGTTCTAGATACGTACAGAAACACCTAGAACACTTTAGAACTATCTCTAGAATTATCTAGATATTACATGAATATTTCCAAGAAGAATGGTGTGGAGAATTCCAAAAGCTTCCAGAGTCTTCTTCCATTGCACGCCCGTGTCATTCTCCCCCACCTAATTCCGCGACGCCCTCGTCGCGTCTTCGTAATCTCGAACCAAGTCTTTGTACTTGTACAAAGACAACTCGTGCTCCCAACTTGCCTCACTATCAGGCAAGTCCTTCCAACGCACCAAGTATTCCATGTAGCTCGGATGAGTACCCCTCCTTGGGATGACTCGATGCGCTACTATCTCTTGGGCTTCTCGCTCATGAGTTGTGGTGACGGCAGTCGGGGCTCTCTTGGACTCGTTTCTACCCACATCCTCCTTGTCGGCATGGTAAGGCTTCAAGAAGCTCACATGGAAGACGGGGTGTGCCTCAATATGGGATGGCAAGGTAACTCGGTATGCAAGCTTGCCAACCCTCTTCTCAATTGGGAAAGGCCCTTCATATCTCCTCAACAACCCCTTGTGCACTTTCCCATATGAGCGAAGAGTGTGAGAGAGGAGTTTCACCATCACTAAGTCTCCTTCCTCATATTCCACGTGCCTCCTCTTCTTGTCGGCCCACTTCTTCATCTTCTTGGCCGCCTTGGTTAAATAGGCCCTAGCCATCTCAGCTCTCTCCTTATGCTCCTTGGCAAAGAAGAAGGCACTGGGACTCTTCCCAGAGTACGTCTTAGCCAACATTTGAGGAGTCAATGGTTGTTGCCCAGTAGCCAGCTCGAACGAACTCGCCCCAATTGACTCACTCCTTTGAAGGTTGTATGAGAATTGGGCCACATCCAGCAACTTGACCCAATCTCGTTGATTGGCACTCACAAAGTGCCTCAAGTATAACTCCAACAAGGCATTCACCCTTTCAGTTTGCCCATCGGTTTGAGGGTGAAAGCCAGTAGAGAAGTTCAACTCGGAGCCAAGTAGCTTGAATAGCTCTGTCCAAAATCTCCCAGTGAATCGAGTATCTTGGTCACTCACGATCGATTTTGGAATGCCCCAATACTTCACCACGTGCTTGAAGAACAATCTTGCCACATCTTCAGCATTGTACTTCGTCGGCACGGGGATGAATACTCCATACTTGCTAAATCGATCTATTACGACCATGATGTTGCCAAAGCCGTCCACCTTTGGCAATCCAACAATGAAATCCATCGAGATACTCTCCCATGGTCGCTCGGGGATAAGTAGTGGCTCCAATAATCCGACAGGCCGGTTTTGCTCCCCCTTGTCTTGTTGGCACACAAGACAAGTCTTCACATACAACTCCACATCGTCACGTAGTTGAGGCCAATAGTATCCTCGCTCCACAAGTGCCAACGTACGATGCGTACCTGGGTGACCAGCCCACAGTGAATCATGACATTCCCTTAGGATTTCCTTCCTCAAACCATCCCAGCTCGGCACATATAAGCATCCTCCTTTGGTGCGAAGCAACCCCTCCTCTAGCCAGAACTTCCTTGTCTTGCCTCCCTTCGCAAGCTCCACCAAGTTCTTGGCTTGTGGATCCTTCTCAAGACCCTCATTGATTCGCTCCACCAAGGGGAAGTTAGGTTGAGTCAAGGTGGCAAGTTCAGCTTTCCTACTCAAAGCGTCAGCCACCAAGTTTGCCCTTCCAGGCTTGTACTCCATCATGAAGTCAAACTCAGCCAAGAAGTCTTACCACCTTGCTTGCTTCGGTGTCAACTTCTTTTGGTTGAGGAAGTAACTAGTCGCCACGTTGTCGGTTTTCACCACGAACTTTGACCCCAACAAGTAATGCCTCCACGTTCTTAGGCAATGCACTACGGTGGTCATCTCCTTTTCTTGCACCGTGTACCACCTCTCAGTGTCATTCAACTTTCGACTTTCATATGCTATGGGGTGTCCTTCTTGCATCAACACACCCCCAATAACAAAGTTGGATACGTCGGTGTGCACCTCAAAGCTCTTAGTGTGGTCAGGCAATACCAACACAGGTTGCTCCATTACCACATGCTTCAACTTCTCGAAGGCCTCTTGACACTTCTTATCCCATTCCCAAGAGCGATTCTTCTTCAATAGGTCCGTCAATGGGGTTGCCAAGGAGGAATAGCCACGGATGAATCTTCTATAGTAGTTCACCAAACCAAAGAATGACCTTAGCTCGATGATTCCTTTAGGAGGCTCCCAATCTTGTATGGCTAGCACCTTGGACTCGTCCATCTTCAATTGTCCCTTGCCAACAATGTGCCCCAAGAACACCACTTCTTTTTGGGCAAAGGAACATTTCTCCTTCTTCACGTACAATTCATTTTCTTGCAAGACCTTGAAGACTCAACGGAGGTGTTGGACATGCTCCTCTAGGGTCTTGCTATAAATCACAATATCATCCAAATACACCACCACAAAGCGATCAAGGAAGGGTTGAAATACCTTGTTCATAAGGGTGCAGAATGTGGCAGGTGCATTGGTGAGTCCAAAGGGCATGACGCGAAACTCAAAGGAGCCATAGCGAGTGACACATGTTGTCTTTGGCTCATCTCCCTCGGCAATGCGGACTTGATAATATCCGGACCTTAGATCAAGCTTGGAAAACCACCTCGCATCTCCAAGTTGATCAAACAAGTCGGCGATGAGCGGGATGGGATATTTGTTCTTCACCGTGATCTTGTTTAGTGCTCGGTAGTCAATGCACATTCGAAGCGACCCATCATGCTTCTTTTGGAATAGTATCGGAGCACCATATGGAGCCTTCGACAGTTGGATATAGCCAGCATCCAACAACTCCTTCAGTTGCCTCCTCAATGCCTCTAGTTCAAGAGGTGCCATCCTATATGGCACGGCCGCAGGGGGCCTTGCACCAGGCTCGAGTTCAATCTTATGATCCACCTCCCTCCTTGGTGGCAATTTCTTGGGCAGCTCAGCGGGCATGACATGTTTGAACTCCTCCAACACTCCTTGGACTTCTTTAGGCAGCTCGGAGGTAGGACTCCCTTTCTTTTCTTTGAGCGCCACTAGGAATGTGGGTTGTGCCTTCTTAAATCCCTTGCAAAGTTGCATGGCAGATAGGGATCTAGCTTGACTCGTCTCGCCTAGTGTCAAAGGCACCATGCGCAAGTTCCCTTCTTCTAGAATGCACATGGTGTCGGCAAAGGGGATTGGCACAGCCTTCACTTTGTCCATGAAGTCCATGCCCAATATTATAGGATAATCATCCATAGGCACAACAGTAAAGTCTACCAATCCAGTCCACTTACCTAGGCAGACTTTGACATTGCGAGCCACCCCACGGATCATCCTCGGAGGAGAGTTCACAGCCTTAAGCCATCCTAGCTTTTGCTCGTACTTGATCCCCAACCGGTTTGCCTCCTTCCACTCCAAGAAGTTGTTCGTGGCACCGGTATCTACCAAGGCTCGAATTTCTTCACCACCAACCTTGGTTTGCACGAACAAACGCCCTTTCTTCTCGGTCTTAGGCAACTCCACCTTGGCTTTGATGGCATTAAGGATTTGTAAGGAGCCCACTTCCCTTTGATGCTCTACCTCCCTCTCTTCGATCAATGCGGAGAGCTTGCCCTTCTTGGGACAATCTCGAACCAAGTGAGGGCCTTCACAAAGGAAGCACTTCGATGGTGGCCTTTCACCATTCTTCTTGTTCTTTAGCCCCTTCTCCTTAGGCTTGAAAGTTTTGAAAGCACTATCCTTGCCTTGTTTGCCTTCTCCCCCACCTTTACCCTTGTCCATCTTGAATTTGCCTTTGTCAGGCTTGCGGAACTCAATGAGGGATTCGGCAATGGACATGGCAGTGGCGAGGTCCTTTGCATCGCGTCGCTCTAGCTCCAGCTTGGCCCATGGTTGTAATCCATCCATGAAGGCAAAGAAGGCCTCAGAGTCGGGGTAGTCAGGTATCTCCAAGAGCACCTCGGAGAACTCCTTCACATAATCTCGAATGCTCCCCTTTTGTGTGAGACGCCTCAGCCTTGCTCTCGCATCTCTTTCGGCATGTTCGGGATAGAATTGCTTCTTGAGCTCCTTCTTGAACTCATCCCATGTATCGATGGTGCAAATGCCTCTCCCAATATCACCATGTCTCCTCCTCCACCACAGCATAGCGATGTCTTCCAGGAAGAGGGACGTGCTATCAATCTTCTTAGCATCCTCCATGATGCCAAGTGCTCGGAAATATTGCTCCATACTCCACAGGAAGTTATCAATCTCCTTCGCGTTCCTTTCCCCCTTGAACGCCTTGGGTTTAGGAACATCCACCCTCGAAGGAGCGGCAATTGGAGTAGAGGAGGAAGCTCCACCATCCTTAGCAACCGCCATCTTTATCAGAGTCACCTCACTTTTCAATTCCCCAAACTCCCTCAATACCCTTTCAAGTTCCTCCCTAAGAGTAGCATTCTCAGTCTTAAGAGAGGTAAGTTCATTGAGGAGGGAGTTATGCATGGTCTCACCTGACCGGGTTAGTTGTTCGGTCACCTCGTTCAAGGCCCCTTGCATTTGTCCACGAAGCTCTTCATACTCCCTTTCGAGCTCCTTCATGCAAGAATCATGCTCCTCCATGCGAGCATCAATCTCCTTGAACTTGTCTTGGCCTTCAACCACCGCGATCTCCATCCTCATGAACCTTGTGTCAAAATCTCCTAGGTCTTCCACCCTAGACGGCTCCCCAGACCTTGACTTGCTTCCTTTCTTCTTTGAGACCTTCTCTTGTTCTCCACCATGAACGTGAGTAGTCTCGCTCGCCATCTCCACTTCAGCAAGAGCTTTTCCCAAAGAGATGAACTTAGGCTCTGATACCAACTGTCATGAACTTGGAGTTTCCAACCAACCATGCGGCACTTAGATACACCCAACTCGTACCTAAGTCAGCCTTTCTCCCTTATTCCTCACTAGGAGGCTTGATCACAAGAGGAAGCTAGTCAGAAAATGAGAGGAGAGAACTTAGACAAGAGAGCTTGGAGAGAACTTTGTATTGCTCAATTCTTGGATGGTTACAAATGAGGAGGGTGGAGGTATTTATAGGCCTCCCCCTTGTTCTAGAACTTTTCCACCTCCTTAATGGACGGTGGAGATCAATCTAATCTAACGGCTTACAATCAATGTCTAGAATGTTCTAGGACATCTACAAGGTTCTAGATACGTACAGAAACACCTAGAACACTCTAGAACTATCTCTAGAATTATCTAGATATTACATGAATATTTCCAAGAAGAATGGTGTGGAGAATTCCAGAAGCTTCCAGAGTCTTCTTCCATTGCACGCCCGTGTCAACTGACATGCGACTTCAAATATGAGAGCAGAAGTTGAAGGATTCTACTGCGTTTGGGGCAGTTGAAGCCGGCAATTAAAATTGGGTGAGTTTCCCATTTCCACTCATTCATTTATTTATGCTCAGGGTCCGTTTGTTTAAATTTAAAAAAAAGTGATTTTTAATTTAATTAAAAAAATAATTCATTATTTAAAAATTTTTATAAAAAATAAAAATTATTAATGTTTAATTATAACCATAAAAAATACTTTTTATTTAAAAAATAATTTTTAATTTTAAGAAACTAATCACAATAACTTTTTTTAAATAATCATAAATTTAATTTTTTTTAGATTTTGATTATTTTTAAAATCTTAAATAAATATCTTAAAATTTTATAAAAATATTTTTTTAAAAAAAATAATTTTTTCTTAAAAAAAAGCTTAAACAAACGTACTCTGTTATCTTCATCGCTGCCCTGCAGTAGGAGGACCCAACTTGGTTTCCTCCGTCATAATGCTTCCCACATTTTCAATTCGTTTTCTTCACTTCTGAAATTGTATGAATCAAATCATCCAAAACAAAAACCAGAAGGAAATGAATCGTTTCCTGTTTCTTATCTCATAGACTCATTGGGCTTGTCCCTCGAAGTAGCTATTGAAGTATCCAAATGGGTTAAACTGAAAGACCCTGATAAACCCAACTCGGTACTTAATCTTTTTAGGAGCTACGGATTCTCAGATACGCAGATATCTGAAATTATGAAAAAGTATCCACCAGTGCTTTTGGCAAAGCCTGAGAAGACCCTTTCGCCCAAGCTAAGGTTTTTCCAGTCTGTAGGTTTTTCATGTTGTGAACTACCAGAACTCCTCATATCTGACTCTAGACTTCTAAGTCGGAGCTTAAAGAAAACTATAATCCCTCGTTATGAGGCCCTTAAGAGCGTACTTGACGACGATGAGAAAGTAAATATAGCTTTAAAACGCTCAGCATGGATATTTGTCCACCAGGATGTAACGAATGTGGTTCCAAACATAAAGGTTTTGAGAGAACATGGAGTACCTCAATCTTCTCTCTCAACTGGTAACTAATTATGCAATGGTAGCACTTATGAAGCATGCGAAGTTTGTTGAACATGTCAAGTTTGCTAAGGCTACAGGAATCGAACCTTCTAAGGCTACGTTCATCCAGGCAATTTATGTGTCAGCAATGACAAAGAAATCAACCTGGGAATCAAGGCAGGATATCTATGAGAGGTGCGGCTGGTCCAGGGATGTCACTCTTTCAGTATTCAGGAAGTATCCAACTTGCATGGGGCTGTCAGAGGACAAAATCACAAGCTCAATGAAGTTTCTTGTGGAGGAAATGGGTTTGGCATTGGAGGATATAGCTAGATGCCCAGCACTTCTTGGCTATAGCTTGAAGCAAAGGATTATTCCTAGATGCTCAGTAATTAAAATTTTGAAAATGAAGGGCTTGATCAATAATGATAGGTCCTTGTCTTCCATTATCCTACTCAATGAGAAAAAGTTTCTGGAGGAATTTGTTATTAGATTTCAGGAAAGTGTTCCTCAGCTATTGAACATCTATAAAGGTCATTTAGGATCTTTACCTGAAGTTTCTTGGAGGGCATGATTGTGAGTTTTAGACTACTAGCTTTGCTATAATTATTCAGTTGTTCTGCTTCAAATATCACTCAAAATTATTTCTTTCTGAATTATGGTAGCTCAATTTGAACTATTAATTTGTAAGATACGCATGTGAAGGTTATAAATACATTTTCGTTTTATTCTAATTTAAGAACAGGTCTTCTAGTTAAATATGACATTTGGCAATAACTTTTACTGGTATTTCTGTTCTATTTGCTCTTGGGCATGTTACTGTAGTCTGAAAAATAGTAGTTAGTGTGTGTGTGTGTGTGTGTTTGAACCCGAAGATGCCTACTGCAAAACTTTTTTCCAATGGAGGAGGATGCATGCACCTGGTAAATTTGCTATGTAATTAATCTTCTGACTTTGAGTTCAATCTTATCAATGGTTTTCGAACAATTTGAAGTTCTTTGAACAAGTATCTGGAGAAGAAAAATGAGTGAAGTATAGCAATGGAGAATTTATAGTATTGACAAATATACATCTTTTCCTTGGTACGAAAGCATAGATTGAGCTAGTGATCTTTACCCAATTCCCCAAACATCATCCACTTGAGCTAGTCTCTGCTGGCGTTCATGTTAGGCATTTGCATGTTTGTTGGGCTGGGTTAGTGTGCTACAAGGAGCTTTCATGTAGATTGAAGCTTGTTGTGTACTTGCCTTTATCTTCGAGGTATTATGACAAATGCATGAAGCTCCAGCCTCACTTGTGCTTCTGCATTTAGTGAAGGCCCAGGGTCATTTTGTTTTGGTGATCAACTATGAATCATGTACTTTGACACACACGCAACAGGACTCGGACATGGTTTGGATGGGTTTCTAGTATCTTGTTTTACTTACTTTTTGGTTGTTTTCCCTTTTTGGTTCTATCTAATTAACATACTGATGGAGTATAATCTTTGTCATTGTTTTTGCACAATTTTGATTTTCTTTTTTAACAAGTATTTCTTGAGGAGAAGAAGGAGCAAAGTATGGCATTGGAGAGTATTTGGGAAAGGGCATGTTTTGAGAATACTGTGGGGCAGGAGCAAACCTAGTTTGAAACTCTTTGAAGTAAATCACATATGCAGAAAGCGTAGAATGACTGACTTCATAAATGTTGGTGACAATCATTGGCTAAGTGCTTGTGAAGAAAACAGTGTTTCTTGTATATTTTCTAAATATTTTTAATATGATTTGATATTTTGAAGTTCTTTTTTCCCGCCTCTGCTCTGCATATTATTGAAATAGCAACTTTTCTTAGGCTCTATGGTATAACACCTTGAAATTAAAATTTATACCTATACTACATCAAACTTCTCATGGAGATGTTTGGTCTCCTATGGAGGATGGAAGTCTAAAAATTTTGGAGGAATGGATATTGGTTTCATACCTTATCTTTCTCTTTTACATTGAAGTTCATGATAAGGGGGTTCTCATGACTTTATATTTAATTCCTTTTCGTAATTTAGTGTCATAAGGGATTTTGTATGTCTTGTTTTGACAGAAGATAGTAGGTTTTCCCGTCTTCTTTTTTTTCCCTGCAATTACTGTATGCTCAATTCGTGAAATTTTGATTCCTTCTGTTTGTGTTTAGCATTTGCATTTTTATTGGTATACTTGATCAAGCTAAGAGGAATGCTCTTGTAGATTTTCAGCTTGTTATGTACTTTTTTTTTTTTTTTTCAATACCATGTCTGTTACCTGTGGAGGGAGAGTTGGGAAGGAGCAAGGAGTGGGGATCGAACCTAAAGCATCAAGCTAACCTTAAAAATTGATGCTTGTTGTATGTGAATTATCAACTCATTGACTATGTTTTGGCTTTATGCACCAGAGATTATGGCACATGCATGGAGGCAGCGTACTGCTTCCTCCCTCGTGCTTCTGCATTTAATATTTTGTTTTGCTGAACATGTGATTCCTATTTGTTAATACTTTCAAAATTGTTTTTAACTATAAATCATGTGATAAGACCAGACTTTTCGTTTTGTTTTCTTTTTCTTTTTTGTCTAACGAAGCCAACTCAGATTATTATAGTATTGGCAGGACTACCAGGGAGCCTTGATGAGTTTCAGTTTCAACGTTTTGTTCTTTTTCTGATGTAATTGTTGTGCATGAGAAGGTGCATACCTAGTTGTTAAAATTTTGGTCTTCGGTTATTTTGTTTTATGAAATGAGGACATGTTTAGGAGCATGTTGTACAAAAATGAATAATGAGTTAGGCATGAGAACAAATAATTCACCTTTAAATTTTTGCCATACCTTATAAGGCAAGATTTTGAGTAATTTGTAGGAAATTTAAAGTTGAAATCTATGTTTAGAAGGAAAAAAAAAGGAAAATATAAGTATCTAGGTATGGTTTAGTGGTGAAAAGTGTGGGTAATAAAGCAAGTATCTTTAGGTTTAAACTTTTGTACTGCTGATGTAGTTAAAGAAAAAAGAAAAAAAATTATAAATATTGTTTCATTATAATTATATACATTCTAAAATAATGATATAATTATTTAAAATCATCTATATCCAGCTCTTAAGTCGTACCAAACTCCTTTAGGCAGTTGTTCAACCCTTGTTATATTCATTTTTTATTTTTGGTTGGAAATATATATTGCAGAGCTTTGCAGCAAAGAGAAGATAGAGAAGTAACAATGTACCAAAAGAGCTAATATTGAATAAATGTCGAAGGAAATAAAAGAGAGAATTTAATTATAAGTGAAAAAAGTATCATATCTTTAAAAAATAAATAAATAGAAAATCAAGGGGAGGGAATGATAACATCAATTTCATAACACATCCAAGTAAGAAAATGAATTTTAAAAGAAAAGAAGATCAACAATAATTTGCTAAATTTAAGTGCTATTATAATTTAAGAATTTATATTTGTGAAATAAAATTTCACGAACGAATGCTTGTATTTTGTGGTGTTAATTTATTGAGATTATTAACGAGTTGATAGTACATAATAAGTGTCATGTATATATAAAATAAATGTCCCATAAAAAATCTCAAAGGGTTTGGCATTGCATTTAAAAGAGGTATGTTTTCTAATTTTATTGTTCAAAATTAAACCTTGAATGTTGAAATTAGTACTTAAGAAGATTTATTCTCTTAAATATATTACATCAGATGTGAAAGGTACATCTTTAAAAATGTCAACTGAGGAGGAATTGTTTTGATTAGCTTATAATTGGGTTTGAAAATATTCTTATTGTACAATTCTAACAAAAAAAGAACTTGCTTTAAACATAATGTAAGAGTTTACCTAGTGATTTAATGATGTTAGTACTTAAAATTTGCTTAGAATTGTTTGAAATTTTATGAATTTATTAAAAATAAAAAACAAGGATACCTAAGGAAACAAATGAAACTTATAATAAACTTAAGTGATTATAATAAAATTTTGACTTTATTTTTTCAAAACAAAGAAAGACTAGAGCTTGAGCATAAGAAGTGAGAAAAAGTGCATGGATCGAGATCCAATTTGCTCACTTCAAGTTTAAAAATTATTATTAGTAAAATGTGAATTACCAACTCATTAATGGTGCGAACAAAATGAAAATAAAAGGATTCATTTACGTAAATTTATCTTTACACATATAAATTCCTAAAGCATAATAACACTCAAAAATTAACATGTTAAATTTTATTATTCATTTTCATCTTGGATGTTTTTAAGGAATTGATGTTTTATCATTTCCTCCATTTGATTTTCTATTTTTATTTCATTGATATTGTATTATAAATTTTTCTCTTTCTCCTTTTTCAGAAAAAAAAACAATGAACTATGTATAAAGTAACAATCATGTATTTCAAAATCAAATTGAACTAGCCGATTTGACTAGTGAATTGGTTAGTTGGTTGATGCATATACACTAAAAAATTGATTGGTGAGAGAATCAATAAAAAAATTAGTAAAATTGGTAAAAACCAATTAGTTCATAGTTT
Organism: Erythrophleum ivorense; assembly: GCA_026724425.1. Classification (NCBI taxonomy): domain Eukaryota; kingdom Viridiplantae; phylum Streptophyta; class Magnoliopsida; order Fabales; family Fabaceae; genus Erythrophleum; species Erythrophleum ivorense. The sequence continues at coordinate 873,962 of JAIUCV010000034.1, read as the reverse complement.
TGACCAACGTTCTCACTTTTTTTCTTTTTACCTTTTTATTGGAACAAAAATGATGTCATTTTGTCCCGCATGAAAAGAAAAAAATAAAGCAAAAATAAAAAAGAGCTACATGAAGCATTTGAAGACTTGAACACCTAGAAGCACTTAAAGTCTCCCAAGTTCAAAGCCTTCTTAAAGCCTTAAGCTTTGTTGTCAAATCCCCATTAGAGATCCTCTACCATCAAAGAGATCTAGTTGTCATCAATGACCTCACTTGTAGGAAGAAGAAGCCAAAACTTGGAATGATCAACACTTAAAAAGAACGAAAGCTTAGAGGAATGATCAATGATCTCCTACATGCTATACTAATCAATGAAACTAAAAGATCCTCTGCCACCGATGAGCTCCCTTACACGAAGAAGGAGAAAAGAAGCTTGGGGAAACAACCACGAGGACGAAGCCAAAAGCTTGAACAAAAAATCCTTTACCATCGAGATCGTTCGGTAGATTTGAGGAATTGAGGTAAATGATAATGCAAAGCTCTAAATTCTGATTCTTAATTGTGGTTTTGATTCTAAATGTTGTTGGGTATTATTAGATATTGGTAGAAGCCTAATGTTATTCATGATCTAAAAATGCACAAAATGTATTTGAAGAAATGCCTCAAAGATTAACATTTGATTGTGGATGCTATTACTTGTTATATATTGTTGTTATCAGAATTTTAATTTGAAGAAGTGGACATTGCGGATGAACCAATTATCAAATCATTTGATGATTTAGAAGTTAGACTTGATAATGATAGTGGTCCTAATGTGGATGCTAATATATTGGCACCTAATGGATTTGATATCAATGAATGTTATGCCTAAGAATGATTGCTGATCAGTTGATTATTTTATCTTGTAGTTGTGGATGTTGTAATGGATATTAACTTGTTTAGATTTGAATGTTTGATTTGTTTAGATTTCAGTGTTATATCATTTGAATATTATATCATATTATTTATTATATAAGGTTTTATATATATACATATATATATTTAATTACTATCAGTTAGACTACGATTCGATCTTGGTCGGATCACTGAATTGTGAACCAGTGTCTTGACCGATTCAATGACTAGTCTAATTTTTAAAAACTTGATAAAGACAAAGCAACTACTTATTAAGAGGGATATGTAGAAGACCTTAAATAATTCTCATTATTTCAAAATGTTAATAAATATGAGACATGATCAATAATTATAATTAGTGAAAAAGAATATATGTGGATTGCTAACGCCCTTCTAATTCTTTGATGCTTAAGTCATTGTAATGAGTGATTTGTTTTGTTGATGAAAGAATAGGGTTCAAAAGAAAGAGATAAAAGCAAAGAAAAAAAAAGGCAAAAAAAAAGAAGTGAAGAAGACATACGAGAGAAAGAGTAAGAAAGATGGATAGAAATGAGAGTCAAGTATCCTTTAACAACGAAAAATTTAATACTACTTTCATTCATGTATTTTAACAAACAAATAATTTATGTTAAATAACGTAATAAAATACAAGTGACAATAGTACTAAGTGTTTATGCTAGGAGTACCAATAAAGCAACTATAATATTTAGATAAAGGATATATCATTCCTCAATAGAAGATAAACTTATTAAGATTTACAAATATAAACTATAATATGACAATACCTCTAATAATGGAAGATCTTTGATTGCTAAGTAATTTCACTTCTATGGACTACTCCAAGAGTCGAAATTCAAACATTTCCTAAGACTTAAGCACCCAACAAGACTTGAAAGAGAAATTAGACCAAATCAGCTATTTGAGATACGAACAACTTGATAAGACTAATGTAGTTTCTCAAATTCAAGAATTTGGGCTATGAAAAATTTTGATTAGAGGAATGAAGCTGTAATAAGCCAATACATCCATCTCAAGTTTTAGGACACCTCTAAAGTCGAGAAGTTTTATTAGATTTTAAGGGCTACGGAAGTTCATGCTGCTTAGATTAGGGAGGTTCTGCGATACGTTATAATCATAAGCTATCACTAGCAATGATTGAGAAATTTTAATTAAGCATTGAAATTCATTGATTGAATAAAGTAATGGGAATGAAAGTTATCACAATAATTGTCCACTAATAAAACTTCCTAAAAAGGTTATTAGCAATTAATTTTTCGCTTGTATCATTCACCTTTTCTTAGTTTTCATTTATAAAAGAAAAATAAACGATTAGCTGAGAGAACATTATGGTAACATTAGGATACATTTTATGTCTTCTAGTAAATGGGTGATGTTGTGTAAAAATTCTCTAAAATTTTTTATTATAAAACTTTTATAAAGTTTGAAGAGAAAATGACATAAAAAATAAAAATATATATATAACTCTCTTTTTTATTACTTGTTCCTTCTTTTCTCTCTCTTTAGGTATGAACATTACAGTAAATCTTCAATAAAAAATTTTAGAGAATCTAAACTCAAATGATACCACCATCAAGCATGATGAATACAACAAGTTTATTCTATTCAATTTGATGGCAAGCAAGTGAAGAGATATTGACGAAATAGGTATTAGCAATCTAAATAGTCTCATATTTGATATGACTATAACCCAAAATTGATTCTCTTATAGATTTCCAAATGCCTTTTTTCATGGACACAATATACAAATCTATATAAAAACAACACAATAAAAAAAACACCCAAAAAAACTATTAAACATTATAAAAGCCCAATCCAAAAAATTCCACATCAAACCGACGTTACTTGATGCACTAGCTTTGTCGAGGCTGCTGTAATGTCAAAATCTTGGAAGAGAAAAATCGATTAGCTAAGGTGCTAAAAATCCCCTTGAAGTAGCTAAACAAAGGGCGATAACCTCTAGTTGGGAGTAGGGGTGAACAAAACCGAACAAAACCGAACCAAACCATTCAAACCGAACCAAACCGAACCAAACCAATAAAAACCGATTAACAAATGGTTTGGTTTGGTTTTTCTAAATCTAAAACCGATTAATTCGGTTCGGTTGTCGGTTTATGGCATGTTTGGTTCGGTTAAACCGAACCAAACCGACAAGTTGCATATATTATTTTATTATAAAATATTACTCTTATTTTATTTTATTTTATTTACTTTTCAAAACTTTTTGTCAATTTATGGGTGTTTTCTAGACTAAAAATAAAAATAAAAATAATAAATTATAAATACATTATTATTGGTTAAAGTTTAATAAGATGCATAATATTAGAAATTAAATTTTATATATTGCAAAGAATAAAATCCTAAAAAAATATTTTTGGCCAAAAAAACATGAACCAAACCGGACCAAACCGAACCAAACCGAACAAAAACAGAACCAAACCGATTAAAATTCAAAACCGAAAAGGTCCAAAAAATTATTGAACCGACAAGGTTGGTTCGGTTTGGTTTTAGTCTAAAACCGAACCAAACCGAACCTATGAACACCCCTAGTTGGGAGTAAGCAACATGTAATGGGAAGCATAAAAAACCACAAAAGATGTCAGAAAGTTAGAAAGAGTTGATAAGACATCCTGTTGCAAAATCAAATGAATCGAGCGCCGAGCTACTTTTGAAAAAACTTTTCCCTACAAATGTGCTCCTTCTCCTTCCAACACCATCATCAAATAAGCGTTAATTGAAACCAATTATACATCAAAACTTTATTCTTTTGAAACATCCAAATCAAAATGTGACAATAACGTCAATTTTGACAATAATTGTCACACTTAAAATGTAATTACAAGACAAAAAAAGAAGAAAATTTTAATTTTTAAAAACAAAAACTAAGAGAAATAGAACTACCATCAAAATTTTAATTATAAAAAAACTTTTAAAAAATATTTTTGAAAAAAAAAGATAAAAAATGATAGTTTGTGTATTAGAGATGAGTTTAGAAATATATTGTATATGAAAAAGATGTTAAGTATTCTATAATACCTATTTTAAAGAATGATTATCTTAAATTAATTATGTAAAATAAATATAGTCTTAATTTTATTTTTATTACTTTAGTCAAAACACATGTAAACAGGGAAAAATGATAAAAAGAAGGAAAACTAAAACAATATAAAATATTTACAAAAGCTAAAAAATAAAAAATAATAGTAAAAAGAAAATATTTACAAATGTAAAATAAAATAGTTATAAAAATAGGGAAAATAACATATTTACAAAAAATGAAGAAAATAAAATATATACAAAAATAGAGAAAATAAAATATTTATAAAAAACAAACTTGACCTAAGAATGTAATTTAGAATCTATGTATTTGATGAAGGGATTAAAACTCATGTAATTTAAATTGGGATAAAAATGTATGTCACTTGGTTAATAACTTGTAATTAATTTTTTAATGACAAGAGTAGAAGACAAAATTAATTTAATTTCATAAATAAAATAAATTTGTATATTAGTTGCTATGTTTTAATTTATAAAAATTAAATGGATTTCACTTTCTTGTTCTTTTCAATTTTCCTCTTTTTTTTTTTTTAAATTTTGAAAACTTATATTTATATATTTTTTAAGATGAATAAGTAAATAAAACAGAAGGAGTCACAAAATGGAACAATAACATTGCCACTTAAAATTAGGTAACCAAGACTCATAAAAGAAACATGATACCTAATCATCCAAGTCCATCTAAAAGGACTACCGAAATAGATACGAAGCAATCAAGACAAACTAGAACAATATGGTTCAAGTAAGGGGGTGCCATACCTGGATATGTGTAATATTGCCAAAATGTCTAAACCATATATTCAACTTTGCCTATAACGAGCCTTGATGCAAATTATTTTTCATAGCCGGTCCCAAGCCCGGAAAAAAGAGGAGGGTTGTGTTAGGCAATCGACAGCTAACGTAAAACTTTGTCGAATCTTTATGACATGGACAATCGATATATTAAACATAATGCTAGGGTGTTGCTCGGAAGTAACGCGCTGTATAGTTCGAGTACAGTAACAAATGAGCAAGAGCCACTACATCGTTGCCTGAGTGTAGTGAAAAATAAGCAAGGGCTTCCACATTTTTGTGAACGAACGTAGGTAAAGAAGTTAGTTCACGAGAGTAGGATTCGTTTTGGGACTTGGAATATAGGTACACTTACGGGTAAGTCAATGGAAATAGTAGATACTATGATTAGAAGGAAGATTAATTTTATGAGTTTACAAGAAACTAAATGGGTAGGAGAAAAAGAGAAAGAATTAGACAATTCGGATTTTAAACTTTGGTACATTGGGAAGGCTAAATCTAGAAATAGGTAGGTATAATTGTAGATAAGTTTTGCAAAAATGTTATAGTGGATGTAAAAAAGTTAGGAGATAGAATCATTGCATTAAAGTTAGTAGTGAAAAAGGAAATCTTTAATGTTATTAGCGCCTATACACCACAAGTAGGATTAGAAGAATATCACAAAGTAAAGTTTTGGGAGGATTTAGAATGTTTAGTTCAGAAAATACCATTAGGAGAAAAGATTTTTCTAAGAGGGGATTTAAATGGTCATATGGGAAGTGTATCTTCAGGTTACGAGGGTGTTCATAGAGAACATGGCATAGGGGAACCAAATGCAGAGGGGAAAACTATTCTAGACTTTTTATTGACGTTCGATCTCATATTAGCTAACACTTATTTTAAAAAGTGTAAGGAATATCTTATCACGTACAGAAGTGGAAGGGTGTGTTCTCAAATTGATTTCTTTCTTATAAGGAAATCAGATAGAAAACTTTGCATGGATTGCAAAGTTATACCTGGAGAGAGTTTAACTACTCAATATAGAGTTTTGGTTATGGATGTATGAATTAGGAGGAGAGTAAAAAGCAAAGACGAAAATAAGGTGTTGAGGACTAAGTGGTGGCAACTAAAGGGTGATGAAGAAAAGAATGTGCAGAGACAGATTGTGGATGAAGAACCTTAGAAAATACAAGGAAGTGTTAATGATATGTGGAATGGAATAGCTAAAGAGATTAAGAAAGTGGTAAAGAAAATATTAGGTGAATCAAAAGGTTTTGGACCTAGAGATAAAGAATCCTGGCAGTAGGATGCAAGTGTGTAAGATAAGGTTAAAGTGAAGAATGAATGTTATAAAGTGTGGTCATTATGTAAGAGTAATAAAAATTAGGAGAAATATAAAATAGCTAAGAAAGATACTAAGAAGGCAGTGAGCGAAGCAAGAACGAGGGCATTCGATGGGTTATACCAATCTTTAGGTACTAAAGTAAGAGAAAGAAATATTTACAAGTTAGCTAAAAGTAGGGAAAGAAAGACAAGAGACGTAAACCAAGTAAAATGCATTAAGGATGAAGAAGGGAAAGTCTTGGTCACGAAACGAGATATCAGAGAATGGTGGAAGAGTTATTTTCATAGGCTTTTTAATGAAGGTCACGAGATTTTATTGCAATCGGATAGATTAGACACTAGATAAGAGGATCAAAATTATACCTTTTATCGTAGGATTTATGAGACAAAGATAAAAGAAACATTAAAGTGAATGGAAAGTGGCATAGCAGTTGGACCGGATAATTTACCTATTGAAGTATGGAAGGATTTAGGAGTGAAAGGTATAAGTTGGCTTACAAAGTTATTTAATAAAATTATGAGATATAAGAAAATGCCAGATGAGTAAAGAAGAAGTTCTTTAATTCTTATTTATAAGAGTAAGGGGGATATTTAAAATTATGCAAATTATAAAGGAATTAAGCTTATGAGCCACACTATGAAATTATGGAAAAGAGTAATTGAGCGACAATTAAGGACCAAAGTTACAGAGAATCAATTTGGTTTTATGCCAGGAAGGTTAACTATGGAAACAATATATTTGTTACGAAGATTAATAGAGCGATATCGAGAGAATTAAAGAAATTTACACATGGTGTTTACCGATTTGAAAAAAGTATATGATAGAGTACCAAGAAATGTTCTATAGAAGGCTTTGCAGAAAAAAGGAGTTCGTATAGCTTATATTCGAGCAATACAAGATATGTATGATGAGGCTACAACTAGGGTAGTAACAAAAAGTAGATATATAAAAGATTTTTTGATAACTATTGGTCTATATCAAGGGTCAACTTTGAGCCCTTATCTTTTTACTCTAATATTGGATATGCTTACTAAACATATCCAAGAGCCGGTGCCACGGTGTATGCTTTTTGCAGATGATATTGTCTTAGTGGGAGAATCAAGAATGGAAATGAATGAGAAGTTGGAGAGGTGGGGATTAGCTTTGGAAACTCATGGATTTCGTTTAAGTAGAAGTAAAACGGAGTATATAGAGTGTAAATTTAGTAAGAGACACATCACTTCTAGCGCAGAAGTGAAAATTGGAGAACATATTATACCACAAGTTACACGATTTAAATATCTTGGATCTGTCATACAACATAACGGGGAAATAGAAGAAGACGTAATACATAGGATTTAAGCAGGGTAGATGAAGTGGAGGAGTGCTTCGGGTGTTATTTGTAATAGAAGAGTTCCACTCAAACTTAAGGGTAAATTCTACCGTACAGTTATAAGACCTACAATGTTATATGGGATTGAGTGTTGGACAATAAAAAGTCAACAAGAGAATAAGTTCAATGTTGCAGGGATGAGAATGTTGCGTTGGATGAGTGGACACATTAAACGAGATCGGATTAGAAATAAATACATTAAAAAGAAGGTGAAAGTCGCACCTATTGTGGAAAAGATTGTAGAATCAAGACTTAGATAGTTCGGTCATGTCGGGAGGAGACCTATAGAAGCCCTAGTTAGGAGAGTAGATGAGATCGAGAATAGTCCAATAATTAGAGGTACAAGAAAACCAAGAAAAACTATAGGAGAAATTATTAAGAGAGATTTAGATTTAAATGGTTTGTCTAAAAATATGATTTACGATAGGTGTTCATGGCGTCGATTGATCCATGTAGCTGACCTCACTTAGTGGGAAAAGGCTTTGTTGTTGTTGTTGTCTAAACCATATATTCACCCATTTGAATTTGACTTTCATTATTGGAAGGTGAAAATCATTAGGAAGCACAATCCGATGTCTCATCCAAGCAACTTTAACATTTGCAATAACTTATTTACCGTTCAAAACGTGGCTAAATAAATTAGTGATTAATACCAATCAAGCATAATAGCCAGCATGTATTATCAACCTCCATGGATGCATAATGACGTTAGTAATTCTAAATAGCATTCAGCAAACCTAAAACTCTTCAAACCAATGAGTTTCTTGAAGACTCATTTCATCACTTAAAAAACACTCCATAATCAATGCTTTATATCGCAATAGCAGGGACCATGATTCAAAACTCAAATATCTAATAGTAAGACAAGGTAAATCTCCCAAAGCAAGCATCCTTGACTTCAAACCAGAGAGGAAAACGGAAGCAAAGAACATACCCTATGATAGCAAAAATCAACCCCTAGAATTTAATCTAAAACGCTAGTAACTATGCCCATCAAATAGCTTTAATCATAGTCCCAAATTCCTAGTTACAAAGCATGACCATACTAAATCAGTATTTAAGCATTGACCACATTCAAATCTTACTCTAGTTTTCTTTCTGTATTATGGCAACTCAATTTGAACTATTAATTTGTAAGATACGCGTGTGAAGGTTATCAATCAACTTTCTATTTCACGTAATTCAAGAATAAATCTTCTAGTTAAATATGTCATATGAAAATAAATTTTATTGGTATTTTTATTCTAGTTGTTGTTGGGGGTGCTAATGAATTGAAAAATAGTAGTATGTACAAATAATGGAAGCAGAAGATGCCTACTTCCTTTAAGTTTCAAATATTTTGGCATATGCTTACATGCATGAAGACCCCAGCCACCCCTGTACTTCTACATTTAGTAAAGGCCCAAGGTCACTATGATTTGCCGATCATATGCTTCCTATTAGTTTATCCTTTCAAATTAGTTGTTTCTTGCAAATTATGCAGTAACACCATAGAGCTTTCTTTTCACAAAAAGAAAAGGAAAAACCAACACAAGTTTTTATAATATAGCTTGGAAACATATTGGAGAGCCTTGAAAGTTTCAAGTTCTACAGTCTTTATCTTTGCTGATATAGTTGTTGACAATGAGAAGGTAGATACTCAGTTGTTAAAATTTTGATCTTCGGTATCTTTCATTTATGAAATAAGGATTGTACATGAATCGATAATATTGTACTCTATGTTAGGCCTTTGCATTATTAGCTATAAAGTATCTCTCTCTCTCTCTCTCTCTCTCTTTAAATATAGATATAACTACTATGTGTCAAGGTCTTGAAATTTGGTTGCTTTTTGTTTATTATAGGCATTTGCATGTTTGTTGGTCTAGGTTAAAATTATGGGGAGTCATCATGTGGATTTAACTTGTGTTACATAGCAGGTGTACGACCTATGGAAGGATGGTAGGGAAAGGGGGGTAAGGATCAAACCTAAGACATCAAGCTCATTGTAATTTTAAAGACTAACGTTGGTGTTGCGTAAACTAAGAGCCTATTTGACTGGGTATTGGACACATAGCAGAAGGCACCTTCCTCTTTGTGCTTTTGCATATAAATAGGCTCAGGCTGATTTTGTTTTGCTTATCATGGCCTTTAACAATTGATTTTCTCTGTAAATCATGTTTAGTTGTTTAGTTTGAAAAGATAGAAAAAATGTTAATGTGAAATTTAGATTTTATTAATAAACTTGGGTTTAGTGGTACTAATACGGATTTAAATCTTCTGCTTCTTACAAGTAAATGAATGATATATATTTGAAAAGAGATAGGGAGGGAGAAAAAAGGAGTAAATGAAAAGAGGCCTTATACGTGTTTATACTTTTATGTCACATTCTATCTTAAATGTATGGTATATTATTGTATATGATCCATGCCCATACTAGAACCGTCTATAAATTTGAAACTTCTAGGTTCCAATCTTAGTTGAAATTTACCGGCTTCAAAATTTAATATTTATCCACCTTAAAATGTGAAATTTAAATTGTTTACCAAGGAGCTTTGGTTAAGTGGTATTGATGTTGTCTGTATGGCTGATAGATCAAAGATTTGAAGGTTAAATCAACCAAAAAAAAATTAGAATTTATTTTATAGATAAATTATAAATTATAGAATATAGATATAGATACATAAATGTTAATGTTAAAGTTTTTTTAAAAAATAAAAATAAAAATTTAACCATTTCTAAACTTTTAATTTATCTACTTGAAAATTTGGAAAAATAGATTTTTTTTTTTAACTTTTTGACTTAATGATTCTGAAACGATTTGCAAAATTATAAAAAAAATCTAAGTTTAAATTTCAATTAGAGACAACTTAAAAAAATTAAAGTTATTTTACATCTTTTACATTATTGATAGATATAGATAAATTGTAGATTATAGAATACACACACACACACACACATATATATATATGGATAGAATTTTAAAAAATTAAAATTTAAAATTTGCCCACATAAAAATATTCAAAATTATTTTTTCCAGAAATTTAAAATTTTAAAATACATAATCTTCTCTAAATGTAATTTTACAAAATCCTTGTTGGTATGGTAATTGTTTTTATAACTGAAGGATTTAAATTCGAATTTCAATCAGGGTTAAAATTAATGAATAATATATTTATGAAAAATTTACATTTTAATTCCATATATAAGTGGTTAAGCAAAAAACTTTATATTCACATATATTGTTAAATTAATTTTATATTCACATTTTGATGAAATAGATATGACAATTGATTTTTTTCAAAAGAAAGATACATATATATGTATGTATATATGTATGTATGTATGTATGTATGTATGTATATTGGCCATGAAAAAACAAACAGAATCATTTGTGTGTAAAAAGAAACAAAATTTAGCAATTAAAAAAAAAAAGATTGAAGCATTCGAGCTATAAAGGGTGTAGGTAGTGTGTTACGCATTAGAAAATCAAATATTGTAATTTTATAATTTTATTTAGGTGTAAGGTATTTATTTAATTTTAATTTTTATAAAATTATTTTTTAATTTAATATTTTTATATATGAAATATTGTTTAATTTGATTCTTGATAAATAATTATTTTTTAATTTAATTATTAAATTATTAATATCTTTATATTAATTCATTTCTAATAAAACTAATAGGTAATCAACTATTAATTTACATATTATATAATTGTAATTAAACAATATTCTAAAAAAATTCATATAATCACATCCATTAATTTTAGTTATAATAGGTTAACAAAAAAATTATTAATAATTAATTTATTTGTAAAAAATAAATTAAAAAAAATTTTATAAAGAATTAAATAAAAAATATTTCATTTTTAAAGGATCAAATTATAAAAAAAAATTTATGTAAAATTATATTTAAAAATATCTTGTAAAAAATAAAAATAGAATTTTATAAAAAAAAATCAATTAAAAAAAAGTGGTCATTGGGCGGGAAAACAGAAGCTATAAACGTCGTCGTTACGACTAGGGTTTTGTTCTTGGATCATTCTCCCATCCAGAGTAGAAACGAACGTGCGCTTCAAATATCATAGCAGAATTTGAGGTATTCTTCTCCGCCTGGGATAATTGGAGCTGACGACTCAAATTGGGTGAGTTTCTCGTCACCAGTCATTCGTTCATTCATGCTTACTTCTCTCATTGCAAGATTATCTTTATCACTGCCCTGCAGGAGGAGGACCCTGCTTGGTTCCCTCCATCTCAATGCTTCCCACATTTTCAATTCATCAATTTTGAACTTGTCCGAATCAAATCAACCAAAACAAAAACTAGAAGGAAATGAATCTTTTACTGTTTCTTATCTCATAGACTCACTGGGCTTGTCCCCCAAAGTAGCTATTGAAGTATCCAAATGGGTTAAATTGAAAGACCCGAGTAGACCCAACTCGGTACTTAATCTTTTCAGGAGCTACGGATTCTTAGATACGCAGATGTCTAAAATTGTGAAAAAGTATCCACCACTGCTTTTGGCAAACCCTGACAAGACCCTTTCACCCAAGCTAAGGTTTTTCCAGTCTATAGGGTTTTCATGCTCTGAACTCCCAGAACTCCTCATATCCAACACTAGACTCCTAACTTTGAGCTTAAAGAAAAGTATAATCCCCCATTATGAGGCCCTTAAGAGTGTACTTGATGACGATGTGAAAGTAAATATAGCTTTAAAACGCTCAGGATGGAATTTTGTCCGCCAGGATGTGACGAACATAGTTCCAAACATAAAGTTTTTAACAGAAAATGGAGTGCCCCAATCTTCTGTCACCCTACTGATCACTGATTATACAAGTCTAGCCTTTATGAAGCATGCAAAGTTTGTTGAACATGTCAATTTTGCAAAGGATACAGGAATAGAACCTTCTAGGCCTACATTCATCCAGGCAATTTATATGTCAGCAATGACAAAGAAATCGACCTGGGAGTCAAAGCTGGATATCTATGAGAGGTGCGGCTGGTCCAGGGATGTCACTCTTTCAGTATTCAGGAAGTATCCATTTTGCATGGGGCTGTCAGAGGACAAAATCACAAGCTCAATGAAGTTTCTTGTGGATGAAATGTGTATGACATTGGATGACATAGCCAAAAACCCATCATTTCTTGGCTATAGCTTGAAGCAAAGGATTATTCCTAGACTCTCAGTAGTTAAATTTTTGAAAATGAAGGGTTTGGTCAATAATGATAAGTCCTTATCTTCCATTATCAAATTAAGTGAGAAAATGTTTCTGGAGAAATTTGTTATTAGATATCAGGAAAGTGTTCCTCAGCTATTGAACATCTATAAAGGCCATTTAGGACCTTTACCTGAAGTTTAGTGATATGTAGTTTCTTGTAGGGCATGATTGTGAGTTTTAGACTATCAGCTTTACTATAATTAATCAGCTGTTCTGCTTCAAATCTTACTCTAAATGTTTTCCTTCTGCATTGTGGTAGCTCAATTTGAACAATTAATTTGTAAGATAGGCATGTGAAGGTTATCAATGCATTTTACTTTTAGCCTAATTCAAAAACAGGTCTGCTAGTTAAATATGTCATTTGGTAATAACTTTTACTGGTATTTCTGTTCTAGTTGCTATTGGGGTGCTACTGTAGTCCAAAAAATAATAGGTATGTGTCCGTGTGCCAGCATGCATGTGTTCATGTGTGTGTGTGTAAGAGAGAGAGAGAGAGAGAGAACCAGAAGATGCCTTCTCCAAAAAAAATTTTCACTGGAGGAGGATGCATGCATTTGGTAAATTTGCTATGCAATTAATCTTCTGACTTTGAGTTGATTCTTATCAATGGTTTTCGAACAATTTGAAATTCTTTGAACAAGTACCTGGAGAAGAAAAAGGAGTGAAGAATAGCAATGGAGAATTTATAGTATAGGTAAATATACATCTTTTCCTTTGTATAAGAGTACAGATTGAGTAGTGGTCTTTACCCAATTCCCCAAACTTCATCCACTTGACCTAGTCTCTGCTGGCGTTCATGTTAGGCATTTGCATGTTTGATGGGCTAGGTTAGTGTGCTATGAGGAGCTCTTATGTAGGTTTAAGCTTGTTGTGTACTTGTCTCTATGTTCTAGGTATTATGACAAATGCATGATGGCTCCAGCCTCACGTGTGCTTTTGCATTTAGTGAAGGCCTCAGGTCATTTTGTTTTGGGGATCAACTATGAGGCTCATACTTCGATACAAACACACAACAGGACATGGACATGGATTGTATGGGTTTCCAGTATTTCATTATACTTAACTTTTGGTTGTTTTCCCTTTTTCTTTCTATCTAATTAATGTGCTGATTTTGATTTAATCTTTGTCATGGTTTTTGCACAATTTTAATTTTCTTTCCTGACAAGTGTTTCTGGAGAAGAAAAAGGAGCAAAGTATGGTATTTGGGAAAGGGCATGTTTTGAGAATAATACTGTGGGTAAACTTAAAACTCTTTCAAGTAAATCACATATACAGAGAGCTTAGAATGACTGACTGATATTGTTGACTATCATTGGCTGAGTTCTTCTGAAGAAAATGGTGTTTCTTCTTCTATATTTTCTTAATATTTTTAATATGAATTGATATCGTGAATTTTTTCCCTGTGTCTGCTCTGCATTTTATTGAAACGGCAACTTGTCTGTGACGCAATGGTGTAACACCTTGAAATTAAATTTATACTTATACTACGTTAAACTTCACATGGAGATGTTTGGTCTCCTATGGAGGATAAAAGTCCAAAAATTTGGAGGAATGTTTCATACCTTATATTTCTACTTCACATTGAAGTTCATCACAAAGGGGTTCTCATGACTTTGTATTTAATTCCTTTCATAATCCAGTGTCATAAGGGATTTTGTATGTCTTGTTTTGACAGAAGATGGTAAGTTTTCCCATCCTTAACCCCCCCTAAAATTACTGTATGCATAGTTCTTCAAATTTTGATCCCTTCTGTTCATGTTAGGCATTTGCATTTTTGTTGGGCTTATTAGGCCAAGAGGAATGCTCGTGTAGATTTTATGATTGTTGTGTACTATATATATATATATTCATTGCATGTCTGTGACCTGTGGAGGGAGAGTTGGGAAAGTGCAAGGAGTGGGGATCGAACCTAAAGCATCAAGCTAACCTTGATTTTAAAGATTGATGTTACTTATATGTGAATTATCAACTCATTGACTATGTTTTGGCTTTATGCTTCAAAGATTATGGCACATACATGCAGGTAGCATGCTCCTTCCTCCCTTGTGCTTCTGCATTTAATATTTTGTCTCGCTGAACATGTGGTTCCTATTTGTTAATACTTTCAAAATTGTTTTTCACTATAAATCATGGGATATGATTAGACCTTTTGTTTTGTTTTTCTTTTTTCTCTTTTTCTAGTGAAAGCAACTCAGATTATTATAGTATTGGCAGGACGATGAGAGAGACTTGAAAGTTTAAGTTTCAACGTTTTGTTCTTTTGCTGGTGTAGTTGTTGTGCATGAGAAGGTGGATACGTAGCTGTTAAAATTTTTATCTTTGATTATCTTGTTTTATGAAGTGAGGACATGTTTAGGAGCTGTTGTACAAAAATGAATAATATGGGTCAGACATGAAAACAAGTAATTCACCTTCAAATCTTTTGCTGTATCTCATAAGGCGAGATTTTGGGTAATCTGTAATAAATTTAAAGTTTAAATCTATGTTTAGAAGAAAAAAAATTGGAAGTTTCTAGGTATGGTTTAGTGGTTTTATTAAAATTATTTACAGTTTAAAGTTGTGATATAACTATTTGCATGGGGTAATTTTTTTTTCTGTAGTAAGAAAAATTAAGGTAAAGGAACGCTTTGCAAGTTGAGATAAAAGACTATTTAAAGTGAAATAATACACCAACCCACCCACCCATGCAAATAGTAATATCACACCTACCCACCCACACACACACCCACACACATACACATATATTTGATTGGACTATAATTATATCTATATTCAGGTTAGGTAATGTTGTTGTTGCGGTATAAACTATTTGGGATTATTTGTGCATATGATATACTAATATACTAATGGACTAAGTGCGATTGACAATACAATGAGATTTTATTTGATATGCAAAATAAGTTTTTGATGAAATGAGAATTGAAAATGGATTGGGAATAAAAAAAGTTCTATTGTTCATAATCATGTTTGGTATTAATATAAAAAGAAATAGGAATATTTTTACCTTTTTTAATATTTAGTTGGATAAAAATGTAATAGAAATGGAATGAAAGAGTTGTTAAAAGATCAAAATATCTCTAATCATTTTTAATTACTAATAATTATAAAATATAATAAAAGAATCATTTTAAATTATGAATAAAAATAAAATGCAATAAAATAATAATTTTTGATTATCAATAATAATAAAAATAATAAAATGATTATTTTTAATGACTAAAAATAATAAAATAACAAATTTTAAATTTTAAAAATTGTTTTTGATTACCCCTAATAGGGATATATACATATATATATATATATATATATATATTCATTCTTAAATTTTAAAATAAAAAAGTATTTTAATTACCAATAATAGGAAAACACCTAAAAAATATGCTTTTAAATTTTTAAATAAAAATATATAAAAACTTAATTGCACGTTTTAAAATAATGACGGAAAGAAAAGTGATACCATTAGCTAATATCATGTTAATCACACTATACACTTATTTAAAAAAATTATATATATATATATATATAAACCAAATTGCTCATTTTAAAACATTAATCAATATCATGTTAACAAACCAATTGATTATTGAGATTATTTGAGCTTACAACTTATAAATAAATACAAAAGCTAAAATTAATCTAAGAAAGGAGGAAAAAAGACCAATCTAGTATATTAAAGTGATATAATGAAGATCCATTATAATGAACTATTAAAATTTAAGATATACAATCTTATTGGTATTTTTACTTCATTGCTAGCATATATAATCTTATTGCTATTTTTATTTCATTCCTTTCTACCCACAATAGAAGATATCTCATCATTAAAGCATTTTGAAGCAAAGTGAGTTGGCTTTAAAGAATTGTTCTTCAACCTTGTGCTTCCAACAATGCAATTTGATGCAAAATTCCACATTCTTCATGACAGACACAAAAACACCATTAGGAAGTATTCAACATTGCCTATGTAGCGAACTTTTGCTATGGTAGTTTTCAACAGTTCCACTCCTTCCTTGTTCCTTTAAGTGTTAAAAAGAGATGCAATTATCAGTAATTGACCAACAACTAATTAGGTATCCAAGTTATATACATGAAAGGCACAAAGAGATTGTTGTTGACCTAAGGTTGATTGACCCAAAGACTTTGAAGATAACAAAACGTTAATCAGTATTATGTGAAAGTCTAAGAATCTGACTCAACCCAATAAGTCATGTTACAATTAATTCATTATTTTACACTTTTTAAAAGCTGTGATTATGTGCTAAACGATAACTATTTTATGTGAAAAAGACAAATAAGTAATGACTCATTACATAAAATTAGTATGGATAGAAAAGTGTTAGCAGCGTTTGTCGCTGCTTAATTACTAAAAAATGAATTTATGCTTTAACCTCATTTCAAGCTCTGTGATTAGCATTTAATGCAAGTTGACCAAACTAGTTACATAGACAAACAAATCCTACAAAGATTGAAAGTTTTGAATGTTGGAGATCATTCAAGCTTAGCAAAATAAGCTTTTCTTGATCTGATATTTGGTATGCAATTAGACCTTGTTGAGAGCTTTTTGGAAAGCTAAAGAATATAATTTTTAGAGGTCTACAAAATATTTGATGAATTTCCAAAGTTGGCAAATTTTTTGGTTTTGATCTGCTACACTATTCATTTAGTCCGAAAATGAAATCTGTCAT
Source organism: Erythrophleum ivorense (assembly GCA_026724425.1). Lineage (NCBI taxonomy): Eukaryota > Viridiplantae > Streptophyta > Magnoliopsida > Fabales > Fabaceae > Erythrophleum > Erythrophleum ivorense. The sequence continues at coordinate 856,643 of JAIUCV010000034.1, read as the reverse complement.
ACAGTACCAGTAAAGTTAAATGATGGAGATTAGAGTTGTTTCTAACGAATAGTCAATGCAAAAAGTGTATAAATACTTGAGGTTGTGAATGATGTAATGTGTGAGATTATGTAGAAAAATCAAGAGAAAAGAGCTAGATGTTTGAAACGTGATTATTTTCTTAGAATAGATATATCTTATTGTTAGAAGCATTCTTGTGAGAGTTTGATATTCATTGTAAAAAAAAAAAAAGGAGTGTTGATTGAAAATTAAAAAATAGTTGTTGGTGGGTTGTTGAAAACCTTCTTGTGAAATCACTAAGTGATGAACTTTGTAAGTGGTGTTGTCCACATCTTTGTAAGCTTTTGTTGATTAATGAAAAATCCCTTAAGTGCTATAAGGGGACTGGACGTAAGTCAAAATAGATTGAACCAGGATAAATCTCTGTATGCATCTCTTATCTGTGTTGATCTCTGATCTTCCACTTTTGAAAGACCTTACTTAGATTTTGTTTGCATTATTAACTATATTCTTATAAGCTTTTTTTCAACCTTCTTTTATCCCAGCATCAGCATAACAATTTTTACTTGTTACATATTAGTCCATACAAAGGTCCTTTACCTTTCTACAAGTTAAAATAAAGGAGTAAAGGACCATTGGTTCTCCACTTTCTAAAAGGTATTAAAATTTTATATTCTACATATTATACCTATTCGCGCCCCTCTAGATGTGATTATTAATTGGTATCAAAGCAGGTCTCTTCTATAGTATGCCTAACAACCTTGAGAAAAGGTCCAATGTTTCTTTTGTATTCAAAAAATGGCCGTTAGCAACCTACTTGAAGGAGTTTACTTTGGTGAAGGATTCTCAACTCTCAGACCTCCTTACTTTACTGGAAAACACTTCTCACATTGGAAGAAAGACTAAAGATATTAATATGTTTAACTGATTACCTAGTATGAAAAATCATCATAGAAGGTCTGAAGAAACCTCAAAAGGTGAACTTAACAACTGGTGTTGTTATAAACAAACCTAGAGCTGAATGGACTGAGGATGACATCAAATTAATTTAATGCAACCATCGTGTCAGGAATATCATTATGTGCTCGATCAACAGATCTGAATACGATAAAATATCAACTTGTGAAACAGCCAAAGAAATGTGGGAGAAACTCATCGAGACATATGAAGGAACCCCAAGGTCTAAGAAAGCAATCTAAACGTGTTCATTTATGAGTTCGAACTCTTCCATGTGAAAAAAGGTGAAAGCATTAAAGAAATATACAATCGCTTTGCTAAATTGGTTGGTGATCTAAAAGCACTAGATAAAAAATATATAGATTATGAGCTCAACTAGAAGATCCTTAAAACTTTGCCTCAGAAATGGCAGTTTAAGATAGATTTGGTTGAAAGCAATAATTTCCAAGCTCTTTTATCTTATGAGCTACGAGGAATTCTTATAGTTTATAAGAATAATCACTTAAAAAGACACGAATTGAAGCATAAAAGGAAAATGCTAGCATTGCAATCAGCAGTGCTAGAAAAGGTATATGAAGAAGAAAAAGAGGAGCTGAATGAACAAGGCATATCTTTCTTCTCCAAGAAAATATATAAGTATGCCAAAAAGAAGAAATAACTTTGGAAATCCAAAGGAAATCCATTTAAAACAAACTCAAAGAAGGAAGAGCCTTCAAAAAAATGTCATCACTTGTTATGAATGTGGGAAGAATGGACACATGAGATTTGATTGCCTATATCTCAAACAAAGAACAACAAAAGTATTTGGGGAGAAAAAAGCAATGGCAGCTTAGAGTAATGATGATAAGAAAGAAGAAGAGAAGAGCTTGAGCAAGAAATGACAAATATGTGTTTTATGGCTCGAGAAGACAATGAGATAACTTTTGAAAATTATCTATCATATACTGAACTAGATGAAATGTTTAATGAATTACTAGTTGACTTCAAAAGTTTGTTTGCTAAGTATGAGGAGTTACTAAAAACAAATTCCATCATAAAGGAAAAAACTTAAAAATTAAAATCGAATTTAGAATCTATTTATCTAAAAAAGGAATTTCTAATACAGAAAATTGTTGAAGTCACTCAAGATTTAGCTAACTTAGTAAAAGGAGAAGAAATTCTAAATATACTATTTGAAAAACAAAAATACATGTTTGATAAAACTAAAATTAGTTACAATGAAAACTCAAAATGTAAAGTTGTATAAAAATTTCTTTGTTAAAGCTTCTTCTTCTATCACATGTTTTTGATACAACAAGTATGGTTCTGCATGCTTTAAATGCAAACATGATAATAGAAAACTCATGTGGGTTCTAAAAGGAACCATTGTTCTAGGTGTTAATCTAAAAGGACCCAAAAAGGTTTGGGTACCTAAGAAGAGTTGAATAATTTATAGGTATACTTAAAAGGGAGAATCATTAAACAAAAATGGTTCCTAGATAGTAGATGCTCTAGACACATGACAAGAGATCCATCCCAATTTCTATCTTTCATAAAGGTAGATGGAGGATTTGTCACTTTTGGTGATGGAGGAAAAGGTAGAATTATAGATACAGGTAAAGTTGAACTTACAAATAATTGTTATTTGAATAATGTCTATTTAGTTGATGGTTTAAAATATAATTTTCTTAGCATTAGTTAATTATGTGATAGAGGACATAGGGTAGTTTTTTATCTTATGCATTGCATGATCTTCATTGATGAGAAAGTCTTATTTGTTGGTCAAAGATTTGAAAATATATACATTCTTTGTTCCAATCATCTTAAATCAAAAAATGTTATGTGTTGTTCTTTCATATGTAATTATTCTTGGTTGTGACATAAAAAGCTTGGTCATGCGAGCATGTACACTATATCTAAATTGTCTAAACTGGATCTTATAAAAGGATTACCTAAACTGGACTTTCAAAAGGATCATTTATGTTATGCATGCCAAATGGAGAAATAAGCTAAATCATCCTTTAAACATAAGGAGTTTGTCTCTTCATCTAAGCTGCTCTAATTATTACACATGGATCTCTTTGGCCCTACATAAACTTAAAGCTTTAGTGGTAAAAGCTGTGCATTTGTCATCATTGATAATTACTTTAAGTTCATTTGGGTTTTGTTTCTTTCACATAAAGATGAAACTTTTAAGAACTTTGTCATCTTTTGCAAAAAGGTTCAAAGGGAGTAAGGATATCTAATTTCTAATATTAAAAGTGATCATGGTGGTGAGTTTGAAAATAAATGTTTGAAAAATTTTGTGATGAATATGGGTTTAGCCATAATTTTTTTGCTCATAGAACTCCATAATATAATGGAGTAATTGAAAGGAAAAATCATAGTCTTTTAGATATGGCTAGAACCATACTCATTGAAAATAACCTTCCTAAATACTTTTGGGCTGAAGCTACAAATACCACGTGCTATGTGTTAAATTAATGCCTTATAAGACTTATTCTTAAAAAGACTCTATATAAATTATGGAAAAGAAAAAAACCTAATGTTAGTCATTTTCATATGTTGGATGTAAATGTTTTATTCATAATAATAGAAAAAATAATTTTAAAAATTTTGATGCTAGAAGCGATGGAGGAATTTTCTTAGGTTATTCCATTTCTAGTAAAGCATATAGGGTTTACAACAAAAGAACCATGGTTATTGAAAAATCCATGCATGTTGTATTTGATGAAATTAACCCCTATATGAGAAAAATAGTGAACACAGATGAAGATGAAGTTATTGCAAGCAGAAATTAGGTGATTGCAAATCCTAGTACAACAAGCAAAATAAATAATAAATGTAGAAATATCCACTCAAGTCCTCTCAAACTCACTGATAGAAGTTGGAGTGACATTAATCCTCCATCTTGTCAAGAAATCTAGAAGTGGAATGAAGAGACAAATGTAGAAGGATTACCTTATCAAAGAAAAGACATTGATGAATCTTCAAGTAAATATGCTCAAGGCCAACCAGAATCCATATTAAAAGAACTAAGACTCCCTCATGAATGGAGACACTCTTCTTCATATCTTTCACAATTCATTATTGGAAATCTAAATGAAGGAAGGTGCACCAGATCCTCTTTCAAAAACAATTTGGCTCTACTATCTAAGATTGAGCCAAAAAATGTGAATGAAGCCTTAGGAGATGAAAGCTAGATTATTGCCATGGAAGAAGAATTGCATCAATTTAAAAAGAAGCACTGTATGGAACTTGGTGAAGGCGCTAAAATGAGCATCAATGATCGAAAAAAAGTGGGCATTTTGTGATAAGTTAGATGAGAAAGGTAATATCATCAAAAATAAAGTAAGGTTAGTGGTCCAAGATTTCTTTTAACAAGAAGAATTGACTTTGATGAAACTTGTACTCCTGTAACTAAAATAGAATCCATTAGAATGTTTCTTGCTTATACATCTTATATGAATTTTAAGTTATATCAAATGGATATCAAAAGTGCTTTTCTAAATGGTTATATCACAAAAGAAGTTTATATCAAAGAACCCCCTTGGTTTTGAAGTGAAAAGTTACCTAACCACGTGTATAAGTTGTTAAAAGCTCTCTATGATTTGAAACAAGTTCTAAGAGCTTGGTATGAATGGTTGAGTGATTTTCTTCTTGAAAATGGTTTTCTTAAAAGGGAAACTTAACACAACTCTCTTCATTAAGAAAAGTAGCAATTAATCTTTACTTGTTCAAATTTTTGTTGATGATATAGTATTCGGTAGCACTAATGAATCTTTGTGTAAAGATTTTGCTGAACTAATGAAAGGTAAATTTGAAATGAGTATAATGGAAGAATTGGATTTCTTTCTTGGATTACAAATAAAGCAAACATAGGAAGGAAGTTTTACCAGTTAATTTAAATATACAAAAGAACTAATATGCAAGTATGGTTTTCAAAACTCTAAATTGATAGGAACTCCAATATGTCCCTCATTCACCTTGGATAAAGATGAGAATGGTAAGGATTTTGATCAAAAGAAATATTGAGGTATGATTGGTTCCTTATTGTACCTAACAGCTAGTAGACTAGACATTATGTTTAATGTTTGCAAATATGCACATTTTCAAACTAATTCTAAAGAATCACATTTTATTACTGTTAAAAGAATATTTAGATATTTAGTGGGGACATAAAACTATGGATTGTAATATCTTAGAACTAATAATTTCAATCTAATTAGATACGCAGATGCAGGCTTTACTAAAGATAAACTAGACGAAAAAAAAACATAAATGGATGTTGTCAATTTCTTGGCAATTCACTAATCTCTTGGTACAGCAAGAAGTAAAGTTTTGTGGCTTTCCCTACCAATGAAGCTAAATACATGGCTGTTGGTAGTTGTTGTATTCAATTATTATGGATGAAATATCAAATGAAGGATTTTTCAATTAACTACAATTGTATTCCAATATTCTGTGACAACATCAGTGCCATTTGCCTTACCAAGAATCCTGTTCATTACTTTTGAACCAAGCACATAAAAGTGAAACATCACTTTATTCGAGATCATGTACAACAAGAAAATATGGAGGTAGTGTATACTTAAATCGAGAATCAACTTGCAGATATATTCACAAAACCCTTACTTGAAAATAGGTTCATATATTTAAAACATAAACTTGGAATGATTGATCATCAATAATGTTTTGTTTATGTTTATCTAAAGTGGAGTATCACTAATCCTCTACTTCTTTAGTGTGCTTTGTTTGTTTATTTGACATGGAGTACTTGTGTTACTCCAAATATTTGGTATTTTCCTAAATAATATATTATCTATTACATGTTCTGATTAAATTTGGGTTGTGGTCTTAAAAACATTACAAATTGTACTTTAATTGACCTTTCTGAGATGCATCCTTGAGTGAACACATGTTTGAAAACTGCATATTGCAACCTTAAATCTTTTTTTGGCATTTCTACCACGTGTTCTAAGGCAATAGTCAAAAGTATTAAGTATTCTCAAAACGGAGCAGCCAATGATGGTCTCAGGCCTATAAAATTAATGGTTACAAGCAATTTTTTCAAAAAGGACCACATTCTGGCAAAGTTAAAGTGTCGCATCATAATGGCTTTTACAATTACTCTTATCTTAACCCTAATCGGGTGGATGGAGGGCTATGTCAATCGATTCATATTTCATCTTCGTCATTCTCAAAGGCAGAAGAAGTTCATCTTAGTTGAAAGAGTAATTCAATTGAAGAAGAAGCCTTGAAGAAGGAACAAGCCCTAGAAAAATTACGAGAAAAAGAAAATTTGAAAGAAATGAAGAAAGTATCTATTCTAAGCAAACAATCCAAGAAATGCAGAGTTGTTGACAATGACCCAGATTGGGAAGACCCAGAAACAATAAAAAGGAATTTTCATCAAAGAACCTCAGGCTAAAAAGACGAAAATACTAAAAGGCAAAGAGAAGAAGAAACTATATGAAGAAGCAACTTCACCAGAAGAAAAACCATCATTGGATCTATATTATATACTTCCCAAGTTTTGTTTAAAAGAGCATCTTGACAGATATATCGCTGACTTTCAACATTGTCTAGTTACTCTTGGAAGGTGCGTCAATTTCACTCAATTATTCCAACTTAACTATTTCTTAGAACTTAAGTTTAAATCAATAGGTTGGACTCCTTTAGTGACTGTAGATGAGTTGGTGTATGAAGATCTAGTTAGGAAAAACCCCAACTTCACTAGTTAATGGCAAATTGATTTCTGTGGGTATTACACTGCTAGAGAAAATATTTGGGATTTCATTTTCCAAATATCCTTACTTTTTCTTCGTTGGATACTCTTGGCCTACTAAAATGGAATCTTCGTATGCTAATGCTTATGACTTGGTTGTTGAGCGAAAAGACCTTATCACTAGTCAAAAAACAAATGCCCAAGCACTTGCATTTCAGTAATAGGTTGTAGTGCACATAATTAGAACCACTATGTTTCCTAGAATTCAGTCACTGGAAGTAGTTTCTCGATGGGATATTTTCTAGGTATGTAATTTAATTGCAATGCAAAATATAAATATTTATTATTGGACGATTAAGTTCATGGAAAAGGCAGCAAGGAATCCAAGCTCAACACTTATCCTTCCTTATGGAATGCTTCTGACAAGAATTTTTTGAGGACAAAATGTAAATTTTGAAGGCTATAAAGGTTAAGCAATCAAACAAACTTATGACGATACATCTCTTCGCCAAATGAAGTACACACTTGTTGGAAAAGAGTGGCTTTAAAACTGTGACTTGGATGAATTTCAAAAGGATTCAAAGGCATTTTGGATAAAGCATAATCGAGCCTTTAATCCATCAGAAGTTCCTCCAAGTATAGATCACCCTTCCTCCACCTTTAGGTCCAAAAAAAAAAAAAAAAAGTTACAAAGCAATAGTCATCCTCCTTCGAAGAAGTTCTAACTCCTACATATGAAGAAGTTGTTAAACTCTCCAACGCACAACTAACCCTATGCTTATCATCTCTTCACCATCACCTTCCCTTTTGCATACAAATCCTCCACCTTCTTCTACGACCACTTCCCTATAACTTGATCCTCCACTCACACTCACACAAACGGATCCTCCACCTTCCCCCCATCATATTGATCCTCTACCTTCACCCACCCAGCCTAATCTTACACCTTCCCCTTATCACATTGATCCTCCACCTCCTCCTCATCCCCTTGATACTCCACCCTCATCCACTACTCTTAAGTCTTCCATTCCTTTGTAGCCCATTGATCTTCAACCTACATCTTCTGAACCTATTCCTTATCCACCTACTTCTTTACTTTATAAACACAGAAAACTTCTTCTCACTTTACCATTTTCATGTCATGATGATGACCTACCACATCCATCCATAATCTTTCCCTTGTCCTTTAAGAAAGAGCTTCCTGATTTCCTGCCACCCTCTCTTTCTCTTTATCCTCCATTCTCTCCACCGTCTCCTACTTTCCCTTATCCTGGCACTCCACCATTACTTCCTAATTCCTTTTTCCACCTCCTACTGCTCCTCCTCATTCTGCTCTACTTCGTGAATACCACCACATTCTTCTCCACCACCTTCACCCCCTCCTACTACCTTTTCTTCCCAACTAACCTTAAATGTAATTGTTCAGCACCTTCGGTAACTAAATGAAAATGTCTCTGCTTTGTGCTTTAATGTTGATTTCTTAACAACAAATATCGGTGCAATTTGTCATCTTTTAGGCTCTAATGATACCATTCAATAGCAACTTGACTTTGTGTCCATTAAGCTTCATGACGCTAAGGTAGCATATCAACATGACCATACCAAACTACTGCAGCGACTTCAGGACCTTGACTATGCTGTTCTGCATCTTACTTAGACAATGGGTGATGCCTTTCGTAATCTTAATTCTTGTCTTCACCGTCACTAAAGAATCCTTTCTGCTTTTGACTGTTGCCAGTGATGGCCTCCCATTCCATTTCTCTGCATTTTTGTGCATTTTCTTCTGTGCCTTCTACTCTTGTTTGTTGCCTTGCTGTCTTTGTTTCCCTTTTGTTGATGATAAAAAAAGGAAGAAAAATTGGTATATATATGTAATAAACTATTGGCTGATAATGAATGATTAATGTTTTTTAATGTATATTTTGATTTTCAAAATTATTTTATCCTTGTGGATCGTTGTGATTATTGGTGTTCTGATATGATGAAATTATATTGTTAATATTATGATTGCTGAACTTATTAGTTGGCAAAATTTGAAATTTTACTACTTGCTGACATATAAGCATCAAAATTATCTTGGTGAAATCTAATGCTTATTGTTAAGGGAAGCATATTAGTTTCAAAAGGAGCAAATTTTTTTTTCCAGTTAGATTTCTAAGCTTTTACATAAAATTTTAAATATGTTTGATAATGGTTTTGTCATCATCAAAAATGGGAGATTGTTAGCCTAAGGTCAATTGGCCTAAAGACTTTAATGATAACAAAACCTTAATCAGTATTATGTAAAAGCCCAAGAATTTGACTCGGCCCAATAAGCAATGTTATAATTGATCCATTGTTTCACACTTTTAAAAAGTTATAATTATATGCTAAATGACAAACTATTTTATATGAAAAAGACAAATGAGTTATGGCTCGTTACATAAAATTAGTATGGACAGAAAAGTGTTAGTAGCATTTGTCACTGCTTAATTACTCAAAAGTGAATTTATGTTTTAACCTCATTTCAAGCTCTGTGATTAGCATTTAATGCAAGTTGACCAAACAAGCTACATGGACAAACAAACCCTATGAAGATTGAAAGTTTTGAATATTGGAAATAATTCAAACTTGTACCAGTAAAGTTAAATGATAGAGATCAGAGTTGTTTCTAATGAATAGTCAATGCAAAAAGTCTATAAATACTTAAAGTTGTGAACGATGTAATGTGTGAGATTATGTAGAAAAATCAAGAGAAAAGAGCTAGATATTTGAAACGTGATTATTTTCTTAGAATTGATATATCTGATTGTTAAAAGTATTCTTGTGAGAGTTTGATATTTATTGTAAAAGAAAAGGAGTATTGATTGAAAATTGAAAAATAGTTGTTGGTGAGCTATTGAAAACATTCTTGTGAAATCACCGAGTGGTGAAGTTTGTAAGTGGAGTTATCCACGTCTTTATAAGTTTTTGTTGATTAGTAAAAAAATTCTTCTTAAGTGTTATAAGAGGACTGGACGTAAGTCAAAGAGACTAAACCAAGATAAATCTCTGTGTACATCTCTCATCTATACTAATATCTAGTCTTTCATTTTTGAAAGATCTTACTTAGATTTTGTTTGTATCATTAACTGCATTCTCATAACCTATTTTACAACCTTTTTTTATTTCAATATCAGCATAACAATTTTTACTCATTACATATTAGTTCGTACAAAAGTCCTTCACTTTTTTGCAAGCTAAACTAGAGGACCATTGGTCCTCCACTTTCTAAAAGGTATTAAAATTGCATATTTTGCACATCACACCTATTCACCTCCTTCTATGTATAAACTTGGATGTTAATAGCAAAACCATCTTCATCACCAACATACATAGCAAAACTCTGTAATATTGCAGGGTAGCAATCAACAAAATAGAGCAACATTGACAAATAAACACAAGTATTAGGACAAGTTGATTTTTTTAATTTATAAGCCATAATCTAATTATACGATGTATTGCATTACTAATTTTTGACAACATACTTTATTTGACCTTATTGCTAAGTTGCTTAAGAGGATCAGGCTTCACTTTATCTTTTACTCTTGAAAATATATCATCTAGCGACTTACATATCATCTTATTTTGATTGACCTGAAATGATTTTTTCAATAAAACCAATACATACACAACCTTTTAAAATAGTCCACATTTGTCCTTCTGTTTAGTGTTATCTAACTTCATTCATAGAAATAAGTCTCTTGTTTGACTATCCCTTCAAACCTGGAATTAGATAGTTGAGATTAAGACATTACTTCTTAAAAGATGTCAAGACTGGTAGAGAATTAGTTTATCATTACAGAATTATGTGGTAACCTCTTATATATGCACAGTGTTCCAGCTTGCTCAAACAAAAGGGTGCATATAGCTTACTCAATTTTCTTTGGACAGTTGAAATGAATTCTCTATAGTAGGGAAATATTGCCATATAGGCATTGAAATGGGCAATAGCTTAAACAGACATAATCACATATGAAAAATTTTTATGCAAAAAACAATTTTTAAGAATAATTAACAATCTTCCATGCTTAACCCTCCAATCTCATTACAAGATACCAAGAGAATACTGTAAACAACCACTTTGAAAGGCCAAAATTGGAGACATGTCATACTAAAAGTTATTACATCTATAATAGTCAACTTTCATTCAACCCATTGGCATCACCCACTAACTTGATTGACTTCTAGGTCAGTATTTTAAGAGATGCGAAAGAAATAAACAATAATTGGCTAGAACCTATCTAGAATAAATAATAAATGGCCAAAACCTAATAGAAAAAGTGAAGAGAGTTGACAAACTATAACCAATCGTAGTAACCCTTTGAAATTGTAGAAATAAAATTTTTCCTTCAATTGAACCCAAACGCAAATTCTCTGAATTTTCCTATCAATCAAACAAACAATGAAATTATAGAATTTACCTCTTTATTAATTCTTCAAGAAATTTTCATTGAATTATGAGAGATTCGCAAAAGAGAAAGCAACACACTGTCAAATTTTCCTTCAAACGAACCCAAACACAAATTCAAGCATTTGAAGAATATATCAACAAATAAGCATATGATAACAAATTAAAAAAAATGGAAAAAGGCTTCTCATTTTTTGGGACCTTAACTATCTTAAACCCCAATGGTGAAATTAGTGAGAAAGAGGAAATGAAAGTGGTGAGTAAACAATGCTATCGAGAAAGTGGTGTCAATGGGACTTACTTTTAGTGTGTCGTTGCATTTTTATATTAGAGCTTTGCATGTGTTATACTTTGTCGCTCTTAAAATTTTTTGGTATCCACTTAGAGTCATAGCTATCAATAATTTCAACAACATTAAAGATATTAAGATAAGCACAGTCAGCATCAAAGTACTAACTACTGCAGAGTAACTTTTAAGATAGCATTTTGAAAACCAAAAGCTTTTCTTGACATCAACTAAAAAAGATTGTATCAACTATCAATGTGAAAACTATCCTTTGATTGTTGATCAGGGTTCAAAAATTGCGTTATGTGCAAATTGTCTAGTAAAAAGATCAAGTGCTATCTCTTATTTATAATACTGTGTTTCTACATTGAATTGCAGATGTAGGACATCAATCATACTTCTTAGTGTTGAAGTAGTTATTTTCTACTAAAAACAATGGTAATACTCAAATGCATACCAAAAAATGACAATTCTTCATGTATTTTACCTAAAATTCAAACATCGTCGCAAGCCAATCCAGAATGTCCTCATCGTTCTTTTTCTTATAGTCATTGAGCGAGGGAAGACCCTTGGTGTTATGAAGAACAAATATAATAATCTTTAGCCTGAAATAATTAGGAACAGCTAAAGTCATAATATATATATATATGTTTTTTTGAAAAAAAAAATGATGCAGGGGCTATACAATTAGATTTTGGCATAGATAGTTGTTGTAGACCCAAGCTTCTTTGTCATTAACTTGATCTTTGAAAGTTTTTGAACCTCATGTTGTTCTGTATTTGGGCACCAATATTATATCCTTCAGTTCATATGGAATTCCATAAAAAGGGCCTACAAGAAAACACAATATTATATCTAAAAAAAAACCTAAAGGGCAATACATATACAACAAAATAATTCATATGCCAACTTCCTGAGCTTATAAACATAATTTTCTGGCATAGGTCTGCTTAAACATAACATGGACTTTTTTAGCCTAACTAACTCATGCATTCTTTTCTACCCCATAGCCATAGTTAGTCATAGAGAGTATTTTGTCCCTTTCCAACTAATATTTTTTACACGAAAGGCATTGGCAAATTTGAAACATATGGTACTAAAAGCAAGAGGATAATTTTTCAATATAAGTAACTAAACTCCCACGTTTTGTTACAAATAGCAGTTGGTTAGGATGCCAAAAGTAATGCTTGAGTAATCATATGATATTGTTGACCTTTATGGAGTGACAAATAGAAAAGAAAGAAAGGAAGAAATTGCATCACTTTTAAATATTCACTTGCTAGAAAAGGATATCTACCAAGATAAACTCCTTTGCCAAGCAACTCATCAGCTTGTTTGTAAGCCAATCCTTCACTATAAGTGACCACAGATTCAAGAACGGCATTAAACTTGGTGTTATTTTCATATCACTTTATTAGGTAGAAAGCTGTAGGATTAAAATATTGAACGGTAAGAAAAATACACACATAAAAGAAACACGAAAGATGTTAGTGTTGTCAATACTACTTTTTTAGTCTCAGAAGCAAAATACGCGTAAGGTCCTGAGAAGTAATTTGTTTTGTTTTAACAAGTTCAGCTAGTTCAATGATGTGGTTTGAAACACAAAAAATACAAGTCATTAATGAAATAACACAATATGGATCAAATTCAAATTAGTGGTCTAGTAGGGATAAATCACTTAACACTTATATAGGTAATATCTTTATCAGATTTTGGTCTCCGAATCCAGTTAAATGTTTTGTTTGTCGGTCAATAGCCCCAGTTAGGATTGAGAATAAAAATGGAGGGGTAATGTAGCTTGCCATTTTCATAAGCCACAAGTTTCCGATTGGCCTATATAATTGGGATATTGGGTTTATTTACACCCTCATTATTGTCTACAATCTATGGTAAACAAGAATAGTTCATACTTCACACCAAGTCATCATCATCAAGTGACACAGAAGGATCAAATGCGCAAGTAAAGGAAATGACCTATTTATCATTGAAGAATGTCCTCATCATTCATCATCAAGTGACACAAAAAGATTGAATCCATTTTTCACAAAAGTGGTATATATTGACCATCTTAGTATAATTTTAAATAGTTTCCAACTGTTTGAAAAAATGCAACTAACATCAAAACTGAAACATATTTGCACATGAATATGTGACATGAAAATATAAAATCTTACAAAGGTTTGATTAGCAGTATGCCAAGTTTCAGGGAAAGGTGCGAATGTCAAATTACCAATCTATGGTCAATTCTTGTGTTTCAATCAAAATAGTTATGCTTCAAATTCATCCCATAAAATAAGCATTAGACAATATGAGAATGTTACTATTTGCTATCGAGCTTAAGTACTTTCCAGCATAAATCATAACAAAAAGTTATACACGTTCTTCACAAAAAGTTTTTTTTTTTGGGTACTAAAGGTAAAAAAATTTTTAGGTCATGTAGTGTTGAGATGTAAAAAATCTCTACCTTCTACTACTTGCCATGCTTTGGGTTTCACAGCCATTCAATCAACATGATTTTTGCAAGAAAAAGAAGTTTACACAGACCTAAAAATAAGAATATAAAAGGTAAAAGACAACCCAATGCACGAGGCTCCCACTAGGTGGGGTTGGAGGTAGATGTACGCAGTCTTATCTCTGTTTTTTACAAAGAGGCTGTTTCCAATTCAAACTCGTGACCTTCAAATCACTCAGTGGCAATTTTACCGTTGTGCCAAGGCTCGCCCTCATAAGAATATAAAAAATACTAATGTAAAAAATTGAAAGTCAAATTTTTGCTTTAGTATATCTCTAAGATAAAAAAAGTATGCCTACAACCTGAGATAGGAAGATTTTGAGTTTTTAATTTTTTTCTAAAACAGTGTTGAAACTAAGCTGTAGCAGAGTGAGAAAAAGATTATGAGAAATTTGTGATATCTCCTGATTTACCATTTTTGGAATAAGTGAGAAAAAGACTATGGAGAAATTTGTGATAAGACTTCAGAAAAGTGTTCCTTAGCTATTGAAGATTTATAAAGGTCCTATACCACCATTACCTGAAGTTCAGTGATATTTTCTTCAAGGATATAATTGTAAATTTTAGACTTCTAGCTTTATCATAATTGTTCAGTTGTTTTGCTTCAAATCGTACTATAGTTTTCTTTCTGCATTATGTAACTTAAATTGAACTATTAATTTGTAAGATATGTGTGTGAAGGTTATCAATCAACTTTGTATTTCACATAATTCAAGAACAAGTCTTGTAATTAAATATGTCATATGGTCATAATTTTTATTGTATTTTTGTTTTAGTTGTTATTGGGGTTGCTCATGTATTCTGAAAAAAAGTAGTATATACCAACAATTGAAGCAGAAGATGCCTACTGCCAAATTTTGTTTCAAAGGAGTAGAATGCATGCACTTAGTAAATTGGCTATGTAATTAACCCGCTGACTTTGAGTTTAATCTTTTCCAGTGTCCTCTAAACAATTTTAAATCCTTTGAAAATGTGTTTCTGGAGAATAAAAGGTGCCAAGTATAGGGAATGGAGAATTTTTGGTAAATCAATTACTGTATGATATTACAATGTTTGCAGCATATATAACTTCTTTTAGTTGGATCCTTTTTTAAATAACTTTCCACTTTGTTGGAGAAACTTAGTATTTCCAACTTCATAGTATTCATAGTTATACATCTTATTCTTATTTTGAGAAAAATCCTGTAGATAAACTTAGTTTAGGATTCTTTGGAGTAAATCATTTATGCAGAAAGAATAGAATATGACTAATAAAGATTGTTGAAAGTAGTTAGCTGAGTGCATGTGGGGGAATCATATTGTTTCCTCTTCTCTGTTGTCTTAATATTTTTAAATATAACTCTAGTATTTTAAATGTTTTATTTCTCTGTTTGCTCTGTATATTCATGAAACAGCAACTTGTCTATCCCCTTTGGTATAACACCTTAAATTATGGGATTTTTTGTTTCTTGTTTCGACCATGAATAGTGAAAAAGGATTGGAGGGGGCTGAACACTAACCATTATTAGCTAGAGAGTAGGTTATTTTTCCCGACAACTGTTGGAAATTATGGGAGGCACACAGCGGAAACGTTTAAAATTTTTTATCCCAATTCTCATCAAGGATCCATCAAAATCGTTTAAACTGACTAGGTTCAGAGAATTACCTTTTCTGTCGATTAAGTTTGTTGTTTACTTTTGTTTGGATCACAGGAGCTGATTGCAGATCAGCTCCCTCTACTGGTATTCATATGAATGGGGTTCAGCAACTCAAACGGTGTGCTAGCAGCTGTTCGTACAATTTCCGTACAGTCCGTACGACGTTCGTACAATTTCGTACGGTGTCCCTCTCTCAGGATTTTGGAGGAAGCTCCTGGTCTTCTTTTCTGATATAGAAACCCCTATTTATATATTAGAGTTTTAGATATATTTAATTAATCAAATTAATTAAATATATCTATTAGTTTAAATTCAAATATATCTTATAGTTTAAATTTAAACTAACAATATCTAGAGTTTAATTTAAATTATCTAATTAGTTTAAATTTAAATCTATCTGATTAGTTTAAATTTAAATTTATCTAATAGAATCAAATTTAAATTAATTCATATATATATATATACATATATATATATATAATATTAGATATAATATACATATATATATAATATATCTATTAGTTTAAATTCAAATCTATCTTATAGTTTAAATTTAAACTAACAATATCTAGAGCTTAATTTAAATTATCTGATTAGTTTAAATTTAAATCTATCTGATAGAATCAAATTTAAATTATCTGATTAGTTTAAATTTGAATCTATCTAATAGAATTAAATTTAAATTATCTGATTAGTTTAAATTTAAATCTATCTAATAGAATCAAATTTAAATTAATTCACATATATATACATATATATATATATATATATATAATATCAAATATAATATACATATATATATATAATATATTTCACATTTAATTATATATATATATATATAAATAATTCTTCTATCTTAGATATTCATTGAATCTAGACATATTTCTGATTCAATGAATGTGGACATTTTAGCCCGAGTTGGTCCGTTCTTGTGTGCGACCCTGCAGGGCCATATGATGTTGGCAGTGGGCCAAATGCATTGTTTAACCCACAAATCACAAGCGGCCTCTAGCAAGACATTGTGATTACCCAAATCATATGGAATCGGTGATCCGATGTAACCTATCTTATAACCTTATCATATCCCTTTTGTCACATGATATCTAGATCGAGTATGAGGCATGGAAATGTCATCCTCAACTTGCTCGATCATAACTTTCTCGATCTTCGAGCAGACTGATATAAGATGGAACCCTTTCCATCTGAGCATGGCCATGCATTTCTCAGTCACACTCATTGAGGGGCCCAGAGATATCTCTCTATTAATTAGAGGGACAAATTCCATCTTGACTACTCATCTTCCTCTGTATGGATTCCATTATACCTGATCATAGTTTTTATAATCACCTGGTCAAAGGTGACATTAGACTATGCCAAAGTACAGTGTCCTTCATGTAGGAATCTATGGTGATCTCAGGTCAAAGGGATCAATGACATAGTCATATATGAGATAAACTTGTGACATAATCCATGTAACTTATCTCATGATGGGTCTATCCAGCATCCTGTTCTCTAACACACGCTTATGATTTTGATTCATATCATCATACATGATTTAACACTTAATTAATCAAAATCATACTCATCTTAATTCATTGTTGTTCTTACAAGGATGATTGATTAGGGATATTTTGGATAATTAAAAAAAATGATTTATCCATGGATATTATTATATATAAACATGCAAATAATATAATAATGTAATAAAAGAAAACTCTTTTTTCGTAATAAAAACAATGTTCGCAATACAATGATTAGCCTAGGGCACAATCTCCAACAACAACTACTGTGTGTTCAGTTCTTGAAAATTTTTATGCCTTTTGTTGATGTTAGGCATCTGTTTAGATACTAGAAGAAGATCAAACTAGCAATCTTTATGCAGTTCCCCTCCTTCCAATCACTTGAGCTAGTTTCAGGTGGCGTTTATGTTACGCTTTCAGTGTACACTTGCCTTTATGTTTCTAATATTTTGGCACATGCTGGCATGCATGAAGATCCTATCCACCCCTGTGCTTCTACATTTAGTAAAGGCCCAAGGTCATTTTGATTTGCGGATCATATGCTTCCTAATAGTTTATCCTTTCAAATTAGTTGTTCTTGACAAATTATGTAGTAACACAGCAGAGCTTTTCTTAAAAAACAACGCAAGTTCTTATTATATAGCTTGAAAACATAACGGGGAGCCTTGAAAGTTTCAGTTTCTACAGTTTTTATCTCTGCTGGTATAGTTGTTGACCATGAGAAGGAAGGTACTCAGTTGTTAAAATTTTGATCTTTGGTCTCTTTCATTTCTGTAATGAGGATTGTACAAAAATCGATAATATTGTACCATGTGTTAGCCCTTTGCATTATTTGCTGTAAAGTAGATTTTTCCTTCTTTTGTTTATTCCTCTTTATATAGATACAACTATTGTGTGTCAACTTCTTGAAATTTGGTTGCCTTATGTTTATTATAGGCATTTGCATTTTTGTTGGGCTAGGTTAAAGTTACAAGACGTCGTCATGTCAATTTAACTTGTCATATGCTGGTTTTTTTTTTTTTCAAAAATTTTTCTTAATGGTAATACATAGCAGGGCTATGACCTATGAAGGGAAAGTAAGGAAAGGAAAAGGAGTGGGGATTAAACCTAAGACATCAAGCTCATCTCAATTTTAAAGACTAAAGTTGGTGTTATGTAAGCTAAGAGCCTATTTGATTGGAATTTGAATATTTTGAAGTGTAAAGCTTGCGAAGCACCTCTGAAGTGAGAAAGATAAAAAGAATAGAGAAAGTGAGTAAAAATAAAGAAAATTAGTTTCATATGCACTCTAACTTTTCAAATCATGCTTTCTCTTCTTTTAGAGGCACTTTACACACTTCACATTTTAGAAAATTCAAATTTATTTGACTAGGCATTGGTTTTATGTTTCGAGGATATTGACAATAGCAGTAGGCACCTTCCTCCCTTGTGCTTTTATATATAAATAGGCTTAGGCTCTTTTTTCTTTGCGGATCATGGCCTTTCATAGGATAACACTAGACATTTGTAGTTATTTAGTTGTTGATATTTTGATATTTAAATCCTCTCTTTTGTGAAGTGATGATATTTTGGTTCACACAAAAGGATTAATTTGTCTCAATTGAACTTCTCAAAGTTTAAAGATAGTAAAATTTCCTTTATACAGGGTTCGAATCTAATATTATTGGTCCTATCCAATCAAATTAAATTGGATTAGATAGTATACCAAAAAAAAAAGGCTAGGTTGGGTCATAAAACTGGGCCTAAGAACCATATTGGCCTAACTTGACTCAAAATTTAAATTAAAAAAAATATGTTTATAAAAATTTTAATTTTTTAAAAGTAACATATAATTTTATAAAGATTTATATAAATTTTTTAAGATCATTTTATAATTTTTATAATAAATTTAAAAAAAAGACGAGACTACCCGATACTAACTTAGCTTGGCCCAACTTGCTCAATACTAAAATGGATAGAGTTTGGGAGATGAATTTTAATTTTAAAACTCATTTAAAATTGGATCGAATATCAAATTAAGTCAAAACACAAATTAATTAGGCTCGTGTCATGAATACCCTTACCCTTATAGATATGTTCTTTTAGAACTAGGAACCTCTACTGTTGGCTTCCTTTGCGGTTAGAAAAAGTTGAAAGAAGAATGGATTAGTGAGTTTAATTTAAAATAAAAATATAAAAAAAATCAAAACACACCCATTTTTTTACTAACTTCAACAACAATATAGAAAACTCAAATAAAAAAACAGTAGGGGATCCGTTATTTTAACTTAGTGAGAAATATTGTAAGCATTTTATATCAAATAAAAAAAGTGAGAAAGTTAATGAATAATTGTTTAAAAGAATATTTAACATCTCAAGTTTAAAGCATTAAGATATTAGAAATAAGAAAATTAGAATATATCCAAAGATGTCACCTCTTGTTTTACGAAAAACAAAATTTTCTTTTAACTGAAAAATACTTATCAGAAGTTGAAACTTTCGTCACTCAAAAAAAGATGTTGAAGCGTTCAATTTAAAAATTTTAAACATGTTTTTAATGTTTGCTTTTAAAACCATTTTTTGGCCATGATCTTGATGCAAACTAGTGCGGGATCCGTGCATTTGGATTTATTTTTTAATATTATATGAATTTAATATATGAAAATATAAAAAATAAAAATATATCAGGTATTGTTCAGAATAAAATAAAAATTTTATATCCAAAAAAAGTAGATAACATGAATCTCACATTAAAAATAATGTGCATAAATTACAATAATATTAAAAATATATATAATAAAAAGCTAATTTTTGCACTCTTAAAGGATACTCATTCTTTTATTAATATAGCACTAGCTTTTAAATTAATGAATATTTAAGTAAAGTTTAGAAAGATAGAAAATATTTTAATGTGAAATTTAAATTTTATTAATAAACTTTGGTTTAGTTGTACCATGACGAATTTGAATCTTCTGCATTTCGTAAGTAAATGTACGACATATATCTAAAAAGAAATAGAAAGAAAAAGGAGAATTAATGGAAAGACAGGAATTGGATTTTTATATACATTTATATTCTTTTGTGTTATATTCTCTTATAAATGCAAGTTGAATTATTGCAAAGGATCCGGTTTGTACTAAAATTGTCTACAAATTTGAAACCTCTAGGTTTAGATTTTTGGATTTGAATTTTCAGTATTTAGTAAAATTGGAGAAAGGTAAAAAAAAAAAAAGAACAAAAAAAGAGTAAGTAAAAAAGAGAAGAATTGAATTCTATGTACGCTAACACTTATTTGTGTCAATTTCTTTTCTGTTGCGGACAATACTGTACTGCAAAGAATTCTAATTTTATATTTTAGTTGAAATTTATTAATTACAAAACTTAAAATTTATCGACTTAAAAATGTGAAGTTTATATATTTTTTACTGATAAACTTTGGCTCATTGGTATTGATACTGTTTGTATGGCTAAAATATTAAATGTTTTGAAGTTAAATCAATTAAAAATTTAAGAATTTATCTTATAGATAAATTATAAATTATAGAAAATAGATAGAAAATTATAGATATAAATACATAAATTTTAATTTTAAAGTTATTTAAAAAAGAAAATTTAAAATGTACCAATTTCAAACTTTTAATTTATCCATTTGAAATTTTGAAATTTTTTTGAACTTTTTGACTCAATGATTCTGAAAGATTTGCAAAAAAAAAAAATCTCAATTTAAATTTCAATTAGAGTCAACTTAAAAAAATTAGAAGTTATTTTGCATTATTGATAGATATAGATAAATTGTAGATTTTAGAAGATAGGTAAATATAGATATGGATGGATTGAATTTTAAAGTTATTTTAAAAAATTAAAATTAAAATTTACCCACATTAAAATATTTAAAAATAATTTTTTTACAGAAATTTAAAAGTTTAAAATACACAATCTTCTCTAAATGTAATTTTATAAAACATTTGTGTTGATATTGTAGTTGTTTTTTTAATAACTGAAGGATTTAAATTTGAAGTTCAATCAGGGTCAAAATTAATGAAAAGTATTATTATAAAATTTAAAAATTTTTACATTTAAATTCTAATCTATAATTATTATTGGTTTAAGAAAAAACTTTATAGTAACATATATTGTTAAATTAATTTCATATTCACAATTTGAAGAAAAGTATGACCATTGAAATTTAAAAAAAGAAAGAAAGAAAAAAAGAAAGAAAGAAAGAAGCACTCACGCAAACGGAGTCATTTGTGCGCAAAAAGCGACAAAATTTAACAATAAAAATAAAAAAGATTGAAGCATTGGGCGACAGAGGGGTAGGTAGTGTATGACTGTAATTTTATTATATTCTCTATTATATGGAATCTTTTTTATTTAATCTTTTATAAAAATATTTTTTACTTTGATATTTCTTAATTTAATTCCTTATAAATAAACATTTTTTAATTTAATATTTTATAAATACAAGTACTATCAATAATACCTTTTTATTAATATACTACTAACAAAATTAATAGGCAATCAACTATTAATTTACATATGGTATAATAGTAATTAAACAATATTCTAAAAAATGTCACATCGTTATCGTTACAATAGATTAACAAAAAGACATTACTGATCTCTTTTTGTTAATTTACTATAACTAAAAATTACAAAGATGTTTTGTGTGGCGGCGTGATCCTTTGGAAAGAAAAGCGCACCTAATTGGATTGGACCAAATTTGCAGACCAAGATTACATGGTGGTTTGGGCAGAAAAATGGTGGAAGCCAAGAATGAGCAAGCGTGCTTGTTAAAGCTTGCATGGAGTTTACGCACGAATCATGAGAGCCATACAATAAAGGTGAAGCCCTTATTCTCTTTTCGAAGGTAGGCCAATTTGCTTCCCCACTTTGGCGTGCTCTAGGGGATGTTTGGAAATATTTTGAAGAATTCAGTAGAAAGGAAATTGGTGATGGCTCCAATACTAGTTTCCTTTACGATAAATGGCTCGATAGTTCCACCTTACTGGCCAATGTACTGGAGGCCAAGAAATGTGCCTCTTGTTCTGACGATGGTTGCAGATATGATGAACCCCCATGGTGATTGGTGTTGGAGTAAACTACAAGAACTTGTGCCTAGAGAAACTCTACTTAAGACAAATGCTATACCCCTCCCTTAGAAGCTCTTGTACCCGATGAAGTTTGCTGAAATGGTGCGAATGACATGATGTATAGCGTCCGTAGTGGTTACTTATCCAACATGGAGAGAAGTCTCGGTAATAAGGCGTCCTTTTGGAACCTAATATGGAAATGGAAGGACCCAGAAAGGATTAAAGTTTTACTCTGGTGTACTGCACATAATCGGCTCCATACGAAAGTTCTGATGCAAAGGTGGGGTGCAACTACTAGCACTTTGGTTGTCACAGATGTGGGAGAACCGAAAGTGTCATGCATGTCCTAAGGAAATGCCTAGATGCTTCTGTGATTTGGAATGAGTTGGTCTCCTCGAACGGAAAAACCGCTTTCTTCACTCTCCCTCTTACGGCCTGGTTAGCATCAAACCTCCAAGATGACAGCGTCACTCACAAGGGCATGCCTTGGAGAGTGGTTTTTGGTGTTGGGTGCTGGATCCTTTGGAGAAGTAGAAACGCTGATCTATTTGGCAACAATGATAGAAGCTTCAACAGAGCTGAGAGCTTAATCCTCAAGCTTCCTGCTCAATTTGCGAAGATGTCAAAGAACACCCTTTGCCTGAAAGCTCTAAACAGTAACTCGCTAGAAGTGTGACGGTGACCTCCAACAGGGGATTGGATCAAGGTCAATGGTGATGGTGCTCGCAAAGGGAACCCATGTGGAGGGACCTTTCGCAACTCAGAGGGCAGATGGCTGGGTGGTTATTCAAGAAACATTGGCTGGCGTAATTCCTTTCAGCCGGAGTCGTGGATGGCTCTCACAGGTCTGGAGTTGGCTTGGCAACATAGGTATCGTAAGATTGGAGATAAATCACATTCCGCGAGAAGTAAACCTCCCAACAATTTATGGTCTCAGCTTTTTTTAGGAATTTATTTTTAGGATTATATTCCTCACGTTCCTATCCTAACTTTTAGGGCAGATTATTCTGGAATTTTTTTTTGACTCTTGTGGATTTTAGTTTCCGTTTTTTATTATAGCTTTTAGCTCCCTTATTCTACTAAAAATAAAATATTATTAATAACTATTTTATTTATAAAAAATTAAATTAAAAATATAATTTATGAGAGACTAAATTAAAAAATATTTTATTTCTAAAAAATTAAATTTAAAAATAATTTTATAAAATATTAAATTAAAAAAATCTTATTTATAAAGAATTAAAATAAAGTTTTAATTCAAATAGTAATAAAGAAAATTTATTTATTTTTTTAAAAAAGAAGAGGTCTTTGGGCCGAAAAACAGAAGCTGTAAACGTCGTCGGTCGTCTGGGGTTTTGTTCTTGGTTCATTTTTCCAGTCAGGGTAGAAGAACCTGCGCTCCAAATATCATAGCAGAATTAGAGGGATTCTACTGCGTCTGTGCCTCTGTGGTGATTGGAGCTGACAACTCAAATTGGGTGAGCTTCTCATCACCATTCATTCATTCATTAATGCTTACTTTTCTCATTGCAAGATTATCTTCACTCCCGTGCAGGAGGAGGACCCAACTTGGTTCTCTCC
This sequence comes from Erythrophleum ivorense, assembly GCA_026724425.1. NCBI lineage: Eukaryota > Viridiplantae > Streptophyta > Magnoliopsida > Fabales > Fabaceae > Erythrophleum > Erythrophleum ivorense. Next base: position 832,942 of record JAIUCV010000034.1, on the reverse strand, counting down.
ATCTCAATGCTTTCCACATTTTCAATTCGTTTTCTTCAGTTTCGAAATTGTCTGAATCAAATCAACCAAAACAAAAGCTAGAAGTAAATGAATCGTTTACTGTTTCTTATCTCATGAACTCATTGGGCTTGTCTGCCAAAGTTGCTATTGAAGTTTCCAAAAGGGTTAATTTGAAAGACCCTGATAATCCCGACTCTGTGCTTAATCTTTTGAGGAGCTATGGATTCTCAGATACCCAGATATCCAAAATTGTGAAAAAGTATCCACCAGTGCTTTTGGCAAAACCTGACACGACCCTTTTGCCCAAGCTAAGGTTTTTACAGTCTATAGGGTTTTCATGTTCTGAACTCCCAGAACTCCTCATATGCTCTAGACTCCTAACTTGGAGCTTAAAGAAAAGTATAATCCCCCGTTATGAGGCCCTTAAGAGTATACTTGATGATGATGAGAAAGTAAATATAGCTTTAAAACGCTCAAGTTGGTACCTTCAGGATGTAACGAATTTAGTTCCAAACATAAAGGTCTTGAGAGAACATGGAGTGCCTCAATCTTCTATCTCCCAACTGTTAAGTAATTTTGCAAGGGTAGCATTTATGAAGCATGCAAAGTTTGTTGAACATTTCAAGTTTGTTAAGGATATAGGAATCGAACCTTCTAAGGCTACGTTCATCCAGGCAATTTATGTGTCAGGAATGACAAAGAAATCGACCTGGGAGTCAAAGCTGGATATCTACGAGAGGTGCGGCTGGTCCAGGGATGTCACTCTTTCAGTATTTGTGAAGTATCCATCTTGCATGACGCTGTCAGAGCAGAAAATCACTAACTCAATGAAGTTTCTTGTGGATGAAATGGGTTTGTCATTGGAAGATATAGCTATGTGCCCATCATTTCTTGGCTATAGCTTGAAGCAAAGGATTATTCCTAGATGCTTAGTTTTTAAGATTTTGAAAACGAAGGGTTTGATAACAAATTCTACGTCCTTATGTTACATTGTCACATTAAGTGAAAAAAAGTTTCTCAAGAATTTTGTGATTAGATTTCAGGAAAATGTTCCACAGCTATTGGATATTTATAAACGTCGCACCTGAAGTTCAGTCCTAGGTAGTTCCGTGGAGGATATGACTGTGAGTTTTGACTTCCAACTTTATTATAATTATTCAATTGTTCTGCTTGAAATCTTACTCTAATTTATTTCTGTATTCTGGTAACTATCAACTTGTAGGATACCCCTGTGAAGGTTATCAATCAATTTTCTTTTGATCATAACTCTAGAACAAGTCTTCTATTAGATGCGTCAAATTGTAATAACTTTACTACTATTTCTGTTCAAGTTGTTATTGGGGGTGCTAATATGGTATTATATAAATGATTGAAGCAGAATATGCCTGCTGCCTAATTTTGTTCTGAAGGAAGAGGATACATGCACTGATTGAATTTACTATATGATTATCCTGCTGATTTTGAGTTTAATCTTTAAATTCTGTTAAACAAGTGTTTTTTGGAGACAAAAAAGGTGCAATTTATAGGAATGGAGGATTTTTGGTAAGTCAATTACTGTATCATATTACTGTTTTGCACCATAAATAACTTCTATTAGCTGGATTTCTTGATTATTATCCACTTTGCTGGTGAATCTTACTATTTCCAACTCTATGTTATTCACAGATATGCATCTTATTCTTATTTTGAGAAAAATACTGTAGACAAGCTTAGTTTAGAATTCCTTGAAGTTAATCACTTATGCAGATAGCATAGAATATGACTAATAAATATTGGTGACAATTGTTGGCTGAATGCTTGTGAGGAAATCATATTGTTGCCTTCTTTCTATTTTCTTAAAAGTATTAATGTTTGAATGTTTTCTTTCTGACTGCCCTGTATATTCCTGAAACAGCAACTTTTCTGGGACCCTTTTGTATAACATCTTAAATTATGGGATTTCCTGTTTGTTGTTTTAACCTAGAATAGTGAAAAATGATTTGAAGGTGCTGAACACGAACCATTATCAGTTATAAAGAAAGTTATTTTTCTCTATAACTACTGTGCATTCTGTTGTAAATTTTTATGCCTTTTGTTGATGCTAGGCATTTGTTTTGGTACAAGAGGAAATCAAATGAGTGATCTTTACCCAATTCCCCTCCCTTGAATCACTTGAGCTAGTTCTGACGGTGATCATATTAAGCATTTGCATGTTTGTTGGGTAGATTAGCAAGCTATAAGGAGTGCTCATATAAATATGCTCTTATTGTGTGCTAGCCTTTGTGTACCAAATATTATGGTGCATACATGAAGGCCTCAACTTCTACATTCAGAATAGGGGTTGCAAAAATTCTCTAAATTCGAGGATTCCAACAGGGATTGCTACATTGGGGGGTTTTTTTCCCTGCGGGGATGAAGGCAAGAGAGAAAATCTCCCCAAGGGCAGATCAAGGATGGGGCAGGGAGTAGGGTCCTTGTCCCCCTCAATTTTATATGAGCACTCTTAAAATTTTTATTTACATGTATTACCAACCTTTGTCTTTTCTAGTTATTTCACTCTTTATTTATATTTATATTTATTTAAAATTAAGAAAAAAATCTAATTGTAGAACTAACCTTCAATCCCTCACTCATTCTCCATGGTAGGGATCCATGGGGACTTGGGGAATGGAAATGGGGGAAAATTTCCCCCACAATAGAGATCGAGGTTGGAAATGGGAGAAGAATTAGATGGCGCCTTAGTGGTTGGTATCCCTAATTTAGTAAAGGCTCAAGCTGTTTTTTTCCCCCTCTCTCCCGCTTGTCGATCATGTGCTTCCTAATAATAGTTTAGCCTTTCAAAGTAGTTGTTTTCTACAATTTTAGTATTATTTTAGAGCTTTACCTTTCATTTTCTCTCCTTTGCTTGTTTTTTCTTTGAGAAAAAGAAAGCAACACAGGTTATTATAATATTAGCTAGGAAACATATTGACGAGACCATGGAGGGCATTTATGAGTTTCAGTTTCTACATTTTGATTGTTGACCATAAGAAGGTAGATACTCTGTTGTTAAAAGTCTTGATCTTTGGTATCTTTCTTTTGCAAAGTGAGGATTGTACAAGAATCAATAATATTGTACTATCTGTTCCTTATTTTATTTAATATTTTTTAACCATTTTGTGTTCAGATCTTGAAATTTTGATGCCTTTTGTTCTTTTTTTGGCTGGTTGTTACGGCCAAGGATATCTGAGACTTTTTTTTGGGGGGTTAAATCCCCTCCTCAGGGTAACCTTGGGGGTACATTCTTCAGTTTAACCTGTTGCATTTAAGATTTTACTCCTCGTGTGTAATAGAACCTAGGTTGCAAAGGTAATATATTATCTCCTCTTTGCAAATGAGCTAATCCCTTTAGCATTAGCATATTTGTTGGGCTAAGTTAAAGCTATGTGGAGTGCTCATGCAGATTTAAGTTTGTTGTGTAATGGCTTTCTTTCTTCTCTTTTTTTTTATTTGTTGTTTTTTGGGGGGGGGGGGGGGGGTGGTAGTGGCGGCGGCAGCAGTGGTGTTACGTAGCAAGTCTATGACTTATGGTGGGAGAGCAGGGGAAAAGACAAGTGATGGGGATAGAACCTAAAACATGAAGCTCATCTAAATTTTAAATATTGAAGTTGGTGTTATGTGAATGATCTTTTATTCATTGTGCATATTGGCTATATGTTCCAAAAGACACTGACACCTACATGCTGGTAGTAGGCACCTTTCTCCCTTGTGCTTGTGCATTTAATTAGGCCCAAGATCATTTTGTTTTGCTGATCATGACCTTTCACTATAGATTTTCACGCTAAATCTACAGGTAGCGCTATGGAAATTTGTAGATGCTTCGTTGTTAATATTTTAATCATCGGTTCCTTTCTCTTGTGGAAGAAAAAAAAAACACTACTGTTGACAACATGATGCCATCCGAGTGAGGATGTGTACAATTTAAAAAATAAAAATAAAAAGGGGTCAGCTCTCTATTTAGGAATCACAGCACCTGAGCTAGGGGGGGTTGTCATAGCAGAGCATGCACTGCCTCTGAAATGAGGATAATACTTGGAAGCATCTTATACTAGAATGGATAGTATTGCACCGCATGACTACAAAGATACATTTTCTATTCAATTGTCAAATCTGAGAGATTTTGAATCTTTTGTATAAAATTGAAACCTATGTACAAAAGAAGAAAAAAAAATTTAAGGTCTTTATATCTAATCGTAAGTGGTACCAAATTCTTGAAAGAAATTTTTTTAAGTTGCAATGGAAGCTATAAGGTCTAAATAAATAAAGAGAAAAAAGAGCAGGTATGGACATCAAATATCAAATGTCAAACTAATTATTGATAGTTATATCGTTTTTATATTTATTTTTTGGGGTTAATTTTGCCTATCTTTTTTACATTATATGTGAGCTTTCCCAAAGATAAAGACAAGAATAAGAAATAAATAAATTTATAAAAAAAGGTAACATTGAATTAATGTCACCACAATTAAGAGTGAATTTAATCATAAATGGAAGAAGTACAGCATATTGGGAAAAAAATCAAGGGGTCTTTTTTGTAAAATAAATAAATAAATATATATATATATATATATATATATCAATTCAACATAAAACCAAGTGGATCTAATGAAAAACATTTGAGTCATAAACAACCAAGCTTGAAAATGATTAAAGAAATTTATATGATAAATTGAAGTTTTATTTCAATTTACAAATTAATATTTGTAAAAAAAGATTTTGTAAAATCAATATTTTATTCTCTTTAATGGTTGTTATTGTTTTAATATATCTACTATTAAATAAGAGAAATATTTTTATCAATTGAAAATGGAGGAGAAAGATATAATGAGTGGGTCTTTATAGGGGTCTATTCATGTGAGACTTATATTTATTGTGTTCTTCTCTCTCTCTCTCTCTCTCTCTCTCTCTCAGATAATCAAAATATAATGTTAGACTGTTTTTGGAGGAAAGATAAATTTCTCAGACGACAAAATGGAAATCCCAACAACACCCCTAACATGTTTTGAAAGAGGCCCAAGTCAACTAATTAGAACCAAGAGCATAAACTAAACAATAGTAAAAGAGCTAGAACAACATAAAAACTAGCTTTGGAGCGCAATTCATTGATACATTTTTGTGTTGTTTTGACTCGTAAGAGCTATTGATGTTTCAAATAGTTGTAACAGATGGTGATTGCAAGGATGAAATTGAACATGGTTTAAAACCTTAAGATCTCAAATGTTAAAAAAAAAATGTAAAGGGAAAGTTCAAAATTTGCTAAAATTATAATGACGAATGTGAAGAGAAACAATACATGTTGAATTATTGTGATGCCATGTAGAATGTCCTTTTGCCACAATGACAATTTATAGTTGGTGTCATGTTATTGATGTCGAAGATCATGTTAAAAATCATTCAAAATAATAAGGAGTAAATTGAAAAATGTAAGGATTAACAAATTGAGTGAAAATAAAAGGACAAAATGTTTAGGTTAAATTATTCTATTTGTCATTGTAGTTTTACTCAACTTTAATTGGTTTTTTATGGTTTAAAATTTTGTAATTAGATTTTATAGTTATAAATTTTTTTAAATTTAGTTCATGCCAATCATTTTTTGTCAATATTTTAAAAAATTTAGCTAATGTGACTAATGATGTGTTACCTTAATATGTTAAATATATCTGATTTATGTCAATAAAAGAAATATAAAAGTAATAATGAGATAAAATTAATTTATATACATAACTCCTAATAAAATTGATACTAAATCATTTGAGTGAGTTAACTTAAATTATATATATATATATATATATATATATATATATATATATATATTTGGAGTGTTATGATAACACATGATTAGCTACATTAGTGAAATTTAGCAGCATACTATTTAAGATATTATAGTAAGGATAGATTAACAAATTTTAGAATTATAAGAACTCATTTATATTTTTTTTAAACTACAAAAATTAATTAAAAATTAAGTAAAACCACATAGACTTAAAAAATAAATGAATGAAACATTTAATTTCACCTTAAAACAAATTATTACATTTAGATATAGTTATTTATATTTTTGTTATAAGAATTTTTAACAAAATTATAATATGAGTATAAAATTTTTTAAAAACCCAATTATGAAATATTGAGTTATAATAACTACATAGTTATCTACAAAAATTATATAATTATTATTTTATTATTAAAAAATTTATATATTTAATTAAAATATCTCATAATCAAAATATAAGATATTGTTTATAAACTATTTTTTTTCTTATAACAAATTCAAACGCCATCCCTTTCTTTTTTGAAAATTCAACTTTTTCAACTGATTAATGCATTTGGGAAGTTGAAATCTTGGCCGTATAGGTTATTTTATTTTATGAAAAAATTATATTAAAAGATGCTTATAAAATTTATAATAAAAAATTTTAAAAATTAAAATTATTCTTAAAAATCACAATTACAATAAGAGAATTTGTTACTGAGTCTAGGGATTTATTATTAGCTATAAAAAATTATTAATTTTTTTTTCATTCAATATATCTTTTTAAATTTAGTGGTAAATTTTTAAAAATCTGATAATAATTATATTTCTTAAAAATAATTTTAATTTTTAAGATTCTTTGTTATACATTTTATAATATTTTAGTTTTTAAGTATAATTTTTTTTTAATTTTATTTTCAATATATGCTTGTACTTCAAATATGGGCTCAGAACGTCGTCGTTTTGTATGGTTTTCAGTTTTCTTCTTTGTTTGATTTCCTCCGGTGCCTCTCATGCCGTCAGTCGATTTCTCGATTCCTTCTCATATTACGAAAGCAGAATGTCAGGAATTGTACTACGCGCAGGGGTGATTGGAGCCGAAAACGGAGATCGGGTGAGTTACTCATTGCCATTCATGCTTAACTTCCTTAATTCTAGATTATCTGCATCACAGACGTGCAGGTGGAGGACTCAACTGGGGTTTCTTCATCACAATGCTTCCCTCATTTTCAAATCGTTTTCTTCAGTCGTGAAATCGTCTGAATCAAATGAATCAAAACAAAAACAAGAAGGAGATGAATCTTTTACGGTTACTTATCTCATGAACTCATGTGGCTTCTCCGCCAAAGTTGCTACTCAAGTATCCAAAAGGGTTAAATTCAAAGACCCTGAGAATCCCAACTCGGTACTTAATCTTTTCAGGAGCTACGGATTCTCCGATACACAAATATCCAAAATTGTGAAAAATCTACCATCGCTGCTTTTGGTAAAGCCTGACAAGACCCTTTTGCCCAAGCTAAGGTTTTTCCAGTCTATAGGGATTTCATGTTCTGAACTCCCAGAATTTCTCATTTCAAACTCTCGAGTCCTAAATTGGAGCTTAAAGAATCATATAATACCCCGATATGAGATCCTTAAGAGTGTACTTGATGACGATGTGAAAGTAATTGTAGCTTTGAAACGCTCAGGAAGGAACTTTCTACGCCAGGACGTAACGAATATGGTTCCAAACATAAAGGTTTTGAGAGACTATGGAGTTCCTCAATCTTGTGTCACTCAAATGTTAACTAATTATCCAAATTTAGTATTTATGAATCATGCAAAGTTTGTTGAACATGTCGAGTTTGCTAAGGAAGTAGGAATCGAACCGTTTAAGGCTGTTTTCATCCAGGCAATTTTTCTGTCCTCAATAATTAAGAAATCAACCTGGGAGTCAAAGTTGGATATCTTTGAGAGGTGCGGCTGGTCCAGGGATGTCACTCTTTCAGTGTTCAGGACGTATCCGTTTTGCATGAGGCTGTCAGAGGAGAAAATCACAAGCTCAATGAAGTTTCTTGTGGATGAAATGGGTTTGTCATTGGAAGATATAGCTAGCTTCCCACAATTTCTTGGCTATAACTTGAAGCAGAGGATTATTCCTAGATGCTCAGTAGTTAAAATTTTGAAAACGAAGGGGTTGATCAATAATGATAAGTCCTTATCTTCCATTATCGTATTAAGTGAGAAAAAATTTCTGCAGAAATTTGTTGTCAGATTTAAGGAAAGTGTTCCTGAGCTATTGGACATCTATAGAGGTGAATTAGAACCTTTATCTGAAGTTCAGTCCTAGTTATTTTCTTGGAGGGTATGATCGCAAACTATTTAAAACTTCCAGTTTTATTACAATTATTCAACTGTTTTGCTTCAAATTTTACTTTAATTTATTTCTTTCTGTATTGTGGTAGCTCAGTTTGAACTATTGGTTAGTGATATATTGCTTTCTATTTCATGATTCTTGTTAAGGTCATCAATCAATTTTCTTTTTATCATAATTCAAGAACAAGTTCTAGTCCAATATGTCAAATGGGAACAACTTTTTTTCTGGCAATCTGGCATCCCTGTTCGTGTTGTCATTTGAGGTGCTAATATAGTCTGAAAAATATTAGTATATACAAATATTTGGAGCAGAAGATGCCTGCTGCCAAACATTGTTACAAAGGGAGAAAATACATGCACTGAGCTCATCTGCTATCTTTTTGACCTGATGATTTTGAGTTTGATCTTTGTAATGATTTTTGGATTATTTTAAAATTTTTTTAACAAGTGTTTCTGGAGAAAAAAGCGGAGGAAATTATACAATGGCTAACTTTTGCCAAAATATTGAAGAATTTTTGGTAAGTCAAGTACCGTATGATATTAGTGTTTTTGAACTGTACACAATCCCTTTTAGCGTGACTTCCAAGCTATTTTAAACTTTGCTAATAAATCTTACTATTTCCAATTCTATAGTATTTACAATTATACATCTTATCTATGTTTTGAGAATGAAACTGTTGTCAAACTTAGTTTAAAACTTCTTTAAGTAGATCAGTTATGCAGAGAGCATAGAATAGGACATTAGTAATAAATATTGGTGACAACAGTTGGCTGAGTGCTTGTGAAGAAATCATATTGCTTCCTCTTTTTTATTTTCATAATATTTCTAAATATAATATTGTATTTTGAAGGTTTTATATTTTTTGTGTCTGCTCTGCATATGCCTGAAACAGCAGCTTGTCATTAATATTTAAACTCATTACTCTGTCAGACTTAACCTGGAGTTGTCTAAAAACTGGGGAGTACTGCATACTGGTTTCATACTTTATGCTTCTCTTTTACATAGAAGCTCATGATAACAGGATTTTCATGACTTAATATTTAGTTACTTCTATAATCCAGTGTCATAAGATATTTTCTGTTTCCTTCTGTGGACTGAAAAAAGTGAAGAAGGTTGGAAGGGACTGAACACAAACCATTATTAGCTACGAAGTAGGTTTTTCCTTCCTTTTAACTTTTTTTTTCCTTTTGGTAACAATGGAAAAGTCATAAATCAAAAGAGAAACATACATGATAGAGGGCCCTTCTGCAAAAGGGCTCATGAAAACCTATGGTTACACAAAAGCTTCAAGCAGACAAAATAAATAAACTACAAGGGGCCAACAGTCTTCATGAGACAAGTAAGCAACATAAAACTGATATAGGAAGCCACCTTCGAAAGAACAAGACACCTTCAAAAGAACAAAAAATTTCATTTGGTGCCTTGATAAAAAGGCTAGGTGATGGGCTTGTGCCATCGGGACAATGCTACTTGAAAAAGAGTTTTGGTTTTACATGATAGTGTGCTTCCACAAGGGAGAAGCCAAAGCATTCGTAGAAAAAAGATGTGGGATTCTAAGAAAATCAGCATCCACCAGCAAAGCCCGTCGCATCAGGGCGTAGGATATTTGAGAGTGGTTTAGATATGTACAAGTTAAAGGGGAAAGAGGGAATCAAGAAAAACTAGGCGGTATAAGATAAAGGTTTGTTTGAGGGACCATATCAGAAGGAGGGGTGTCTTTTTGAAAGGTATAAAGATAGGAGAGTTGCAGGAGAGAGGTCACAGTTGATATATTTTTCTACTACTACTATGTGTTCAGTTCTTGAAATTTTTATTCCTTTTGTTCATGATAGACATTTGCATGTTTGTTGAGCTAGGTTAGCAAGTCATGAGAAGGAGTGCTTGTGTAAATTTAAGTTTGTTGTATACTGGCCTTTTTTTGTTTTTAACATAGCATGTCTACAACTTGTGGAGGGAGAGTGAGGAAAGGTCAATTGGTGTTATGGGAACTATCAACTCCTTGATTGCGTAATGGCTTTATGTTCTTGAGATTATGGCACATACATGCATGGGATAGGCACCTTCCTTCCTTATGTTTCTCCATTTAAATAGTCCCAGGGTCCTTTTGTTTTGCTGATCATGTTCCTTCTATATAGTTTTTCACAATAAATCAGGGGTTAACAAACACTATGGAGCTTTGTAGATGCACAGTTGTTAAAACTTTAATCTTTGGTTTCTTTCTTTTGTGAAGTAAGGATATTCTTAGAAGCATGTTGTACAAGAATTAATAATATTGCTTTCACCTGACAACAAATGATACACTTTCCCTTAAATTGTTAAATATGGTGATTTTGAATACTTTGCATGAAATTTTAAGTTTAAAGCTGAAGAAAATAAAACAAATTACAGACCCCTAACAAGTAATATAGCTTTAAAACGCTTGAGATAGATTTTTCTCCATGAGGATGAAACAGATGTAGTTCCAAACATAGTTGTCAAATCATGATACGTATCATGAATTGAAAAGCATATTTTTTAATCATGAATCATAAAATGTATCAAATCTTAAAATTCAATAATAAGTATAAAAAAACATGCAATATAAAATGTGACATATATATATATATATATTCTTGTAAGATGCATAAAATGCTCAAAATAGTAAATTTAATCCAAAAAGTAAGAAAAATATTTAAACATAAGTCATGAATAAGCTCATTAGTCATATAATTTGTAAGTAATGAATTCTTGAAATAATCTCAACTAATATTCTTTTAACATTCTTTATAAGAAGTATAGACAATACTTAATAGTACAACATTGCCTTACCAACTTACTATTTTCACATATTTTTAAATAGCAAAGTTGTGCTATTTTGCTATATTGGCTTGAATTGCACAATTTGTTAGCAATCAATCTTTATTAGATTTAAATGACTCAAAATGATATAGGTAACAAACTTTGGATTCTATTATATCCATTATTTTCTTCAAAATGATACAACCCATTCTTCCCCCTAGCAAGTCCAGTCATCTTTTTTGTGCCTTATTCCTGAAATACATAATGAAAAGGATAAAAGGTCATACTGCAATGAGAATCAGTTGTAAGTTTCTAGATGAAAATAAGATCGGTGCAAAGTCTTGGAACATGAAGGATATTCTTAAGTACAATATTAGCATTTAAACACAGCTTTTTGACTAGTTACAATAATGACCGATCCATTGGCTGTAGTAATTTTTTAATTACTAGGGCAAGGAGTATATGAGAGAAAATGTTAAAAAGAATGAGTCATATGCTTAATGGCTCCAGAGTCAATGACCTAAGAGACAGAAGAAACTTTATTTGAGACATTAAAGACAGAATTATAGGCAGATGGAAAGTGAGAAGAAATACTTGAGAAATCACAGAACAAATACCTGTGGTAGGTGGAGTGCTTTTCGTCAATGTTTCCAGCCATTGCTCTTGTCCTGGCTAAGGAAAGTAGACAGGGTGTCATGAATGATGCCCCTCAATTGGAGAGTTTTGCTCTAGTCTCCAAACATTTTGTGCCACGTTCTGATGAAGCAAAATGACAATCTGAGCATTGTCAACAGTCCAGTGAGGACATCTTGTGATGCACCTATTGCAAGAAACCTCGCCACACAAAGAAAAAGTGTTGGAAACTCTATGGTAAGCCTCCACACATGAAGAAGGGACCATACCAAACTCATATGGCGACCACTGGTTCCAACAGTGAGTATACCTTCTCTATACCTTCTCTGTGGCTAATTTCAACAAGGAGGCAATTGAGAAGTTACAAAATTTTCTAGGAACATTGAAGGAAAGCCCTCCACCTACCATCACTAAGCTTGGAATGGATCATATCCACTTACTAACTTGAAGGGGAATGTTAGCGATCGATTTTTATTTCTTTATTTTAATTATTGTGATTTTGTAATTATCCCTGTAATTATGTTAGAAAATTAACCTTAAGAATTAGTTTCTTAATCGTTAGAGATTTGATAAGATTTTATTTTTAATTTATTTTGTTTCCTATAATAGTTTTCTTTTTTAAAATAGTTTCATTTTTTCTATATAAATACCTGTATACCTTTATTAAGTAATACACACACGAATTTCTCAATTTGTGTCATAATATCATAGCACTAGGGTTCTTAGGACATCTACTTTTTTTTTAGGCTTTTCTTGTTGTTTTTTATGTAGCCTTCAATATTACTACCTCTTTGTGTTTTGTGCATACCACACCACCGTTTTTCAAATTTGGTTGCTTCACCTTGCCACATCTGTCCTTGGTGTTGTTCAATCATTTTGTGGTCCATGTGTGCTCATTTTCCTTTTGTGTGGGTTTTTTACCACTTGTTAGCTACTGTTTAATCCTCTGTTCCATGGGTTTGCTATTTCCTTGTTTTTTAAACTATGTCTGAGTCTATTGTTATTAGCCACCCTTCTGATTCAGCCATGAGCAACTCCTCTGGTTTTTCGGAATTGCAAAACATTCTTGTGACATACCGATTGAATGGCAAGAACTATTTAAAATGGTCTCAATTGGTTCATACTTTTTTGAAAGGCTGGGCCATATTTAGTCATTTGCTTGGTACTTGTTCGAAACCTAGCAATCCCAAATTTGCTACATGGGATGAAGAAGGCTCTATGATCATGACTTGGTTATTATTTTCTATATCCTCTAACATCAGTGATACAGCTTAAGAGATATGAAAGACTATTTGACAAACCTACTCCAAAGTTTGAGACACAATGCAAATTTATGATATTAAGATGAAAATTTCCCATACTAAACAGGGATCCTTGGTTGTCATTGCATATTCTAATCTCTTGAAAGTCTTTGGCAAGAATGAGATCACTATCAATTTTCAGATGAACTATAGTGAAGATGCTATTATTTTTAAGCATTTTATAGAGAAGGACAAGATTTATGAATTCTTTATTAGTCTTTATGTTGACTTTGATACTGTTAAGGTTCAAATTCTAGGATGGGAGGAGTTACCATCTTTGAATGAGACCATTGCTCTTGTCCTGGCGAAGGAAGATAGACAGAGTGTCATGATTAATGCCCCTTAATTAGAGAATTATGTTCTAGTCTTCAAACATTATGTGCCACGTTCTAATGAAGTAAAAGGACAATTTGAGCACCCTTAATAGTCCAATAAGGACACCTTGTAGTGCACTTATTGCAAGAAGCCTTACCATCTTTGTCTTAGATATTCATTATTTAATATTATCAAAATTATGTTTCTTCTTTATTTAAGGGATTAGAAATTGAAACTTTACATTGTGAGACTAGTGAACTTTGTAAGCATAAATGTGCTTGTTTTCCAATTAGTAATAAGAGATCTTTTGATCCATTTAGTTTGATTTATAGTGATATTTAAGGCCCAACCCCTATTTCTATTATTTCTGGAGCTTGATAGTTTATTTCATTTATTGATAATTGCACTCATGTGATTTGAATTTATTTGTTGAAACAAAAATCTGATGTGAGCACTATATTTCTTATTTTTCATCATATGATTCAAAATCAATTTGGAACAAGAATACAGGGTTTTCGATTTGACAATGCAAGGGAATTTTTTTAACCAATTTGTCTCTACCTTTTTTTCATGAAAAGGAGTAATACATGAATCCTTTTGCATTCATACACCTCAACAAAATGGAGTGGTTGAGCGAAAGAACGATCATCTTCTAGTCAATACAAGGGCTTTACTATTTGAAAAAAAATGTTCCAAAGTAATATTGGGGGGAAGCTATGTTAATTGATACTCATATTATTAATCGACTTTCCACTCAAGTGTTTAATTTCAAAAGTCTTATACAAGTTCTTACATAGCTTTTTTTAAGTTTCAATGCATCTAACAACTTTGTATCTAAAATATTTGGATGTCTAACATTTGTCCATGTGCATTTTCATCATAGAACCAAACTTTATCCTCAAACTCTCAAATGTGTATTCCTTGGATATTCTTTCACTTGAAAAAGGTATAAATGTTATCATCCTCCTACAAGGAAATTTTGTGTGTCTACTGATGTCACATTTGCCAAATCTGATTCCTATTTTCACAATCAAGGTAACACAGTTGTTGGTCTCTCTATTTATAATAGATTTGAGGACTTATTTCTTTTTGATTTCCCATCATTACCCACCCATACTTTACCATTACCTGAGCCCCAGATATCATCAGATAATCTACTTGAACTTCCATTGCAACCAAAACAAATAGAGCATGGTATATAAGTTTAAGAAGGCACTATACAGGTTGAAACAATCTCCACGAGCATGGTTCGGAAGATTTTCTAAAGTTATGATTGGTATAGGGTATAAGTAGAGTTAAAGTGATCATATTTTATTTGTTAGACATTTAGTCTCAGGGTGAGCAACCGTACTTTTAGTTTATGTGGATGACATTATAATCACAGGGAATGCCTATGAGGGGATTGGGTTGTTTAAAAAGCAATTGGTAAAGGAGTTTGAAATCAAAGAATTGGACAAGTTGAAATACTTTCTTGACCTTGGAGTAACTCATTCACAGCAAAGCATTTTTATATCCAAACACAAGTACGTGTTGGACTTATTGTCAAATATGAGCAACGTGGGATATAAACCCATAGAAATACCTATAGAGCTTAATCATAGACTATGCGAAGCTTCTAAAAATATATCAGTTGATAAGGGTTCTTATTAGAGGCCTGTGGGACGACTTATTTACTTGTCTCATACTAGATTTGATATAGCATATATTATGAGTATTGTGAGTCAATTTATGCATGATTCAAAAGAATTACACCTCAGAGCAGTTCATAGAATATTACAATATTTGAAAAGTACATCGGGGAAAAGACTTCTGTTTAAAAGAGGTGAGGAATTGACTCCTGAGGCTTATACTGATGTAGATTATAAAGGATCTCTTGTTGATAGGAGATTAACCTCAAGATATTGCACCTTTCTAGGAGAAAATTTTATTATTTGGAGCAGTAGGATATCGCACCCTTAATGCAGGATCTTTTATTAATAAGAGATCAACCTCATGATATTATGGTTAAAAATAATTTTGAAAGATTTAAAAATTAAGTGGAAAGGCTCAATGAAACTTTATTGTGATTATAAATTTGTCATCAATACTGCTCACAATTTGATACAACATGATTGCACTAAGCATATTGAGATAGATCGCCACTTCATCAAAGAGAAATTGGATAGTGGTCTGATTTGTATTCCTTTTGTTCCTATTAGAGGTCAACTTGCAGATATGTTTACCAAGCAATTATCTAGTGCCATCTTTCAAGACATCATCACCAAGCTTGGAATGAATGATATCCACTTACCAGCTTAAGGGGAGTGTTAGCAATTAGTCTTTATTTCCTTATTATTAATTATTGTGATTTTGTAATTATCCCTATAATTATGTTAGAAAGTTAACCCTAAGAATTAATTTTCTAATTGTTAGAGATGTATTAAGATTTTATTTCTTATTTCTAATTTATTTTGTTTCTCATAATAGTTTTTTTTCCTAAAATAATTTCTTTTTTTTTTTGTATAAATACCTTTGTACTTTGATTAAGTAATACACATAAGAATTTCTCAATTTGTGTCACAATTCATGGCCTATCTAGCCATCAATACATATCATTAGCTTTGTGATTTGTTATGAATAATGAGATTCAAATTGTGAATCGTATGATTTAGGATTACTTCCAATTCAACCATTAATTCTTATTGTTGGCTGTGACTCGTTACGAATCGTAAGATTCAAATTGTAAATTATACGATTTTGATTACTATAGTTTCAAACATAAAGTTTTTGAGAGAACATGGAGTGCCCCAATCATTTGCCACTTTATTAGCGACTAATTTTGCAAGTCTAGCCTTTGTGGAGCATGCAAAGTTTGCTGGACATGTCAAATTTGCTATGGAAATGGAAATT
The DNA here is from genome assembly GCA_026724425.1 of Erythrophleum ivorense. NCBI lineage: Eukaryota > Viridiplantae > Streptophyta > Magnoliopsida > Fabales > Fabaceae > Erythrophleum > Erythrophleum ivorense. The sequence continues at coordinate 816,900 of JAIUCV010000034.1, read as the reverse complement.
GAACTTTTAAGCCTACATTTATCAATGCATTTTATGTGTTAGTAGTAATAAAGAAACCATCTTGGGAGTCAAAGCTAGATTTCTTTGAGAGGTGTGGTTTGGTCCAGCGATGTTCACTCTTTTAATATTCAGGAAGTATCTATATTGCATGCCACTATTGGAGGAGAAAATCACAAACTCAATGAAGTTTCCTGTGGATAACATTTGTTAGTAGTTAAAATTGTGAAAATGAATGGTTTGATAAAAAATGATATGTCCTTATATTCCATTGTCACATTCAATGAAAAAATGTTTTTGGAGAAAATTGTCATGAGATTTCAGGAAAGTGCTCCTCAGTTACTAAATATATTTAGAGGTGAATGCAGATCTTTACCTGGAGGTCAGATCTAGGTGGTTTCATGGATGGTATGATTGTCAATTTTTGGCTTCCTGGTATATTATAATTGTTAAGATATTCTGATTGAACTCTTACTCTAATTTATTTCTTTTGATATTACGGTAGCTCAATTTGCACTTATAATTTGTAGAATGTTGCTTTTTGTTTAATAGCCTGTGTGAAGGTTATCAATCAATTTTCTTTGTATCATAATCCTAGAGCAAGTCTTCTTGTTACATATGACTTTTACTGGCACCCCTGGTTTGGACGTGGTTGTTTTTGGTGCTGTTAAGTATAAAAAAAATAGTAATATATATGTAGAAATCAGAGAGGGAGAGATGTATGAAACCAAAGAATAAGTTTCTCTGTCTATTCATCAAAAAGAAGCAAAAATAAATAGGGAAATTAATTGAAACAGTTAGCTACAAGTTAGCCACTAAAACTTCAAGCAATCCCAAGATATTAGGAAGGTTACAACTAAAATAATCTTTGCCCAATCTATTCGAAGTATAAGGAGACAAGAACTTAATAGATGAAAGAGGGTGATAAATTAAACTGATTTAAAATATTAAGGATAATAGATTAAACTAATTTAAAATCATCTCTACCAAACAACTGTTGCCATTGACTTTTGAGACTTCTCTATAAGTTGAGGAGTAGATATTGATCATTTCCAACTTGATAGTTAACTCTTCAAGCTTAACTTTAGCAATAGCTTTTGTCATAACGTTTGTAACATGAGCACTTGTAGAAACATAGCTCAAGTAGGCCAAAATCAATCTTTTTTTTTTTATGAAGTGACGATTAATCTCCACATGAAGAATAAGCCCTTTCCAAAGGTCATTTTAAGGTACCAAAGGATCCTATATACCATCTTGGCTTGATCCTCATTTGGTTTACTCATGAATTGATTGGCTACACTTATAGGAAAACTAGTGTTAGGACAAGTATGAGACAAGTAAATTAGTCTTCCTATAAGTCTTTGATATCTCCATGTGTTAACTAGAGAACTTTCTTGGTTAAGTTTCAACTTATAATCAACTTTCATTGGAGTATCTACAGGTTTGCATCCTAACATACTCGTTTCTTCAAGAAGATCCAGAGTATATTATCTCTTGAACACAGAAATGTGATTTGCAACTTCCATTTCCTAGTAGCTTAGACTATCCAAGTTTTTCATCCCAAATTTTGCTGTAAATACCTTCATTAGTCGAACAATTTCATCATTATAGTCCCTAGTTGCTATAGTGACGTCCACATAGATTATTTAAATTGCCAATCTCCCATCCAAGTGATGCTTTACAAACAATATGATTAGTCTAACATTGAGTGTATCCTTGGCTCTTGACAATGGTAGTGAATCTCTCAAACCAGGCTTTTGGAGTCTGTTTGAGCTCGTACAAGGATTTATAGAGTTTATATATCTTAGTGCCACTGCTTGTGTCCTTTATGCCTAGAGGAATTTACATGTACACTTCCTCTTTGAGGTCTCCATTTAAAAAAGCATTCTTCATATTTGGTTGGTATAATGACCAATCAATATTTGCCGCAAAAGAAAACAAGACATTAATTGTGTTGAATTTCGCAAATGTTTCTTAATGCCTTAGGGCTAAGTAAATCCTTTGGCAATAAGTCTTGCTTTGTGACGACCAATACTGTTATCTAGATTATATTTAATTGCAAAAATCTATTTACAACCCATTGGAGTTTTTCCTAAAAGCAAATCAACATCTTCCCAAGTTCACTTCTTAGGTGCTTCTAATTCCTCTTGAATTGTAACTTGCCACTCTCATTTCTTGGCTGCTTCTTTCACATTAGTAGGAAATTTATCAAAGGAAACATTGTGCACAAAATTGATGAGACAATTTGTCATAAACAACAAAATTCTTAATAGAGTGTTTTGTGCAACTTCATATCTCCTTCCTTAAAGTAATAAGAACCTTCAAATCTTCAGAGCTTGGAGTAAGGGAAATTGATTTACTTTGCTTGGAGTGTGTGCACTAACTTGTTTGCTGTTTGGTCACATTGCTTCGCTCCTTCTACTATTCTGTCATTGTTATTGGCTGATTTTTCATTTTTTTGCTATAAACTTGTGTATTCTTTTACTGCAAGGCACTAGGACAAACCTCTGGTTCAATGGGGCAGGTTGTCTGTGGGTCTGTTCTAGAGATTAGGTTCTGTTTGTTAAGTTTTCAAGTAGTTTGGGTTGGGTTCAAGGTTGTTTAGGCACGGGTTAAGTCTATTTGGGTTTGGACTAGGGTTGTTTAGGCTTGGCTCGAGGACAAGAGGCTTAAAATTGTCAAACTTTTTTCAAGTGACCATTCCTCTTTTTGATTGTTATAATACTCCCCCTGAATGGGTTTTTGGAAGTAGAATGGAGTGGTTTCAAAGAAGGTTACATTGAAGGTGGTAAACACATTCTTTGTAGAGAGTGAGTAGCACTTAGAGCCTTTCTTGATATAAGAGTACCCAATAAAGATGCATTTAATGGCCTTAGACTCAAGTTTTTCTCTATGGTCATTGTGGACAAACGAGATGCAATCAAAGACTTGGTAAGTAGGGGATATGATGGTTTGATTTGTAGGATAATGTTTAAGGAGTTTTTGATAAGGTGAACTGATAAAGATCCAGTTACTGGAACTCATTTAAGTGTAAGAAAATGTTAAAATAATTTGTTATGATTATCTTGTTTTAGACTTATCATTAAGGTTGTTTTATCTTGTTCTAAGCTTATCATTATCTTGTTTAGGCTTATCATTAGGTTTGTTTTATTTTGATTTAAACATTAGTTATTTATTTAGTTACCTTTAGGATTAGGATTTAGGATTTAGGATTAGAATTTGTTATTAGTAATTATCTCATAAGCTTTATATATAACCTATGGGAATTAAAATTATGCACCTTACTATTGATTGAATAATAAAATATCTTTAGATTTCTCCTTCGATTCTTCACTCTCCCTCCTTTATTCCCTTTTATTACTATTGGTCTTACATCAATTGGTATAAGAGCTTAACCAGCTCCTATTGTCTTCAACCATCAAAACCATAAAACAAAAAAAATAAAATAAAACAAAACATTATAAAAGCATGGGATATTTGGCGTAACATTGTTCCACGCTAGCTCTCCCACCCCCATCTACTAGAACAACCAATTGATCATACCATCTGAACCAGAAAGAGAAATCCAGCCAGATCACCAAACGTCATTGCCATAGATCGTCGCACGCCTCGATGAAGCTCCCTGCTTGTGGGTGTCATGCGCCCCACTCGCCACATGCTCCACACTTCCCAAAGTTGCTATTCCAACCTTTTTGTCTTTATTCTTTGCCATACTCATCATCTAGGAAGTAAATGGGGTATTTTCTTTTATTTTAGGCTCTATATATTACTAACGTAAGATTTTATTCTCTCTTTGAAACCTAAAGCTAAGGGCAATGGGAATTATTTTAAAAAGCTTTGGCTTATTCCTTTGACTTTTGTCTTTACTTCTTCCTTCTTAATTGTCTTGTCTATTAGAATTTAAAAAAGGGGGAAAATGAGGGAAAAAAACAAAAAAAAAGATAAAAAAAAGAGAACAAGAAAAAAAAAAAACCTATATATGCCTATCACCTTTTATTTTGTCAAGTGTTTAATAGTATTGGTTTATATTATTTATTGCTTTTGTTATTCAACTCAGCATCGCATTTAAAATTCCACATCCTACTTTATCCTTTGCATAACCATCCATAATTTATATAGCCAACATAACCTTTTCAAACAAGAACTCACATCTCTCAAATTTATCATGTATCAACATACCACTGATCTCCAAACTATCTTGAATAAAATTAAGGAAAGACGTAAGGTTGATAAAGTTTATATAGACAAACATCTTGAGGAACTTGTGTGCACTTCGAACCTTAGGATAACTTATTAATGGTAAACGTGTGTAAGGCGTTCTTGGGAACAATAATGACTAGGATAATGAAGAAGATAGTCCCTAAAATGCAAATATATCAATACACCACAATCTTAGGACCCCACAAGTAGGTTCTAATGTATGTCGACATTCTTTTGTAGGACTTAGCACTAGGATTCCTCGAGAACCTTATCATAGAGTTGCTAGACATAACCTTGTGTTTGATGATGACCAGGGCGATGATCACAACCTTGCAGGCCATAACCCTAGAATAAATGAGGTAACCCCTAGGCATATCAAAGAATATTTTAGGCATAATTATAATGACTCCCATGACATTATTAAGAAAGTTAAAGTTGAGGCATTTGAGTTTGATGGTAAGTTGGACCTTATCGCATTTTTAGATTGGTTAGTTAGCATTGAGGATTATTTTGATTGGTATGATATGACTGACATTTAGTACATCAGTTTTGCTAAAATGAAGCTAGTAGGATCAGCCAAAAAGTGTTGATAGGATGTCCAACGAAACCTAGAATGTTTAGGTCAATCCCCGATAGAGGTTTGGGATGAGATGAAATTGAAATTAAAAGAAAAATATTTGCCTCCTCACTACAGGAGTTAATTATTAAATCAATTACTCAACCTTAGATAAGCTTTTAGTATTTTTGCTTACATAGCTCTCTTTGATGAATTGTTGCTTAGATATGACATACAAAAAGAATAATGGATGATAGTCACTAGGTTTCTTAATAGACTTAGAGGAGATATTCAAAAGGAGCTTAAGTTGAACTTCTATGAATCTCTTGAAGAGGCCTATCATAAAACTCTTGAGGTAGAATTATTGTCTCGATAGTCATTTGTGCGGCACTATACACCTTAAGGCCTAGAGTTATGATAGACTTGTACTGGTATGTCACAACCTAGAGCTAACTCTGTGCAAGTTTCTGGTCCCATAGTTAATACCACCAAGGGAAATGAGTTTATTAATTCTAGCTTTTGTCTTAGTGGTTTCACCATTGAGTATTTTTGTTGTCATTCCAAAAGTCATATTGCATCTTCATACCCTAATCACACCTTGACTCTCGAGCATCAAACTGATGACTTAGGTGAGATAGGCGATGTAGATATAATAGTTAACCCCCTTTAATGCCTCTTTAATATTGATGATGACATCATAGTTGAAGGCTCTAACCAAATATTGGGCCACATTAATGTGATGAGATTCATTTTGTCTGTCCTTTTACCTATGAACTTTTAAAAGAGAACTAGTATCTCCCACACCTTCGTGAAATTTGGGAACAAGTTATGTAAACTAGTTATCGATAGGAGCACTATAAGGAATGTAGTTTCTAATGTGGGAGTCGCCAAATTTGGACTTAAACCTTAACTTTATCCTGCACCTTTTCACGTAGCATGGGTGGATAAGACTTCATTACCTGTTACTTAGCAATATCGTGTTTCCTTTCAATTAGGAGAATACCAAGAGGATATTTTTTGTGCTATTCTCCCAATGGACATTGCTCATATTTTACTAGGCAGACCTTGGCTTTATAATCATGATGTCATTAATTATAATAGGAAAAACAATTATGTGTTCAAGCATAATGGAAAATCAATTTTGTTGCATCCTGTCAAACCTAATTCTGAGAATACGAATCCCCACAAATTAAAAGATCAAGGGACTAAGAATTATAACCTTCATCTCCTAACACAAACAGTTTAAGTCAAAAAGTAAAGAGGTTGATGTTATTCTTGCCTTGGTTCCTAAAATTTCCTTTAAGGTTACTTCTGTCTCTAATATTGATGAATTAATGAGAGGTAGTAACTTTGAGAAAAATTTAAGGATATTGCTCCAATTGAACTTCCTTTATAACTTCCACCCATGAGAGATATCTAGTATGCTATTGACTTAATTTTGGGTTCTCAACTCCCTAATTTTCCTCATTATCGGATGCATCCTAAGGATAAGGAAAAGTTTAATAGACAAGTTAATGGTTTACTTAAAAAAGATTATATCCAGCATAGTCTTAGTCCTTGCGTAGTTCTCGCCCTCTTAACTCCTAAAAAGGTTGGAACGTGGAGAATGTGTGTAAATAGTTGGGCTATTAATAAGATCACTATTAAGTATAGGTTTCCTATCTCACGACTTGAAGATATGCTTGATTTGGTAGCTGGCTCTATTTGGTTTTTTAAAATTGATCTTCAGAGTAGCTACCATTAAATTAGGATTAGACCTGGAGATGAGCGAAAAACTACGTTTAAAACTCAAAATGGGTTGTATGAATGGTTAGTAATGCCTTTTGGCCTCTCTAATATTCCTAGTACCTTTATGAGAGTTATAACCCATATCTTTAGATCTTACCTCAGAAAATTCTTGATTGTATACTTCGACGATATATTGGTCCATAATAGATCTAGGGATGAATATTTGAGCCACCTTTGCCAAATTTTTCTCACCCTTTGTCATGAGAAATTCTATATTAATCTCCCCAAGTATTCTTTCTTTCAAAATCATATTGTGTTTCTTGGGTTTATATTCTCTGCATAAAGTTTAGCCGTTGACCCTAAAAAGGTCAAAGCCATTTGTGAATGGCTTAAGCTGATGATCCTTTCTGAAGTGCGTAACTTTCATGGCCTAGCTTCTTTTTATAAATGCTTTATTAGGGGCTTTACACTATCATATCTCCTATTATATATTGTTTGAAATATGACAAGTTTTAGTGGAATCTTGCAGCTTCTAAAGTTTTTGAAACCATTAAAAGGAAATTTTCTAAATCTCCTATCTTAACTTTACTCGACTTTTCCAAGCCTTTTGAAATTGCATGTAATGCTTTTGGGATAGGGTATTAAAGGCATCCTTAATAAAAAAAGTCACTCCATCGCCTTTTTCAGTGGAAAGCTCAATGAGGCCAGGTAAAAGTATTCAATTTATGACAAAGAATTCTATGTCATTATAAGATCTCTTGAGTATTGAAAATTTTATTTTCTTCTCCAAGAGTTTAGTTTGTATTCTAACCATCAGACCCTTAAGTTTTTTCACTCTCAAAGGCATTTAAATGCTAGACATGTAGCATAGGTAAAATTTGTTCAATAGGTTACTTTTGTTGCTAAGCATTGGTCGGGAGTAGAAAATAAGGTAGCTGACGTCTTAAGTCATAAACTTATCATGTTACAAATTATGAATATTAGCATTGTGGGTTTTGACAGATTAAAAGATAAGTATGTTACTTGTCCTAACTTTGAAATTCAAGGATATTAGGGAAGGTCCTCGCCATGCCCATGCTAACTTCATCTTTCAAAATAGGTTTTTTTTTTTTTTTGGAAAATTGATTGTGCATACCTTGATCCTCAATGAAAGATTTCCTTGTTTGGGAACTATATGTAAGAGGTTTAGCTAACCATTTTGATAGAGATAAGACCATAACCTTAGTTAAGATAGATCTTATTCGCCTTTTTTGAAACGTGATGTTGCTAAGATACTTTACTAATGCCACACATGCCAAACTTCTGAGGCTAAGACAGGTTTATACACTCCTTTGCCTATTCTACATGTCCTTTAGAAAGATCTTAATACAGACTTTGTTTTAGAATTATCACGAACAACCCAAGGGCACGATTATGTTTTTGTAGTTGTGGATCAATTTTCTAAGATGGCTCACTTCATCCCTTATAGTAAGACTACTGATACTTCTAACCTAACAAAGTTGTTCTTTTGAGAAGTTGTGTATTTGCATGGGTTACCTGCTTCTGTTGTTCTTGATAGGATGTTAAGTTTGTTAGTTATTTTTGGAAAACCTTTGGGAAACTTTTTGGTACTCAATTAAAATTTTTCCCTATGTTTCATCTGCAAACTGATGGCCAAACAAAAGTTACAAATCATTGTTTGGGTGATTTGCTTAGAAGTCTAGTAGGGGATAAACCTGATAATTGGGATTTAATTTTACCAATAGTTGAGTTTGCATGTAACAATTCAGTTAATCGATCTATTGGTCAAAGTCCTTTGGAGATTGTTCAAGGTTATAATCCTCACCAACCTATTGACCTCCTACCCATTCCCTTGACAATCCATACCTATTAGTTTGTAGAAATATTTGCCCTGCACTTTCATGATTTGCGTGCTGAGATTAGGCATAAGCTTACATTAAGCAATGAACAATATCAATATAGAAGAGGAGTTCTTCACCGTCAATCTCACTTTGTTACTGGCTTATCAGCAATCTTCCTCTCCATAAGAGAGTTTGCGTCAGCTGAGGGGAAATGATTGAGATTTAGTTATTAAAACTTATTTTAAATGGTCGAGATCTAATTATTAAAACTTATTTTAGGCGTATGAAAACGTTAAAATAATTTGTTATGATTTTTTTGTTTTAAGCTTATCATTAGGTTTGCTTTATCTGCTTATCATTAGGTTTGTTTTATTTTGGTTTAAACATTAGTTATTTATAAAGTTACCCTTAAGATTAGGATTTAGGATTAGGATTTGTTATTAGTAATTATCTCATGAGCTCTATATATAGCCCATAAGAATTAGGATTATGCACCTCGCCATTGATTGAATAATGAAGTATCTTTAGATTTCTCCCTCTATTCTTCACCCTCCTTCTTTTATTCCCCTTAATTACTATTAGTCTTACATCTTGAATTAAATTTGAGAATTCTGGATGGTATTCTATTAATCAAGTATGTGGCAATTAAGACAACCTCTCCCCAATACCATTTAGGGGCATTAGAACCAAGAAGTACTAACCTAGTTACTTTTAGGAAGTGCTTATTTTTTCTCTCAGCCACTTCATTTTGTTGGGATGTATTAATGTAAGAACTTTGGTGAAGGATACCATAATGGGTTAGGTATGAGTCAAGGACAATATTGGAAGAACTCTTTTCTATTGTTAGATCTAAGAATTTGAATGGAAGTTCAAAACTGTGTTTGGATTAATTTGTGAAAATTTTGAAATACATTGGTAACTTCTAATTTTTCCTTCAAAAGGTATACCTACACTAATCTAGTGTGATCATCTATAAAGGTTACAAACGATCTCACTTCATTGATATTTTTAATGTTTGAAGGTCTCTAAATATGACTATGAATTAGGGGAATGGTTAAGAAGGTTGGTATCGATGAGAGGGATAGGTGGACTTATGTTTAGAGAGTTGACAAATTTCATAGTTAAGAAGAGAAGTAGATTTATTCATTAAGTGGGGGTACAATTTTTGCATGTAATAAAACTTTGGATGGCCAAGCCTATAGTGCCATAACAAAACATTATTTTCTTTATTCAAATTAGAAACCATTGACAAAACAGTGTTGTTCCTCTTTGGCCCTTCTAGCCAATAGAGTTTAGCACACACTTTAGCATGGTCAATCCTCTTCCTTACTCTAAATCTTGAAGATAACATTCAAATGCATTAAAGTCAATCCTCTTCCTGACTCTAAATCTTGAAAATAGCATTCAAATGCATTAAAGTCAATTTTATACTTTAAATCTTTAGCAAATTTGCTTATAGATAGACGATTGTATTGCAATGTCGGTATAAAAAGAACATCTTTTGGAGTCAACTGTTCAGAAATTTGCACCATCACTTTACCGCTTACTTCAGTTATGGAACCATCAGCCACAGTGATATAGACCTTCTTATGACTTAAAACAAATTCATTTAAGGGAGAAAGAATACTAGTCTTATGGCTTGTGGCACCTAAATCGACTATTTGAGTGTTTGAGTGTTGTATGTTGAAGAGTGTGCCATGGAGGATTTACCTTTCTGTTCCAACAACTTGTTCAGAACTATTGCCTTGATTGGTCATCATTTTTTGGAAAATGGCAGGAGCTCTTTGTTGGATAGATTAGTTTCAGTGGTGTCATGAGTTTGGATCTATTGTTCCCCACTGATTACAAGGCCCTAAGACTCCTTCTGCAAGTGTGGTTTCCCATTTGATGGCTTACCATGAAGTTTTCAACATTTCTCGTTGGTGTGACCAACATTCTTAAAATGGTCACACCATGGTCTATAGCCTTTCCTTTGCTTGAAATCTACAACACTACTGGTTTTAGCAGTCGTGGTAGAAGACTTTGACACCATTTCAAGGAGTGGAGTGCCCTGTGTTAGTTGTTTTCGACTCCTCCCATTTCACCTGTGCAAAGACTTCATCAAGTGATGGTAGATGCCGAATAGACATCACTCTCCCCTTAACATTTTCAGACATATCATTGAGTCCTAGGAAAAAAAGTGTAAATTTGTTCTTTTTCTACTAACCTTTTGTAGTAAGTTGCATCTTTAGTGCACTTCCATTGGTGGACTTCATACTGGTTGAGCTATTGCTAATATCTCACTAAAGTTTTAAAGTATTGGGTGACATTCAGTTCTCCTTGTTTTAAATCACGAACAAGTCCCTCCATTTGAACCAAGGTTGTTGTATTCTCATGAGTATGATTTATACACTGCCTCTCATACATCTTTGGCTGTTCAATGAAAGAGAAAGGTCTTTCCAGTTTCTGGGGCCATGGAATTTATTAGCCAAGACTTGATCATACATCGTCTCCTATAATGTACTCCTCTTTGCCTCTGCCAATGATGTGCATTAAAGCTTCTTGTGACCACTGCAAGTAATTATTCCCGTTGAATCTTTGGTTTGTAATTGTTAATGTGGAACTTTCAGTGGTTGCAGAGCCAATCATTAAGCCTCCATGGGCAACAAGAGGTTGAGCTTGTTGGGCTATGCCTAACTCCTAGATTTTTTATCTGGTACGCTAGTTTGAAATGCTCTTACAGAGCCAAAGGAAATCATGTGATGCTAGGAAAAGAAGGTTCAAAACAAAGATGAGCAAGCAATGAGGCTCTAATGGAATGCTTTGTGTGAATGAAAGTTGCACGATGGGGTTTGTTAAAATAAATAAGAGAGTCGCACTAGCTGGGAGCTTTAGATGTTTGATGGGAGTTGTCTATGAGTGTCGCAGATGACGGAAGGTTCTGAGGTGCAAATGAGAGTTGCATGATAGGCTCTACTAAAATGGACTAGAGAGTCGCACCTAACAAGAGCTTTAGATGAGAGATGGGAGTTGATCGTGGGTGTTGCACGTGATGAGAGGAATGGGTGCAAAAAAAAGAGGGGGGAAAAACGGTCTTTGATTTTAAAGCTCTAATACCATATAGAAATCAGAGAGGGAGAGATGTATGAAACTAGAGAATAAGCTTCTCTATCTATTCATCAAAAAGCAACAAAAATAGATAGGGAAATTGATTGAAATGGTTAGCTATAAGTCAACCATTCGAACTTCAATCAATCCCAAGATAATGGGAAGGCTACAATTGAAATAATCCTCATCCAATCTCTTCAAAGGAAAGGAGACAAGAACTAAATAGATAAAATAGGGTAATAAATTAAACTAATTTAAAATAATCCCTGCTTAACAACTGTTGCCATCAACTTCCAACAATAAACATGTGTTTACAGCTAAAGGTGCCTTGTGTTGTTACAGAGGGAGAGGAAACATGCATTGAGGAAATTTTGCTATCAAATTGACCTACTGAATTTTAGTTGCATCTTTGTGATGGTTTTTAGACATTTTTAAATTCTCTTAACAAGTTTTTTTGGAGAAGAAAAAGGAGCCAAAGTATAGAAATGAGGAATCAATGAGGCCTTGAAGACTGTGCTTTTTTAGAGTATAGGATTGTTATAGTATTATTACCTTTCCCAGGACTTTGGTTTACTCATAAATTCCTTAGGACGAGAAAGAAACAAACAATTTTGCATTTCTTTTTTGGACAATGGATATTTGTCTTTTGAGTTCGAAGATTGTCTCCAGCCAAGAGTTTATGTCCCATTAGAAGATATTTGGTCCTTGCTTGATAGAGGTTCATACTAGAGCGAATTTCTTAATGGTTCTTTTGCTTTTGGTTTGCTGTCTATTGTTATGAATTATATTCCTAGTTATGTATATAATTGTCTAGGTAGATACTCTCTTCCTTTGTAATTTCTGTTGTATAAATTAAAAGAAAAAAAGGCTATTAAGTTATGAGGAATGGTTATGTAGGTTTAAGCTTTGTGCAAGGAGAAATTTGTCATCAGATTTCAGGAATGTGCACCTTAGCTATAGAACATCTATAAAGGTCCTTTGGGACATTTACCTATAGTTCAGTGATAGGTAATTTTTGAGAGGTTATGATTATGAATTTTACAGTTCCAGCTCTATTATAATTATTCAATTGTTCTGCTTCAAATCGGACTCTAAATTATTTCTTTTTGTACTATGGTAGTTCAATTTGAATTTTCTCATTATTTTTATTTACATTTTAAAATAATAGAAGAATTATTTAAGGTCTTTTATACCTAGATTGTGAGTGGAACTGAAATCTTTTAGGGTATGTTTAGATTAAACAACATTAAAAGAAAGGAAAGGAAAGAGAAATTTTAGATATTATTTAGAAAAAAATTGTATAATTTTAGATATTATTTAGAAAAAAAATTTATTTGAGGATCTAAGTTTTATAAAATTTATAATAAAAGATCTTAAAAATTAAAATTATCCATAAAAACTAAAATTATTACCAAATTTTAGAGGGCTTACTATTATGTTTAGAAAAATTGCTACTAGAAAAACTTACTTTTCTAAAATTTAGTAGTAATTTTCTTAAACCTACTAGTAAGTTCCTTAAAATTTAATAGTAATTTTAGCATTTGAAAATAATTTTAATTTTTAAGATCCTTTATTATAAATTTTATAAAATTTGAGTTTTTGAATGTAATTTTTTCTATTATTTATTTATGTTTAAATAATTTTTTTTAACTTCCTTTCTCATTTATTCTTTTCAATTCAAACATATTATAAAAAATTAAGAGGAATGTTAGACTGCCTATTTTTTTTTCTTTTTTAGTTACAAGAGAACTTTAAGGACATGGGAATAGAAGAGGAAAAAAAAAGTAGGAGTGGGGATCAAATTTTGGATGTTAAATTTATCTTAGTTATATATATATATATATGTAGGTGCCAACACAAATCAGAGTGTATTTAATCATAAAAGGAAAAATAGTTTTAAAAAATCATGAAATGGAAATAGCACTCTTGAAAAAAAGAAAAAAAAAGGAAAAAAAAAAAGCCAACATAACATGGAGACATTAAAATGCACCAAGTTCATAAATATCCAAGCTTGAAAATGAATAAATACATTTGGATAACAATTTGCTAAATTGAATTTAAGAATTAATATATATAAGAAAATTTCACAAAATCAGTACTTTTATTCTCTTTAATCATTGTTATTGTCTCAGATGTTAAACAACGGGAATAGATTATGAAGATTAATGGGAGCATTCTCTACACTCAAACATACATCATATATTAAAAATTCCTTTATAGGTGAGTTGTTAACATATTTTAAAAAACTACATGAAATCAACTAAACAAGAAAATTGATGTTTTGTCCTTGTTACCTAAACTCAGGTTATATCATTTCGTCTATTTTTAATATTAAATTTTGAAGCAGTAAAGATATAATTTTAGGATAAATTAAAATTTATTTCCTTTTGATTTAAAATGTGTCGTTCAATATTTTTGTAATATGTTCAATTACACACTCAATTACCTTGTACTATTTTACATTTAAGTTTTAACAAAAATAACTGCATAAAAATTAAAATAATGAATATTTTTATTCTTAAATGCCTATTTTATTTATATCTTGAATATTTTTAAAATATGTAATTGTTGGAATTAAGTAGATAATTTCAATTTTGACATGTCAATTGAATCCAAGTTTAACATTAAAAAGATCACAAAACGATTCAAGATATAAGCAAAACATATTGTTGCCAATAAATTTGTTCATCATTTTAACTTTTATATGATTAGATATGTTAAAACTAAGATAAAAATATCACAAGGTAGTTAAATAGTAATGAAATCAAAATAGGAATTGAATGAAACATTTTAAGAATATGAAAAAAATTATTTCAAGCTATTTTTTTAATTTCTTTTGCAATATGTTTAGATGTGGGATTAAAAAAATAAAGGTGAAATAAAGTTAAATTTAAATTTGAGTATTTTATTTTAATTTGGATTTAAATTAGTTTAATTTTTATTTCATCCTATTCATTCTTTTCAATCCAAAAATCTTTATTTTGTGTGCGTGTGTACGCGACCATGTGCGCGCATATGAGAGAGAGTGAGAGAGTGAGAGATTATAAATCAAATTACCTTATTTTTTCTCCCAACATTCCATTCTCTTTAATCCACACATATTCTTACTAATTTGAAATTTTGGACATCTTTATTCTTTTCTAAGTTTAAAATTCTCAATATTTTAGGTTACTAAAAAAAATTTTAAAGTATTTGTTTTAATTTATGCTTTTATTTCAACAAATAAATTACATTGATCTTATAACACTTTATTAAATAGAAAAGCTATATTTAACAAATTTACCTAAATGGACTAATATAAACTCTCACAAGTTTGTTCTTTCACATAAAAGATGGAAAGAAAGATTGGCACCACGACTACATTATGTTTATAATTGCATGGCAGTAGGTTGTTGTCCAAACTAACATGAAAGCATCTCTTTGGATCATACTTTCATTTACATGTATTGATGTTGACAATATACATGACAGTGAATCTATCTTAAAAGTTGCTTTCATGATTTCATGATAAGGTTTTGTATGCTTGCTATTGTTTTATTTCCATCTCTTCTATATATTTGTACTTTATTTATACATATAATTGTTGTTTTTCATTTTTCACAATGTATTGGAGGACTTGTATAGCTTTGTCATTAGTAACCCTCCAACACATGATATGTGAGGTTAAGAGAGATGATGAGTGGAGACATTAGAGAAATATTGTATTCCTTAGGTGAATATCGAGAGATGATGATCTTTCACCCTACCCTACCTACACCTCATTTGCAGAGGTGACTAGAGCTTGAGGCTCGACTAGGAAAGTGAGGTTATAGTTTTATATCCACTAGGGAGCTAATAGTAAATATTGTAAGTAGTGGTAGTTGTAACACTTTATTTCTCTAACCCTTCTCCTTTATAAGTGAGCTTCATACATATGCATTCATGAAAAATGGAATAAAAATAATGCATTTAATCGCATTATGTAGGACTTTAGATTTTTGTTTTTTGCTCCATGGGCCTCTTGAACTCCCCAATATTATTTTCTACTTATAAACCATCTACACAAGTCATAGATATCATAAACCATCACATACAAATCGGATTGAAAGGTTGCACATCAGAAAACTCAAAACTGTTATCAGGTTCCAGTTCCAAATTTTTGGTATGAAGTTTGAAAACTCATAACTAATTCTAAAAAATCAAAATCAAATGTATGATGACTTTTGGGAAATCTATGGATGTTAACTAAAGGCTACAAATAGGTCTAAACCGAAACAGAAACATTAAGGCCACGAAAAGTGA
The DNA here is from genome assembly GCA_026724425.1 of Erythrophleum ivorense. NCBI lineage: Eukaryota > Viridiplantae > Streptophyta > Magnoliopsida > Fabales > Fabaceae > Erythrophleum > Erythrophleum ivorense. Next base: position 801,210 of record JAIUCV010000034.1, on the reverse strand, counting down.
TAGAACAGTAACAAAGGTCCTGCTACACCCCTGATACTGATATGCAACTTTAAAAATTTGGTTCTCTATCTGCAGATCTTCAAATGAGGTGATCTTAGTAGCCATAGAAATCTTGTCATGTCTAATTTATGATTGTAAAATTTTATAGTCATTGGACAACATTTGACTTTTGGATACCATAGAAAAAAAAATTGACTAAATAAATAGTGCATCCTATTATTCAACATTTTTTCCCAATTTTAAAAAATCATAATAAATTTTCTAAAGCTCCAAATTTGGTGATCTTTGGTTCTGTGGAAAGATCTAGGGGAGGTCTACTTGTTGGCTAAATTTCATGAGAAGACTCACTTATTTGGTCAGATTTTGGTTCAACACACACTTTGGTTAATTTTGGTGTTTCAAGTGGTTCAAGATGGTGTGAAAATGCATTCTTCATTATTCAAGATCACTTGGGTGCATCTAAAACTATAATCACAGCCTAGGGATACATGCCATTTAGTTAAAAACCTCATGGAACTCATTTCCACTATGTTACATGCAATTACAAACATTGGAAACCAAGATGCATAAGGGGTCTTTGGTGTCAAAATCATGCATACTCATTCATATGAACCCAAATTCATTTTATACATCATGTCTACATATATTTGAGTGTGCTCAAGTGTCTACATCACATATACAACTCATAGTTATAATTCTTGATATCAAAACACAATTACAAGGTCCATTTTGCTATATATATGTCAAAGTTTTGCTTCTTAAGCTTGTTAGCTCCCACTTTTTGGCCTACTTGGCTCACTTATACATGGTTAGATATTGGAGAGGAAAGAGTAAGATTTTAAGAATTCCAATAGCTCTTAACTCTTTCAATCATACATAATAACCATATTTTCAAGTCAAAACATGTATGTATGAAGATTTAGCTACTTTGAAGCATACAAGAAATCATTTTCATGTTCAAGAGTTCATTCATATCACACATTGGCTTTCAAGAGCAATGGTTTTGCCTCACCCCATTTCTTTAAAACTTTTAGACTTACCTCACTCATTTTCAAGAGACTTTTGACTAGGTTTCACTCTTTTTCAAACTTTTAGCTTTATATCATCCAATCTTAAGGACTTTTGTCTCATCCTCACCTTTGCTAAGAGACTTTTGGCTCCACCATATTCATTCAAGCCATAATGTATTCATAAAACATAATTGATGCACATAATGGTACCATGGTATGTAGAAAATGACTATATACAATTTTCATGGCATAAACATGCATACACACATCCAAAGATAAGAAAATAACCAAGAATATATGAAAGAAATGTTAAAGAGTTACCTTAAATGCAAACACACATACTTTTCCTTGATTTCTCTTTCCCTCTTTTGGTCAAACACTTGCAAATGGGTGGAGTATCATTCCCTTGTCCTAGACACATCAAATAGGATTCAATTACATTCTTGAAACAAGTTCTAACACTACACACACTTAAGGGAAACCTACTTATTCATATGTATCAATTATGGTTTCATAAAGCACCTAATGAAGTAACTACTAGAATTTAAGATCTTAGCTCTATTCTTTTCTTCAATCTATGACTCTTGACTCTAATTAAACTCCTTGGAGCCTTCACACAACTACTTTGAAAAGCCTAACTATATATTGCTTCATTATGTCACATTATGAAACCTATAGCTCCAAATTTCAATCTATGGCTTTTAAACTTTTTTCAATGCTTCTTCTTATCTTCTTCCATCATATATAGTCCTAAACTAAATTTAGAAGATTTGAAAACACTCCCTTAGTACTTAAAGGAAGCTTGGTTGAGCCTATGCAACCCATTTGCATCCATGGAGTTTTAAATTTTTCCTTGAAAGAAAAGACACTTGGAAAGCTTCCTAAAGATCTTAGAAACTCATTTAAACCCTTACAAATTTTGCTAGATATTCAAGGATCCTTAGCTTTACTATCTTGAATTTTAATGGTTTTTCTTTTGCTTTCAATTGGATAATCCTACTTCTCATGCTTCAAACCCCTCTTTTCTACCTTCTTAAGAGTATAAATCATCCTCTCCTAAATGGGTCTTATTCTGGACAAAAAGGACAAGAAAGAAAGAAGCAAGATGGAGCAAGTTTAATCCATGTATCTTACCTTAATTCCAAGCTTTCCAAATGTGCTTTTCAAAGCTTCCAAGACTCCTTTTAATTTCCCTTTTCTTCCTACTGAACTAAATCCAAAAACATCACCACATCACACATGAAAACTATAGAAAGGAAGATGGGAAGGAGGGAAACAACTTTAAAGAAGGAAGAAGCTTGAATTTCCTTAATTTCCATACCTTTTCTCCTTATTTTTCCTTTCCCTTTTCCTTCTCTTTTGGTGTGTCTCTCTCCCTAGTGTCTTCCTCTAGTTTGGGCAGAACAAAAGTTCAATTAGAGTGAAGGAGAAGGGGGACGCTTCATATATCTAAAAGGGATCCAATAAAAGCTTTTCAAAATGTTAATTTTATCCTTCATTCTTAGCTTTTTCATTTTTAGTTCATTTCAACTCCTTTTTCTAGAACCATATTTTTCATCATAAATTTTGGATCCTCTAACTTATAAAATAGCTTTGGAATAACTTAATTTAGATTTAAAACTATTCTGAACTATTTGGTCAAAGTTTTGGTCAACAATAGTCGAAAGTCATTCACCAAAAAAGTTTTAACTGTTCTATAAGTTCCCATGATTTTCAAAGCTTCTAAGAACCCCCAAAAACTTAAATTTTTTATTTAAAAAGATCTCTTGTAAGTTTTTCAAAAAGTATTCATATTTATGAAAATACTATTATACTTGGATAATTTTATTGAATCACTTTAGCTCCAATTTTTAAGTAACTCAATGCTCAAAATCTCATTTTTTATTAATTAAAATTTTATCCTAATTTTCTTTGGCCTTAAATCATTCATCTCAGAGAACTTACTTTTATAACTGACTCATTTCGGTATTTTTAGAAAAAACCAAATGTTATAGTAGTAGTCATACAGATGACCTATTATCTTACTACACATCGACACCAATTCATGGAGATATCAGAGGTTGAAGTCCTTATTCCTTTTCATTGTATACAGACTTTATGAGTGCTAGTGCTTCTTCTTTTGCATTAAGTGCACCATTTATATATCTTGGGAGTACAAGTCTTTCTTTTTTTGCATTAAGTGCATCGTTCCCAAATTTCAAGGGTGTTGGTCTTTTTTTGTTCACAACATCAATTTCTTAGCATACTTTTCTACCTGGCAGTGTGCCCTTCACAACATTATTCTTTGATCCATTTGCATTTAGTTCAAAGTATGTTAGTGTATCTTTGAGAGATTATGGATCATCTTTCCAACTACAAAAGGGTTTCTTCACCCCTAACCAACCAATCTGATCTATTCAGTCCCTTTATAACAACCAAAAAAAAAATTTGAAATCCTGAAATTTTCTAAATCTACTAGCTATAGCGAGAATGCCTTTTTGCTATAACGAGAATGTTTTCAACTATAGCGAGTGCGGGCATCCTATACAAAAACTAGATAGTTCCTTATAATAGCGCGCGCCATAGCGAAAACAAGGTTTTGGGATTGATACCTGCTCGCTGTAATGAGGGTTATTCTTCGCTATAGCGAAGGTTAGTTTGGAAAAATATGAAAAAAGAAAATTTGACTTATTAAAGCGTCCAAATCCTTTCCTTTTCTTTTAACCGACTTAGGCTTCGACCAAACTAGAGAAAAGGGCTATGGAGAGAAAGAGAGACCTAGAGAAAGAAGGAAAAACAAGAAAAAGGTAAGCATAGTTTGAGAAATCTATAGTTTTTCTTCTTAGCATGTTGTTCTTCTTTCTTTGTCCTCTCGTTCTATGGTTTTGGTTGTTGAGTTGGCTTTGTTTTGGGCCTAAGTCAGAGAGGCAAGTGTAAGGATTTGAGGAGAAGATTGATGCAAAGGAAGAGCCTCTTAAAAAGAGCTTTATTTAAGATAACTTCTTTCCATTTTATTGAATCTTCTCCCCTTTCTTTCTTTGAGTATGTTGGTTCTACCAACTTGAGAGTTTGAGAGAGGAAGGAAGTTTGACCTAGAGCAAGCAAGAAATCCTTGAATTAGAGTGTGAGAAGTTGAAAAAATACAAAAGAATTAGGAGAAGGGCTAGTAAAATTTAAGAAGGGAAAAACTAGGGCTTTAATCTCCTAGCCTTTGTGAGTAATTGTTTGACTTCCAAGAGAGTAATTCCATGCTTTTTGTTATGTCTAGGCTTAAAAGAAGTAACCCCATTTAGTTATGATTGTAAGACCAAGAAAAGAGAAGAGAAATTAAAAGGAAAAGCTTGTGTTAGCTTATAAGGTAGCTCTCCACTCTTTCTTATTGCATTCTTAGATGTGTAATAGTCTTTGTATGCTTGTATATATGCTTGTATTATGAGACATGCCATTTGATATTGCCTTGATGCATTGGTACCAATATACTTATAATGTGGATTGTGAAAATTACTCGGGCGAGGTAATGCCAAAAGTCCCTTGAGATAGGTGAGGTAGAGCCAAAAATCCTTAAACCAAGGGTGAGGCTAATCCAAAAGTCCCAAGAATTGGGTAAGGCTAAACCAAAAGTCCCTTGAACTTATTCTTAGTATTGATATGATATCATGACATAAAAATTATGTGTTATGTAATTGTGAATGGTTTACATACTTTGACTTATTTATATATCTTAATTGCTTCCTTGAATGAGTGTATGAGCTATTGAGATTCTATGAATCTCACCCCCTTCCCTTTCCCGTCTTAACATATTAGGTGGAGCTCAAGGAGATCAAAGTGCACACCAAGGAGCCTAGTTAAGCATGCTTAGGGAGTTGTATAGTTATTTTGGTTCTTTTGATGTAAAGAAATGCCAAAATGAATATGCACATATTATTTTGAGATGTAAATGCTTAAGAAAGTATAAAAGTATGTATGAATGATGTATGAACTATGTACAGAGCCAAAGTAATAAAATTATGAAATTTGACTCCTTTGTGGCTTATATGCAGTAGTGTATTTTTGCTCGTAGTAAAGTAAGTTTGAGATGTATATTGGTTTAAATCACTTGGACAATTCATATATACTATGTTTATGCTTTAAAACTTGTCCAAGAGGTGCTAGAGCATGTAAGAGACCATTTATCCCCATTTTGACCCATTCATGGTGTCAAAATTACCAAATTCGTGAGCTCTGTCTACATATGACCAAATGAGCTCTTCTTGATATGAAATTTGGCATGCCTCTAGAGCCTATTAAGAGCTTCTTGGAAAACTAAAGTAGGTAATATTCGGAGGTCTAGGGAATATTTGGCGAATTGTTGATGTTGAAAAATTTTTTGGTTTTGGTTATTGTACTGTGCAACTAGGTCTGAAAATGAATCTGTGTCATTCATAGACCAAACGGTGTCACATTGCTATGAAATTTTATAGGCATAAACTAGACATCCACAGTGACCTATACCAACTAGAAGCACCTCAATTGGAGGTCTGTAGAGGGAGAAATAACTTTCTGAAGTTCTATGTCAGTATCAAGGAAGCCATCTGACCTTCATTACTATTCCATCGGTTTTCAAGGTCCAAAGGCTATTGAAATGATCTGAACTTATTTTTCTCCTCTAGTTAACATCTGTATCTTTTCAAATTGGTATAGGTTGCCCAGAATAAATTTTTGTGGAATTAGTTATGAATTTTTGAATTTCATGATAGCAAGCTGCATCAGTACTAGGGATAGCCGGACCTCTGTCTCTTTTACGATATCAAACATGGTCCAAGCGCTGAGATTGTGGTTGGGAATTATTTTTAGTGTAAATTTAACACTTAGAACTTTCCAGAGAGTTATGGTTTGCTTGATTTTCATTTTTCTAGAATTAATTATAATTTTCCAAAGTTAGAGCCAAAAATCTGACTTTTTGGCCCATTTGAAAAATTGCACTTTCTTGGTTTTTGGCTTCATATTCGTGGTTTATGAGTTGTTTGAGGCTATGTATGAGTTGTATAAATAGAGTTTGAGTAGAGAATGTGAATGATGGGTTCACAGGACCCACGGGACAAAATATGACTGATTAAATTACGACTTAAAGTAGTAAAATAGTACAGTTTTAGTCATTTTCATTGAAAATCATATGGAATCAATCCTAAAGGGAGATTAGTTGGAGTTAAAACATTATGGTGTTACACCCCTCAATGGGACTTGAATTCTTAACCATCTCATAATTTTAATAATAATATATCATTTAATGAAAAAGAAAGAGAAGAGGATGAAGAGGATAAGGAGGAAGAAGAAGAAGGTGAGTTAGTGTAATACCATCCATGGCAACATGGAAGAGGACCTCGATGAAAGACTAAAGATCACATTGGTTGATTTGACAATTGCTTATATCATTTTTTATTTTTTATTCAGGATTTTTATTTACTTCTTTATAAATTTATATTTGTTTATTCATTTAAATTTTACTTTTTGTAAATGTTTTTAGAATGTTACAATTATTTAGAATATCATAATATTTTTTTTCTTATTTTTTTACTAATATAATGAAAATTATAAAAAAAAAAATCAAACAAGATACAGACTAACCTAATCTACATCCTTCTTACATTAAAAAATAAATAAATTTGCATTGATCGCAAACTGGTGTAGTCTATAATCCATGGTTGTAAAAAAAAAAATTTATTTTGGTTTCACCTATCTTGTGACCCAATTAAAAAAAACAAAATTAAGCATTTGCATGAATTGTTTTTGCCACCAAGCTTTTCATATATTTTTTCCTTTTTTTTTAAGCATGCTATGTCAAAAAGTCATTTTAACCAAACTCTAGATGCTAGGTTTCAATTTTTAAAAACTAAAGAAATATAAAGTCTCATATTAAAAAAAAATCATTTCCAACTTAATTAAATTCCTCTTTAATGGTGTCAATTTTTTTCTGGGGCAAAATTATTAATTTTTTTCTAACTTTATTAATTAACCCTTGAATTAAATTAATTTCCTTTGTAATTTCATAAAATCCTCATTTTCTTTAAAATTCTAATTTAAATAATTTATAAAATATTATAAGTCTTTCTTGAATTTTGTGAAAATTAGACAACTTCTTTTTTATTTTCAAAATATATATGTATCTCTTTTAAAATAAAAAAGTTAGATTATACTTTAGTTTAATTTTAAATTTTTTAACTAAAATATTTTATATTAACAACTCTTATATAATTTTTTATGAAAGGTATTTTAGTTAAAAAAATTTAAAATTAGATGAAAATATATATTTTAAAAATAAAAATATTTATATAATTTCAATAAAAAAATAAAAGAAAGTTTATTTTAAATCACAAGTTCTATTATTTTTTTTCACTAAATTTTCTATCATAGATTGTGATCTTTTGTAATAATGTATGAGGCATTAAAAAATAATGCGATATATATATATATATATTTTACTCACTACCTATGTTCTCTCCACGATTCTCCAAATATAACATTAGTGTGTTTGAATATATATTTAAAAAAGTTAAAATCATCTTTGTCAATCATTTTTATGCAAAAACAACGTATTATTGGTTTGAACAAAATTTGAAAGATGAAAAAACTTTTTCTAAACATGCACTATTTCTACTTGCCAAATGTAAAAGAGTCAGATTCCGGCACTACCTATGCTAGCGGGGTAAATAAAGATTTCAGACGTCGGCGTTATGTCTGGGGCGTTTGCGAATATTTGAATAAGATATTCTTCCGTACCACCTTGATTTTCCATCAAATATAAAATTGTTCGAGGTTTTTGTTCAACAGTGATTCCTTGATTCAGATTTCAGAATGTGAAAGCAGAGAGTGAGGGATTGTACTATATGTTTGGAGCTGTCATTGCAAATTGAGCGAGTTCCTTATCGCCATTCATGCTTAACCTTCTCATTTCAAGATTATCTGCATCGCAGATATGCACGAGGAGGACCCAACTGGGGTTTCTCCATCACAATGCTTCCCTCATTTCCAAATCGGTTGCTTCGATTGTAAAATTATCTGAATCAAATCAACCCAAACAAATCCAAGAAGGAGATGAATCGTCTACAGTTTCTTATCTCATGAACTCTTGTGGCTTGCCCGCCAAAGTAGCTATTAAAGTATCCCAAAGGGTTCATTTGATTGACCCTGATAATCTCGACTCTGTACTTGATCTTTTCAGGAGCTCCGGATTCACAGAAACCCAGATATCCTAATTAGTGGAAAAGTATCGACGACTGCTTCTGGTAAAGCCTGAGAAGATACTTTTGCCCAAGCTAAGGTGTTTTTAGTCTATAAGGTTTTCATGTTCTGAACTACCAGAACTCCTCATATCTGACTCTAGACTCCGAACTTGGAGCTTAAAGAAAAGTATAATCCCCGTTATGAGGCCCTTAAGAGTGTACTTGATAAAGAAATTATAGCTCTAAATCGCGCAGGATGGATTTTTCACCACCTGGATGTAACGAATTTAGCTCCAAACATAAAGGTTTTGAGATAACATGGAGTGCCGCAATCTTCTGTCACTCTACTGGTAACCAAATTTGCAAATCTTGCCTTTATGAATCATGCAAAGTTTGCTGAACATGTCAACTTTGCTAAGAAAACAGGAATTGAATCTTTTAAGCCTACGTTCATCCATGCAATTTATGTGTTAGCAGTAACAAAGAAATCAACTTGGGAGTCAAGGATGGATTTCTTTGAGAGTTGCGACTGGTCCAGGGATGTCAATCTTTCAGCACTCAGCAAGTATCCGTTTTGCATGTTGGTGTCAGAGGAGAAAATCACAAACTCAATGAAGTTTCTTGTGGATGAAGTGGGTTTGCCATTTGAAGATGTAGCTGTATGCCCATCACTTCTTGGCTATAGCTTGAAGCAGAGAATTATTCCAAGATGGTCAGTTGTTAAAATTTTGAAAAATAATGGTTTGGTAAAGAAAGATATGTCCTGATTTACCATTTTTGGAATAAGTGAGAAAAAGTTTATGGAGAAATTTGTGATAAGATTTTAGGAAAGTCATCCTCAGCTATTAAACACCTATAAAAGGTTCTATACCACCACTACCAGTGATAAGTAGTTTCTTCAAATGTATGATTATGAATTTTAGACCTCCAACTTTTTTATAATTATTCAGCTGTTTTGCTTCAAATCTTACTCTAATTGATTTTTTTTTCTGTATTATGGTCGCTCAATTTGAAATATTAATCTGTAAGATACGCATGTGAAGCTTATCAATCAATTTTCTTTCCATTATAATTCAATAACAAGTCTTCTAATTAAATATGTCATGTGTAAGTTTTACTGGTATTTCTGTTGTTTTTTTTTTTTTTGGTGGAGGGGGGGAAGGGCTGATGTATTCTGAAAAAAAGTTGTAAATTCAAATGATTGAAGCAAGAGGTGCCTACCGTCAAATTTTGTTTCAAAGGAATAGGATGCATGCACTTAGTAAATTTGCTATGTAGTTAAGCTGCTGACTGTGAGTTTTTTTGGGACAATTTTAAATTCTTTGGACATGTGTTTCTGGAGAAGAAAAAGGTGCAAAGTATGGTATTGGAGAATTTTTGGTAAGTTAATTACTGTATGATATTTGTGTTTTTGCAGCATATATAGCTTCTTTTAGTTGGATTTCCTAATTATTTTCCACTTTGTTAGAGAAAGCTACTATCTCCAACGTATAGTATTAAAAAATATACCTTTTATTCTTATTTTGAGAGAAAAACTGTTGACAAACCTGGTTTAGAATTCGTTGGAGTAAGTCCCTTATGCAGAATGCGTAGAATATGACTAACAAAAAATATCGACAGTGGTTAGCTGAGTGCATTTGAGGAAATCATATTGTTTCCTCTTTTGTATTTTCATAATATTTTTAGATATACTTTTATATTTTGAATGTTTTCTTTCTCTGTCTGCTCTGTATATTCATGAAAAAGCTACTTGTCTATCAGCCTGTCGTATAACACCTGAAATTATGGGATTTTCTGTTTCTTGTTTTGACCAAGAATAGTGAAAAAGGATTGGAGGGGGCTGAACATTAACCATCATTAGCTACAGAGTAGGTTATTTTTCCCTACAACTGCTGTGTGTTCAGCTTTGAAAATTTTTATGCCTTTTGTTGACATTAGACATTTGTTTAGGAACAAGAAGAAGATCGAACTTGGGATCTTTATGCAATTCCTCTTCTTCCAATCTCCTGAGCTAGTCACAGGTGGCATTCATGTTACCCTTTCGGTGCACTTGCCTTTATGTTTCAAATATTTTGGCACATGCTGACGTGAATGAACGCCCCAGCCTGCCTTGTGCTTCCTCATTTAGTAACGGCCTAAGTTTATTTTATTTTGCTGATCATGTGCTTCCTAATACTCCCTTCAGTCCTTTTATTAGAAATAAAAAATTATTTTATTAGTATTAAAAAAATAGTTAATATTAATTTAACTCATTAATTAAATTCAAATTTGATAATTCTTTTTTATTTTACCCATCTTCATTTTACATGAGAAAATGTTATATATTGTTAAGTATACTTGGTGTAATAATAAATAAAGAGTAAAAAAAAAATTATTATTTAATGAAGTAAAAAAATATATCATGTTTCTTATATTTTGGGATAAAAAAAAATCTCTTAAAATTTTCTTATAAAAGGGACTGGAGGTAGTAGTTTATCCTTTCAAATTAGTTGGTCTCCACAAATTATGTAGTAATTCTTAGAGTTCTCCTTAGGAGGGGGGAGGGGGGGGGGGACAACCCATGCTTCTATAATATAGCTTGCAAACATAATGGGGGGAGCCTTGAAAGTTTCAGTTTCTACAGCTTTTATCATTGTTGATGTAGTTGTTGATCACAATATTTTAAAAATCAGATTAGTTATTTAAAAAGCAGATTAGTCAATGAACCAATTGAAATACAAGTTCATTGTTAATTGATTTGATTGTGTTATACCATAATTCGGTGATAATTATACATATATATATATATATATGTATATTTAAATTGTATATATTAAAATTTTGATATAACAAACAAAATTTAAATATTTAATTATTAATATAATGTTTTTTAAGATGTTTGAGGAGTCATTTTTAATTGAAAAATAAAAATTACTCATAATTAAAATCTAAAATTATTTAATTTTAAACATTTGAGATTTTCAAATTATATTAAGATTTTACTTGTCATTCAAAAAAAGTTTTAAAAAAATTATCAAATGGAAAAAAACTAAAAATAAAATTATAAATAGTATATATTAATTTAGATATTTTTATATATTATATATATGATATGCATAATTATTTATTATATTATTTCATTCAGATGTTGATATATATTAAACAATATATAACCTCGTTTAATAAAAGCACTAAGCATTTCGTGCATAATTGTGTATTTGACTCCTTGCTCTTACTTTTGCAAAATAATCTCAAGAAATTTTTTTAAACAGCAATTTGATCAGTTTTCATCGACTTTTGATCATTTTTATGCCTATTTGATTTGTAGGTTTATCAGGCCAGACTAAGAATTGATTTGTAGTCAAATTGACCAATTCAATTAGATTTTAGTAATTATAGTTGACCATGAGAAGGTAGATACTCAGTTGTAAAAATTTTGATCTTGGGTATCTTTTATTTGTGAAATGAGGATTGTACAAGCATCAATGAGGATTGTAGGGCATGGGCAAGGGGTGGGATTGAACCCAAGACATCACTTATCTCAACTTTGAAGACTAATGTTGAAGTTATTTAAACTATTAGCCTATTTGACTGTGCATTGGCTTTATGTTCCAAAGATATTGACACATACATGCTAGCAATAGGCACCTTCCTCCCCTTGTGCTTTTTGACACAAGCATGCAATGCGCACGGTTGGTTGAGAAATCCAAGTCCATGATATTTTGCATTTAAATAGGGCTAGGTTTATTCTGTTTTTGCTGATCATGACCTTTCACAATAAAGTTTTTATATAAATCATGAGGTAGCACTCGAGGTTTGTAGATGTTTAGTTGTTAGTATTTTGATCTTTGGTTCCTTTCTTTTGTAAAGTGATGATATTTGGGTCATCAGAAGGTTCAATTTGACATTTTAACGTTTGAATATTTTATTTCAATTTTTCAAAAAGTATTTCATCTTCAATATCATCTCATGTTAAGCTCAACAAATAATAGTTAATGGAAATTAGTAATGTGGCTTAACGTAAAGATGATTTGTTTGTTAAATATTCAGTTGTTATTAAAACATAACATAACACAACACAACATTCAAATGGTTATGGTGGTAAGGCTACTTTTGAGTGCTATGCAACTATAATTACATAAGTTATTATGGTAAGCCATGTTATCTATCTCTATAAACTATGTGTTGTTTAATATGGTTGACATTGAAGACACTCTATTTAAAAGATTGAAATGAGATTTGCAATTTTTGAAGGGCCAAATTAAAATAAAGTGCATCTACTCTTTCAAAGTTACAAGGAGTTATTGAAGTTATGTTTGGTAGAGTAAAAATTTTTTTTAAGGGAATGAAAAGAAGAATAAAAACAAAAATAGAATGGAATCTTATGATCTAAAATTATGGTTAGTATGATAGAAAAAAAATAAAAATGTTCTTTATTTTGATGTTTGGCAAGGTCAAAATAATATAAGAATATAAATGAAAGATAATCAAATGACCAAAATATCCTCGGTACTAAAAAATATAAACAAACTAATTTTTGTTAACTAATATAAAACAAACTGAAAGATTTTAAATTTTAAAATTATTTTAAATGATTTAATGATTAAAAATTTTAACTATATAAAAATATTATAGTTAAGAATTTCATATAAAAATTTTTAGTCCTTAATCTCTTCAAAATAATTTTAAAATTTGAAACCCTTTAATATAAATAAGAGAAGGAACTCATCTTTGAATCTTTTTTATTGCCACCAAACATGCTCTTCGATATTTGTTATTCCCCGTCACTCTCCTTTCTCCCTTTTTCACTTTGGAAATGGAGGAAAATGGAATGGAGATGAGCATCAAAATTTAGAAGTTCAACTTATCTCAATCTTAAAAGTATATCCTCTTTATTTTCATTGTTGTGATTAAGTGGTATTGCATAGTTTTCAAAAAGAAAAGACAGACTGAAAAATAAACAAATTTGTAAACAAACTTAACACTGAATTATTAGCCAACGAAAATACGGAAGCATTTGAGATATTGTGATTTTGACTCTCATTTCACATAAAATAGTATCTTAGACTTCAGAATTGGATGATATAGGCATATTGTTATGTTATCAGGGTAGCATATGAGATAACATCATAATATCAAATTTAAGGCAAATGGTTGTTATCTGATAATAGATAACATATCATGTTCTCTACCTCATAGGATAGGGTGCGATCATTTTCTCATGTGTGATCAAATATGCCCTTGTTTCTTTATGGTAATTAACTCTACAACAAATTTATTTATAAAAAAAGTTAAGCATGTGAAATATGATATATAATTAAAAATTACATTGTAAATTATTTTTTTATATGAATGAAGATAAAATAAATAACACACTCCCTTTTAAATTTTTTTAAAGTCTATTTCTATTCAAAAATAGTTATAACAATATAAATTTTTAAGATGTAGTTTATTAAAACTTAAAAGGATATATTTGGAAGTTTAATAAATAGATCGACTGATTATCATGTGTAACTAATTATTCATATCTTATATTATTAAAATATAAAATATCATTAGTTGTCATATTAAACATAGCTATTGAATACCATATGGTTTCTCAAAATATAAGTATACAAGATACCATGGTAGAAAACCTTCTAATTGTGATTTTAATTTTAATCATATGTTGAAAGTACATTAGAATGAATAAAAGGTAAACAAAAATCAATGGGATCAAATAAAAATCACTAATGTGCTCATTGGTACATTGAAATTTAAAACTTTTAAGCATATGAAAATTAATTTATAAGATATTTGAATATAGTAAATTTGAAAAATTTTGAAATTTTTATGTTATATTTGTCCTATATAATATGGGAAAGTTTATTTCATCTCATTTCATTTTTTTTAAAAAAGCTCAGGCTTATATCTTTTATAAATTAAAAGTATTTGAAAAATTAGAACACCCGCAAATGAAATGCTTCCACCTAAGTTTATAAACATCCAAGCTTAAAAATAAATTAAAAAATTCAGATAATAAGTTCTATAACAATAAAAGAATTAATATTTGTAAGAGAAAATTTCAGAAAATTGATTCTTTTCTTCTCTTTAATCCTTTCTATTGTCTTAATGACTATGCTATTAAGAGACAATGAGGATTGACGGAGCAAAATTAAAGTATTTACCACTCTCTTATACATTCGTATATTAAAAACGGTTTATAGATTATTTTTATTTTAACATAATTTAAACTTATATCAAATCAATTAAGTGAGGATACCCTTATCATACAATTAGGAACAAAAATCAATTAATTGAAAAAATTGATATTTTGATCTCTAAGTCAAACTATCGTTTGGTCTATACAATATCTTTGAAGCATAAAGATATAAATTTAAAAAAAATCGAATATGTCTTTTTTTTTTTTAACTAATGACAATTTTTTTAATTGATAAATGCATTTTGAAAGTTTGAAATCTAAACATCTCTTAACAAAAAGAGCAATTTTTTTCCTTTCTTTTACCAAAGATTATTTTTCTAAAAAATTACATATTAATCGTAAATTAAGATCTAATTTCTTGTGTATGTGTGTATATATATATATATTCAAAAGTTATAAAATATTTTTTAAAAACATAAATAAATAGTATTTGGTATTTGATATTTAATAAAAAAATTTGTTATATTTTGCAGCTTAGAATATATTTTGTTACAAGTTTATGTATTAATTTTATAATCAGAAGATAAAATAATAATTTTCTTTAAGTGATATATGTATTTCGGAAGTTCAAATACACCCTTTTTTTTCATTCTCTTTTTTCAATTTATATTTTTAATCCAAATGAATCAGCTGTATATAATCGTCGTCGTTGCATCTGGCTTTTGGTTATCCGTCATCCATTGATTTCTCAATTTGCAGTAGCGAAGAGCCTCGCACTCGAGAGATTGCAAAATATGAAAGCAGTACCTTCGTGATCCTACGAGTGCGCCTGTAAATGCAGTTGACTACGCAAATCGGGTGAGTTTCTCGTCATCATTCATGCATAATCTTCTTATTGCTAGATTATCTGCGTGGAAGACGAGGACCCATCTGGGTTTTCTCCATCGCAATGCTTCCCACATTTTCAATTCGTTTTCTTCAGTTGGGAAATTATCTGAATCAGCTCAACCAAAACAAAATCAAGAAGGAAATGAATCGTTTACAATTTCTTATCTCATGAACTCATGTGGCTTGTCCCTGAAAATAGCTGTTGAAGTATCCAAAAGGGTTAAGTTAAAAAACCCAGATAATCCCGACCTAGTGCTTAATCTTTTCAGGAGCTACGGGTTCTCAGAAACCCAGATATCAAAATTAGTAAAGAACCATCCACTAGTGCTTTTGGCAAATCCTGAGATGACCCTTCTGCCCAAGCTAAGGTTTTTCCAGTCTATTGGTTTTTCTTGTTCTGAACTCCCAGAACTCCTCATTTCTACCTCTAGACTCCTATCGCGGAGCTTAAAGAATTGTATAATCCCCCGTTATGAGGCCCTTAAGAGCGTGGTTGATGATGATGAGATTGTATGCATAGCTATAAAACGCTCAAGATGGAGTTTTCTCTTCCCTGGTTTTGAGGATTGGGTCCCAAACCTTGAGGTTTTGAGAGAACTTGGAGTGCCTCAATCTTCTATCTCCCTAATGCTAACTAAATTTACAAGCGTAGCATTTTTGAATCATGCAAAGTTTGTTGAATCTGTCAAGGTTGCTATGGAGACAGGAATCGAACCTTCAAGGACCACCTTCATTGCGGCAATTTCTGTCTTTTCACAGATGAAAAAATCAACCTGGGAGTCAAAGCTGGATATCTTTGAGAGGTGCGGCATGTCTAGAGAAGTCACTCTTTTAGCGTTCAGGAAGCATCCATTTTGCATGCGTCTGTCAGAGGAGAAAATCACGAACTCAATAAAGTTTTTACTGAATGAAATGCGTTTGCCATTGAAAGATATAGCTAGATGCGCAACACTTCTTGATTATAGCTTGGAGCAGAGGATTATTCCTAGATGGTCAGTAGTTAAACTTTTGATGATGAAGGGTTTGGTAAACAAAGATATATCCTTAATTACCATTCTTATAGTAAGTGAGAAAAAGTTTCTGGAGAAATTTGTGATCAAATTTCAGGAAAGTGTTCCTCAGATATTAAACATCTATCGAGGTCAATTAGGAACTTTACCTGAAGTCAGTCCTTGGTAGTTTCTTTGAGAGTATGATTGTGTATTTTTGACTTCAGATTAATTATTATGCAACTGCTCTACTTAAAGTTTTCATCTTTTACTTTAATTGATTTCTTTCTATATTTGAAGGACTTAATTTGAGCTCTAAATTTGCAGGACATTGCTTTCTGTTTATAACCCATGTGAAGGTTGTCGATCAATTTTCTTTTGATCATAATTGAAAAACAAGTCTTCTAATTAATTATGTTTTATGGTCATAACTTTTATGTGCATGATATATTGAAACACTCTGGTTACATTCTTTATCTGGCTTTCTGTGGATGTCAGCGATGTTGGATGCAAGGATTTGTTTACTGGTCAGTTTATATGTTATTTGTTTGTTTGTTTGTTTGTTTTTACTGTGAAGTTGTTTTGATGGTAGCTTGTGCACTAGTGTTGGTATGATGACACCTTTACACAATTGTACATGCTTGCCACATTCACTATGTATGCATTAGGCTAAATTGGTAAACTATGTTCAATGAATCTAAAATCATTGGCTCCTTGTTGGTTGATGTTCAAATGTTCTGTCTTTGTGGATATATGAAGCACCGACTCTTCAAACAAGTAGTGGTGTCCATGTCAGACACTTGTATCACAGCAGACACAAAGAGACATTGCAAATTTTGTCATAATGTGATGTCTTAGACTGGGTACATATTTCTCAGTTATGGAATCTTCAAGTCATCCTACCAAATGATGAAGTTCTCATCCCAAAAGAATGCAAAAATACAGTAAAATATCTGTGTAAACTTTTGTTAGTATAGGCATATGACAAATGCAGACTATTCTTTTAACACGGTTGTGAACTTGTGATAAATCTTGGTTATTTTGTGTGAAAATCTAGAGAATGGTCCATATTTGTAATTCCTGTTCAGGCAATAGATAGAAGTTTAGTTTCACTATTAATTAATTTGACAGGCTAAGCTAATGCACACCTTTGGGCTAATTATTAAGAGGTGATTGTGCCATTAGTGCCATGGACGATGAACTTGGTTTGGCTTTCAAAGTTTGTCAGATGGGTTGAGGAAGATGTTGGCCGAGAGGCAATAAAGAGTGTGCTTAGTAAACATTTTGAAGAAGATGTAGATCTGAATCAGCTCAAGTTGCCTCTGTGCATTCCCTTCATCTGGGCTAAATGACAATTGAATTGAAAGATGCAAGAGAAACAAAGTAAGATGTTTGAATCTCATGTTGATCTGAACTCGAGATTATTTGGCCAAACATATCAGATTTGGTTGCATTCCCATTCAGTTACAAAAGGTAATCCCCTACCCCTCCAAAAGTCATATAAGTCAGAGCACCCAACCAGTGAATTGCAAACAAATCAAATATTAGGTACATCCATAGCTTTACGGACGAGTGAATCACAAATTGGGTCTCATTCTTTTTTTCATGTTCTTTTTACCACTCTTAGTTTCAAGGTATCTCTTCCAGCTAAGATACTTCTCCAAGTGAAAGAAATAGCAGTGTTTAGTTGAGCCTCATGAAAATTGGAATTTTAGAAGTACATGGCTTAGACGATTTATGCTAATCAGAGAACAAGGACACTGCAGCCATCTAATCCTATGTCATACTCAATTTATGACACAAATTGCGACGAAGCAAGAAGAAGCTGATGGAATATGTAGGGATCAACTGAGCTATCGCTTTGAGAAGCACTTCTTTACTTGCCTTAGAAGTTTCCTTCCACCTTTGGATATACCTCCAAACACTATTAGAAATGCCCTTGAATGAGTTATTTTTGCTTTCCCCAGCATTGTTGGCAAGCCAACATACTTCTCATTGTAAGCTCCACTAGCACATTGCGATTGAAAAAAATGGTTATTTTGTTTGCATTCTTCTTCTGGCCTGAGCATTCCTCAAGGAATGGATCTAAGTTTTAGCACATTATTGTAGTCACCCTTGCAAAACATAAGCCTATCATCTTGATAGTATTAATTAACTAAAACACCCAAAAGCATAGGCAATTTGAAAGAAATGGTTAACTAGAACAAGGAAGGAAGGAATTTATAGCAACACAACTATGGAAATGGCTAAGATGCTCCTTTATTTGAGAAAAAAGGAAACTCTAGCTATTGTATTCATATTTTGATATATCCCCTCAGAATACCTATCTCCCTCACTTAAGCTGAAGCTGAAGGAAATGACAAAACAAAATATTGCATCATAACTTCCTTAACTATTTGCTATGGGAAGCTGCCACGTAGTAGTGATAACCACAACCAAATATTCTTCACATGTTATGCATGGAAATCTAATAAGCAACTAGGTTTCTTCCTAGCTTTACCCATTCTCAAGAGACCTTCAAGTGGTGGGATGTTGGACTCTCCTAATGGACTGCATGGTGAAACTTTAATTTTTGGGCCCCTAATGCTATCATTGTTGCCCCTTTGGAAATGAACCTTGTCCTCAAGGTTTAGATTGGGAAATAAAAGCTTGATGGTGTGATAATCTTCCCACACAGCATTCTTCCCTAGTTAATGAGCCCATTCCACCTGCACTTGATGGTCCACAATATATAGTGGGTTAAGGTTCTCCGTTTCTTGCACTACAAAATCTTTCTCAATAAACAAGTAGAGGTTATTCGCAAGCCTTCAGGAGAGACACATGAAAAATGTTATGGATTATAGCATCAAGGGGTTGGTCGAGAGCATATGCCACTTCTTCAATTTTCTGGGTAACGTTGAATGTTCCAAAATACCTCTTAACCAACTTGAAATTTCTTCAAGTACCAAGAGATTGTTGTTTGCATTTGTTCAACTTAAGCTAAACCATATTTCCTACTTGAGAGGACTTGGCCACCCTTCTAGAATTAGCTCGTTTCTTCATTCGAGTTTGAGCCTATAGTAAATGTTGTTGCAACTCTAATAGGATATCCTGCCTATCTCTTAAACTAAGATCAACCATATTGACTAATGAAGTTACTTCTACATAAGCAAGCATAGGATTTGGTTTATTGCTAAATACAACTTTATATGGTGATCTTCTAATGGAAAAATGATAACTAGTGTCGTAAGATAGTTTAGCCTATGGTAAATACCAGCTCCATTAATGAGGCTTGTTGTGGGTGAAAGCTCTGAGGTACTGCTTTAGACCACAGTTAACTGCTTCAGATTATTTGTCACTTTATGATGGTAAGCAGAGCTAATTTAAGGATTGTGTCGTGTTTTAGAAAGTGTCGCCAAAAATTGCTCATGAATATTGGGTCAAATCTGAGACAATGGATTTTGGAAATCCATGTACCCTCACCATCAATGAAATGAATAATGAAGTTACTTGAAAGGCTGTGTAATTTGGTTTAAGACAATCAAAGTGAGCCATTTTTGTTAATTTATCAACAATGACCAAGAGGAATTGGCAACGTTTGTAATAAACCTTTTGGTTTGGTAGTAGGGACCATGGTTTATTGACATGTCAAGCAATGAGTGATGTATTTTTGTATGTTAGAACACGTGAGGCTAATAAAAGAATTCGAAAATTCTTTTAGATGTCTTTGGGAACCTAGCATCTCCTTAGATGCTAGCAGCATGGTGCTCATGTAATATGATGTCAACAAGCGAGGAATTTTGCTGGCAAATAATATTTGTTATGGAAGAATAAAGTTCCATCTCATATCAAACCCATTTAGGGCCTTGTTTTGTTTAATTGCTTCATGTAGCTGCTGTAACTCTTCATTGGTTTTGCTCTCATATTGCATTTGAGTCCAAAAGTTCGAATGAATTGCAGATATAACTGACAAAACAAGATCTTATATGGCTCGGAGTTTTTCTTATAGAGACAAAGCATTGACCACTTTATTAAATTTTCTCGTTCTATAAACTATGGAATAATTGAATCCCATTAGTTTACGATATAATGATGTTGCTTGGGAGTTTGCAAGGTCACTCATTAACTCCTTGAGACTTTGATGATCTGTGATGATGATGAACGGTCTACTTAGCAACTAATGTTTCCACTTCTTAATAGTCTAGGTAATGGCAGAGTTATTTGATATAAGCTGAAGCTTGCTTGAATCATGGGCTTAGTTGCTTGTTGAAGTAAGCAAGAGGATGTTTCTTTTGGATGAGCACAACACCCACTCCCTGAGTTGAAGCAACAGTCTCCACTTGGAATAGAGCTTGGAAGTCTAGGAGTCCAAGGATTGGAGCTTAAGTCATCATCTATTTTAAAATGTCAAAAGCTAATTAAGCTTGCCCGCTCTAAACAAAATTATCTCTCCTCAAGAGTTGAGTTAAAGAGGCAGCTTGATGAGCATAATGATAGATGAAACGCTGGCACTATCTTGTTAAGCCTAAAATCCCTTTAATTATTTAACATTCCAAGGTTGTGGCCATTTCAACATGGCTTGAATTTTGCTTAGATTTTTGAAAACTCCTGAGGCTAAAACTATATAACCCAAATATTCAATAGAAGGTTGATAAAATAGACATTTAAACTATTTAACAAAAGAAAGAGCCAGTGGATAGTTTCTCAAAGACTATTCTTGGGTGAGTACTATGCTCTGAAGCACTACAAACTAAGATATCATTGAAGAATACAGCCACAAATTTATGAAAAAATGGTAGGAACAATTGATTCATTGTGGCTTGAAACATTGTGAGGGCGTTAGTTATTTTGAAAGGGATCACTAAGAACTCGGTGGCCTTGATGTGTACAAAATGTTATCTTGTGAGTGTTAGACTCCTTCATATGTTTTTTATGATAACCAATTTGTAAATCCAACTTGGAAAATAATTGGGCTTCATGCAACTTGTCCAACAATTTATGATGGCTGGTATTAGAAACTAATCCTTCATTGTAATTTTGTTTAAGGAATAATGATCCACACAAAAGCGCTATATGCCATCCTTTTCTTTACTAATAACATAAGAGAAGAGAAGAGAAGAGGAGACTAGTACTTGGACAAGAACACTCGCTTGTAATATCTTAGGAACTAACTTCTCAATTTCAATCTTTTGATAATAGGGATACCTATCGGTCAAACATTGACAAGTTGCATTATTTCGTGCAAGCGTATTTGATGATCAATGCTACAACGTGGAGGTAAAGCATTGGGCTCTTGAAACAAATGCCGGTACTCTTAAAGTAATTGATTGTACTATTTGTAGAATGAGTCACCACTTGCAATTAAAAAATGCAAGCAATTTGTGAAGTTTGTTTCTTTAATTGATTAGAAGAAATAGGCGACAGCTAAAAAAAATGATCACCTTGGAAATGAATGGCTAAAGTGAAATCTATTATGAGATTATGATAGTCCATAATAATGGGACCCAAAGTCTTGAGCCATTCTTTGCCCAATACAATGTTTACCCTATTAGGATCTAAGACATACAAATCAGTGTATAGTGTATAACCTTGAATTTCCTTAGTCACATTAGAACACTTTAAATTGCATATCAAGTATGTCCTATTGCCTACCATGACCTTGAATTGATTAAGTGCACCTTAGGGCTGGGGTAATTTTTTTAAGATAGAACACTTAATGTAGTTTTGTGTTTCACCCCAATCCACTAATATACTAGTGGTCACACTATTACACCTCCCTGTAAGCTTGATGGTATTTGACCCAAGTTGTCTAGCCAGAGCATGACAACTAATTTCGGGTAATTTAGTGTTAATAATGACATCTGCACCTTCAGGGTTTGACTGATTATTTGCTCTTAAGGACTCCAGTTACAACAACTCTGCCAAGTCCTCTTAATCTAACAATAAAAGGGATTGAATTTTACATTTATAAACAGCTGGGAAATTATCATCATAGTAGTAACATAAGCCTTTCTTCCATTTAGCTTTGATCTTTTCAGGGACAAACTTTCCTATAATTAGGATTAATTGTAGGGGCACTGGTAAAGCTTAGGGAGGATGTGGAATTGGTGGTAAGGATTGAAGAGGCTGTGGGACTAACGCTATAGTGTTCTGTGGAAGTGATAACTGGATAGTGGCAGGGGCAATTCTAGAATTGTAAGTTTTGGGGTAAGGCTTAACTTGGGGCAAGTGGGCATGCTTTTGCTCAAACAATTTAGGCAATGAAATAGCATGAAAGTAAGTAGCAGGTTGAGCAACCAATAATTCATGTTTTAAATAATTTTGTAAGCCAACAATAAAAAAAAATACTAACCATGCGTATGAAAGTCTTATTACTTGAGTAGAGACCTCTTCAAACTTAGCCTAATAATTATCCATTGACCCAGATTGCTTGACATTTTTAAGGGCTGTCGTAGGATCGTCAAATAAGGTTGCCCTAAAACACAAAAGTAATGCATCCATGAAGCCTTGCCAATTATGAATAAACCTATTCTTGGGCATCTATTTGTACCAACTATTAGCCGGTCTAGACATGTAAAGGGAAGACAAGGAGATAGATGCATTGCTCTGTTGGAGTATTATACATGGCAAAAAGCTCTTGTATTTTAAACACCCAATCTTCGGCCCTCATATCGTCAACTTCATTGCACATACTCATTAACAAGGATTTGTCAGGTTCGAGGCATAAAACATGGTGAAGGATGAGTTGCTACACTAGATGAAGCTAAATATTGTGCAGAGAAGCTACTACAAACAATACCTCTACCTTAGACAAGGTCACCTCCACATTGGACAAACACTGGTCTGTTGTAAGATGAAATTCTGCTAGATCCTTGAGTGAGTCTTCCACTCGAGCATGATGAGCCCCCGTATTTCATCTGCCATGGAAGAACAGTGAAAGCACCAATTTTATAGTGCTAATCAACTAAAACACAGAAAAGTATGGGCAATTTGAAAGAAATAGTTAACTAGCGCTAGGAAGGAATCCGTAGCAACACAGTCAAGGAAATGGCTAAGAGACTCCTTTATTTGAGGAAAGGGAAACTCTAGCTATTGCATTCATGTTATGATATATTCCCTCGAATAAATCTCTCCCTCATTTAAGCTAAAGCTGAAGAAAACGATAAAACAAAATATTACATCATAAACTCCCGAACCGTCTACTCCAGGAAGCTACCATGTAATAGTGGTGACCACGTCTAAATATTCTTCGCATGTTAGGCATGAAAATCTGATAATCAAGTGGGTTTATTCCTAGCTCCTACAAAAAAAAAAAATAATGAGTTATTTTGGGAGTTTGAAAACACACCGTCTACCCTTTAATCTCATTGAGTCCTTTTGCTTCCTACAAAAGCATAATAAGGCTTTCTGCATATACAGGGAATAGAGAGACAAAAAAGTGAGAATTTCTGAAGATTTTAGTTTGTCTCAAGGTCTTGACCAGAGTAATACAACTTGCATCCTATCTGAAATATTATGTTTTTCTAAATAAAATTATCTTTTCCCTTTGACGAGAGACCATCTGTTAGTTATATATATATATATATGCAAATTTCAATGTAAAAGACACATATTTAGATGCTCAAATAAAAATACTCATTAACGTAAAATGAACTTTCATGAATTGAAAGGTTTAAAATAACATGAATTGAAATATTTAAAATACCACCACTCTTTTTTTCTTTTTAATTGATAAAATACCATCAGTTTTATATGATTTATTTATCTTGACCAACCAATACAACTAGCGCCCAAATTTTGAAATATGATTTATTTTTTAAATGAAAATTAGTTATATGTCCACTAGATTAATTTATTGATATAATTTGAAGACTAACAGCTGTAATTGTTAATATATTAAACAAAATCTAACATTTGGCACCAGAAATGTCCTTAGTTATGTTTGATTGATCCGTTTGATGAGAGATCAGTGAGCTATATATCTTTTTAATATAACATACATATTTAGATAACTTGGTATAAAAATATAAAATTTCATAAACTGAATTCAAAATATCAGTTACAAGAAAGCATATTACTAAATTACGAGCTTTCTTTGAATTTTATTGAAATTATATTTTCTTATTTTTTTATTTTCAAAAATACACTTCTGTTTTTTAAAATCCAAAGTTGCACTATATACTTTACTTTAATTTTAAAATTTTTTGTTAAAATCTCCATTACGTTCTTTTTTTTTTTGGTGTTTAGTAATCTAATGGCTATATATAACTAAATTGTTTTTTATTAATCTAAATACAAAATATGTATTCTTTTTTGTAAGAATTGGATGCCATATTATTTGATAACCTAAATACCTTCACCTCATCATTATCCTCTGTCTAATTATATTCAACTATACACAAATAAAAAAAAGAAGTAGATTTTATTTTCACTAAATCTAATTTGAACTTATCATCATTTTTAATCAATAGTCAGTATGGCATATGTCTTTTATATGAAAAAGATGATAGTTATAAAATTTTTTCCTTTTCTCTTTTATACAAATTGACTAATTCATAGTTAATTATTATATAACAGAATTTCAACTTTGCATAGTTTTGTGACGTACTTATTTAGACTTGGTTTATCAATGAACCAGTTCTTCAAGACTAGTTTTAAATTTAATTTTCATTCACAATAATTAATTATGAATTAGTTAATTTACATAAAAGATAAAAGAGAAAAAAAATTAAAATTGTCATCTTTCTACATGAGAAGCATGTGCTACACTAGCTATTGATCAAGTTTAAAGCTTTGTTAAATTTAGTGAAAACAAAATCTCTCTCTCTCTCTTCCAATTTGTGCATATAGTTGGATATAAGTCAATGAAGAACAACAATGAAGGTGAGAGTATGTAAGTTATTAACTAGCATGACCTCTAATTCTTGTAAAATATAAAATCATTCAATGTATTTAGATTAATCCAAAGTATTTTAATTAAAAAAATATGTGGCATTAGGTTATTAAACATAAAAAAGAACCCTAACAAAGCTTGTGACAAAAAAAATTGAAAACTAAAATAAAATGTAGTACAACATTTAGTTTTTAAAAAATAAAGTGTATCTTTTAAAAATAGAGAGGACAACCGTATATTTCTAAAAAACTCAAGAGATTTTTATGATCATATAATTTTTTTGGTGGATAATAATTAAAAATTTTAATCATTACCTTATATAACCAAAAATTATGATTAATAGTTATAGCACATACTATAATAATAATAATAATAATAATAATAATAATAATAATAATTTTATTTAGATTACTTGAAACTTAATTATTAGAAATTTTAGTGAAGATTTGAAATGATAAACAGCTGGTTATAATTTTAAAATTTTTTAAAAAAAATTAAAGGATCTCAAACCAAGATGAGAAGTCCATTACATGAAAGATTCAAGATCTTAAAAATTTTGGTCTGGCTTAACCTTAGAAGAACCAAATCCAAGGGAGCAAATTCTGGATATGGAGAGGTGTTTTTCTTTAAAATCATGTTGACTGCCCCTGTATTTCTAGCAATTCTTGCTCATCGTTTAACCAAGCCGTCACTTCCTACAATTTTCTTCCTTGCTTCACATGCCAATAATTATCTATCTCATCCTACCATGGATGCAGCAAGAAAAAGCACTTGATGTGTGGCTTTAAATTTATGGTCATAGACAAAATTTTAAGTTTATTAATTTTTTTTAAGTCATGCCACAGAGTATAATTGTTAATTCTTTATTTCCCGCTCAAATAGTATACATTGGCCTGATTTATTAGTTCAAGTTCAAGTAAGTTGACATGAACACTACAAAATTGCTCAATTGTTGAAAATAGATTGCAAAAACTAAATGTGGGTAAGGGTCACATATACACACACCTAACATTATTTAATCGGGGGTACTACATAGTAGTATTATTGTCATTTATATAGTATTCCATTTTTTTAATGAAAATCTTGTAATTTAATTTTAAATGATGATTGAGTTGGATGTTAAATTTTATATATAAAAAAAATAGCTTATTTGTTAATATTTTGGTGTTATCAAAGTACAACAAATATTTTTATATAAAATAATAATCTTGGGCCAAATAAAAATAAAGGTTAATGATTGGGTTGGGCCCGACTTTAACCCCAAAAAAAAGCCATTGCTACTTTATACTGGTATTTGAATTTTGAAGCCATAATAATTACTTTATTTAAAATAAGTTATACATTTTTTTAAAATTTTGTTGAAATTGCACTATTTCTTTTTATTTTTAACATATACACAAAAATTTGTCCTACAATTTAGTTTAGTTTTAAATTTTTTAACTAAAATATTCTTAATTAACTTAAATATATATTTTTAAACAAAAATATTTTCTTATTTACATATTTTTGTATAGATGGTATTTTACTAAAAAAAATATATAAAATTAGATGAAAGTATATATTTTAAAAATAAAGGAAATATTTGTGTAATTTTAACATAATTTAATTTAAAAAAATTATATAATTTACTCTTTGATTTAATAATGAATTGTATAATTTATTATACAAACTAAATATTTTTTGAGTTTGTGTAGGGGCTAACCCAAAATATATCCAAACAAAAAGCTTGCCCAACCTGACTCTGGAGCAATGAAATAGCCCTAATTGATGGCTCTAATTGGTGGTTTGAATTGATATTTCTCATTAATTATGCATGATTTATTGTATGATGCAGCGATTGACTTCTTTTGGTTGTCATTTATTAGGTTATAATTCATGGCCTGGGCATACCTATATCAGAGATGTATCCAATACAATATTCATATTGTACTCTAACATTTGTATTCGGCCTTTTTATCCTTTTTCGATCGATACGTTTTAAAATATTTTAGAATTCACCGAAATGGTTGCAAAATGACTCAAAAACTTAGGTGATTTCAATAATATAAATGGAGATAAAGATTAGTATTTAATTTGAATTAGGAATTCTATTTTCAACTTTTTTTATATTTTTATTTGTAGCTTATTATAGGGATCTTATTTTGTATTTAAAATGTTTATTTAAGACCCAATTTTTTTAGTAGTAATTTTTTTTTATGTGTTAATTTGTTGAATATATATATATATCCTAAAATTTTAAAATTATCATATTTCACATATGATATAATATCGTACCTAATATACTTGTATCGTGCTTCTTAGTTGAGTATGAAGTGATAGAAGTTCATAGAATGCATCATCATTGATCGATTGCCATATTGAGCAGGAAGGGAAAGATTTAACTGTAAAATCCTGAGGTAAGAAGGGCGTTGCTGTCATAGAGGCCAAGCAACATGGCACGGTACACAGAATTCGTAAATTTGATTATTAGGGATATTCAAGTGTGCATGGTTTTCTAACAAGTATCTAACAGGAATTTTCACTACGAGCATAATGCATTTACGATTGTTTAAATTTCACCTGTAAATATTTCTGAAAATTTAAAACTAGCTAGTAATTAAGTTCTTAAACTTTTACATTACTTCAAAGAAGTTATTTTGCTTATTTCTTCCTTTCCCTTCAATTCTCTCCCATTCTTCATCTCATTTTAGTCCATTTTTGTATTATCTCATTCCAGCTACATTCAGGATTTCAACTTTCGGATCATCCACCATCTACTTTTTAAGGTTTGCATTTCATTTTGAAATATTTTGTGTTTCTTATGTGCTTTTCATATACTCAGTTTTTTCTTCTAAAAAAATTTGATTATTTATTTTTTAAAATTTTTAAAAGATTCTCAAGAGGTTGCATTCTTTATCATTTGAGTTCATTTCTGTATTATCTTTAATTCTAGTTGTGTTCAAGATTTGAACTTTTTGATCATCCCTCGTATGCTTTTTTAGGTTTGTATTTTATTTTAAGATATTTTCTATTTCTTATTTTCTTTTCATGTACTTCTAATCTTTTTTTGTAAAAAATATTGATAATTTTTTTTCACTTTTACAGATTCTCAAAAGCTTTTATTTAAATGGACACTTTTTTTGTTTAAAATTAATTGTAATTTCCTCAATATCTTTTATTTTTGGTCCTTTTAATATATTATAGTTGATTATTATTTATACAAAGACATTGAGAAAGAATTCACAATGAGTAAAATGAAGGATATTATATGCATTCATGCAAATGAAAAAATTTTTAATACGAATGAGGAAACAACATTTGTTTGTGATAAGCCAAAATTATTAAAAGTTGACCATGACATTAGTTTCGAACAGTTGAAAGTTGTAGTTGGAGAAAAATTACAATTTTAGTCAAGACAGTATGTATTCGAATTGGTATACCGATACCCATGATCACTTAATTCAACTTGGTACTTGCCATGTATATTAAAGGATAATTCAGATATCCAAATCATGTGCGAAGCAAATCGACACTTTTCATCACAACTAGGGGCACCTGAATTATATACACACATCTCAACTAATGATGTGAGCCCAAATGTTGAAGAGACTAATATGATTGAATCGTTGACAAATCTATGTACAAGTCAGATTAATAACCTGATGAACCAGTGTCCTTATTTAGTTCTTATCTCAGAGATATTCATCCATTTGAGATCTAACTTTTCAATACTTAACCAATGTCACTCATCAATGATATATCTCAGCTAAGCTAATCTAAATTATTGATGTGTGATAACAATCATCTGAGTCCCCTAGATGCGATCAAAGATATAATGGATAAGTTTGAGGCGAAAGATGAATATGATGTTTTGCCAAATGTCAATGAATATGAGGATGACGATATCGATGGTATTGATACTGAAAGAGATTCAACCACTCTATTGAATCAATATTCTGATCAACATTTTACTTTTTGTTTTAGATTAACAATGACAATATTACTGAATTTGAGATACCTGACATGGATGGGGTTATCGATATGAATGATAACCAAGAGATGTATGTTGGCATGCAATTTCCTGATAAGCAGTCAATGAGTTGTGCTATAAAATTTTATTCAGTCAGCATGCACCACACGTTCAAGGTGCACTAATCATCAATGAAGTATGTGGAGTACCGTTGTCCAGAGTATGGTGTTAGATGTAATTGGCAGATAAGAGCATGTCAATCAAGGGGAGAAAATGACTAATAGATAACAAAGTATACGGGCCTACATACTTGTGTCTCATTAATACTATTACAAGATCATCAAAAATTAGATTTTGATATAATAGTATCAAATATTGTGTTGATGGTCACAGAAAAGCCCTTTGTTTCTGTTCGTAATATTATTGAGAGGATACATAGCACCTTTAGATATACAGTGTCTTATAAAAAAGTAAGGTGTGGCAAGTAATGGAC
Organism: Erythrophleum ivorense; assembly: GCA_026724425.1. Taxonomy (NCBI): domain Eukaryota; kingdom Viridiplantae; phylum Streptophyta; class Magnoliopsida; order Fabales; family Fabaceae; genus Erythrophleum; species Erythrophleum ivorense. The sequence goes on along the minus strand of JAIUCV010000034.1, from coordinate 771,710 downwards.
AATTGCAATCGCTTTTGAGAATTGGAAGCGATCGTATGCAGTTCTTCCAAGATGGTTGTCTGTCGTCCAACACTTCAATCCAAACTTATATTTTGAATTTGTGACTAAGGAAAACCCATAGACAGCACCAGATATAGAGGCAACAATTATGTTTCATAAGATATTTTGGACATTTAAACCTTGTATTGATACTTTTGATCACTTAAAACTGATTATCCAAGTGGATGACATATTTCTATATGAAAAATATAAGGGAACATTATTGATTGCCAGTTTACAAGATAAGGCCAAAAAAGTTATCCCTTTTGCATTTGCTATCGTTGAGGGTGAAACACATAAGTCGTGAGCCTGGTTTCTTAGTAATCTCAAGCGATGAGTTATGCCAAACAAGCAAGATATTTGTTTGATATTTAATCATCATCCAGGAACATTAGCAACAATTATAAACCCAAAAGACTATTGACAACCACCCCATGCATATCACATGTTTTGTTTGCGTTATATTGCAAGTAATGTGAATATGATGTTCATAATCAAATGGTTGAAGAAAAAGTTTATCAACATCGACTATTTGAATGAGTGCCACTTGGTTGATGAATAATTAGCGCAAATACAACAGTTACATTCAGAGGTGGCAAATTGGATAAAGGATATACTAAAGAGTAAGTGGTTACGTGCATATGAGGTAGATAGACATCATTGGAGGCACATAACTACAAATTTAGCCAAATATATAAACAGTGTCTTCAAATGTGTTAGATTTTTGTCCATAATCAATTTGGTCAAAGTAACAATATATCAGTTGAATAAATATTGGGTTGAGTAGGCACATACCATATTTGCTTAGATGCAAACAGGTAGCTTATTTTCTGTGGATATTTACAAGAAAATTTTAGCCATAATTATAAAAGCATTTTCCTTATCAGTCCATGATTTTGATAGAATGTCTTCAAAGTTTAAGGTTGAAAAACCCTATGATCATTCCAACAAATGACATAGGTTAACTTGTAAGGTTAGTTTGACAAACAGAACATGTGACTATGACGAGTTTCAACTTCAAAAGCATCCCTGTCAACATGTCTTTGCTACATGCGCCAAGGTCTATTTTGACCCTAGACAATTTATGCACACTATTTTTTGGCTCGAGACTATTTTAAATACCTATAAGACAGAATTTCATCCAATGGGAAAAAAAGTTAATTGGTCTCGCATAAGTTAACATCGGTTGGTCCCTGGTCCTTCTATGATTCAAGATAAGGGTTAACCAAAATTTTCATGAATATGTAATGAGATGGATTAGCAAGAAACCTCTAGAGACAAACAAATATGTGGCTTATGTAGACAGATCGGACACAATTGCATCACATGCCCCTTTCGTAGCCACAAGGATAAACATAGTTATGAGAGTGAATTAAATATTCATTGTGGATGATCATTTATATATAAATGATTTACCAACAGTAATTTGTTTAATTTAATGATGTATATCTTGTTGATGATATCTTTGTAATTTACAAATCACTTTTGCATAATTTTACTTGGTTGTGTATGAATTGTTAATCATCAATTTGAAAGTAATAATTTACCCATATGTGACTTGAGTGTGAATTATTGTTCATTAGTTTGATGTATTAGTGTTACATTACTGACTTATGATTTGTTATTCATCAATTTGATTTATTAGTGTTACCATTGGCAAATATTTTAGTTCTTGGTAGTCATTATGGACCTTCACTCAAGTGTTGTTCATCTTGGATCAGAGGATAAATCTTTATTATATTTATAGTCTCGCCATATATTCCAGGCTGTTTAGCAAGGAAAGGTGAGTTAAAATTTTGCTTCATTATTTATTGTTAATTTAACTAAAGTTATAACAATTTTTTAATGTAATAACACAAGATGATAGAATTCTACACATACGACGAATAGCATAGGAAGACCATATATTTGATCCTCCTCTAACCATTGTCTCATATCTCATACAAGCTAGTTTTTATGGTGTTTTACGACTTGATCATTTTGATTTCAATGTTGCATTTGTGTCAGCCCTTATTGAATGGTAATGTCTGGAGACGCATATTTTCTACCTCACCAAGGGCAAGTATACGAATACACTACAAGTCGTTGCTATCCAGTTGGGTTTACCTTACACAAGGAATACAGTATGTGGATAGACAAACTTTAATTGGTCACTTATTTGCAATAAACTGCTTGGTGTGATACCACTTCATGGGACATTAGATGGACATAGGTTAAGTGTTTTTTAGTTGGCATAGACATTCGATAACTTGTTTGATGACGCAGATGATGATACTATTTATCAATTCACACGAGCATACATCCAATGATTGATTGGGGGGTACCTAATGTCAGCTAAGAATGGATATATAGTTATGCTAATGTATCTTTCGTTACTTACTGATTTTGTAGAGGCTAGTTAGTATAGTTGGAGATCAGTAATGTTATCCCATTTATACAGATAAATGTGCAATGTCACCCTTTATGATGAGGTTAATATAGGTAGTTGTCTGACTTTATTTCATTTATGGACATAGACCAATTCCTCCATCTTGCTTCACGAAAACCTCCCAACCCGATCCGCAAATGGTTATCTACCTTATTAGGCCCCCACTAGGTTTTAGGTATACATATATATATTTTTTAAATTCACTACATTTCGATGATTGATAAACTAATGTGTATTCTCCTATCTTTCACAGGTGGCGGAATATTCCACAATATCTCTAGCTGACGTTAGATGCTTTGCGGTAATATAAGATACTATTAGATCAAATGAAGGATGATGAGATTTATATTTTTATAATTATTTATTTTTCATTTAACGATTATAACATGAAATGACCATTTTCTTTTATATAGGTTATTTGGCTTCCATATAACTCACCGAATGTTGTCCAATTGATTTTAGAGTATTGTTTAGCGATGTCCAATGTATGGCTTGTATCTGTTCCTATAGTATGCTTTTGGATAGTTGAATGGCATCACGTTAATCGTGTTCTTCATCAGTTTGGTAGGGTGCAGTAAATTTTGAAATAACCATTTAATATAGGATCGTTGCATATTCTTCAATTAAGAGAAAAAGTTCATAAAGACTAGCAAGAAAAGTATGTAGTTTTCATTACAACATAGAATTCATGGCCCTATTTAGTGGCACAAAATGACCCTGCTAATAGATCGCTAAATCGCAAGTCAAACTGCATACGTTAGTATCAGCCACATACGCGATGGTAGACTCATCCTGTTACTAGTTCTTAGGATTTATGGTATGACTTTTACATAATTTCCATATTTATATTTTTTCTCCTTACATATATATATATATATATATTATTTTTAATAATTAATTTTTTCTTTCACAGGCTGATATGTTGGAACTTTTATACAGACTTACTATCACTGATCCACCGACGCTTAGCTATAGGGATTTCAGGCAGAAAGCAAGTGGTGATATTCAAATTATGTTACATACTCTAGGAGAACATCGAGATATGCTCGTCTCCTAAGCAGCTCCACCAATACCTAATCTATCAAAACCTCCAAAGCCATAGGCGAAACTAGGGAAAAGAGGTTATGGGTTATTCTCATCCAGGGAAACAATGTTTGGTGGTGGCGTTGGTCCTTCTTCTGCTCTACCACAGACAGTCGATGGAGACATTAGTTCTTCTTCCTTTCCGCCATCCATAGACGCTGGCATTGTAGGTCCATCTTTCTTTGCACCTTACTATATACCTTCATTGCCTTCGTCCATTTATATGGAGTCATCTTTCTCCATACCACCACTGTAGCCAATGCAATCTATCAGAGCATTATTTACATCATTATTTACAGATTCAACTATATTTAGTACTTAATATAACAATACTTTTTTCACACAATAGGCATCATACCAACCTCAACAAGGCTTTTTCACTCCAAATCAACTAATTCCGCTTGTTTAGTCTCTTCAATGGAATTTCAGTTTTCAATAAATTCAAAATCAAGTAGAGAATGAATCGTTCGAAGAAGAAGAAGATGAACAAGTACTTGTAAATGACACTGAGGAGGATGAAGAGTAAGAACAGCTACAACAACGTTGACCACAGTGAATAAAGAAAAGGCCTTAATGTAAGACAGATAGTCATTACAGCTGATAACTACTATTATTTTTCAAATTTAACACTCATTTGTATTATTTAATTGTATATTTAAATATATTTTTTATAATACGTCATTTCCTTCTTAGCCAACATCAATTTATTGAAAAATTAATTAATACAATTATATAGACATCCATATAATATATATAAATTGAGATATTATATTATTCAAAAAACAAATAAAAAATTTTTCTTTATCCTTCAACAAATATTACACCAAAATATTTATTTAGCGGCAATTAATTAATGACCAATATTATATTGCCATTAATATATTTTTAGAATTGAAATATTAGTGGCAAATATTTATTAGCCAGTAATAAGAATAATTATACTGGCAATTCAAACCCATTGCCAGTAAAAATGAACCTAAATATTTTTTCCTAATTTTCTAAAATAGAGGTAAAAAACTTCCCATTAATTTTTCCTAATTTTCTAAAGCTCACGCTGTTATCTATGCAAGGATAGAAACGTTGTTGTGTTGGTCTTCCCAATCTACTGCGTGTATGATTCTTCATTCACTTTTTTGTTATGTGATTCTTCATTCCTCATTATATTATTTGGTTTTTCTTCTTGGTCTATGTGATTTGTTCTTTCCTTTGAAAATTGATTGTACCTCTATTTGTGCAATGATAGAAAGTTATCGCGTTGCTCGTCGTTTGTGTTGCTAGTCTGCCTATCGTGCGTGATTCCTTATCTGATTTTCATTCGATTAACCGATGTGTGTGATTCTTTATTTGTTCTTTCCTATTATGCGTGATTTGTTATGCGTTAAAACCTGTTATTTGTTTTTGTTCCTTATTATATTATATTCATTCTTTGGTTTTTGTATGTGTGAACCTGTTATTTGCTTTTGTTTCTTATTATATTATATTCTTTGGTTTTTGTTCCTCATTTGTTAATCATTTGAAACATTCTTTATGATATATCTCATATAAAGTAGATATTAAACCTTGTTTTCCTAGTTTACCTTAACCAATTAGAGAATGCCACAACTAAACCCCCCTCTTTAATTTTTTGCTAAATTGGTCTTACAATAATCAGAAGACAAAAACAATCCAAGTATATTGACATGTAAGTGATGGAAAAAATTTCTTATTCTTTATCTTCTAAAAAATTAACCCAAAAATATGTAAATAAAAAAAGAAGAAAAAAAATCCATAATACATGTGAAGTGAAAATAAATGGGAATTAATATGTTATATAATTAGACAAACTACCAAGTCATTGAACCCAACAATAAATTGATCATAGGTATATATATTACATAAGAAAGTCAAAAACAATTAATGCTCAAAATTAAAACACCTTATTCCTTAATATGAACAAAAGCAATCCAAATATTCAGTAACATCTGTAGAAAGGAGGAGCAATAATGTGTAGTGTGATCATTATCTTGATTATTTGTTATATTTGTGAACACCGTATTTTGTCTGGGCATACTCTAAAAATAATAATAAAATAAAACTAATAAAAATAAAAAATAAAAAAAAAACAAAGGAGAAGGAACCTAAAAATAGAATTAAAAAAATAAAAATAAAAGAAAAAATAAAATAAAAGCCAATTAATCCAAAGTTAAAACAAAAAAAAATCAAAAAAGGGAGTAACAAAAGTTTAAAATAAATGAAATTAAAGAAAATAAAAATCAAAAGAGACTAAAAAAAAGAGAGAGAAAGAAAGAAATGAATTAAAAAGAAAAAGTAAAATCCCACAAATGAAAAAATAATATAAAACATAAAAATAAATAAATAAATATACCAAAAAATAATAATTAAAAGAATAATAATTAAACCAAAATGAAAAAAAAAAAGCAAAAAATTTTAGTTATCAAAAATTTCATTAAAAAAAGAAAAAAAAACCAAAATAATATATAAAAAAAGAAGAAAACCCAAAACCAAAATAAAAAAAAAGAGTAAAAAAGATCAAAGCCTAATTTAGGAAAATCCAAACTAAACCAAACAAAAATAAATAAAAGGGAGCCCAACCCAGAACCAGTCCAGAGATTAGACCAAAAGGAAAGGGCCCAACAAAAAATAGAAAAACAAAAAGAGAGAGTTCAATCCAAAATAAAGCGAGAATTGGGTCAAAAAGGAAACGAGAAATGGGCCTGTCCCGTTTGAGTGTTGCATGCTAGACCTCTGACTTCCCTAACCCGAATCCACTACCCGAATAATAGACCAGAAACCCAAGGAAGCAGAAAAGGGAACCCTAGACGCCTCTGGTCCCCCCCTCTGCCCTGGCTCTCTCCCGCAGACGTTTCGGATGGAGTTGTATGAGAGGTGAGTGCTGGCGTTGAAAATTGGTGGAGCAGAGAAATGCGAGAGGAACCCGTACGTGGAGCAGGGGCTGTCGTGCGCGAGCGAGAGTAAGGGCCACTCTCGGATTCGCTACAAATAAAGGAGGAAGCTCTGGATACGATGGATGGAGGGAGGAGTCTCTGGGATGGGAACAGAGGCGGAGGAGAGAAGATTCGAAGGAGTAAAAAGATAAGAGAGATTGAGAGAGAGGAAAAATGGAAGGGGATTGGGAAGCAAAAGGGAGAGATTCAGAGCGAGAGGAGAGGAGGAGGTAGAGAGGGGCCTCGATTTAGGAATTTCGAAACGAGGAGGGGAGAGTTTGGAGATTCGAGAGCATGAAGAAGACGAAAGAGGAAAATTCGGAGACCAGAGGGCGAGGGAGCGAAGAGAGTTTCGAAGGCGGGATTCGAACAGAGGCAGCGACGGAGGAGATCAGAGTGGATCTTCGGATTGAGGATGGAGGGAGCCTTCTGATATGGGGAATCGAAAAAATTTGAGGTGGAGGTCCATGATGAAGGAGAAGCGGAGCACGACGGAAACGAAGAGCATGAAGATTCGTAATCAGGTAAAAGTCCTGAACTCATTGCCTCTGTAATTACTGATTATGTTAGCTGGGAATGGAAAGCTGAAATACTAAACACTGTGTCTCCTTTGTATCCAAGGACATGCACCCTATGTGTTCGAGGAAATGTTTGATAGAAAACTGATTTGGACTTTAGTGTTTAGTCAATGTTGCTTGGTTTGTGTTTTGATCGAATAGGAATTGTAGCATTATGTTGAATGTTCAGTCTTAATCGAAATATAGATAGCCTCCTTTCGATGGATTTGATCTTGAATCCATTAATAAGTTTCATACTGGTATCTATTCATTTTGATGATTCACGTAGGATTTTGCTTTGCTGAATTTGACAACTCTGTTTATTATGTTCTTGAATCAAGGATTGATTGGTCTTAGGCTCGGTGCTATCACTGCTGCCTGTTAGCTTAGGGGTGTTATTTCAGTTTCATCTCAGTCTCCAATAATCGTTTCGCAGTCGTGCATTATTGATATGTGAGTGTTGCTTCTGGTTGATGGATTGAGATAATGGATGAAAGAACAGAGAGGAGTAAATAGGATTTCGAAATTATTGTTCTTCCTCCCTTCATCTCTGACACTATGTAAAATCTGGAACTTATAGAAAGATATTGGGGTTTTTTTTTTATATATCCATGGGGTTGCGTGTTCGTTGGCTAAATATGGCATTCTTGCGTAGTCTCTGCAAATACATCCATGCTGCTGCTTTTCTTTTTGTCTTTTTGCAAGGATCCCGCGTGAGGGTGAGGACAGAGAAGAATTGGGAAGGCTTACTAAATAGAGCAGAGACTAATGAGGAAGCAAAAGAGACTAGCTTCATCATAACATGCGAAATTTGCTGTGCAGCCTTGTGGAGTTGATTGGTTTGAAATTTTTTTTTTAATCCATGAAATATATTTTTTAAGTGATATTTGGGTAGCTAGACACAAGATACACACTATCACCGATTACCATGTATTAGTATGTATGGCCTGGCTGCATTTTGTTTTATTTTACTTTATTTATTTATTTACTTTTTTGGAATCATCATGTGAGACCCCGTATCTCCTTAGGCATATAAAAGTCATCTAAGGCTGTGTGTGACAATAAGTCTCCCCAGTCATTAGATTGCGTCGCAAAGCGTTTTCAAATTTTGAAAGACCCATAACACTTGAACTTTTTTTTTCCAAAGGGTTTTCAAAAGAAGAGAAAAGTAAGTAAATAGAAAAGTTTTAAATGTAAAATGTTTATCTTTGTAAAAGAAATGGGGCTCAAAACAAAGAAAAAGGAAAAGAGAAAAATCTCCTTTACTAAAAATGTCATTTCTAATAAAACTAAGAAAGGGTAAAATCAAAAATCAATGAGAATCAAAAGGGAAATCGTAAAAGAAAAAAAAAGAAGAAAAATTAATTAAAAAAAACAAAAGTTCATCAAAAAGAAAACTCAAAGAGCCTATATAATAAAAAAAAATCAAAAAGGTTAAAAGTGATAGGAAGAATTAGAATTGAGAGTAATTTATGGCTTTGCAAATTAAATCATACAAATAGATTTGAAAACCATTTTTGATTGCAAGAGTCTAAATTATTTTTACTTCCTTTCCTCCTCCAATGAAAACGTAACGATAGAACAAAAAAATAAAAAAAAATTAATTAAAAAAAACACAAACAATAATGAAAATAATAATAATAATAATAAAAACTAATACCTAAAACCTAAAAAATAAAAAAAAGGACAAAACATAAAAAAGAAAAAAGCAAACAAAAACAGAACAAGAAAATGATCTGAGAGTTTTGCACTCAAGTGGGAATGTGGTATCAAGAGTAAAAAAAAAAATCATAAAGAAAAGAAGAGAAAAAAGGAAAGTCCTTTATTGATTTAAATCAAATAATAATAAATCTAAAAAAAAAGAGCCAAAAAATATATAATTAAAAAAAAGAAAATAAAAAATGGGAGAAAGAATAAAAATAGGATTAATTCAGTTTTCATAAATTAAAGAATACCAGTTAATTTTGAAGTTATTTTGAAAGCCTAAATGATTTCCATTTTTTTCTTCCCTTTTCACCACAATAAATAAATAATAAAAATGATGATAATAAAAAAGGGAAACGCAAAAAAAAAAAAACAAACATAATACAAAACCCCCCCCCCCAAATAATAAAAATAAAACAAAGCAAAATATAAATAATAAAAAACAAAACAAAGAAAAAAAAACCAAAAAGGAGTAATAAGTAAAAAAAACAAAAAAATGATAAGTAAAAGAAAAAGTGAAAATGTAAAGAGATTAAAATTAAATTTAATTTTAACAAATCAAAGCACATCAATCAATTCCAAAATTGCTTTATTTGTTAAAAGAAAAAGTAATTTTTATTTTCTTTGTCTTTTCAAAAATAAAAAAATAAATAAAGAATAAAAACAAAAAGTAAAAAAAAAACCAAAAAAAATAATAAAACAAAATCAATTAAAAAGTTAAAAACCAAACAAGAAAAAACAAAACAAAAATCAAACAAAACAACAACAAAAAAGGGACAAAACAAAACCAATCAAAAATTAAAAATCAAATATAAGCCAAATCAAAAAAACAACAAAAACCAAAAAAAGAAAAATTAAAACAAAACATCTACCAAATACAATTTTAATCGAACTACGTGGACTTTGATCCCTCCTGAAGGGTACGTAGGCCCTAGGCTTTCATCCTATATCAAGTCCGCCCTTATAAATAAAATATTTTTCTTGAAATTTCTTTTCTTTCCTTTTTATTTCAATTATTAAATTTCTTTCCGTTTTATTTTAGTATTGATTTCCTTGTCTATTTTTATTTTTATTTCCTTTAATTTCTTTATTCCTATTTTGCATGTGGTTTGTAGGGAGAATTAAAATAGAATTTAGGCCATTTTATTTTTGCACAACTGACTTAGGGTAATCGTTCTTAGTAACGGGTGTAGTGGGGTGCCTAATACCTTCCCCACTCACAATCGACTCTCGGACTCATTTTCTGATTCGCAGACCATTTTTCAAATAAAAAGGCTTTTCCAAAGTTTTACCTTTTAAAAATTAAAATTTTGATGGCGACTCCTGAACCCTATTTCTTATACATATCTCAATTTAAATTTCAATTTTCGATTTCATTTTAAAATCGAATTTTTTGAGTTTCTTTGAGAAAGGCGTCACGCGGTCATATTTTCGGGTGTGACAATACTTCCACAATTTTTGCCATAAATTGTCAAAACTAACACACAATTCCATTCCTTATTTGTTATTTGTTCATTCTTGATCGTGCTTCCTCTATATATAGTATATATATATTTTTACATATTTTATTGTCTTTTGTGCCTCTCCCTTTTTTATTCAAAATGTTAATTTTTTTTACTTTTGATTTTCTTTTCACTAAATAGTCATGGTAGATGATGTTTCACTAAATATAAAATTTAAATTTTATATCAATTTAAATAATAAATTATTTTAAATGTACTTTTACTAATTTTTTCAATTCTTATATGTTTTTTTCTAAAACAATTATTTAAACTTTAATTTCTACAAATTTAAAGAAAATTAACAAATTTAAACAATAAATTAATTAAAAATGATTTTAAATGTGATTTTACTAATTTTTTCAATTCTTATATGTTTTTTAAATAGTTATTTAAAATTTAATTTGTACAATTTTAACCATAATTAATTAATTAATTAATATTTCTTAAAATAAAAAATAAGTTTTAATGTTACATTGACCCTAATGGATCAATAGGACTCGTCAAGGTCAATGTCAAACATTGACCCTGAGGACCTCATCCTTGGGGGTTAGTAAAATTAAATTTTTTTTTTAAAAAATGTGTATAAATATTTCACAATTAAAAAATGTGTATAAAAAAGATTTAACAAAAATTAATTAATGTTTCTCAAAATATTAATATTTCACAATTACAATATTAAAAAAAGTAGGACATTATATTCTTCATAATGCAAATAAAAAATTTTTCTTTAGAGTTGAACAAATTTTATACATATTTTAAAAAAATATTTTATTTTAAAAATTATTTAACTAATTTTTAAAATTATTATCTGAATTTTTTTAATAAATTATTTATAAATTATTTTTACAAATTTAAATAAAATTAATTAATATTTCTCAAAACATTAATTTCTCACAACTACAAAAATAAATAAATAATATATACAAATTAAGACATTATACTCTTCAAAATAAAAATAAAAATTTTTCCTTTATAATCGAACAAATTTTATATAAATTTAAATAGTATATAAATTAAAATATGATTTTAAAAATTCTTTTATCATTTTTTAAAAATTATTATCTGAATTTTTTTAAAACAACTATTTAAATTTTATTTTTAAAAATTTAAACAAAATTAATTAATATTCTTCAAAACATAAATTTCTCACAATTACAAAATTAAATAAATTATATATACATATTAAGACATTATAATTTTTAATATATAAATAAACATTTTTTTAATAGTTGAACAAATTTTATATAAATGTAAACAATAAATAAATTAAAATATGATTTTAAAAATACTTTTACTAATATTTTTAAATTCTTATCTAAATTTTTTTAATGATTATTTAAATTTTAATTTTTACAAATTTCAACAAAATTAATTACTATTTCTCAAAATATAATTTTCTAACAACTACAAAATTTAAAAAATTATATATACATGTTAAAATATTATATATTTTAAAATACAAATAAAAAAATTTTTATAGTTAAAAAATTTAATATAAATTTAAATAATAAATAGATTAAAAAATAATTATTACAATAAATTTATAATTTCTTTAAATTTTACAAATTTTAAATAAATAATTAAAAAATAAAAAAAATTAATTTTGATCTACAAGTTATACTAACCCATCAATTGACTCTGATTCACTAACCCCTTCACGGGTAGTGAAAATTGACTCGGAAGGGGTCAGTACAAATTTAATAAAATAAATTCTTTGTTGAAGAGGGATGCGATATTACAAGTATTGCGTTCTTTAAATTTTTTTTTAAAATTTAAATATTAAAATGAGATACGAAATTTGTGGCTCCGCATTGCATTAAAAAAAAGTTATATATATGGGAAATTTGTTTTTAACATTATATATATATATATTGTATATATTTACGTTAGAAAGCCAAGATTACATGGTAGTTTGGGCATAAAAAAGTTGGAAGTCGTGAATGAGGCATGCTTGTTAAAGCTTGCATGGAGTTTATGCATGAATCATGAGAGTCTGTGGAATAGTGTCCTCTAACATAAATACAATAAAAATGAAACCTTTACTCTCTTTTCGAAGTTCGGCCAACTTGCTTTCCCTCTTTGGCATGCTCGTGGGGATGTTTGGAAATACTTTGAAGAATTTAGTAGAAACAAAATTGGTGATAGCTCCAATACTAGATTCCTTTACGACACGGATTAATAGTTCCACCTTACTAGCCAACATAGTGGAGGCCAGGAAATATGCTTCTTGTTCTAACTTGATGTTGCAGATATGGTGAAGCCCCATAGTGATTGGGATTGGAGTAAACTACAAGAAGTTGTGCCTAGAGAAACTGCACTTGAATGCTATAACCCCTCCCTTAGATTCTCTTGCACCTTTTGAAGTTTGCAGAAGTGGTACAAATGATAGGACGGAGCTGGATTCTTTTAATTTTGCGTTGGCCATAAATGATACTTCAGAGAATTATCATAATTATGGTTATATCATTAAGTTGATTTCATGGCATGCGAGCTAGAAACTTAGAGGTAAAGGTAACTTATCTTCTATGATAATAAACGAATGTATTAATCATCCTACAAACGATAGTCTCACCATTTTTAAGAATTTATTTTTAAGATTATATTCCTTATCTTCTTATCTTAACTTTTAGGGCAGATTATTCTAGAACTTTCTTTTCTTGTGATTTTTTTTTTGAGCTCTTAGCTCCATTATTCTACCAAAAAACAAGACATTATAAATAATTACTTTATTTATGAGAATTCAAATTAAAAAGATAATTTATGAAAGACTAAATTAAAAGATATCTTATTTATAAAAGATTAAATTCAAAAATAATTTTATAAGAGATTAAATTAAAAAAATTTATTTAAAAAAATTAAAATAAAATTTTAAACCAAATAGTAATAAAGAGAAGCTATAAACGTCGTCGTTACGTCTGGGGTTTCGTTCTTGGCGTTTGTTTTTTTTTTTTACATTCAGAGTAGAAACGAACCTGCGCCCCAAATATCACTGCAGAATTTGAGGGATTCTCCTACGTCTGTGGCGATTGGAGCTCACAACTCAAATTGGGTGAGTTTCTCATTACCAATCATTCATTCACTCATTAATGCTTACTTTTCTCATTGCAAGATTATCTTCATTCCCGTGCGGGAGGAGGACCCAACTTGGTTCTCTCCATCACAATGCTTCCCACATTTTCAATTCGTTTTCTTCAGTTTTGAAGTTGTCTGAATCAAATCAACCAAAACAAAAACTAGAAGGAAATGAATCGTTTACTGTTTCTTATCTCATAAACTCATTGGGCTTGTCTGCCAAAGTTGCTATTGAAGTTTCCAAAAGGGTTAATTTCAAAGACCCTGATAATCCCGACTCGGTACTTAATCTTTTGAGGAGCTACGGATTCTCAGATACCCAGATATCCAAAATTGTGAAAAAGTATCCACCAGTGCTTTTGGCAAAGCCTGACACGACCCTTTTGCCCAAGCTAAGGTTTTTCCAGTCTATAGGGTTTTCATGTTCTGAACTCCCAGAACTCCTCATATGCTCTAGACTTCTAACTTGGAGCTTAAAGAAAAGTATAATCCCCCGTTATAAGGCCCTTAAGAGTATACTTGATGATGATGAGAAAGTAACTATAGCTTTAAAACGCTCAAGTTGGTACCTTCAGGATGTAACGAATTTAGTTCCAAACATAAAGGTCTTGAGAGAACATGGAGTGCCTCAATCTTCTATCTCCCAACTGGTAAGTAATTTTGCAAGTGTAGCATTTATGAAGCATGCAAAGTTTGTTGAACGTGTTAAGTTTGCTAGGGATATAGGAATTGAACCTTCTAAGGCGACGTTCATCCAGGCAATTCATGTGTTAGGAATGACAAAGAAATCGACCTGGGAGTCAAAGCTGGATATCTATGAGAGGTGCGGCTGGTCCAAGGATGTCACTCTTTCAGCATTTGGGAAGTATCCATCTTGCATGACGCTGTCAGAGCAGAAAATCACTAACTCAATGAAGTTTCTTGTGGACGAAATGGGTTTGCCATTGGAAGATATAGCTATGTGCCCATCATTTCTTGGCTATAACTTGAAGCAAAGGATTATTCCTAGATGCTCAGTTTTTAAGATTTTGAAAACGAAGGGTTTGATAAAAAATTCTATGTCCTTATCTTCCGTTGTCTCGATAAGTGAACAAAAGTTTCTGGAGAATTTTGTGATCAGATTTCAGGAAAATGTTCCACAGCTATTGGATATTTATGAAAGTCGTACCTGAAGTTCAGTCCTAGGTAGTTCCTTGGAGGATATGATTGTGAGTTTGACTTTCAACTTTGTTATAATTATTCAATTGTTCTGCTTCAAATCGTACTCTAATTTATTTCTTTCTGTATTCTAGTAACTATCAACTTGTAGGATACCCATGTGAAGGTTATCAATGAATTTTCTTTTTATCATAATTCTAGAACAAGTCGTCTATTAGATATGTCAAATGGTAAAACTTTACTACTATTTCTGTTCTAGTTGTTATTGGGGGTGCTAATATAGTATTATATAGAAATGATTGAAGCAGAAGATGCCTGCTGCCTAATTTTGTTCCAAAGGAAGAGGATACATGCACTGATTGAATTTACTATATAATTATCCTGCTGATTTTGAGTTTAATCTTTGCAATGATTCTTGGAAAATTTTAAATTCTGTTAACAAGTGTTTTTTTGGAGCTGAAAAAGGTGCAATTTATAGGAATGGAGGATTTTTGGTTAGTCATTTACTGTATTATATTACTGTTTTTGCACCATAAATAACTTGTTTTAGCTGGATTTCTTAACTTTTATCCACTTTGTTGTTGAATCTTACTATTTCCAACTCTATATTATTCACATATATACACCTTATTCTTATTTTTAGAAAAATACAGTTGACGATCTTAGTTTAGAATTCCTTGAAGTTAATCACTTGTGGAGCTAGCATAGAATATGACTAATAAATATTGGTGACAATTGTTGGCTGAGTGCTTGTGAGGAAATCATATTGTTGCCTTCTTTCTATTTTCTTAAAAGTTTTAATGTTTGAATGTTTTCTTTCTGACTGCCCTGTATATTCCTGAAACAGCAACTTTTCTAGGACCCTCTCGTATAACACCTTAAATTATGGCATTTCCTGTTTCATGTTCTAACCTAGATTAGTGAAAAATGATTTGAAGGTGCTGAACACGAACCATTATCAGCTATAAAGAAGGTTATCTTTCTCTACAACTACTGTGCATTCAGTTCTTGTAATTTTTTATGCCTTTTGTTGATGCTAGGCATTTTTTTTTACAAGAGGAAATCAAATGAGTGATCTTTACCCAATTCCCCTCCCTTGAATCACTTGAGCTAGTCTCTGACGGTGATCATGTTAAGCATTTGCATGTTTGTTGGCTAGGTGAGCAAACTATGAGGAGTGCTCATGTAAATTTGCTCTTCTTGTGTCCTAGCCTTTATGTACCAAATATTATGGTGTATACATGAAGGCCTCAACTTCTACATTCAGTATAGGGGTTGCAAAAATTCTCCAAATTCGAGGATTCCAACAAGGATTGCTGCATTGGGGGATTTTTTTCCCCTATGCGGACAAAGACGAGGGAGAAAATCTCCCCAAGGGTGGTTCAAGGATGGGACGGGGATTATGGTCCCTGTTCTCGTCAATTTTATATTAGTACTCTTAAGATTTTTATTTACATGTATTACTAACCTTTGTCCTTTTTTAGTCATTTCACTCTTTATTTGTATTTATATTAGTTTAAAAAAAAAATCTAATTGTAGAGCTAACCTTCAATCCCTCACTCATTCTCCATGACAGGGATCCATGCGGACTTGGGGGATGGAAATGGGGGAAAATTTCCCTCCCCCACAATAGAGGGCGGAAGTGGAAGATAATCTATATTCTATTCAATTGTCAAATCTTAGAGAATTTGAATCTTTTGTACAGAATTTTAAATTGAAACCTATGTGCAAAAGAAAAAATATATATAGATTATCGGGAACGGAGAGCTTTCCCCCCCTTTCTGCTCGACTCTTTGGTCTTAAGAATGCTGGTTGTGTCTTATCATTATTATTAACATTCTAAAATGATGTAAAATTTATGTAAGGTTTCTATATTTAATTGTAAGTGGTGCCAAATCTTGAAAGCAATTTTTTTTAAGTTGCAATGGAAGCTATAAGGTCTAAATAAATAAAGAGAAAAAAGAGCAGGTTTAAACGTCAAACTAATTATTAATGGTTATATCGTTTTTATATTTATTTTTTGGGGTTAATTTTGCATATCCTTTCTACATTGTATGTGAGGTAGTCATATTGCAGAGCTTTCCCAAAGATAAAGACAAGAATAAGAAATAAATAAATTTATAAAAAAGGTAACATTAAATTAATGTCACCACAAAATAAGAGTGAATTTAATCATAAGAGGAGGAAGTACAGTATGTTTAAGAAAACGAAAAAATCGAGAGGTCTTTTTCTTTTTTAAAAAACATATATATCAATTCAACGTAAAATCAAGGGGATCTAATGAAAAGCAGTTGAGTCATAAACAACCAAGCTTGAAAATGATTAAAGAAATTTATATGATATTTGATAAATTGAAGTTTTATTTAAATTTAAAAATTAATATTTGTAAAAGACTTTGTAAAATCAATATTTTATTCTCTTTCATGATCGTTATTGTTTCATTATCAATGCTATTGAATAAGAGAAATATTTTTGCCAAGTGAAAATGAAAGAGAAAGATATAATGAGTGGGTCCTATAAGGATCTATTCATGTGGGACTCGTGTTTTTCTCTCTCTCAGATAATCAAAATACAACGTGGGACAGTTTTTGGAGGAGTGATAAATTCCTCAAACGACAAAGTGGAGATCCCAACAACACACACAAGATGTAGTAAAAGAGGCCCTAAGTCAACTAATTAGAACCAGGAGCATAAACTAAACCATAGTAAAAGAGCTAGAACAACATAGAAGCTAGCTTTGGAGCGCAATTCATTGATGTTGTAAATAGTTGTAACAGATGGTGATTGGAAGGACGAAATTGAACATGGCTTAAAACCTTAAGATCTCAAATGTGAAAAAAAAATGGAAAGGCTAAATTTAAAATTTGCTAAAATTATAAGGACGAAATGTGAAGAGAAGACAATACATGTAGAATTACTGTAATGCCACATAGGATTGCTTTTGCCACAATGACAATTTATAGATAGTGTCATGTTATTGATGTCAAATATCATGTTTGAAATCATTCAAAATAGTAAGGAGTAAATTGAAAAATAAAAAATGTAAGAATTAAATTAAAAATTAAGTGAAAATAAAACGACAAAATGTTTAGGTTAAATTGTTCTATTTGTCATTGTAGTTTACTCAATTTTAATTTATTTTTTATGGTCTAAAATTTTATAATTATAAAATTTTTTAATTTAGTCTATGCCAATGAATTTTTGTCAATACGTTAAAAAATTTGATTGATGTGACTAATTATGTGTTATCTTAATATGTTAAATATATATAATTTATGCCAGTAAAAAATAAAAGTAATAATGAGATGAAATTAACTTATATACATAACTTGTGATAAAATTAATATTAAATAATTTGAGTGAGTTAATTTAAATTATATATATATATATATATTTAAAGTGTCATAATAAGGCATCATTAGCTACATAAGTGAAATTTAGTAGCATACTAGCTAGGTTATAGTAGTAAGGATAGATTAACAAATTTTAGAATTATAAGCAACTATTTATAATATTTTAAAATATAAAAATTAAAAAAAAAATAAGTAAAACTACGTTGACTAAAAAAACAAATGAAAAAAACATTTAATTTAACCTTAACAAATTATTAGATTTAAATATAGTTATTTATATTTTTATTATAAGATTCTTCAACAAAATTATAATTTGTATAAAATTTTTTAAAAATATAATTATGAAATGTTGAATTATAAAAAATATACAAATATCTATAAAAATTATATAGTTATTATTTTGTTATTAAAAATTTATATATTTATTATATTTTAATTAAAATATCTCATGATAAAAATATAAAAAACTGTGCATACAATTTTTTCTTCCTATAACAAATTCTAACGTCAGTCCTTTCTTTTGCGAAAAGTCAACTTTTCCAACTGATTAATGCATTTAGGAAGTTGAAATTTTGCCCATATTTAAGGTTATTATATTATATTTTATTTTTCAATCTACGCTTTTACTCCAAATGAATCAATTATTTTGCTCGGCCAGTTCCATCTATTCCCAATTGCAGGGTCTAAACGTCGTCGTTTTAATTCTTGCTTTCTTTGATTTCCCCATCTCCTTGGGCGCCTCTCATGTCGTTCTTCGATTTCTCGATTCCTTCTCATATTACGAAGGCAGAATGCGAGGGATTGTACTACGCGCAGGGGTAATTGGAACCGAAAACGGAGATCGGGTGAGTTCCTCATTGCCATTCATGCTTAACTTCATTAATTCTAGATTGTCTGCATCACAGACATACAGGTGGAGGACTCAACTGGGGTTTCTTCATCACAATGCTTCCCTCATTTTCAAATCGTTTTCTTCAGTTGTGAAATTGTCTGAATCAAATGAACCAAAACAAAAACAAGAAGGAGATGAATCCTTTACGATTACTTATCTCATGAACTCATGTGGCTTGTCCGCCGAGGTTGCTACTCAAGTATCCAAAAGGGTTAAATTCAAAGACCCTGAGAATCCCGATTCGGTACTTAATCTTTTCAGGAGCTACGGATTCTCCGATGCACAAATATCGAAAATTGTGAAACATCTACCATCGCTGCTTTTGGTAAAGCCTGACAAGACCCTTTTGCCCAAGCTAAGGTTTTTCCAGTCTATAGGGATTTCATGTTCTGAACTCCCAGAATTCCTCATTTCAAACTCTCTAGTCCTAAAATGGAGCTTAAAGAATCGTATAATACCCCGATATGGGATCCTTAAGAGTGTACTTGATGACGATGTGAAAGTAAATATAGCTTTTAAACGCTCAGGAAGGAACTTTCTACGCCAGGACGTAACGAATATGGTTCCAAACATAAAGGTTTTGATAGAATATGGAGTTCCTCAATCTTCTGTCACTCAAATGTTAACTAATTATCCAAATTTAGTATTTATGAATCATGCAAAGTTTGTTGAACATGTCAAGTTTGCTAAGGAAGTAGGAATCGAACCATTTAAGGCTGTTTTCATCCAGGCAATTTTTCTGTCCTCAATAATTAAGAAATCAACCTGGGAGTCAAAGCTGGATATCTTTGAGAGGTGCGGCTGGTCCAGGGATGTCACTCTTTCAGTGTTCAGGAAGTATCCGTTTTGCATGAGGCTATCAGAGGAGAAAATCACAAGCTCAATGAAGTTTCTTGTGGATGAAATGGGTTTGTCATTGGAAGATATAGCTAACTGGCCAGCATTTCTTGGCCATAACTTGAAACAGAGGATTATTCCTAGATGCTCAGTAGTTAAAATTTTGAAAATGAAGGGTTTGATCAATAATGATAAGTCTTTATCTTCCATTATCGTATTAAGTGAGAAAAAATTCCTGCAGAACTTTGTTGTCAGATTTAAGGAAAGTGTTCCTGAGCTATTGAACATCTATAGAGGTGAATTAGAACCTTTATCTGAAGTTCAGTCCTAGTTATTTTCTTGGAGGGTATGATAGCAAGCTATTTAAAACTTCCAGTTTTATTACAATTATTCAACTGTTTTGCTTCAAATTTTACTTTAATTTATTTCTTTCTGTATTGTGGTAGCTCAGTTTGAACTATTGGTTAGTGATATATTGCTTTCTATTTCATGATTCTTGTTAAGGTCATCAATCAATTTTCTTTTTATCATAATTCAAGAACAAGTTCTAGTCCAATATGTCAAATGGGAACAACTTTTTTTCTGGCAATCTGGCATCCCTGTTCGTGTTGTCATTATGGGTGCTAATATAGTCTGAAAAATATTTGTATATACAAATATTTGGAGCAGAAGATGCCTGCTGCCAACGATTGTTACAAAGGTAGAAAATACATGCACTGAGCTCATCTGCTATCTCATTGACCTGATGATTTTGAGTTTGATCTTTGTAATGATTTTTGGATGATTTTAAAATTTTTTTAACAAGTGTTTCTGGAGAAAAGAAGGGGAGGAAAGTATACAATGGCTAACTTTTGCCAAAATATTGAAGAATTTTTGGTAAGTCAAGTACTGTATGATATTAGTGTTTTTGAACTGTACACAATCCCTTTTAGAGTGACTTCCAAGCTATTTTAAACTTTGCTAATAAATCTTACTATTTCCAATTCTATAGTGTTTACAATTATACATCTTATCTATGTTTTGAGAATGAAACTGTTGTTAAACTTAGTTTAAAACTTCTCAAGTAGATCAGTTATGCAGAAAGCATAGAATATGACATAAGTAATAAATATTGGTGACAACAGTTGGCTGAGTGCTTGTGAAGAAATCATATTGCTTCCTCTTTTTTATTTTCATAATATTTCTAAATATAATATTGTATTTTAAAGGTTTTATATTTTCTGTGTCTGCTCTGCATATGCCTGAAACAGCAGCCTGTCATTAATATTTAAACTCATTACTATGTCAGACTTAACCTGGAGTTGTCTTAAAACTGGGGAGGACTGCATACTGGTTTCATACTTTATACTTCTCTTTTACACAGAAGCTCATGATAGCAGGATTCTCATGACTTAATATTTAGATACTTCTATAATCCAGTGTCATAAGACATTTTCTGGGAAAAATTACGTTTAAGGATCAAGAAGTGAAAAAATTTATTTTTAAAGACCTGTTACCACTAGGTTCAACTGTTTTTTGCTAAAGTCAGTGGTAATTATTCTAAAACAAATGGTAACAAATCCTTAAGAATAAATTTTCTCATTTTTTGGTCCTTTATTATAATTCTCCCTATTTTCTGTTTCCTTCTCTTGACTGATAAAAGTGAAGAAGGTTGGAAGGGACTGAACACAAACCATTATTAGCTATAAAGTAGGTTTTTCCTTCCTAACTTTTTTTTTCTTCCTTTTTTAGTTTTCCTTTTGGTAACAATGGAAAAGTCATAAATCAAAAGAGAAACATACATGATACAGAATCATAATCATTACTGACTTACTAGCAACTTCCTGACTACTGACTAAGGAAACAAGGAGAAGCGATGGAATTGATTACTAAGCGAAGGTATGAAATCAGTCGAGCTACATTAACCTAGGGCCCTTCTGCTAAAGGGCTCATGAAAACCTACGGTTACACAAAAGCTTCAAGCAGACAAAGTAAATAAACTACAAGGTGCCAACAGTCTTCATGAGACAAGTAAGCAGCATAAAACTAATATAGGAAGACACCTTCGAAAGAACAAGGCACCTTCAAAAGAACAAAGAATTTCATTTGGTGCCTTGATAAAAAGGCTAGGTGATGGGCTTGTGCCATCGGGACAATGCTACTTGAAAAAGAGTTTTGGTTTTACATGATAGTGTGCTTCCACGAGGGAGAAGCCAAAGCATTCATAGAAAAAGGATGTGGGATTCTAAGAAAACCAGCATCCACCAGCAAAGCCCATCGCATCAGGGCGTAGGATATTTGAGAGTGGTTTAGATATGAACAAGCTAGAGGGGAAAGAGGGAATCAAGAAAAAGTAGGCGGTATAAGATAAAGATTTGTTTGAGGGACCATATCAGAAGGAGGGGTGTCTTTTTGAAAGGTATAAGATAGGAGAGTTGCAGGAGAGAGGTCAAAGTTGATATATTTTTCTACTACTGTGTGTTCAGTTCTTTAAATTTTTATGCCTTTTGTTCATGATAGACATTTGCATGTTTGTTGAGCTAGGTTAGCAAGTCATGAGAAGGGGTGCTTGTGTAAATTTAAGCTTGTTGTATACTGGCCTTTTTTTTTTACATAGCATGTTTACAACTTGTGGAGGGAGAGTGAGGAAAGGTCAATTGGTGTTATGGGAACTATCAACTCCTTGATTGCGTAGTGGCTTTATGTTCTTGAGATTATGGCACATACATGCATGGGATAGGCACCTTCCTTCCTCATGTTTCTCCATTTAAATAGTCCCAGGGTCCTTTTGTTTTGCTGATCATGTTCTTTCTATATAGTTTTTCACCATTAATCATGGGTTCACAAACACTATGGAGCTTTGTAGATGCACAGTTGTTAAAACTTTAATCTTTGGTTTCTTTCTTTTGTGAAGTAAGGATATGCTTAGAAGCATGTTACACAGTAATTATAATATTGCTTTCACCTGACAACAAATGATACGCTTTCCCTTAAATTGTTAAATATGGTGATTTTGAATACTTTGCATGAAATTTTAAGTTTAAAGCTGAAGAAAATAAAACAAATTACAGATTCCTAACAAGTAATATAACTTTAAAACGCTGGGGATAGATTTTTCTCCATGAGGATGAAACAAATGTAGCTACAAATATAGTTGTCAAATCGTGATACCTATCATGAATCAAAAAGCATATTTTTGAATCGTGAAGCATAAAATGCATTGAATTTTAAGATTCAATAATAAGTAAAAAAAACATGAAATATAAAATATGACATATATATATATGTATATTCTTATAATATGTATAAAATATTCAAAATAGTAAATTGAATTCAAAAATTAAGAAAATACTTAAACATAAGTCATAGATAAGCTCAGTAGTCATATAATTTGTAATTAATGAATTCTTGAAATAATTTCAACTAATATTCTTTTTTATATTCTTTATAAAAAGCATAGACAATACTTAATAATACAACATTGCCTTGCCAATTCATTGTTTTTGCATATTTTTAAATAGCAAAGTTGTGTTATTCTATTATATTGGCTTGAATTACACAATTTGTTAGCAATAAGTCTTTATTGGATTTGAATGACTCAGAATGAAAAGATATAAGTAACAAACTCTGGATTCTATTGTATTCATTATTTTCTTCAAAATGATACAATTCGTCCTTCTTTCTAGCAAGGCCAATCATCTTCTTCGTGCCTTGTTCTTGAAATATGCAATGAGAAGGATAAAAAGTTATACTACAATAAGAATTAGTTGTAAGTTTTTGGATGGAAATAAGATTGGTGCAAAGTCTTAGAATATGAAGGATAATCTTAAGGACAATATTAGTATTTAAACACGCATTTCCCTGACTAGTTATAGTGACAAATCCATCGGTTGTAGTGATTTTTCAATTACTAGGGAAAGGAGTATGAGTGAAAATGTTGAGAAGAATGAGTCTTATGGTTAGTGGCCCTAGAGCCAATGACCCAAGAGGCAAAAGAAATCTTATTTGAGACATTAAAGATAGAATTATAGGTAGATGAAGAGTGAGAAGAAATATATGAGAAAACCAAAGAACAAGTACCTATGGTAGGTGGAAGGTTTTTCTTCAATTTTCCCAACCATTGCTCTTGTCATGGCTAAGGAAAGTAGACGAAATGTCATGATTGATGCCCCTCAATTGAAGAGTTTTGTGTTAGTTTTCAAACATTTTGTGCCATGTTCTGATGAAGCAAAAGGACAATCTGAGCACCCTCAACAGTCTAATAAGGATACCTTGTGGTGCACCTATTACAAGAAGCCTTGCTACACTAAGGAGAAGTACCGAAAACTCCATGGTAAGCCTTTACATATGAAGAAGGGACTCCGCCAAACTCATATAGTGACCATTAGTTCCAACAATGAGGATACTTGCTTTGTGGCTAATTTTAATAAGGAGGAGATTGAGAAGTTACAAAATTTTTTGGGAACATTGAAGAAAAGCCCTCCATCTACCACCACCAAGTTTGGAATGGATCATATCCACTCACCAGCTTAAGGGGAAATGTTACCGATCAGTTTTTATTTTCTTATTATTAATTATTGTGATTTTGTAATTATCCTTGTAATTATGTTAGAAAGTTGACCATAGGAATTAGTTTGCTAATTGTTACAGATTTGATAAAATTTTATTTTTGATTTATTTTGTTTCTTATAATAGTTTTTTTTTCCTAAAATAGTTTCATTCTTTCTGTATAAATATCTTTGTACCTTGATCAAGTAATACACACAAGAATTTCTTAATTTGTGTCATGGTAACAGAGCACTAGAATTCTTAGGACATCTACGTTTGTTTTTTACGTAGCCTTCAATATTATTGCCTCTTTGTGTTTTGTGCATACCACACCACCGTTTTTCAAATCTAGTTGCCTCACCTTGTCGTATCTGTCCTTCGTGTTGTTCAGCCATTTTGTAGTCTGTGTGTGCTTATTTGCCTTTTGTGTGGGTTCTTTACCTCTTGTTGGCTGTTGTTTATCCTTCTATTTTATAGGTTTGTTATTTTTTTGTTTTTTAGACCATGTTTGAGTCTACTATTATCAGCCACCCTTTTGATTCAGCTATGGGCAACTCCTCTGGTCGTACGGAGTTGCAAAACATTCTGTGACATACTGGTTGAATGACAAGAACTATTTAAAGTGGTCTCAATTGGTTTGCACTTTTTTGAAGGGCCAAGGCATACTTAGTCATCTGCTTGGTATTGGTCCGAAACCGGGCAATCCCAAATTTGCTATGTGGGATGATGACTTTATGGTCATGACTTGATTATTATTTTATACGTCCCTTGACATCAGTGATACTTGTATGTGCTACATTTAGCTCAGGAGATATGAGAGGCTATTCAGCAAACTTACTCTAACGTTTAAGGTGCAGCACAAATTTATGATATTAAGATAAAAATTACCTATACCAAACAAGGATCCTTGTCGGTCATTGCATATTCTAATATTTTGAAAAGTCTTTAGTAGGAATGGGATCACTATTACTGTATTTAGATAAACTATAGTGAAGACGCCATTATTCTTAAGCATTTTATGGAGAAGGACAGGATTTATGAATTCTTTACTAGTCTTAATGTTGGCTTTGATACTGTTAGGGTTTAGATACTAGGACGAGAGGAATTACCGTTCTTGAATGAGACCATTGCTCTTGTCCTAGCTGAGGAAGGTAGACATAATGGCATGATTGATGCTCCTCAATTGGAGAGTTTTCCTCTAGTCTCCAAACATTTTGTGCCATGTTTTGATAAAGCAAAATGACAATCTGAGCATCCTCAATAGTCCAATAAGGATACCTTGTGATGTACCTATTGTAAGAACCCTCGCCATCTTTGTCTTGGACATCTGTCATTTAACATTATCAAAATTATGTTTCTTGCTTTGTTTAAAGAATTAGAAATTGAATCTTTACATTGTGAGACTTGTGAACTTGTTAAGCATAAACATGCTTATTTTCCAATTCATAATAAAAGAACTTATATTCCTATTAGTTTGATTCCAAGTAATATTTGGAGCGCAACCCCTGTTTCTAATATTTCTAGAGCTCAATGATTTATTTCATGTATTGATGATTGCACTCATTTGACTTAAATTTATTTGTTGAAACAAAAATTTGATACTATATTTCCTATTTTTTATCATATGATTCAAACTCAATTTAGAACAGAAATATAGAGGTTTCAATTTGACAATGCAAATGATTTTTTTTTAATCATTTTCTCTATACTTTTTTTCATGAAAAAGGAATAATACATGAATTCTCTTGCATTCATACATTCAACAAAATGGTGTGGCTGAATGAAAGAATGGTCATCTTTTGGTTAGTATAAGGGCTTTATTGTTTAAAAAAATGTTCTAAAGAAATATTGGGGGGAAGCTATTTTAATTGCTACTCATATCATTAATCGATTTCCCACTCAAGTGCTTGATTTCAAAAGTCTCATGCAAGTTCTCACATAGTTTTTTCCAAGTTTCAATGCATTTAACAACTTTATACTTAAGAATATTTAAATGTCTTGTATTTCTTCATATGCATTCTTAGCATAGAACCAAATTTGATCATCGAGCCCTCAAATATGTATTCCTTAGATATTCTTCCACTTAAAAAAGTTATAAATGTTATCATCCTCCCACAAAGAAATTTTATGTGTCTATTAATGTCACATTTGCGAAATCTGATTCTTACTTTCACAATCAAGGTAATGCAGTTGCTGATCCTTCTATTTAGAATAGATTCGAGAACTTATTTCTTTTTGATGTCCTATCATTACCCACTCATATTTTACCATTACCCAAGCCCCAGATATCGCTAGACAATCCATTTGAGCCTCCATTGCAACTAAACCAAACTTTAGACCCTACTCATCTATTACAGGTATATTCTTAAAAAAAGGCATTTTCTTCTCTATTAGACCCAGTCGAATTACCCTCTTTTGCTCTTGACAAGGTTGAGGCGCTTTCTTTACCCACTACTAATATGAATTACAATGATTATGATATTCTTATTACTTTATTCAAAGGCACACAAACTTGCACAAAGTATCCTTTGTCTTCTTTTGTTTCTTATATGCATCTATCTCTTAACCACAGAGTCTTTTTTAGTATACTAAATGCCATTCCTATTTCTAAAACCTTATTTGAGGCATTCAACAATGAGAATTGGGTCAATGCTATCAAGGTTGAGATGCAGGCACTTGAAAAAAACAGAACTTAAGATCTCGTGCAGTTGCCAAAAGAAAAGAAATCAATGGGTTGTCGTTGGGTATTTACCACTAAATATAATTTAGATGGTACCTTGGAAAGATACAAAGCTCGGCTTGTTACGAAAGGATATACCTAAACGTATTGCATTGACTACATGGAAACTTTCTCCCTTGTTGCAAAAATGAATATAGTAAGAGTATTATTATCTATAGCTGCTAATTTGGGTTGGACATTACAGCAGTTCAATGTTAAGAATGTCTTGTTGCATGGTGATCTCGAGGAGGAAATCTACATGAAGACTCCCCCAAGATTCAATTCTCAAAATAAACTAGGGCATGGTGTGTAAGCTTAAGAAGACACTCTATAGGTTGAAACAATCTCCACGAGTATAGTTTGAAAGATTTTCTAAAGTCATGATTGGTATGGGGTATAAGTAGAGTCAAGGTAATCATATTTTATTTATGAGACATTTAGCCTCAGAGGGAGTAACCATACTTTTAGTTAATGTAGATGACATCATGGTCACAAGAAATGATCATGAAGGGATTGGGTTGTTAAAAAAGGCAATTGGTAAAGGAGTTTGAAATTAAAGAATTGGGCAAGTTGGAATACTTTCTTGATCTTGAAGTGACTCATTCACAATAGAGCATTTTTATATCCCAATACAAGTATATGTTGGATTTATTGACAGATACAGGCAACATAGGATGTAAACTCGTAGAAACATTTGTAGAGTTGAATCATAGATTATGCAAAGCTTCAGAAAATGCACTAGTTGATAAGGGTTTTTATTAGAGGCCTGTGGGACGACTTATTTACTTGTCTCATACTAGGCCTGATATAGCATATGCTATGAGTATTATAAGTTAATTTATGCATGATTAAAAAAAAAATTAAACTTCAGAGTAGTTCATAAAATATTACAATATTTGAAAGGTACATCGGGAAAAGGATTTCTGTTTAAAAGAGGTGAAGGATTGACTCTTAAAGTTTATACTAATAGAGATTATGCAAGATCTTTTGTTGATAGGAGATCAACCTCAGAATATTACACCTTTCTAGGAGGAAATCTTATTATTTGGAGAAGCAGGATATTCCACCTTTTATGTAGGATCTCTTGTTGATAAGAGATCAACCTCATGATATTAGGGTTAAAAATAATTTTAGAAGATTTAAAGATTAAGTGGGAAAGCCCAATGAAACTTTATTATGACAATAAATCTGCTATCAATATTGCTCACAGTTCGGTACAACATGATTGCACTAAATATATTGAGATAGATTGCCACTTCATCAAAGAAAAATTGGATAGTAGTTTTGTATTCTTTTTTTTTTTTTCTATTAGAAGTCGACTTGCAGATATATTTACCAATGAATTATCTAGTGCCATCTTTCAAGACATCATCACCAAGTTTGGAATAGATGATATCCACTCACCAATTTGAGAAGGGATGTTAGCGATCAATCTTTATTTCCTTATTATTAATTATTGTGATTTTATAATTATCCCTGTAATTATGTTAGAAAGTTGACTTTAAGAATTAGTTTTTTAATTGTTAGAGATTTGATAGGACTTTATTTCTGATTTATTTTATTTCCTATAATAGTTTTCTTTCCTAAAATAGTTCAATTCTTTTTGTATAAATACCTTTGTACTTTGATCAAATAATACACATAAGAATTTCTCAATTTGTGTCACAATTCATGGCTTATCCAGCCATCAATACATATCATTAGCTTTGTAATTTGTTATGAATCATGAGATTCAAATTGTGAATCGTAAAATTTAGGATTACTTCCGATTCAACCCCTAATTCTTATGTTAGCTTTGTGACTCGTTACAAATCGTAAGATTCAAATTGTAAATCGTATGATTTTGATTATTATGGTTCCAAACATAAAGTTTTTGAGAGAACATGGAGTGCCCCTATCTTCTACCACTTTATTGGTGACTAATTTTGCAAGTCTAGCGTTTATAAAGCATGCAGGGTTTGCTGGACATGTCAAGTTTGCTATGGAAATAGAAATTGAACCTTTTAAGCTTACGTTTATCAATGCATTTTATGTGTCAGCAATAATGAAGAAACCATCTTGGGAGTTAAAGCTGGATTTCTTTGAGAGGTGTGGTTGGCCCAGCGATGTTCACTCTTTTAATATTCAGGAAGTATCCATAGTGCATTGCACTGTCGGAGGAGAAAATCACAAGCTCAATAAAGTTTCTCGTGGATAACATTGGTTTGCCATTGGAAGATGTAGCTTTATGCCCATCACTTATTGGCTATAGCTTAAAGCAAAAGATTATTCCAAGATACTCAGTAGTTAAAAATTTTGAATATGAAGGGTTTGATAAAAAATGATATGTCCTTATATTCCATTGTCACATTTAGTGAAAAAATGTTTTTGGAGAAAATTGTCATGAGATTTTAGGAAAGTGTTCCTTAGTTAATGAATATATTTGGAGGAGCATGCAGATCTTTACCTAGAGCTCAGATCTAGGTAGTTTCGTGGAGGGTATGATTGTCAATTTTTGGCTTTCGTATATTATAATTGTTAAGCTATTCTGATTGAACTCTTACTCTAATTTATTCCTTTTGATATTATGGGAGCTCAATTTGCACTTATAATTTGTAGGATATTGCTTTCTGTTTAACAACCCATGTGAAGGTTGTCAATCAATTTTATTTTTATCATAATCTTAGAGCAAGTCTTCTTGTTACATATAACTCTTATTCGCACCCCTATTTTGGACGCGGTTATTTTTGGTGCTGTTAAGTATCCAAAAAAAATAGTAATATATATGTAGAAATCAAAGAGGGAGAGATGTATGAAACCAGAGAATAAGTTTCTCTGTCTTTTCATCAAAAAGTAGCAAAAATAAATAGGGAAATTAATTGAAACAATTAGCTTCAAGTTAGCCACTAAAACTTCAATCAATCCTAAGATAATAGGAAGGTTACTACTGAAATAATTCTTGCCCAATCAATTCGAAGTATAAGGAGATAAGAACTGAATAGATAAAATAGGGTAATAAATTAAGTTGATTTAAAATATTTAGGATAATAGATTAAACTAATTTAAGATCATCTCTGCCAAACAATTGTTGCCATTAACTTTTAACACTTCCCCACAAGTTGAGGAGTATATACTGATCATTCCCAACTTGGTAGTTAACTCTTCAAGCTTAACTTTAGCAATAGCCTTTGTTATAACGTTTGCAACTTGAGCACTTGTTGAAACATAACCCAAGTAGGTTAGAGTCTATCTTCTTTTTGATGAAGTAACAATCAATCTCCACATGCTTAGTCCTATCATCTCCATATGAAGAATAAGCCTTTTCTAGGGTCATTTTAAGGTACCGAAGGATCCTATATACCATCTTGATGTGATCCTCGTTTGGTTTACTTATGAATTAGCTGGCCACACTTAGAGGAAAACTAATGTTAGGATAAGTATGAGACAAATAAATTAATTTTTCTATAAGTCTTTGATATCTCCATGTGTGAACTAGAGAACTTTCTTGGTTAAGTTTCAAATAGTCAACTTGCACTGGAGTATCTACGAGTTGGATCCCAACATGCTTATTTCTTCAAGAAGATCCAAGGTATATTATCTCTTAAACACTAAAATGTGATTTGCAACTTCCATTTCCTAGTAGTAGCTTAGACTATCCAAGTTTTTCATCCCAAATTCAGCTACAAATATCTTCATTAATCGAACAATTTCATCATTATAGTCTCCAGCTACTATAATGATGTCCACATAGACTATTAAAATTGGCAATCTCCCATCCAAGCTATACTTTACAAACAATATGATTAGTCTAACATCGAGTGTATCCTTGGCTCTTAACAATAGTAGTGAATCTCTCAAACTAGGCTTTTAGAGTCTGTTTGAGCTCGTATAACTATTTCTAGAGTTTATATATCTTAGTGTCATTGCTTGTGTCCTCTAGGCCCAGAGAAATTTGCATGTACACTTTCTCCTCTAGGTCTCCATTTAGAAAAACATTCTTCATATTTGGTTGGTATAATGGCCAATCAATATTTGTCATAAGAGAAAACTAGACTTTAATTGTGTTGAACTTCACAAATGTTTGTTGATAATCAATGCCCTCGATTTGAGTAAACCCTTTGACAACAAGTCTTGCTTTGTGGCGACCAATACTATCATCTAGATTATATTTAATTACAAAAATCTATTTACAACCCATTGGAGTTTGTTCTAGAAGTAGATCAATAACTTTTTAAGTTTTGTTCTTCTTAAGTGCTTCTAATTCCTCTTGAATTGTAACTTACCACTCTTGTTTCTTGGCTACTTCGTACACATTAGTAGGAAATTTTTTAAGGGAAACATTGTGCACAAAATTGATGAGACAATTTGTCATGGGTAGCAAAATTATTAATAGTGTTTTGTGCAACTTCGTACCCCTTTCCTTAGAGTAATAAGAACCTTCAAATCTTTAAAGCTTTGAGTAAGGGAAATTGATTTACTTTTCTTGGAGTGTGTGCACTCACTTGTTTGCTGTTTGGTCATATTGATTTGCTCCCCTTGCTATTCTGTCATTATTATTGGTTGATTTTTCCTTTTTCTGCTGTAAACTTTTTTTTTTGTAAGGCAATAGGACAGGCCTCTGGTTCAATGAGGCAGGTTGTTTGTGGATTTGTTTCATAGATTAGGTTATATTTGTTGAGTTCTAGGCAGTTTGGGTCAGGTTCAAGGTTGTTTGGGCATGGGTTAGGTCTGTTTAGGTTTGGATCAAGGTTGTTTAGGCTTGGCTCAAGGACAGGAGGCCCAAAATTGTCAAAGTTATTTCCAAATGACCATTTCTCTTTTTGATTGTTATAATTCTCCCCCTGAATGGGTTTTCGGGAGTAGAATTACGTTTAAGGTGTGAACACTTTCTTTGTAGAGGGTGAGTAGCACTTGTAGCCCTTCTTGATATAAGAGTATCCAATAAGCATGCATTTAATGGCCTCAGGCTCAAGTTTTCCTCTATGGTCATTGTGGATAAACAAGGTGCAATCAAAGACTCGATAAGTAAGGGATGTGATGGTTTGATTTTTGGGATAATGTTTAAGGATTTTTTGATAAGGTGAACTGATGGAGATCTAGCTATTAAAACTTATTTCAAGCATAGGAAAATGTTAAAATAATTTGTTATGATTATCTTGTTTTAGACTTATCATTAAGTTTGTTTTATCTTGTTTTAGGCTTATCATTATTTTGTTTAGGCTTATTATTAGGTTTGTTTTATTTTGGTTTAAACACTAGTTATTTATTTAATTACCCTTATGATTAGAATTTAGGATTTGTTATTAGTAATGATCTCATAAGCTTTATATATAATACATGATAATTAGGATTATACACCTTATCATTGATTAAATAATAAAGTATCTTTAGATTTCTCTCTCTATAATTCACTCTCCCTTTTTTATTTCCCTTAATTACTACTGGTCCTACATCAATAGGTATAAGAGCCTAATTACTTCCTACTATCTTTATCCACCGAAGCAAAAAAAAAAAAATTACAAAGGCGTGGGACATTAGGCGTAACACTGTTCCACATTGGTTCTCCCACCCTTGTCCATTAGAACAACCAATTAACCTTATCATTTGAACTAGAAGGAGAAATCCAGCCAGATCACCAAACATCATCATTGTTGGCTGCTACACGCACTAGTGAAGCTCCCTACACGTGGGCGTTATGCACCCCACACGCCGCGTGCTCTAGACATTCTAAAGTTTCTATTCCAACCTTTTTGCCTCTATTTTTTGTCGTACTCATCATTTAGGAAGTAAATGGAGTATTTCCTTCTACCTTAGGCTCTATATATTGCTAAGGTAAGGTTTTATTCTGTCTTTGAAACCTGAGGCTAAGGGCATTGGAAATTGTTTTAAAAAGCTTTAGCCTATTCCTTCATCTTTTGTCTTTACTTTTTCCTTCCTAATTGTCTTGTCTATTAGTATTTAAAAAAAAGAGAAAAAACAAAAAAAAAGAGAAAAAAAAAAAGAGAAAAAGAAAAAAAAACTATATATACCTATCACCTTTTATTTTGTCAAGTGTTCAATAGCATTGATTTATATTATTTATTGCTTTTGTTACTCTACCTCAGCATCGCATTTAAAATTCTACATTCTACTCTATCATTTGCATAACCATTCGTCATTTATATAATCAACATGACCTTTTCAAACAAGAGCTCACTTCTCTCAAATTTATCATGGATCAATATATCACTGATCTCCAAAATATTTTGAATAAAATTGAGGAAGGACGTAAGGTTAATAAGGCTTATGTTGACAAACATCTTAAGGAACTCGTGCACTTTGAACCTTAAGGCAACTTATTAATGGTAAACATGTGTAAGGTGTTCTTGGGTTCAATAATGACTAGGATAATGAAGAAGATAGTCCCTAAAATGTAAACATATCAATACACCACAATCCTAAGACCCTATAGGAAGGTTCTAATGTATATTGACAGTTTTTTTATAAGATTTAACACTAGGATTCCTTGAGGCCCTTATCATAGAACTGTTAGACATCACCCTGTGTTTGATGATGACCAGGGTAGTGATCATAACCTTACAGGCCATAACCCTAGGACAAATGAGGTAACCCCTAGGCATATCAGGGAACATTTTAGGCATAATCATAATGACTCCTATGACATTACCAAGAAAGTTAAAGTTGAGACCTTTGAGTTTAATGATAGGTTGGACCTTATCACATTTTTAGATTGGTTAACTAGTACTGAAGATTATTTTGATTGGTATGATATGACTGATATCCAATGTGTCCATTTTGCTAAAATGAGGCCAGTAGGATTAGCCAAAAAGTATTGGCAGATTGTCCAACGAAATCTAAAACGTTTAGGTGAACCCTTGATAGAGGTTTGGGATGAGATGAAATTGAAGTTAAAAGAAAAATATTTGCTTACTTATTGCAAGAGTCAATTATTAAATCAATTGCTCAACCTTAGACAAGCTTATAGTATTTCTGCTTACATAGCTCACTTTGATGAACTATTGCTTAGATGTGACATATAAAAAGAACGATGGATGATAGTCATTAGGTTTCTTAATGGACTTTGGGGAGATATTTAGAAGGAGTTTAAGTTGAACTTCCCTGAATCTTTTGAAGAGGCCTATCATAAAGTTCTTGAGGTAGAATCATTATTTTGATACTCATCTGTTTTGCACTATACATCTTAAGGTCTAGAGTCACGACAAACTCATGTTGGTATGGCACAACTTAAGGCTAACTCTATGCAAGTTTCTAGTCTCACAGTTAGTACCACCAAGGGAAATGAGTCTATCAGTTCTAGCTTGCATCCTAGTGGTTTCACTATTGAGTGTTTTCATTATCATTCCAAAGGTTATATTGCATATAAGTACCCTAATCGCACCTTGACTTTTGAGCATCAAAATGATGACTTAAGTGAGATAAGCGATGTAGATATAGCAGTTAACCCCCTTGAGTGCTCTTCTAATATTGATGATGAAATCATAGTTGAAGGCCCTAACCAAATATCGGGCCATATTAATGTGATAAGATGCATTTGATCTGTTCCTCTACCTATGAACTCTTAGAAGAGGACTAGTATCTTCCACACATTTGTGAAATATGAGAACATGTAAACTAGTTATCGATAGAAGCAGTACAAAAAATATAGTCTCTAATGTAGGAGTCACTAGACTTGGATTTAAACTTGAACCTCATCCTGCACCTTTTCACATAGCATGGGTAGATAAGACTTCATTACCTGTTACTAAGTAATATTGTGTTTCCCTTCAACTAGGAGAATACTAAAAGGATATTTTTTGTGATATCCTTTTAATGAATGTTGCTCATATTTTATTAGGTAGACCTTGGTTTTATGATCATGATGTTATAACATGGAAAATAATTATGTGTTCAAACATAATGGAAAATCAATTTTGTTGCATCTTGCCAAACCTAATTCTGAGAATACAAATCCCCCTAAATTGAAAAATTGAGGACTAGGAATTATAACCTTTATCTCCTAACACATAAACAGTTTGAGTTAAAAAGTAAAGAGGTTGATGTTATTCTTACTTTGGTTTCTAAAGTTTCCTTTAAGGTTACTTCTGTCTTTAGTATTGATGAACCTAATGAAATGTATTAACTTTTAGAAGAATTTAAGGATATTGCTCCAAATGAGCTTCCTTTAAAACTTCTACCCATTAGAGATATCTAGCACTCTATTGACTTAATTACGGGTTCTCAACTCCTCAATCTTCCTCATTATTGGATACGCCCTAAGGATAGGAAAAAGCTTAATAGACAAGTTGATGTTTTACTTAAAAAGGATTATTTTCAGCATAGTCTTAGTCCTTATGCAGTTCTTGCCTTCTTGACTCCTAAAAAGGATGGAACATAGAGAATAAGTATAGATGGTCAGGCCATTAATAAGATCACCATTAAATATAGGTTTCCTATCCCACGACTTGAAGATATGCTTGATTTGGTTGTTGGTTCTAACTGATTTTCTAAAATTGATCTTCGTAGCAGTTACTATCAAATTAGGATTAGATTAGGGGATGAGTGGAAAAATATATTTAAGACTGAAGATGGGTTGTATGAATGACTAGTAATACTTTTTGGCCTCTTTAATACTCCTAATACTTTTATGAGAGTTATGACCCATATCTTTAGATTTTACCTCAGAAAATTCTTGATTGTATACTTTGATGATATATT
Source organism: Erythrophleum ivorense (assembly GCA_026724425.1). Taxonomy (NCBI): domain Eukaryota; kingdom Viridiplantae; phylum Streptophyta; class Magnoliopsida; order Fabales; family Fabaceae; genus Erythrophleum; species Erythrophleum ivorense. Next base: position 736,200 of record JAIUCV010000034.1, on the reverse strand, counting down.
GGTTTATAATAGATCTAGGGATGAGCATTTGGGCCACTTTCACTAGATTTTTCTCTCCCTTCATCATGAGAAATTCTATATCAATCTTTCCAAGTTTTTTTTCCTTGAAAATCAAGTTGTATTTCTTAGGTTTATAGTCTCTTCATAAGGTTTAGCCACTAACCCTGAGAAGGTCAAAGCCATTCGTGAATGGCTTGAGCCAAGGATCCTTTCTAAAGTGCGTAACTTTCATGGCCTAGCTTCTTTTTATAGACGCTTTATTAAGAACTTTAGCACTATCATGACTCTTATTATAGATTATTTGAAATATCACAGGTTCCAGTGGAATCTTGCAACTTTTAAAGCTTTTGAAACCATTAAGAGAAAATGTTCTGAATGTCTTAGCTTTAGTCAACTTTTCCAAACCTTTTGAAGTTGTGTGTGATGCTTCTGGGATAGGTATTAAAGGTGTCCTTAGTCAAGAAGGTTACCCGTTGCCTTTTTCAATGAAAAGCTTATTGAGGCCAAGCAAAAGTACTCAATTTATAACAAAGAATTCTATGCCATTGTAAGGTCTCTTGAGTATTGAAAATTTTATCTTTTTCCCCAAGAGTTCATTTTGTATTTTGACCATGAGGCCCTTAAGTTTCTTTACTCTCAAAGGCACTTAAATACTAGATATGCAGCATGGGTAAAATTTATTCGACAGTTTACTTTTATTGCTAAGCATCGGTTTAGAGTGGAAAATAAGGTAGTTGATGCCTTAAGTCGTAAGCTTATCATGTTACAAATTATGAATATTAGTATTGTGGGTTTTGATAGATTAAAAGATAAGTATGCTACTTGTCCTAACTTTGAAATCATTTTCAAGGATATTAGCAAAGGTCTTCACCATGCCTATGCTGACTTCATTCTTCAAAATGGTTATCTTTTTCGGGGAAATTGATTGTGCATACTACGAACATCAATGAGAGATTTCCTTGTTTAGGAATTACATACAGGAGGTTTAGCTGGCTATTTTGGTAAGGATAAGATCATAGCCTTAGTTGAAGATAGATTTTACTGGCCTTCTTTGAAATGTGATATTGCTAAGATACTTTCTTAGTACCACACATGCCAAACTTCTAAGGCTAAGAAGTAAAATATAGGTTTATGCACTCCTTTGCCTATTCCACATGCCCCTTTGAAGGATCTTAGTATGGACTTTGTTTTAAGGTTACCACGAACAACCCAAGGGTACAATTCTAGTTTTGTAGTTGTGGATCGATTTTTTAAGATAGCTCACTTCATTTCTTGTAGTAAGACTATTGATACTTCTAACTTAACTAAGTTGTTCTTTTGAGAAGTTGTGCATTTGCACGAGTTACTTACTTCTATTGTTTCAGATAAGGATGTTAAGTTTGTTGGTCATTTTTTGAAAACCCTTTGGTATTCAATTAAAATTTTTCTCTGCTTTTCATTCGTAAACTGATAGCTAAATTGAAGTCACAAATTGTAATTTGAGTGATTTGCTTAGAAGTCTAATAGGGGATAAACCTGGTAATTGGGATTTAATTTTACCAATAACTGAGTTTATATATAACAATTCAGTTAATTGATTTATTGGTAAAAGTCCTTTTGAGATTGTTCAGGGCTATAACCCTCGCCACCTTATTAACCTTCTACCCATTTCCTTGACAACTTGTACCTATCAGTTTGCAAAAATATTTGCCCAACACCTTTGTGATTTACATGCTGAAATTAGGCGTAAGCTTACATTTAGCAATGAACAATATCAATACTAAGGAGGAGTTCTTCATTGTCGATCCCACTTTGTTACAATCTTATTAGCAGTCTTCCTCTACAAAGGAGAGTTTTGTTAACCGAGGGGAATGATGGAGATTTAGTTATTAAAACTTATTTTAGGTATAAGAAAATGTTAAAATAATTTGTTATGATTATCTTGTTTTAGACTTATCATTAAGTTTGTTTTATCTACTTATCATTAGGTTTGTTTTATCTTGTTTTAGGCTTATCATTATCTTGTTTAGGCTTATTATTAGGTTTGTTTTATTTTGGTTTAAATATTAGTTGTTTGTTTAGTTACCTTTAACATTAGAATTTGTTATTAGTAGTTATCTTATGAGCTCTATATATAGCCCATAGGAATTAGGATTACACACCTTGTCATTAATTGAATAATAAAGTATCTTCAAATTTCTCCCTCTATTCTTCACCCTTTCTCCTCTATTCCCCTTAATTACTATTGGTGCTACATCATAAACTAAATTTGAGAATTCTTGATGGCATTTTATTAATCAAGTATGTGGCTATTAAGACAACCTCTCCCTGATACCATTTAAAGGCATTAGAACTAAGAAGTAATGACCTAGTTACTTTTAGGAGGTGCTTATTTTTTCTCTTAACCACTTCATTTTGTTGGGATGTATTAATGTAAGAACTTTGGTTGAGGATACCATGGTGGGTTAGGTATGAGTTAAAGACAGTATTGAAGAACTCTTTTCTGTTGTTAGATCTAAGAATCTGAGCAAAAGTTCTAAATTGTGTTTGGATTAATTCGTGAAAATTTTGAAACACATTGGTAACTTTTAATTTTTCCTTTAAAAGGTATACCTACATTAATCTAGTGTGACCGTTTATAAAGGTTACAAATCATGTTGCTTGATTGATATTTTTAATGTTTGAAGGTCTCTAAATATGACTATGAATTAGGGGAATGGTTGAAGGTCTCTGTTAGATAGATTAGTTTCAGCGGTGTCATGAATTTGGATATGTTGTTCCCCACTGATTACAAGGCCCTGAGACTCCTTCTGTGAGTGTGGTTTCCCATTTGATGGCTTACCATGAAGTTTTCAACATTTCTCCTTGGCATCACCAACTTTCTTACAATGGTCACACCATGGTCTATCGCTTTTCCTTTGCTTAAAATCTATAACACTACTGGTTTTAGCAGCCATGGCAAAAGACTTCAACACTATTTCAGGGAGTTGATTGCCCTGTGTTAGTTGTTTCTGACTCTCCTCCCATTTCACCAGTGTAAAGACCTCATCAAGTGATGGTAGGAGCAGAATAGACATCACTCTTTTCTTAACATTTTCAAACATAGCATTAAGTCCTAAGAGAAAAGTGTAAATCTTTTCTTTTTCTACTAACCTTTTGTACTAAGTTGCATCTTTAGTGCACTTCCATTGGTGGACTTCATATTGCTTGGGCTGCTGCTAATATCTCACTAAAATTTTGAAGTATTTGGTGACATTCAGTTATCCTTGTTTCAAATCACGAATGAGTCCCTTCATTTGAACTAAGGTTGCTGTATTCTCCACTAATGAGTATGATTTCTGCATTGCCTCTCATACATCTTTGGCTGTTCAATGAAGGAGAAAGGTCTCTCCAATTTCTGGGGTAATGGAATTTATTAGCCAAGACTTGATCATACATCATCTTTTATAATGTACTCTTTTTTGCCTTTGCCAATGATATGCATTAAAGCTTCTTGTGACAACTGCAAGTAATTATTTTCTTTGAATCTTTGGTTTGTAATTGTTAATGTAGAACATTCAATGGTCGCAGAGCCAATCATCAAGCCTCCATGAGCAACAAGAGGTTAGGCTATGCCAAACGTCCTAGATTTTGTCTCTGGTATGTTGGTTTGAAGTGCTCTTACAGAGCCAAAGGAAATCATGTGGGGCTAGGAAAAGAAGGTTTGAAACAAAGATGAGTAAGCGATGAGCCTTTAATGGAATGCTTTGTGTGAATGAAAGTCGGACGATGGGCTCTATTAAGACAAACAAGAGAGTCGCACTAGTTAGGAGCTTCAGATGTTTGATGGGAGTTGTCTGTGAGTGTCGCACATGACGGAAGGTTTTGAGGTGCTAATGAGAGTTGCATGATGGGCTCTTCTAAAACGGACTAGAGAGTCACACCTAACGAGAGCTTTAGGTGTGAGATGGGAGTTGATCATGATCATGATCATGAGTGTTGCACGTGATGAGAGGGATGGGTGCAAAAAATAAAGAGGGGGGGGGGGGGGGAAACCAGTCTTTGATTTTAAAGCTCTAATACCATGTAAAAATCAGAGAGGGAGAGATGTATGAAACTAGAAAATAAGGACCTATTTGATTTCCTGTTTCTAGAATAGTTTTTTGTTGTTAAGAACAAAAAAAACAAAAAAACTTATTGGATAATGTATTTTTAATGAAGTGTGTTGTAAAACAAAAAAATAGAATTATATTTTCGAAAACAGAAATTAAAATAATTTTTAGATATTTTGTAACTTTTGTTCTGCAGAATTAAAATAAAAATAAAAATAATAACAATTTTTCAGAATAATGATTCAAACAGATTTTTTAGTCTTTTTGTTTTCAAAATTTGTTTTAAAAAATATCTAATTTGAAAACATTAAAATTAAAACAGAATCAAATAGGCTCTAAGTTTTTCTATCTATCCATCAAAAAGCAGTGAAAATAAATAGGAAAATTGATTGAAATGGTTAGCTACAAGTTAGCCGTTCAAACTTCAATCAATCCCAAGATAATAGGAAGGCTGCAATTGAAATAATCCTCATCCAATCTATTCAAAGGAAAGGAGACAAGAACTGAATAGATAAAACAGGATAATAAATTAAACTAATTTAAAGTATTCAGGATAATAAATTAAACTAATATAAAATCGTCTCTGCTTAACAACTGTTGCCATCAACTTTCAACAATAAACATATGTTTGCAGCTGAAGGTGCCTTGTGTTGTACAGAGGGAGAGGAAACATGCACTGAGGAAATTTTGCTATCAAATTGACCTGCGGAATTTTAGTTGAATCTTTGTAATGGTTTTCGGACATTTTAAAATTCTCTTAACAAGTTTTTCTGAAGAAGAAAAAGGAGCCAAAATATAGAAATGAAGAATCAATGAGGCCCTTAAGCGTGTGCTTATTTAGAGTATAGGATTGTTGTAGTATTATTACCTTTCCCAGGACTTGCGTTGAGTCATAAATTCCTTGGGACCAGAAAGAAATTGACAATTTTGCATTTCTTTTTTGGAAAATGGATATTTATGTCTTTTGAGGTCGAAGATTGTCCCCGTCCAAGATTTATGTCCTATTAGAAGATATTTGGTCCTTGCTTGATAGAGGTTCATACTAGAGAGGATTTCTTAATGGTTCTTTTGCTTTTGGTTTGTTGTCTGTTGTTATAAATTATACTCCTAGTTATGTATTTAATTGTCCAAGTAGACACTCTCTTCCTTTGCAAGTTCTGTTGTATAAATTAAAAGAAAAAAAAGGCTATTTAGTTATGAGGAATGGTTATGTAGGTTTAAGCTTTGTGCAGGGGAGAAATTTGTCATCAGATTTCAGGAATGTGTGCCTCAGCTATAGAACATCTATAAAGGTCCTTTGGGACCTTAACCTGTAGTGCAGTGATAGGTAGTTTTTGAGAGGCTATGATTATGAATTTTAGAGTTCCAGCTTTATTATAATTATTCAATTGTTCTGCTTCAAATCGGACTCTAAATTATTTCTTTTTGTACTATGATAGCTCAATTTGAACTAATAAGTTGTGGGATAGGCATGTAAAGGTTATCAATTAATTTTCTTTTGCCCATAATTCAAGAACAGGTCTTCTAGTTAAATATATCATTTGGTAATAACTTCTGCGGGTATTTCCGTTTTAATGTATTCTGAAAAATAGTAGCATATGCATATGTTTAAAACAGAAGATGCCTTTGTTTGAAAGAAAGAGGATGCATGTACTAGTAAATTTGTTATATAATTAACTTGTTTGGGCAATTTTAAATTCTTTGAACAAGAGTTTCTGCAGAAGAAAAAGGAGTAGGGCATAGCGATGGGAAATTTATAGTATTCACAAATATACATCTTATTCTTGGTACAAGAGGAAAGTTTGAACTAGTGATCTTTACTCAATTTGCTACACTCCATCCCACTCGAGCTAGTTTCTGGTGGCGTTCATGATAGGCATTTACACGTTTGTTGTGCTAGGCATGCTATGAGGAGGTCTGATGTAGATTTAAGCTTGTTCTGTACTTGCCTCTACGTTCCAGTTATAATGACATGCATTTGGTGAAGGCAAAGGGGAATTCCGTTTTGTTGATCAAACAATGGAGCACGGACATTGATATAAACAAGCGACAACAACATGGACATGGATTGGATGGGGTTTCTAGTCTCTCATTTTACTTACTTTTTGGCTGTTCTCCCTTTTTGGTTCTATCTAATTAACCTACTGATTGAGTTTAATCTTTGTAATGGATTTTGCCTAATTTTTATCTTTTTATTATTTTTTTAAAACAAGTGATTAAAACAAAAAGAAGCAAAGTATAGCAATGGAGAATTTTTGGCAAAATGTTTAAGAATTTTCGCTGAGTCATGTACTGTATGATATTAATGTTTTTGAACTATATGTAAATCCTTTTAGCTTGATTTCAAAGTTATTTTCCGCTTAGTTAATGAATCTTACTATTTCCAAATCTATAATATTCACATCTATACATCTTATTCATGTTTTGAGGATAGAACTATAGGAAACTAGGTTTAAAACTCTTTGGAGTAAATCACTTATGCAGAAAGCTTAGAATATGACTGAATTTATGAATATTGGTGACTTTCGTGGCCGAGTGCTTGTGAAGAAAACTTAGTGTTTCTTCTTCAATATTTTCATAATATTTTTAATATAATTTTGGTATTTTGAAGTGTTCTGTGTCTGCTCTGCAACTTGTACATGACTCTATGGTATAACACCTTGAAAATAAAATTTAAACTAATTACTATGTCAAACTTTTCAAGGAATTAGGTCTCCCATGGAAGATAGAAGTCTAAAATGTTGCGAGGAATGCATATTGGTTTCATACTTCTCATCTTTTACGTAGAAGTTCATGAAAAAGGAACTCTCATGACTACATATTTATTTCATTCTGTAATCCAGTGTCACAAGGTATTTTCTATGTCTTGTTTTGATAGATAAAGTTGAAGAAGGTTTGGAAGGGACCGAACACAAGCCATTATTAACTAAAATGTAGCTTTTCCCTTCCTTTATTCTCTTTTTCTGCGAGTAATGCATGTTTGTTTGGGTAGGTTATAATTTTTTTTAATTGTATTGAAATTATAGAGGTTTTTTTTTTTAATTTTCAATATATATATATAGACTTTGTCTAAAACGAAAGTTAGATTATATTTTAATTCAATTTTAATTTTTTTTACTAAAATTTGAAAATTATTGACCAAAATATTTTTCATTTAAATTTTTTTAAGTAGAGGATATTTTTTGAATTTTAAACAAAAGGTATTGTAGTCAAAAAATTTAAAATTAAATTAAAGTGTAAGGTGATTTTTATTTTAAGTAAGTTCTGTGTATATTTTAAAAAGAGATGAAAAATCTGTGTAATTTTAACAAAATTTTTAAAAAAAATCTATATAATTTATTCAAAAATTAAAGTTGATATTATGTGAATTCACTGATTGTAAATTGGTTTTATGTTCTTGAGGTTATAGCACATGCATGCATGGAGGAGGCACCTTCCTCCTCTGTGCTTCTGCATTTTAATAGGATCAGGGTCATTTTCTTTTGCTGATCATGTGCTTTCTAAGTAGTTTTTCACTGTAAATCATAGGTTAGCAAGCAGTATAGGGCTTTGTAGATGCGTGGTTGCTAAAATCTCAATCCATGGCTCCTTTCCTATGTGGGGTGAGGATGTGTTTGTACAAAAATCGATAATATTACTTAGACATAACAAATAGTACACTTTCCTTTCAATTGTCAAATTTGGATGATTGAATAATTTGCAGGAAATTTTAAGTTTAAACCTATGTGCACAAAAAATGTAAAATCTTTTCTCATTATTTTTATTTACATTTTAAAATAACAGAAGAATTGTTTAAGGTCTTTTATACCTAGATTGTGAGTGGTACTGAAATCTTTTAGGGCATGTTTAGATTAAACAGCATTAAAAGAAAGGAAAGGAAAGAGAAATTTTAGATATTATTTAGGAAAAAATTTTATTTAAGGGCCAAAGTATTATAAAATTTATAATAAAAGATTTTAAAAATTAAAAGTATCCATAGACTAAAATTATTATTAAGTTTTAGAAGACTTACTATTAGGTTTAAAAAAATTATTATTAGAAAAACTTCTTTTTTCCAAAATTTAATAGTAATTTTCTTAATCATAATAATAAGTCTTTTAAAATTTGATAGTAATCTTAATTCTTATAAATAATTTTAATTTTTAAGATTTTTTATTATGAATTTTATAAAATTTGAGTCTTTGGATATAATTTTTCTTATTATTTATTTATGCTCAAATAATTCTTTTAAACTTCCTGTCTCATTTATTCCTTTCAATTCAAATGTATAATTAAAAAAAATAAAAGAAATGTTACACTGCCTATTTTTTTCCTTTTTAGTTACAAGAGAACTTTAAGGACATGGGAATAGAAGAAGGGGAAAAAAAAGGTACGGGCACGGATCAAAATTTGAACGTTGAATTTATCTCTGTTATAGAGAGAGAGAGAGAGAGAGAGAGAGAGGTGCAACGCAAATCAGAGTGTATTTAATCATCAAGAGGAAAAATAGTTTTAAAAAATCATGAAATGGAAATAGTACTATATTGAAAAAAAAAAGCCAACAGAACATGTAGATATTAAAATGCACCAAGTTCATAAATATCCAAGCTTGAAAATGAATATGTAAACTTGGATAACAATTTGCTAAATTGAATTTAAGAATTAATATATATAAGTAAATTTCAAAAAATTAGTACTTTTGTTCTCTTTAATCATTTTTATTGTTTCTGATATTAAACTACGGGAATAGATTATGAAGATTAATGGGAGCATTCTCTACTCTCTCAAACATACATATATTAAAAATTCTATTATAGGTGATTTGTTAAAAAATTACATGAAATCAACTAAACGAGAAAATTGATGTTTTCTCCTTGTTACCTAACCTCAGGCTCTATCATTTCGTCTATTTTCAATATTAAATTTTGAAGCAGTAAAGATATAATTTTAGGATAAATTAAAATTTATTCCCTTTTGATTTAAAATGTGTCATTCAATAGTTTTGTAATATGTTCAATTACACACTTAATTACCTTGTACTTTCGTATATAAGAAATTTTTTTAAACTTGATTTGGTTTAAAATATAATAAACAAACCACTAATATTTGGTATATTAATTATAATATTCTAATTATACCATCAATTAAATGAGTCTTTTAAATTATGAATAATAGCTATCATTAATTTTAAGGAGATAATACACACATTAAATAAGGGCATTCTTAAAAAATAATTTTTATTTATGACAAAATTAAAAAAATAATTACTTTTAATTAATTTTTAAATTCTCAAAAATTAGTTATTTATTTCTTATATCTGAGACCGGAAGTAGTACTATTTTACATTTAAATTTTAACAAAAATAATCACATAAATATTAAAATAATAAATATTTTTATTCTTAAATGTCTATTTTATTTATATCTTGAATATTTTTAAAATGTGTAATTGTTGGAATTAAGTAGATAATTTCAATTTTGACATGTCAATTGAATCCAAGTTTAACATTAAAAAGACCATAAAAGTACTCAAGATATAAGCAAAACATAACGTCACCAATAAATTTGTTCATCATTTTAACTTTTATATGACTAGATATGTTAGAACTAAGATAAAAATATCACAAGGCAGTTAAATGGTAACGAAATCAAAACAGGAGTTGAATGAAACATTTTGGACTATATGAAAAAAATTATTTCAAGCTATTTTTTAATTTCTTTTGCAATATGTTTGGACTTTGGATTAAAAAAATAGAGGTATAATAAAGTAAACTTTAAATTTAAATATTTTATTTAATTTGAATTTAATTTTCATTTCATCTTATTCATTCTTTTCAATCCAAAATTCTTTATTTATGAGAGAGAGAGATTCTAAATCAAATAACCACACATATTCTTATTAATTTGAAAATTTGGACATCTTTATTCTTTTCTAAGTTTAAAATTTTCAGTATTTTGGGTTACAAAAAAAAATCAAAGTATTTGTTTTAATTTATGCTTATATTTCAAAGAATAAATTACATTGATCTTATAACACTTTATTAAATAGAAAAGTTAAATTTAACAAATTTATCTAAATAAACTAATATAAACTCTCACGCAAGCTTATTCTTTCATGTAAAAGATGAAGAGAAAGATTGGCGTTATGAGTATATTATATTTATAATTGCATGGATCACATGGCAGCAGGTTGTTGCCCAAGTTGACATAAAAATATCTTTTTTGGATTGCACTTTTAATTACATGTATTGATATTACCAACATATACGACATTAGATTTATTTTAAGAGTGACTCTCAAAATTTTATGATAAAGTTTTGTATATTTGCTATTGTTTTGTTTCCATCTCTTCTATATATTTATCCTTTATTTTGTATGTGTAATTGTTGCTTTTTATTTTTTACAACCCTATGTATTGAATGACTTGTATAGCATTATCATTACTAACCCTCAAATACTTTGACTATGTTGGGTTAAGGGAGAAGAGAGACATTCGAAAAATGCTGCATGTCTTTAGTGAATATCAAGAGATGATAGTCTTTCAACCTATGCTATCTACACCTCATCTGTAGAGGCCACTAAAGCTGGAGACTCAACTAAGAAAGTAAGGTCATGGTTTTATATTCATTGGGGAGCTAATGGTAGATGCTATAATTGGTGGCAGTAGTCATACAAATGACCCATCATTTTATTATACATTAGCATTAATTCATGGAAATATCAAAGGTCTATGTCCTTCTTCTTTTTTAATGTACACAAACTTTGTGGGCGCCACTTCTTCTTCTTTTTGGCATTGAGTGCACCATTTACATATTTCGAGAGTGCAAGCCTTTTTTTTTTTTTTTTTTTGCATTGAGTGCATTGTTCACAGATTTTAAAAGTATTTTTTTAAATTCATATTATCAATTCCTCTATCATACTTTTTCACCTTTTCACCCCAAACCATGCAATCTAATGATGTGTCATTCATAACACTATTCGCTAATCCATTTGCATTTAGTTCAAAGTATGTTAGTATGTCTTCAAAAGATTGTGGATCATCTTTCCAATTGCAACAGGGCTTCTTCACCCTTGACCAACTAGTCCTACCTATTTAGTTCTTTTAACAGGACTTAAATTCTCAATCATCCCATAATTCTAATAATAATGGATCATTTGATGAAAAAAAAAAAGATAAAAGGGCAAAGACAATGAGGAAGAAGATCAAGAAGAAGAAGAGAAGCTAATGTAATACCATCCATGGCAACTCAGAAGAAGGCTTCAATGCAAAACTAAATGTCACATTGGTTAATTTGATAATTGCTTATATTATTTTTTATTTTTCATTTATAATTTTTATTTACTTCTTTTTATAAATGTATAGTTTTTTATTTATTTACAATTTACTTTTTGTAAATATTTTTAGAATGTTACAATTATTTAGAATGTCCTAACTTTTTTTATTATTATTTTTTTACTAATATAATCAAAATTATAAAAAAAAATTTAAACAGGATGCAGACTAGCTTGGTCTGTATCCTTCTTTTATTAAAAAAAATTTTAAATTTGCATGTATCTCAAACTGGCTTAGTCCACAATCCACGATTCTAAAAAAGAAATTTTTTTTGGGTTGTGGTCTTACATATGCCGTGACCTTATTACAAAAAAGAAATTAAGCATTCACGTGAATTGTTTTTGCGAGCTTTTCATATACTTTTTTTTTTTTATGAACAGCTTTTCATATACTAGTTCCTTTTTTTAAAGCATGTATGTCAAAAAGTCGTTTTAACCAAACTCTAAATGTAGGTTTTAATTTTTAGAAATTAAAGAAATATAAAGCCTCTATTAAGAAAATTATTTTCAACTTAATTAAATTCCTCTTTAATGGTGTCATATTATTTTTCTTGGGCAAAATTATTAATATTTTTTTCTAAATTTATTAATTAACCCTTGAATGAAAATTAATTTCCCTGTAATTTTAGAATCCTCATTTTCTTTAAAATTTCAATTTAAATAATTTATAAGATATTATAGGTTTTTCTCGAGTTTTGTAAAAATTACACAACTTTTTTTTAATTTTTGAAATATATATAGATTTCTTTTAAAATAAAAAATTACATTATACTTTAGTATAATTTTAAATTTTTTGATTAAAATATTCTGTATTAACCACTCTTATATATATTTTAATGAATGATATTTTAGTTAAAAAATTTTAAATTAGATCAAAATATATAATTTAAAAATATATTTATATAATTTCAATAAAAATAAAAGAAACTTTATTCCAAATCACGTTCTATTGGTTTTTTTAACTAGTTTTTCCATTATAGATTGTGATCTTTTATAATAATATATCAAGCATTTAAAAAAATAATACAATATATATATTTATTTATTTTTCACTCGCTCTCTATATTCTCTCCAGGATTCTCTAAATATACTATTTCTGCTTGCCAAATGGTTTAAAAGATTCAGATTCCAGCACTTGCTATGCCAGCAGGGCAAATAAAGATTTCAGACGTCGGCGTTATGTCTGGGGCGTGTGCGAATATTTGAATAAAACATTCTTCCGTACCACCTTGATTTTCCGTAAAATATAAAATTGTTCGAGGTTTTTGTTCAACGGCGATTCCTTGATTCGGATTTCAGAATGTGAAAGCAGAGAGTGAGGGATTGTACTGCACGTTTGGAGCTGTCATTGCAAATCGGGCGAGTTCCTCATCGTCATACATGCTTAACTTTCTCATTTCAACATTATCTGCCTCACAGATATGCACGAGGAGGACCCAACGGGGGTTTCTCCATCACAATGCTTCCCTTATTTTCAAATCGGTTGCTTCGATTGTAAAATTATCTTAATCAAATCAACCAAAACAAAACCAAGAAGGAGATAAATCGTTTACAGTTTCTTATCTCATGAGCTTTTGTGGCTTGGCCCCCAAAGTGGCTATTCAAGTATCCAAAAGGGTTCATTTGATTGAACCTGATAATCCCGACTCTGTACTTGATCTTTTCAGGAGCTCCGGATTCACAGAAACCCAGATATCCTAATTAATGGAAAAGTATCCACGAGTGCTTTTGGTAAAGCCTGAGAAGACCCTTTTGCTGAAGCTAGGTTTTTCCAGTCCGTAGGGTTTTCATGTTCTGAACTCCCAGAACTCCTCATATCTGACTCTAGACTCCAAACTTTGAGCTTAAAGAAAAGTATAATCCCCCGTTATGAGGCCCTTAAGAGTGTGCTTGATGACGATGAATAAACCAATTATAGCTCTAAATCGCGCAGGATGGATTTTTCTCCACCAGGATGCAACGAATGTAGTTCCAAACATAAAGGTTTTTGGAGATCATGGAGTGCCCCAATCTTCTGTCACTCTACTGGTAACCCAATTTGCAAATCTTGCCTTTATGAATCATGCAAGGTTTGCTGAACATGTCAACTTTGCTAAGGAAACAGGAATCGAACCTTTTAAGCCTACATTCATCCATGCAATTTATGTGTTAGCAGTAACAAAGAAATCAACTTGGGAGTCGAGTCAAGGCTGGATTTCTTTGAGAGCCGCGGCTGGTCCACGGATGTCAATCTTTCAGCACTCAGCAAGTATCCGTTTTGCATGCTGGTGTCGGAGGAGAAAATCACAAACTCAATGAAGATTCTTGTGGATGAATGAAGTGGGTTTGCCATTTGAAGATATAGATATATGCCCATCACTTCTTGGCTATAGTTTGAAGCAGAGAATTATTCCAAGATTATCAGTTGTTAAAATTTTGAATTTGGTAAAGAAAGATATGTTCAGATTTATCATTTTTGGACTAAGTGAGAAAAAGTTTATGGAGAAATTTATTATAAGATTTCAGCAAAGTGTTCCTCAGCTATTGAACATCTATAAAGGTTCTATATCACCAGTACCTTAAGTTCAGTGATAAGTAGTTTCTTTAAGGGTATGAATTTTAGACCTCCAGCTTTATTATAATTATTCAGCTGTTTTGCTTCAAATCTTACTCTAATTGATTTTTTTTCTGTATTATGGTAGCTCAATTTGAAATATTAATTTGTAAGATACGCATGTGAAGGTTATTAATCAATGTTCTTTTTATCATAGTTCAAGAACAAGTCTTCTAGTTAAATATGTCATATGGTAATAAGTTTTACTGGTGTTTCTGTTCTAGTTGTTTTTTTTGGGTTGGGGGGGGGGGTTTGCTAATGTATTCTGAAAAATAGTTGTAAATACAAATGATTGAAGCAGGAGGTGCCTAATGTCAAATTTTGTTTCAAAGGAATAGGATGCACGCACCTTGTAAATTAGCTATGTAGTTAAGCTGCTGACTGTAAGTTTTACCTTTTCAAAAGTTTTTGGACAATTTCAAATTCTTTGGAAATGTGTCTCTGGAGAAGAAAAAGGTGCAAAGTATGGGATTGGAGAATTTTTTGTAAGTTAATTACTGCATGACATTCGTGTTTTTGCAGCATATATAGCTTCTTTTATTTGAATTTCCTAATTATCTTCCACTTTGTTAGAAAAAGCTACAATCTCCAACGTATAGCATTGCAAAATATACATTTCATTCTTATTTTGAGAGAAAAACTGTTGACAAACCTGGTTTAGAATTCTTTGGAGTAAATCACTTATGCAGAAAGCATAGAATATGACTAGTAAATATTATTAACAGTGGTTAGCTGAGTGCTTTTGAGGAAATCATATTGTTTCCTCTTCTCTATTTTCATAATATTTTTAGATATACTTTTATATTTTGAACGTTTTCTTTCTCTGTCTGCTCTGTATATTCATGAGAAAGCTACTTATTAGCTATGTCTGCTGACTGAAATTATGGGATTTTCTGTTTCTTGTTTTGACCAAGAGCAGTGAAGAAGGATTGGAGGGGGCTGAACACTAACCATCATTAGCTACAGAGTAGGTTATTTTTCCCTACAACTACTGTGTGTTCAGCTGTGAAAATTTTTATGCCTTTTGTTGACATTAGAGATTTGTTTAGGAACAAGAAGAAGATCGAACTTGGGATCTTTATGCCACTCCTCTTCTTCCAATTTCCAGATCATGTTACCCTTTTGGTGCACTTGCCTTTATGTTTCAAATATTTTGGCGCATGCTGACATGCATAAAGGCCCCAGCATCCCTTGTGCTTCCACATTTAGTAAAGGTCCAAGGTTATTTTATTTTGCTGATCATGTGCTTCCTAATAGTTTATCCTTTCAAATTAGTTGGTCTCTACAAATTATGTGCTAATACTTAGAGCTTTCCTTAGAGGAAAAAAAAAAAAAAGAAGGGGGGAACTAACACAGATTTTTTTTTAATATAGCTTGAGAACATGTTGGGGAGCCATTAAAGTTTCAATTTCTGCAGTTTTTATCTTTGCTGGTATAGTTGTTGACCATGAGAAGGTAGATGCTGAGATGTGAAAATTTTGATCTTTGGTATATTTCATTTGTGAAATGAGGATTGTACAAGAATCAATAATACTGTACTGTGTGTTAGGCATTTGCATTATTAAATATAAAGTAGATTTTATCCTTTTTTTCTTTTTATATAGATACAAGTACTGCCTATACAGTTCTTAAAATATTGTTGCCTTTTGTCCATTATAGGAATTTGCATGTTTGTTGGGCTAGGTTAACGCTATGAGGAATCCTCATGTAGATTTAACTTGTCGTGTGCTAGTCTTTTTTTTCTTAATGTTTACATAACAGGAGTGTGACCTATGGAGGGAGAGGAGGGAATCGGCAACGGTGGGATTGAACCTAAGACATCAAGCTCATCTCAATTTTAAAGACTAATGTTGAAGTTATTTAAACTATTAGCCTATTTGACTGTGAATTGGCTTTATGTTCCAAAGATATTGACACATACATGCTGGCAGTAGGCACCTTCCTCCCTTGTGCTTTTGCATTTAGATAGGTCCAGGCTCATTTTGTTTTTGCCGGTAATGACCTTTCACAATATACTCTCTATAAATCATGGGGTAGCACAGGAGGTTTGCAAATGTTTATTTGTTAATATTTTGACCTTTGGTTCCTTTCTTTTGTGAAGTGATGATATTTTGGTCCTTCAAAGTTTCAATATGTCTCAGTTTGGCTTTCTAAGGTTTAAACGTTTTATTTCAATCCTCCAAAAAGTATTTCACCTTTAATACTATCCCATGTTAAGCTTAATAAATGATAGTGTAAGGAGATTGGTGATGTGGCTTAATGTAAAGTTGATTTGGTTGTTAAATATTCAGTTGTTATTAAAACATAATATAACACAATATTAAAACAGTTATGATGCCAAGGCTACTTTGAGTGCTATGCAGCTATAATTACATCAGTTTTATGGTAACCCATGTCATCTATCTCTATGAACTACATGTGTTGGTTTAATATGGTTGACATTGAAGACAATACTATTTAAAAGATTGAAATGACACCTTTAAACTTTGAAGGGCCAAATTAAGATAAAATACATCTACTTTTTTGAAGTTACAAGGAGATATTAAAGTTATATCTGATAGAGTAGAAAGATTTTTATGGGAATAGAAAGGAGAATATAAACAAGAATGGAATAGAATTTTGTGACCTAAAATCATACTTGATATGATATGGAAAAAGATGAGAATATATTTTTATTTTGATATTTGATAGAGTGGAAATAATGTAGAAATATAAATGAGAGATGATTAGATGACAAAAATACCTTTGGTGCTAAAAAATATTAAAAAATTAATATTTATTAATTAACATAAAATAAAAAATTATTGTTAAGAATCTTAAATTAAAAATATTTATATTAAATGACTTCAAATTTTAAAATTATTCTAAAGAACTCAAAGATTAAAAAATTTAATTATACAAAAAACTACTGTTAAAGACTTCAAATAACATTTTTAAAATTTTGAACTCTTTAGAATAATTTTAAAATTTTAAAATAAATAAAAAAATAAATTAATCTATGATTCCTTTTCATTGTTCCCACATGCTCTTTATTGTTTCTTTCTCCCTTTCACTCTCCTTTCTACCTTTTTCATTGCTACCATATGTACTGTAGATATTGGAAAGGGAGGAAAATGGAATGGAGATACGCATCAAAATTTAAACGTTGAACTTATCTCAATCTTAAAAGTATATCCTCTTTATTTTCATTGTTTGTGATTAAGTCGTATTGCATAGTTTTCACAAAGAAAAGGCAGTGAAAAATAAACAAATTCATAAACAGGCTAATGCTGAATTATTAGCCAACGAAAATACGGAGGCATTTGAGATATTGTGATTTTGACTTCCATTCCATATATTATAGTACCTTAGATTTCATAATTGGATGGTATGGTGCCAAATGAGATAACATCATAATATCAAATTTAAGGCAAATGGTTGTTATCTGATAATAGATAACATTTCACTTATCCACATTATAGGATGGGGTGCGATTATTTTTTCATGTGTGATCAAATTTACCCTTGTTTCTTTATGGCATATGAAATATAATATAAAATTAAAAATTACATTGTAAGTTAGTTTTTTAATATGAATGAAGATAAAATAAATTACACATTCACTTTTAAATTTTTTATTTTTTTAAAAAGTCTATTTTTATTCAGAAATAGTTATAATAGTATAAATTTCTAAGATGTAGTTTATTTAAACTTAAAGGATATATTTAAAAGTTTAGAGACTAAATTGATTGATTATCATGTGTAACTAATTATTCGTATCTTCTGTTACTAAAATATAAAATACCATTAGTTGTCATGTTAAACATACTATTATGAATACCATATGATTTGTCAAAGTATAAGTATGCAAAATACCATGGTAGAAAACCTTCTAAGTGTGATTTTAATTTTAATCATATGTTAAAAGTACAATATAATGAAATGAAAGGACAACAGAAAATCAATCAAATGAAAATCACTAATGCGCTCATTGATACATTGAAATTTAAAATTGTTAAGCATATAAAAATTTAATTATTAGATATTTGAAATAGTAAATATAAGAGTTTTTAAATTTATATGTTATATGTGTCCTACATAGTACAGGAAAACTTATTTTATTTTATTTTTTAAAAGCTCAGGTTTATATTTTTTATAAATAAATTTTTAAGTTTTTGAAAAATTAGGATACCTGCCAATGAAATGCTAACACCTAAGTTTATAAACATTCAAGTAATAAAGAATTAATATTTGTAAGAGAAAATTTCACAAAATCAATTCTTTTCTTCTCTTTAATCCTTCCTGTTATCTTAATGACTATGCTATTAATGGACAATGAAGATACGGAGCAAAATTAAAGTATCTTTCACTCTCATTCATTCGTATATTAAAAACGATTTATAGATGACTTTTATTTTAACATATTTAAAAATTATATCAAATCAACGAAGTGAGGATACCCTTATCATACAATTAGAAAAAAAAAATCAATTAATTGAGAAAATTGATATTTTGATCACTAAATCAATCTATCGTTTGGTCTATACTCTATACAGTATTAAATTTGAAGCATAAAGATGCAAATTTAAAAAAGAAAAAAATCAAATATGCCTTTTGCTTTTTTTTTTTTACTAATGACAATTTTTTTAATTGATAAATGCACTTTGAAAGTTTGAAATCTAGACATCTCTTAACAAAAAGAACAAGTTTTTTCTCTTCTTTTACCAAAGATTATTTTTTTAAAAAAATTAAATAGTAACCATAAATTAAGATCTAATTACATTTTAGTGTATATATATATACATATATCAAAAAGTTATAAAATACTTCTTTCAATTTTAAAATATAACAAAACAATCTCATATAAATAAATAGCTAGTGCTTGGCATTTGATATTCAATAGAAAATTTTGTTATATTTTACAGTTCAGAATGTATTCTGTTACATGTTTATGTATTAATTTTATAATTTGAAGATAATATATAATTTTTTTAATTGATATATGTATTTTGGCAGTTGAAATACACTGAATACTTTTTTTTTTTTTCCTTATTCTCTATCTTCAATTTATACTTTTAATCCAAATAAATCAGCTGTATTTAAACGTCGTCGTCGAATAACCTCGAACTCCAAGAGACTGCAAAACATGAAAGCAGAACCTTTGTGATTCTACTACTTGCGCCAGTAATTGCAGCTGACGATGCAAGTTGGGTGAGTTTCTCGTCATCATTCATGCTTAATTTTCTCATTGCAAGATTATCTGTGTCACAAACATGCAAGAGGAGGATCTATCTGGGTTTTCTCCATCGCAATGCTTCCCACATTTCCACTTCGTTTTCTTCAGTTGTGAAATTATCTGAATCAGCTCAACCGAAACAAAAACAGGAAGGAAATGAATCGTTTACAGTTACTTATCTCATGAACTCATGTGGCTTGTCCCCCGAAGTAGCTATTGAAGCATCCAAAAGGGTTCAATTGAAAGACCCAGATAATCCCGATCTGGTATTTGATCTTTTCAGGAACTGCGGATTATCAGAAACCCAGATATCCAAAGTAGTCAAAAATTGTCCATGACTGCTTTTGGCAAATCCTGAGACGACCCTTCTGCCCAAGTTAAGGTTTTTCCAGTCTATTGGTTTTTCTTGTTCTGAGCTCCCAGAACTCCTCACTTCTGTTTCTGTACTCCTAATCCGGATTCCGGAGTTTAGAGAAATGTATAATCCCCCGTTATGAGGCCCTTAAGAGTGTAATTAACGATGATGACATTGTATGTATAACTATCAAACGCTCAAGTTGGAGCTTTCTCTTCCTTGGTGTAGAGGATGTGGTCCCCAACCTAACAGTTTTGAGAGAACATGGAGTGCCTCAATCTTCTATCTCCCTAATGCTAACTACAATTTCAAGGGTAGCATTAACGAAGCATGCAAAGTTGGTTGAATCTGTCAAGTTTGCTAAGGAAACAGGAATCGAACCTTTAAAGGCCACATTCATCTTGGCAATTTCTGTCTTTTCAAAGATGAAAAAATCAACCTGGGAGTCAAAGCTGGATATCTTTGAGAGGTGTGGCATGTCCAGAGAAGTCACTCTTTTAGCATTCAGGAACTTTCCAATTTGCATGCGTCTGTCAGAAGAGAAAATCACAAACTCAATGAAGTTTTTGCTGAATGAAGTGCGTTTGCCATTGAAAGATAGAGCTGAATCCGCATCACTTCTTGGTTATAGCTTGGAGCAGAGGATTATTCCTAGATGGTCAGTAGTTAAACTTTTGAAAATGAAGGGTTTGATAAAGAAAGATATATCCTTCATTTCCATTGTTACATTGAGTGAGAAAAAGTTTCTGGAGAAATTTGTGGTCGGATTTCAGGAAAGTGTCCCTCAGATATTGAACATCTATAAAGGTCAATTAGTAACTTTACCTAAAGTCAATCCTAGGTAACTCTACTTCAGGTTTATTATAATTATTCAACTGTTGTAATTCAAGTTTTACTCCCTGGCTCTAATTGATTGCTACGTTTTGAGAGCTCAATTTGAACTCTAAATTTGCAGGATATTGCTTTCTGTCTAATAACCCATGTGAAGGTTGTCAATCAATTTTCTTTTGATCATAATTGAAAAACAAGTCTTCTAATTAAATATGTTTTATGGTCATAACTTTTAAGTGCATGATATACTGAAATGCTCTGATTACGTTGTTTATCTGGCTTTCCGTGGATGAAGAAGAATGTCTTAATTAATCTGTTTCAAACCATTTTAAAAGATATTCTAAGTCTATGAATATCAAAATAGTTCATAAAACAAGTCTCAGTCTTTGCTTTTGTCCTGGTATTTATTTCATGTTAGTTGGAACTACTGCATTCTTCTTTATGATGTCATGATGTGGTGCAATGATTATTTAATCTGTCATTTATGGCATAAAACTTTCTGTTCATCCATTTATACGTTCAGCTTAACGAGTAATTTATTCTTATCATGTGGGGGAGCAGGATGAGCGATGTTGGATGCAAGGATTTGTTTGTTGGTTGGTTTTTTTTTTTTCCCTTTTCTTTTTTGGGGTTTTTTTTTTTGGGGGGGGGGGGGGGGGGGAATGGTATATTGCGCATTCGTGTTGATATGATGACACCCTTACACATTTGTACATGCTTGCTATAGGCCCTATGCATGCATAAGGCTAAATTGGTAAAATTTGTTCATCGAATTTAAAATCATCGGTGCCTTGGTTGATGTTCAAATGCTCTGTTTTGGTGGATCTATGAAGCACATACTCTTAAAACAAGCAGCCGTGTCCATGTCTGACACTCATGTCATAGCAGACACGATGGGACATTTAAAATTTTGTCAGACTGTGATGTTGTAGTCAGTGTCCATACTTCTTGGTTGTGGATTTTTCATGTCAACCTACCAAATGATGAGGTTTTCATCCCAATAGAAAGTAGAAATACAGCAAAATATGTGTAAACTTTTGTTATTATAGCCATATGTCACTGATGACAAATGCACTCTTATTCTTTCAACATGGTTGTGAAATTGTGATAGATATTGTAGTTATTTTGTGTCAAAATCTAGAGAATGGTTCATTTTTGTAATTCCTTTTCAAGCAATAGATAGTTGGTTGAAGTTTAGTTTCATATATCATTGTTAAATTATTAAACAGGGTAAGCAAATGCACACCTTTGGGCTAATTATTAATAGGTGATTGTGCCATTAGTGCTATGGATGATGAACTTGGTTTGGCTTGCAAAGATTGTTAGATGGGTTGAGGAAGATGTTGGCCTAGAGGCAATAAAAAGTGTGCTTGGTAAATTTTTTGAAGAAAATGCAGCATAAGTTTCCAATATCCTTTAACCAACTCACCCTCCCTCCGTGCATTCCCTTCATCTGGGCGAAATGACAATTGAATTGAAAGATACAAGAGAAACAAAGATGTTTCGAGTCCCTTGTTGATCTGAACTATTATACAATTATGTTGCTTATGTTTATTATCTTCCCGTTCTTTTTTTTTTTTCCCTTTTTGGTTCAATATATTTTCATATTTGATACAACCTATTATGCAGAAGAGGTGCAATATTAGTTAGAATTTTTTTTTTTCCTTTTCATTTTAGTTCAGTATATTTTCACATTTGATCGCAACCCATTATGCAGAGGAGGTGCAATATTAATTAGATTTTTTGTTTTAGTTTCACATTTTAGTTCAATATTAGTTAGAAATTTTCTCTTTTTTTTTTTCCACTTTAATTCAATATATTTTCATATCTGGTCACAATCCATCATGCAGAAGAGGTGCAGTATTAATTAGATTTTTTTTTTTGAATGCAAAGAGGAACTTTATCTAATAAAA
The DNA here is from genome assembly GCA_026724425.1 of Erythrophleum ivorense. Taxonomy (NCBI): domain Eukaryota; kingdom Viridiplantae; phylum Streptophyta; class Magnoliopsida; order Fabales; family Fabaceae; genus Erythrophleum; species Erythrophleum ivorense. The sequence goes on along the minus strand of JAIUCV010000034.1, from coordinate 713,914 downwards.
CTTTTTCAAGTTGTATACATCATTCAACTCCACTGTAGGTTCTTCAACCCACGCCTGGCAATCAAGAAGATTACATCCCATGTTAGCTAGAATTTGATATTATCTGGCCGAAAGCTGTCAGATCCGGTTGCATTCCCATTCATTTACAAAAGTTGATTCACTGCCCCTCCAAAAGTCATGGAAGAATGTTTTAAAATCCAATCTATCAATCAATAATCGTAATTAATGGTTAAAATCCAAAATATATTTTTAAAATTTTATATATTAAAATTTTAATGAATAAATAAATACTAATAAATTTTAAATATTTAATTACTAATTTCAAATTTTTTAAAATATTAAAGAAGTTATTTTTTAATTAAAAATAAAAATTATTCATAATTAAAAATCAACAGTATTTAATATTGAATTTTTAAAATTCTTAAATTATATTAAGATTCAAACTGTTATTTAAAAAATATATATATGAAAGAGGAAGGAATAATTTTGTCCAAATATTTTTATATCTAAGAAAAAATCTTTTAGGAGATGGAATATGATAGGAAGCAAGAACCAAAGTTAATAAAGTGTATGTTTTTTTGTTTCTCTTATACTCTTTTTTTTTATTTCTCCCTATTTTAATCTTTTCTTTCTTTTACTGTCTTATATTTTTAGTTATTCATATTTATTTAAGATGAATTGCATTGTTTTATAAGAAAAAATCTTTTTTTTAAAAAAAAAAATTCAAACTAGTTAAATATTGAACCAATCTAATTTTGACTAATTTAACTCTTTTAACTAATTTTTTAATAAGTTGATTTTATATGTTAACCAAATTAATTTATTAACCAATTCATCAATTTTTCAATAAGATAAGTTGATATGATTTTCTTAATAATGGTCAAAATATTCGACTAATGAATTTACTTGTACTATGGTTAATGTAACCATGCATGTTATGAACTAGTACAAAACTAGATTTAACCTATGACACAATATATAAAAAGCAATTCATACAATAAGAAGCCATAAACCACTTAAAAACATGTCACTAATAGATGATAAAGAAATCAACTTGCACAATAATACAATTGTACAGTCAAAAGAGTGTGACATAGGAGGTAGAAGTGTGTGTAAGGCTCACTTTCTCTCTTTGTACCAATTTTTTTTTATTTTTCTTTTCCTGCACTATATATATTAAATTCATTTAATGCAGAAAATCTAAACTCAATGAAAATGCAATTTATGTTAAAAGAAGAAGGTGATGACCAAATCTTTTGGAAAGTACAAGAATTGATTAAAAAAAATTATAGAAATTATATTAAAAATTTGAATAAATTATAGGAATTAAATGGTTATTTTTTTCTTTTATATTTTATAATTTGTAGATAAAATGTAAAATTTTTGATTGATGAATGTATTTGGAATTTGGAAGTTGAAATACTAGACAATTTTTAATATATTATATATATATTTGATTTTCTTTTTTTAATTTAAACTTTCAATCCAAATGAGTCAGCTTAGTTGATTGGTTCCATCCACTTTGGATCCTCTTTATTTTTCTTTCTTGTTAGATTTATCATTCTTTCGTATTTAAAATAAGATATACGACTTAAATAACTCCTAGATACTGAAAATTTTTCTTTTTTAAAATTAAAAAAAAAGAAAATAGAAAATAGAAGAGATCCATTTCCCTTATTACGAGAGCACATTATCGGTGTCAAACGTCGTCGTTGTATCTGGCTCCTGGTTTTTCCTTATTTTGATTCCTCAATTTAGGGTAGCGAAGCCTCGAACTCCAAGAGAATGCGAAATATGAAAGCAGAACCTGAGTGATTCTACTACGTGCGCCAGTAATTGAAGCTGACGACGCAAATTGTGTAAGCTTCTCGTCATCATTCATGCTTAGTTTTCTCTTTGCAAATTTATCTGCATTACAAACATGCAAGAGGGGGACCCATCTCGGTTTTCTCCATTGCAATGCTTCCCACATTTTCAATTTGTTTTCTTCAGTTGTGAAATTATCTGAATCAGCTCAACCAAAACAAAAGCAAGAAGGAAATGAATCGTTTACAGTTTCTTATCTCATGAACTCATGTGGCTTGTCTCCGAAAGTAGCTATTGAAGTATCCAAAAGGGTTAAGTTAAAAGACCCAGATAATCCCGACCTAGTACTTAATCTTTTCAGGACCTACGGATTCTCAGAAACCCAGTTATCAAAATTAGTGAAAAAGTATCCACCAGTGCTTTTGGCAAATCCTGAGATGACCCTTCTGCCCAAGCTAAGGTTTTTCCAATCTATTGGTTTTTCTTGTTCTGAACTCGCAGATCTCCTCACTTCTACCTCTAGACTCCTAGCCCGGAGCTTAAAGAATTGTTTAATCCCCCGTTATGAGGCTCTTAAGAGTGTAATTGATGATGATGAGATTATATGCATAGCCATAAAACGCTCAAGATGGAATTTTTTCTTCTTTGGTGTAGAGGATGTGGTCCCAAACCTTGAGGTCTTGAGAGGACTTGGAGTGCCTCAATCTTCTGTCTCCCTAATGCTAACTAAATTTACAAGCGTAGCATTTTTAAAGTATGCAAAGTTTGTTGAATCTGTCAAGGTTGCTATGGAGACAGGAATCGAACCTTCAACGGCCACCTTCATTGCGGCAATTTCTGTCTTTTCACAGATGAAAAAATCAACCTGGGAGTCAAAGCTGGATATCTTTGAGAGGTGCGGCATGTCCAGAGAAGTCACTCTTTTAGCGTTCAGGAAAAATCCATATTGCATGCGTCTGTCAGAGGAGAAAATCGCGAACTCAATTAAGTTTTTCCTGAATGAAATGCGTTTGCCATTGAAAGATATAGCTAGATGCGCAGCACTTCTTGGTTACAGCTTGGAGCAGAGGATTATTCCTAGATGGTCAATAGTTAAACTTTTGATGATGAAGGGTTTGATTAACAAAGATATATCCTTAATTACCATTGCCACATTAAGTGAGAAAAAGTTTCTGGAGAAATTTGTGATCAAATTTCAGGAAAGTGTTCCTCGGATATTGAACATCTATCGAGGTCAATTAGGAATTTTGCCTGAAGTTAGTCAGAAGTAGTTTCTTTGAGAGTATGATTGTGTATTTTTGCTTCAGATTAATTATTATGCAACTGCTCTTCTTCAGGTTGTACTCTTTTACTTTAATTGATTTCTTTCTATATTTTGAGAACTAAATTTGAGCTCTAAATTTGCAGGACATTGCTTTCTGTTCGTAACCCATGTGACGGTTGTCAATCAATTTTCTTTTGATCATAATTGAAAAACAAGTCTTCTAATTAATTATGTTTTATGGTCATAACTTTTATGTGCATGATGTACTTAAATACTCTGGTTACATTTTTTATCTGGCTTTCTGTGGATGTGAGCGATGTTGGATGCAAGGATTTGTTTGCTGGTCAGTTTATATGTTGTTTGTTTGTTTTTTACTGTGGAGTTGTTTTGATGGTAGCTTGCGCATTAGTGTTGGTATGATGACACCTTTGCACAATTGTGCATGCTTGCCACATTCACTATGTATGCATTAGGCTAAATTGGTAAACTATGTTCAATGAATCTAAAATCATTGGCTCCTTGTTGGTTGATGTTCAAATGTTCTGTCTTTGTGGATATATGAAGCACCGACTCTTCAAACAAGTAGTGGTGTCCATGTCAGACACTTGTATCACAGCAGACACAAAGGGACATTGCAAATTCTGTCATAATCTGATGTCTTAGAGTGTGTCCATATTTCTTAGTTATGGAATCTTCATGTCAACCTGCCAAAAGAATGCAAAATTACATCAAAATATCTTTGTAAACTTTTGTTACTATAGCCATATGTCACTCATGGCAAATGCAGACTATTCTTTCAACATGGTTGTGAACTTGTGATGAATATTGGCATTATTTTGGGTCAAAATCTAGAGAATGGTTCATATTTGTAATTCCTGTTCAGGCAATAGATAGTTGGTTGAAGTTTAGTTTCACATATTAAATTATTAGACAGGCTAAGCTAATGCGCACCTTTGGGCTAATTATTAATAGGTGATTGTGCCATTAGTGCTATGGACGATGAACTTGGTTTGGCTTTCAAAGTTTGTCGGATGGGTTGAGGAAGATGTTGGCCCAGAGGCAATAAAGAGTGTGTTCGGTAAAATTTTTGAAGAAAATGTAGATCTGAATTAGCTAAAGTTGCCTTTGCGCATTCCATTCATCTGGGTTAAATGACAATTGAATCGAAAGATGCAAGAGAAACAAAGTAAGATGTTTGAATCCCATGTAGATCTGAACTATTGAGATTATTTGGTCAAAACATATCAGATCTGGTTGTACTCCCATTCAGTTACAAAAGGTAATCCCCTAACCCTCCAAAAGACATGTAAGTCGGAGCACCCAACCAGTGAATTGCAAACAAATCAAATATCAGCCACATCCATAACTCTACGGAAGAGGGAATCGCAAATTGGGTCTCATATTCTGTTTTGCTACTCATAGTTTCAAGGTATCTCTTGCAGCTAAGATACATCTCCAAGTGAAAGAAGGAGCAGTGCTTAGTTGAGCCTCATGAAAATTGGAATTTTTGAAGTATTTGGCTTTGATGATTTTGCTAATAAGAGAACAAAGACCCTACAGCCATCTAATCCTGTGTTATACTCAATTTATGACGCAAATTATGAGGAAGCAAGAAGAAACTGCTGGAATATATGTAGGGATCAACTAGTCAAAAGTTTCCTTCCACCCTTGGATCTACCTCCAAACCCTATTAGAAATGCTCTTGAATGAGTTATTGTTGCTTCTCCCAACATTGTTGCAAGCCATCATACTTAAGCTCCACTAGATCACTGGGATTAAAAAAATGGTTGATTTGGTTGCATTCTTCTTCTGGCCTGAGCATTTCTCAAAGAATGGGTCTAAGTTTTAGCACATTATCGTAGCCACCATTGCAGAAGATTAGCCTATCTCTGTGATAGTGTTTGTTAACTACCACATAAAAAAGCACAGGCAATTTGAAAGAAATAGTTAACTAGAACATGGAAGGAAGGAATTTGTAGCAACATAACTATGGAAATGGTTAAGATGCTCCTTTATTCAAGAAAAGGGAAACTCCAATTATTACATTCATATTCTAAGATATCTCCTCAGAATACCTCTCTCCCTCATTTAAACTAGAGCTGAAGAACATGACAAAGCAGAATATTGCATCGTAACCTCCTTAATTGTTTATTACAGGAAGCTGCCACGTAGCAGTGGTGACCACAACCATATATTCTTCACATGTTATGCATGGAAATCTAATAACCAACTTGATTTTTTCCTAGTTCTGCCCATTGTCAAGAGGCCTTCAGGTGGTGGGATGTTATGCTCTCCCAGTGGATTGCATGGTGAAGCTTCAATTTATGAGCCTCTATTGCTATCATTATTGCCTCCTTGCACTTGATGTCTCAATTGAGTGCCTATTGGAATAACTCGATGGTCCACAATATACAGTGGGTTGAGGTCTTCAATTTCTTCCATTGCAAAATCTTTCTTAATAGAAACAGGTAAAGGTCCTTCGTAGGCCTTAAGGAGAGACACATGAAAAATGTTATAGATTTTAGCATCAGGGGGTAGGTCTAGAGCATATGCCACTACTTCAATTTTCTGGGTAATGTTGAATGTTCCAAAATACTTCTTAGCCAGCTTAAAATTTCTTCAAGTAGCAAGAGATTGTTATTTGTATATGTGCAACTTAAACCAAACCATATTTCCTACTTGAGAGGACTTGGCCACCTTTTTAGAATTAGCCTGTTTCTTCATTTGAGTTTGAGCCTATAGTAAATGTTGTTGCAACTCTTATAGGATGCCTTTCCTATCTTGTAAACTAAGATCAACCATGTTGACTAATGAAGTTCCTTCTACATAAGTAGGCATAGAATTTGGTTTATAACAAAATGCAACTTCATTGGTGATCTTCTAATGGAGGAATGGTAACTGGTGTTTTAAGATAGTTTAGCCTATGGTAAATACTAACTCCATTGATGAGGCTTGTTGTAGGTGAATGCTCTAAGGTACCATTCTAGACAATGGTTAACTACTTTTGATTGTCCATCACTTTGAGAATGGTAAGCAGAGCTAAATTTAAGGATTGTGTTGCTGTGTGTTTAGCAAGTGTTGCCAAAAATTACTCATGAATATTAGTCACAATCTAAGACAATTTTTACAAATCCATGTACCTTTACCACCAATGAAATGAATAATGAAGCTACTTGAAAGGTAGTGTAATTTGATTTAAGACAATCAAAGTGAGCCATTTTTGTCAATCTATCAATACTGACCAAGAGGAATTGGCAACGGTTGTAATAAACCTTTTGGTTTGGTAGTAGGGACCTTGGTTTGTTGACATGTCAAGCAATGGGTGATGTATTTCTGTCTATTAGAACATATGTGAGGCTAATAAGGGAATTTGAAGATCTTTTTAAATGTCTTTGGGAACCTAGCATGTCTTTCGATGCCAACAGCATGGTGCTCATGTAATATGATGTCAATAAGTGGGGAATGTTACTAGCAAATAATATTTATTGTGGAAGAATAAAATTCCATCCCTCACATCAAACCCACTTAAGGCCTTTTGTTTAAATGCTTTATGTAGCTACTATAATTCTTTATTGGTTTTGTTCTCATACTGCATTTAAGTCCAAAAGTTCAAATGAATTGTAGATATAGCCCATAAAATAGCACCTTATATGGCTTGGGGTTTTCGTTAGGACAAAGCATCGAACACTTTATTAAATTTCCTTGGTCTATAAACTATGGAATAATTGAATCCCATTAGTTTACGATATAATGATGTTGCTCAGGAGTTTACAAGGTCTAACTCATTAACTCCTTGAGACTTCAATGACCTATGATGATGATGAATGGTCTACCTAGCAAATAATGTTGTCACTTCTTAATAGCCTGAGTAATGGCATAGAGTTCTTTGATATAAGATGAAGCTTGCTTGAGTCATGGGCTTAGTTGCTTATTGAAGTAAGCAAGAGGATGTTTCTTTTGGATGAGCACAACACCCGTAGCCTGGGATGGAGTAATAGTCTCCACTTGGAATAGAGCTTAAAAGTTTGGGAGTGCAAGGATTGGAGCTTGAGTCATTATCTATTTTAAATTGTTAAAAGCTAATTGAACTTACCCATTTTAGACAAAATTATCTCTCTAGAGTTGAGTTAAAGGGGCAACTTGATGAGCATAATGATAGATGAAATGTTGGTACTATCCCATTAGGCTTAAAAATCCTTTAATTGTTTAACATTCTAAGCTTGTGGCCATTCCAACATGGCTTGAATTTTGCTTAAATCCTAAAAACTCTTAAGGCTGAAATTATGTGACCTAAATATTCAATAAAAGGTTGATAAAACATGCATTTAGACTATTTAACAAAGAAGGAGCTAGTGGATAGTTTCTTAAAGACCATTCTTGAGTAAGTACTATGCTTTGGTGGTGAAGCATTATAAACTAAGATATTATTGAAGAATGCAACCACAAATTTATGAAGGAATGGTAAGATCAATTGATTCATTGTGGCTTGAAACATTATGAGAGCATTAGTTAATCTAAAAGACATGACTTTAGACTCAAAGTGGCCTTGACGTGTACAAAATGTTATCTTATGAATGTTAGACTCCTTCATTGATTTTTAATGATAACTGGCTCATAAATCCAACCTGGAGAATATTTGAGCTCTATGCAACTTGTCCAACAATTTATTGATGGTGGGTATTGGAAACTGATCCTTCACTGTAATTTTAAAGCATGATAATCCACACAAAAGCACCATGTGCCATCTTTCTTCTGGACTAATAACACAAGAGAAGAGAAAGGACTAGTACTTGGACAAATAACACTTGCTTGGAACATCTTAGCAACTAATTTCTCAGTCTTAGTCTTTTAATAATAGGGATACCTATATGGTCACACATTGACAAGTGGTATTCTTTCTTGCAAGTGTATTTGATGATTAATGCTATAATGTAGAGGTAAAGCATTGGGCTCTTGAAACAAATGCTAGTACTCTTGTAGTAATTAAGATACTTCATGGGATAGTGGAAGACTTATACTCTTTGTAGAATGAGTCACCACTTGCAATTAAAAAAATGCAAGCAATTTGTGAAGTTAGTTTCTTTAATTGATTGGAAGAAATAGGCTACTACTAAAAAGGATGTTTACCTTGGAAATGAATGGCTTGACCATGTAAAGTGAAATCTATTATAAAACTATAATAATCCATAATAATGGGACCCAAAGTCTTAAGCCATTCTTTGCCTGGTACAATGTTACACCATTAAGGTCTAAGACATTCAAATTAGTGTATAGCATATAACCTTGAATTTCCATTGCCACATTAGGACACTTGGAATTGCATATTAAGTATGCCCCATTACCTACGATGATGCTGAATTGATTAACTGTAACTTGGGACAGGTATAAATTTTTTAAGATAAAACACTTGATGAAATTATGTTAAACCCCAATCCACTAATTACTAGTGGTCACGTTTTTACACCTCCCTGCAAGCTTGATGGTATTTGACCCAGGTTGTCCAGCTAAGGAATGACAACTAATTTCGGGTAATTTAGTGTTAATAATGACATCTGCACCTTCAAGGTTTAAATGTTTATATGCTTTTAGGGACTCTAGTTGCAACAATTTTTCCAAGTCCTCTTAATCCCATAATAAAAATGGATTGAGTTTTACATTTATGATCAGTTGGGAAATTATTGTCATAGTAGTAACATAAGCCTTTCTCCTATTTAGCTTTGATCTTGGCAAAGGACAGACTTCTATAATTAAGATTAATATTAAGGGGCACTAGCAAAGCTTGTGGAGGATGTGGAATTGGTGGTAAGGATTGAAAAGCCCATAGGACTAAAGCTTTAGTGTTCTGTGGAAGTGATGACTAGATATTGGTACGGGCAATTCTAGAATTGAAAGTTTTAGGGTAAGGCTTAAATTGTGCAAAGTAGGCATGCTTTTGCTCGAACAATTTAGCTAATGAAATAGTATGAAAGTAAGTAGCAAGTTGAGCAACCAATAATTTATGTTTTAAATAATCTTGCAAACCAATAATTAAAAAAACTTACTACCCATGCATTTAAAAGTTCTATTATTTCAGCAGAGGCCTCTTCAAACTTAGCTTAATAATCATCCATCGACTCGATTTGCTTGACATCTTTAAGGGCCGCCTTAGGATTGTCAAATAAGGTTCTCCCAAAATGTAAGAGTAATGCATCCATGAAGCCTTGCAAATTATGAATGAACCTATTCTTCTGCATCCATTGTACCAACTATTAGTTGGTCTACATGTGAAGGGAAGACAGGGAGATGCATTACTCCATTGGTGTATTATACATGGCAAAAGTTTCTTGTATTTTAAACACCCAATCTTCAGCCCTCGTACCATCAAATGTTGGCACTTTAATGCACCTACCCATTAACAAAATTAGTCAGGTTGAAGGTCAAAATTTGGTGGAGGATGAGTTGCTACATTAGATGAAGCAAAATTGTTTGTACAGAGAAGCTACTACAAACAATACCTCTACATTAGACAAGGTCAACTATGTATGGGACAAACATTGATTTGATGTAAGACGAAATTCTGCTAAATCCTTGAATGCATCTTCCACCCGAGCAAGATGAGCCTCCCACATTCCATCAACCATGGAAGAACAATGAAAGCACCAATTTTATAGTGTTGGTTAACTAGAACATAGAAAAGTACCAGCAATTTGAAAGAAATAGTTAATTAGAACAAGGAAGGAAGGAATATGTAGCAATATAGTTATGGAAATGGCTAAGATGCTTCTTTCAAGGAAAGGGAAATTCCAACTATTACATTCATATTATGATATATCCCCTAGAATAACACTTTCCCTCATTTAAGTTAAAGCTGAAGAAAATGATAAAACAAAATATTACATCATAACCTCCTAATCGTCTGCTTTAGGAAGTTACCATGTAGTAATGGTGACCACATCCAAATATTCTTCACATGTCATGCATGGAAATATGATAACCAAGTGGGTTTCTTCCTAGATCCTACACAAAAATGATGAGTTATTTTGGGAGGTTAAGAACACACTCTTTCCTCTTTAATCTCATTGACTCTTTATGCTTCTTGTGAAGCATACTAAGGTTTTCTGCATATAAAAGGAAAAGATAGAGACAAAAAAGATGAGAATCTCTTGCCATTTTAGTTTGTCTTAAGGTCTTGACCAGGATAATACAAGTTGCATCCAGTCTGAAATATTATTTATGTTTTTCTAAATAAAATTATCTCATCCCTTGATGAGAGGCCGTCTGTTAGCTATATATATTTTCAAATTTCAATGTGAAAGACATATATTTAGATGCTTAAATGGAAATAATAATTAATGTAAAATAAACTTTCATGATTTGAAAGGTTCAAAATACCACTAGTCTTTTTTTTTTCTTTTTTTTGTTGATAAAATATCACTAGTTTTATATGCAGGTAAAGTATGGCAACACCATAAATCATAATAGTTGCATGATATCCATTAAAGTATATCTATATATTTAATAAACTTAAATTATAATACATTTTTATACTTTAAAAATAACCCAAAAAAATGGTGAGAGGTTCTATAACTTCCCATTCTCTGGCATACATTTTAATTTCTCTCTTTGGATCATAATTATATTTACATTTTTTAAGATGTTATTTTATTTTTAAGTGAGTTTGAGACCAGAAAGCCAAAAACATATTACTAAAAATTAGTTATGATGATTACATAATATAATATTTTTTATCACTAATTATGTCATGAAACAACATGTAATTTATTAGTTATTGGAAATTCCAATCAAGATTTAGAATAATTAATAGTTGGTTAATTTGTATCTTGACCAAACTCGAGCCCAAATTTTGAAATATGATTTATTTTTTTAAATGAAAATTAGTTATATGTCCACTAGATTAATTTATTTTTATAATTTGAAGACCAATAGCTGGAATTATTAATATAGTAAATAAAATCTAACATTTGGCACCACAGAAATGTCCTTTTAGTTATGTTTGATTCATCCTTTTGATGAGAGGTTAGTAAGCTATATATCTTTTTAATATAACATACATATTAAGATAACTTGGTATAAAAATATAAAATTTCATAGATTGAATTCAAAATATCAAGTATATATATGCAGGGAAAGAATTGCAACATAAGAAAACATATTACCAAATTATACTCTTTCTTTGAATTTTATTAAAATCATATACTCTTACCTTTTATTTTTAAAATAAATACTCCCTTTTTTTAAAATCAAAAGTTTCACTATATACTTTATTCTAATTTTAAATTTTTTGTTAAAAACTCCATTAAAATCTTTTTTTTCCTGATGTTTAGTAACCTAATAGCTATATATGTGTGTGTGTGTGTGTTTATATATATATATATATAACTAAAATGTTCTTTATTAATCTAAATACAAAATAAGTTTTTTTTTTCTTTTCAAGAATTGAAGGCTATACTATTTGATAACCTAAATACCCTCACTTCATCATTGTCCTTTGTTGAATTATATTTAACTATATACAAATTAAAAAAAAATAGATTTTGTTTTCATTAATTTAATTTGAAGTTATTATCATTTTTAACCAACACTTAGTATGACATATGTCTTCTATATAAAAAAAGATGATAGTTTTAAAATTTTTCTCTTTTTTCTTTGATTCAAATTGACTAACTCATAGTTAATTATTATATAACAGAATTTCAACTTTACATAATTTTTTGATATACTTGTTTAGACTTGGTTTATCAATAAACCGGTACCTCAAAGCTAGTTTTAAGTTTAATTTTGATTTGCAATAATTAGTCATGAACTAGTCAATCTTTAATTGTAGAAGTCATTTATGCTTTATTAGGCAAATAGTTTCCATTTTTAGGTTGCATGCGCATTTTCTTTTTCTTTTTATTTTTTCCTTCTAATCTATTTTTTAAATTTAAATTTTTCTACATCGAGGCCCATGCTAAGTTCACATAAAAGAAAAAAGTGAAAAAAATTAAAATTATCATCTTTTTAGGTGAAAAGCACATACCACACTAACTACTGATAAAGTTTAAAACTCTATTAAATGTAGTGAAAATAATTTTTTTTTCATTTGTGCATATAGTTGAATATATTCAATGAAGAACAATAGTGAAGATAAGGGTATTTAAGTTATTAACCAACATGACCTCTAATTCTTGTAAAAAATAAAATCACTCAATGTTAAAAAAATAAAATCATTCAATGTATTTAGATTAATCAAAAGTATTTTAGTCAAACAAATATGTGGCATTAGGTTATTAAACATAAACAAAAACCTAAACAAAGCTTTTGACAAAAAATAAAAATTAAATAAAATGTAATGCAACTTTTAGTTTCAATAAAAAGAGAGTGTATGTTTTAAAAATAGCGAAGAGGTTCGTGTAATTTTTGAAAAACTCAAGAGAGAGGATATAGTTTACTCTACTTTTTATAATCAAATTATTTTTTTAGTGGATAAAAATTACAATTTTTGATCATTAACTTATATAACCAAAAAATATGATTAATAGCTATAGCACATACTATAATAATAATATTAACTTATATAACCAAAAAATTGACCTTCTTGCAAGCCTTTTTTTTATCAATAAAGTTTCTTTCAAATCTTTCAATTTTATCTCTTGCATACATATTTTCTCTTCTCTTCCTTTGCGCAGTCCAGTGCGGATTATCATCGCTTTGGCCTTCTTTTTATTTTGTTTAGCATACTACATATTTAATTTCTTGCATTAATCTTTTATTCTCTACTTCTCATCTTGTTCTCCCATTTTCTTCTTCCTCTTCTGGGGTCTCTCTCAAGAATTGGTATCAGAGCCTGAAGGGGAAGTAGAGATGTGTTGATAGAATATGCATTAAAACATGTTTTCTTAAAGTAGAAATTCCTCCAAAATTAATATGAAAAACTTGGTTTGATACTATGTTTCTTTCTGCATAAGAATGAAGAATATAAGCTATAAGGATATCTTTCCTTATGTAAGGTTATGGTAGTAATTCCCGACGTACAGGGTGGTAAATCTGGACTTTGGTAAAAACTCGCAAAAATATGGTTTTTAAGTAACTTATTCAGTGGCTAAAATCAAGTTTTTATTAGTAAATTTTATTTAATTTCTACTATGAATGATATGTTTTAATGAATTTTCTATCCTTACATTACTACCAACCTTATAGTAATGATATCAATAATGGAAGATTTTGAATTTTACAATGCTTAGAAGTCTTTCATTTTCTCGCCCTTCTTCTCACCCAAGCTCCTCCTCCCTAAATGATAGAGGGTCATCCTCGTCAACCAATATTTTTCAAGAGGAAATTCAATTCAAAGACATCAACCAAGGAATTGATGATTGGACGATTCCAGAAGTCCCAAGAAACGCCCTTTATAAACCAAAAGGAAGCTTCTTTCACAAATTTGATTATATAATTAGAATTGTGGAAAATGTTATACCAGTAAACCCTCAAAAGGAAGAATTCTATCTTATTTCTAAAGACTCTATCAAACAACACAAAAAACATTACAGATTTATACATGTAGGGTGTATTCAAGTAGCCATAAAACCCTTAGTTAGAGAAGGGCTAAATGTCTCTTGTCTAATTTGCCTAAGAGATGTTGGACACAACCAATTTACAGACTCCCTTTTAGGAACAGTTGAAGCAGGGTTACATGCAGGACCTATTTATTTTAACTATTACCCAAACAGAACATCAGCCTTAGATGATGAAAATATTATGGAAATGCTCAAACTTAACACAAAACTCTATGATTTTGATATGAAACCTATCACACCATAATATTCTAACCTTCCCTTTATCTTTACCTAGCTACATTTCCTTAATTTCACAAGCTTCCTCAAAAAAATCAATAAAAATAATGGAATATTTTGCGTTATGTAGGATTTAAAATTTGCGTTTTGCGTCTCATGGGCCATATGAATTCACCCATATTATTTTCTACTCCAAATACATGCATACAAGTCAGAACCATCCCAAAATGTTCCATTTTTCCTGAGCTTAGGACATCCACACACAAAATCACAAATTCAGTCTCGAGTTCCAATTTTTAGTTTTCTATCATCAATTTGGAAAATTCATAATTAAATCTAAAAAAATTAAAATTAAGTAAATAATAGCTTTTTAGAAGGCTCTAAATGTCTACTATAGGGTAAAAATTGTTCCAAACTATGAAACCACGATTGACAATGGAAAGCCACCAAAGGTCCAGCTGCCTAGGTTTGCTATCACAAGTTACTGATATGAACTTCAAAAATTCATAATTAATTTTAGAAATATCAAAACCTAACAAACCATACCATTCTAAGAAGATATGGGTGTCTACTAGAGGGCAAAAATTACTCTAGACCAAAAACGAAGCATTAAGGTCACGAAAACTTTTGGAACAATACTAGATGTCCTGCTACATCCCTGATACTGATATGCAACTTCAAAAAATCATTTCTCCCTTTACAAACCTCTAATGGAGGTGCTTCTAGTTGGTATAGATCACTAGAATATATCTAGTTTATGCCTATAAAATTTTATATTCATTAGACCATGTTTGGCCCAGAGATGACATAAAAAACTAAACTACCCATATGAACAGTGCATAGACCAATCCAAATGTTTGATATAAACTTTAAAAAACCATAATAAATTCTTTAGAGCTCCAAATGAGGTGGTTTTTAGACCAGATAAAGCTCTACATGAGACTTATATGCATGCAAGTTTTCAACCTCAAAATTGCTCATTTGGTTAGTTTGGAGTTTAGCTCACAAAAGTGGCACTTTTTGGTCTCTAAATGAGTCAAAATGGCACCAATTCACCCCTAACACTTGCTAGGATAACTTGGGCACATCCCAAAGCTTAAATGAGGCATAAAACAAAATCTAAAATGGGCTAGAAACTCATACAACTTAAAGTCACTCCCTAGGTTGCATTCATACATAATCTCATACATGTACCAGAAGGGCAATTTTGCACCATAGACTACAAATGGTCTCAAGTCTCATACATACATATCAAATACAACCATTTACATTTGTTCATAAATTTACATCCCATAAATATCTCATACAAGGCTCAATATATAAGACTAATGTTTATACATAAAAGCTAGGCCTCAAAACCGGAACTAAAGCTTTAAGTGCCCCATAATTAGCCTCCTTGCTTCCTTGAGTTTTCCATAGGCATAAGAAGATGAAAAGAAGGGAGAATGAAATTCAAAGAATCTCAATAGCCCTTTTTACACTTTCAATCATACATGATGGGTGCATTTTCATGCAAATAGATGCCATGCATGGTCTATGAACTACAAATGCATATCAAGAACATAATTTTCATTTCATAAAGTCTCAAACACATCAAAGTAGACTCTCAAGACCTCAGTTAGCCTTACCTACCTCTCTTGGGACTTTTGGACTTGCCTCATCCATTTTACTTTAGGACTTTTGACTAAATTTCACTCTTCTTGAGACTTTTGGCTTATGTCACCCATGTTAAGAAACTTTTGGCCCATCTTCACCCTTATTAAGGGACTTTTGGCATTACTAAGTCTATTCAAGTCTTATGCACACATAAAAGCAATTTAAGACACATAAGTGGCACCATACATGTCCCTACTAGCTAAGCACACTTTTCATAGTTCAACACACACACACAAGCATCTAAAGCAAGAAAATATCCACACACATACATGAAAGAAAGGTTAGAGGGCTACCTTATAGTGAATCACAACACTTTTCTCTTAGAATTCCCTTTCCTTTCTTAGTCACACACTTGCAAGGAGGTGGGACTTGTTTCTCTTGGCCTATAAACACACATGGGGCATAACTAAGTCATTGAAATAAAACTTAGCTCTTTATAACTTAAGACTAAACTACTTGACTCAAAGACTTCATTATGGTTCCATAATGCACACAATGAAGCAACACATATATTTCTTACTCTTAGCTCCCATTTATTGATCATTCTAGATCTCTTGACATAAATTAAACTCTATCACAACTCAAATCTAAGGGTTCTAGACTCACGTTGCTTCTTTATGCTCTAATATGGAACCTATAAGTCCATCTTCTCCTACAAGCCTCCTAAACTCATTCCAAGGCTTCCTTTAATGTTTCTTACTTATAATTAGTCCATTTTTAACCTTAGAAAAATTTTAGACTCTTCCTAGGTGCTTTTTATGCTCTAGGTCGAGACATGACCATACAAAACACCCATGGAAGTTTTGCTTCTTTTTTCTAAGGAGTTGGCACTTGTAAGATTCCTTTGACATCTCAAGACCTCATACCAACTCTTAAACATTTTTAAAATACCTTAGAAAGGTTTAGACTTCTTGCCTCTTCACAAACCCTCATGACATGCTACTTTGTTCTTTAAGGTTTTTCATTGTTTCTAACTTGCATCTTCCTTAATCTCATACCTCTGGGCCTTTAATTCTTCCTCAAGATGATCAGAATCATTCTCTAGAGAATGGGTCATGAGCTGGATGAAATGTTCAGGAAAGAACCAAGCAAGAAGAAGCAATAACAAAGGACATTTACCTTGGTTTTTCAAATTTTCTTTAAGACTCTTTCATAAGTTAACTCCTTCTCCCTCAATCCCAGATTTCTCCTTACTAGACCATACACAAATTAACACCAAACCAAGCATTACAACCATAAAAAGATAGAGGAGAAGGAGAGGAACAACTTTAAGGAAGGAAGGAAAGTGCAAGAAATTCCAAAGTTTTCTTACCTTTTTTCTTGAATTTTCTCCCTTCCTTTCCTCTTCCTCTTGGACATCCTTCAAGTTGGTCTCTCCTCTGATTTAGAAATGAAGCCAATCTGGTCCAGAAAAGGGAGAAGCTGGAACGCCCTTTTAAAGCCCAAAAAGCAACTTAACAAACTCTTCAACTTTGCATTTTAGTCCCTTTTCTTCACTCTTGCCATTTTTGCTCAAAGCACCTCCTTTTTGAAATCTATCTTTTTCATTATATTCTTTAGGCCCTCAATCATAAGAATTACCTTTGGAATCACTCAAAAAGATTTTGAAACCATTCCAAACCGTTCAGTCAATGTTTCAGTTAACTGACACCTAGAAAGCTCAAATTTCTCATTTAAAAAATCCTCATATGAGTTTTCAAAATTTTTTAGAATTATAAAAATGCCCATACTTTCTTCAATAAATTTTTTGAGCTCCTCTGGCTTTAGTTTTTGAGCATCTTAATCCTCAAATCTCTATTTTTCATTATTTAGAATTTTATCCTAATTTTAGTTGGCATTAAACCTCTCTATCCATGGGACTTCCTTTCAAAACTGACTCCTTTTTATCATTTTTTGAAAAATTGAACATTACAAAACCAGGGTCAATCCCTATAACTTTATGGTACAGAATACAATATAAAGTTATGAAATATTCCAACTCCAATGTTCTTATACCAAAAGAAATTGGTTAGACCACTTTATTTTTAACCCATACCTCCAAAGTTAACATAATAGTTTCAAAAGTTATTCGTTGGGAACAAGTAGGCCTACCAAAAGAATGGATCATGCATAAGGTAGCTCTTACTCTCCCAACACCAACTCTTAAATTCAATAGAATTAGGCAAACCCAAACTGGAACTATAGGAATATCCTTTGAAAGAAGTAGAAAGTCTTTCAGTTTCACTTTAAGTTATAGATCCACTTAAACTAATGCAGATTTTTGATCTGCAAGGTCTAAACTACCAAGGCACTCATGTTCCTTAACCCTACAAATGGCACCTTTAATCATTCATCTTCATGGTATAGACACTTCCTCTAACATACCCCAACTTATATACAAAAGAGAAGATGAAGACTAAAGGTTTATCTAATCTTAAACTTATTCTTTTATGAATGATCCTTTAGAATTAAATATGGTTCAAATAGAATTTCAAATAAACAAACAGTCTTTACAGAAAGGAATTCTATTCAAAAGAAAATACTTAACAAAGAAAATGGTTCTTTGAAAACTTTAAGGGAAATCAAAGAAAACAAATACAAAATCAGTTTTACAAATTCCTTGAAAAAGTTTAAATGAATATTCTATTTTTTGAATGGTTTGACGCTTATGCTTCTACCACAAACATATGCTACCTTTTCTTAGAATCCATCAATATAACTAAAAAAACATGGCGTACACCAAAAGGAAAAGTAATCAATTATGAACTTCTTCCCTCCAAATCTGTTCAACTTCCAAACCTTAATGATAATAAACAAAATCCTTTTATTGCTTCACCATTTAAGTTTAAAAATAAAGAGGAAAATATTAACTCCAAAGATATTCAAAAGTCTTATGGAACAAAATAATTATACAAACAAATATCTTTAAACAATAGGTGAACATCTCACTTCAAAATCAACAAACCAGACACCCTCTTCACCTTCCACATCTTCCTCAAAGCCTATCACAAAAAAACCTTTGTTCAAACCTTTCCAAGTTCCAACCAATATTAAGAAAGAATTTGAAAAAGCTCTGGAACAAAACCTTCTTAAGAAAATTGAGGACCAACTAAAAGCCCTAGTCATCCCAGAAACACCAACCAATAATGATATTAATCTTGAAGAATCTTAATTTGATTCTGATTCAACTTCAAAGTCTCAATCTCTTGAAATTGCCCAAACTTCCTTCTAATGGAATAAACTTTTAAAATTATACTATCCAAAAGCAACGGCTCCAGATCTTGTCATTGGAGAGTGAGATTTGAACTTTAAACATTTAGTGCTGACAACATCTATGAATGGAATATAGATGGACAAACGAAGTATCAAATACTCAATACCTTCCAACAAATGACCATGGTTTGTATAGCCTATAACAACCAGAAAAAAAAAGAAAAAGAAAAAGTTGAAAATTTTTTGAAATGCTGAAAGTTTTATAAATTTGCTAACTATAGCCTAACTATAGCGAATGTACTTGCTTGCTATAGCGAGAAAGAGTCTAGCTATAGCGAGAGTGCCTTTTCGCTATAGCGAAAATGCTTTTAGCTATAGCGAGTGCGGGCATCCCATACAAAAACCAGGGCGTTGCTTGCCATAGTGCGCACCATAGCAAAAGCAGGGGTTTGGGACTGATACGTGCTCGCCTAGCGAGGGTTATTCTTCGCTATAGCGAGGGTAAGTCTGAAAAAGCGTGAAAAAAGAGAATTTGACTTCTTAAAGTGTCTAGATTCATTCTTTCTCTGTAAACCAACCTAAGCTTCGACCAAAAGAGAGAAAAGGGCTATGGAGAGAGAGAGAGAGACCTAGAGAAGGAAGGAGAACAAACAAAAAGGTAAGCAAGCTTGAGATTTTAATAACTTTTCTTCTTAGCATGTTGTTCTTCTCTCTTTGCCCTCTTTTTCTATGGTTTTGGTAGTTGAGTTGGGTTTGGTTCAGAAGAGGAAAAATGGAAAACCACTCTTGGAGAAGGCTAGAACTCATATATTTTCACTTCTTCTTCTTTGCTTTCCTTTCTTGAGAGTTTGAGAGAGGAAGGAGAGTTAGTGGGATTCTAGAGAGAGAATCCCTAGTTTCTTACATATGTAGTGGGGGTTTGCAGCGATAAAGAGTGCTTTAGCTTTATGAGTATTTATTTGAGTTATGAGAGAATAATTCCATACTCTTTGTTATGCCTAGGCTCAAAGAAAGTTACTCCATCTAGTTATGAGTGTGAAATCAAGAAGGGATAAGAGAAATTGAAAGGGAAGGCTTGTGTTGGCTTATGAGGTAGCTCTCCACTCTTTCTTGTTGCATTCTTGGATGTATATAGTCATTGTATGCTTGTGTATATGCTTGTATTGTGAGCCATTCCATTTGAGGTTGCCTTGATGCATTGGTATCAATATGCTTATGATATGGATTGTGACAATTGCTCGGGTGAGGTGGTGCCGAAAGTCCCTTGAGATGGGTGAGGTGGAGCCAAAAGTCCCTAAACCAAGGGTGAGGCCAATCCAAAAGTCTCAAAGCTCGGGTGAGGCTAGACTGAAAGTCCCTAAAGCCTATTCTTGGCATTGATATGATATCATGGCATGAAACTCATATGTTGTGTCACTGTGACTTGTTTGCATGCTTCGACTGGTTTATATACCTTGATTGCTTCCTTGAATGAGTGTATGAGCTATTGAGATTCCATGAATCTCACCCCCTTCCCTCTCCCATCTTAACATGTTAGGTGGAGCTCAAGGAGAACCAAGTGTACACCAAGGAGCCTAGTTGAGCATGCTTAGGGAGTGGTGTAGTTATTTTAGATCTTTTGTTGTAAAGAGGTGCCAAAATGAATATGCACCTATTATTGTTGAGTTGTAAATATGTGAGCACGTGTAAACATATATATAAGTGATGTATGAACTGTGGAGCGAGTCAAAGCAATGAAAATGTAGAATTTGGCCCTTTTGTGACTTACATGTAATAGTGTATTTTGTCTCGTAGCATAGTGAATTTGAAATGTATGATGACTTGGATCACTTGGGCAATTCATATATGCTATGATTATACTTTCAAACTTGCCCAAGAGATGCTAAAACATGTGGGAGGCCATTTGGACCCACTTTGAATCATTTTGGGTGCCAAAACCGTTATATTTGTGAGCTCCGTCAAAGTATAATCAGATGAGCTCTTCTTGATATGGAATTTTTCATACCTCTAGATTCTATTGAGAGCTTTTTGAGAAGCTAAAGTGGGTAATATTTGGAGGTCTAGCGAATATTTGACGAATTTTTAAAATTTGGAAATTTTGATAGTTTTGGTCATGGTATTGTGTAACTAGTTCGAAAACGAATCCATGTCATTCATGGACCAAATGGTGTCCAATTGTCATGAAATTTTATGAGCATAAACTAGATATCCACAGTGACCTACACCAACTAGAAGCACATCAATTGGAGGTCTGTAGAGGGAGAAACAACTTTCTGAAGTTCTATATCAGCATCAGGGAAGTTATCCGACCTTCGTTACTGTTCCATCATTTTTTGAGATCCAAGAGCTCTTGAACTGATCTAGACTTATTTTTTTCCTCTAGTTAATATCTGTAACTTTCCAAATTGGTATAGTTTTCCTAGATTATATTTTTTTGGAATTAATTACGAATTTTTGAAGTTCATGACAGCAAGCTGCACCAGTACCAGGGATAGCCGGACCTCTATCTCTTTTTCGATGTCAAAGATGGTCCAAACGCTGAGATTGTGGTTGGAAGTTATTTTAAGTGTGAATTTAACATCCAAATCTTTCCAGAGAGCTATGATTTGCTTGATTCCCATTTTTCTAGAATTAGTTATGATTTTTCAAAGTTAGAGCCAAAAATCTGACTTTTGGGCTCATTTGAAAAATTGTATTTTCTTGGTTTTTGGCTTCATATATGTGGTTTATGAGTTATTTGAGGCTATGTACAAGTTGTGTAAATGGTACTTGAGTAGAGAATGTGAATGATGGGTTCACGAGACCCACGGGGTAAAATATGACTAGTTGAACCCCGACTTAAAGTATTAAAATGCCACGGTTTGTACTTGTTCATTGGAAATCATATAGAATCAAGCCTAGAGGGAGATTAGTTAGAGTTAAGTCATTATGGTGTAACATAGCCTATCAAAATGCACACAATTATTCTGAAGAAGCCATAACCAATATTTTTATTGCAGGTTTCTTAGGACAACTCAAAGGATGGTGGGATAATTATGTCTTACTTGAAGAAAAAGATCAAATCTTTAAAACCATCAAATTAAAATTGAATGGTACTCCTATAACCCACAATGGGGATGTCATTCTTGACATAGTTAACACTTTAGTTTTCTCAATAATCCAACATTTTTTAGGGATCTATCTATTTGGAAAGATTGTTTAGCAGAACTTTTATTTAACCTTAAGTGCAGAGCTCTTGTAGATTTTAAGTGGTATAGAGATACCTTCTTAATTAGTCTTTACAAGAGATGACTGCCATCAACCTTTTTGGAAAGAAAAATTCTTAGCAGGACTCTTAAAATCTTTAGGAGAAAAGGTCAAAGTCTAAGAGAAAATTAGAAACCAAACCATAGATGAAATTATTCCCTATGATCATTTAAGTTATGGCTAACTCATAGTTTATGTTCATAAAACTACCTTAAAAATTTGCCAAGATGAAAAAATTCAAAGTCAGCTGGCCAAAGAAAAAGCTCAGAATAGGAAAAACCTAGGAACATTTTATGAGCAATGTGGTCTTCCTCCTTGCAAAGAGCTTAGACCCTAGAAAACCAAGCATCACTCTCAACCTTATTATAAAAAACATAGAAAATCAAGATCTTATCCAAAAGAAAACCTAAAAAGAAATCTTAGGATAAAGACACCTATAGATCTCCCAAAACCAAAATTAACCTATTTTAAATATGGCAAACCTGGTCATATATCTAAATATTGTCGACTAAGAAGGAAAATCAAAACTTTGAATATATAAGAATCAACCTTGTTAACTTTGGAACAGCTTATGAATGAATCATCCTCAGAAAATGAAAGTAATACCAAAGATGTAAATCAAATTCAGGAAGATGATGTTTTAACCAGCAATTTGGAAAGAGATATTAATGTTATCACAGAAGAACAAAATCTTTTGTTTGATATTATTAGTGCTTTTTCCAACCAAGATGAAAAGAAACATTATCTTATTGAATTTAAGAAACTGTTAGAAAACCAATTGTCGTCTTCAACATCCCAACCACCAATCCTAACTAGCAAATACAATTTAATTGATACCCTTAAAATTTTCTAAAACATCTCATCCAACAAACTTCCAGGATCTTCAATATGAGGTAAATAACCTCAAACACGAAGTTAGAATCCTTAAACTTTAACAAGAACATTTTAATTCAATCTTAGCTGAAATCTAAAGGCCAAATCTAGTAGCCAAAAAAGAAGAAGAAAATCAGGATTTAGATATATTTGAATCTGAACCATTTTCAAATCTTATCTTAAGATTAGAACTCTAAAAGTTTTATATCCATATTACTATCAAAATTAATAACGAATTCATTTTAGAACAAATTGCCTTGTTTGACACTAGAGTAGATTCTAACTGGATCCAAGAGGGACAGATTCCCACTAAATATTTTGAGAAAACTTTTGAGCATCTTAGTACTGCTAGTGGTTCAAAATTGCAAGTCAAGTACAAAATCACAAATGTAGTAGTAGAAAACAAAACTCTACAAGTCTAAACCCCATTCCTTCTAGTACAGGATCTTAAAAATAAAATTATTTTAGGAATACCTTCTATAAAAAATTTGTTTCCTTTGCAAATTTCACATGAAGGAATAACCACCAAACATTTAAGAAAACCCATTACTTTCCACTTTTCTAAAAAGCTCATTTTTAAAGAACTAAATCCTATCCAAATTAAAGCAAGACAAATTAAGTTTTTAAAAGAAGAAATATCTTTTGAAAAAATTGATTCCCAACTTTCTCAAACTACAGTTCAACAAAAAATTTCAACCCTATTAAGCTAAATTCAAAATTCTATTTGTTTTGATCTCCCTAATGCTTTTTGGGAAAGGAAAAAACATATTATAAAACTTCCTTATCAAAAGGATTTTCATGAATGAAATATCCCTACAAAAGCTAGACCAATTCAAATGAATCAAGAATTATTAGAATTCTACAAAAAAAAAAATTGATCTCTTAGCCAAAGGTCTGATTAGACAAAGTAGAAGTCCTTAGTCACGTTCTGCTTTTTATGTTAATAAAAGTGCAGAAATTGAACGAGGAACACCTAGATTAGTAATCAATTACAAACCTTTAAATGAAGCCTTCAAAGGGATTACGTATCTATTCCTAATAAAAAAGATCTATTAAAGAGGTTACATTCAGCAAAAATCTTTTCAAAATTCGACATGAAATATTTTGGCAAATTCATATCCATGAAAAGACAGGTATAAAATCGCCTTCACAATTCCTTTTGGGTAGTTCGAATGGAATGTAACACCCTTTGGACTCAAAAATGCTCTTTCTAAATTTCAAAAAATTATGAATGATATCTTCAACCCCTACACCAAATTCATTATAGTTTATATTGTTGATATTCTAATATTTTCCCAAACAATTGACTAACATTTCAAACACACACACACACACACACACATATTAATATCATCAAAATAAATGGTTTTGTCATTTCAAAAATAAAAATTAACCTTTTTCAAACAAAAATTAGATTTCTTGGTCATCACATTTATCAAGGAACTATTACTCCAATTGAAAGAGCAATCTAATTTGCTAACAAATATCCTGATCAAATTACTGATAAAACCTAACTCCAAAGATTCTTAAGATGCTTGAATGATGTGGGAGATTTCCTTCCTCAACTTAATAATCTTATAAAACCTCTTTATGAATGCCTAAAAAAAGATCCTCCTCCATGGACAACTAAGCATACTACAATTGTCCAATCAATTAAGTCTTAGGTAAAACACCTTCCGTGTCTTTACGTTCCAAAGCCCATAGCTTTTGAAATTGTTGAAACAGATGCTTCTGATATTGATTATGGAGGCATCCTCAAACAAAAAATTAATGACAAAGAAAGTATCATTGCATTTACATCAACACATAGGAACTCTGCACAACAAAACTATTCTACCATCAAAAAGGAAATTTTAGCAGCATTACAAAATTTTAAAGTGATTTATTAAATAAAAAATTTAGTCAGAATTGATTGCAAATCTACAAAAGACATTTTGAAAAGAGATGTAAAAAATTTTGCATCCAAACAAATTTTTGCTGGATGGCAAGCAATTTTAAGTGTGTTTGATTTTAAAATTGAATATATAAAGGGCTCCGCAAACTATCTTCCTGATTATCTTACTCGTGAATATTTACAGGGAGGATGAAAAGAAAAAGAGTGCTAACAAAGGAAAGAGCAAAATTCAAGAAACCTCATCATCTGAAGATGATAACAAATTGGTTTTAAGCCAATCAAAATTAGAGTCTTTTGCCCTCAAAATTGGGTCATCTATGCAACAAATTGGGTCTTCTACCCAATCTAGAGAAACCTCCATCAAACTAACCCAAAAGGAAACAAAAGCATCCATGCCTTTCCTATTGAAACTCTTCAAGGAATTGCTTCCTAAGCCTTAGTTAAAATTCCAAACAAATCTTGGGTAGACATAGCCGAAGAAGATTCTAGTGATCAATCTCTAGATGATGAACAACAATTTAGCATTGCTTTAATCCAAATGATTGATTCCTTAAAAGCACAAACCACAACCAACAAAAGGATTATCAAAAAAGGAGAATCCTCTGTTGATCTTCCTCAACCCACTCCTTTTCAAACCGTAAAACCTTCCAAAACCACTTATTTTCAAAAAAAAAAAAATTATGAATATCATCCAAATGGAACCAGAATTCTGGGATAAAAATCCTAACATGATTTCCAAAAAAAATCTTTCTTAAAGATATCAACCAACCTCTTCAAACAATGCCCCAAAAATTTTATGAATTCATTTTGGTGGATTCAGACTTGGTAGCCATCAAGCACTACAGAGATAAAAGTGATGCGGACACTTTTACTCACTCAACAATACAAATTTTAAAAGTGCTTTCTACAAAAGGTTGGAACCAAGATCTAAATAGAATTAAATTTTTTTTTGATAATTTTAACCCCATCAGTTATAATTATTAGGATTATAAAGATGTTTGATTTAATACCTTTTGGTATCAAAATAAGTTATTCCACCATTCATGGTTGATTTATTTCAAATAAAATTTAAATTATGTTTTCCCTTAGTAGTTTTTGAAATGGTGGGAATTCTTGGGCCTAGTTTAGAAATTCCACCTCTTCAAATCACTAAAGGACTACAAACTTTTTCTTCAAAATTTAACAATGATAAAGATCCTTTTCCCATATATCTTCATTTATTCAGTAAATTATCTTTAGCCTAGATCTTTTCTTGGCATTATAAATACGGTAAATAGGTTAACTCAAATATCTTGCTAAGCCTAAGAAGAGTCCCCTTTATCAAATTGTGGCCAAAATTTAGTCCAGATAGAGGGAATTCCCAAAAGGTTCTTGAATGGTTCAATAAAACCCAAAATGTTTAAAGGCTTTTGATCTTCTAACCACTCAATTCTTGAATTAGAGAGCGCAAATTGATGCCAATTTTGCATCTGCTCAAACAAAGATGGACCTTGCAAAATAAATTAAAGGTCTTCTCAAATTATTAAAATAAGAAAACAAAGCAAAGTCATCTAAAATCGTAAAATCTTCCTCCGACTCTGAGGGCCTTGCCCAACCTAATGAAGATGACTGTTATGGCATCAGCTTAGGAGAAGATTAACATTTAAACATGACATCACATGTCCAAACAAAATTTTTGCGGTAGACAAAGTTCTATAGTGGACAAAGCAAAAGCACCTGACATAGTCACTGTAGCCATCAAGTCAGTGCCAAAAATAGAATCTTACTGTTGTAACAAGTTGTAACCGGTGTCCTAGAATTTACTATTGTAACAATAGACAAACCTCTATAAAAGGATGTAACTGATAGGTGCTTAGGCATTGAAAAATAGAAGGAGAGTTTTTGTAAGCCTTCTTTTGTCAACAAAGTTTCTTTCAAGTCTTTCAATTTTATCTCTTGCATACATATCTTCTCTTCTCTTTCTCCGACCGGTCTAGTGTAGACTACCACCACTTTGGCCTTCTTTTTATTTTGTTTAGCATACTGCATATTTAATTTCTTGCATTAATCTTTTATTCTTTACTTCTCATCTTGTTCTCCCATCTTCTTCTTCCTCTTCTGGGGTCTCTCTCTCCGTTTTATTATTATTATTATTATTATTGAAATCCTTGTTTTGTTGTGTTATTTCAACATTGTATAAAAAAAGTTATCAAAAACTATATGTTTTCAATTTTATCTTTTTTCCTATAATGACATAACTTATCAAAATATCTTTATTATTTTTAAGTACTTCAACATTTTTTGGGA
Organism: Erythrophleum ivorense; assembly: GCA_026724425.1. Classification (NCBI taxonomy): domain Eukaryota; kingdom Viridiplantae; phylum Streptophyta; class Magnoliopsida; order Fabales; family Fabaceae; genus Erythrophleum; species Erythrophleum ivorense. Next base: position 686,928 of record JAIUCV010000034.1, on the reverse strand, counting down.
TTTTATGATTAGTTATATCTTGAGTCTTTTCTTAAGTATTTGCCTCCTTAATATGACTATCTTAGTTATTTACTCTTTTTTTTTAAGATTTTCATTTTCTTTGGAACCAATTAATCTACTATGCTTCAGGCATGACTTTCATTTGCATTAACCAATTGTTTGGACATCAATTCAAATTAGAGCATTTTTCAACTAGTATATAAGATTTGGTAACACTCTTTAGGTTAGTAAATGTATCTGACAACTAATTTACAATATTTTGTAAATGCATTATTTTCTAAACTTTTAATTCACATTGATTTGTATGAGAATATATATGAGATAATGATAATGCATTCTACTAAATTTATTTTTCCAACTACTTATTATCTGCCCCTAATGTATGGAAAATTGTTCTATCAAAAAATGAGACTTATAACCAACATTTATTCCCAATGTTCTTTGAGAACCCATTTTTTTGCATTGTGTTAGAACAATTGGAACATATATTATACATCTAAAAATTTTAATATGGAAAATATTTAGCTCTTGACCAAAAACCAATTGTAACGGGGGGAATTTATATAATAACTTGTTGGTTTAATGCATATAAGTGTTGTTGTGTCACACTAGTCTTTTTATAGCTAAACTTAAGGAATTCTGCTGAACTATAGAATAGTGCAACAGAGTTCCTTTGTTCCATGTTAGTTATTTAGAACTATTATTGTCATTATCACTATTATTATTATCTAAATTAAACATTCCACTTTGACATTTGGTTCCACAATTAAACACTATGAAACTTTGAACCAGCTTAAGGATCTTGTTAACAAGGTTTAAATCTTGTAGACAAGATCTTAGATCAAGTAGTGATCTGTACCTAAAGACCTTGTCATTGTAATCTATATGGTCTAAGATCCTGTAGAGTGCTAGAAGATCTTGTTAACAGGATTGTAGACCTTGTAGGCTAGTATTACTAGAATGATTTAAAATCTTGCAGACTGCTAGGAGATCTTGTCATCAAGATTTTAAACCTTGCAGATTAATGTTACTAATATGGTTTAAGATCTTGTAAACTACTAGAAAAATTTGTCAATAGAATATCTTTAACTATCAGTTCATACTTACACGGTTATATGAATTGATTCTATTTGCAATATCATATTCCTAAGAGACACAATAGTTCAACTAGCTAAAAACTCATCTTTATATTAGTGCAACATAAAACTCATACACACACAGTTAATGGCCCCGATCCTCAAATCAAGCTAGTACATTTGTATTTACATTTCCAAAAGGTTCATGAAGGCTAACTACATAGACAGTACATAAGTTAAACATTTTGTTTATTTATTCCCTACAAATTTGGCTTTGTCAACATCAAAACTAGTTGCTGGAAAGATGAGTTAGTTTTGTAATGAGATGATAATCCTAGTAGTTAATATCATATTCAAAGAATATATAAATGGCACTTAAACATAATTTAAATCACATTCGATGCACAATTTTGATACAGAAACTATTCGGTTGCTAGATAACAATTCTCATTCGTTTGTTAGGCTATCATACTTAGGTCATTGGCTAACAACAAAGGGACTAGCAAACTAGGCATTTGTCTTAGTCAAGAAACAGATATAAATGCAACCAAACATTTAGCATAGCATAGTCCCATATACTCATTTAGTTCAATGCAAAAATATAGATAAAATAAATATGCTGTTAACTACCTATTCAGTTAATCTTAAGGTTTTGTCAATTCAGTCTCTACCCTTTGATGACAAAGTTCCTTTACCAAAAGTACAATCACACAATGCCCTAGCTAAGGATAAGCCATGACTAAAGCTTAAAACAAAATGTAGTTACTAATTTTAAATGCCGCAAGTTATGGTTTGCTTGTTATAAATGGAAAATTGAAATTCCTCATCTAGGGTCATTCAAATCTCCATTTTTCCTTCTCCTTATTGATTTAATCTCATTAGGATTAATTATATAAATTCATAATCCTAAAGTCTAGCTCCTAAACATAATTTGAATGACAGTTAGACTCATCAAAGAGTTTTTTTCTTTGCCTTAGTGTTTTCTCTCAATTATGGCAACAAGGAGCATGCACCTTGCATCATGTATACCTATATGATTCCATTTAGTGTCAAGGCAGCCCACACACACGTTTTTCTCTTTTCCTTTTCTAAAGTCATCACTTATTAATTCTACACTTTACTAGCTCCATACACAATCCTAACACAACCACAAATGCACCCACTTGGCTAGCAAAATTTTAATAAGAAAGTATTGGATTCCTTCCCTTATAGGCTTCCTTTTACGTCAATCCACTTGATGGTCTTAACAATGACTTTCTTCATTCTCCTCACTTTATGATAGCCTTCCCTTTCTAATTCCTGAACTAAACCAGAACCAAAATAATAGCAACTAAAAATTAATTGATAGGGAAGAAAACTCTCATAGTTTAGATCATTTTTGCCTTCTACAAGTTTAACTAAAAATATCTACTCTTACCTTATACAACCCCTCCTTTTTTAGCTCTCTCAAATGCCATAGCCAAAGCTTGAAACACCTAATCTCTTTTGCTCAAAGTTGCTCTTGGCCTCAATAACCTAGAATTGAGAAAGAACCAATTTCAAATAGCCACTTAATACAACATGACCGACAAGAAGCTAATGGGATTAAATTAAAAATCATATATTTCCTCTTTATTATTTGGTGGCTATGCTAAGTGTCACTTGCTCAAATATCCAACCAAGCACTATATTGAAGTAAAGCTACATGATTTGCACAGCTAAAAGGATTTAAGTGCCACATGACCCACACACACACACATACACATATATATAATATTAGATAGTGGGACAGTCAAAATGGCATTAACTGGGGATTTGTCTCTTCCTTCTCTTACTAAGGTCCAAGCCACTCAGACACCATGTGTCATATAATATTCCTATCACCACCAAAACATAACACTTAATGATACTTCCTCATTTACACGGCTAAGAAATCCCATATTCTAATCGAATACACATATATATATTTATATAAACATGGATAATGGAATGTCAACGTGGCAAGGGTTGTAGATTTTATCTCTTAGTTCTTTGTTAATTCATGTAAGCCACTTACTAAGCAACAAGTATGGAATACATTCTTATATTTTTATTCATGGAGCACCAAACCGAATGCTTGTATATACATATATCTAGATAGTGAATTGGTCAATATGGCACTAACTTACGAGTTCCCTTGTCTCTTATTTACTTGCTAAGTTGTCCAACATCAGCTATGCAAACATAAATGAAGTACATTCATATGTGCTTATGTATTAGATGAAAAGTGACATGTTAAAGATCTTTTAGCAAATATCCCCACATTGGTCCCAATTAGTCAATTGGCTCTTAATTAATCATGATTAGTTTCTTAAGGTTTTCTTGAATTTTGCCCCTTTTAAGTTTCCCTTAGTTATTAAAGTTATATTACCACTTAAGGAAGATTAAGAATGTGACACGTTGTATGCAAAATTGTATATCTCTATGTTAAAATAGGAAATTTTGTTTTTATAAGCATTGGTCTAGTTATTAATGTGAGGCATTTAATGAATGATTCAACTAAACCATTTTGTTTGAACATCATCAAGAACTTTTCAATTGTTAGTTGAATAGACTTACAATAGTCATTAAAAGCTTAAGATGTAAATTCACTAACCTTATCAAGACAAATTGTCTTGATTGCATAATTTGAAAATTGTGTTTTTAATTGAATTACTTAAGCAAACAATCTCACAAAAGTCAAGTTATGAGGTGATAATAGACACATATGTGACCATCTAGTATAAGTATCTATCAAAACCATGTAATATTCAAATGCTTCACTTGGGGGATGAATGGGCCCACACATATCTCATTGGATATGTTTTGGAAATGCAAGGAATTCAATCCCAACTTTAGCTAGTAATGGTCTAGTAATTAACTTACTTTGAGATCAAGTAACATATGAGAATTTTTTGAATTGAAAAATCTTCTAGTTCTTCGATGGATAGTCACTTGAATTCTTAATAGTTTTTCACATCATAATTGATTTGGGATGGCCTATTCAATCATACCAAATAGTAGGTGTATATGAATCAATAAACTTCTAATTTACTATAGCATGTATTTGAATCATACTAATGTTTGTATAATACAAACCATAAGACAAGGTAGAAAATTTTTCCAAAACACATTTATATCTTGATACAATAGCTATGATATGTGAATATTCAATATTTTTCTCACTTATAATTTTAATATGATATCCAATAGATATATTTGAACTTAATAAATTTCTTTAAGACTTAGCAGGAAATAATGCATTATCAATAAGAAACTTCACTCCTCCTAGTAATAGCATTGTAGCTATTTCAAAGCCCTCATTTAATTTTGTACTACCTAGTATGGTATTGACATTGGCATCATCTATTATTAAATAAGAAAAATATTCTTCATCTTTAAATACTATTTGCAAAACATATATCTTCACTATGAATCTTGTGTCCAACTGTAAAATGAGAATGATCCATATTAGTTCTTTAGAAACTAAACTATATTTTATTATGTATAGTTCTTCAAAAACTAACATACATTTTATTTTCATATACATATTATCATTATATACATACTTGCTAATTAACAGTGTAGTATCAATTACTTTAATATTGTTACTGCAGAAGCACATTTAAAGCATGAAACATGGAGTAATTAGGCTTCTCTAAGCATACTTTTATAATAACTCTTATTTGGAAAAAAATCATTACTTTTGATACATGTATTCTCCCTTAAAATTATTATAAGGACACGAGTCCATTATTAGAACATTTTTCATCCAATTTTTCATAAAATTGGTTTGAAATAAAAATAAACACTTTGCACATTTTGTAAAAAGGCTTGGCTTTCTTGCTTTAAAATATTTTTAAGATTGATAACAATAAAATAAATTTAACATCAAATACTTATAAAAAGTGTTTTTTCATAAAAAAAAATTAAGCACAATAAATTTATGCAAATACATCATTTTCTTAATTCAATTGTCACATGTATATAAGATATATTTTTTTAACTAATACATATAAAGAATTTAATTATAGGTAGAGAATAAGAGTTAAAGTATAAATTGAATACATTTTTTGTTTTTGTAGTCTATTATAGTAAAGATTACTATTTTATATAAGAAAAAAATTACAATTGGTCTTATCTCTAAATTAAGATTTTAAAATTTGCACATAAATTGCCACAATAAAATATATTACTATTAGAATATATTATTCAACATCATATGGTCTTCTAAGTTTCATGATCACTTTTAACATTTTCAAGTTTAAAGAATTTTCGGTCATTTGTCTTTATGGCTTCAAACTATATTGTTGCCATTGCTTATTATTTTATTTCAATAATCATGCTGGTCATTATTGACCTTCAACGATTAATTTGTGCATTAGTCATAAGTGGATATCAACTTGTTTTAACTTGTTCATAAATATATTTTTCTAAAGTTTTTTAGTGGCATAAAGCATATAAACTATTAGACTTTAGGGCTATAGTAAAAAAAAAAAAGCCTTTTATAACTATCATTTCATTAAAATAAGCCATAAAATTTTTTCCTCGGTGGGTGTGTTTGAGCACATCGTTTATTTAGAAGAAAAAGTCATTACTTATTAAATAACCAAAATCAAAAGTAATGTGGTTGCTAACAATCTAATCATATTTAACATTTTGGTTTTTGAAACGTTTACCAATATCAAATTGATAATTATATTATAAGTATAAATAGGCATTGAATTTATAGGTAATATAAAGTAAGAACAAAAATTTTTTTATACCTTTATGTGATGAACAATATGCTCTAAGGATTGGTATCTTATAGCAATTTGCTAGATGCTAATACTAATCACATGTTATAAAACTAATGAAAAATATAAGAAAAATAACAAGAGCAAGATAAAAAATTGAGAGAAGAAAGAAATGGATAACTCTCATTCACTTAGATACTTCATACTTAGTATATATATACCTTTATTTATATGCCTTTAGTCGTATAATAGGCCTATGAATTATAATAACATAAATAAGAAAATTAATCTATATAATTGTAAAATATAAATCCTTTGGAAATTTTAAGGTCTATGCCATTAAACATGAGAAGAGATCCTAAATAGTCCTTCTTTGGAGGTTATGAATATACACATAATTATATCATATATAACATCTTGAAGATATTGTATTTTTATAGAAATTACTTTGTTCTCTTTTAAGAGATGATTTATTCACACAATTTTCTCTTTTATTATGATAAATTGCATAGAATTGTTTTTTTTTAATTACATGACAACTTAAATTCATTTTAACCAAAATACCCTTCAAATAAAAAGGGGAAAAAGGCCATGCAAAGTATTCATTAGAGTATATCTATAGTTAGTGAGTAGTCTAATTTATGTTATGGTTTACATCAAGCAATTTTATTTTATTTTTGTAATTGATACAATTGGTTAGAGGGCCAAGGGATGTTAGGAAAGTAGGTATAGAGTTACAAAAATGCCAAAAAAAGAAGAAGGCTTTGAAATGTGTTAAAACACATTATCCTTAAAGTAATATTTGCTTCCATTTATGTTGTTGTAGGGTTTAAGCAAATTGCTTTCAGGAGTAATCCTAAGCACCCTAGAAAATTACACTTAGTATTAATGAAATTCTTCATTCAAGAGCACTTGTCAAGGGTTCAAAGAATAAAGAGATGGATTTTTTTTGGGGTTATATTCTTCTAAGTTCAAAATCAATTTATACAATTGATATTGAACCAACATGCCTTTCGTTAGAAAATTAATTTTAAATTCAAATCTCAAGTTCTAGCATGTTTATTTTGATATTTAAAGTGCTTTTGAACATCTCCAATAGTCACTTGACTATTATTTAATGAAACCAAAGATTCTTGAAGACAACAAATATTTCAACTGTTATTTTTTTTTGTAATTTTCTGATGTCCAGAATCCAACCAGTCAACTAGTAGCCATGTTGTCAAATTTGCAAGTTAACTCATTGAGTTTATTGAATCTATGTTTTCACTAAAGGAAAATGTGTCAAGTTACTTGTAGACTTGAAATCAAAGTTAACTCATGTTGATTCATAATTGATTAATGTAGAATTGGTTGAATGGGTGAGTTTAAGGTGAGTCTAAATATCTATTTTTATCCTAAAAATTGTGTCACCCTAATTCAAAAGACTTTAAAAGGCCCATACAAGAAGCTTGATCCAAAATAAGCCTTCTTAGCCTTCTAAAGTGTTAAAAAAAGTGTAAAAAAATGCTATACATGTTTATGTTTCTACACAAAATTTAAATTTTTTTAATTAGTATAATTGGAATTACATATGAATAAATTTCTATATTTATATTGTATTTTAACTATTATGTATAATATAATTATATATTTTAATAGTTATTTATTAACATAGGTAAACTCTCATGAGTTTACGTTACGAGTTTATGTTATGAGTTCACCTCCTTTACAAGTTTGCTTAAACTTATAAGTAATCATACTAATCAATTGGTAGCCTTTACTAATTGACTGGTTGCTCTTAAGTTGGTATCTAAAGGCATACCAATCAAGTGGTTGGTGTCTAAAGACTTGCTAGTTAATTGGTACCTTTGGCTAGTTAATTGACTACTTTTGAAGGCATACCAATCGACTAGTGTTACTTACCAATCAACTAGTTGTTCTCTATTTCTCAATTCTTGCTTTTTAAACATGAATCAATCAGCTAGTGGCTGTCTACTAGTCGATAGGTTACTTTCTGTTACATATGCTTGTCAACTTAGAAAGATGTTTTAATTGACTTAATTATACTCACCTTACTCCATTTCCAATGATATGCATGCATTGCTATTTAAGTTTGGTCATATCACTCAATTTTTTTTGAACAATCTCTAATAATTTTCCATTAAATTTGATAAAACTAAGTGACTTATCTTCTTATAAGCTCATGCATAGGAAATGTGTCTTTCGATTTGGACCCTCCATTAGTGTATATAGTTCAAAGTTTCAATAATTAATGGTAGAATATTTCCTTGAACCATAATTCTATAGTTAAAACCAAAACTACTAAATGCATGAATCTAAATTCCTTTAAATGCGCTCATAGAAAACTAGTACGTATTTTGTCGTGTCTACCCTTAAATTTTATGAACATGTTCAGAAATTAACTCTAAATCTCTGTTAAAAGTGGCACCATTCTTGATTTTCATATAGGTCAAGTTATAAAATACCTTATAAGTTTATCTTAATTTCATTAAGAGTATAATGCTGATCCTCTAAATTTATTATGCATATCTTTGAATGTATTTAAATTGTCTAGTGAGCCATAGTCATTAATTAGTAACTCATTATTACCCTTCTTGATTAGATTTAATTTAGGAAAAGATCGGGTTTCCATTACTGGTGACTCTTAGTTATAGTTTTCAACCTTATTCCAAATAATGTATTTCGCATCATTTCTCTTGATAGTCCTCTTGTAAAGGGATTTGCCAAGTTGTTCTTCGTTCTCACAAATTGAATTGTGATTATGTCATCCCAATCAATTACCTGACTTATTCATGTCTTAATTTAATATGTCTAAATTTTTCATTATATATTTTGCTATACACCCTAGACTTACTAGCCTCATTGTCACAGTGTATAGAGATAGCTAACATCAATTATGACCACAACTTTATATTCAATAACAAAATCCTCAGTTATTTAACTTTTTTGCCTATGAAAGCCAATTCTATAAACAAATTCCATAATGGAATGAGTTGTACATATTTGTTTCTTTGATGCTAATGATATGGCACCTCCATCTATGGTATCCAACCAAATGTTGATTTACTACCTTGTGTACTATTCATCCAACTAAGATCACTATATCCTTCCAATATTGTAGGAAAACTATTATAAAACAATTCCCTTTTTTTTAATACTTTTCAAATGTTTATATACTTATCCAAGATTTTCTCAAAATAATGGGATTGATTCAAGGAAAAATCCCTCAGTTGCCTTTAACTTTAATACCTAAGATAGTATTTACCTCCCTAAGATGTTTCATCTTACATTAATTATGAAGTTTGCAATACCATAATTATTGGCCTCATTAGACTAGTATTCATGCTTGATTCCATTTAATTTCTAAGAAAGGAATAAAACATTAGCATTTAATTGCGTTACGTAGGGCACAAATTTTTATTTCATATTACGTGGGTTATATAAACACACTAACATCATTTTCCACTCATACTACATCTATTCAATTCATACACACCATAACACAATCCAAGTAGCACGAATTTGAAGCTAAAAGCCAGAAAAATGGTAAGTTGCTCTCGGGTCCAGAATTCAAATTTCTGACACCAGCTTTGAAAAATCATAATTAATTCTAGAAAAATCGCAATTAAGCAAATGATAGCTTTTTGGAAAGCCCTAAATGTCAACTATAGGCTAAAAATAATCCCAAGCCATGACAAAAATCAGATGGACCATGATTAACAATTGAAAAACACTAAGGTCCAGCTGCCCAGATTTGCTATCATAGGTTACTGATATGAATTTCAAAAATTCATAACTAATTGTAGAAAAATCAAAACCTAGAAAATCATACCATTTTGGAAAGCTATAAATGTAACTTGAGGATAAAAATAACTCTAGACTAAAATAGAAGTGTTTAGCCCCCGAAAACTAGTGGAATAATAATAAAGATCTGGCTGCACCCCTGATACTGATCTGGAACTTCAAAAACTCATTTATCTTGCAATATAAATCCAAATGAGTTGTTTTTAAGTGCTATAGAAATCTTATCATGCTTAGTTTATGCCTATAAAATTTCACAACCATTGGATTTCATTTGAGCCATGAGGTCCCTTGGAACCAAAGCTGACCATATGAACAGTGCATTTGCCAATTTTGCACATTTTGTCCAACTTTGAAAAATCATAATAAATTCTCTAAAGCTCCAATTAAGATGCTTTTTAGCTCTGTGGAAAGCTCTAGGTAAGGCCTATATACATGCAAAGACAAGCTCATTTGTTCAGATCGTGACGTAGCTCAAGAATATGATAATTTTGGTACCATATATGGGTTAATTTGGTTTCAAATGGCCTCCTAACACTTATATCACATTTTGAGCAAGTTTTAAGGCATAAACATAGTATATATAAGCTCTCCAATTGATCCGAACCATGATACATCTTAAACTCACTATGCCACAAGCCTTAATGGACAGGCAAGATTGGTCATCCAAGTGAGCAAATCATACATTCTCATTGATTTGATTCCAAGTTTGATATATATAATACATTCACATACTTTTACATTTTTTCAAGCATCTACGTCTTAAAAACAATATGTACATACAAACTATGACATTTCATTACATCAAAACTGCCCTAATGTCAAAATATGTCTAATTATGCTCTTTGGTTTCCACTTTGGTCTCCTTGAGTTCCACCTAGACATGATGAGATGGAAAAAGAAAGGGGGTGAGATTCAAAGAATCTCAATAACTTAAACACCCATTCAAGTAAGCAATCAAGACATATAAACATGTCAAGAATCATAAGCATGCATTTAACATAAACAAAAGCCATTCAATCTACATTTTTCATGCCACAATAACATGTCAAAGCTAAGAACGCGTTCTAGGGACTTTTGGTCTATCTTCACCCCATTTTTGGGACTTTTGGATTAGCCTCACCTTTAATCTAGGGACTTTTAACTTAACTTCACTCATCCTTGAGACTTTTGGCCTTGTCTCATCCATTCTTAGGGATTTTTAGCTTCACTTCACCTATTTCAAGGGATTTTTGGCACAACCATACTCATAAGAGCAAGTTTCACAACTAAAACATAATTCAAGAAGTATATTGGTACCAATGCAACAAGACGACATCACATGGCATGTCTGAAGATAAAAATACACATACAAACATCCAATGACATACATATAACTAAGAATGCATACAAGAAGGAGTGGAAAGCTATCTTTGGAATAAAACACAAATTTTTCCTTTGGCTATTCTCCTCCCTTTTTGATCATACACCCACAAATAGATGGAGCTTGATTTATTTGGCCTAGGCATAACAAATAGGATCCAATTACATTCTTAAAACAAGCCTTAGTATTAAACACACACTAAAGAAGGACACTTGGTTCAATGGTTACATATTAGATCCATAAAAGGGCCTAATGAAGCATCTATTACAATTCAAGATCTTGGCTCTATTTCCTTCTTATATCTAGGCATCTTGACTTTATTTAGACTCCTTAGAGCCATCACACACTCACTTCCAAGAGTCTAGATACAAATTGCCTCTTTAGGTCATAATATGGAACTTATACCCCAAAACCTCAATCTATGGCTTCTAAATTTTTTTCATGACTTCCTCTCATCTTCTTCCATCACATATAGTCCCAAACCAAGCTTAGAAAAATTTAAAACATTCTCTAGCCCCTTACTCTTATCTTGGCTAAGCCTTAGGTATGATTTAGAGCCCATGGAGTTTGCAATTTTTCCTTGATGAAAGAGGTACTTGAGAGGCTCCCTAGGGGTCTTAGGAACTCAAACAAACATTCACATAAGCTTAGGAATTCTTGAATCAACCTAGATTTTACAACATATATATGGATCCCTAACTTTCCTATCTTGGATTTCACTTGTTTTTCTTTAAGTTTCTTTGCATTTCTTAGGTTTCCACACTCTAAATTATAGGTTTCTCACTTGGCTTTGGTAAGAAATTCCTCCCCTCTATAAGCTCTCAAGTTGGTCGAGACTCACATAAGAGAAGCAAGGAGAGGATCTTAACAAAAGCAAAGATAGTTACCTTGAATCCTTGCTTCTTCAAAAGCTTTCTTATTTGGTATAGCCTCCTCTTTCAAAGTATAATGTTCCCCCTCTGAATCAAGTCCAAAACAGTCCCAAATAAATGACCGAAACCATAGAAAGAAATGTTGGGAGAAAGGGAACAACATCAAAGGAGGAAGAACCATGAAAATCTTCCATTTTTCATACCTTTCTCCTTGCTCTTTCCTCCTTCTTGAAGCTTCTCCTTGTGCATCTCACTTGGACAGAGAGTCTCTCTATTTTGAATAGAATAAGTTTCTTAGAAGAAGCCTCTAGGTGGGATGCCTCTTATGTGGAGGAAATAAGGAAGAAATTTGTTCATAAAAATGTTGTTTACGTCCTGAATTTTTGGCTACTTCATTTGATGTTTATTTTAGCTTCTTTTTTAGAATCATATTTTCCATCATAAAATTTAGGCCCTCTATCTTATAAAATGACTTTGAAATCACTCAATTTAGATTAAAAACCTTCTTGAATGAAAAGGTCAAAGTTCAAGTCAACCAACGTCTAAAACCATACACCGAAGGGGGTTTTAACTGTTCCAAGAGTTCTCATGGTTTTCAAGGCCTCTGAGAACTCTGAAAAGCTCAAGTTGTTTTTTTAAAAAGTCCTCCCGTGAGTTTTTAAAAAGTGCACATATTTACAAAAATGCCACTATACTTTTCGGTAATTCTATTGAACCATTCTAGCTCTAGTTTTTGGGTAACTCAACACTCAAATCCTTATTTTTTATTATTTAAAGTTTTATTCTAATTTTATTTGACCTTAAATCATTCAATCTAAGGGACTTGCTTTTTAAATTGACTCATTTCGGTGTTTTTATGAAATATCGAATGTTGCAAAGTTAAATACTTCTTAGTTTTATTCATATGCCAAGCATGTTATTTTGAATATTAACGTATAATAACATATAAGCATATAATAACTCCATATTTATCCATGAACTTGGAATGAATACATTTATTTGTATCACTATATTTAAACCCATTAGATAATATGACTAAATCAAATTTCTTATACCATCGCTTTGGTGCTTGCTTAAGACCAAATATAGACCTAAGTAGTTTACACATGTTCTTTTCTTTCCCAATAATACAAATCCTTAGGGTTGTTCTATGTATACCTTCATCTAGCTTAACATCTAAAAATGTTGTCTTTACATCTATTTAATGTACACACAAATGATAAAAAGATGCTAATGTAAGTAATACCCTAATGGATGTTATTTTGGCTATCAGTGAATATGTGTCAAAGCAATCTATACCCTATCTTAGCCTAAATTCTTTTACTGCTAACTTAGCATTAAATGTTTGAATTGTTCCTTGCATAATAAATTTTTATCTAAATATCCATTTGCATCCTATTAGCTTAGATCTTGGAAGTAAGTCAACCAAAATCCAAGTGCTACTAGATATAATTAAATCCATTTCATCATAAATATCTTTTTTCCACAAGCTCCCCGTGGCTTTTAAGTTCCTTTTCTACATCGAGTGAATAAGTTGTTTGACTTAAACTTTTATTTCTATCACTTTTTACTAAGAAAACGATTGCTTAATAAGATATAAAATCAAATCTTATTTGTTTCTCCTTTTTAGTTCTCTCACTTCTCCTAGGTTTATTAGGAAGATTATGTAGTTTTCCTTTTATTACCAGAAGAGGGATTTACACTAATTTTTGTGCTAGGTAATTGTTCATTTTATTCAAAAGTAGAATTAGAGATAAATTTGTTCTAAAAAAACTCTACATTAACTTAACTACAATATTAAAATCACATCTAATAACTTATGTGCCTTTGAATTTTTTAGAATATCCAATAAAGACATTTCTTAAGGCTTTTAATCCTAACTTGTTTCTCTTATGATTGAGAACTCTATAATATGCACTAAACAACCCCAGGGCATATAGCTCTACCCCAAACAAGCCAAAATGAACAAAAAGGACACTCACATAAAGCTCTGCTAAAACAAAGTAATCCAACAAGAACCATGACAACACAAGGATTGGATTGAAATCCAAAAAGTGACCTATGAAAACTGAAGTTGGTTGTTTATATCAACAAGCATGACAAAAAAATGTCATTTTAATTTAGTTATATCAAAATTTTAATTTGGTTATATCAAACTAAAAGAAAGCTTTAGAACATAAAAATTAAATAAATGGATAAATTTAAAAGAAAATACACCAAACTCTTGCAACATTAAGGGCTTCAAAACCCTTACTAATGTAAAGGCAATTTTGCTCTTGCATAAGCTAGGGTAGTAAAAGAAGAGAGAGAGAGAGAGAGAGAGAGAGAGAGAGAGAGAGAGAGGGAAGGAGGGAGGGAGGGAGGGAGGAGGAGTGTAATTAAGGAAAAAGGGAGGAATTTAATCAGATGCATTATTTAGTAGGGGATTGGCAAATAACACTCCCTCGCTAACCCCTTGCTAAATGGAAAATTTTCATTTCCATTTAGTGAGGGTTAAATTCCTTGCTAATCCCTCACAATTAATTTCTTTTTCTAGGTCCCATTAAATTAACGAGGGATCACACACTCTTGGTAGCCTCTCTCCATTGAACGAGATATTAGCGATAGAGAATTATCTCACTAAAATCATGGCTATTTGGCAAGACATAATTCCCTTGCCAAATTATTGGCAAGGGAATTTATTTAGTGAGAGGTACTAACTCAATGAACCCTCACTAAATTATTGGCATGGGATTCACACATTTTTCTTTTTGAATCCTATCAATTAGCGAGGAATTTGTTGTTCTTTGCTAAGTTCCCTTATTATTTTTTATTTTTCTTGTTGTGATTATTATATTTGTTAGGTATAATTTTGCTCCTCACAAATACACCCAAACAAAAAATTAGGTTATTTGTCCACTTATATTGCTTATGTCATGACCTAACTTCCCTACGATATATATTTATGAACTATTTATAACTAACCATAAATTACAATACGACAAACATTCTTCGTAATCAAAAGTGTTTAATGAAGCCTTAATCAAGGGAGATGAAATTAAACTAGTGAAGGGTATGAAGAAAATAGCAGCACCAAATAAAGGTAACATACTCAAGCAACTAATTACACAACTTTTAGATGGTTTTTATTATATTAAATGCAAACAGATAATGAATAGAATAATTAAATAGCAATAATAAGTATATAATATATTGTGTGTAATTAAGCTAATATAGGAAATTATAGAAATTCAAATAGTTAGGTCTAAGTTTATATAATTCCTCCCAAGAGATTGTGTTGAACTAGTAGAATGAACAACTTGATCATTATCATCTGCTGAGTTTGGTGAAGACAATAAATGCATTCTTCTCTCTTGGCCTCTATGCATCATCTTCACTGGAAATAGATGTGTGTGATCAAAAGAAAGTGAAAGCTCACCAAATGGAATGGTCCCACTATTTTCTTCTTCATTTGTCGACATATCACTGATTAAGCATGCTGTACTTGTATAAGGCTCCTGCAAAGTAAAAGAATAAATATTAAGATATAGTTCTAAATATTAATTAATTAAGTTTTGAATTTAACTATAGTAATAAAATGAATCTCTGTTAGTAGATGTTATAAAATATAACATTTATTTGTCTAAAATATTGATGATGCAGTCTCTAGTCTAGGACAACATTTGAATGGCTTAATGTATTTCATTTCTTTTTTTTTTTTTGGTAAAATAGAAAATTAAATTAACTTTAGAAAAAGTATATGAGATTGGCAGTTTCCACTATAAAGAGCTCGGGAACAAATGTAACATTTACAAGGAGAAAAAAGAAAAATCAAGTCCGAAATTGGCACAAGTAGATAAAAGAAAAAATAAAAAATAAACTCCATTGAGCTCTACTGCAAGCTCTGCGAAGTTGATCTGGGATTGGGGAGGTGCATTCAGAGGAACATAGGTTTTATATAGGTACCTATCACAACAGGTTGAGCCATGACCATGGATCATCGAGGGAAGACTACCAGGAAAAGATTAATTAATTTTTTGCTTGGCCTTGGACTTTGAAGGACGATGAGGCTGGAGGTTCAAAAACGGTACTGATTGGATTTCAAAGAAATCATAAACCAATGGTAAAATCCATATTGGATCCGTTTTTAGGAAGCAAAAGTGAAGGTTAAGAGCTTGCTTTGAGCACTATGACCACTGTAACAAGTTTTGGTGAAGATATCAGATTGAGCAAGTTAGTAGAATGATTTTCATTAGAGGAGAGGAGATGATGCCTTTTGCTCACGTTTGGCGGCTGAGTTCCAAGCCTCATCTTCATAGGTTCCTCTTAGAAGGATGATAATTTTGTTCAAAAAGCAGAAGAAGAGAGGCTGTGCGGAGGGGAGTGAGCTAAAAGAAATTTAGCAACTCTCATATTTACAGACAAAGTATGGGAATCAGAAGTAGAGACGGACGATGAAGGGAGGAGAACCATTTCTCTCCGGAATAGCGAAGCACGATTTCTGTAAGAGGAGATAACGATAAGGGGTGTTGGCTTTTTTTTTTTTTTGGTGGTAAGTGAGAGGGGTTTAAAGCCATGAAGAGGTAGGAGGTGAAGAGTTCATCGGTCCGGCAGAGGAGAAACAGCAGAAAAGAGACACAGTGCTGCTTCTTCATCATTTATTGTTGAATCCTTTCCCATCTCTTTAGGGAGAACAAAGGAGGAAAGTGAATTTGAGGCTGCTGAAGCAGCCATGGACATTGCCGATGGTTGCAGTGTATGTTGAGTTCAGGTATGAGTGAGATTGAAAAGAAGTTTCACTTTGGATAAAATTAAATTAAAAAAAAAGATATATAAGTAGAAAAAATTCATAAACCTAATACTTTAAAATTTTGGATCAAGATGTGATATCAAATCCATAAGTATACCTTCTCACAAAGTCCAACATAAAAGACCCATTGAAGATTTCCCCAATATAGAGTGGTAAGGCGTGATTCCCATTTAAATTGGATATCTAATCATGCATAATTTTTCAATGAAATGAAATATTAGGATTCAATATATTTTATTTGGTTAAAATAAAGTAATATCTGCATATAGAGAGTACCTGATTTAGATCATAATCAATTTCTTCACTAGTTTGTGAAAGCCCTTCGTTGTTTAACAGATGCAGTTCTCGCTTGACACTGCTGCGATATTTTGACATTTTTACTGTAGTTCCTGGCGATCTGTATGGGCATGAAGATAAAAGACAAGGAAAGAGAAGCTATAAATATAACTGTCACAAAGTCGTAAAACTAACTAAAGATAGTACACACACAAACACAAATATATATATATATATATATATAATTTTGTGGAAGACAAACAGATAAAAATGTTTCAACAAACAAGAGAATCTTATGTAGATTCGATCATTAGACTTGGTCAATCAAGACAATGGCATGTAAAAATTTAGGGCACACTTTTAAATTAGTGATACTTATGTACATGTGATATGCTTTTATGTATGCTTATAATTAGTTTGGTTTATGTGTCTTCTATGAATTAAGTAGTCTACCTTTGCAATTTTTTTCTCAAAAAGTAATGGAAAAAAAAAATATTCTGAGGATATATAATTATCATGCAAACTATCAAGCTAGCTTATAATAATTATAGTTTAAAGAAGACTATGGTTATGATTATACCTTTGGGGTAAGCAAAAGGAGCAGATTTGGAGATCATTAGCATGAGCTTTTCCTTTATGCAATTGATGAACTGGCGAGAGAATAGAATGACCCTTCATGTTTCTGTACATCTAATAACAATAGAGAATTTCTATAATCAAAGCAAAGAACTTGCTAGTTAATATATTATATAGTTTTGTGCACTATGCTCTTGACAAATCACTTTAATTCATTGAAGAAGAGAAGAGGAAGAGAATTATAGTATGTACATAATGACAATAATGCTTCAAAATACAATTGAATTTGGTATCTGTAAATTAATGTTGGATGGAACTACACATAGAAGGGTACCTTGATTTAAAATTCAGTTTCAACTTAAACGAGTATAGCAGTTTGAAATACTCTTAACTACATATCAGCTATGTAGAGAGTACATAAAAACTCTTCAAATCAAAATAAATATTTTATATGATGAAATTTATTCACTTACCTGTTTTAATGAGTTTCTATAAGCTTATTACACCAGTTAATTGTGTAAGAAATATACCAAAAAATATCTTATGACAGCTTCTTGAAATTTAAAGTGGAAATATCATGTCTTTAGGTGTGCATGCACAAATTCTTATAAAATTCATTTCTTTTCTTGTTCAACAATTGTGTGCTAGATATATTGAGTGATGATCTTACATTCGCGAGAATACTATATTTTTTTAATTATAATATAATTAATTATTAAATTTATAATAATATTTTATTAAATAATTACTTAAAATATTAATTTATTTAATAATTAATAGTTCTTAAAAGAATTAATTTGATTTTTGTGAAATAATAATGAATTTAATTATAGAAATAAATTTATTAAAATAAGCAAAATATTATTCTATATTTAATAATTTAATCATTATTGTGTCATAATTAAAGAATATAATGTTCCTAAAAATATAAGATCATTACTTATTATAATATAAAAGGCTTTTCTTATTCTTGGTATATATAAACTTAATAACAAATATATAATGACTCGTTTGGTTAAAAGATGTAAAGATAAAAAAAAAATATAAAAGTAAGTAAGAAGAGATATATGAGATAAAAAATAATTATTTTATCTTAATTTTTAAAAAAAGTGACTTGATAGTTAAAATAATAATTTAATAGATAAAATAATAATTACAAGAATATAATAAATATTATATAAATTACATAAATAGAATATGTTTGTATTGCCATGAACCAAAAGTCTTGTATGCTTGTTTAGATAATAATAATAGTAGTAATAGCAGCATTAGGAGTAGTAAGAAGAGTTTCTCGCATCTGAACCTTGGACAGTGACTGAAGCAAAAGGAATTACCTACACTCTTACTTTTTCATAGAGCGACTATACCTAACCCAGTGTATTATATGATTTATATTAATTATACATGTTGCGCATGCATGCACGAAAACACATTTTCATAATGAATATTAAAAATAATCCTTCGTTTATTCTTTTCATGAGGGAGATATAAGTAATATAGCTCAAAGTTTAATGTATATAAAACAGGTATATTAATCATTTCCTCACTGAACGATGCAGACTGAGAAAGGCACCATGTATGTCGTTTGTTTGCTACCTACTGATTTTTCCAGCAGAATAGTGGGGCTACTGTGATGCCTAAGAGATAAGATGACTCTTGATGAATCAAGTTTCATCAAATGAAATGTGAAGGAAAAGAATCAATCTAAGATAAGAAGTTAATGCTTTGGAGTTTATCTAAAGGGAGATTTTAGCCCTTCAAAATAGGGAAGTTGAGTAATTTTGGTTAACCTAATGATGATCTATGCAAATAATTACTGTTTATCAAAAGAGTAATATATTGTCTTGAAGTTTTAAGATTTGCTTTATCACTGTAGATACGTTTTGAGATTATGAAATATTTTTAAATTAAAAACTAAACTAAAGAATTTCAAGATACATCTAATGAAAAAAAAAATTTTCCTTTTTTTAAAAAAGTGGATCTCTAAAATTGCCCCTTTCCAAATTAAAAGAAGTCTCTTTCTAAACTTTTAGCACTCAAAGAAATTTGAAAATGCAGATTTCAAAGAGGTACAATTAGGAATAGGGTATGTACTATCTTCTGCTTTTATTGCTTTCAGGAAGGAGGCGGGTGAGCTGAGGACCTTTTCCTTAATAATATTCCTTAAAAGGGAGAAAATTTTAATATCTAGAAACCAGTGCCAATATCTCATGTTAGGAAAGTATGACAATAAAAATTTTCAGATTTCTTTGCCCTTTAAAACCCAAGCTGGAATATTTTACCTTTTAAAGAAAAGAAAAAACCCAGAAAATAATCTGATTTGATGTGATAATTAATACATATATGGTTCTGCCCAAGATGAAGTATATGTACCTGAAGATGGCTTTTGACGTGAGAGATCCTCAATCCTTTCACGCGCATCGTCTGCAAAATACGCTTCGGTGTTGCCTCTGCAAAACCAATATTTAGCTGACTGTAAGCAATATTAGTTGATGATTTGTTGCATTTATTGTAAACAATTTTTCCACCACTTGAGACAGGAGAAATAAATCATCCAAAACTATTTTTTTTTTGGCTTTTTAAGTTATGCTGCCTTATGTTTTTACATAATTAATATTCTGGTATAATATTTGCAAATTACAAATTGCAAACCCAGCAAATTTGTTAATGACTTTAGCATTCTTAATTTCATTTTCTTTTCCCCTTTAGGTCTGAAGATGCAAGAGAGTGAACTTGACGGGGGAAAGAAAGCAAAGGAGATTAAATAATTAGAATCCAATTATAGACCTTTAATTTGACAAGAATCTGAGTTAGGGATGAAAACCAAAACAAGCGCCGTTCTAGGTGAGGAAAAAGCACCATTTCCTAAATGAAAATTAAAAAACTGAAAGTTCATTATCAGAAGAGAAGCCAATATCAACATGCTTCCTAGTCTAATTTTGGGGTGGATTGATTATTAATTATTAGTTATAATTTGCAAACCCTAGTTTTATAATATCGAGGGAAATTAACTGACTTACTTTCTTTTCCACCGAGACTTTCAACAGCTTCAACGAAGTGTTCATGGAGTTCCGGTGTCCATCGGAGGCGGGGAAGTTCCGATTTGTGGTACTGCCTTACACTTGTTCTCTGGGAATTCTTCATTTCTACAGCTTCACTTGGTACAAGAGCAGCAGCCTGAGAAACTCTCAAAACCACAGATATAAATAAGACTGGTCTTGGGTTCAATATGAATGCAGTGCAGCAGCTAGCAACCACGGAATATTTTCAAAAAGTCTAAGGCGTTAGACATTTTGAGAAATTTGAGAGAGATAGAGAGATTGTTAAAACGCACTTTTCATATATTCTCGACTTTTTGTCCTTTTTTTTTTCCTTCATCTTTTTCATTGGTCTGATCTTAAACATTCCAATTATTGTAGCTCCGAATTATATACAAACAGAATGAAATGCATTCCATGAAAAAGTGATCTTTAATTGCTTTGAAAATAAGTGCGTTCAAACATCTGAATTAACTTAGAGCAGAATTTTTTTAAAGTTTTTTTAAATGAAAATTATATGAATGGGAAAAGTAAGTAAATTTCATTTGAAGTAACAAGATAATATATATTGATTACGTGCTTAAAATTGACTATATTATAATTCAGATATAATTAATCTTGATGACTTGTCGTTCTATATTCTTCATACGTAACTGAAAAAAAATACAAGAAAAAAAAAGAGGCAAGAAGAAAAGCAATATATTACAGATTCTTCACATCAATAATTGATGGTGTTTAGTGCAAAGAAACTAATAGTCAAGCGTAATCAATCATGGATTATTTTTAATTATATGTTTAATTTAACTTGTAAATTCTATTTATATTAAAATAATGAGTGAATTGAATTTGTAGATCATCTAAGTGTACTATGTGTCTAGCACAATATTTTCAATTTTATATTCTTATATGCATATCTCACGTGTTAAACTAAAAACCATGTGGGAAAAAGTCTTGAAGACATATCACATGCAGCTTTTAATTTGTGCTTGCGTAGTCATGGATGACCTTTCGAATAAAGAGCCACTACACAAATTTATAATATAAAAGTGGCTAAAAAGAAGTTATATATATTTAGTCAAAGGTTATGAATTCAGAAGAAACCGAAAGCCTTTGGCTTTCCCTTTCTTCGATTCCTATCAACATTTTCACGTCAATAAAAGACGGTGCCTACTTTTGGACCCATCTATCCGTCTTTGTGCTGCCGTGTTCCATACTACACTTCCCTCAGAATTCCAGCACCAAGGAAAAAGGAACCTAAACCCTAGAATTTCTTCAAAGTTGCACCATCATATAGGGTAGGGACCACTTTTCCATCTGCCACTGAAAGATAACACAAAATTTCAAGAGACTAAAAAGCCTAGAACTAGAAAAAAAAATCCACTGACAAAAACGAAATAAAACAAAACAAAAAAGTTTATTTGTATCCCCCCACACTTAAACATTGCATTGTCCTCAATGCTAGCACACAATCCAATAAACAGATAGAGACAACACAATAGAAAATGGGAAAGGGAAAGAACACAACTGGGTGTTAAGGTGGATCATGAAGCTGGAGCTCCTCCTTGTCATTGCTTGGAACTCCTTCGTGAAAGTGCTTGAGCCGATGTCCATTAACTTTAAATTTAACTCCCGTTTGCTCATTTTGAAGCTCAACTATACCAAAAGGGAATACATCAGAAACTATATAAGGACCTTCCCATTTAGAACGAAGTTTACCTGGCATAAGCTTTAAGCGAGATTTATAAAGTAGGACTTTTTGGCCGACAACAAACTCTTGCAATCATCTTGTCATGGAATGCCTTTGTCTTTTCTTTGTAGATTCTTGCATTATCATAGGCTTCCAATCTGATTTCTTCAAGCTCTTGAAGTTGGAATTTCCTGTGAGATCCTGATCCATTCAAATCCAAATGACATTTTTTTACAACCCAGTAAGCTTTGTGTTCCACTTCTACCGGTAAGTGACATGCTTTTCCAAATACCAGCCGATAAGGTGACATGCCAATAGGAGTCTTGTAGGCAGTCCTATAGGCCCAAAGTGCATCGTCGAGCCTCTTGCTCCAATCCTTCCTATTTGGCTGCACTGTTTTCTCCAAAATTTGCTTCACCTCTCGGTTAGAAATTTCTGCTTGGCCATTTGTTTGAGGGTGGTACGGAGTAGCTACTTTATGCACAACACCATACTTGCTAAGCAAGCTATACATATTCCGGTTGCAAAAATGAGTGCCCTGGTCACTGATTATAGCTCTGGGGATACCAAACCTGCAGAAAATGTGAGAGCGAACAAACTCTACAACCACAGAAGAATTATCAGTCCTAGTGGGTTTTGCTTCCACCCACTTCGAAACATAATCCACAGCCAATAAGATGTATGAAAATCCAAAAGAAGTGGGGAAAGGTCCCATAAAATCAATGCCCCACACATCAAAGACTTCACAAAATAAAATGGGATGTTGTGGCATTTCATTTCTCCTATATATGCTACCTGTTTGTTGACACCTGGCACATCTTTTACAAAAAGCAAAGGCATCACGAAACAAAGTAGGCCAATATAATCCACTATCTAAAACCTTCCTAGCTGTATGTTTTGGACTAAAATGACCTCCACATGCAAGTGTGTGACAAAAATTCAAAATAGAATTAAATTCTACATCAGGTACACAACGTCTAATCACTTGGTCACTGCATAATCTCCACAAATATGGATCGTCCCAAATATAATACCTAGCTTCACTCCTAAACTTATTCAATTGATGTTTATTCAAATCAACAGGCAGTTCAGAAGCAGCTAGATAATTCACTAAATCTGCATACCATGGGTAGGAACTATGCGCAGCACACAAATGCTCATCAGGGAAATCATCATCAATGGGTAAGGATTTTACCTTTGGAGCCTCAATTCTGCTTAAGTGATCTGCCACTAAGTTTTCAGCTCCACTTTTATCCCGGATGTCAATATCAAATTCTTGAAGTAGAAGCATCCATCTGATCAATCTTGGCTTTGCATCAGGCTTCTTCAGCAAGTACTTCAAGGCTGCATGATTAGTAAAAACAATGACTTTAGTATCAAGCAAATAAGATCTGAATTTATCCAAAGCAAAAACAATAGCAAGAAGCTCCTTTTCTGTGGTTGTATAATTTGCTTGGGCCCCATCCAGAGTCTTGGATGCATAGGCAATCACATGGGACCTTTTATTAACTCTCTGGCTCAATACTGCACCTATAGCAAAATTAGATGCGTCACATAAAAGTTCGAATGGGAGGTTCCAATCGGGGGGTTGAATAATGGGTGGGGAAGTCAAGCATTTCTTAAGATTGTCAAAAGCTGTTTTGCATACATCATCAAAATGGAAATCAACATCCTTTTGTAACAGTTTAGACAATGGCAAAGCAATTTTACTAAAATTCTGAATGAATCTTCTATAGAAACCTGCATGACCTAGAAAAGATTGAACCTCCCGAACACATGTCGGATATGGTAGAGAAGTAATAACATCTATTTTAGCTTTATCAACCTCTATGCCCTGTTCAGATATAATATGACCTAATACTATACCTTTTCGAACCATAAAATGACACTTTTCAAAATTAAGTACAAGGTTCTTATCTATGCATCTAGTTAGGACTCTATCTAGACTACACAAGCAATCATCAAAAGAGTTCCCATAAACAGTGAAGTCATCCATAAAAATTTCTATACAATGTTCCAGGAAATCACTAAAAATAGAAACCATGCACCGCTGGAAAGTTCCAGGGGCATTGCAAAGACCAAAAGGCATGCGTCTATAGGCATATGTTCCAAATGGGCATGTGAATGTCGTCTTCTCTTGATCCTCCGGGGCTATGCATATCTGGAAATACCCTGAAAATCCATCCAGAAAATAGTAGTGAGATTTTCCAGCTAAACGCTCAAGCATCTGATCAATAAAAGGGAGGGGGTAATGATCTTTTCTAGTGACTAAGTTAAGCCTTCTATAATCAATGCAAACCCTCCAACTGTTTTGTACACGGGTGGGCACCAATTCATTATGCTCATTCCGGACAACTGTGACTCCTGATTTCTTTGGAACCACCTGCACAGGACTAACCCACTGACTGTCAGAAATAGGATATATAATACTAGCGGATAAAAGTTTAGAAACTTCCTTTTTAACCACATCCAAAATAAGTAGGTTTAGTCGTCTTTGAGGTTGTCGCACTGGCTTTGCCCCATCTTCTAACAGAATTCTGTGCATGCATGTATCAGGGCTAATGCCAGGTATGTCAGCTAAGGTCCACCCTATTGCTTGTCTTTTCTTTTTTAAGACCGCTAGAAGCTTTTCTTCCTCCTCTGGAGTGATGTCATTAGCTACTATTACTGGAAACTTCTCATCTTTCTCTAAATAGGCATACTTGAGATTGTCTGGTAGCAGTTTGAGCTCTAAGGTGGGAGCTTGTTCAACTGACGGTATGAGTTGTTTGATTTCAATCTCTTCCATGCTGAATACCTGTTCAGACAACTCACAGACAGAAGAAACAACTTTCCCAGCTTTGGGAATATTAGTAGTATGGGAAGAGTCAAAAGATTCAATAGTTAAGTGAACATCAGCATCACAATTTCCTAAGCTATCCATATCATCATGCAGAGAATCATTAGTACTAGAAAGGTTAACATCGACAGAGGTTCTAGATGAATTAGAATCATTCTGATAAGCGATAAATTCCTTAGAGTTAATATCATCATGTAAGCTCAAAAATTCATCGATTTCTCTACATATAGTGCAAGAATGAGAGTCATCACAATCATGTCTCAGAGAATCATCAAGATCAGCGATATCACAGGAGTCAGTCAACAAACTATCCCAAAAATCAGCACTAGCATCTTCAATTAGCATATCAATCAGGCTGATACTACAAATAGAGTTGTCATCACAGGGATGTTTCATAGCATCAAATATATTAAATTGTATCACATTGCCAGCAAACTCTAATTGAAGAGTACCCTCATGCACATTTATAATTATTTTTATAGTTTTTAAGAAAAGTCTACCTAAGATGAGTGGGGCATGTCCACTAGATCTATATCTGTCATCCTCCATATTAAGGACATAAAAATCAGCTGGAAAAATCAAATCTTTAACCTTAACCAGAACGTCCTATAATACTCCTGAAGGATAGGCAATGCTCCTATTTGCTAACTGCACAACCACTCCTGTAGGTTTGAGCTCTCCCATCTGCAAAGATGAATAAACAGATTTAGGCATAACATTTATAGCAGCACCAAGATCAATTAAAGCATAAGAAAATTCAAAATTCCCAATAGTGCATAGGATTGTAAAAGTTCCCGGATCTTGACACTTAGTAGGCAATGCTGGCTGTATGAGTGCTGAAACATTCTTGCCAAAATTGAATTTTTCGTTCCCTCTTAGACGCCTCTTGTTTGTACATATTTCCTTGAGAAATTTAGCGTATTTAGGAATAGTCTTGATTGCCTCCAACAATGGTATGTTAACCTCAACCTTCTTGAACGTCTCAAGAATTTCTTTTTCTATTTCTGCTTCAGTTTGCATCTTTCCCAAGGTAGGTCTATGTGGGAAAGGTAAGATCTTCTTTGGCTCCTCTTCTTTGTTAGGCTCATTTGGTGCGACGTGTGTTTTTGATGACGCCGGCTTATCCATGGTAATGATATCTGAGGATCCCTGAACCTCTCTCCCACTCTTAAGAGTGATAGCACTAACATTACTAATATTCCTTGGATTGACAATTGTCTGAGAAGGTAACTGGCCCGACCCTTGGCTTTTTATTTCACTGAGAGAAGTGGCAAATTGGCCTAACTGAGTATCAACCCTCCTTTCTAAATTTTGTACTACTTGTGTGAGTTTTGCATTGCTCTCCATAAGATGCTTCATCAAATCCCCCATATTATCTCCTTTCTTTGGTTCCTCCTGTGTAGGAACTAGTGGCCTAATAGGTTGGGAAGATTGTGCACTGGGTCCCGCAATATTATATCTGTTTTATTGTTGCCCTCCCCTATATCTTAGGTTGGGATGATCCCTCCATCCTGGATTGTATGTATTAGAATAGGGGTCATATTTTTGTTGCCCTTGTTGCATTGGCCTAACTGGATATATCCCAGCACAAGCCTTTACTCTGTCCTCTAACATAGGACACTGATCAGTAGCATGTGTGGCCAAACAGCACATATCACACAGGGGTCCCACCAAGGTAGTAGAAGTAGATGTCTGCCCAGGTGCATAGCACTGTGGATAAGAATGTGTCTGAGTAGAGTAGGACTGTGGTGCACAAGTCTGAGAGGGTGTAGAGGATGATTGTGGCTGTTGCCGATCTAAAGCAAGTCGTTGGAGCACAGAAGACATTACATCAATCTTGCTCTCAAGTCTCTGACCATACTCTGGAGCATGCAATTCACTGACTCCTCTTACCATTTGCATTGATCTGGATCCAAACTGCTGAGCATTCTGAGCCATCTTATCAATCAACTCCTAGGCCTTTGTAGGTCACAGATCACCTAAGGCTCCACCAGAGGCAGCATCGATCATGTTTCTGTCTATGTTCAACAGCCCCTCATAGAAGTATTGAATAAGTAACTGATCAGAGATTTGATGGTGAGGACAACTGGCGAACAACCTCTTAAATCTTTCCCAATATTCATATAAAGTTTCTCCACTATTCTGTCTGATTCCACATATTTCCTTCCTTATTGATGCAGTGCGAGATGCAGGAAAATTTTTTTCCAAAAATAGCCTCTTCAGTTGGTCCCAAGAAGTAATGGCACCGGGAGGTAAATAGTACAACCAATCTTTAGCTAAACCATCCAGGGAAAAAGGAAACGCTCTGAGTTTAATTTGTTCCTTTGAGACTCCCTGTGACTTCATTGTAAAGCAAACAACATGAAATTCCTTCAAATGTTTGTGAGGGTCATCTCCTGCAAGTCCATGAAATTTAGGAAGTAAGTGAATCAAACCAGATTTAAGCTCAAAATTTGCATCTAATTCTAGATATTGTATACAGAAATTTTGATAATGCACGTTAGGAGTTGTCAATTCTCTAATAATTCTGGCATGTATGTTATCATTTATATTGGCATTCGCATTCAAATTAGCCTGAACATGCATATTCATGTTAGCATTCATATGATCTTGTTCAGCCATATTATTACCAGCAATTTGAAATGCACAATCAACTTCTTGCACACAATTAAAAGCAGAAGAAACAGTACTACTAATTCCTACTCTTTCTTTGCTCTTCTTATTCCTCACTTGTCTTCTAAAGGTTTTTTCGATCTCTGGATCCAAATCAATTAATTTTTTACCAGAGCTCCTTGTCATAAACCAATTAGACAAGCAAAAACTAAGAAGGAACACAAGAAATCAACAATTAAAAATTAAAACAATAAATCTAGAAAAATTAGAAAAATCTTAGAAAAATCGAGAAAATACTAAAAAAATTAGAAAAAGTGTTTAAAACGTTGGAATTTGGCCAAAAGATGGTATACCTAATAGCTTTGCTATTAGTTTTGCTCAAAATACACAAAAACCTTGGAAAACTAAGTTTCAGAATTTTCTGGATATTTCAAATAAAAATTCCAGCAAGTAGCAAAATCAGATTAAGTAACCGAATGATCCAATTCCAAATTCGAAACAAAGGAAAATAGGACAAAAATAAAGCAAAAAAATAAGGCAATACTAAGAAAGCCTTCCAAACAAATAAGAGACTAAACTCCCCGGCAACGGCGCCAAATTTGATGATTGTGTCGTTCAATCTCAAATAAAACTAGGAAGCAGAATAAATTTTTATAGTT
This sequence comes from Erythrophleum ivorense, assembly GCA_026724425.1. Taxonomy (NCBI): domain Eukaryota; kingdom Viridiplantae; phylum Streptophyta; class Magnoliopsida; order Fabales; family Fabaceae; genus Erythrophleum; species Erythrophleum ivorense. The sequence goes on along the minus strand of JAIUCV010000034.1, from coordinate 658,606 downwards.
AATGGTGCAATCCTAGGTCATCTCCCTTAGAGTTTATGCCTTGATTTGTTTATGGAAAGGTTATTCTAAGTATTGCTACTAAAATTTAATTTGGGGTTGAAGTACTATAATTTAAATTGAACTAAATTTATTTGACAAAAATCAAAAGAATTTAAAACTGAATGAGATGAACAATTAAGAGAATATGGTAGCTAGCTTTGCATTGGACTCCCTAGAATTCAATTATCCTTGCCCTTGATTTAGTTTACCAAAATTGAAATTAATTCCTTGCTCTCTAGTGTATTCCTTATAAAGATTCTTGAATAACCATCCAAGACTCAATTTATTAATTATACAAGGAATTTGCAACCACAAGAAACCTTGAATAACCAATTAATTGAATTAAGAACAAGAACACACTTTAACCAAATTCAAGCACATGCACAATTTACTTAAGATACTAATTGACCAATTAGATTAATTAATTCCTCAAACCTTTAATTGCACACAAATTCTAGTTAATTAATCCAATAACCATTGTATCAATCAACTCAAAATCAAGAGGAATTTTAAAAGTAAATTACACATTAATTCTGGAATTTTTTATAAGCATATGATGATCAAAATCAAAATTCCAAAATCAAATTCAATTCATAAAACAAATTAATAAAATTTCAGCAACTAAATTCCTAAATCAATTAACTAAACCTAGTTAAATTAATCAAAGATCTAATGCTGGAAATTAAAAGACATAGTAAGGAATAATTATCCAATTTTGTAGGAGAAAATAGAGCTCAAATCTTCATCTGGGAGCTTCCAATTTTCAGCTAGCCACCATGATTAATTCAAGCTGCCATGGAGGTTTTTATTGAAGAAGAGTTGATGGGATTAGCCATGGATAAATCACGAAGAAAAACTGCTCCCTGGACGTTCTCCCTGGCTCTCCTCTTCTTCGTTGCAAACCACCCTTTTCTGTTCCTCTTCCTCGTTCAAAAGCACCTCCCCAATTGATGAATGGATGCATCTATATATAGGCGAAAAATTGCTGAGAGTTTGAGGCGTGATTGAGTTGGACTGTGCGAATGGATCAGAGGCGTGAATGAATGAAAGAAACGTGATATAATGAAGCCTCCGTCTATTAAAAAATCACGTGCCAAAGCCTCTTCTTCTTTTCGTTAATGATTTACGTGATATTCCTCAGCTTCTTCATGTGTAATATGCTGCATGAATCTGTATATGAGAGTGGGTCCCATTGGTTATTTTATTATACTTGAATTCCTTCTACTGTTTCTGCAGCTCTTCTTCATGTTATCCTCGGGTGTAGCTTGTTCTCTTCGTTCAGCCATAGCTCCCTCTCAGCTCATGCAAGTGCAGCTCGAGTTTCTGCATGTTCTGGAGCTTCCAACGTCAACGTCTTCAAGCTTCAGCGTTTTCCAGCTCTTCACAGTTTCAGCACCTTCAAACCAGTAACTCAAATTGGTTGCTTCATGCTCTGTTTTCAGCGTTGTTCTTATAGCTTCTGTTTGTGGCTTTTTCTTCCATTAATTTAACTCCAACTCCTGCATGTTTTCTACGTGAATATGCTCTACACCTTAGCTTCATGCAGCTCCTTTAGTTGCTCGAGTTTTCTGCTAGATGTTGCTGCAATTATTCATGCTCTGTTCTGCTGTTCAGACTGAAGAGAGTTTTCTCTGCCTAGTCCAGCGTCATTCCAGCGTTTCTCTACTTCTAGCTCATGCGTTTCTACTTCGTCCAGCTGCTGTCCAGACGTAGCTTCCTCTTCTTTTCATTTGCTTCGAGTTCAAGCTTTTTCCACGTGGCTTTTCCTTCACATGCTTCTTGTGTTCTTCATTTGTTTTCTCCATTTCTGCATGCATGTATTTTACTTGCTCTCAGCTCATTTAGCTCGTGGCTTGCTTTTCTTCTCTGCTGCTTGAGGCTTCTGAATCTTCCATGCACATCTCTCTCCAGCCCATACTCCTCCTCTCAAAATAGTAGCTTCTTCTTGTTAACATGATTTTGGATAACGTGCTCCCTGTTCGTTAGTTTGTGTTGCTTCTATGTATACTGGACGTTGCTTTATGGTTGAGTGTATTTGGCAACTCCTCATGCTTCATGCAGATCCCTTCTACCCGTGGCAAGCTCCTTTCATTCATCTATAGCTCTTCTTTTTCTTGTTTGTGTGTGTTCTCCACATGATTGTTGCTTCATTGAACTTGGAGAGCTTCCACCTCTTCTCCTTCTCTTCTTTAAGTCAAATTCTCATTCAAGCTTCATATTTGCATTAAAAATCTGCACACAAGGAATGGAAAGAATGAAATAGAAATATTTACAAAATTCATTTAAAAAGATCTATGCATTAAAATTCTACAATTTTGTAAATAAATTCCTAAAATATCGAAATGGCTTCTAAAACAAAATCTTATCTAATTAGGGTCTTAAAGCCATATTTAATTATTAAAATACCTAAGAATAGGAGAATAAAATATATATAAATTATGCTTATCAGCCACATATGGATAAACTCCCTAGGGGCCCGTTCAGTGGAAAAAAAAATGTTGGCTTAGTCACTATTTTTTAATAGCTTTAATCACAGTCATAATTGTAGTTAACCGTCTAACCTCGATTTTTAAATTTGTGACTAAATCATCTGTGTAGAAGGCTTTAATCATGATTTTTAGGTACGGTAGGCACGGTTAGGAAACTAAAGCCAGACTACACATTTTAAGGGAGATCTTTGCTCAACAAATAACATAGGTAGTCCCGAATTACCAAAAAAAATTAATAAAAAAAGTATTTATCAAAATGCAATAAATTTAAAGAAACTCAGATATTCAAATACCCCACATCATCCAACACTAAATGCTAAGGCGGCATGTGGCACTAAACTCAGAACCATTGGGTCTGAGTTTAACGTGGCACCCTATGATTCCACGTGGCAAGCACATACAAATTGGTTCCGAGTTCAGCGTCTGTCAGGCTAGTTTGCGCCTAGCCTGGCACCTACGGCTAGCATGATCGGTCAAGTTGACCGATCACGCTAAAAGGCACTCACGAAGCCACATGTCGCGCACGCATTAGTTGGAGAAAATATTAAAAAATTCTGATTGGCCAAAAATAAATAAAAGAAGATAATACAAAAAACCTAAATAACGAAAATGCCTTTCAGAATTTCATTATAAGCTGGCTTCAACTCTTCAAACTCAAACGGTGTGTTCAGCAGCTTGAGGGGAGAAATTCTTCATCGCTCCAAGGGAGAAGAATTTCACTTTCTTCATCTGTGATTGCAGTGAAAATTGTAAAGATTCTCCACAAAACTAAAAGAGGTATGTAATATAATTTACTTATTTAAATTATTTTGTAGTATATAATGTGAAGAAAATATTAAATTTAGTGAAATGATGTTCCTATTTTTTAAAAAGTCTGCTGAATAAGAAATTAAAATGAACAATGAAATATTTTTTGTAATTGAGGAAAAAAAGAAATTGTCCATATTATTGTTTGTTAGCTATTTAAGCTGTTTGTTAATTATTTCTTAAATGTGAAAATATGGAGAACTATTCTTTTATCTAATATTTACTTATATAATTGTTGTTAGTTATTTTGTGAATGAGGAAAAAAATGGAACTGCTCATGTATATGTTGTTAGTTATTTTTTATTATTTAATATTTACTTATATTATTTGTAAGAGAATAGATTGTTTATTTGGTATTGTTTGTATATTGTAATGATTTTAGAAAATGTATGAAAATATTTTGGAGATAAAATAACACAATATGAAGAAGGACAAAGTTAGAGAAAGGGAAAAAATATGGGGAAAAAAACATACAATAATGTAAAGGTTAATTTATTAATAATAAATAATAGGAAAAAAACTAAGTAAGGATTTATTGAAAATGATAAAAAAAATATAGGAAGAAAAAACAAAATATAAGAAAAAAGAAAGAAATCTGAGAGAGTTGGAGTTTAAAAATAATTGTAATAGAAAAAGTATAGAAGTAATTATAGTGAGATTTTTAAAAATTATGTGGAAAATGAAAACTATATGGGAAAAAAATAGAGAGAGAAAAAGAAGAAAAAATAAAGAAATGAAAAATGATTAAAGGAAATAAAAAAGAATCATTAAGGAATTTGTAGTTTAGAGAGAAATGATATGTTATAAATAATTAGTGAAATGAGAAAAAAAAGTAAATAAGAAAGTGTGAAATAATAATTAGATTAAAAAAAGTATGACAAAATCGAATAATTAGTTTATATATTTATGATAAAATATCAAAAATAAAGGAAGAAATTATGGAAAAATAATTATATAAAAAATCAGGAAAAAGAAATTAATAATGAAATAGGTACTAATGATCAAAATGCATATTAAAAATTATGTTGTAGTAAATGAAAAAAGTAGAAAAAATAAGAATAATTAGTGTAATTTAATCAAGCAAATTTATTTATAATTATTTATTATTTATTTGCATTACTTTTTTTAGATTACATTATTTATTTGTTATTGTTTAGGCATTGTTATGGTTTTCGGAAATATATGAAAATATGTTGGAGGTAAAGGAATATTAGAAAGGAAAAAAAAGTGTAGGAAAAGACAAATTATACTTAAAAAAATTATGATACATAAATAAGTAATGAAATAAATATTAATTATTAAATGTGGTGATTGTTAAATAAAGTTGCCCATGTAGGAAATCAAATGGTCAAAAGAAATGAGCTTGTTTGCATTTATACAAATGGAAGAATCTTTGATAGTGCTCAAGGTGCAACATTCCAATGCTCTATGTCAAAATATATAACAGTTAGCACCGAAATGACATTAGATGCACTAAAAGATGCAGTGAGACAGAAACTACGACTCCCTCCCCCCCCCATCAAGTTGTAACTGATTTGATATACAGACTTTCAGCGTCATTAAATCCTACATGGTACCAATCGATTGTTCTAGAGGATGATTTTGATGTTCAAAGGATGTGGCAAGCTCACTTACATTTCCCAGGACAATTAAATGTAATTGAATTATATGCGAAGACCTCATTTACTGGCTCACAAGGGAGCTTAGAACTACAGCCGACCTCTTCGTAACAATATCAGATGATACTGATGGAAACTATTTCTGAACCAAGTTCCTCTCATTCAACTTTTTGCTTAACTGAACCTCATTCTCCAAATGGCTCCGAAGATAATGTGTTGGATGACTTTGAAAATGAAGATGAATACAATATTGAACTTGACCCCGACTATAATGATGATGAGAATGATGATGGTAATGGTGATGATGATGAGACAGATGAATTGGAAAATGATGTTGGATCAGAAGCCCAATATGTAGACCCTGCTGCTAGTTTCTTCTCTCAGGTTAACATGGCGTTGGCTAGCGGAGAAGAATTTGAGGAGGTTAGAGCTAGCACAGTCTTGAGCATGCAAGACTTGTATATTAGATTGCAATATCTAAGCCAGAAATCATTACGTCGTGCTATCAAATTATATTCTGTGAAAGTACACCACTCTTTTAAAAAATATTTGTCATATGAAAAGTACAAAGAATTTTGGTGTATTAGTTATGGGAATGATTGTAGCTGGCGAGTAAGGGCATGCAAAAAAAGCAAGGGAAAGGGTTCACACTAGCAAATAACAAAATATGATGGTCCTCATACATGTCTGTCTGCGACTTTATCGCAAGATCACCCGAAATTGGATTCTGAAGTTATATCATCGTGTATTGTTGGATGGTGACTGAGACATCGAATATTTCAATTAGACAAATTATTGAGCAGATAAAAAACTTATTTGGATATACAGTGTCATATAGGAAAGCATGGAAAGCAAAACACAAAGCCGTCGCACTCACTTTTGGTAACTAGGAGAGCTCATACACTATACTACCTAGATAGATGGCCGTAATTCAACATTTCATGCTTGGGTCATCGATTGAGTTTTTAACTAAACAAAGTCAAACTAGTAGTTTCACTAGTGAGCCAGTTGTTATGTTCAAGCATGTTTTTTTGGCGTTCAAAGCTTGTATAAATGCATTTGATCATCTGAAGCTTATGATCCAGATTGATAGGACATTTCTATATGGCAAATACAAAAGGACTCTCTTGATAGCAACGACATAAGATGGCGATCGACAGATTGTGCCCATTGCGTTTACAATAGTCTAGGGAGAGACACAAGCAATATAGTCATGGTTTCTTTTCAACTTACGTAGATGAATAGTATGAGAGAGGTGTGGACTTTGTTTAATCTCTGATAGACATCTATCAATCCTAGCTACTGTTGCTAATCCCCAGACTGGTTGGCAACCTCCGTATGATTACCATGTGTTTTATCTTCGTCATGTGGCTAGCAACTTGCACACTCACTTCAAATCATCATATTTAAAACAAATATTGAAAAATATTGGTATATTTTTTCTTTCTAAATAACTAAATACAACATCTTTGTTTTAGTGCCCATTGTAATAACAATGTTTATGTTCAATAGGTTATGTGTATAAGTGTCGTTATGTCGATGAAAAGTTACCTGGGTTAGCGACCATACACGAGCAAGCAGCTAAATGGCTTGTAGACATTCCAAAAGAACAATGGACTCGAGTGTATGATGTGGAAAGGCGTCATTTTGGCCACATGACAACAAACTTGGCCGAATGCATGAACGGTGTTTTTAAATGCGTCAAGTCATTACCTATATCAGGCATAGCTAAAGCAACATATTATAGGGTCAGCCAATACTTCACAGAACGCCTAAAAAATTCAATGCGCAGATGATTGCAAGCTCAGTCTACTCCCAAAGTTTGATAAAAAGGATGACGGCAAATGTGCAACATGCCTCTGCATGTTCTATGCCAGTATTTAACAGAAATGGTCAATCATTTGAAGTGGAGGAACCATATAGTCAGATGAATAGGCAATACGGTCGATGCTGCAAGGTTAGTTTAGCCAATCGCTTCTGTGACTGTGGTGAGTTTCAAGTGGAGAAGTATCCCTGTCAGTATGTTCTTGTCCCCTGTGCGTTTTTTAAACTTAATGAAATCAATTTAGTAGCTGTTGTGTGTTTTTTTAAATCTTGTTAAATTTATATATATGAATTTAATGTCATAAACTATCTTATTTTTAAATTCTATTAGATTTTACAGGTGCGTTGACATTATGGCCGCTGCACAGCATGTTGTGCATTCAGGATCTGAAGATGATTCACTATTGTACCTATAGAGATTACACATATCCAAAGCAATTTGGAATGACCAGGTTAAATAATTACTTGCCCTTAATACTTGCATAAATACGGTCACTGATGATTGGCTATGTTTACTAATAGGTTTTATGAAAATATTTGTGTATTTTGGTATGATGATTAAATTCTCCGCCCATGACGTGTTCAGCACTAGGATCGTTTGGGTGATCCACCTCTAACTATAGTAGAATATTTGAGACAGGCTAGTTTTTACGGTGTAGCTCGACTTGGCCACTTTGAGTATGATCCTTCACTCATTAGTGCACTTGTCGAGCGGTGGCACCCAAAAACATACACATTCCACACTACTCATTGTGAGTGCACGATCACTCTTGAGGACGTGGCTATACAGTTAGGCCTACCATGTGAGGGAGACCTTGTTTTCGGAATGACAAATTGGTCGTAGGCAGATACATTTGAGTGGCTCCTGGGCATTCAACCACCAGCTGAGAAGATTGATAGCCAGTGGCTTACTATTGCTTAGTTGGCAGAGAACTTCGCTAACCTACTAGATAATGCTTATGAGGAGGTTGTCCGGCACTTTGCTCGAGCCTATATACTTAGATTGATTGAAGGCTTTTTATTTTCAGATAGATCTAGCTATAAAGTATATTTAATGTATCTCCTACTGCTGGATGACTTCGAACAAGTAGGTAGGTTTAGTTAAGGTTCAGCAATATTAGCTTACTTATACCACAAGCTATGTATGCAACATATAGAGATGAGAAGGAGATAGGTGGTTGCTTGACACTATTACATTTATGGGTATGGGATCGATTTCCAATACTCACACCAGAGAGGTCGTTAACCCCTGACCTTCAGATAGAGGATTATCCTCTACTTCTCCCTTTAAGGTTCAGGTACCCATTGCATAGCTGTTATGTTTGTAAATGCATCTTGTTACATAGCTATATTTATTTTTATTTTCCATTAGTGATTGAAAATCGTTACAGATGGAAGAATGTTGGACGACCTCCTCGTCTAGGTATGCTAGCCCTGAGTCAGTATCGAACCTTACTGGATGCTATGGGAGACAATGAGGTTAGTTGTTTTTTTTTTCTCTTCCTTATGTTCATCATAATTTTAAGATTTTTTATATTTTATATTTTCATTCATGTTACTTACAGATTATTTGGCACCCATATCAGTCCCAAGATGTGCTTGACTTAATTCTCGCGCATTGTTTAGCATCGCCCGATATTTGGATTGCTTCGATGCCCCTCATATGCTTCTATATCATAGAATGGCATCATCCTGATCGCGTCCTTCACCAATTTGGTCTGCATCAACCTATTCCTCAAGCGCCAATCAGATTAGATTCTCTTCATGCTCTACAGCTCCATGGCAGAACCTAAACCAACTGGAGAATAGAGTATAATGCCTTTGTCCAGCAATGGTATAACTGGAAAAATGTTAAAGCACAATCTTCTATTATTAACAAGCCATTTGATTGCACATCTGAGTATATGAGATGGTACTGGCGATGTACTCGGTGATGGATCCACCCCGTTAATGCTGCAACTGGTTATGCGGTTACTTTTTTTATTCCTAATACATCTGATCTCTTACTTTTTCCTATATATATATATATATATATATTTGTGTATATATATATTTATTTTACTTTAATGTTATGTTGACATTCAAATGCTTATTTCTTTTTATACAAGCTGATTTAGCAGAAAGTCTTTATCAGATGCACTTACAAAACCGTTTGCCTTTGAATTTTAGCGAGATTGTAGGCTGAGACTCTAGAAATATATTATTGGCTCTTGGTAAACAACGCTTTTCACTGTTCTCCCAACCTGCTGAACTAGCAATCGATTTGCCCCGAGCTCAAATTCCAATTGGTCGATCAAGGAAGCGACGTCAGGGTTACTTGTCATCCCAACAACCCACTATTATAGGTCAGAGGCAGTAAATGGAAAAGCCAATGCAGCAGGATATTGGTAGTAGCATGGTCAGTCCATCTTCATATATTCTGACTCCAGTGCCTCAAGAGATTGGTATAGCTGGTCCATCTTCTTCTGTCCCAACTAGCCAATTTTGCGACTTTGTGGGATCCCGCCCTTCATATTTCCCACCCTCGTCATCAATGTCTCAGTTTGGAATACCCGAGCAGCAACCTAAATGATCATTTGTTGACTTTTTGTTTGATATATCTGCATTCAGTACTGCATACACTAATAGCTCCTTCAACCCTGGGGGATCATCGCAGGTCAGATTTGTGATGCTACATGAGCCGATTACTCCAGTTGATTCCCCATGCGTTAATTTAGATTTTTCACCCACGATACAGGAGCAACAACAATCTGAAGAAGTGAGACAACAGCGACTACAATGTGAAAGAAGGAGGCCTCGTTGCGGCACTAGAAGTCATCTCTTACAGTATTTTTGTATAAATATTTATGTAATTTATTATCACATCTTATATGAATTCCGTAGCAACCTACATGTCATTTTATTTCTTTTATCTTTATTAGCTTAATTTTATAGTTCATAATTACAAATTTAAAAACTTAACATAACTTTTTAATTGCAAACTTAAAAGAAAATGATTCAATCGAACAAAATAAAGACAAAGAAATTTATAATTTAAATTATTTTTTAACTTGCATAATTAAATTTAAACAATCCAAATTTTGGCATTATTGACCAAATCTATTTTAATACGAAAGATAACACATCCATTTAAAGTGATTAATCAATTTTATTTTTTATTTCGCTAAGTAATGAATCCTTACGTTCAAAAGTTTTCTGCATTCTCCAATACTATAAAAATTTTACCAAAAGTAATAAAAAAGTTAGACTAAATTTTTATGTTTCGATTATAATATTTTTCATAAAAAATAATTTTCATCTGTGAAGAAATATTATTAAATAAGCAATAATTTCTTAGTGGATTATAAAAAAAATCTTTGTCTAAAAAACTTTCATCTATCTTTTACAAAGAGTTATTACATCTAAATAATAAGAAAATATGTTAAGCAAATATCTCTTTAAACATATGTTTTTAGGGATTAGAATCTTTCTAAAAATTTTATTATAAATCCTCTTTTGTTTAAAACCTTAGTTTCTTTGAAAAATTTAATTTCAAGAACAAGTTCGAACTAATTTCACTTCAATTTATTAAAATACAAAAATATTTTACAAAAAGTACCTAGTCATGATTCCAACTAATTAATAAGACAAGTTGAGCTAGATTCTTCTTATAATTATTATAATAAAAATAAATAAATACACATTTATTTTTTTTATGTCATTTTATTTCTTTTATCTTTATCAGCTTAGTTTTATCGTTAATAATTGTTTATTTTTTAAAAATAAGCATTCATTTCTTATTTCTTAACATTTATGTAATTTATTATTATACTTTTTTATGAATTTCTTAAATTTATTATACATCCATTTTTTTACTTTTATTTATTTTTATTTGTTCCTTTTATCTTTTTTATTTTTGTCTTTCATTTTTTTAAAAAAGATGTTTATCAAATGTATAATTATTCATTTTTTATTTTCTCATTTATTTATATTTTCTAATTAGTTATAATAGGTCTTAAGCTTTTATAACTTTAATATTTTTTTAAGAAATAATTGAACTCGGATTTATTGAACCTGAGTTCAATTTGATATCAAATTCGGCTCCTACCAGTCCGAGTTTACCTTTTTATTGCTTTTCGGCTATATACTTTTTTATGTATTGCGTTTGGATTATTATTTATTTTTTCTATTATTTTCCCATACATGAGCCCATTTTGAGGTGAATTGCTACTTTTGAATTTTTTTAATTTTAAAATAAAGTGTTTTGACCAAATTTTTTTCTACAAACATGTGATAAGAAATTTTAACTAATATATCCAGCGACTAATTCCCGATAACAACAATTTTTAACAATATATCCAACGACAATAACTAACTTTCAATAACAATAACCATAACGCTATTAAAAATGCAAATAGTCAATACAAATAAATAAGTTATCCAAACAATATGTCCATTTTGTTGAGAAATGACTATCATTAGTAGACTAATGTTTACTATCCCAATCACTTGGTTCCTAAAATCTAATATATATATATATATATATATATATATATTATTAATCAAAAATTAAAAACAAAAAATAAAAACATTATTTGCATGGTTTAACTAGAATAAAATTTTGAAAATTACCCCTTGAACTTATATGAATGTAAGCTTCAAGGACAATGTACCCTAAAAACTTCAGAGTATAAAAGCTATAATTGCTTCCATTTGTTGTTGTTACTCGATAATTACAACATTTTTGGCTTATTATTGTTGCTTATCTCTTTCAGCCATTTGCATTTTAAGTTGAGTAACTTTATTTTGCAATTTTGTGCAAGAAGGTCCAAATGAACTCCCACAAACCTGACATCCAAGAACTTGGAATGGACAAACACCAAATCCCATTCCTTGAATTCAACCATAGTGCTTTTTACTTCCCAATGCCTTGGTTAATGAATTATCATTTGACATTTTTTAAAAAGAGGAGTCCTCAAACTGAATCATAGCAATTTGTTCCTGCAAATTCAAATAGAATATAATAAATCAATTGAAAAATGAAGACTTTCAACAAAATCACAATTCAACACCCATATCATTCAAACACATACAGAAACAACTCTAACTTTGTTGTTAACGTAACATACATCATCATGTTTATGGACTACAGTCCACAATCTCCTCATTTGACTAGACCCCCACACTCTACGTTTTGCAAATTTGAAGACACATGTAACATATTTCAAATTACATTTAAAATTCAGATAACTTGTTTAGCAAAATGAACTTACTATCTCGGCTTTTTTCGTAAATATGCTTTTTGATCTATTAGTATGTGGCATAGTTAATATCTTTTTACTTTGTTTGTTTGTCTCTGTAATTTTTTAGTTATTAACAAAAATATTAATACGATCATCCAAGAATTAATACATATTAAAAAAATATGTTTGATTACTTGAAATTCCTTGCTAAAATGATGATTTATCATATGAGTATCATGAGTATTTTTACAAGTATGATTCATTTTTCATCTTTAATCTTTGGTTTTCATTTAGATGTATTACATTTTTTACACGTTCTTATTTTCATCATCCCCTCTATAAAGCATGCAATCATTCAAACATCTAGGAATTTTTATGTAGTTGAGCCCTAATTTATTAATCATTTTCTTGGCCTCACATAATTAAATTGGAATATTTACATATTCAAAAGTATCAGCTAACAACTCCATTACCATTGATGTAATCTTATTTCATATAAACACTTGATGTGATACAACTTCACTGAGAAAGATAATTTTGAATACTTATTGCAATCTTCAAACAAAATCTATTTCCCATTTCTAATTACCTTATAAAACTCTTTTGTATCGTCATTTATTCTTCAGTTTGATGGTAGAACTAAACATTTAACTTCATTTACACTTTCCTTATCATGAACCTTAAATGCATCAAGGACCATCCCTTGCACAAGATTATTCCTACAAATTCATTCTTCTCTCACTTATGCCATTGACTAAGATTCTAAAGTAGATTCATTTCTAAGTCTCTTCCCATGCGTAATCCAAAAAGTATACCCTTATGAGAATAGTTTAAAAATCAAGTAGTCATACATAAGTTCTTTAATCTACTATTTCTTAAATTAACATTTAGGATATGGACATATTATTTTACCTTCCACGTTCCCATTAGCAAATGTAAAGTTTAAGAATCCATTTAGTCCATCTAAGTATTCATAGGTATTTTGGGGTTTAACAGCCTAAGACTTGTCCATTCTATAACTAAAAAAATCTTTAATTATTTAATATTTAAAAAGGAAACAACATTTCTATAATAGCCCAAGACATAGTTAACAATAATGAAAGAGGAAATAACATTCAAAGATTAAAAAAATTACTAAATGTTAGAAAAACCAATAATTAACAACTCTTAGAAATGGGTGTGAATCCTCTTTTTGTCAATGTCTAGCTTTGTCGAATACATACCAAGCACTATCACAAATGTTCCATCTTTTCCTTAAATGGTAAACTATTATCATTAGCAATATTTCAAGAGATAAAAATGACGATGGTATTAGCTTGTTTTTCGTTTGCTTTACTAATAGCTAAACCATTCACAATAACATTCTATTAGCAATTTTGTCATTATGGTCACCCTAAAAAACCAATAATAATTAAATGTGGGTTTCTTTTAATTTTTTTTCACACTCCAAATTGATTTTGAACCCTAATTTTACAAAAACACAAAACTTGGATGATTGTACAATTGAAAGCTACTACTTTTAAATTTTAAAACAGCTAATGCACAAAAAGAATAAAGCTTTTAGTTGGCTCACTTATTAGTCTAATAAGAGTAATCATAAGAATTTGTTGCATGCATAGATTAAACCTTAAAAACCAATAGCCTTGAGACCATGATTTTATAGACCAAACAAATAAGGTACTATGTTTCAACTTCCAAGCATGCAATTGTTTATGTTTTAGTTTCTTTGCAAGAAATTGAATGTAAGTACTTCAATACTAATTCCAGGATACTATATAACATCATACTACTAAAATCAAATGAAATTAGGCAATAATGATTTCATAAATTTTGTATAGAATTAACAAGCAATTAAAAACACAATCAATACCATTGCTTGTGACTTCTTGTAACACTCCAAAATTAATTAAAGTGCTAATCATGGATTTGAGTTAATTAAGAATAATTAATATGGGATAATTGGGTAACTTGAGTGAATGAAAATTTTAGAGAGATAAATTATTAATATGGGTTTAAAATTTAATTAGGATAGAAACTTCATCTAGGCCCAAATTAATGTAAAAGATACATGATAAGAGGTTAATGGAGGCCCAATAAGCTAGGTGTAGACCCAATTTAATTCAATGTGATAGAGGCCCAAGACCCACCTTTTATAGGCTTTTATAATTAGCCCAACAACCTTTGTGCAGACCCAAATCAATTGAGTTCTTCAAACTTAGCCCAAATCTAATTAAAATTCAGCAGCCCAATGCATAAGAGCTAGCCCAACAAAGCTTGAATTTGAAGCCCATTTGGAGTTGGATCTTTGGAGCAGCCCATGACCCATATTTGACCCAATTTAACCTAACTAAAATCCTAAACACTTCAGCCCCTTCCCCATTTTGCTGAAACACAAAGGAGAAATTCAGAGGTTTGAAGGGAGGCTAGGATTTAGGACAAGAAATCTATTATTTCCCACTTCTAGAGCAAGATTCAGCCAAGGTAATAGTTATATAATTTAATCCCTTTCTCTTTCTCTTCATTTTGGCCTGATTAGTTTTTCATTTGGAGTATTTTCACCCACACCCAAAATCTGAAACTTGCCATTTGATGTTCCATGGTGAAAATTCGTAGGTTGAGGCTAGGGCTGACATTAGGTAAGTATAAACTCTCTATTTTGATGCTTTCTTTGCTAGTTTGAGACCCCTATAGCTTATTTATAATATGGGTATTGTTTCTATGCGAATTTACTTAGAATTTGGGGTGTTATTTTGAGGTTTTTGGGGTAGGAGCAATCGAATCCGAATTTGATTTAGTGGTGATTGGGTAAGTGTTTCTGAGTAGTCCTATACAGCTTAACCTTTTTTAAGTGATGGGTTGCTTATACAAATTGTGATTAGGGATAGTAATGGCTTGGTTTTGTATCCATAGGTTGAAGTAACATTCAATTGGCTCTTAGAGGATTGGCTACAAGTGAGGTAACTAGGACTATATTAATTCCATGCATATATTTGTTTTAATTTCATATTTGCTATACATGAATGATTTGAAATGCTGAATGAATTGGTTAGCTATCTATTGTATTGTAATTGGACCTTGTGAGTCCATGGTGGAATTGTGGTGTGGCTGCCACCAATGCATATGCTTCAATCGAGCACCGGGTTATAATCAAACCCAAGATGCACTGAGCCCTGGTTGTGCTCATTGGAGAGTGGGTGCCGTGAACGATCTCTCCCGGTATTATTGGCCTTTAACATGTGAAAATATGATTGCTAGTATAGGATAGTAATCACGATAGCCTAATTATTTCATTTACTGATATGACTGGTATGTTTTCTAATATTTATGTGAAATCATGCATATATGTTAATTAAATTGGAATATATGATGGAATTACCTTGGTTACTGAGATTTGCATCTCACCCCGTTTCATGGGATTAAACATTTCAGGTGAAGGTTCTTCGGGTAAGGATAAGGGAAAGCAAGTGGATGAACATCCATGAGTTGAGGCCTGATGTGGGGAGCTACACTTGGTCTAAGTAGAATAGAGTAGATGCTAATTTTGTTAACCTTTGTATAGCATCATCATGTATCTGTATTGCCAAGTATAGGAGTTTGTATTTTGATAACATAGAATATAACCATTAAGAAATAGGCTTCATATTAATTGTTGATGGATGTATGAGCTTTAACACTATTTATAGCTTGTGAACCTATGATATAACTGACTATTTGAGTAATGAAATTCTATGATATATTGATTGTAGACCTGAACTAGCGATGCATGAAATATCCAATGAAAGTATGATTGAATGACCATTGTGGGAAATTTATAAATTTGCTGACGTAAGACCAATGGATGAGTAGGAAAATCCACATTTAAATGATAGATGGATAATGATAGAATGGCTAGGGTAAATCAGCTAGATAAATGCTATTAGAATCTCATAACAAGTGGGAGAGTGGCCTTAGAAAGTCTCTAGATAGGAAGTGGAGAGTATGAGACAAGCTTTTAAAAGTTGTAGGATCAGAAGGCATTTCATCATTGCCAATAGAGGCGAAGTTGCCCAGGGGGAGGTCTAAAGAGTAATTCATCGCAGCAAAATATGAGAGGCTAAACTGGAAGTCGTCCAGAGGAAAATTCACTACGGCGAACTTTTGTGAAAATATCCCAGGTATTCCAAAAAGGAATTAGCCGCAGCTAACAAGAGAATTGGCTGCAGCCAATAGTGAGAGGCGAGCGAGGTAGGTTCCAAAAAGTTTCCTCATCGCGGCGCCATGTAGATTAGCCACGACGAAGGTCTAACTCGCCGCGACGATAATGATGAAAGAGGTAAAGCCGAAAGGAATTAGTTGCGGCTAAGTGGAATTTAGCCGCGACAAATGTCCTGAAACCCTTATATTAATCAGGAAATCTTGATTTTTCATATGGTAATCCCAAGGGATGACTTAGAAACATTGGTAAAAAATTAGTGTAAGTTGGGATTGATAGGTAATAGAATCAAAGGCTTATGAAGGAGTGTTTGTTTCCCTTATGTACATGAGTGCTTGTAATTAGATGATTGATAACTCTAATAACATTAAGGTTCAAATTTCCCTGTATTCTCTAAAAGTAATTAATAGTAATGACTTTTAAATCCAGATTTGTGATTGCTAATCGGGTACTTAACTTTAATTACAATCATTAGAAGTTAGGGTCGTCACACTTCTTTTAATAAAGATGGGAGCATTTGTTGCATCCATCAAAAATGGAGATGGGGAGGGGTGTTTGTTTATTTTGGAGACAAAAGGAGGATGATGAGTGGCAATGGAGATGGAGGAGGTAAAAATGGTGATGGGGCTACATTGGAGATGATGGATGAGTTGTAATGGCTGACGCATTAGAGATGGGACAAGTTGTAATGGAGACCATGTTTGGAGCTTTAATGAAGCAAGAAAATGGCAAGGGAGAGGAGCTTCAACAAGTTGCAATAAATGAGGAAAATGAAGCTTCAACATTTAGGCATACAACAACAACCACAAAATGGAGAAGTAGCAACTATAAGGTAATGAAGGGGAGGGGATAAACTTATAAGCCCAGCCATAGTTCAATAAAACCATGGCCAAGACTTGAGATAGCCATAATTTGATGGCCAACCATGGCTAGGCCAATTAGTTGGCCTAGCCATAGTTAATCATCAAACCATGGCTATATCTAGTTTTAGTCACAATTTGTTTAAATTGGGCCTAGGCCAACTAATTAGCCTAGCCATGGTTATGAGCCATGGGTAGGTCTCCTCAATGTCCTAGTCACGATCACCTAAGAATTACGGTTAGGATAGTTCTTTGTCGCAGTTACCTAAAAGTCATGGCTAGGAATCAACCAAGCCTAACCATGGTTTTGTAGAGCTGTGGCTAGGCCTTGTTCTAACCACAGTTATAAGTTAACCATAGTAATGACAATATTCTAGCCATAATTAACCTAATTGTAGTTAGGACTTGTTTTAGAAACAGTTCTGTTAATTGTGATCAGGACACTATCCTTAAATCCCTTTTGTTTTGGCAATGGTTCAATAAGATAAAATGATTTTAACAGAAATAAGAATGTGAATAGAATAAAATTCTATGGTTTTATATTATGTTTGATATGACATGAAAAAAAATAAAAAAGAGAATGTCATTTTATTTGTATATTTGATTAGATGAAAATAATAAATAAATAAATGATCGTAATACCACCGGTGAATAAAATACTAAAAAAAATATTTTGTGAAAAAGGAAAAGTAAAATATTTTTTTATGCCAAGAAAACGCACAACGAACCTTATTCCCTGTGCTTCATCCCCCATCCTCATCTGGTCGGTTTTCAAACAGGGCACAAGTTCTTCAATTTGTAGCAGGGGTCTTCGATTTGTAGCAGGGATCTATAAAGACACTAGCTCAACCTTCATGAATTAGTTTACAAATTATGATGTAATAAACCACTATTTGCTAAACTGCTCAAATGGTTTTAAATAAAATGATAACTAATGTTAAGCTTCATTACTTTCAACATTAATATTGAGTTGGAGTTTGTCTGTGACAGGTGTTAAGCTCTCAATTTTTAAGCTCTCAAAGCAAAACCCAATTGGATTACACAATAGGTAGGGACAACCCACAGTTGACAGATCTATGTACCTGGAGTTTTATTATAAAACAAAACAAAAATATCATGACCTCCAAATTTTAGCTCACCAAAAGACATTACATTTTCAGATCAGCTCCCCTAATATAGCAAAGATGAAGAGAGAAAAGCGAAGAAATCGAAGAAAGAAGGCTTGCATTGGCGGATCTCATACTTGATGATGGCTAGTGGAGGAGACTGCAATGGGGCCATGGAGAACGCAGATTTGGAGCGTGATGAAGAACAGACGAGATGCAAGAACAGTTCTGTATCGAGGATAAAATAGCTGGTGCAAGATGGTCTTCCCTCTTCGCTCTCCCAGGAATGCTAGCTCATTCCATCGCTAGAGCTAGGGAGAAAAGATTCAAATCTTTGGTGGAATGTCCATTACCGAGGCAAACGGAGGCCTACGTACCAAATAGCCAAAATGTGTCATTTCTTTTCCGCATCCCATTCCATCTTGGGCATTTCATATATACCAAACATGGCCTAGATAAACTGAGAATAAATATAGTTATTTTTACTAATGATGTTAAAAATTTGTGTTAATGATCAATATTTCATTTTAAGATCTCTTAGCACTCGATATTATGAATGTGTTGCTCCTCAGCCGGCTGCATCCCTACATTGATTTTTATGTGATATATAAGTACTGTGGATTAACAAACGAGGATGTAAGATTAAACAGATTTCATTCATGTTATTAGCATGTTAATCGATGATTTTAAATTAATCTATTCTCGTTAACAACTTTGGTTAAAAAAAATAAGAAAAGACAAAAAAAATTCCCATGGTATGATCAAGTGGTGAAATACTCTCTCCTAAGTAAGCTCACTCATCCCTCGAATATGCTGTAATCTCTATATCAAAGTGTTGGACATAAATATCATGTATTTGGTAAATGTAAATATGCAACTAAAAAGAGATGTCGCGTATGTCGGTCCATGACACTCTAACCGATATTATTGGAGTAACGTATTACTATTTTTTGCAACCAAAGAAAAATTCTCATGGTCTCTTTCTAGGGCAAATGTTGGAACCCTATTAACCACCATCCACCTAGATTTCTTTGATGGTGGTAACACTTTCACTTGCCCTTTAATCAAATATCAGAAAGGAAGGTCCCACTTCCATGCACGTAAACCCTAACCCTAACCCTAAAAGAGCATGCAAGAAGAACTAAGGCCACTTTAATCCAATTTTTCTTTTGGGTTAGGAATGTTTAGGGTTATCTTTTTCCAAGCAAAAACAAACACGAATGAACCAATAGAATAATGGGTGTGTTTATATATGCTTCTTTGCTTTGTGAAAGTGACAGAGATAATCTATAATATTTTGCTAAATGACAATGTTGATAATAGAAGCCACTGTTTTGGGTGTTATCTACTACCACTCAGCTTCCTTATTGTGTCAGTCAAATGGAACTTTTTAATTCTTAAATCTTAAAGTATTCTCTATGCGTGTAATGATTCCATATCCATATTGCTTTACTTCCCTTTCATTATTGGTCCCACCATGACTTAGCAAAGTAACCACTTTTCAACTTCCTCATTAACCAAGCTAGATAATTTAATGAATGGTTATTGAAAGAAATTAAAGTTACTGCTTACAACATTTTCTTGCCTCACATTGCTTGTTTTGGAAAATTAAGTATAACTTCTCATATTCAAGGGCTATAACAGTTGAAGAAAGAATCTTGTCCTATATTTTAAGATATTGTACCAGATGTAAAATCTGAAGAAATGAAAATGAAAATGGTCAGAAAATGACTGAGAAGACAAAATCTATTCAAAATTGCTTGGTAGAACAGTACTAAAAGTAAGCTCCCAAGAATCTTGATTAGATCAATGAAATTAATGAAAATCAAAACAAAAATTTGGCAGAGAAAATCAAAATGACAAAGTAATATGTTGCTGCAGAATTTTCTAGAGTTATGGCCCCAATTGTTGCAATACCACAGCAACTTTTTTTTTCTGGTCACAATTCAAGTTTAGTTTTTTTTCTTTTTTTTTCCAATTAAAATCTATTCAGTTTAAGTCTTCACGTTTCCTTTTTCTTTGGGTTCACAGTTGCACAATTAATCACAAAACTCATGATAATAATTACCACCGCACAATTTGAAAACCCTGATTTGATTTTTCTTTTTTCTTACAAATTGGAAGCTTAGAAGGTCATAATGATACATTGAAGTACCCTCTCACAAAAATTTTCGTAATAAATATGAATGACATGTTTGCTGTGTTTATTTATCCTTAACTCGCTTGTTTTATTTATATTTGATTAATTGAGTTTATACCTTAAATTATATATTTCGTCGGTAGCAATATAATATTATACACAAACTTTTGTCTTCCAGGAGATATCAAACTCAGAATCCCTAGCAGGTAATTTTAAAGGAACATTTCAATAATTATTTCATCTCAAAAGTCTTATGTTCAAATCCTATTGAGATGGGATAAGTAGAATCTAGCTGTTTCTCTCTTTAAGATGTGTGTCTGGGACACGGTGCATTAATTTAGCTGTCAATTTGGTAAACTCTCTGCTTTTTCCTCTGAGCTGATTGGCACCTTTTCAAAGTTCGATGGTTTTTGCGTCAATAAGTTGAAAAGATACAAGATATTATTCAGCAGATCGATTTATAAAAAGTGAATAAATAAATTAAGTTAATTATAAATGATTATATAAATATGTGAAATAAATTTTATTAAAAATTGCTCCATATATTTATATGTCTTTTACAATTAATTTATAGTTTAATAAAAATATCAAAAATAAATTGTTATGCTTATATATTTTTATTATTTACTTGATTTATAGTTGTATAATCTAATTTTCAAAAGATACAATTGCAACTGTTATATATATATATATATCTCTGCCATTTTGATGCTTGAAATTAGTAGCAGTAAAGTGTAGAATGAAGTGCCTATCATGTGCTTCAAGAAGCACCTCTAGTCGTAGATGAAATTTATCTCTTTGTGAGCTCTGCAGCTTGTGCGGCTGTACTGGGTCTATTCTATTATTATAATTGTTATAATTACAAATTAAGAATGTCTCAGCCTCATTTCTTGAAAACTTGCACAAGTGCATAATAATTCCGCCTCATGATTTTCCTGGATAATATGTTATGGCTGCCGAGCACAGTCCATCTCTCTCTTACGCCGACGTTGCGTGAGTATGCATGTGTTTGTGCCTATATATTATTATTAGGATATGTCACACTCTCCTATAGAGATATGTTCAATTTATATGTCCTCTCTCGTATTTTAAAAATTTATACATTTTTTATCTAAAATAAAATAATGTACTTTATCTCTTTTAAAATAAAAATTGAGCTACAATTCTATTTATCTTAATCAAAATATTTTTATATTTATTATTTATATAATATAACAAATATTAAATATGCATTTAACTAATATAAAAATAGTTAATTTTTTATATTCAAAATAAATTAAATTTATAGGTTTAACAATAAATAAATAAAATTAAAATAAAAGTTAAAAAAATATATTTTTAATAAAAAATAATATTATTCTTAAAAATATTTTAATCATAATTTGTTTTAAGAAATTTGTATATATTTTCATAATCGAAAGAATGACTGTTTAATTTAAATAACTCTTAAAGAAAGATATTTACTGTTATAATTATTATGAGCAAGTTACAGTGTCTTTTGTTTTTTTTTTGGTGAAATGGGAAGTTGCGGTTTATTCCTTGTAATTTGTATCAATTTGCCTCCTCTAGTATGAAGAGCGCGTGTCCTTCAATTTATATGTGATTTTTTCAAATATTATTCAATCATTATTTTTTTTAACATTTAAATTTTAACAAAAAATAATCATATGGATGTAGAATTAAACGATGAAAAATTTCATTGTTACATGTTTATTGTATTCATATATTGAATATTTTTACAATATTTAAATCTTGTTATTGAAATTAAATGAACAATTTTAAATTGAAAATGTCAACCTAATCCTAATAATATAGTTTTAAATCCCTCTAAAACTATTTAATTAAGTTATATAAGTGAACATAATTAATTCAACGATAAAAGTATTTACTATTTTAACTTTTATGCAATTATTTCAGTTAAAATTAAAAATAAAAATACCACGGGTTAAATAACAATGAAACAAACTACCAAAAGAAATCCAAAAAGACATTTTAAACCATTGAAAAGCAAACTAATTTCAGGTCAAACTTCACAAAATGAAATAAACTATAATTTATCCTAGTTTTGTTATAAAGAATGTTATCAGCCATCCTCATTTCTTGAAAAGCCGCACAAGTGCACATAGATTTCTTATTATTTTCCTGGAAAATATGTTATTAATTTGTTGCCAAACACGCACACATTCTCTCTCTTCAACACAAGACAAACCACAAAGCATTGCGTGTGCATGTGTTAGTATCGGAAGTAGGTAGGTTGTGGTTCGAGAACTGACACAATTGGGTCTATCATCAATTAATATTTTTGACAACATTGCTACATGCATTTAGACTTCTACAATTCTCTTCGGCCATCGCTTTCACACCAGCTGGGGCTATATGCTAAATTCCAACTAGAATGTTTACAATAATTGTGTGAACAGGAAAAAGTGTTGGGAAAGCCAAAATTATTTAAAGGACAACTTATATCCTTTTTCCTTTTGCTTTTTAATTACCTTTTTCGTTTGGAGTTCTGAGTTTTTTCCTTTCATATAAAACTATACCAATAATTGAATCTAAAATAAAGCTAACCAAATCTTTAATTCTTTTTCCTTGATTAGCCTTATTAGATAAATATATACATATAACTTGGTTTTTCACATACACACAAATATAAGAGAATGCTATAGGTTGGCAATTAGGGGGAAGAGAAAATTAGAGAAAAAAATGAGAGAAAATATATTTTTTCTTGTTTGGATCAAAGAGAATATCAGAAGGGAGAGAAAAGTTGAAGAGAAAATAATAGTGGGTCCTACTGAAAAATTTTCTCATCAAATATAAAGAGATTTTGGAGAGAAAACTCTACCTAATATAATGCACATTTTATCTTCTCAAATTAGCCCCTCTCATCTCTCTTATTTCAATTCACTCTCAATAAACAAATAATAGTTTTCATTAACTTAATTTTTACTCTTTCATTTTTCAACTACTTATATATTTTCAAAAAAATGAATTTATAAAAATCACATTTCAATTTAAAAAAAATTAGCCAAATAAAAAAATAGAAACCAATTTAAAAAACTGTTCAAATAACAGAAAAAAAATATTCATGAATAAGGCCATACAAAATTTATTAAAATACCTACTTAAAATTAAACAAAGTAATTTAAATAATTTTAAAAATGATTAATACTGTCAAAATTTTTTAATTAAAACACAATCAAGAACATATTTCAACTGCAGTTTGGTTGGATAAATTTTGACTATATTGAAATTGAAAACTATTCCGACCACAATTTGATACTGTAGTCAGAAAAGTGTTTTTCGATTGAATTTCAATCAAAAATTTTTTATTGAAATTTAGTTAGAAATTTGTATTTTCCAATTGAATTTTAGTCAAAATATGAAATTATTAATTTAGTCAAAATTATGTAATATTTTAATTAATTAATTAATGTTATAATTATTCATTTAAAATTTTATTATAAAATTAATTAATAATAAATACAAATATATTTTATAAAATAATAACATATTTTTAATATTAAAATCAATAAATTATATATATTAAAAAAAGCCACCAACTAAAATTCAGTCGATGGCATATGACCAAATGTCAGTCGAATGATGCATTGGTAATGCATCATATATATATATATGTTATTTTTAATATATAATATATAATATTAATATATATAATATTATAATATATAATAATATATTATATTTAAAACAATTAATATATATTAAAATAATATTTATAAAATTTTAAAGTAAATAATTATACTTATTGTATTAAAATAATAATTTTTAAATTAGTTTCTATTTTTTCATTTCATTATTTAGCTAATTTTTTTTAAAAAAATTAAAATGTGATTTTTATAAATTTATTTTTAAAAAAATTCATTATTCTTATTTTTTCTTAAATATATATATGTATGAATTTAAAATAATTAATTTATATTCAAAATATAACTTCTTTTTTTAAAATATTTCATTTATTAATAAAAGTTATTAATATTGTATAATAATGGTATTATGGTCCTTTTAAACTAACGAGTTTTCTCTCCTCTGTATTTTCTCTCCATTCACCCAAATATATGAAGAGAAAATATTTTCTCTTCACTTTTCTCTTTTCTTTTTTTTTTTCTTTCCCTTCACTTTTCTCCTCCCCTATCTAAACACAGAGTAAATATAGTGTTTTGACCAAAAGGCTAAGGCTGAGCTTGAACTTTCTAGGGTTGATTTTTTTTTCTAATTCATATGTATATTATAATTAAAAAAATTTGTTTATACTTCACAAATTTTGAAAAGATCCCAATGACAAAGAGCTTAATTTTTCTACAGCATTCTCTTGACCAAATAATTCTGAATATCTCCTTTATAGAAGATATAATAAATAATTAAATATATGATTATTTAGGTCATTTTCCTTCGTAACTTTGCATATATTATATTATGATGAAGTAATCTATATAGTTCTACATATATTATATGAAGCTTAACACAATCTCCCATCTCCACTTGAAGTAGTTCTTGACGTTTGTAAAATGATATTTTAATTCTGGCATGTTAGGTGCTACCATATAGAAATACATACATATTTTCTTTAAATAATCAAATAAAATACAAGAATAGTGCAATAATATTTTAGCATCATATTCTGAAAATTACATATAGAGCAGAAAACAAAAGCAAGAAATTCTACACCAACCATAGCAATATAATGTCTTGTAGAGAGTAGAGAGAAAATATTTTTTAACTAATAGACCACTTGGGCATAAAGGGCACTTAGAAAGCAGGGAAACCAGTGTAGCAACCTCAATCAAAAGCCTTTATTTATGGCCAGCCAAGAATTAAACCACCATCAATAGTTTCAATTCTCTGGGAAACCATTAAGCCAAAATAAAAACCACCAAATAAATTATTAAGAACTACCAATGGCAGACTATTAATTAAGTGGAATTATATAAAGGCCACATAAAATATGTACTATTCTCTCACTTTTTCGAAATACAATCTCTCCATATAGTAATTTTCTTAAACACAAATCGAAAATATATTACTAGGATAATAGTAGTAAGTCATTTTTAAGTAATGAGTATTACTTTTTATGCATTTCTCATAATATATCTTTAACTTAATGGTGATATATACTTCACAAATGAATTTCAAATGTTTATACAGGTTAAAACTTAAATGTTTGTTCATATCACATTATGTACATATAAATAAAATAGAGTTAACAAACTAATCATTCAAATTTCATCACTCAAATGTACCTCAACTGGATTAGTGACAACCAATGTGGTATAAGCCCTTATGAGATACATGATCCTTAAAAATTTTTCACATACATTCACTTAATTAAAGGATCAGCTAGCATTTCTTTTATCTATATGTGTTTTATAACCACCTGACTCGCTTTAATCCACTCCTTTCAAGCTAAGTATTTTATGTCAAGATGTGTTTACTTCAGCTACAACTCTTATTATTCTTAGCCAAGAAGATTGTAGTTGCATTGTTGTAGAACATTCTAATGGGTTTAGAGACTAAATCTACAAAATGATGAAATTCTTCTACCATATGGTGAACTCACCTCAAAGCAGGAAATAAATTTAGCCTTCATGGTGGCAATCATAATCAAAGATTGTTTCACATTCCTCCATGAAATAGCTCCTTCAACAAGTATATAAATGTATGTAGACATTGACTTTTTGGTGTTAATGCATCCCATCAGATCGAAATCCAAATAGCTAATAACTCCTAAGTTGTCAATTTTCTTATATGTGAGCATATAATTCTTCAAACTTTATAGGTACCTCAAGGCATTTTTTGTAACTTTCCATTAATCCAAACTAGGATTACTTTACTATATTCCTAACATACCTATATAGCAAAAGCTATGTCCTATGTCAAATAAGCCTAGACATATATCAAGTTCCTAACTACTGAGGCATAAGGACAATTCTAATTTGGTAATGGGAAATAAAAAAGATTAGGACATTAGAACAAACTGAACTTCTCCTTTTTCACAATGGGCGCTATACTCAATCAACAATTTTTCATCTGGCAATATTCAAGAACTTTATTAATATAGGTTTCTTATGATAATGCTCAGATATTTTTGAAATCTAACTCTATGGATCCTTATGCCTAAAACATAAGATGCTTCACTTATATTCTTCATTTCAAAGTTATTAAACAAAAATTGTTTCACCTCATGCAATAGCCCTAAGTTAATAAATGCAAACAAGATATCATTCACATACAAAACTAAATAGATGATCTAGCTTCCATTGACTATCTGGTATATACACCGATCCATAATGTTCTGAATGAAATTGAAAGATGTAATCACATCTTAGAATTCAAACACCAATGTGAAGCTTGTTTAAGTCCAAAAGTGGACTTCTTAAGCTTACATCCATGTTTCTAATAGCACTTGAGATTAACCCCTCAAGTTGTTTCAAGTATATCTCTTCCTTAATATCACCATTGGAGAAAGTTGATTTCACATTTATTTGGTGTAACTCCAAGTTGAAATGGGCAACTAATGCCATGATAGTAAGGAAGGAATACCTCTTTGGCATAGGAGAAAAAGTCTCTCTATAATTAATTCCCTCCTTTTTTATAAAATCCCTAGCAATGAATTTAGCCTTATAGCACTTTATATTGCCTAAAAAATCCTTTTTAGTTTTAAAGGCCCATTTACAACAAATGGCTTTAACTCCACTAAGCAATTCTACAAATTCTAAAACGTTATTACTTGCCATGGAATTCATTTCATCTATCATAACATCAATCCATATTATGGAATTTACATTACTTAGCTTCTAAAAATGTCAAGGTCATCTTCAACATTTACATTATAGTCAAACTCAAATAGATACACTATATAATCATTAGAAATTGCTAGTTTCTTAGCTCTAGTTTATCTTCTCAATTCAACCTCTTTATGAAGGATAATGCACTACAATACAAGGATTTTCTACCATAATTTGAGATGGCCTCTTTAATATTATGAAGAGCTTCAATAAGAATAATAAAGACCACTTGTTGTAGATTTTTTTAACTAATAACATGATTAACTTGAACTTATGAAACATCATTATGCTTAATATTGACCCCAACTAGACAAGTGTCATAAGGAACCATTGTCTCACCTCCACTAGTAGTTCTAAGAATGTGATTATATTTAATGACTATGTTGTGAGAGTGATCACTCCCATTAGATGTTATTCTCAAAACACTTAGCATTTCTAGACTCCATAAACCTAATAAAATGTGTAGGACTATAAAATTTATAATCCTTAGACTTATTTGCATAGCTTACAAAATATGCAATAATAGCCTTAGAATTTAACTTCTTTTGAATTGTACACTTTAACTTCATAAGCCCTATACACATAGATGATTCAAATTGGGTTTCCAATCTTTTTAGATTTCAAAACATGTTTTAGAAACATCTTTGTTGAAACCTTACTAAGAATGTACATGATTGTCTTAAACGCTTCTCTCCATAAGGAAGTAGGAAGTTGGGAGTTGTTTAACATACTTCTCACCATGTCTAATAGAGTCTGATTCTTTTTTCTAGCTATACCATTCATATCAGGTAAGTTAGGCATAGTATATCATGCAACTATACCATACTCCTTAAGGAACTTAACAAATGAACTAGGTGACTATCTATTATTAGTGTACCTACCAAAATACTCACCTCTTCTATCAAGCTACACAATTTCAATCTATTTATCATATTGTTTCTTTATCTTTACTTTATAGATTTTAAAAGCATCAAGTGTCTCACTTTTATTATAAAATAGGTAGATATAAATATAATGTGAATAGTCATTAAAAAAATTAAAGTATTTTTAACCACTAGAATTTAAATCAGGATTGCAAAATGTCAATATCTATTATTTAATAGTTCAAAACTCCTTCTAACCCCTTTATGTGACACCTTAATCTACTTCCCTTTTATGTAGTTTACACATGAATCAAAGTTAATAAAGTCTATGGACTCAAGAATCATATCCTTTAATAATTGCTTGATTCTCTCTATAGAAATATATCTTAATCTCTTATGTCACAAACTAAAGGACTTGTCATTCATGACACAATGTTTAAGACATTCATATTACCATGCAAAGACATTAAGGTATTAGGGTTATCTAATGTGAATCCTATATAAACCATTGTATATCCAAGGAAATTTTCCTAACTAGTACTGAATTCATTAAATTAAAAATCTATCCACAAATAGTTAATGAAAAACCTAAGGAAACTAGTCTAAAATAGAAAATAGAGAAACTTGGAACATAAAATGTTTAGTTAAAATCTTATTTATAGCCAAAACTTAAAACAATCCTATATGTCTTTGCTATCTCCACAGGTGAGCTAATCTAGTTTCCGAAAGAGACTTTATGCTCACTTAGGCTCAATTTCCTTTGATTGGCAATGCCTTATATGGTATTAAAAATGTGGATTGTAGATCCAATATCAATCCCTTAGATGTCATGAATAATATTAACCATATGAGATTTAAAAAACACAAAAGATAGGTATGTACATTTCTTCTCTAACCAGGCCTTCCTTAAAGAGAAATCTTTCCTCATATGCTCTTTTTTCTTATAGAAGAAGTATCAAATAGCTACATGTCTCATAAAGGTTCCACCACCTTCCAAATTGAGCCTATTCTCTTCTTGAACATATATATCCAATAAATCATTTACTATCCATTTTCCTTATGTGTTTTATAAGATATCTTAAATCCATATTGAGAAGGCAGTAAGTTGAAGATCAATTGCACCAAGAAAGTATTAAAGATCTCTATCTCAAGAGACTTGAGTTGAGTAATTATGACTTTCATCTACATAATATGCTTTGCACCCCTCTAGTGTTAGTTAGTCTTATAGATAATAATTAAGCCATCAATATACTAGCTAGTGACTTATCTAATGAGCTCATAATAGCTTTTATACAGTCCTTGACCTTGGCACAATTAGGAATAGACCCACATATCTTACCCATCATACAAGACTTAATCAAAATTATGCTGAGGCAATTAGATTGCTTATAGCACTTGTATAATGCCACCTTAACAAGGGGTATTGAAACTTATGGGCACCGATGGCTCATCCTAGTCGATAGCATAGTCTAGGTCAAGGCATCCTATATGAAAGAGAATAGAATCCTTCTAAACCTTGCAATTATCCCCATTCAAAATGATTTTCCCAGTATTGTCAACTAATATAAGAGATGTAGAAAATGCTATAAAGTAAATATACTATGTTAAAACATGCTTACATAACATCATTTGGATTAATTAATCATCATAGTTAAATGTATGCTTACCAATGCAAGCCATGCCAAAAAAATTAATTACATATCATTAAAATCTATTTGTGGACTAAGACCTTAGGATACTATTAATTTATGTATCTTTTATAATGAAACTAGAAGGCATTCATGTTGCCTAATACCTATAGGTTACTTAGAAAATATAAATCAAAAAATATAAATCAATTTCTATTCACCCTAATTGAATATGCATATATGACTATCTCTATGTGGGCGAATAATCATCATACCCTCATAATCAATTATAGTTTATGTCTTTAATTTTTAGTGACTCCTACCAAGTATGCATATTTACAAGTACATAAGGATGCTATAACCACTCCTTATGCTAATCACAGGACATATATATTCCATAATATGCAACTAAACAAATATATATGCACTTAAATAATTATTACTTTATGAGAATTAACAATTAGTTAATCAACTAAAATAATATGTAACTAATTAATTAAAAATTCTCTCTCTTAGATTATCCCAAATGTGACAAAATTGCCTAAAAAGTTTTCAAAGAATTAGACAAAATTCAATGGCAACAAAATTAATTTCACAAAATTTTTTAAACCAAAGCTTGATATAGGCTATCTACTTTATGACAAAAACCATAAAAATGGCCTAAAGTGACAAAGCAAATAATCAAAAGTCCAAAACAAAATGGTCAAAAAAGCCTTTAAAACATGCTTATTATTGCCCGAAAAAGTCTTTTTTTTTTAAATTTTGTTTTGCCCAAAACAAGTAAAAACCATTCAAAAAAATTAAAAAAAAAATCTATTTTTCTACATTCCATTTTTTTGGGCTTAAAGCCCTTTTTTTCTTTTACAAAAATTAGCCAAAAAGTTGTTGTTAGCCCATTTCTATTTCTATTTCTATTTTTTTAATTCTAGATTGTCTAAAAGCAACAAGCTCAAATGCTAGCCCATATAACACCCAAAGGATATAAGTGTCCAAAAATTCTAACAATCTGGTCCAAAATAGCTTTAATGAAAATGCTACCATTTTGTGCAGCAAAGTAAATGATGTGCTGCTTGGCTTGGGTTAAAATGTAGCATAACTGGAAACCAAAACAACATGTTATTTTAATCATAGGACAAAATGATCTATTTTATTTATCATCTAGCTAGGTCAACCCAGCCTTCGTTTAGACCCAATTTAGACTAGCTTCTTTACCTAGTGGTTCAAGACTCCAAATTTCTTTTTTACATTTTTAAAACTAAAATTCATCAAAAAATCATAAGGAATCAATTTTCAAGGTCCAAATGGGCAAATATATATATATTCAAAAAATTCCCAACAAACCAAGGAAGAAACATGAATTTTTCAAGCATTTTCACAACAAGTTTTCCAACATGTTCAAGCATAGTACAATATAATACAATCTCTATCTTAATTAAAAACATGGATATACCCATTTAACATACCAATTTTGCCCATTAAAACATCAATTCGAGTAGCCACCAAATTCATTTGAACAATACAAAAAATAATGATATGAAACAAAAATAACACTAGGTTGCACTTTAATACCACATGCATGGCTACCATATAGAAAAAATACATTCTCCCATACAGTAATTAGAGAAAATAAAGAGTTGTGCAATAACATTCTAGCAACATAGTCTAAAATTACATAGATATGGAATTCTATATCTTTAACATTATAGCAATACAATGTCTTACAAAAAGTGGAGAGAAAAGGCTTTCTGATTGATTGACCACTCAATCGTGATTGGCAATCATAAAGTAGGGAAATTAGTGTTGTAACCCCAATTAGAAACCTTCTCCATTTATAGCTAGCTAAGGAGTAAACCATGATCAATAGTTCCCCATTACATAAAACTAGAAAGCCCAAAAAAACCATCAAATAAAATGATTGGAAACTAGTAATGACAAACTATTAATTAAGTGGAAATACAAGGGCAACCATAAATATTGAACATGACAAATTAGGGTTTGCATTAGAATCAAGTTGTTTACCAAATAACAGTTCAATTAAACTCAATTTAAAGCTAAATTATAATGAGTTTAAGTCTTATATAAAGGTCTATCATGTAGTTAAGCTAAATTCAAATACTTTTATATTTAGTTTAGTGGTGAGCTCAATTAAATTATAATTTTTGTATAAAATTAGCATCAAATTTAATTGACCTAAGGTTGAGTTTTAATTTTTTCAAGCTCAATAGTCGCTACTCAAATTCAAACTTGATATATTTTTTTAGTTCTAGTTGAGTTTGAATATTTATATTTAAATATTAAATCCATGGTAGAAAATCTACTAGTCAAGATTTTTTCTCACTCTTGTAACAATATTTGAATTAGACCTTATTATGGGTTAGGCTTATTAAAAAAAAGGCAAAACCTATTTAAAAAATAACATTGTAAGTAAGTCTAGGCCTATATTTTTTCTTTTTTTCAAATTAGGTCTAACATGGAAAGAATTCAAGTAGGCTTGGCTCAACCCACCTCCCCATTTGATATTAGTTTTATTAGTACATAATAATTATATTATTCAAGAGCATGCTTTTTTTGTTTTGCCAAAAGAACCATAATAATTATACACCATTTATGGATACAGTTGATCCTTATTTGATTTTTCCTACTTCAATTATATGATTCTATTATTTTCACATTTGACATACATAACTTAGTATGTAAGTTTTAATTATAATGACACCAATACTAAAAATTGTGTCTCCCTTCAAATTGGATCCCAAATTCCATTTGTGAAAAAAGGATAAAGTGGAAGGAAGGAAAATTAGGAAAGATTTAGTAGAATTTTAAAATATTCAAATAAAGTAAAAAAAAACTCTCAGGTCTAGCTTTAACAAAAGCCCAAGTCTTGCACTTTTGTACTCAAGCTTTTTTCAAATATGTCCCTTTTCTTGGAATTTTTTGGGGGCTTGTATCCATTCTTTTTAGGCTCAAACTTATCTGGTCATTAGCGGGCTTTTCAATTCATGATTAACTCTGCTTTGAATATATATATATATATGAGTAATTTACTAATAGTGTAAAGCTTTTTATAGTGATTAATATAAAAAGTAAACCCTCTATAGTTGATTTATATACTCTTATATTACTCTAGTCAGATGGCTTCTAAGTGATAAGTAGTTAACCTCTTAAGCAAAAGAAAAAGAAGATATAAAAATTCAATCAAAGAGACAAAAACATAGAAAAAGAATTAGGTTAAATTGTGTTATAAGTAATCATGTGATAGCTAGTTGACTTAATCAAATCTCTTGACTTCGGCACCTAAATATGCTACACTTAAAACCTATCCAATAATTTTTAGTAAAATAATGGAAAACTAACTTAGTTAACAAAAAGGAAAAAAAATAAAAAGATATCATAAAAGTTAGACATCAGATTTTTTTTTTTTTTTAAGTTTGACCACAATCGCAAGCCAATGTGGAACTCTTATTGAACTTACTTTTTGTCAAGGGAACCAATTTATTGTTGAAAATGAGACTAAAGGTGAAAAATAATTTAATCACAAAATATTGAAATTAAGCATATTGGTTAAAAAAACTTATATGTAGTTACTTGTGTTTTTATTATTAGATTTTTTTAATTAAAATATGACAAGTGTATAATTTTTTGATTAAAATACAATAAGTGTATACTTTTTTTGCAAATAACTGTATAATTATCTAATTAAATTATATACTTGTTATGTTTTTATTGAAAAACTATACACTTATTATATTTTCATTGAAGAATTTGATAATAAGGATATAGAAAACTACACCAAATTTAGTTCTACTAGTTATTATAAAATTCTAAAATATTAAAATATTTAGAAGAAACATAAGGCTAAATAATATTTGTAACCTTTTTTGTTAAGAATTTTTTTTGTCTAAAAATGTTTAATTTATAATTCTGATTTGCTTTCAAAGAAAAGTTTGAATTTTTTTTTTTTTGGTGAATAAACAAGCACTTGAAACCCAAACAAACAAGAACTAAATAGAATTCTTATAAGGCGCATGTGCTTGAAAAGATCAAAATAAAGTAAAGACGTCAAACTATTGAGGGAAGAGATTCAAATGCAATATACATCTATCTTAGAGACATTCAAATTAGCAAGATAATTAGCTTAAACATTTCCTTCTATATAAGTGTGATCGAAACGTCTCATTCAGTATATGTTTAATAGACTAGGATAATAGTGACCAACTAATTCGAATGAAAAGAAGATTTCAAGAAATTATTGAGGAGTTGCACTAGGCTAAGGGAGTCACTTTCAACCTCAGATTTCTTCTTTGCTCAGCTAATCACATATAAAGTTGAAAAATATTATAAAAAATAAAAGAGTACTTTTTTGCCCTTTTGCAAGTTGACCAAAAAAGTGTAAATATAATTTGTTGTGGTATTGAAGGATCAAAGCCATTTGACACCTTGCCCAAAAGAAACAGTTAAACTCGAGAAGCCTAATATCATTGTTCTGCCGAATTGGACTCAAGGCCCAATGAACAAATGACCCAATCATGCTTCTTCTATCCGGATCTCATATTCCCCGTACCCGTTTCTTTTCGGGTTTCTTCGACGTTACGGGCATTAACCGTTGTTGCGCTGTACAGCCCTTCTTCTTCAAACTCATGAAATCTCCGTAACTTCTCTCTCTCTCTCTCTCTGAGCTCTCAGAACCGCCGTCATGGACGGAAGCGGCGGAGGAGGAACCCTATCGGAGATTTACCAAAGCGCGAGGAAGCTTTTGCTGAGGAGCCGCGATGGCCTTGAACGCCTCGAGCGGCTCGAGTACTCCACCTCTGCGGGCATGGACACCGAGCTTTCCTTCGCCATCAAGAAGGATATCACTCAGATCCAATCCCACTGTGTTGAGATGGACCGGCTTTGGCGATCCATCGCTGCCAAATCTCAACGCGATCTCTGGAAAAGGTGATTTCAAATCCTCATTTTTCGTTTTCTGTCCACATTAGCTGTTCGCCGTTTATTTTGTCAAATTTCTGATGGTTCGGTTCCCCTTTATCGAATTAATTATTTGCAGTTTTGTGATGAAATTGTTTGTACTTCGACATCTTTCAATTATTTTAGGGTTTATTCATCAGATAACTTAGAATGTAAGCAAGATTGATTTCTGAAGATCTTATAATATTCATCAACTCGGAATGAACAAATTAATTTATTGTTGTATAATATCCGTAATAATTTTAAAATACAGTTTGTTTATTCTATACATGGAACATCAATTCTTGAATTTTACTGGATCCAGATAAGATATACTAGCTGTCTTACCGATTTCAAAGAAGAATGGTGTTTCTTTTTGTTCCTTTCTTCGCCTTCCCAGCTTTCCCCAAATTGTTAGAGGGAGAAAAGAAAGAATAACTCAAGAATTGCAAGCTATTCTATCATGTAATTCCACATTTCTCTATGATATTTAACATGCATCTGATGTAAATATCTTGGATTCTTATGTAAACTAATATGATACTTAGCTTAGTGATAGCGATGGTTGTGATATTGACATATTGGTTCATTTCTGTAAGTTTTCTGCTTAATGTACACAAACCAAGGTATGGCAATGAAATGCATATTATTAGAGCTATATTAGGAGTCTTAATTTTTTTTTACTTGGACAACAGCTTGTGGAAATGGTAAAACATCCAATTAATACTCATTGGATGTCACAACTTGCATTAATGATAAAAATGGTATCTGTAAAAGCTTCCCCTTGGTTCCCCTGCTTTTTTAGCAATGCACTTGATGGGCTTGAAATTGCATTATCTCATTCTGCAATACCTTTATTCTGATATTGACAATTTTGACAAACTTTGAAAGTTAATTGATTTAAGTCTTGTTAATCCAGATTTATAGAAGATCCTTATGACTTGTAGTTACGTAGGAGGCTCATGACCTGGGGTGTAGGGATAAAGAGAAAGGTTAGGAGTTGAACCCAAAACATCAAACTCACCTCAATCTTAAACATTACATCTGAACTACTAGCTCATTGGCCAATACTTATGATTTATTCCAATATTGCTTTGCTTCACAAAGAATCTTGTTAGATGAATGAGAATGATTTGACCCTTACACTGCACCATTGAGCTTATAATCCAATATAAAATTTGCTTTAGAGTAGAACTTGCAATTATTTCAGATGCCTTAAGCTTAACTCTTAATTGTCATGCTAAACTCACCATTTTCATTTGGATGGCTAAATGATTTATTTTACACTTTATAGTATGTGCACAGATATATGAAATAGTGTATCAATTGCATAGAGACCAATTAGATTAGTCCTTCATTCTAAAGACTGTTGGCAAGTTTAGTTGGTTCCTCTTGGAAGGGACTAATGTTTGACCCATATACTTGTTCTTACCAAACCCAAAAAAAAAAATGTAAGCTAATGTGTTACTTCTTGCCCTTTTAATCTTCTATTGTGTTATTATATGTCCCAGTTTCTGTTATTTTGTTTATTGCCGAATCCTAGTTATGTAGGATCTTTATGTGGTGTCATTATGTTTTCTGCATGCAGAAAAGTGGAACAAATAGCTGAAGAGGCTGAATCATTGAAAGAAAGTTTAGATAAATATAACTTAAGAAATCAGAATCGAATGACGGAAGCTAAGGAGAGGGCAGAACTGCTGGGACGAGCTGTATGTATTTGCTGTCAAGCTTTGGTTTAGTGTCTTGCTGATTTTTGCTCTGCAACATAACAAATTCATTTCATGTGCTAGAATGGGGATTCTGCTCATATTTTGAGAATTTTTGATGAGGAAGCACAAGCAATGCAGTCAGTTCGTAGTTCTGCAAGGGAGCTGGAAAATGCTAATGCACTTGGGGAGGCCATCCTGTCCTCAATACATGGGCAAAGGGAACGCCTGAAGGTATCTTCCATGCTGCTTTCCTATGTTCACATATAACATACATGGCTAATAGAAGCATGTCATTTGTAGATAAACTGATGGTGGTTAGGACATAGGATAGCATAACAAATTGATGCTATGGAGTTTAGCTATATTGTCATTACTTGGTGAATGTCAGATTATGTATGTTTTTTATTTTATGGTTGAAACTTGTAAGAAGTGGTTTCTGTCCCCAACAGCTTTATTATTTATATATGGTAATTGTTCAAAAATCTGCAGTCCAACGGTTATAAGATATAGTTGTGCAGGACGTAGCTCTGCTTTCTGTCACTCTCTTGTTTCTTTTTCTCTATTTTGGTTCCAAAATATTTGGACCACTTTAACTTTTAATTCGTCACCTTCTCCTTTTTCTTTTTGTCCCCTAATATATGCTGAGAATTATAAAAAATTTTCACCAGCTTTCCATTGTATATTGAACTTATTGCTTTTTAAACTAGGGGAAATTATGAAATTTGAATCAAGTATATCCTTCAAGTACAATGCATTTCACGCAATACTAGGAGAGCATTGTTAGGAATTTCATGCTCCCTTTTGTTTTTTTTTTCCCTTCATATGTTCAAGTGTGATGTGGATTTGATGCTTTTAATTAGTTGCTTACTTCTCCATTGTAGTTCATTTCTAAGAGTGTCTACATTCATGATTATTAGTGATGTATTGATGTATGAGGTTGGTAATAAGAGTAGGTAGAATAGAGAATTGGTTAAGAGGAATTAGTTAGGATAACTAATTCGGTTAGTCCCTATAGTTATAAATAGGGAAGGTACTGTCGCAAAAAGAGTGCTAATAGAAAAACTTATTTTTACTTCTTACTTCTCTCTATATTTTCTCTATCTGGTATCATTCTGGTATCAAAGCCATTCTTTGGTCCCACAATGGCACCAAAGACGCATTTTGGAGCAAAATGTAGTGGAGTTGGGTGACTTGCGTCAATCAGTATCACATATCAAAGGTTTTTTGGCAAATATGGTTGCAAAGATGGCACAAATGACGACAACAGGCCAAGATTTAGCAATAAAGGTTGCACAACTGATGACAACTGGACAGGGAACGAATGGGCATGGTGCGACAGGCCAATTCGATGGATTAGGGGCTATGTCAAGTACTAATCTTATGCCCAATTGTCCTCAATTTGGCTCATTCAATAGAGGCCACAGCAACCATTATTCATTTCTGAGAAAGCACTACAAAATTTAATTTCCAAAGTTTGATGGTGGGGATTTTTATGGCTAGGCCTACAAATGCAAACAATTCTTCGACATTGAGAAGACACTAGCAAAGCAATGGATTCATCCACTCAGTGTTCATTTGGAAGGCAAAGCTCTCTAATGGCACCTAGCACTTCATGAAGAAACAAAAGATGACAGAAGTGTGTTCAGAAGAATATTTCAAGAATACAGTTGCCAAGTTAAAAATGTTACCAAAGTGGATGCAATGGTAGAGTTGAAAATTTTGAAGCAACAAATGTCTATTACAAAGTATCAAGAAAAGTTCGAAAAACGTCTCAAAAGTCGATTTACTAGAGGAGATTAGCATAAGCTACTTTGTGGGAGGACTTGCGGTGATATGCAAAAGCTGTTAGACTCTTCGAGCCATCCAATCTAGACCTAGCCAAACTCCAAGAAACCAATATCAAAGCATAACATGACCAGGCCTCTACACCTACCAGAAAATAGACTCCTAACTCCCAATACTTCCCCTCAAGAGCCTAGCCAGACCCATCCAAGAACCAAAATGCCCAATCCAATGACCCACTTTCCAAAAATACAATTTCCAACCACCACTGACCAGGCCCAATACAAGCTCTTTTGTTAGTTCAAACACCAAACTGACCAAGCACCTAACTAGACAAGAAATGGAAGAAACGAGAAGCAAAGGCCTCTGTTGGTGGTAGTCCAGAATGCTATTCAAGGGATCATAAATGCAAAAACTCTTAGATTTTCATGTTAGCAGCTCAAGCAGAGGAGGAAGAAAAGTTTCGAGATGCCAGTGACAGTATTAAGGAGTTACCAGACTATTCTTTCCAAGGAATTTCAATGGTTTCTTTCAATGCCATTGAAGGACACCAAGAGCACTCAACGATGATGGTGATTGGGAAGGTCAAGAAACAGCCCATTGTTATTCTAATGGATACCAGAAGTACCCATAATTTCTTGAATTTCTCAATAGCCAAGAAATTAAAATTAAAATTGCAAGATGTTGATGGAGTAAGTGTGACAGTGGCAAAAGGACAACAAACGAGGGTGACCAAGCAATGTTGTCAACTGGAGTGGTCCATGCAGCAAGAAACGAGGGTGACCAAGCAATTTTGTCAACTGGCGTGGTCAATGGAGTGATTTCCTATTCATGAATCTAGGTGGATATGATATGATTTTGGGGGCTCAATGGCTTGCCCCAATTGGGAAGATATTGTGGGATTTGCAGGAAAAAGTGATGAGCTTCATAATGAATGATAAAATTTACCACATCTTGGGGTCTAATTCCTATTGCAGGTACAGAAACAACAGAATAGTTTAGCATTGCATACTGGGACAGGGTTGCTGGAGATACAGTAGCAAGCACAGTTGGACGCACTTAAAGTTTGCAGATGTATTTCAGGAACCTAAAGCTTTGCCACCCTTATGATCATTCTATCATCCCATTCACCTCAAACACAACCAACCTATTACCTCCAAACTGTATAGATTTGGCCCAGTTCAGAAATCAAAGTGCAAGAGATGTTGCAGAATGGAGTGATGAGAGATAGTAGCAATGCGTTTGCATCACCAATTGTTTTAGTTAAGAAGGATAGCTCTTGGAGGTTTTGTATTGACGTAGGAAATTAAACAAGCAGATGGTGAAGAATAAATTTCCTATTCCGATGATAGAGGAATTGCTAGACGAAATACATGGTGCAAGGTTTTTCTCAAAGATAGATTTATGGGCTGGATATCATCAAATAAGGATGAAGGATGAAGACATCCATAAAACAACCTTCTCCATAAAATACAAGTTCATGCTTATGCCATTTGGTCTAACTAATGTACCAATTACCTTTCAAACATAGTATTCAAATCCTTCTTGAGGAAATTCATTTTGGTTTTCTTTAACGACGTCCTAGGTTATAGCAAGGACTGGGAAACACACTTGGGGCATCTAAAGGATTACACTAGCAACATTGTGCCAACATACACTCTTTGCTAAGAGAGTAAGTGTGTTTTTGGGCCTGCTCAAGTAGATAATTTGGGTCATTTGATTTCTGCAAGATGAGTGGAGGCAGACCCAAAGAAGATAGAAGCAATATCCACCTGGCCAATTACAATGTCCATTGTTGCCTCGAGAAGTTTTTTGGGGCTTACTAGATGTTATAGACGGTTTGTAAAGCTGCATGGGAATA
This sequence comes from Erythrophleum ivorense, assembly GCA_026724425.1. Taxonomy (NCBI): domain Eukaryota; kingdom Viridiplantae; phylum Streptophyta; class Magnoliopsida; order Fabales; family Fabaceae; genus Erythrophleum; species Erythrophleum ivorense. The sequence continues at coordinate 618,715 of JAIUCV010000034.1, read as the reverse complement.
TTAGCAAGCCCCTAACTGGCCTATTGAAGAAGGATGAAAAAATTTTATGGACTGCAGAAGCAAATTCAGCATTCCAGATTCTGAAAACAGCCATGCGCTTAACTCCCGTTTTAGCACTTCCAAATTTTGAAGAAAGGTTTGTGGTAGAAACTGATGCTTCAAGTGTTGGTATAGGTGCAGTACTTTCACAAAAAGGGCACCCTATTGCATATGCAAGTTCTTTGTCTTTGCTGTTAAGCAATGGAGATTATATCTTCAAGGGCAGAAATTCATCATTCAAACTGATCATTTGCCTCTTTAAGTATCTGTTGGAGTAGAATAGTTTGTCTTCAGCTCAGTATAAGTGGGTGCACAAGTTATGGGGGTTGAGCTATGAAATTGTGTACAGGAAAGGTGGAGAGAATGGGGTGCAGATGGCCTTTCTCAAAGAGAGCCTTCAGCCACAGAAGTCTTGTGCAGCAATTACTTCGGTGGCCACTGATCTTACTATAAAGGTACAGCAATCATGGGACGAAGATGATCAAGTTCTGCGTCTTATTGAACAACTACCAGCAGATCCTACATCTAGGCCAAAGTACTCGTGGAACAACAGAATATTGAAGAGAAAGGGTAAATTGGTAGTGGGTGCTAATCAGCAATTAAGAAGGCAGCTTTTGCAATTTTTTCATGAAGATGCAGTGGCAGGTCACTCAGGCTTGGGTGCTACATACAAGAGAATTTCATCTATTTTCTATTGGAGGGGCCTAGAAAAAGATGTGCAGAATTTCATAAGAGAATGTGCTGTGTGTCAAAGATATAAGCCAGAAAATTTAGCAATATTATAACCTCTACCTATTTCAAACACTATATGGACTGAATTGTCTATGGATTTCATTAGGGGTCTTCCCAAATCCTACAACAAATCGGTCATATTATTGGTGATTGAGAGACTTAGCAAGGCAGCCCACTTCATCCACCTGAAGCACCCTTACACAGCTGTTGAAGTTACTCAACTTTTCATGGCTTACGTTGTGAAGCTGCATGGATTCTCTAAAAGCATAGTGACAGATAGAGACCCACTGTTATGTAGGAAATTTTGGAAGAAATTATTTCGTTTTTACAGAGTGAAGCTTGCATATTCTTTAGCCTATCACCCCCAATCAAGTGAGCAAACTGAAGTTAATAGGTTTTTGGAATGTCACTTGCGGTGCATGATGGGATTTTCCTCAACAATGGGTGAAGTGGCTGTTCTTAGCCAAATTTTGTTACAGTACTACATATCATTCATCCATAGGCATGTGTCCTTATCAAGCCATGTATGGAGTTCAACCACCAACACATTTACCCTATCTTGCTGGTGATTAAGTGGGGCAATCTACCAATGACACAAGTGTTGATTTGATGGAAGCATACAAATGTGGAAGATGCAACTTGGGAGGACCTGCCCGCCATACAACAGCAATTTCCTAATTTCTCTACAGCCAGTACTTCTAATCCTTGAGACTAGGATTCTTTCAGGGGGGGTGTGATTGACGTATGAGGTTGGTAATAAGAGTAGTTAGAATAGAGAATTGGTTAAGAGGAATTAGTCAGGATAACTGATTTGATTAGTCCCTATAGTTATAAAGAGGGAAGGTACTGTAGCAAGAAGGGTGTTAATGAATATACTTACTGTTACTCCCTACTTCTCGCTCTATTTCTCTATCTGGTATCATGTATTTTGATTATATGCGTTTTTATTTTTAGTTCTATCTTGGTGCAGAGTGCACAGCGGAAAGCATTAGATGTCCTTAATACAGTGGGGATATCAACTTCCGTTTTGAGGCTAATTGAGAGACGGCACCGTGTTGACCAAAGGATCAAATATGCAGGCATGCTTTTGACTGTTATTTTCTTGTTTGCATTTGTTTTTTGGAGACGTTGACACGTCAAATGTTGGTAAACTGGCATGTTTGCTTCTTTTTTTTCTATCTTTTTTAAGTTTCTGTGGAAAAATGCATATAGAATTTAGATTCAAGGTCTATCAGGCTGAGCAGCAAAGCAGAGCAGAATATACGAAGAACAAAGTTGTGTAACCTCCATAACATTTTAACATACAGAAGGCTGCATAAATCTTATGTTTTATTGATGAGTAATGACATATGCCGGGTCCATCCCTTTAATTTTTTAATGTATGATTCATTAATGACTCTAGATTATATTTTCTTTGTAAGTTGTTCATATCCCTCGAGAATGTTGATAAAATCCCTTTGGAGATTTGACATTTTTGGTTTTAATGTCACTGTCTTATGTCGAAGGATCCCCTATGTTGAAAGTGCTGACGATGGCTAGAATGTCTCGTTATGCATAACACACCCTCACATTCACGCAAAAATGTTATTTAGTTTTGATCAAGTGAGAAATATTATTATATCAGGCATTAAAGCTTAATTTTCATAGTGCTTGAATAAAAATTAACAATACTAATGAAAACCTAAAGGTAAGATACTGGGGATCGCAATGGAAAATGCAACTTAAAGTTTCACAATTAATTATCAAGAAGACTCAATAACAGACGATACGCTTCACATTCCTTTCTTCTTGGTGAGTCTTTTTCAGAATTCAGATATCAAGTCTTATTTCCAATCTGTAAGACTTTTTGTAGGTTTGGTTTTGCAGGCCTTGTCAAGAGACGCTCGACAAAACTAACATTCCTAGAAGAGCGGGAGATCTGCTATAGAAGACACTCCCACGTAGAAGAGGGAACTCCCGTTATAAATAAATAAATAAATAATTTAGTTCCTAAAAAATTATTTTTCTTTTAATTTAATCATTCAAAAATAAAACTTTTCAATTTAGTTGTTAGATTTCTTTCTTCTTAATTTGAACTTTCAAACATAAAGCTTTTTAATTTAGTCTTCTAAATATTTTTTTAAAATCAAAATGATCATTTCATTAAGTATACATGGGATTTCACATGGCCATTAATTAATAATATGAACTTATCTAGGTGTTAATAACACAAAAATGAACTAGATTTTAGTGAAGAGTCACCAATGCTTCTTGGATGGATTATTTTAATCAAGGGAAAATGTTTAGGAGATTTAATTGAGAAATTTTATCTTTGGAGGATTAAACTGAGATGAAAGTGATCTTTTAAGACTAAATTGATAGGCTTTATCTTTGAAAGACTAAATTGAAAAAAGAATAATCTTTTAAGAATTAAATCATTAATTTACTTCCAAAAAAAAGGTACATAAGGAGAAAAACTGAAGACATAAAATCCACTCTAGCAAAAACCTAAGTCGTGGGTACTCTCTTCACAAGCATGTTGGTGCCAAAGATCGCTTGTGGATGGAAGAGAAGTGTATGGAGAAGTGCGCCAATGTGTGCAGCAGATAAGGAGTTGGCTTCAACAGACTTTTAAAATTGGAAAAGTTCCACATGAGGACCATAAATTAGTAAAAATTTCATTGAAAGGTCTTAAAAATTAGAATTCATCTAAAGAATAAAGTTACCTTAAAACTTTTAAAAGTTATCACTCATATTTTTTAAATTTACAACTTGATCTTTTTAATGTTACCATGGGTTTTTTCTAGTAGTAACTTTAAAAAATATAAATAATAACTTTTAGAAGTAGCAGTTGTAACTTTGGTCCTTTAGAAAAATTTTAATTTTTAAGTTCCTTTAGTGCCATTTTTATCAACTTATGGTCTTTATATATAATTTTTCCCTCAAAATTTACTTTCTTAATGGAAGACAAATGTATGCATGAAGGGGCATATCAAGAATAGGAAATTTAAAAAAGAGAAAAGAAAAGATGTGGGACAAAAAAATGGATCATGTGAATGATTGATTGATGCTTGATATGAGATAATTCTCTTTTAAAGTATATTATTATTACTCATTTATATATTAGATACATATTTTTCTTATAATAAATTTAAATTTGTTTGCATAATAAGAAATAAAAAAAAATATCATTTTAGTGATAAGGAAGAATTTTTACAAAATTTAAATATTTTATCATATATATTATGATTTGAATTTTTATAAGTAATGAAATGTTTAAAATTCATTAATATTTGCTTAATATTATGTATTATATTATGTTTTTAATATATAAAATTAAAAAATATTTATTTATTTAGTTATTATTGATTTTACTAGTGAACCATAAACCACTGTTTTTACCAGCTTAATAATTGATTCAATTTTAAAATTTTTGTTTCAAATAGCTTCATTTGGTCAAGTATTTGGAGGCAAAGAAGCTGCTTATTTTTTAAAAAAAATACTTATTTTAATTAAATGGGGTGTATTGCCCAACTTTAAAAAAGAATAAGCTGTTTCACAAAAAATAATTTTTTTTATTACAAGAAGGAAATAGGGCTCCTCATTTGAAACATAATTAAAACCAAAAAATTATTTTTTTAAACAACACTCCAACTCAACATCATTCATTATTATAATTATTTTTAACATATTTTTACTCACTCTCTTAAAGACAAGTTCTTTTTAATAATTTAATGATAAAAAATATATATTTTTGAAATATTGGCCAAACACAATAATATTGATAAAAAAGTTTATTAATTGATTTTGCAAAATATAAAATATTTTTCTCTTATAAAACTTATAAAATTCCATTTTAAAAAAAGTTATTTCAAAATAAGTAGAAATCTACAACTAAAAAAAAGTAAAGACAAGATTTACATAAAATTCTTTAAGTGTTAGATTTTTTTTTAAAATAAAAACATATGCCAACATTTTTCTTAACTAATCACCATATCATTGATTGCTTTAAATATTATTAATGTCATAATTTTATTTAAAAAAACAATGATAAATATCTAAAATTTGATTTAAGTCTTTTTCAAAAATGTAATTAATATGTAGATTCAACTTCTCTTGTTTTTTAACTTCATCAGTTTACAACAAATTTATACACAACTTGAGACTGACTATAATCAAATGCACAAGCTAAAGTAAGGTTGGATCAAGGCTTTTTTTATTTTTGGGAAATGCATCTTGCTTGTTTTAAAATAGAATTACCCAAAAATTATAAATAAAAGTAATTGTACAATAATAAAGACTTGTTAGAAAAGTGGTGCAAAAATGGAGTCATAAAAATGTATTGGTAGGCTTTGAAATTTATGTCAAGCACACAGCCTTTAAAGCCATATTTGCCTTTTCTAAGTGTTAACTCTTAATAACTTAGTTATGTTGACATGTTATTAGGAGTTAAATTTGGTTTATTTTAGATTTTAGGAAATAAAATTCATTTTTTTAGCTTTAATTTTGATGAGGAGTAGTAAATATGTTAAATTGTGTTCTTAGGTAATTTGTTAAATTTTGGTTCAATCTTTAATGAATAGTTAGCTATTGAATTTCAATGTCTTAGTAGGTCAAACAGTATTGAGGAATCAATAATTGAAAGATCGGGAGGTTAAACCATGAAGACCTAAATACTATGATGCAAAAAGAAAGTTGAATTGGTTAAAACAGAATGTCCCAGTGTTGTAACCATCTCAACCTAGGTTACAACCTCAAAAAGAGAAAATTTTGCCTTTGATAGAATAGGCTAGCACCCAAATGAACCCTTTTCCTAGTTGCACCACCACGATGTAAAAAATTAAATGCACATTTTAAACTTTTGATTTTAGGCTAGCCTTAAAGAGAATTTCTAGTGTTTTCACTAATAGCGCCATTTTGAGAATCCCTAGAGCAAAAGAGCTAAGGTTTTGACATTCATCAAAGGTCAGGAGATAATGTTAAAGCTTCAAGGAGTGAGGAAAAGGTTGGGGAATTGTAAAAACAAATCAATTATTTAGCATTTTCTCTATTTCTTTGCCTTTCCTTATATTTTATTATTGGTTTGGTGGATGTTGTGTTCTTAATGATAAACCCCTCTGTGAAGAGTAACTAAGTATTTGTTTTTAAAATTATTAACAACCTTAATATGGATTAGAACTTGACTACCTTCTTTTCTTGTAATGAATGACATATATGTGCTTAATCCATTTCAATCTTAATGTGTCTAATTGATTGACCATTAATCAAGTTGATTTGGAATTTCTAATTGAACTCAATAAAGGAAGATTAAGAATAAAACTTGAATTGAATAACATGAGTTCATAAAACTTGTTATGTTAAATGGATTGATTCATCTATAAGATAGGGAATATACTAGTCAGCCTTGCGTAATCATTGTAAGACTTGTGTGTAATTAACTAACTTGAGTTAATTTCATAAGGAATTAGGAATTTGGCTAAGTAGTACACCTATAGATAATTTGAAAGATGCTTATAGGTATATTAGAGTTCTAAGCTAACAAATATCATTATTGAAAGCAAGATAAGGAAAGATTAAATGGGTTCTATCAAAGTACTAAGGGGACTAATAATCTTAGGCCTTTCTACTTGTTGAAATTTGTCCTAGATACTCTACCATGTTTTTATTTTTATTTCATTACTTTTAATTTGTTTTTAAACTCTTGTAATCACTTGGCTTGATTTATATTAGAGTGTAAGATTTAGTACTTAATAACTATCTTAGTAACAAATCTCTATGTGGACAATATTTTACTTATCACTTTATTACTTATACAATATATATATTTTATACACACTTTTTGTTGCACAACACTAGGTTGTTGCAGGGTTTAGGAAAATTGCTTTTAGAATTAATTGAAAGCACCCTAAAAGACTACAATTAGCAATTGTGAAGTCTTCTCTTCAAGTGCACTTGTAAAGGATTCAAAGAAGTAAAAGATCATAGTATTTGGAGATAGAATTTTAGTATATTTTCAAATGTTATTTACTAATTTTTAGAGCCATTGTTTATAATAATACTCTTAAATAATCATGCATTTCCTTCTACAATTTGGCTTTAAAATTCAAATTTGAATTTCCATCATGTTCTCTAGTATGTTCAAAGTGTTTCTAAATTAGCTTAATAATTATTTGACTATTATTAGTGAAACAACATAATCCACAAAGCCAATAAACACCTTAATTGTCATAATTTTTTAAGTTTGCCATTTTGCTACCGACTAATCAACTATTCCTTTCAACAAGTGACTGATCACTCTTTTATTACTCTCTGGCTATCATTAGTGGATGATGGATAATCCATCAGTTCACTAATGGAATTCATCAATTCTACTGATGACCTCCAAAGGCATTCCCTTATTTCCAAGGAAAAATTAGTTGATTAGTCACTTATCACTAGTCAATTAGAAGTTTTATAGGCATGGGTTCTTTAATTTTTTGAAATACCTTCAACAATCCTTTACTTAATTTAGAAAACTAAATGTATTCTCTTCCTATAAAATTAAGCATAAGAAATGTATCTTTTAATATAAATAATTCAAAGTTTTAACAAATTATTGCTAGAATATTTCCTTGAATCATAATTTTTCAGTTAAAACTATAATAACTTTAACAAGACTCATAGAAATCTAGTATATATTGGGTTATGTGCTACCTTATATATTTCATAAACATTTCCAAAAGTTTATTTCCAATTCCTTTTGAAGAGCAGCTACACTATTAATGCTCATATAAGTGAAGTTCCTTAAATCCTTATAGGTTTACCTCAACTTCATTAACAGTATCATACTCACCCTCCAAACTTTATTTATGCACCATGTTTAAATTAATTAATAATTCCCTAGTGCTCTAGAATTATTTATCAATAACTTGTTATTATTCATTGAGCCTCTTAATTAAATTTGGTCTATAAAAAGATTGGATTTCCGTTATTAGTAAGTCTAAGTATTGGCTTCAAACCTATTCCAAATAATGTTTTTATCATCATTTCCCTTGATAATCTTTTTGTAAAAGGATCTACGAGGTTATTTTATATTCTTACAAATTAAATTGTGATAATGCCATCACTAATCAATCACTTGACATATTTATATCTCAAACTAATATGTTTAGATTTTCTATTGTATATTTTGTTATATATATTAGACATAGTAACCTCACTATCATAATATGAAAAGATGGTTGGCATTGATTATGCCACAACTTTATTTCTGTTGAAATTCCTTAGCCATTCAACTTCTTTACCTGTAGAAGCCAAAACTATAATCTTTGATTCTATAGTAGAATGAGTTATACAATGATGTTTCTTTGATTCCTTTGAAATGGCACCTTCCAATATGATAAAAATCCAACTAGACATTGATTTACTATCTTATGTACTAGTTATCTAACTAGCATCAATATATCTTTCAATACTATAAGGAAAACTATTATAAAACAATCCTAAATCTTTCATACTTTTCAAGTATCTTAAGATCCTTGTAATAGCTCTCCAATGACCAATATTAGACTTACTTGTGAACCTTGCAAGTTTACAAACTACAAATGATATATCTGGTTTTGTATAATGCATTGCAAGACTTCCTATGGCAATAGCATATTCAAGTTATGCAATTGATCTTTTAGAATTTTCTTTTAGTTTTTGTGATGCATCATAGGGAGTACTTTCCTCTTTGATGTTTAAGTATTTATACTTATCTAAAATTTTCTTAATATAAAGAGATTGATTCAAAGAAAAAATCAAACTATACCTTTTAACTTTAATTCCTAAGATTGCATCTACTTTCCCAAGATTTGTTATCTTGAATTGTGAAATTAAATACTTCTTAGTTTCCTTCACACCAATTATATCAATTCTAAATATTAACATATCATCCACATATAAGTATACAATAATCACATATTTATTTGTGAACTTAAAATAAATATACTTATATACAATATTATGCTTAAAACCATGTGATACTATAATAGAATCAAATTTCTTATGCCATTGTTTTAGTACTTACTTAGGACCATATAATAACCTAATCAACACGCTTTCTTTCCATTTCCTAATGATACAAATTCTTCATGTTGATCTATGTATACTTGTTCATCTAGTTCACTATTTAAAAGTGCAATCTTTACATCCATTTGATATACACTCAAATAATAAATGAATGCTAACATAAGTAATAGCCTAATAGATGTTATTTTAGTCATAGGTGCATATATGAAAGAATAATCTATATCTTATCTTTGTTTAAATCCTTTTGCTACTAGCTTAGTCTTAAAGGTTTGAATTATTCTGTTAGTATTATATTTTTGTCTAAATACCTATCTACATCTTATTGGCTTAGATTCTAAAGGTAAGTCAACCAATATCCAAATATTAGTAGATATTGATAGAATCCATTTTATCAGTAATTGCTTTCTTCCAAAAGTTTTAGGATCTTTTTTCTACTTGAAATAAATAGGATATTTAACTCAAACATTTATTTCTATTTCCTTCTATTAAGAAAATGATTCCTTGAAAAGATATAAAATCAAAACCTAAGTGTTTCTCTTTTCCAATTCTCAAACTACTTCTAAATTCACTAGGAAGTTCAGTGGTTGTTCTTTTATTATTAGAAGAGTTTATGCTAATATCTTTGTTAGATAATTGTTCATCTTGTTCTTAGTTAAATCAATAATAAATTTTTTTTCAAAGAACTCTATATCATATAGACTCAACTATCGCATTAGAATCTACATCTAATAATCTATATGCCTTTGAATTTTTTACATACCCAACAAAAACACACTTCTCAATACCCTTAATCCTAACATATTTCTTTAACAATCAAATACTCTATGATAAGCTAAGCAATCCCAAACTTCAAGATAACTCAAGTTTAGCTTCTTTCCTTTTCATAATTCATATAGTATGATTTGAAATCTCCTTAAGGGTAATTTATTTACTACGTGACAAGCAGTTAATAAAACTTCAACTTATAAATTCATTAGTAACTTAGCACTTAATACCATGGCATTTATCATGTTTACTAATACCCTATTTTGTTTCTCTTTGCTACATCATTTTGGATGTATATAGAGCACCAACTTGATGTATAATGCCATGTTCTTCATAATATGATAAGGAATTATTAAAGAAATATTCTCTGCCACTATCACTTACAAAGACTTTCATTTTCTTTCCCTTTTGATTTTAACTTTAGATCTATAAGTTTAAAACATATCAAAAACTTGATCCTTAATTTTCATCAAATATACATAAGTAAACCTAGAGTAATATTCAATAAGTTATGAAATATCTATTGCCTCCTCTAGACAAAATACCATTGAGTTCACATATATTTGAGTGTATCAAATCTAAGTTTTTTTTTTTTCAACAAATTTAAAAAAATTTCCTAGTCATTTTAGATTGTACACAAATCTCACAGTTATCATAGGCATTATTACTTGTTGAGATAAATTTATATTTATACATAAATTGCAAAGATTTATAGTTAATATGTCTTACCCTGTCATGGTATAAAGAAACAAGAAACTCAACAATATAAACAAAAGAAAAAATATTTTAAAAAATACTTAGTTTGAATGTCTCATCACAATAGTAACCCTTCCTTACAAATATCATATTTTTAGAAATTACAATCTTGTCAAATTCTCAGACAACCTTTAACCCTTTGTTACACAACATATTTGTAGAAATTAGATTCTTAATTTCTAGGAGATGTAGTACATTTAATAGCACTAGCTTCTTTCTAGAAGTGAATTGTAATTTTAAATTGTCCTTTCCAAGTACCTTTACTATATTGCCATTTTCCATGAGGACTTCTTGTCCTTTTACCTTAGTCACACATGTCTTAAACTGATTTTTACTATAACAAACATATATGGTTGCATCAAAATCATACTACCAATTAAAGGTTTGGAAATTGCTACCATGTCTAAGTCAGATATCATATTAACACGCAAATATAAAACCATGACTACTACTACATTTTTTTCAATATTTGTTATACTTGCAATATTAGTATGACCCATTTTTTCTTTCTTTCTAAATCTACTTTTGCTCTTGAACATTTCTTCTCATGATGATAACAAGCCTTTGAAGTCTTTCTTAATTTGTGTCTAGAAAAATCAAGCTCAAGGTCTTCCCTCTTGTTTCTAAGGAATTTGTTACTTACATCTACATAGTTAACCTTAGAAACATATTATAAATGTTTCTTTTTGCAAAATTTTAGTTTCTTCTTCAATCCTTACATGCTTTAAATTTTGTTTCATAGTAAAATTTTTAGTATTATGCAGCAATTTCTTTTTATAATTATTATAACTTAGAGGAAATTTTGCAATTATTGCTCTAACTTATAATGATTTAGAAATATTAACTCTCAAATTCTTGATTTTTGAAATAAATACTTGCAAATCATGGACTTGATCCATGATTAATGTGCTATCAATCATAGGATAGGCAAAGTAATTTATAATGAGAAACTTATCTATTCCTCATTGTTCTATGTTGTATTTGAATTCCGATGCCTACCAAATTTTTCTATGGGACGAGATTAAATTGAACAAATCATATAGTTAATCAGACAAAGTATATAGTATATGGCCACAATACAGTAGTTTGTCTTCAGTCTAGTTCTTCCTTTCAACCTTTAGTTGATTAGTGTCTTTGTCAGAGGGTTCTAGAATGGGTTATAAATTTGGATTCAAAACTTATGCAATATTCATTACAATGAGTAGGAATAACATTTTGTTTTTTCATCGATTGAAATTAGTATCAACAAATCAGTTAAGTTTGACAAAGTCTTAGTTCATCACTTTGAAAACAAACACGCTTGTTGACTCCATCATCAAATTTTGCTTTAAGATTGTTAGAAAAGTGGTGTGAAAATGGATTCAAGAAAATGAGGATGTAGACTTTAAAATGTCTGTCAAATACATTGTAATTAAAGCAATATTTGCTCCCACTAAGTTGACGTAAGATTTAAGCAACTTGCTTCTAGAATTGATCCAAAACACCATATAAGACTGCACTCAACAATTATGAAATCTTCTCTTCAAGAGCACTTGCAAAAGATTCAAAGAGTAGAAGGTTAAAGTATTTGGAAATAGAGTTTCAATATATTTTCAAGTGTTATTTTCTATTGTTTAGAACCATAATTTATAACAATATTTCTAAAAAATCACATCTCTTCCTTAAAAACATAGTTTTATATTCAAATTTGAATTTTCATCATTTTTTATGTGTTCAAAGTATTTTTGAATCAATCTAAGTCATTTAATTATTATTAGTAAAACAACTTAATCCACAAAGCCTACAATTACTTTAACTATCGTAATTTTTAAAATTTTTTTACATTCTATTATTAACTAATCAATTGTTGCTTTTGATTAGTTTATTAGTCACTCTTTTATTATTTTTTAATTAATAAATTGATAGATTTTATTAATAGAATTTATCAATCAAGTCATAATTTCCATAGACATTTCCTTTTTTTATAGAAAAAGATTATTCAATTAGTCAAATCATACAAATGAATTATTAGTTAACCGTCAATTTATTAACTGCTTTATAGGCATGAGTTATTTAATTTTTTTAAAAATTTTTAACCACACCAAGAAAAGAATTTATCAAATTATAGAAGTAAATTATTAGTTGATACGTGGGCAAATCAATTCAAATATTATCTTATCACAGTACCCTAAAAAATAGTAGCCTACGTGGTTTTCCAACCACCATTCTCACCAGCAAAACTTTGCGCTCAACGTCATCGTTATATGCATCTCAAAATTTGTATTTCATTGCTGGTCCAATTAAAACTAGATTGGGACAGTGCATTGAACGAAATCCAAAAAGAAGGAAGGAAATAACAAAATTTAAAAAAATATGTCAATACTGAAATTTAAATTAAAAAAAAGTTGACACATATCACAAAGCAGAGCCATGACTTAAATGATTTAAAAGTAGTATTATTATAATAAAGTCTCTTTTAATATATATATATATATATATATATATTAAGGGATTAGAATTAGATATACTTTCCTATATTCTTATCAATTTTTTAATTAAAATATGATAAATGTATAATTTGTTAATAATAACATAATAAGTATATAATTTAATTAAAATTTTTTAAATTTAAAAAATTATAGAATTATATACAAATTATATATTTATTATATTATTATTAAAGACTTATATATTTATTATATTTTGATTGAAAAATAGGATAGTAGATATATAAAGAACTACCTATAAAACTTTTCTTATATTAAGTCCTTACAATTTAAAACCGGTTTCAATATGGTCTTAACAATCATCAATCCTTATGACATTGTTTGTGAAGTATTAACAAGATAAAAGGACATTTTACTAATATTATATATATATATATATATATACATTTTTCTCTCTTGTTAGCATTTTTTGTTATGTGATGGTACAGAGGAAAATCTCAAAGAAGGAAGATAATACTGGTAGTACATTCACCTTATCAATTAATGAAAAAGTGCTTCACTTATATACAAGGTGTTCTAACTGTTTAACTAACGGAAACAGAAACTAACAGAAACAGAAGGTAGTTTGTATAGTTCATGACTTATTAACCCTTCTCTTTATACTCTAACACCCCCCCGGCAAGCTGGAGAGTGGATATCCATCAATCCCAGCTTGGAGATGAGCTTAGTGAAGGGTACAGTAGACAAGGGATTGGTGTACACGTCCGCGAGTTGTGCAGAGGACTGAACTAGCAGTAAGTGAAGGATGCCAGCTTGGGATTTCTCTCTGACAATGTGGTAGTCCAAGTCAATATGTTTGGTGCGCTCGTGGAAGGTTCGATTGGCGGCAATATGGAGTGCGGACTGGTTATCACAATACAACAGGGCAGGGGTGGAGTGAGGCACGTGAAGATCAGCAAAGAGATAAAGTAACCATTGAAGTTCACAAGTGGTGGCAGCAAGAGCTCTATACTCAGCCTCTAAGGAAGACCGAGAGACTGTCGTCTGTTTCTTGGTTCACCATGAGACCAAGGCATGATCGAGGAATATACAAAAACCAGTGATGGAGCGCCAGGTGTCAAGGCAACTGCCTTAATCAGAGTCACTAAAAGCTCTTAACTGAAAATCAGAGTGTGTTGGGTAAAATAGACCTTTGCCAGGGGCAGCTTTAAGGTATCTTAATACATGGTGTGCAGCCTGCATGTGATGAGATGTAGGGGAGCTCAGAAATTGACTTAATTGCTGGACTGTAAATGTCAAATCTGGACTTGTGGTGGTCAGGTATAATAGTCGACCAATAAGTGTTCTATATTCAGTAGCATCGGGTAAAGGAGTGCCTCTGTCTTTAGAGAGCTTGCTGTTTTGGTCCATAGGCGTGCTAAGAGGCTTGCAGTCTAGAAAACCATAATTTGAGAGTATTTCTAGTGCAAACTTCCTCTGATATAAAGATATGCCAGCAATAGATCGAGCAATTTCTAAACCAAAGAAGAACTTTAAATCTCCAAGATCTTTGATTTTGAAAGATTGATCTAGAAAGTGCTTGATATTGTCAATTTCTTCTAAGTTATCTCCTGTTAAAATCATGTCATCAACGTATACAAGTAGTGCAGTGAGGGAGGAGTGAGTTTTCTTGACAAACAGAGAATGATCTGATTGAGATTGGATGTATCCATATGAGATGAGGGCGTGAGATAACTTCAAGAACCATTATCGGCTAGCTTGTTTTAAGCCATATAAGGATTTTTGTAAGCGACACACAGTATTAAGAGTAGGGGCTGAGAATCCTGGAGGTAACGTCATATAAACTTCCTCATGGAGATCACCATGGAGGAATACATTGTTCACATCAAGCTGCTTCAAATGCCACTGTTTCGCTGCAGCTAAGGCAAGGGGTAATCGGACAGTGGTGAGCTTAGCAACGGGAGAGAATGTGTCTAGGTAGTCAACTCCCTCCGTTTGCATATACCCTTTAGCCATGAAATGAGCTTTGTAATGCTCAATACTTCCATCAGCCTTATGTTTAACTTTGTATACCCATTTACATCCAATGGGTCGTTTCCCAAAGGGTAAATTGGTAAGTACCCACATATGATTATGCTACAATGCTTGAATCTCGGCATTCATGGCTTGTCTCCAAACCTCATGTTTCACAGCTTGGTTATAGGATGTAGGTTCAGACACAGTAGAGATTGAAAGACTGAAATGTTTGTTATTAGAGGATAGGCGATTATATGACAATACAGAGGATAAAGGATGGAAACTACCTGCCTCGATGGAATCTGGTACAGCTGAGGAAGATTGTAAAGAATAGTGGTAGTCCTGCAGATAACTTGGTGGTCTTGTGAATCTTGTTGATTTTCGAAAACCATAAACATAAGGTGAAGGAGCAGGTGTGCTATTTATAGTATCATTTCTGTTGGGAATGGTAGAAGGGTTTGGTTGAGAGGTAGGTGAAGAAGTGTCAAGAAAGTCTAAGGGAGGAAATGCTTGAGGGAGGGACAAAGGACCAGAAAGGTGATCTGTGTGCTGTTGGAAAGGAAAAATGGACTCATAAAAATAAGCATCGTGAGAGACAATGATTTCTCTAGAATTTAAATCTAAGGCAAGAAAACCTTTGGTACCAAATTTGAACCCAAGAAAAACACATTTCCTTGCTCTCGGGTCAAATTTTGTTCGACACGTACTAAAAGTGGATATGTAGCAGAGACAGCCAAACACTTTCAGATTAGAAAGGTTAGGTTTTTGCTGATGTAATAGTTCAAAGGGAGAAATGTGATTTAGGACAGGAGTGGGCAGAATGTTAATGAGGTATGTAGCATGAGACACTACATGGGACCAGTAGAGTTTGGAAAGATTAGCTTGAAAAAGGAATGCTCAAGCAACATTTAAGATATGTTGATGCTTACGTTCAACAATGCTATTTTGTTGTGGGGTTTCAATGCAGGTGGTTTGATGAATGATTCCATTGCTATTGTAAAAATCAGGAAGGTTAAATTCAAGTCATTGTCTATTCTGATAGTTTGTACAAAGGTTTGGAATTGAGTTCGTGCGTAATGAACCAAGTTTTGAATATGAACTTTTGCTTCAGATTTTTGTCTCATTAGATATGTCCAGGTGAAATGGGAAAAGTCATCAACAATTGTCAGAAAATATTTGTGTCCATGCATTGAAGCTAAATGAAATGGACCCCAGATATCTATATGAACTAAGGCAAAAATTTTATTACTCTTTGAAGTGCTAACAAGGAAGGGAATTCTCTTTTGTTTGGCATAGTGGCATACATCGCAAGAAGTAAAGGTAGGATTATAGGTAATTTCAAAGAAATGGTTATGTAAATTGTGTAAAGAAGAGTTTGATAGGTGACCCAAACGGAAGTGCCGGAGATCGAATGGTTTGGAGTTGTCTGTTCTGGTATATACGTGATCCATAAAACTTTGCACCGGTTTTGCATTCTTACACATTATATAGAGTCCTTCCTTGACATCAGCTGAACCAATCGTCTTCCATGAGGGTAGGTGGAAAATTAAGCAATGGAACCTTTGAAAAACGAGACAACAATCAAGATGAGTTGTTAATTTTGTAACTGAGATGAGGTTGAATTTAAAATCAGGTATGTACAAAACATCACACAGATAAAAGGAGGAAGAGAAATGGATGGTTCTTGCATATTTGGCAATGACTCTGGTCCTATTAGGGAGTGTAACTGAAATTGGATTTTTTTCTTTATAGGAGGAAAACAGAGACAAAGAAAAACAAATGTGGTCAGTGGCTCCACTGTTCGCTATCCAAGAATTTATCTCAATCGAAACTGATGAAGAAAAATAGGTACCTTGGGTAGAAACATGGTTAACAGAATGTGAGATTTGAGAGTTATCATTTGCCTGTATTAATGAAAGAAGTTTATCATATTGCTTAGATGTCAAGCCAATTTTGTGTTCATCCTTTCCCTTAAGATCTTTACTAGTCTCACCCGTAACAAAATTGACTGTACTGTGTGAAGGATACTTGGGTTTAGAACCCGGAGGGAAACCATGCTTTTTGTAACATGTGTCGATCGTGTGACCTTTCTTCCCACAGAATGTGCATTGCTTCATGCTTCCATTTTGTCTATTTTGGAATCTTGGGATAGTCTTGCTGATCAAGGCCATTGAGTCAGTGGTTGAGCTCGGCATTCCTAATTCCCTTTCTTGTTGAAGAACTAGGGAGAAGACTTTGTTCACAGAGGGTAGTGGATCTATCAACATTATTTATGATTTCACGGTTGAATATCTTTCATTTAATCCTTTCAAGAACCGAATCACATAGTCTTGATTCATATGGTTCTTGGCCATATCAGATGCTCCACAAGAACATATTGGGTTGTAGATACAAGAACGAACAGGTCTGAGGTTGAGTAACTCATCCCATATGATTTTCAACTTCATGAAGTAATCACTCACCGAGACATCACCTTGTTTGAGATTATGAATCTCTTCCTAAATTTCAACTATTTTGAAAATGTCAATTTAAGCAAAACGATCCCTCAAATCTTCCTAGACGTCATAGGCTTTGTTTATCCAAAGTATGCTTTGGGCGATCTGAGAGGAGAGGGAACGCGTCAGCCAAGACAACACCATTGTGTTGCATCTTTCCCAGGTTGAATATAGTGGATCATTGGTCTGTGGTGGTAAAATGGATCTATCGATGAATTTGAGTTTATTCTTTGACATGAGCGCCATTCTCATCACTCGGGCCCAAGAATGGTAATTAGCACTTGAGAGTGTGGGGGATACTAGGATCAAGGAAGGGTTTTAGTTGGGATGAAGATAATAGGGACTAGCTATATTCTAAGATGGATCAACGGATTGAGATGATGGTGGTACATCACTACTACTGACAGCATCAGCCATGAAGAAAAAACAAGAAAAAAAAAATGAATGATCAGAGAGAGCGGTGGAAGCGAAGCTCTGATATGATGTTACGTGATGGTATAGAGGAAAATCTCAAAGAAGGAAGATAATACTGGGAGTACATTTACCTTATCGATTAATGAAAAAGTGCTTCACTTATATACAAGGTGTTCTAACTGTTTAACTAACGGAAACAGAAACTAACAGAAACAGAAAGTAGTTTGTACAGTTCACGACTTACTAACCATTCTCTTTATACTCTAACATTTTTTATAGTACTTCCTATACTTCATTTCTTTGCAACTGAGTTCTAAAAATTTCTATTCATTTTCGATTTCATCCTCATCGTCGGCAATAATATCATGGGAAATATATCCATGAGGCTAACCAAACCTTTATCTAATGCTACATGGAGCTTATGAGTGAGTTTTTCCCGCTTTATTACCAAATTAGATATGCCTACTGCTGTCTCTCTCAAATGTCAACTCCATTGCTTTAAAAAATACATTCTGACTTTAACTCTTCTTTACTGCTTTTTTTTTCAATTCTTTTTTCACCTCCGTCTAATTTCATATTCTCCGTGGGATTTTCGAATGTTTATGTCTTGTTCTGTCTTCTAAGCACTATTGAATTAGATAATATGCTTTCTTTCATTCGTTTTGCCAATTTGAATCACAAGCTGATCCATTGTATCGGTGAAGAAAGTGGGGGGTCGTTATTTTCCTTTTGTGTGTTTGGAAAGATAATTTCAGAGTTAAGTCATGATCGCTAAAATCACTGAAAGAGATTCCATGTGGCTCGAACGCGATGATGGCGATAACAAGGACCACATTGAAATGAATTTAAAACTCAAGGAATTCAATTGTATTAGAAATAAAATGTAAAGACTTAATAAAAAATTCGCTGAAACTACAAAGACAATGTGAATGAGAAAAAAAATGCATACAATCACTGTTATCAAGGATCAAATTAAAATCAATTTAAAATTATAAAGAAAAATTAATTGAGGATAAATATAATGTACAAACGATATTAAAAATTAAAAATTAGACAAAACTATATCCACCAAGTGTTTAGTTATACCCTCATTCTGTAATTCATAATTTATTTAGTCAATCATAAAAGTGAAAGTTTTAAAATGCGTCCAAGATACTCACTCCTTTTTTGTTGTTTTTGTTTTTTGGGGGGGGGGGGGGGGTGGCGGCGGGGAAGGGAAGGGGAGAGGGAACATAAGACTAGCCTTCAGCTCTCCTCTACTCTTGCAATGTCAATAACGCAGCAGCCATGCAATCTCAATTCAGAGCAAAGCTTAGTTTAGTACTGTCATTATTTCTTGTTGAAAAGAAAATAATTTAGAGGACTAAGAAATCTAACTGAAAACCAGATTAAGACACTATTATATGAGAACCATTAAAGATTGAGGCATACCAAAAGCTAAGGACCAGAATGAAAAAATTGAATCAAACGATAAGAAGGAACATGAATTTATTACAAGAACTTGGTGGAAAGTCAGATGCAAGTTTGATAATTGATATGAATGTCATCTTGTGGTGATGGTAAAGGTATTTACAGGATTGCAATGATAAAGAAAGAGAAATAAGAATTGAAAATGTGTTTGGCTTCATCTAAGTTCCCCCATTGCAATGGTGGAAACCATTGCTTTTTGCCTTTTGGTACTTTACATTCAGACAATTTAAGCCCCAGATCCTAATTGTCCGATCATCACTAGCTGAAGCCAACATGTGGGGGTTAGCTGGATTCCAGCTCACACAATTCACAGCTCCAGAATGGCCCGGCAAGGCCTCTATTAACTCCCCCGAGTTTCTTTGCCATATGTAAACCTACAGAAAGGCCATAGAAAACCATCAATTTACACTCACATTGAAGTGTCTCAGCAGTCATACAACCAAATTGAATGAGAAATTCTTACATAGACTAGTTTTTTAAAATATTGGCAGACTAAGCAAATCATGAACAAACATATAAGTATATCAAAAGTGGACCCCTCAAACAAGTGTGTCTTAATGCTTACATGACTATCAAGATTTCTTGGTCTACAAGTCTACGTAAGATATTCTCATAATTGAATAGAAATAAAGATGAATAAGAAATAGTAACCATCTCCAAGGACTTGGACTCCCTCATGGAAAAGGCATACTAGAAATAACTAAAGATGGCTATCTAAACTCCAAAATAATAACAGAATAGAGATAAGGACCTAACTACAGAGTGCAGAGCATAACCAACAGAACTCCAAATTTAACTGCATACCCCTGTTTCTATAAAGATAAACTAGAATAAACAAAGAGAGAGGCAGAAGCCTATTAGACCTTGAGTTTTAAGAAAATTTAAAAAATGGTTCAGAACTGTACCTAAAACTAGTATAATATCAAATATTGTTTGATAAATCTTGATGATTTTTTCCCCTTTTTCCCCCCAATTTCCAAATAGAGAAGTCATAAAGAAAATGTTGGTTCAAACAAAATAATTTTGTAAAAGTATTTCTTTGAACTAGTTTTGACTTAACTCGTAAGTAGACAAAAGCTAATTTTTCAATATTTAAGTGATTATCAAACATGAATTTTAATGCCAACTTCACTACGCATAACACGCCCTAACATGTTCAAAAATTGTAACTGAATTAGTCCTGTTGATACCATAACAAATGTATTAAATGTTTTAAACCATGATGCAATATATTTAATAACAAATGTGGAAAAGAAAAAACCAATTTTCCAACCTTAACATCAATACCTGAGAATCTTCACTTCCGCTAGCAATAAAAGCTTGCTTAAGTCCACCAAAGCAAGATCTAACCACAAATCGGGTGCGTCTATGACCTTCATACTTGCCAACAAGTTTAAAATCATGTTCAATGTTCCAAAGATGTATTTCTTGGTTCGAAAGACTAACCAGCAAGAATCTGTTATCCTTTGATAAAGAAAAGGAGGTTATTTCCTTATCCTCTTCAATAATAAATCTCTCATCCTGAGTTTCCCTGTGGAATAATAGTACAGCGTTGGCTTTGCAAATACTTAAGATCTGTTTCCCATCACCAGTTATTTCCAAATCCGAAATCTTACAGGTTCTTTGTCCTTTCCAGGTCTCCAGTTCCTTCCCATCTAACTCCCACATGCAAATGCTCTTGTCACTCAGGCCGGAAAGTATATATTTTCCACTGGGAAACCATGCACAGGAGACCAGTCCAGTACCAGCTTTTTCATAAACTTGAAGGCACTTACCAGTAGAGACATCCCAACGCCTAATAGCCTCCTCCACCCCACATGTAAGGACCTCTTGGTCATCAGGACTCCATGAAACAGAAGACACAGGTTTCTGATGACCACATAATCTATGCTTTATGGATAGTTCACCATTCGAGCCAACCTATTAGAAAGAACCCCAAAAATGTGGAATTTAATATGATACTATAAATATATATATATATATATGATTATGAATAATATTCACAGGGGGAGGACACATCACACATGCATAAAGAACTCAACAAAACACTAGCATAAGTCCTATCCAGAAGCCAAACCAGCAGGTTAACCATTCAGCAACAGCAGACTCTTGATTATTAACACAGGCCAAATGAGTTATGTCTATATATGAGAGCCACATCAGAATTAGGTTGTTTAGAGGGTTTGGCAGAAGTAAGGAGGAGAAGGTTTTACAGCGTTATGCTGATAAAGCTTTCCACTTGTGCACACCTGGAAACACTTTCAAAAGCTTTCTTCCCCATTCGACAGCAATATTGTCTAGAGGTAACATCGAAAGTTTCTCAAGTATTTGAAAATTCAAGTCCCCAATGGGACATCTCAGGTTCTAAAATCCATTGGGAGGGAGGGAGGACAGGGTGGAGTGGGATTCAGCAGCAGTAAGCTAGGTTGTATAGCCTAGTTATGAATTCTAAATCATTTTATGGCATTTAGGTGTGACATGCAAGCCTTTAAAAGCAGAATCCAGCAGGATGAGCATGTGAAGACTTTGAAACTTGCCCAGAGTTTGCAGATAGTTTAGAGAAAGAAATGGCAGTTACTTTTCATTAAGCATATACTAACAATATAATTTAAAGTGCCAAGGGGATGCAATGCAACCCAACCCAAGTTCACACAACCTAATCAGAGTTGTATCACCCAGGAAAAAGAAAAAAAAAACAGCCGCTCTAAAAGATGGTCTTTAAATTCTTGAAACATATACAGCTAAACAAGTTGGCTGGAGCTGTGTCGAGTCCACTCAGATTAATCAATTAGGGCGGAAAGGGAGACAGATCAGCAGGATCCAGGATGGCAGTCTGGTCCAGGTTTTGCAAGACTGGAAAGGCATACAAGTTCTGACAGATGTTATTATATGAATTTTACACTCAATAGTGGTAAGAGTTCAACTAAGTGGGACATTGTATTTTTGTAGCAATGAATGTAACAAATTTAAAACTAAGAAACTCTATGCAACCTGGAAAACCTTAGGATTTTGACTGAGATTCCAACCAAGATATTCAAGGACTAAAGTTTATCAGATCAAGAGTGCATCTTTTATTTTTTAGAATTTATAATGAATAATGTTGAAATTTAAGGCCTATTGGTATAAAGAACATGCTTATACTTAAGATGCCAGAATCTAGATTTGCATTTGAAGAGGTATTCATTGGTGTTTATTATTAATTAAAAATCTAGGCGGTCCATTTGTAAGTTTCAGATTTCTTCAAGTCTAAGTGAGGAATAAACCTCACTAAAGATCAATATGGATCTGTAAGAAACCCCAAAATGGAGTATGCATCATAGTAGATAGATAATTAATCATAAGATGTGATCAACCATACCGCTTCACTTCCTGCTGCATACACACAAGCGGATTCTCTGCACCTTGCCTTTGAGCAGCACGTGGTGCACCTTAGCCAATCCTAGCCGTTTCTCTCATCCTATAAAGCTCTCACAACTAACTGTTTTTTCTTTTTCTATTTTTTATTTTCTTTGAATCTGTGGATTCATCAAAGAAGGTGGAGAAAGCGTAGCCAACACAACCTGTACAGGGCACCCAGGCAGCGTCATTACTGGTGTCTTCATAACAAAAGCACCCAAAACCCCAACCTCAATAACAACCATGAGAAGAATCCCACTTTTCCTTCCCCTCTTCATCTTCTCCTAAGCTCAAGGGCTCAACCCCAAATGTGACCCCCAAGACCATGGTTCAACCCTCTAGATGTTTCACATCTTTAGTCCATTTTCCTCATTGAGGCCACCAAAGCCACTCTTACGAGAAGAGAGTGTGCTCTAACAACAAGCCAAGGACCAAGCCAAGGTGCAATACGTGGCTAGCCTAGTGGCTCGAAGATCAATGGTGCTCATTGCCTCTGACAAGCAGATCATACAAAGCCCCACTTACATTGTAAGAGCCAAGATTGGAACACTCCTTCAGACCTTGCTCATGGCCATGGACACCAGTATTGATACCGCCTAGGTGTTGGCTACTCTTCCTCCACCTTCTTCAATGAACCCATGTCTATCTGCTCTTCCTCCACCTTCTTCAATGAACCCATGTCTTTTTTTTTTTAATTAAAAAAAAAAAGAGGCATGTGGTTGCAGGAGCTTGACTACTTAATATACAGTCTTGGTTATGGATGTTCGAGTTAAGAGGAAAGTAAAAAAACAAAGGCCTAAATAAGGTGTCAAAGATTAAGTGGTGACAATTGAAAGAGGATTAAAAAAAAACTTACAGAGAAAGAATTTGGAGAAAAGATCCTGTGAAGCACAAGGAAGTGTTAACGATATGTAGGACGAGATGGCTAAATAGATTAGGAAGGTGGCAAAAGAGATACTCGGCAAATCAAGAGGCTTTAGACCTAGGGATAAAGAATTTTGGTGGTAGAATGCAAGCGTGCAAGATAAAATTAAAGTTAAAAGAGAGTGTTATAAAACGTGGTTTTTATGTAAGAGTGATGGAAATTAGGAAAAATATAAAGTAATTATAAAAGACACTACGAAGGCAGTGAGTGAAGCGAGAGTTAGGACATTTGATGGATTATGCCAATCCTTAGGTACTAAAGATAGAAAAAAAAGTATTTACAAGCTAACTAAAAGTAAAGAAAGAAAAACAAGAGACGTGGACCAAGTGAAATGCATTAAGGATGAAGAAGGTAAAGTCTTAGTCACGGAATAAGATATCAAGGAACAGTAGAAGGAGTTACTTTCATAAACTATGTAATGAAAGATATAGGATTTTATTACACTCGAATATGATAGACACTAAAGAGGAGGACCACCAAAATTGTACTTTTGATCATATGATTCGAGAGTCAAAGGTAAAAGAAGCATTAGAGCAAATGAAGAATAACAAAGCAATCGGATCGAATAATATACCAATTGAAGTATGAAAAGGTTTAGGAGTAAAAAGAATAAATTGACTTACAAAGTTATTTAACAAAATTACGAGGTCTAAAAGAATGCTGAATAAGTAGAGGAGTACTTTAGTCCTTATTTATAAGAACAAAAACAACATACAAAACTGTGCACATTATAAATGAATTAAGCTTATGAGTCACACTATGAAGTTTTGAGAGAGGGTAATTGAGCAAAATTAAGATAAGAGAGTCAAGTTACAGAAAATAAATTTAGCTTTATACTAGGAAAGTTAACTATGGAGGCGATATACTTGTTGCAAAAATTAATGAAAAAATATAGAAGGAATCAACGAGATTTACACATGATAGGATGCCAAGAGAAGTTTTATAGAAGGCTCTGGAAAAAAAAAGAGTTCGTATGACTTAGATTCAAACAATCAAGGATATGTATAATAAAATTACAACTAGTGTTATAACAAAAGATGGACTTACAGAACATTTTTTAATAGCTATTGGTTTACATCAGGGGTCAACTTTGAATTCTTATCTATTTACTTTAGTTTTAGATGTGTTCATTGAACATATCCAAGAAACGATGCCCCAATTCATGCTTTTTGCAGATAACATAATCCTAATTGGAGAATCGAGGGAGGAAATGAATAAAAAGTTAAAAATGTGAAAACTAGTTTTAGAAGCACATGGATTTTGTTTAAATAGAAATAAAACGAAATATATGGAATGTAAATTTAATAAGAGACACTAGTTCTAGTGCAGAAATAAAAATTATAGAATATACCATACCACAAGTCACACAATTTAAGTATCTAGTGTTTATTATACAACATAATGAGGAAATAGAAGATGTAAAACAAAAAATTCAAGCGTAGTGGATGAAATGGAGGAGTGTTTCGGGCGTTCTTTATGATAGAAGAGTACCACTCAAACTTAACGGTAAATTCTACCGCACAACTGACCTACAATGTTGTATGGAACTAAGTGTTGAGTAATAAAAAATCAACAAGAAAATAATCTCAATATTGTAGAAATGAGAATGTTGCGTTGGATGAATGGACATACCAAACAAGATAGAATTAGAAATAAATACATTAAAAAAAAAGTAGAAGTCACACTTATTGTAGAAAAGATTATAGAATTATGACTTAAATGATTTGGACATGTGTAAAGGAGACTTATAGAAACTCCAGTTAAGAGAGTGGATCATATGAAAAGTAGTCCAATAGTCAAAGGTAGAGGGAGACCAAAAAAACCTATTGAAAAAACTATTAGGATTTAGAGTTAAATGGTTTGTCTAAAAATATGATTTACGATAGAATTTTATGATATCGATTGATCCATATAGCTGACTCCACTTACTAGAAAAAAAATTTTGTTGTTGTTGCTGTTATTGTTATGGCTACAAGAGCTTCACAAGATGAAAGGGACAGCTAAGATTGGCTGAAGTGCACCACTTGCTGCCTATAGGCAAGGTGCAGGGAATCCACTTGCCTGTATACATGTTAAACGATTTTAAATTTAGTCAACCTCAAAGCTATGATAGAATTTATTCTCATTTTCACTCAGCCAAAGCCAAAATTGATCTCATTTTGATCCCTTTCTCTTCCCTCTAGTGATGCATTATTGCATTTATCGTACATGTTCAACTCAATATTCTGTACCTAAAAGCCCATCATATCTTACAGCCACATAATAAATTTTTATTTCAAGTTATGCGACACTACATTTTGAGCCATAGTTCCCACTACAACTAGCCGAATTTCCCCCAGACACTTCCTGTTAACCTCAATAACCATGGAAGTGATTAATTAAAGTACCATGAAGACAATAGCCTCAATGGTATATATTTGTCAATCAACAACTCAATATTTTTCTTTTTCCACTTGAATTGCACAGAAATGAGCAACTTAACATTTAGTTGCCCCAGCTTTTACCATACCAGCAGTCTATTCTTAATCTGACAACCAGAACTTTAATGTTCTTCAAAGTAGCATAACTCTTTGAACAAATTACAAAGAATCAGGACTATGCTCTTTCGTTGTTTTTCAATAAGTTATCACTTATGTAACACAAGCAATAGGCAATTACAGAAATTGATATCTTTTGCTACATAATGAAAATTTCCATCGCAATCATGACTCATGAGAGACAATGCAAGTACCATATTCTACCTGCATTTGTGACATGAATATGAAAAATTACAATTGGTATTTATGCTTAGGGTATGATGATAAAATTGTAACACAAGAAATGTAGACAAACTAAAGAAACAAATTAGAAGAGAAAAAAATTTGAGGGCAGAAAAGACAAAACAGAAGTTTTCAGATTAACATCAGACATTACCTCCCAAATGATTGCCGATCGATCATTTGATGATGAAGCTAAATATTTTCCATTATGTGAAAATTGTACAAACCAGACTTCATCATCATGTGCTTCTAATATCTGTTTGAATATATGCAGGAAAATAAAATAACATCAGAATATAGATGTCACTTAACCTATTGAAAGCATATGTGGAAAGGCTGTAGCCAATGTCAATAAAAAGATTTTAGATGTCCAATTGCCCTTAACAAGATTTTTGAACAAACCAAACTACTGAAAGGATTTGAGAGAACAAAAGAAATATTTTTTCTGAAAAAGACCACCTAGATCACAAAGAGGGAAAGTAAGACACAAAAGCTTTACCATAAGAGCCATTACTTATGAATTTTTAGTTTTGTAAATCAAATATTTTCAAAGCCACCAAGAGAGGGTTTGGTGAGGTGTGCAAGTTTATTCAAACGATTGGGAAGATTCACAATTGCAGCAACAAGACGCTATTATTTTTTACCCCAATGTACCAGAAACTGTTTTGAATCTTCTCTCCCTTTTGTTGTAGAGGTTTGACATTGTTTTCAGTCTTAACATTAACAGAATGAGATGCAAGAATAATTCCAAAACCACTCAAAATAGGTTGACAACTTCCAATGCCAAAACATGACAGTTACTAGGCCTTATATAGCAGACTCTAATTAACATAATCCAAAATGAGAATCGAATCCTAGTCCAGCCAGTAATGCAAAATTCTAAGACCCAAACAATGAGCACCTAATATTTCAAATTACATCAACATCCCAGATAACAAAACCTATATTTTAGAAATAAACCAATATCAATAATGAAGATGATTTGACAACATGGTAATTAGGAGTTAGTTCGTGGAGGCTTGGTATGGGATTTTACAGTGGCCACTTCATATTAGGTGCTTCCCAAGATAAACTTGCAAACTACTTCCTTGTGGGATCCCACAGTTCATCAGTTCACAATGAAATTAGATAGTTGAAAGATGCATATTTCTCATTAGGCGGTCCTTGTTCAGGCTTGTTTTACAGTATCTCTATTTTTCCCATATTTACGATTATAGTGGGTCTAGTGGAGAGTATTGATGAAGTCATGAGGATTTATTTGAAGTTTTGGATTGGAGACACTAAGAGAGATCATTTGGTGAGTTGGGAAGTTTGTTCTACTAGAAAGGAGAGGGATTTAGGAATAAAGAGTTCAACAGTATTTCCCGAGTGGCCAAATAGTTATGGTATTTTCATTTAAAATCTTTATATCTTTGGCATAGGGTGAGTAAGCTAAGAAAACATGCATGAACATCAACACAATCCCAAGACACAACACAGAAATGAGAAGAGTCCAGGGACTTTTGCAGTTCCACGTTATGCCCAACAAGAGTGTCAACTACTCCTTTTCTGAGTGTCCATGCTTCATAGCAGGTAAGAATGGACTGTGTAGGAATGGATGAGATACCAAAATTGGAATCAATGTTCACAAGTGAATTCCTGGAAATTCATTGATGATATACCTTGTTTTCTCCTTTGGTAAGCTGCAAGTGATTGATGCCTCCTGGGTTCGTTTTTCAGAGTTAGTGTAGCAAGATGAGACTATGCTCACTGTGACCAATTCCCCCAATTGCAGGGTCTTTCCTTATTACATCAAGCTTCCATTGGTTGCTTCCATAACTCACAAGGTCCTCAAGCCTCGTTGAATATTAATTTCTTTATAATGCTGGCAAAGTTGCAGACTTGGTCTCTTCACCGACCTCAGTGATTATCAGAATGTTGCAGCTCCCAAATGAGAAGATTTGGTCATAGGTTTCCTCCCAAACTTTCACTTGTAAATCTTTTTCGAGCAGTAGGTTCAATGTCCAAGCAATCAAAATCTTGTCCTCAATACCTCTTTTTCAGAGATCAAGGCTACCTCAACTTAAAGCTATTGTGCGTTAAACAGTATTGTATAGGATTAAGCTCAAAGTATTGTATAGGATTAAGCTACCTCAACTTAATCATCTATTATAGAGTCCACAGGCCAGACAGGCCATATAAGACAGTATGTCTACTGTCTTAGCGCAGTGAATTTTAAGCTCAAAGAACAGCCGTAATATTTTCCTTCACTGTGACATTGCCTGACATATTTGAATCAAGTTTTTAAGCACGGAGGTCAAGGCTACCCAACTTAAAGCTACTGTGTGTTCAACAGTATTGTATGGGATTAACACCAATTATCTACAATAGGACCGCAGGCCAGACAGGCCATATAAGACAGTATGTCTTAGTGTCATAATTTTAAGCTCAGAGAATAGCAGTAATATTTTCTTTCACTGTGATGTTCCTTCTAATCTGGAGAACTAGGTCTTTTTCCGAAAGCCTTGGAAAATTTGCTCACTATCCAGTTTACAAGCTTTGGGAGGAGGAAGAAATGCAAGGGTTTGGGGAAATGTTCTTTGTTTGCATGATTGTAGTTTGTTTAGAGCTTAAAGACAGACTTTCTTTTGGAGGGGGGCCCAAAAAAAAAAATCTCAGCCTATACAAATTCTTTGTAGACTTCAAACTTCTGCACATACTTCTTCTTAGGGGGACATTCTTTGTCTAACAAGCAAAGAGATTGGAAGGCTCTCTCAAGTTGAAGGGCTCCTTTTTCTTTCAATAATTCTCTGCTTGCCTCGGGAGGATTCCTTGTCCTCTACTTTTGCCCATTCTCTTCTTTGAACCACTTATTCTTTCATCCCAAAAAAAAAATGCCGGAAAAAAGAAAAATACATACCAACATATACATCAATGATTTCAAGCTGTGTCCCTCAAAGAGACAATTGTACTATATTCCATTATGCCAAAAGAATTTTCCATGTTTTAAAAACCAGATTGTACAGTGACAAAAAAGGAAGGCAGGATCACAGGTCAATGCGTCAATCATGGTCAAACTGTCAACTAAACTAGATTAGGTCCCCCATCATGTAAAAAATGATAAACTATTCATAATAATTTCAAAAACATTTTTTATATAAAATAAAGCATATTAATTCATATAATATTTTAGAACTAAATTTAGTTGTTAAAATAAGTTATTAGTTATTACATATTATCCTATCAAACAAAAATTATAAAACTAATAGTAATGCAACTCCCGAATATCATTTATAACATTACAGGATCCTCCAAATCCAAAGGATAGAGAAACCTCTCATTCCATTAGTTAAAATCAAGTTAGTAAAAAAGCAATTCCATATCCTTTATAGTAAGAACTGGTTCTTTGAAAACTAGTGAAAGCATTATCTATCTCCAACTTGGAAATAATTAGTCCCTCTAACACATCTAATCATTAAAATTTCTCCTGAGAAACCATACAAGAATAAAGAATTTCACAAGGCGTCTTTAAACCAATTTGCAAGATGCCACAGTTTAGTATTCACTAAATCTAGTACTACACATGACAAAACTTTGTAGTGAAGTGCAACCACAAAATGTACCCAGAAAAGACAATCATGATAACGCTAATTATAGCCTGCTTCACTTAATCCACATTGAAACAAAAAGTAATGGAATCAACAAAATAAATAAATAACAGACAGAGTTCTAGTCTCCAACAAGTAAAAAGAAAAAAAAGGGCTATGCCACTATAAACTAACAGGCCAACAATGAAGAGCCTAAGGGCAGTTGATGTTTTAAAGTACAAAAGTCAAATATAAAGATGTACATATAAAAATGCAAACATCTATTAGACACATCATTTTCTAACCTGTAAAGTTCTAGAAGGTATCTGGTCTTTCCCGCAATGATGATCAGAGTATAATGACATCTCCTTATCCAAGGAGTTGTGAAATTGGCAAGCCTCTCGTTGCAAAATAAGGGCCTGTTCAACTAAATGTTCTAACCTCCTCTCAGGTACCATTACTGTTGGGGGAAGCAGTTTCTGCAGTTCCTCCAGCAGCTTTGACCGAGACCTAACCCTCACAATATCTTGTCGAGGAGAATCAACATGGCCACACAGTGATGTGGAAACTATGCAGGAAGAAAGGTCACGAATTCTACTACTATTAGTGCAAAGAGGTGCAATCTCAGTCCTCAAGGTCTTCAATGCATCCATCACCTTTTCCCCACCCAGAAGCTCAAAAAATTTCTGCTCCAGTATCAAAAATGAGGCTGACCTCACAATAGTTTCATCTGCCAGACCAATTTTATGCAATGTGGCGACACTTTCATCCCAATTGCCATCAAGTATCTGCTGCATAAACAGATTTACCACAGATGAGTGTACAGGTATGCCAGACTCCTCCTCTAAATGTGCTCCACTCTTTTTGTAACCAAGAGAATACAATGCTTTTGCAATTATCCTGACAAATTCATCTCGTTTTATAACTCCTTTTGAACCAACAACTTGTTTGTCCCCTTCAGATGGTAGGGGCCGAGCCATCAACTCACTTGAACAGCCTTCTATGGGCTCTACAGAAGATGAACCGTTTGACAGGCCTACTAATCCTTTAGAGGATAACTTCATGCGTTTTAAGGCTGGTTCTTCATCCTCCACACCTCCCATGAAATGTGAACCTCAGTCCATATATAATTTTGGCGGTGAGAAAGCAGTAAAAGGGAACAACCAATAAAATGCGTCGTAAAAATTGCAAGTAAGAGATGCCTGCATAGCATGATCAAATAAACAGCAATAAATAACATAAATCAAGCCAAAAAAATTAAATCATAGAACTTTAAGACATACTTCTCCTCAAATGGAATCAAGAAATGAATACAAACATGAATAAATGCAAGGACTAAAGCTATATTGCTTCAATACCAAAATGTTTCTAACATTTTTTTCCACCAAAACATGAGAAACCGCTCGATGCCCAGCAGGGATTTTGCAGAATCTCTCTGAAACCGACAAAAAAACCTATCCTCAAATGTCCACTTTTCCGAGGAAACAAAGAAAGACACGGTGAGAAATTGAAGTATCATCCGAAAGGGTATACGATAAAACAATCAACATCGGAAGTCGTAGATCCATGAACTACACAAGAAGAAGAAGAAGATTGAGATGATGATTCACCGACTTACCCAAGAAGCAGAAAAAGGATCCGAAGTTGTCCGGAGCCACAGTTGAAAGTGCGATCGTCAGTTCAGGGGCGTCCGTTGCTTCTTCTTCTCCACACCGTTCTTCGCTTTCAGTTCCTAAAGAGAGCAAAAAGAGGTTGAGAATACCAAACTATTGTGGTTTTTGTGATGCCTGGATATTTTTATATACAAGAGAAAATTCATAAATTATTCTTTTTTTAAAAAAAAATTTCTTCTTCTTTCTCTTTGGCTCTTCCTATCTCCCGAAATTGACAATGCCCACCACCCCTTATCCCTGCTCATTTCCTTTGGTCATTTCCCTTGGCTTTGGCATATACCTTCCTGCCTACTTAAACCATCATCCATTTTATTATTTTGAAAGAAGAAGAAGAAGAAGATTTAAATACGGTACTATCCCTCATTCTCTTATCTTCATCATTAATCCTTCACACGAAAGAAAGGCCAAATGTATTCTTCTACATGTTCATCATTTTCTAGTGATAAAAGGAGGTGTGATTTCTAGCCCCATGGATTTTTCTATATGTTCACCATTTTCTAGTTATAAAGGAAGTGTGATTTTTATCTTTTAATTCCATATTCAAATTTTGAGGTTAAATGCTCTAAGTTAATATGGAGAATACATCTTTAAGATTATTGGAAAAAGATCTAATCTCAATTGACATATTATCTAATTCAAAAATACTATTATTGTAAAATAATATATATATATATATATATGTGTGTGTGTGTGTGTGTGTGTGTGTGTGTGTGTGTGTGTTAATATGGAGAATACATATTTAAGATTGTTTGAAAAAAACTTAATTTCAATTGACATACAAGCTAATTCAAAAATATTATTATTATGTATATATATTCATCACTCATTTGTGTTGTTATTTTTTAAAAAATTTTATAGATATAAAACCGTCTTTCACTCTCTTATCTTCTGTCATTGATTCTTTATACATAGGAAATCCACAATTCATGTGTTTATATTTAGAATAATATATACACAGGATAATTAAGACCTTATTATAAAGCAAGTAGAATAGTGTTAATTCTAAGATTTAGCTTAATGTTTGAGTCAAATATATGATGCATGATAAAACAAATTATAATATATCTAAATTATGTCAATATGTAATTGTGATATAAATATGTGATATTCAATATGTGGAACAAATTTAGCTTGGCAAACAAGGTACTTGTATTATAAGTCTAAATTCTCTAAAATTATTTATTGTAAAGTTTGGAAAAAAAAAAAAGGAATGGGAGAAAATAAACCCTATACACATTTTCACTTTTTGTGTTACTCTCTCTTCAAATTCTACAAGAACTTTATGATAAAATACTCTAAAAGATCCTTATATCCTATCCTATACGTAATATGTGACCATTTATATTTGTTGATATATTTTTATAATACATAATCTAAAATGATAAGCTCAAATTATCAGCATATTGCTTAAATGCTTATCATAACCATTATATAGCTTGCCACAATAGTGTCACTTTTAATGTTTTCTCTTGCTCATTCACAATCAAAGACTACAAGATAAAAGAAGAAATTACTTTTACAATTCATTATCTCTCATAGTCACAAGTTGTAATGCCACTAGACAACATCTTCCATCTAGCTGCCTTGCATCCTTGCCTCTAAAGGTTGAACACTTCATCCATCTCATTTCACACTTTTGTCTCTTAGTCATAACTCACACCACAAACCTAAGCCACCACCCACCCATTACCATTGCTCGTCCAATCTCACTTTAATTGCCAACCAAATTCTTTTCAAGAATCTAAGGTCATGGAGAAAAAGAGTTTAGCTTGATCAATTTCATTAGCAACAATTTTAGATTCATTCATTAGAGTAACAAAAAGAACAAATGAAAAAGTGGAAATACATGAGAAAAGATATGTGTTACTAGAAATATCATTAGAGACATTTAAGTTAATTACCCATGGTCTAAGTGAGAAGGATCAAGTAAGGCAAGTAATAGAATTACTAGTTTGGGCACAAAGGCAAAATAGGAGATTGTTTTGTTGTCTAGTAGTGCAAATACTCTTTATAATCATCATTAATCAATGTAATAGGCTAAGATGATTGTTTCATAAGCAAAGATGTCTCAATGGATGTTGTTTGGATAACATTGATAGTGCTAGGTGGACAACCATGAAGAGACTAGCAACAATCCTGAGTTTAACCTAACTTATTACAATAAATTCATTGAGGGCATTTGTCATTATTACCTCATCATTTTCTTTCCCTTTTATCAATAGTCTAAACCACTAAAGTTAAAGAATCTAGTGCAAAGAACATATGACTTCTCTCTAACAAAAATATATGAGGAAGACATGTGCACTAAACGAGTAAGCACATCATCCAAAGTAGGAATAATTAAGCCACCCAAAATCTAATCTTAAATAGGTTTAAGGATAAATTGAATATTGATAAGGTCATGATCATGAAGAATTTATCCCGTTGTTTTTCTTATTTAATAGTAGTTGTAACAATGGGCATTAAAGGCTTGAATTACTATTTGAATGACTCAATTATATACACATAAGTGATAATATTAAGGTTCTCATACTTTTAATTGATAAGATTAGATAAAACTTTATAGTAATGTTGAATATAATTACTATATAACATCTTAGTCTTACTCCAAACCCAATAACACATATTAAGCAACTTAGGATCAAGAGCTTTTCATTGTAAACTCCATTGTTAAGCATCAATTTTTAGCCAAGTAGGTTTATCGTAAAAGGGATATTGGACTTTTTCTTGCTCAATTGATTTAAATAGTTTTGGAAAACCATGGAACCAAAGGGTTTAAAGCGAATCAAGACTTGAATGAAGCATGACTAAGGAATGAGGTGCTACTTAAAGAGACATAGTAGGCTTTAAGACCATGTGAAAAAAGAGAGAAAAAAAGATAGCTAAATTTGGTTGAATATATAAGTGAGTATCCCTTTATATTTATATCTTATTAATAGGACTAAAAAGGAGTGTAATATAGAAAGTAGTACAATATAATATATCTAGTACTAATAGTGAAAAAAAAACCCTATACTAATATGTACACTATTTTATATAATGAATCAAGACACTCTTATATACAATATTCTAACATAGCTTTAGGCTTTATATCTTTTAAGGATCTTTTGTTATTTTTTTTACTTGATATTTAGCTTTTGTTGTGTTGTCATGACTTTATACTTACAAAATATAATTGATTTTGTTGTAGTATTAATATAGATCATGCTCCTCCTTTTCTAAGACAAGCAACTCCTTCTTCTTCCATTGCCTAAAAAGATGTTAACTATATCTAATATGTGATCTTATTTTACTAATATGGGTTTAGGTGAAAATTAAAAATTTAGCAAAATGTAAAAGGTGTGGGCAAGAATATATAGTTGGGGTTAGTACATACTTCAATTTTAACCCATGTCACAATGTCCTAAGTTGAAAACTTAGATTTAAAAAGATTTCGCATAAGGTCCTTGGTGAGTTAATAACTATAAGTATTATTAAGCAAAAATTTAAAGGAATTAGGACATATTGTTACAATTTAGATGTTAAAGTTATTATTAGAAATACTGCTATTTTTAATATATGAAAACTTTATATGTATAAAAAAGATTCTAAAAAAGAAACTTTGTAACAAGAGTTAGCTAAGATTCCTAATAAGATACATCTCACATCTAATGTATGGACAACTTGCACTATCAAGGGTTATATATTTTTGACAACACATTATGTGGCTAAAAATGAGTCCTTAAATAGCCAAAGTTCTCAATTTCTATGATATACCTCCTTCACATTCAAGGCACAAACTATTTAGAAAAAGTGATTTATTTTTAACAGAATAAAGGCTAGGAAAAATAAGTCATCATTTTAGACAATGCATCAAGTAATAATAGTTTGCAAGACATGTTGAAAAACCAACATTGTTTACATAATAGCATGGTATGCAATGATAAATTTTTTCCATATGAGATTTTTTGTTCATATTCTCAATCTAATTGTTCAAGAAGGTTTAAAAGTGACCCACGATGCATTGTACAATTTAGAGAAAGTGTTGAATATGTGAAAGGATTGGAGGGACAATTGAAAAAGTTGAAAAGTGTGTAAAGAAAGTTGCCATTGAGGGGGTGTTCATTTGCATTTGAATGCACTAACTACATAGAATTCTACCTTCATGATGCTTGAAAGTATATAAAGTATAAGCATGCATTTGGTAGTTTTTAAATAAAAGATGAGACTTATAAGTATTGTCCATCTAGTGGATAATGGGAGGGAGGAGAAAAGATGCATAATTTTTTTAGGCTATTTAATGATATCACCAACTTGATTACAAGTTCTGCTTACCCAACCTCTGACCTATATTTTATGCAAGTTTGGAATATAGATATAGCATGTCTCTTGATTGCTAATTCATATAATGGATATAATATTGTAAAGAATATGACTATTTAGGATAAAGGCAAAGTTTGATAAGTAGTAGAGTGAATATAGTGTTGTGCTTGCACTTAGAAAAATTCTTGACTTATGTTAAAGTTTACTTTGTTGGGACATTGTTTTAATAAAGTTAATCCTACTATTTGTGCAATCAAAGCTAGATGTTGTTAGGATGAAGTTATTTCAATTTTGTGATGCATATGCCAGGAAGTCTACCAATTTATCATCTCTAAGTTAAAGTCAAAGTTGTCCATCTAACATTTTAACACCTAGTGGAGGAGGATAGGAGTGGAAGAAGAAAAGGATGGTTATCCTTAGTAAATAAGTAACATTTTGTTTATTTAACTTGTTCAAATATAATTTCAATTTATTTATTTTTTTGTTATATAAGTCCCATTTTATGCATAAACATTATGGTATTTTAAGAACTTAGCAAAGTTTATTTTGTAAAAAGATCTTTCATTTGCATAACTTTTAAAGGTTTTTATTAATTATTAGAATTGTAAACGTTGAATATTAATTAAATTCTACCTAAATTAGGCCTTATTTGTGATTGTTTTTTATTAGAGTATTCAAGGAACCCAAAAATCCAAAAAGAAGCTATTTGACTAGCATAGAAGCCCAACACCCAAATTTGGAGTATAAAGCCATGAAGATTTAAGTTTAGTGAAAAAATTTAGGCCAAAGTATTGAAAAAATAGATTGCATACAAACTTTGAAATGGGCTAGTTTTTATACCCATAAAAAGTTAAGACATAGCCCTACAACTCTTTAGTTTAACTTGAAATCCAATTCACAAAGGAAATATGTTAAGATGGTAGCACAATAAACTTAAACTTATTAAAATTTGTTTGCCTAGCATATCTTGCTAATCTTAGCAAAACTCACAACCAAGAACTCCAAATTTGACAAAATCAACGAGAACAAAAAGATAAAAGAAAAAACTAAAACTTTAATTAGAGCTACAAAGGCTAAGTCATGTGTTTTAAGGGGCTTAGATAGTTAACCAAGCAGGTTATGTTTTTAAATTTTGCCTTTTTTTTTTTTGTGTAACAAGGTCTATCTAGTTGATTAGAGGTTATAACAAAACTTATCTAAGGTTTGTAAATCCTAGAGTTTTTTTAGATGTCTTTGGCCATCAATCACCTTTTCCCCTACTTGAAAACCCTAGTTGAATCCTTACTCAGTTATATCATTAAATAACCACAATCTAGGGTATGTTAGGCTAAGAAGATCCTTCAAATAATTTAGATCTAACAATTCTCACAAGAAGAAACAAGATAGTCACATTTGGCTACCAAAGAGCTTTCTAATCAATTGTTATAGTGATGTTCTTCATCAATTATTCCAATGTTTTCTATTTCTCCTTTTGTTTCTTCTTCTTCTTTTTCTTCTCCTCCTCCTTCTTCTTTGTCTTCTTCCATGCTTTTGGTTAAGTTTTATAAAGTCCTTTATTTGTCTCTAGTCTTTTGAATTGTTGATTGTAATACGTAATGACATCATAATTTTGAATAATTCAAGCTTATTCTTTTCTCATGAGTATATGTTGTGAGCTTTTATACAATTAGTGTAAATGATTAGTAGATTAATTGGAACTAGGTTTTGAAAGATGCATTCATATTAAGTAAGGGAAGCTAAATTAATAAGAGGATTGACCTAGATTTACTATATGTGTTAATGATCAATTTACTAAATGTCATAAGATCAATTAAGTCCTTTTTCATTTTCATTGGTGTCTCAAATCGATTTAGTCTTGAGTCTATTAACTAACTAAAATATAAATTTCATAAAATTACATTTTTAAAACATGATAATCAATTTTTCTAGCTAGTGAAAAGTAAACTAGAGGTGTATTAAAATATGAATAGCTTGCACATGACTTATATATTAGAAAACTTTAAGATCAACTTAAACCATTTTTTGTGGGATCGACAATCTATACTTATTTAACCACCTTATTACTTGTCAATTAAAGTGTTTGTTGGTGTCAACTATATGCATTTGTTAAAATTTAAAAGTTTTTATGATTTTCATGCTTTTCTATAATTACATGGGCTTCACAAATATATTTTTTCTTGCTAACTATTGGAATTTATTGGTAATTTAAAGGCATTGCACGCTTATGTGATGCTTGCTTGAAGATATTTATTCAATATATATGTCGCTATAGTCTTCATTAAAACATATACATGGGCAAGCTTTATTTTGATATTTTTAGGATATTTATTACTTTAACAAGTACAAATTACTTCATTACTATGGAGTTGGCTTCGAAAACAGCTAGCAAATAAGTTCAAAATGACTTTTTTCTAACTATAAGTTATTCCAATATGGCCAAAAGAAGTTCTTTATAATACTAATACTATGAATTTTGATCTTATTTTTTTAAGAGGCTGGACCATGGGCTAGCTTGTTTAGTTGGCGATCCAATTTGGTAGGCTTGGATTGAGATTTTTTTAATTGCTTAGAAAAAAGGACAACCTTTCCTAGCCCATTTAAAATTGGTACAT
Source organism: Erythrophleum ivorense (assembly GCA_026724425.1). Lineage (NCBI taxonomy): Eukaryota > Viridiplantae > Streptophyta > Magnoliopsida > Fabales > Fabaceae > Erythrophleum > Erythrophleum ivorense. Next base: position 580,341 of record JAIUCV010000034.1, on the reverse strand, counting down.
TGCAAGTTAGATAAAACCAACCTACTATGACAATATTATGAAAAACCTACCTTTAAACAATTGCCAACAACCCTATACACCTAAGACCTTATGTACTGGCTAGCCCCAATCTAACACATGAAAATATTAAAATGCCATCAAGGGTTTCATTGACTTTCCCATCTAGAAATATAAATACTCATGCATGCTCTTATATATACTATTCATACATTCTACTCTTGTCTAATCATTACTAACTTTGGTGTTAGAGTGTGTGCCAACGCATTACTCCCCTATATCTTTTGTAGGTATACTTCCATGGTGAACCACCATGCATCATTTACCACATTATATGAAGAGAAATTAAAAGTGCATTAATAATAATAAATCTTAGCTTTGAAAAGAGTAGAGTTGATAATAATGATACATGTGATATATGATTAGGCCTATTAATTGTTAATATTTTCTTAAGTTTGTTTTTGGAAGAGATTTGTTACATAAACTTGATGTACCATATCATCTATACCCTAACTAGCAAAATAGGGCCAATTATATAATAAACCCCACACAATAGTAGTATTATAGTGGGTAATAGAATGTGGACTCTATACCACATTCTATTTATATAATAATAAAGTAGTGAATAACTAAATATGAGAACTAATTATATAACTTGGCATTATTTTATTAGTAGAGAAGTCCCATTTTATTTAATTTGAATTTTTTTCATTAAAGAGATTATAAATGATATTACACTCTAAGAATACTTAAGAATTTCTTATTTTTGTGATATAAGATGACTGAGATTAAGAATGTTTATCAAAATAGTTGAAATACTAACTTTGAGATCAATGCTACTCAGGCAAGTCTCTCAAAGTTCATTTGTCAAGTATATATTTTTTATTATGGTTTTAGGAGGATTATTGGATCAATAATTCTTCATTTTAAAGTTTTTTCTTGAACTCTATTAATTATCAAGTTTGCACTATGCTTCAATTTTATAATTTTTGTTAAACTTTACAAAGTAATAAGATTTTTAATGTTTTTGATATCTTAAATGTCATTCAACATTCAAAATAGTTATATTAATACACTCATATTTAAGATGACAGGTATTGTGGAGACTAAGGGTTTAAAACATTAGGTCTAGTAGATTAAGGAAAAGGAGGAAAAAGTACAAATTATCTTGCTTAACTAATCTAAAAAGGCCATTTATTATACAATTTAAATTCAGATTCTATTGGGTGAAGTAAATGAGGGTGCTAGTTTTGCCACTCAATTCTATCTGAATTTTCCCAAAACCAAATTAATAATTCCTATTATCTAAAACTCTCCAAACTCTCTAAATTTGAAAAATTATATGTTAATTATATTATGAAAAAATTTCATACACAAATTCATTCATTTAGCCCTTCAATTAACTCAATTTCCTTTATTATTATGTCTTAGCTTAGAACCTATCCATACACTATTTTAAAGATGTTTGGACTATCTAAACATCTTGAAAAATTATGAAATTGTCCAAATTTCATCCTAAAGGTCTCAACTATATCTCATCCAAATTTTAAAAGAAAAGGAATTGATTTGACACTCAAATTGAACATAAGATGCCATTATATCTAGAATTGCTCGGTTTAATATTCGAATTCATTCACTTCACTTTACTAAATTTATTGCCTTGGCTATACTTAATGGTTTGCCACAAAATTTGAAATACATACTCCCATACATTCTAAAAATATAACATAAAATTACTAAATTGTACCACCAATACACCATAAGCTATCATTTTTAGAACAAGTACAGTGTATGGTAGACAACAACTTCTTAAGCTATTTATATAATTGATACTTCTCAATTTACATCAAACAAAATATTTACATAATATAAAGAGATTATCAACTCATTTCTTATGTTAAGACAGTAATTACATTGACTTCCTTTCTAACATTACTTCCTCACTATTACTTGGAAGTCAATAAAACAATATAATGATTGTAAAGCAATCAATCTTAATAGTAAATAACAAACTTCTTTCATAAACATTCATGCCAAAGTATAAGCACCTTTAGTTTTCAAAACCAAAAAAAAATTGTCATAGCATACCAATCAATTATTTAGAAATCATGCCATGAAAACAAATATGAAATTTACTCTAAATCTAGTCCACACTCATAAAGTGTATTTAGAACTTAAAGTACATCTCACATTGCTAAGATGGTGTATCTAGTTGGCCAATGTGGAGGAACTTTTAGTTTGCTTTCTTCTCCAATCTTACATGCAAAGCATGTATTTAACTAAATTAACTCATAAAACGTTATGATCAAATTAGATTATTTAGTAACATATTTCAAAGTTTCAAAGAAAATAATGTATATGTAACTGTTAATTGGCAAGCTAACAACCTTAGCAACTATTCAAGGGCTTGTTTCCTTCATAGAAACCTTTCTTCTTCTCTTATGGCAGCTTTCAACTCCTTTTCAAGTATTCCCTTTTCTTTACAACACAACAATATCCCACAACCTACAAATTAGCTTAATAGAAAATTTATCAAGTCAAGAACAAGTTTAGCAAAGAAAGTGAAACATGCAAAGTTTTTCTTCTCCTTCTCTCCTTCCTTTCAAACATAGTAGAATTTCCTTCTCTCCCTCACTTTTTTTTTTCCTAGCCATGGAGAACAAATTGTAAGTGGAATATGTGTGATATGGGTGAGTGTTGAGTAATTGACTTATCTTGGCTAAGAAGGTGGAAAATGTTTAAGTGGAAAGAGATAGGGATAGGTGGCATAATAAGAAGAAAGAAGAGTACAATATGCTAGTGCAACCTCTGTTCTTAAATGACACCTTAATGCAAAACAATCTCCCTTGATTTCTCTTTAATTTTCTACTTCACTTTGCCACTTCTCTTCTTCACTTCATTCATGAAGTGAAAAGTGAAAGAAGCAATGTGACTAGGTGTTGGATGACCTTTCCTTGCTAGGTGGCAAGATGTTGGACAAGTGAATGGATGCAAGCCAGCAATTTTGTATATGACAACTTAACTATCATATACAAAAAAAAAAAAAAAACTTAAATAAGTAATCACAAAAGCTATTTCCTAATGTATATAACTATTTTTTTTTAATGGAATGCGAAGTGAGTTACTTTACATTTTGTCATGGGGATACTTAGGGATGTGGGTAGGGTGGGTTTTTTTTGTTGGGAGGTGGTTCAAAAGGATATACCCCCCCCCAACACACACAACATATTATATTTATAATATATAAAAACTATATAATTTAGTTTTTAAGTATTTTATATTATATATAATATATACTAATATAAAACATCTCTATAATAGTTATTATATAAAATATTAAGATATAATTAATAATAATAAATTTATATTTATAACTATTTTTTTGTTAAAATTATATTTTTAAGTATAATTTAATTCTCTTTGACTTATTTACATAAAAAAATATTTTTTTAGATTTATTAAGGATCTTATATAAAAAAATATCTTTTTATACAAATAAGTTTATTTATATTTTCTCAACAAATCATAAACAACCATGTCACTTTTCTAAAATGTAATAGCACTATATTTTTGCACATAACTTGCCTATAATTCCATGATTTTTTTATATAAGATTCTTAATAAGTATAAAATAATATTTTTATGTAAATAAATTAAAAAGAATTAAATTATAATTAAAAATATAATTTTATTAAAAAATAATTATTTGTAAATTTATTATTAATTATATTTTAATATTTTATATAATAAATATTATAGATATGTTTTATATTAATATATATTATATATAATATAAAAAATTTTAAAAACTAAGTAATATAAATTATATACTTTTTATATATTATAAATATAATATGTTGTGTGTGTAAATATATATAACCTTTAAACCAACCCCCCTCCCTAAAAAAAAAATCCCACCCCACAAATCCCTCTCCCAAAATTTATATTTTACTTGAATATGGGGCTCCTGAATTTGTAGTTAGTGATTTGAAAAAAAAAAAGACAAAACATGGAGTAATTTTTTCGACATTTTGTTTTAAAAAAATTGATTATACATATTAGAAAATTGTTTTGGTGATTATCTATTTAATTTCCTTTAAAATTATATACATAAGTCAAATTGTCATATATGATGACTAAATCACATGGCTATAAGGGTTTGACTAATTAGTGGGGGTAGGTATAACTGAGTGAGAGAATTGCTTATGATCAAAAGCAAGAGCATTGAATGGTATAGATGTCTTTTCCTCCCTTCCTTGGCACATGTCATTTTAATGAAGATGGAAAGAATGATATGCCTAGTACAATGGTGAAATTGTTGGAATAGGAATATAAATTAAGAATAGTCAAAATGGGAGAAGGGAAAGATACATTAATCTAATCTTCCTCCTTAGTCACATGGGTTAGCATACCAAGTGGATGTAGGCTTAGTGTAGCGTACCTCCACTTTTCCTTGTTTAGTTTAATTAGGACCTAAGTTAGGGGAATTGCCTTAAATTAAATATAAGCATACTAAAATACACCAAGTAAGGAAGCGTAAATAAAAATTGAGTTTAAAATGCATAAGTTACTCTTAAATCTAATAATTTCCAACTTCATAACGGTGACATTTTTTTTAACTATGTTAATTTTTCTAAAATATCATGTGTATCCTTTTTTATAGTAATTTTCAATTGTCATACTAAATATGAACATTATAAATTTCATGGTATCTCATGTTATAATTTTGAAGATATTATAAAATATGAGATAACAATATATCAAATACCTATATCTTCTTTGGGAATCTTTTTTCCTTTAGCTTTTAATTGCTTTATTGATACGTTGGGAGGATTACTTCTTCAGTGTATTGTTTTGATTTCAACATTGTCATCTTCTTGTCGAAAATATTACTTCTAAAAAAAGAGAGAGATTATGCATACCAAAACAAATGTCTCTCTAACATTGTGCTTAATTATCAAGTAATCTTATTCTCAAATAGGCCTTATAAGTTTATTTGCTAATGATTTTATGGCCATTATGTTTGCTTGAAAATCTCACTTTGACAAACAACTCAAATCAGAGAATACATGGAATATATGCTTAATATAATTAAAGGAAACTTTAAAATAATATATAAATTAGAAGAATATTTTGTTGTCATGCTTGTTCCAATAATATACTTACATCCTCTCAAATTTAAAATTCGGTATATGATATAGTTGTTAACTGTTTCATGATTTGATAAGACGTTGATTTTCTTTGCTTCTCTTATCTATACACAATGAAAAGAAAAATTAAGGGGACTGTTTCGCCTTTAGAATATGGAGTCTCTAGCTCGGGCAAATCCAATACTCGGGAATAAGTTGCTCCAAGAAATTCATCATATTAAGGTAATAACTACCCAAATACTCATTAAGTGTGCTAATTAACCTAGTTGTTTCTTTCGTTTGTTTCACTGTTGATACTACTTCTTTTGACGGTATGGTATCTTGTATTTCTTTTCTTGAGAATCAAATTTCATCTAAATTAAGAGCACATATACTTCAATACAAAGATATTAAGAATAATTGGTTAAAATTTAAAGTATAGCATCATGCCTAACACAAAGATCAATTTCAGCCCCAGCTTTTAAGATGTTCCCACCTCATATAGTTTCGTATGAACTACACTACCCTCTAGACAACTGGTCCCTATTAATCACAAATCTAAAGCATAAACTTCACCCTTTCTAAAGCAAAGTTCTTCTAAAAAGCTTGCAGCAACTTCAAAATGCTTAATTGAGAGCAAAGGGGAGGCAAGGGGGAGAGAACTGTCTCTGCAAGTCTTTAAACACCATAAAAATTTAAGTATTCAGATGCTTAATCCAACCAACTCCTCAAATTAATGAAACGCGACAAGAAGGGTGGGCCAGACAAACAAACCTTAAAAGATACATTAACACTTCCATATGATTTACATATAGATTAACCTTACACTAAGTTCTTAAGCAACACTGAAAGAATTTGCTGTGCTCTCCACAAATCTTCTAGCCCCCTTAAACCACCTCTTGTCTCCTGCTTGAGCCTTGCATATGTATAGCTTGCCATCTTTCACGGTTGCTGTGATCAGTTGGTGCTTGCCGCCTTCATCTCCATCAGCTGTCCTTGTCAGCACAGACACAAAGTAGTACTGTTTCCCACCAATCACAGGTGTTGAACTCTCTAAGATGTTTGCTGTTGCCACAGCATCTGATTCGAAACCACCCTGAGCAATCCAAGATCACATTCAGTTAGGGACATATCATCTGTGAAAGCATTGATCCTTCAAAAACAGGGTCATGTTTGTGTTTGGCACCAGTCCAACCTTCGTATCAGATATATCATGACATTCAAAATTTGTTGGTACTGTGTCTATGTCCTAGAGGGCAAGCCTTGGCGCAACGGTAAGGTTGCTGCTGAGTGACCTGGAGGTCACGGGTTCGAACTGGAAACAGTTTTTCTATAAAAAAGCAGGAGTAAGGCTACGTACAACTATCCTCCCCAAACCCCACCTAGTGAGAGCCTTGTGCACTGGGCCACCCTTTACTGTGTCTGTGCTAATATGTATGCCTCTTAGGTTACAATCTTAATGATGCTTCAATTTCGGCTTTCTTTCAGAATCTTTATTTAAAGGATTGTAGACAACTGTAAGCTAGAAATATTTACATTGCAATGCTTGTTAAATTGTTAATCAATTACCTCAGCATCAGTTTTGCCGAAGTAGGTCTGTTTTCCCAGCAAATAGTCCACCTGAAAAGAGGGAAAATTAAAGCTTGAGTATTAGCCAGCAGTTGTTGAAGTCCTCAAAAGTTCATATCTATAAGGCTTTCCAATGATGCAAAAATTATATAGAACAAGTGTACATTAATTGGGTCTTAAGTCTCCTTGTTGATTGGAAAAACAAGCATAAGTTTGGAACAAGGGTACCTGAGATAGGAACTTCTCGGGTGAACCATAGTCAGTGATGGATTTCTTATCGGTGTCAGTGACTGTGACAGTGACATAGCTGTTGGAATCAAAGTTGTCCTCGTACCTAAGAACCTGACCAGGGTACTCAACCTCTTTGCTTGGGTTCCATTTAGAAGGAATATTCAGTTTAAATCCATTCCCATTGTATGGCAAGAAGTCTGTGTTTGTCTTCGGTTTTCCAAACACGTTGGCTACAACCAAAGTAATCAAATGCAGTCAACTTCTGTCTTTTTCAAACAGCCAAAATCTAACTGCACAAAGAAAATAGTTTGATCTCCCCCACACAGACCCATGTAAATTCCTTCCTGTGGCTTGTATCCCATTATTACTCAATTTCGTTTATCTTATATTCAATCAATTATACAGCGGGCAGCACAAAGAAATCAGAACTAAATCGTATACTCTCAAGTACAAATAGAGTTTCAATTCAAAGCAAATCTTTTTCAGAAATTGGGGTCTTCTATGAATTTATGGCACAAAGGATAGTGTGATTTCCTAAAGAAATCAAAAGATCATCTTCCTCATAGGCTGCAGTTAGCTCAACAACCATGTATTTTTACATATTAAATTTTCTTCCCATTACATGAACTTTTAAAAAGGAAGAATACACAAGAATCAGAAGTGAATCGTACATCCCCATTTGTAATTATCAAGGCCCACTTCACCCAAAAGCTTAATTTGTTAAGTAAATGTCCATAAATAGTTTACTGTAAAATCTAACCTACCCCTTGACGCAAAAGGCTTAGGATCGAACTCATGTCCTCTCAGTCATAGCTCTAATATAATATTAAACTCAAAAAACTTATGCTGCTAAATGAAGGTTGATTAATAGTTTTATAATAATCTCTAACATACCCATTCACCCGAAATCCTTAGGATCAAACCCCAGACCTTTGGGTCATAACTCTAACAACATATTAAAAACTAGTCCAACTCAAAAAGCTACAAATGAGTATTTCAGTCCAAAGCTAAAGATTATGAGCTATAATATAAGCTATTAGAATCATTTGGGTACGGCGAGAACTCTCGCAGCAACATGGATATCATCACAAACTCATCATCCACAAAAAGAACAAGCCTATTAACACAATACCAGCTTCTCCATAGGCCGCATCTGCAGGAGAGACCTTGGTGGCAACAGCAGCAGCACCAATGAGCACGGTGAGAGCTAATCGGCGAGACACGAGGCCACCATCGTCTTCTTGGACCGCCTGCTTCTGCTGGGCTCGGCAAACGAGCTGGGTTGGCTTGGCGATTACCGCTTGGCGCGGCGAGGAGGAGGAGGATCTAGCAGTGAGGGCGTGGTGGTGCAGGAAGCAATGGGTAGAGGCCATTTCTGCTCAAGGATCGCTCTGCAAACTCTGAATTAGAGAGTATTATGGTTTTGAATGTTGGGTGGGTGCCAATGATGTGCCAATGAAATTGTGGATAATGGATTGGATTGGATTTTGGGAGGCGGACGATGATTGATTGGGAGGTTTTGGGTTTTGGATTAGATTTTTGGAACTGGGGGATAAGGTATTACTGGTTTTCATTGCTGCCACGTGGCACACCTGTTCTCAGTTGTCCTGCATGGCAATGCTACAGGGCACTCTCACGACTAGAATTTTATTTTGATATTTTATTGATAATTTTTCTTTTAATTTAATCTTTCATAAATGTTGGTTTTCAAAATATCCCTCATATATGGAATCGTAATTAAGTTGTTTTTTTTGTGCGTCAGTAGTCATTTAGAAACTAAACAAAAAATTTGTTGTAAATCATCACACAATGATATGATGATATTAAATGTTATGTTTGTCTACTGAAATTTTATGTTAGTTTTTTTTATAAATAAAAATTTTTATTTAATCTTTCATAAATATATTGCTTTTAAAATGATCTGTCAAATAAATTTATTATCAAGTTGATGTTTTCATGAGCCACAGAAAGTGTAATAGAAGCCGTTAAAGCTAGAATGGCCATATTAGCTTACTTTTTTCTTTTTCTTCCAAATAATCAAAATTTTGCATTTTGAAGGATTTTTTTGTTCAGCTCTTGGCCTTCAATTGATTCACTAAAATACCTATAAACAAAATACCTAGAAACAGGAGAAGCTCTTGGTATTTTTTTAAGGAATAAAATATGAGAGGTTTTTGTTAGAGTATTTGTTGCCATGAAAGTTATTACAAACCAAGAGAAACAATAAACTTAGTTGATTTTATATGAGATTTTTTAAACCAAAGTTTATTTATAAATTGTGGAGGTTGCAGTACTTCTTACCATCAAATTTTGTAAGTATATTTGTTTTCATCCTTACTATAAGGGCAAGAAGTGAAGGGAAAGGCAATGTGTGGTCAATTAATCAGAGACCAAGAGCCCCAAAAGAAAAAAAGCTTTGAAAACACACAATTTTAATTATATGATAGGAAAAAGAAAAAAAATAAGCCAACGTGACATTTAACATGTTCACATTAATATTTAACAATGTATATTACACCTTTTATTGAGCTTTTAAATGGTTGGCACACAAAGGCACCAACCTAATAATGATTTCATTTATGTCATTTATGAGTATCATTTTAAAAACAACACATTTAAAAAGGATTAAATTGAGAATTCTACATTTATGAAAGACTAAAATAAAATTTTAAAAGATTGACATGGCATTCAATATTGCCATTTTAACATTTAACAATCCATATTAAATTTGTAGGCAACTGACCATAAGCATTTAATGCAACTATTTATTTCATTTTTATGACTCCCACATATGCAATAAATCCAATCTTCCAATTTCAAGGTATTTTCTAATTATGTTTTCATGACTATTTTCTTTATTTTTAGAATAAATTATATAAATATTTTGAAATTTTATTAAAATTACATAAAATTTTTACTTATTTTTAAAATATACATAAACTTCTTTTGAAACAAAATATTGCCATAAATTTTAATCAAATTTTATTTTTTAAACTAAAATACCTTTCATTTAAAAATTTTTAAATTTTAAAAAATATGTATTTAGATAAATAAAAGATATTTTGGTTAAAAAATTTAAAATTAGACTGAACTACAAAGTAACAAAGAGATCTCAGAAAAAATTTATAATTTACTTTTATTTTTATGAATACCACGGCTGAAATTTTCAGAGTGTGCAAAATTTCACAGTAAACTCATGTTGCATATACACAAAAGAAAATGAAAAAAATTACAAAGCAACACAGAATAGAGAAAAATTCTAAAACAATCTCCCATACACTGAAACCAAAGAAAAGATTTTAGATAGGAAATTTAACAAATTGAAAAAAAAAAATCCATTTGAAATATCCAAAACCAAAGTTCTTCTCATGACAGTCAGAAAAATCACAGCAAAAAAAGGATAATGACAAATTCAATCCATGAAAAAAAACTTGGATCAAACAAAGGCAACAACAACACTTTACAGGTAATGCAACGATCCAATCACAAACAAAATTTCCATTTCATCAAACCAAATTATATTTTAAGTGTAGGAAAAACAATAAAGAGTTCAAAGAAAACACAATAACTACATTAATAATTAATTTGTGTTATTTGACATACAAATTTTAATAAAAATAATAACGTGAATGTTAAAACGATCAACAATTTGATTGCTAAATGTCCCTTTCACATATATGTTAAACACTTTTTCATTATGTGTTTCATTTAATTTTTTTTAGAGTATATAGAAAAATGGTAGTTGATGCAAGAATTTTTTTCTTGTGTACATGCGGTATTAGTACAATTATGGTCTATTAAAATTTTTTAATTTAAATAATAAAGAGTTTATTGCAATAGGCTAATAATGGAAAGGTCAGTTGCGATTTTTTTTTTTATTAAGAGACATTACAATGAGAAACAAAAATCAAAATAAGCACGCGGAGTTTCCTATAATTGATGATTGAGATTAAATTTGTACATAGAGTGGGCATATGAATTTAATTTGGACCATGAATTTTACAAATACCACATGTAGAGAAGAAAAATTCCTGCATCAACGACCCCCACTTTGTAATCACTAATAAAAAAAATTATATTGCAAATAATCGAAGAAAAAATTTCTAAACTACATTATAGTGCAAATATAAGAGACAACTAAGATTACATATTTTATGTGGGTACCATGCGTATGGATGCAATCTTGGTCATAGACTATAGTGCACCTAAGAATTGCTCCCAGAACCAAAACTTCAATATAATGCTTCATGTAAATTATTTAAACTTCTTGTCACTAAATTACACTTACTATTTTCTTGAAGCCTTTATTATTGCCCGAAAAAGAAAAAAAAAAAGCCCTTAAGCTACAATCAATAAATATAAATTCTTCGCCGTTCAAGATTTAAGGCCTTCTTCTGTCTACTTTTTAGTAGCCTCATTGACAAATATATTAATTTAGACTCATTAAATCTACGGGCAATGTGTTATTTTTAAATAAATAAGAGTGTGCTAGGTCTTGTGACAAAGTTTGACGTGCCATTTTTGTTAAAGAAATTAATGAGATAATGAATATGAGGGTTCAAATCTTAAAAGATCATAGTTAAAGGTTTTTTTTTTAATTTTTTCAAAAATTGAAAAGTAAATGTTCACTGATGCAAAATATAATATATATTTTTTAATTTTTTAATATCACCGCAGATTATTGAAGAGATGATTATTACACTAACTTTTTAACAATGGGGTTTATGTAATTTTTAATAAAAAACACATGTTAATTTCATATAATTATGCAAACAAGATTTGTTCAATGAACAAAATCGAGCTACAATCAATATGAAATATTTTAGAGTTGAATTCTGTAAATAACTATTTATAGGTAGAAATCAATCATTATGCATGTCAATTAATAGAGTTCAATGCAAATTATCTTCATTTGTTCATATAGTTGATTGAAGATTTTACATTTTCAAAAAAATATTTTTTTAGTTATAATACAATTAATTATTAAATATTATTAAATATAGAACAATATTTTATCTATTTTAATAGATTTATTATTATAATAAATATATTCATCAATTACACAAAAATAAATTATATATTTTAAGAATTATTAATTATTAAATAATTTAATATTTTAAATAATTATTTTATATATATTTATTAATTATGTTATAAATAAATAACATATAAAATATAAGATCATCACTCTATATAATTTGCTGGATACACAATGCTCCTTTTATTTTTTCCTCTTCTTACAAGGGTTTTGAGGTAGAACACAAAGTAATGCACTATAATTGATTGTATTTCTCCTAGTCCAATGAATTCAGCCTATTTGCATTTGGTCTGCTAATTTGATAATTATATACTAAATAACAAAAAATTATAAAATTACAATGTAGCGATGATATTCAGAAATAAAACTTGCTTATGGTATTTTATTACTCATTTGTTTCTACAGTAGTTTTTTTAGTAGTATTATTTGCACATCAACTCCTCCTCTCACAAAGACAAAATAGTTTTAATATAAAAGAAATTATAGTTCAGGGCTTCAATTTAAATATATTTATGTTAAAAAATCTTAAAATTTAAAATTACTCTAATGATCCTATAACCAAAAAAACTAAATTAAAGAAAAAAATTATAATTTAAAATCTCACGTCAAAATTTTTAGTTATAAGATTCTTTAAAATAATTTTAAAATTTAAAATTTGTCATATAAATACCTTTAATTTAGAGTTTTAAATTATTATTATTTTAATGGTATATGTTTTTTATTTCTATACAGTTATAATTGTATTTGAGTTTAACTAGATTAAAAAAAAAAAAAAGAATCCATTCTATATTTTGCAACAATTTTTTTAGTAACAGCTAAGTGGTGTTTAGATTAGTTGTGCATTATATACTTTCATTTTTAAGAAAATTCTATTTTAGTCTATACGTAAGTTTTTGATTTGGTTTTTAATAGATTATTTCTTTCAATGTTGTATCTTAACCATTAAAGTGCTTGCAATATTACATTCCATTTTATTTACTTCCAAAGTTTAATAACAAACCTAACGATTTTGTGACTTTGAGGTTGTTAGAGATTAAAATAGATAACAAACAATTAGTTATACAGAATAATCTCCCTTCAATACATGGTTCACTTGAATTATTACGTGGCATGAAAATAACATTTTCATTGTAACATCTATATGTGTGTGTGTGTAAACGGAAGCTTGTGAAGAATCACTCAAACTAATTCATCAAGCTACTTATCTAATTCTTTCTTGGTATCGAAGTTGCAACCTTTCTAGAGCTCACCACATCATCCTCTACTTTAGTTCAAGTTTTAGCCACTTGTGGTGTATCACTCACAATTATTGTCAACACTATTCAAAAAAACAATCATTTATTTAGCTCCTTCAATCAAGTGAACTCAGTCAAGTTGGATCGAGGAAACTATCTTCTGTGGGGATCAATCACACTACCACTCATCAAAGGTAACAAGCTAAACTCCCACATTGACAACACTAGTATTGTACCTTATGAATTCATCTTGGAAGATGCCGAGATTAAACTCAATCTAGAATTTGAAGGATGGAGGACCCTTAATCAACTACTAATAGGATGGCTCTGAAACACAATGATTATAGAAATTGGTGCTCAACTCATTCATTGTAAAAGTTCTCGAGAATTATCACAAGGAGTTAAAGATCTGTCAGGAGCTCACATTAGAGCATGTGTGATGCTATACAAAACTAAGTTGCCCTAAACTCAAAAAGGTGGCCTAAAAATGGAGGAATATTTAATAAAAATGAAGAACCTTGTTAATTAGCTATCCTTTGCAGGGTGTCCAATTTCAAATGATGACTTAATTACTCATATTCTATTTAGATTAGATTTTGAATACAATGCCATCGTAGTATAATTAATTGATAAACCTAATCTGTTATGGATTGATGTAAAAGCCTCACTATTAGCCTTTGGAAATAGACTAGAACAATTATAATAATTTTCAACTCTTTGCGTTCAACTAATGGCTAATCTAGCTTAGAGAGACAATTTGCAAATAGATAGGAGCAATTATCGTAGGAATCGAGGTTTTAGAGGCATTCGTTCACTTGGAAGATCATTTAAAGGAAATAATCACCCAATTTGTCAAATTTGCAACCAATCTAAGCATCTTGGTTCATCTTGTTACTTCCGTTTTGATAGATTTTTTTCAGGATCCCCTGCTGACTATGGCAGGAACCACAATCTCCATCCACCTCAAGCTTACTATGCCACACCATGTACAGTCAATGATCTATCATGGTATATGGATAGCAGTGCGAACTATCATGTAGCCAACAATGCTAATCAAGTGGAACATACCAATTCAAGTGGTAAATCAAGTAGTCTGCTTACTTGCAATAGTCAAAGAGCTCCTATTAACAATATTGGTTCCAGTCATATCTCAAGTCATAATGCAAAACTTTTAGTTAATGATGTTCTTATAATTCTTTCAGTAACAAAAAAAATCTCTTGAGTGTATCGCATTTAATTGCTGATAACAATGTGAATGTTGAATTTAATAATGTTGGTTGCATTGTGAAAGGCACAGTGATAGAATAAGAATTTATGCGCAGAACACTCAAGGAAGGTCTACATCAAATGACCAATAATCCCACCAATAAAAAAAGAATGGAAGCACTGCTACATAGTATTATAATTCTACTATCTTACTATCTAAACTTGATGAATGGCATAAAAAATTAGGCTATCCTTATGGTAAAACCTTAAACCAGATATTGAACACTTGTATTGTGAAACTTAACAGCAATAGAAAATCCTTTTATGAGGCTTTTCAACTTGGTAAATCACATTACTTACCATTTCTATCTTTTATCCCACAAGTAATTTCACCCATTGAATTGGTACACACTGACATATGGGGGTCGTCACCAGTTCACTTAGTTAATGGACACTGGTTTTATATCTACTTCATTGATGACTTCAGTTGCTACACTTGGTTTTATCCATTAAAACGCAAAGGGGAAGCCATTAATACATTTATTCACTTTAAGGCTCTCATTGAAAATCAATTTGGAACCACAATTAAAAACATCCAAAGTGACATGGGATCAGAGTACAAACCAATTGTGAATGTTGCTTAAACAAGTGCAATCAATCTTCGATACGCCTGCCCATACACTTAACTTCAAAATGGTAGAGCAGAGAGGAAATATCGGCACATTATGGAAATTGGTTTAACTCTTCTTGCTCATGCACATATATGTCTAACTTATTGGGTAGATGATTTTTAGACTGCTGTATTCCTTATAAATCATCTACCAACACTTATTCTTAAGGGTTCTACTCCTCTATTGTAGCTATATCACAAGAAGCCTGATTACATGTCTCTCAAATTGTTTAGCTGTGCTTACTATCCCTATCTGAAGCCATATAATGATCACAAATTCCAATATCATAGCCAAAAATGTGTCTTCCTTGGCTACGCATCAAATTAGAAA
Source organism: Erythrophleum ivorense (assembly GCA_026724425.1). NCBI lineage: Eukaryota > Viridiplantae > Streptophyta > Magnoliopsida > Fabales > Fabaceae > Erythrophleum > Erythrophleum ivorense. The sequence continues at coordinate 564,935 of JAIUCV010000034.1, read as the reverse complement.
AGGTTAAAAATGTCTTAACTCAATTGGTCATATATACATTTCTCAGCATGTGATATTTGACTCTTCCTCTTTTCCTTTTGCTACAGGATTCTTAAATAGAAATATCTGATTCTCAGTATATAGTTCCTGTTCTGATTCAAGCCACTGATCCACAAATCTTTTTAGTTTCATTAAGCACCACTCCAAACTCTTCCCTCTCTATTTCTCAAGATGACGAAATCTCTTCTTCTCCTTCACTAAATGAGAATCATCTTGAGATAGGTCATAACTTAATAGCTGCCTTTGCCTTGCCAACCAATGTTTCAAATTCAAGATATGTTGCTTTTGACTGTGAGACTAAACACATGTTACTACCCTCTGACTTATTAACACAATCCAACCCAAGTGTCCATCCGATGACTACTCGGGCCAAAAGTGGGATTTTCAAGCCCAAACATCCTTTTGTTGGGCTACTACATATTGAGACCCTTGAAAACTCAAAGAAAATAGCTTATCTCAACAATGTACCAGAGGCACTTCAAATATCACACTAAAAGAAGGCAATGAATGATGAATTTCATACTTTGCAACATAACAAAACATGGTGGCCAGTTCCATACGATGGCACACAGAAAATTATTGATTGCAAGTAAATTTTTAAAACCAAATTCAATGTTAATGGAACAATTCAACATTACAAGGCTAGACACATTGCGAAAGGTTTTCAACAAGCGCCAGGCATCGATTACTAGGAGACTTTCAGCCTTCTTGTAAAAACATCCACTATTATGATCATTTTAACACTTGCTATTACATTCAACTGGGACATATGACAATTGGATGTTAACAACACCTTTTTGAATGGTTATATTTAAGAAGATGTGTTCACGAAATAGCCTAAAGGCTTCGTTGACTTTGCTCACCCGACACACGTCTATAAATTAACCAAAGCTCTTTACGGACTAAAATAAGCTCTAACGACTTGGTTTGAATGATTAAGGCAAGCTCTATTACAGTAGGGATTTCAAAGCACTAAGAGTGACAATTCTCTGTTCATGCTCAACAATGATAAATAAGTCATTTTCATATTAATATATGTTGATGATATATTAATTACTGGAAATGATTTTACTTATCTAAAGTCCTTCACTTAGAAACTTCATAATCTATTTATGTTGAAAGATCTAGGATCTCTCTATTACTTTCTTAGAATCGAAGCTACTAGAGATGAATTAGGCATCTTCCTCAATCATAGTAAATATATTTTGGATTTGCTAAAATGATTTAACATGCTTGATATCTCATTATGTCCAACTCCAGTGATTACTCGCAAGCACTTCTTTGCTATTGAGGGTGAACCTCTAGTAGATTCAACTCATTATAGGCAAGCCTTTAGAGCTCTTTAGTATCTAACAATAACACGCCCAGATATTACCTTCTCAGTAAATAAGCTAAGTCAATTTCTCTTCAATCCGACTGATAGACATTTCCAAGCTGTTAAGTGAATATTTCAATATTAAAAGGCACTTTTCATTTTGAGTTACACATTAAACCTTTGTCTGATCTCAGTCTCACAGCTTTTACAGATGCCATTTAGGCCACATGCATCGATGATTGTAAATCTATGGGAGGCTTCTGTATATACCTTGGAGACAATCTTGTTTCATAGGCCTCTAAGAAGCAATGTGTTGTTTCTCGCTCTAGTACTGAGTTTGAGTACTAAGCACTTGCTGACTCTGCTGTTGGAGTTTTGTGGCTTCATTCTCTATTAAGTGAAATTGGATTTCCTTCTTATAGAACACAAACTATTTAGTGTGACAGCCTAAGTAATAATGCTCTAGTTGCCGACCCTATTCAATATGCACAAACTAAATACATCGAGATTGGTGTTCATTTTGCTCGAGATTAGGTTTTAGCTAAGCAACTTGATGTTCATTATATGCCTTCTTCAAACCAAGTTGCTGATTGTCTGACCAAAGCTCTTGCTTATCCATAGTTCAGCATACTTCGTGACAAACTCATATTGTTTCCATACCCTCTCGTTTGAAGGGAAGTGTTAGGGATTAAAGTAGATAACAAACAATTAGTTATACAAAATAATCTCCCTTCAGTGCATGGTTCATGTGAGTTATTATGTGGCATGAAAATAACATTTCTGTTTGTAACAGCTATGTATATATATATGTGTGTGTGTGTGTAAATGGAAGCTTGTGAAGAATCACTCGAGCTAGTTTAGCAAGCTACTTATTTAATTCTTTTTGAGTTATTTGTTTACATGATACTAGTAGTTTATATTTTAAATTTGGCTTTTAAATTAATAGACTATTAGATTTAATGTTGAATCTAAATAAAAATAAAATAAAAGGATAATATTATAAGTATTTTAATAATTGAATGACTAAATTAAAATAATTATTATATGGAGGATAAAATTTAAAATATATTTATTTGTTAAGGACTAAAATTTGATTTTCTCTTTCTTTGTTTCCAATTGAAAATAAGCTATCCATGTTTGGATTAAAAATTCTCAAGTTTACCAAATTGACAAAATCAAACATACGTGTGATCATGTTAGACATCATATTTACTTTTGCTCTTGAACCCTATTGGAATTCTATTATTTGCAACTCTCAAAGGCAATATACAGATGCAAGGAAGACATCCTTCTATGTAGGGTTTCGCACACTTGCAGATTGAGAAAGGGTACAAAAAATTTTATAAAATTTTTATAAATTTTTTTTATATTCTATTAAAAAAATTATATTTTTATGATATATTGTCTAAATAAAATACTTTTCTTAAACTTTTAAATTAAATTAAATGAAATTAACTCGCTAATAATATTGTCTCTTTCTTCTTTCTAAATCTAAAAATAAATTTGAATTTAAATGAGTAATGTACTAAAGATTATTCTTCATATTAATATCAATAATTTCACTACTTATACATAAAAGGCATAGTTCTATATCTATTTATAATTATATAATGTATAATAAAAATATATTAAAAATACATTATCACTAATAACATCATAATAATTCCATAAATAACTTATAATAACATTTTGAAAAAAAAAAGGTTTATCTAATGAAATATAAGAATTTATGACTTCTAATTTGCTATATATATATATATATCTTTCTCTCTCTCTAAAATATAATAAACATTATTTTATCTAACAATATTTCAAAAGATTTTACACTATTTTCGTAGACAATTATTAGTCTAATTAAAAACTATTGACATTTGAATTTATTTATATTCTACTTAATTATTGTAAAACTATTAATCATAAAAATGAATCAAAGGTATATGTTGATGAAATATAAATTGAAAAATAGAAAGAATATTGGCAAAAGGCAATAGGGGGAGAGAAAAGAATCATTATCTAATGTTTAACAAGTTAAGAACAATTTGAAAAAAAAATGAGAAAAGTGAGGGAGAAACGGAGAAAAAAAAAAGGAGACAAGCCAAGGAGAAAATAGAAAACAGAGAAAGAAATGAAATGAAAAGAAGGAAAAAATGAAAAAAAATGCATGTGTGGATTTAATAATTTAATTTAAAATGTTAAATAACTAAAAAAATGAATATGTATACTCAAGAATTCCATGAATTTAATAGGTTTAAAATTTCATTGGATGTGGGGATATAATAACAAAATTCAATACTATATACGTATGCTTTGCAAACTTAAGAAGCGACATTTACTCTCCCCTTTTCACCAATGTGGCTCTACCATAAGATACACAAAACATGCTTTTAGCTTCTCTCTCATTTAGGGTCTCTCTTGCTCTCCTTAGCTAAGAGAGATTTTGAATAGGAGAGAAGCTATTCCCACAAAACATAAGTCAAGTTAGGTTTTTGGTCAACTTGGTGCTTGACTTGGTTTTAATGGGATAATTTGTTTTAGTTTGGTGCTCGAAATCTAAGCATTTTGATTCGATTGATTGAGGTTTTTTTTAATAAATACTATAGTAAAAATTATAAAATGGTCTTTTAAATTTTTTTATATAATTCTCTATAAAATTATATTTTATTCTTAAATTTTTTTTATATAAGTCCTTATAGGTTGTAAAATAACATTTTGACTCTAAAAAAAAAATACAATTTTCATGTAAGTACTAATAAAGTTACATTTTGCTCATAAAAAAATAAAATTTTTATACAAGTTTGTATAGAATAATTTTTTTAAAAAAATATATCCGTAATTAATCCAAGTCAAGTCATACTAACATATTTAAGACGAGCTTGTCATATAACTTGACTTAAGCAAATTTTTTCTTTTGTCCTAACCCAATCCAATTTAATATAGCCAGGCTAAATAGAGCTTATTAAGCAGGTTGTGCACCCTAACTTGTATAAGATTGTCCAAGGAAAAAGATATGAATAATAAGTTCTTCATGTTCACAATTTCTAACAATGAAAAAAATATTATTTATTTTTCTCTCTTTTAATTAAAGATAAAATTTAACTCAAATTTTTTAAGTATTTATCATTAAAATTATTAAATAAAAATATAACACAAACGTTTCTTATAACTCAATATTACACTATGCATATTTTATAAAAATTATTCATATGTTATAATTTTATTATTGTTTTGTTAAAAAATGTACATGAAAATTTCCCTTACTTAATAGTTTAAGGGTTGACTACTTTTTTTTAATTATGTCTATCAAGTCTTATTATATTAGTAAGCCTCAATGTGATGCTTTTTAAAATTATAATATATTGATAATGGAATCAAAGTTAAAACTGTTGAAACCATAAAAAATTAAAAAGTTGTAAATTAATGAATATTAAACCTTTTTTAAAATTATTCCTTAAGTCTTTATATTTTGATTATTTTTTTAATTTAATCTTTATATTTTAAAAAATTATAATTAAGTTTTTATAATTTTAACAATTTTAATATATTCCTTATTTTGAATTTGATATCATTAGTGTGGCATTAAATTGATTAACTGTACATTATTTTAATACTATAAATATGTATAATCCAAGTCAAATCATCATATCATATATATATAAAAGTTAATTTTACTTTATTATCTATTATTATTATTATTATTATTATTATTATTATTTGACATAAAGCATCCATATTTAGAATTTCAAGATAATACATATATGATTGCCTACACTAATAAACAAAAGTTTAAGGACAGTTATTAATTTAAACTATAAAAAACATATTAAAAGGTAAATTATACTTTAGTATAATGTGGCTTGGCTTGTTTGCACTGGAGTATCCTGTGCTCTTGAAGATTGCATTCTAATACCCCATGATTCAAACTATTAGCACAGTAGTACCCTTGATTTTGTCATCTTTCATATGGAAATCTATTAAAAGCTGCTCTAAAATTTTAATTTTACATACAAAATTTTAAATGTTTTTATACATTAAAGATTGAAATTCCTCTATTGGCTAATAAGAATTCTGAATTTGACCTACACAATATAATATCTCTATATTTTTTCCCTTAAATAGAATCCCTAATTTTGTCCTAATGTTTGCCCTCAACACTTAATTTCCTCATGAAATCCATAATTTGTTATGCATGGATGGCCAAAATTCCTCCTACAACAAATTAAAATTTTAAAATTGACACACACAACATAATATCTTTATGAAAATTTATTTTAAATTTTGCCATAAATATCTAATTTTCTTATGAAATTCTTAAGGGGAAAAAAACTTATATGTAGTTTTATATATTTTTATTATTACGTTCTTTAATCAAAATATAATAAATGTAAAGTTCTCTAATTAAATATAAAAAATATATAATTTTTAAAAATAATTGTATAATTCTCTAAATAAACTAGATATTTGTCACATTTTAATTGAAAAACATGATAATAAAAATATAAAAAATTACATTTAAGTTTACTTCATCCTTAATTACAAATGCAATGAAGACCAAAATTCCTTCTTTGATCAAACTAAATCCCAAATTTGACATGCACAATATAATATCTTTTCAAATTTTGCCCATGAAAAAATACCTATTTTTGCGTCTAATTTTGTTGAAATTTCTAACTTCCTTACAAAACCTCTAGTTTTACATGTAGTAAGAACCAACATTTCTTTCTTAACCAATTAAAGTAACTAATTGTGTGAAAAAAATTGAAAAAATTAGGAAAAAACGTGCAATACGATAGTTAATAGTTAACCACCAATATATATATATATATATATTAATGATACTAATATGCTATCGGCTTGAACTGCATGGTATTAAAATGTAAACTTCTAAATTACAAGATACTTAGATGAAAATAGGTCAAATCACATAATACAAAAATATAATTTATCAAAACTAAAATTAAATAAAATTATAAAAGATTAATGTAATTTTTTATATAGAAAAAGATTCAAAGTGTTATTAAAATTCTATAAAAAATCTCTTTTAAATTTTTTTTAAAAAATTACAGTTGAAAATTTTAAATTAAATATATTTATGCAGAAAAAAATTAAAAATTAAAAATATGTTAAAAGATTTTATTACAACAATTTTTAATTTAGAATTCTTAATTAATATATAAAAATTATAATTAAGAATTATAAATTAAAATTTTTTGTCATAAAATCTTTTAAAATAATTTTAAATTTTAAAATGCTTTGATATAAATAATTTTAATTTAAAAATTTTATTTTTATTCGTAAAGACGGAAGCCCCCGCCCCGTTCCCTTCAAGAAAGGGTCAATGTGGGTCGTCGTGGTGTTCTCGGGGGTTATAACGCCGTCGAAGTACTCAAAACCCACTTTTCCGACACGAAATAAAAAAATCTCATAAAAGTTGATCACGTGGGTTGTGGCTAAGCAATTATTATTCAGTAACCCCATGCAATTCTGGCAGTTTGCAAATTTTTCCATACACCCCCTCTTGCTGCCTTGGTAACCCATCACTCTCTTCTTCTCTATCTACCTTTCCATTTTGCTTCAGCCTCCTTGGAGCTCTCCTCCGCTGACACTGGTTTGTGCTTTAACATTTCATTTATGTTGTTGTTTCTGATGAATTTGCTGTTTCTTTCGCCCTTTTCTGATTGATGCTTGTGGTGATTTTCGTTTATTATGTGAATTTCACTTTGTGGGTTGTTAAATTCGTTGAAGGAATCTGCAATTTGAAGATGGAAGTTGCCGGGTTGTGGGGAGGGGTTTAAATTTCTTGGTATTTTGTTTTGATATGTTTTTTTGTTATACCTTATGGATCGCGAACCGATCTCTGTCATATTTCTCATGCGCTTTATGCGAGTGAGTTGGAAAAAAGAAAAAATCTGTGGCTTTCTGCTTTTTCCTTTTGCTTTCCTGATTATCAGTCTATAAAAGAAAGTCATGTAAGTGACCTTGGGTTATCAACTTCTCTCTGGCCAGAGGTCAAATATTTTTCTTTTCCTTTGCGCTTTCCGGTGTTGTGCGAACTTGGGTTATGTGATATGTTAGACTGTCTTTCCATTTTTGAGGTTTCCCTTCTTCCCTCTCCACCAACAAAAAGCGATTGGTCTTCCTATTGACTTAAGAAGCTGTACTCACAAAGAAATGGACATGGCGAGATGGCAAAAATTGAAATTTCTATTTGTTAATTGAAGTGTTGGGAAGTGTCTAATATAAATGCAAATCAGACACAGCTTAATATTTGAATAGTCTGTGCTTCATAGGTTTTCATTAGGATAAATTTGAGGAGTTCTTTTCTTGGCGCTTTGAAGATGGCACCTGAAAATGGTGTGTGTCGTTTTAGCCAATAAAGTGCTAACTTAACCAGTTGGTTGAGGAGAGGAAGATGAAATGGTTTAACTTTATACCGGTGTCAAGGTTCCTGCTGTGAACAAACTAAGCTGTTAATATTTTCTCTAATATTGACTTGATGCAACATGGGCTGGCATTTGAACTACACCTTAGTCATTAATGTTTCCTAGCATTTCATGCTTTTCTCTCCATCATCTATTAATTACTAGGCGGATATGCTTTACAGTTACTACAGTTGCTGTAAATGTCATTCTTTGCCCAAGGCAGATCTCTCTCATTTATCTCTGGGAGGTAGTGATTTCTTAGTTAGATTTGTACATATAGAAGCCTGACTACTGTGATACTGATGGATTATTAAAGGGAAGTAATTTATTAGTGCTGAGATTTATCTGATTTTGGAAAACTAGGTTTTCTACTGGTAAAGCGTTTGTTAGAACTAAATCTTTAGGACCCATATCTTCTTTTTGTTTTATTTTTACATAAATAAATAAATCTTTGTGGGGGATATATTCAGAGTTTGTTTTTATACAGTCTCAGAATACTTGGATAGACTTGTCTGCTAATATTTTAAAAATGTCTATGCTGCTGTTTTTCTTTATATGTGTATGTGAGTCTAGGCCATTATTACGATCCTATTGAGTTCCACATTGAGTAATATGAGATGCCTGATTTAGCTTGGAAACTCTATCTTCCTAAGAGGAAGGTCTTTTGGGAGATGATCTCCTCCAAGGTTACCACTATTACAAGACTGGTCTGTTAGAAAAGTAGAGCCTGTAGGCTTATAAGTACACCTAGGCATCCCATACTATCCAATGTGAGACTCAACAGGATTGTAACAGCCGCATACAATTTTAAACTTGTGCCAGTTATATGTAAACTTGAAGATATAATGTGATAAATGTACTCTATTGAGGCCATGAATTTTATTTATTAGCCCTTTTTCTTCCATTTTAGCACTTTATTAATTGCCACCTTACACTTGACTATGTTTTTTACTTCTCATGCTTCATATTCAAACTATTCCCATCCCTACTTCCCGATGAAAAGTAGAGACAAGAGAGAGAAGTAGATTAGTATAGTAGGCCAAACTTGTTAATATTTAGCCATCCCATTAGACTTAGATAAGTGCAAGACTCTTCCTCATAGTGAAGGTCGAGTTTAACATTTCTCATATATAGATATATACACAAGTTCCAAAAATCATTCTTGGTGTCCTTTAATTTTTACTTTTAGGACCTTAGCCACTAGAAGGCATTGATAACCAATATGCACCTATGGATCTGCTTGTAGAAGTGGATGTGCAAACAACATACTGATTGGTTGTCTTCCACTTGTTGAGTCATCAATGTTCAAAGATAAGTATAGGAGGGGTAGGCAGGATGTCTTGAGTGACAAAGGCAACCATTATTCTTTTCAGCGGGGCAGCTTTGGTGATGACAAAGCTACCTCAAGCTACACATTTACCACAAACCTGCTAGTTTCATTCTTTTTATTTTCTTTTTTGATGATTGCTAGTAAGATCCGTTTTGAGGATATCAGCTGATCCCCATATTCAGTGGTGGACTGTTAAATATGAGAGAATGATACTTACTAAATTCTCCCAGAGTGTCAAAATTCTTTTTGCTCACCTAGGCATTGAAATTTATCAGAGAATGTGAATCAGATTAGTCATGATACCACATTAAATGAGGATTGGTCTTTGTAAAATCTTCCCGCAACAGCTACATTACTGAAGTTCTAATGTCAAAATTTAATATGGGGAAATTTTTGTTTTTGGGAAGACTTCTTGTCCCCATTTGTTTGTCTTGATCTTTTCTTCTCTTCTCTTCAGTGAATTCTTTTTTCTGCCCCCCACCACAAAAAAAAAAAAAAGGAAAAAATTGAAGGTATGCTTTGCAGAGTCTTAAAGCATTAATTTGTTAGAATTTTATAACTTGCTACCAGACATAAATTAAGGCCCAAAGGAAGAAATTATAGTATGAATTTAATAAACAATAAAGAGACTGAACACCACTGATGTGGTACACTTGATGAAGTTGAAAGTCAGAAATTAAACTACTGACCTGCCGGAGCTGTTTCTTCCTTGACCAACAAGAATGCTGAATGGTTGACTTTACTCTACTTTAATAGAGTATACTTTACAGTAAGCAATATATACAATCAATCGTGATCAGTTTATGCATCAGATTATAACAAAGTTTCATATATTCACTTTATGTATACTGGATTTTCGGTAAAACATAATTAATGATGCACTGATGTCATGCAATTTTGTACATTTGATGATGTTCTTTTTTAGAAAAGCAAAGGAACAATGTCTGATAAAATCACTGCTGAGAACCTTCTTAACAGCCTTGTGGAGACAATTACTGAGAAGAAGAAATCTGTTTCATTCTTCGAGGAAGAGAACTCAAGCTCAGTGAGCTCTCAGTTCAAAAGACTGTTTGGACGTGAGAAGCCTGTGCACCATATATTGGGGGGTGGAAAATGTATGACAGTTTAAGTTTGTTTCATGTAAAACTGCCATATTGGCCTCTAAATTTGTTTCCCCTTTGAATGTCATAGCTGCTGATGTCTTGTTATGGAGGAACAAGAAGATCTCTGCTAGTGTTTTAACCGGTGCAACAGCTGTATGGTTGCTTTTTGAATGGCTCGACTATCATTTGTTGACTCTTTTATGCTTTGCTCTGGTTCTTGGCATGCTTGTGCAGTTTCTTTGGTCTAATGCTTCAGGCTTGTTTAACAGGTAATTTGGGGCATATTTACATCTCTGCTTTTGTTGCTTGAATTTACACAGATATGTGTTATAGAACTGCACAATTGCACGGCTTTAAGTAAGTGGGCTTTGTCCTTTATTATGTCAGGGTACCATCTAAAGTTCCACGTCTTGTCCTCCCAGAAGATTTCTTTGTCAATATTGCAACTGCAGCTGGTGCTGAGGTTAACCGAGGTTTGAGGTTTCTTCAAGATGTTGCTTGTGGAGGAAACGTGAAGCAATTTCTTATTGTATGTTTGCACTCATGCTCTTTTCTACTTCTTTAATCTCTTTTATCATCCAGAATTGTGCTTAAAACATACTTTCCAGGTTTGTATTATTCAGATTCAGAAACCAGTTTTTGCTTTAGTCTTGTTTTTGAATCAATTTCTGTGTATATTTGAAATTGCCACAACATTGATATTTGTCATGGTAAGTACTTAATTGGCCCTCAAATTCGTACTGTGTGTAAAATATTTATCAGGCTGGATTGATTTATTAACAAGTAGCATGATATGCCCTATAACCGAATCATGGCATCATATGTCTTAGTGTCATAATATTTAGTCTGTTGAAGTTCATTGCAGGATCTTTTATGCCATATCAGCAAAATAGAAGTCACTGAAGCACTAATTGTGACAAAGATTCAATGGAAATTTCTTTAGTAAATCCTGAGAACTAAATCCACTCAATGTTTATGTCTGCAGTTTTGCCCTGTAGCCATAAGACATGCTGGTGTAATATATGAATATGGAGAAACACATATATATGAAGTACTTTATGACTGATGCCTTCCATAAGGAGGAGATAAGTTGCTTGAGTTTTTATGCACTTGTCAAATTGAAAAAGTTAATGCCGTAGTGGTTTGATATTGATATGGCAATGGCAATAGTTAATTAGAAGTATATAATATGTAATCAAGCATGGTAAGTTACTTTGTTGTAGCTGGAGACGTTGACATTTCTCTAGGAAGAGAAAATAGAGTTTGGGAAGGGGGTTGCGGGAGGCCAAAAAAAAAAAAAAAAACAAAAACAAAAATGCAAAAAGAAAAAACATAAACAAATACAAAAGCCAAAAAAAAAAAAAAACACTCACACAATGCTTATGACCTCTAGGGGAGAGAACATACATTGAATTGGGAAAACAAGGATTATTAGTTTCATGTATCTAAATGCAACTGAATTCAATGCATTACCTGATTTGAAATATTGAGTTACAAGTCAACCAAAGCAGACAGTTATTTAAGTGTTTCGAATGCATAACCATGGGGATGCAGTTTCTACGTGCCGTCAATTGTAAATTGCTTTTAACCATTTGCATATCTTTAATAATGTCTATTTTCTAGTGGAATTTGTGATCAACGATTGCAACATTTCCAGGTTGTAGCAAGCTTGTGGGCTGCAGCTATCATTGGGAGCTGGTGCAATTTTATCACTGTCCTATATATTGGTGAGCGATCTGCTTTCTTTGCATTAGTTGATAGATCTGAAACTCTTTAAATTGAATTCTAGAATGTACATGCTTAAACAATTTTCATTTTTAATTTGGACGAAGTTGGAAATTGCTGACACTATCAAATCATTTCTCCTCAAGAAAAATTGAATAATTGAAAATAAGGAAATTGTGCAATAATTTTTTTTTTTTGGGGATGGTGAAGTCAACCTTAAGCTTGTATAGGGAAGTTAGAGATAATTAAATCAGCATACTAACAATAAAGAGCATGTATTTATCTGCTCAACTGCATGTTAGTGGGATACTTGCTGAGCTAAATTGCAGTTAACATGAGCGAGTAAGAGAGTTTCCCTGGTTACTCATAATACACAATTGCACATATGCTTATTTCTTTATGCTAATATGCTAAATGCTTAGGGACCTAATCATAATAAAACTGTATAAATTTTTATTTAATAACTCGAGTTTTTAAGTTGAATTGGTCATGAACCTAATATTAGAGCTTTTATGACCAAACACAATCTAAATTTAAGTTGAGCTTTTTTTTCTGGGATGCTTATAAATTTAAGTTGAATTGGTCATTAATCTTTCACTAAACACAATCTATTAGTCAATGTTGGTGTATATGTAAGGCAGATATTATAAGATATGTTGCTTCCTGCTAATTCTAGATAGTACTTGTTTGGTAAGGCAAGGAAAACTCAAATGGAAAAAAAAAGTTATGTATAATGTTTATTATATTCTTGTAATCATTATTTAATAATATTTATTTATTTTTATTATTTTAAAATAAAAATAAAAAATTATTTTTCATTTTCAAAATTACATTTTTCCTTTCTATTTTTGATTTCATTCCTGACTTTTTACATACTAAATGAGTAAATGGGTCAGTGATGCTTCCCTTCCAATTGATTGTTTATTGTCATTCCTGATCGCTGAAACTTATATTATTTCATAAGGTTTTGTTGCTGCACACACCCTTCCAGTTCTGTACGAAAAGTACGAGGACCAAGTTGACAGCTTCGTCGGCCAAGTCCTTGACCAGATGCAGCATAACTATCGGAAGTTGGATGCTGGTGTGCTCAGCAAAATTCCCAAGGGAAAGTTCAGGAAAAAGCATGAATAGATTCATGGATTTGTAAAAGGGTTTATGTATTTAATACTCCTCTCTCACTTATGATGGCAATATTGAATGCTTGGGGGAAGTAACTAAAGGGGAAGAATAGGACTTATCTGACGTATGGTTGTGACTTCATATTGTAGAGCTTTCCCTATAGAGGATATCGGGAAATAAATAAATTTATAGTACATATCATTGAATTCTAAATGAATCGAAAATCAAAGGGAGGAAATGATAATCATGAAGTCCATAAAACTTCCAAGATGTAAATGAATAAAAAAATTCAACATAAGTGCTGATAATTTAAGGATTTATATTTGTCGAGGTAAGTTTCGATGATGTGAAGCCAAAAGGATGGAGACATGAGTATTATGAATTTGAAGCCTGGATTGATTTGCAGATATCTAGATTAGACACTACTCTTAGAATAGTTTTAGGTGAGTTTGTGTTAAAATTTACTGAAAGTCTGCAGGAATAATTTTAAAGTTTACGGGAGTATAGACAAATTTAAGTTATTCAATTGATTGGGTTCAATCTTCTTGGAATAATCCATAAAGAATTTATTAAAAATCTTTAACTTATTGATAGACAAAGCGAATCAAAGTATTTTGAAATGAGTCTTGCTCTTTGGATAAAAATGATTTTGAATGTCATTATCAGAAGATGTTTGGAAACATATTTTATTATTTAAAATAATTATAAATTTGTAATTTTAAGACATTAATTTCAGTGTTTGGTTTTTGAACAATCGAGTTATTTTATATGGTTCATGATTTATATTTTTTCTAACTAGTGATGTTACTATAGTTGTATTAAGATTTTGAAATTAAGACATGTTTTATAATTTAAATAAAATAGGAATTTAAAATATTTTAAATTTGCAACAACTAATTAGACACAATCGCTGTTAATGGCTTTTTTTATAATATTTCTCAAAAGCCGGTGCCTTTTAAAAAGGTACCAAAGCAGAAATATCACCAAGCATAATTTCATATGTTTTTGCTACCAAATGGGCTAGAAGCAAAAGTCACAACAATTCCAAACAAGTCGTAGGTTTTTACTGTAACATATATATTTTCCTATATTTTCCTCAATTTCTCAACAAATATTCTTATTTATCTGTTAAATTTAAAGGAAATGAAGATAATAATACTAATATGCTCTTTGAAAAATTATTCTTATATCATACAACCAATGAATCAAATGAATAATATGTATCCTAAACAATGTAATTTTATCGTAGTTATGAAAATTAGACCAAATTGGTCATTAAAACCATAAAATTTATAAGCAGTTTATTTGGACCTAAAAAGTAGTCAAAGAAAAGATCAATCAAAAATCGTCTAGACCAATCAAAAACCAATAAAAATTGGTCGATTTGGCATTAAATTGGTTAAAAACCTATTTTTGATTTTTTATTTTAAATAGAAATTTGATATTTTGTGATTGAAATTTATAATGTTTTATAGACTTTACTCAACTAATTTTATATAATTTTTTTATTATATGTAAAATATTTTAATTATTTTTTATTTTTTAAAATATTTATATATATTTTAACAAATGTATTATGAAATATTATATATATTTATACTCTTAATACATACATATATATATATATATATATATATATATAGAAAAATAATTCAACTCTAGTTCAACAATGATTGGACTATTAAATTATAAATAACTCTATTCCATTTCAATGTCCAATTCAACTTTTAAGACATTGAATTCTATAGCTATTATTGTCATGAGTTTTTAACTTTTATCTCTATATTATTCGATTGGGTAAATCATACAGATTTCTTTTGAATTTTATTAAAATTTTTAGTAATTTTTTATAAAAAATTATACAAGCTTTTTTTAGAAAATATACACTTTAATCTAATTTTAAATTTTTTTGACTGAAATAGTCTTTATTAACTTAAATACATATTAGGTATTTTTTTTTTCAAAAGAATTAGATTTCTTTACCATTAGATTTATTCTTCTATGTTGTTGGATTTAAATGACAATATTTTAGTTAAAAATTTGTATTTAAGTTAATGGAGAGTATTTTAATAAAAAAAATTAAAATTAGACTAAAGTATAACACAACCCTTAGTTTAACAAATGAAAAGTATATATTTTAAAAATAAAGAAAAAATTCATATAAGTTCAACAAAATTCAATAAAGATTTACATTATTAGTCTTTTTTTTTAAGTTTACCCTTAGCTAATTTTACCTTTAGCATATGCACGTTATTATTCCATACATTCACAAAATCTTTAAAAAGAAATTATGTACTCTTACAAACATTATTTTATCCTTTCCAGACACTAGCTTTTTCACAGCATAGGAAATTTTAGAAAACCACAACAGTCCCAAATAGATCGCTAGATACTCAATTTTTTATAAAGGTAATTACCAAACTATATTATCAATAAAAATGTAATTTGTAGCAATTTCTAATAAACATGTGTTATCTTTCTCAATAGTACTTGCGGTGGAATAATTTTTAAAATGTCATCATTCAGCATTTTTATATCACTTCAAAATAATTTTCTTTAGAAAGAAAATTAAATGTTTGTATGTAATTTAAGTGTTTTGGTAAGACGTGCACAATATTGCACAAGTCTCCATGTCTAACTTAAAAGAAAAGGATCTTAGTGAAAACGTTTGAATATATTGAAATGCGAACTACTAGAATTGCTGTTTATAGGCAATAAAAAAAAAAAAGAATTGCTGTTTATAATTATACATTTTAGAAAATGTTCGCTTTAGTTTTTAAAGTTTCATTTTGCTTTTAAGTATATTTTTAATAAATTTATAAATTTTCAAACAGTCTTTAATGAACCATGAGTACTAACTCTATTAAATCACTACCTAATTCTTTTGTCACATTTTATATGACATTTCTATATATGTATGTGGCGCTTATTGTGAACTATCTTCATTTGAATTCTTTCTTGTATAGAAAGGAGACATGTTGAAGAGAAAGTGATTGAGTGAAAATGGAACCCACACAGGCCCCATTCACTCCATCACTCACTCTCTCTCATAGAAGCTCCTCCTATAAAAGATAGAATCCAAACTTGAACTACCTATTCATTGACAATTTCAACATATAAAATGCCACATAGATTTGAACGTAAAATCTCTTACCAATTACTCAAAATCTTGCCTTACAAGATTTAGTAAAAGAAATTAAGGTAAATTATTTGTTCTTGTGTCTAATCGATATTATCTATTTTTATACAACATGACCCAAAACAAGACCTCATTTCAAAAGAAAAATATAACCAAAGATCAAAATTTTAACAACTAGGCATGTACCTTCTCATGCACAAGAAACTGAAACTTATCAAGGCTCCCTCATAGTCCTGCCAATGCTACAAAAAACCTGAGTTGGTTTTCATTAGAAGAAGAGGAAAAAAAAAAGAAAAGAAAAGAAAAGAATTACTCTAGTGCTACCCCATGATTTATAATGAAAAGCTATTTTGAAATATTAAATGTAGAAGCACAAGGGAGGCAGAAGCATGCTGCCTGCATGCATGTGCTATCTCAAAACACAGTCAATGAACAGAAGGCATCTGCAGGTCATAGACATGCAATGTAATGAAGAAGAAGAAGAAAAAGGCCAGTACACAAGAAGCTTAAATTTACAAGAGCATTCCTCATCGATTGCTAAACTAGCAAATGCCTAACATGAACAGAAGGCATCAACATTTCAAGAACTGAACACACAATATAGTAGTTGGAGAAAGAACAAGAAAGGAAAAGAAAACCCAATTCATAGCTAACAAGAATTTGTGTTCAGTCCCTTCCAAAACTTATTCATTATTTTCTGTCCAAACAAGAAACAGAAAATCCCTTATGACACTGGATTAAAGAAGGAATTAAATATTAAGTCATGAGAGTCTCTTTACCATAAACTTGTATGTAAAAGAGAAGTATGAAACCAATAAGCATTCCTCCCAAGTTTTTCCACCTGTATATTCCTAATAAACAACGCCATAGAAAGTTTTACATAATAGTGAGTTTAAATTTTAACCTCAAGGTGTTATACCATGAGTCAAAGGCAAGTTGCCGTTTTGGGGCACTCTGATCAAGAATGCCAACCTCATGTATTTTTCATTTTATTCATGTAATTTTTCCAATTTACCAAAAAAGACAAGTTGCTGCTTCAAGAATTTGCCGAGTAGACACGGGAAAAAAATTCAAAATACCAAAATTATATTAAAAATATTATGAAAATATAAGAAGAAACACTATGGTTTCTTTAAAAGCACTCAGAAGAATAGATCTTCAGTCATATTCCAAATCTTCCAGCACAAGTGATTTACTTCAAAGAGGTTTAAACTAAGTGTGCCAACAGTTTTATTCTCAAAAAATGAATAAGATGTATAGTTGTGAATGTTATAGGATTGGAAATAGCAAGATTCATTAACAAAGCGGAAAAGAGCTTTCAAATCAGGGTAAAAGGAGCTATACAGATTTCAAAAGCATTAATATCATATAGTACATGACTTGGCAACAATTTTTGAATATTTAATTCCATTGCTATACTTAGCTCCTTTTTCTTCCTCAAAATCACTTGTTTAAAAATGAAAATGAAACTTGTGCAAAATCCATAACAAATATTAAACTCAAAATTAATTAGATGGAACCAAAAAAAGAAAACAGCCTAAAAGTAAGTAAAATGAGAGACTAGAAACCCCATTCAATCTATGTCCGTGTTGTGTCACGTGTTTGTATCAATACCCATACTTCAAAGTTGATCAAGAAACAAAATTACCCTGGGCCTTCACAAAATGCAGAAGCACAAGTGAGGTGGAACCTTCATGCATGTTTCATAATACCTGTAACATAAAGGCGCATAGACAACAAGATTAAGTCCACATTAGACCCCCTCATAGCATGCTAACCCAGCACAATAAATGTGCAAATGCCTAATAAGAACACCACCAGAGACTAGCTTAAGTGGATCAAGGGCGGAGAATGAGGTAGAGATCACTAGTTTGAACTATCCTCTTGTACCAAGAATAAGATGTATATCTGCGAATATTATAAATTCTCCATTGCTATCCTCTACTCCTTTTTCTTCTCCAGAAGCACATGTTCAAAGAATTTAAAATTGTCCAGAAACAATTCAAACGACTAAACTCAAACTGAGAAGATTCATTACATAGAAAATGTCCTAAGTGCATGTACACCCTTCCTTTGGAACAAAATTTTGCAGTTGGCATCTTCTACAAACATATGTATATACTACTATGTTTTAGAATACATTAGCACCTCCAATGACAACTAGAATAGAAATACCAGTAATTACCAAATGACATATTTAACTAGAAGACTTGTTCTTTAATTATGTAGAAAGAAAATTGATTGATAACCTTCACATGTGTGTCCTCAACTAAATAGCTACCAAAATTCAGAAAGAAATCATTTAGAGTAAAAAATTGAATAATTATAACAAAGTTGGAAGTCTAAAATTCACAATCATACCCTCCAAGAAACTACCTATCACTGAACTTCAGGTAAAGGTCCTAAAGGACCTTTATAGATGTTCAATAGCTGAGGAACACTTTCCTGAAATCTGAACACAAATTTCTCCAGAAACTTTTTTTCACTATAACCAAGAATGGAAACGAAGGACATATCTTTCTCTATCAAACCTTTCATTTTCAAAGCTTTAATTACTGAGCATCGAGGAATAATCCTCTGCCTCAAACTATAACCAAGAAGTGATGAGCTTCTAGCTATATCTTCCAATGGCAAACCTATTTCATCCACAAGAAACTTCATTGAGCTTGTGATTTTCTCCTCTGACAGCAACATGCAATGTGGATTCTTCCTGAATGCTAAAAGAATGACATCCCTGGTCCAGCCACACCTCTTGAAGATATCCAGTTTCGACTCCCAGGTTGATTTCTTTGTCTGGGCTAAAACAGTAATTGCTTGAATAAACACAGGCTTGGAAGGATCAATTCCTGTTTCCTTAGCAAAGTTGACATATTCAACAAATTTTGCATGATTCATAAATGCTGCACTTGCAAATTTAGTTAACAGTAGAAAGACAGACGATTGAGGCACTCCGTGATCTCTCAAAACCTTTATGTTTGGAACTATATTCGTCACATCCTGGTGGACAAAAATCCATTTTGAGCGTTTTAAAGCTATATTTGCTTCCTCAACGTCATCACATACACTCTTAAGGGCCTCATAATAGGGGATTATACGTTGCTTTAAGCTCCACTTTAGCATTACAGAGTTTGAACTGAGGAGTTCTGGGAGTTCAGAACTTGAAAACCCTATAGACTGGAAAAACCTTAACTTGGGCAAAAGGGTTTTCTCAGGATTTGCCAAAAGCACTGGTGGAAACAATTTCACAATTTTGGATATCTGGGTATCTGATAATCCGTATCTCCTAAAAATATCAAGTACCGAGTTGGGATTATCAGGGTCTTTCAGTTTAACCTTTTTGGATACTTCAATAGCTACTTTGGGGGAAAAGCCCACCGTGTTCATGAGATAAGAAACGGCAAACGATTCGTTTCCTTCTAGTTTTTGGTTTGGTAGATTTGATTCAGACAATTTCAAAGCTGAAGAAAACGAATTGAAAATGTGGGAAGCATTATGATGGAGGGAACCAAGTTGCATCCTCCTCCTGCACGGCAGTAAAGAAGATACTCTTCCTATGAGAAAAATAAGCATGAATGAATGGTGATGAGAAACTGACCCAATTTGCAGTTCAATCCCTCAAATTCTGCTTCGATATTGTGAAGCTCTTCGGAGACACTTCCCGACTATGAAAATCTGAATCGAAGAAGCAAGGGAAGGACAGATACCCAGACACAACGACGACATTCGTGTTTTTTTTTTCCCCAATAAAATTTTGGAATAAAATGAATATAAAATAATAATTGCAAAAGGCTTGCTATTTAAATATTTTTTATTCGTGATAATTATAAATTTGTAATTTTAGGAGTTATCAAATTTGGTGTTTAGTTTCCGGGATTTTTTTGGGTATTATTTTATAATTTTTCAAAAAAAAGATTTATATTTTCATTAAACAATGAAGACAGTATAGTCACATTAAGATTTTACAATCAAGATATATTTATAATTTAATTAAAATAGGTGTGAGTTTTTTTAAATATTTTAAATTTACAGCTAATAAAAGCTTCTCCAATTGTATTTTTCAGAAGTCATTGTGGCTTTTTAAATGCACATAGCAATTATATTAAAAAAATTTAACCAAGTATAAATTTATGACTTCTGTTGTCAAAAATACCAGAAGCAGCAAAAGCCACAGAAATCTCACACAAGCCTTAGGTTTATGCCAATTTATATTAGTTTCTCAACAAATACTCTGATTACCTAGAATTTGAGGAAGATGAAGATAATGACAATATGCTCTTTGAAGAATCATTCATACATCATACAATATGATATGGATCTTTCAGCACGTTTCGTAATAGGGAGAGAGAAAAATGGGAGAGGGAGAGAAAAAAAAATGTAATGTTTATTATTATTATTATTATTATTATTTAATAATATATATATTTATTACTTTTTAAAAAATAGAAAAATGAGTGTTATTTTTTATTTATTTTATTTATCTTCTTTTCTTTTTATTATACCAAATGCCATTTTAGTTGGAGTAATTTTATAGTTTTTAGCTTGATGAGCCCTAAATTTTATCTTTATGCTATTTGTTTCCATTCAACCTTTAACTAATTTATATTATTTTAACAACTTGATATAAAGTTTTAATATTTCAATATCGCAAAAGTGGTAAAAAAAATGGCATATACATGGTATTATTATTCTATATATTCACAATTACTTTAGAAAATTATTATCAAATACTCTATGAATCAACTTTGCTTATAAAAGGGTAATTTTTTCAAATATTTTTACAAACATTATTTTAGTTTTTCCAAATATCAGCCTTTTCCTGGTACGTATAGCATACTAACTTTTAAGAGGTCACTTTACTTATAAGAATATTTACCAAACTATATCAATCCAAACGTAATTTGTGGCCATTTATATCAAACATGATTTTAAAATGTACACTACCTTTTTTATATCACAAAAAACAATTTTCCGTGGAAAGAAGAAGAAAAGTTTGAATGTAATTTAAAGTGTTTTATTGGCAAGAGATGCACATTACTGAACAATCCATGTCTAAATTTAAAATGAAAAAGGATCTAAGTGAAATTGTTTAAATATATTGAAATGCAAACTACTAAAATTTCTGTCCATAATTATACATCTAACGGACAACTAGCAAGAAAATGTCATAGGCTTCTGAATAAAAGCTGTCATAGAAGGCATCAAACAAACTACGTCAGTTGTTTGTTTGTTTGTTTTTAAGAAAGAAAGACCAAAAAGATAATTGGTACATGTGCAATTGTAAATCAAATGTGCTGAGGTTCTCAATTCTACTCTGTCAAAATAGTAAAATTTTCTTTCATAAAAATTTGCCTTGTGCCCTTTATTTGTATTTTCCTTCCACTCAATTTCTTTGCATCCCCACAATAAAAAATTATCAATAAATATGTTATAGCTGTCTTACAAGTCTAAATTTTTTATAAGCTCATAATGATTCAATGCATATTGCCAAAACTTCCATTACTAAGGCAACCCCACATAATTCTAAAGAGATTGACAATAGTTAATTGGAAACCCTAGATATAAAAGTAAACCGAATTAAGGAATCTCTAAGCAATCATCATTATTCTAAAAATATTACCATATAATGGTGTTTGTAAACTATTCCCTTTCCCTTTGCTTATAAAGAAAAGAAATTGCACTTCAACATTCTAAGCAATATATCACCTTCTTACCAAACTGAGCTATCTTTTTCTTGTTTTGACATCTCTTTATCATCAACAATGCATAACAAATATAATTGCAAATGCAAACAACTAGAACTTAAAATTTTATGTTAACTACTCACACTCCCGTTACTGTCACACCTCAATGCTAGGAGTATGGCTTGTTAGAGATAGTTTAAAAAAACTTAAGTAAAACAACATAACTTAAGTGAGTCATGCTTAAAAGTATTGGTACTAGTGTTTGTTGGTGTTCAAAACTAATTACAAGTAATACTGGAAATAACTAATTGAGTGGTAGCCAAATTTCAATTGACTGATAAACTTTAAGAAAGTCAAGCTACAATGATGTGACTTTTTTTCAACCACAAGGCGTTACTACTTTGGCATAGCAAGTGTACTAATTATTTAAGTAGTATAAAGTAGATGTGAAGTTCAAGTATTGTATCCCACATAGAGTTAGGGAATGGTGTGAAGTCTTATTGGTCTATGGGAACGAAAAGCAAATGCAAGTAAAGACTAATTATTTGCACTAACTTAAAGTATAACTAGTATCCATTTTTTTGGTTATTAGCATCCAAAAAGTTGTATAAAGAAACTAACAAAACAAAACAAAATGATTCAAGATCCTAATGGATAAAAGACTTAAAATGTCAGATCCATCTATCATAATAGATATGAAAATTATGCCCTTGCTCCTTATTAGTGTTTAGTAATTATGCCCTAACAAAGTTCCTAAAGTAGTTGAACATGCCTTGTAATTATCAACATGTCTTACTTAATAAATCTCCTTTAAAACGTGCCTCATAATGACCTAATTTCAATTTATTAGCAAGTTTCATTAAGATTAATAGACTTATGGAACAATTAAGTGTTTGGACATGCCTTATAATTACCATACATATAGTTTCCATCGCTACATTTTATCAAACACTCTATAGGCATTCTTTTAAAAATGGCATGATTGATATCTCAGTGCGTCTAAATGTAATAATGTCTTGCAATTATATTATGCTTAAACTTAATCTAATTATTACTATCTTATCCTAAATTACATCTACAACCTTCTTACATGCCTTGCAATTAAGCTAAATCATAGATTATAAGCAAATTTGATAGCAAACAAGAAGGCATGAATAACGACAATCTTATGGCATTGTAAATTATGTAAACATCAATAAATTTTCACAAAACATTGTTATAATAATAATTCATCCAAACAATTAAGATCCTAAATTAAATGAACAAAACAAAAGATACAAACTAAAAATAAACTAGACATTTGGATAAAGAAGTTGTGAGAAGATTAAACCAAAAAAAAAAAGTCAAAGATTTATAATTTTACACATTTTTAATAGATGGAATTTACTTCAAAGCCTTCAAGTTTGATCTTGGATAAACTATTAGACGTTTAAAAAGCTCTCTAACTTTAAAATGAATAAGATGTATAGTTGTGAATACTGTAAAATAAAAAATAGTAAGATTCACTAAAAAAAGCAGAAAATAGCTTTAAAATCAAGCCAAAAGGAGTTATACATATCTCAGAAATATTAATATCATATCGTACATGACTTGTAAAAATTCTTGAATATTTTAATTCTCCATTGCTATGCTTAGCTCCTTTTTCTTCCAAAATCTCCTGTTTAAAGAAAGAAAAATAATCATGCAAAATTCATTACAAAGATTAAAACCAAATTTAGTAGGTTAATTAGAAAGAACAAAAAAGGAAAAACAACCAATAAGTTAAGTAATATGACAGACTATATATAAACCGCATCCAATCCATGTCCCTGTTGTGTCACTTGTCTGAATTGATGGTCGTGCTTCATAGTTGATCAACAAAACAAAATTTCACTAAATGCAGAAGCACAAGTGAGGCTGGAACCTTCATGCATGTGTCATCTTACTTGTAACATAAAGGCAAGTACACAAGAAGCTTAAATCTATATCAAATCTACTCATAGCATGCTAACTTAGCACAACAAATGTGCAAATGCTGAACAAGAGCACCATTAGAGACTAGCTCAAGTGGATGGAGGGGGGGACTGGGTAAAGATCACTACTTGGAACTATCCTCTTGTACCAAGAATAAGATGTATCTTTTCGAATACTATAAGTTCTCCATTGCTATACTCTACTCCTTTTTCTTCTTCAGAAACACTTATTGAAAGAATTTAAAATTGTCTAAAAACAATTGAAAAGATCAAACTCAAAGTGAGAAGGATAGAAAATATCTAACTGCATGTATACTCTTTCTTTGAAACAAAATTTCGCAATGGGCATCTTCTTCTTCAAACATACACATATACTACTATTTTTCAAAATACATTAGCACCCCAATGACAACTAGAACAAAAATACCAATAAAAATTATTACCAAATGACATATTTAACTAGAAGACTTGTTCTTCAATTACTAAGAAAGAAAATAAATTGATAACCTTCACATGTAAGTCCTACAAATCAATATTTATATAAATCATTTAGAGTAATAAAATTGAATAATTATAATAAAGTTGGAAGTCTAAAACTCCCAAGCATACCCTTAAAGAAACTATCTATCACTAAACATCAAGTAAAGGTCTTAAAGGACCTTTACAGATATTCAATAGTTGAGGAATACTTTCTTGAAATCTAATAACAAATTTCTCTAGAAACTTTTTTTCACTATAACCAATAATGGAGATAAAGGACATATCTTTCTTTATCAAACCTTCTATTGTGAATTGGCGGTATTAGGAAAGTAGAAAGAAAAGAAAGAATAACATAGAAAATTAACGTGGTTTGTCCAATGTGACCTATGCCCATGGGTAGGGAGAAAAAATTTTACACTATTGAAACTGCATGATACAAGGTACATAGTATAACTGTAGAAGTCCTCTTTATATATATAAACAATCCCACTCCCAACCCAATTCTACTCGATATGGGACTTGTCCCTTCTTTTATATATGAGGAATTCCCTTCTCATATGAGTTCTATTCGATGTGGGACTTGGATTTTGAGATTGGAAAGCATCATTACAATTCTCCACCTTGACTAAAAATCTCTAGATGTCTGATTTGATCATCTCCCTACTATTAAGCCCCGTAGGGCCTCATATTGCTCGTACTCACACCAGGTCCAAGTTATGCCTGAACTTGTCAGCAGGCAATGACTTTATCAACATGTCTGCTGGATTCTCTACTGTTGGTATCTTTTATATGGTCACCACCTTATTTTTCAAGGCACCCCTGATGAAATCCAATTTGACATTTATGTGATTAGACCTTTCATGGTAAACTGGGTTCTTTGCCAAGCTTAACACACTTTGATTGTCACAATACACCTCATACGTCTGAACCTTCAACCCCAGGCTTCCAATCAAGCCATGTAACCACATTTCTTTCTTTACTCCCTCGGTCAAGGACATGTACTCTGCCTCAGTGGTCGACAAAGCAACTATAGACTACAAAATTATTTTCCAACTAACAGCACATCTATACAGGGTGAAGATATAACATGTCAATAATCTCTGCCTCATAAGGTCTCCACCATAATCTGAATCTGTATAACCTACCAATCCACCAGTAAATCTATCAGTACCGTAAACTAGACAAACATCAACTATACCTTTCAAGTGCCGCATGATCCACTTTACTGCTTTCCAATAAGTCTTCCCTGGATTTTCCATGAACTTGCTCACAAACACTAACTGCATGGGCTAAGTCTGATCTTGTGCATACTATCATATATATCAGACTCCCAACTGCACTAGCATAAGGGACCCACTCATGTAGTCTTTCTCCTCATCTGTGCTCGGTAGTGTACTAGTATCTAATCTAAAATGTGCTGCCAATGGGATATTTAAAGGCTTGGCTTGATCCATCTGAAAAGATCGCAACACCTTCTCAATGTACTTCTATTGTGACACATACAATCGGCGTGCTTTTCAATCCTTCCAGATTTTCATGTCTAAGATTATCTTGGTTGCACCCAGATCTTTCATCTTAAACTCACTGCTCAGTAACCTTTTTAATCTATTGATTTCAACCTTGTTCTTTGTTGCTATCAATATATCATCCACATACAACAACAAGTAGATCCAAGAATCATCTGGCAACTTCCTAGAGTATACACAGCTATCGAATGGGTTACGAGTAAATTCTTTAGAAACCATGAAAGTATCAAACCTCTTATACCACTGCTTGGGTGATTATTTTAAGCAATACAAGGACTTCTTTAGCAGGAAAACATACTCTCTATTTTCAAGATCTTGAAACCCCTTAGGCTGAGTCATGTAGATGTCCTCTTCCAAAGTCCTATGTAAGAACACCGTCTTCACATCAAGTTGCTCCAACTCCAAATCAAGCGTACTTACCATGGCTAGAAGAACCTGAATGGTCTTATACTTCACAACTAGAGAGAATACTTTATGGTAGTCTATACCCTCCTTTTGTGAAAACCCCTTCACTACAAGTCTTGTCTTGAACCTTGTCGGTTCAACTTCAGGAATCCCTTCCTTCTTTTTGTACACCCACTTGCATCCTATAGGTTTTACACCCTTTGGTAGAGGTATCAGCTCCCAAGTCCCATTCTTTGATAGTGACTGCATTTCCTCATTCATAGCTAATAACCAGTCAGTTGCCTCTTTACTTTGGACAGCCTCCATGTAGGACTGCGACTCCTCAGTATCAATGCTTTCTGCCACTGCCAGTGCATATGCAATAGGATTAGTATCAACAAAATTCACATAATTTGCATACCTGACAGGTCTTCTATTTTTTCTTCTTCCTTTCCTTATTGCTATACTCTGTTGCTCTTCCTGCAAATCTCCAGGTTGGTCTATAGAGCTCTTGTTTGTCCTTGAGATCTCCACCTCAAACTCCGCCTTTTGATTAGTACCCAAATCTTTAGTCATTTTTCACTTTGATATATTTAGTGATTTTAAGCCATTTTTGCTAAACTCACTCTTATTCTTTAAGACCTCATTCCAACATTCTAGATAGCTCTTTATACTTCCATTAAACTCATTAAACTATTCAAATATAATGCCAAACATCAACATAGTCATTTATCTGAATTAAGTTTTCTTAAACACCTAAAAATTTTGACTTTTACAATTAGCCTTTATAATTCGAATTGATACTTCCTCTAGCCTTTATAATTCTCTAAAAGACCTCTAAATTCATTAAAACTAAAAAATAAGCTCATATAGTGCCATTTCCTATGAGGTACTCGAGGTTATGTATATATAGTGCCATATGGAGTTTTCTTGCTTTCTTTGGCAAATTCTCTTCATTCCTATAACCTAAATGAATTCTACATGCTCCATGTGATCAATTACATGCAAAAGGATGTAGAGAGAGATAGATTTTCTCTTTCTAGATGTGATGAAGAAGACCAAAAACTCAAGAAATCCTAGGTTAAACAATAGCATGCTTTACCTTAAAACGAAGCTCATTTAATGCTCTTTGATTTCCCTCGATTAAAATTTTCAAAAGATCCCCCTCTTCCTCCTTATTGACAGCTTAAATACCTCTAATACATAATTTAAAACCATCACATTAAAGCTCTTGAAGAGAGGAATCGTTTTCATAACTAGAGCTACGTGAAAGAGCACAAAAATTTACCTGTTTAACTTGCCTTTTTCTTTCTCTCTCTTCTCTTTACCATGGACACCATTAGCAAAGCTTGGAGCTACTAAAACTTGATGGAGAAACTAAAGAAGGTGGTGGAAATGATGGCTAGTTGTGTAAATTAAAAAAAAGAAAGCATTAGGTGTTGACTTTTTGACCAAAATTGATTGTTTTGCCCATACTTTTCTAGACTTTAAATTTTTTGCATTCTAGCTCATTTTTTTCTATAGATTTAAGCTCCATATTCAAAAAGTCTTAAAGCCTTAGGCCAACTTTTCTAGTCTATAGGGGCTCAAAACATTGTAAAACAATTCAAATTATATTGTGGTATTGGTTTTCTTGTTTTTCGTGTCGATAGTATTTTGACCTATTTTATGCTTCCTGAATAATTTTTGTAGCTCATTTAACTCATATATAGTGGGAAATAACATCAACTTACTCTGATTAAGTTTTTATTAAAATTATTGTTTTTCTCACTTTTTTTTTCGGCATTTCATTGTTCAGGCGCCCCTGAAACTCATTCTTTCTCTACTTTTCTTTTTATTTTCTCTTTTTTACTTAGTTTTCTACCTTCTTTCTTATGTCCTTCTAACTTATTAGAAGGTCTAGGCCCAATTAGAAAATACGAGATGTTACAAGCAAAGAAGCTAAGTATATGCATATATTGGCTATACAAGGTTGGTTTCAACTCATTCAAGTTGAATATGTGATTTTAGTTATAAATGTACTTAAATCATTAAGTTTTAACTAAATTTGAATAAATTAGCTATTTAAATGTCTTACTCACCAAAAATAAATTTAAAAGTTATCTTTTTCTTATATCACATTAGTGATATGCAATATTTTTAAAATTTAATGAGACAATTACTTATAATTAGTAAGTAATAAATTAAAATGTTAAATTTATCCTTTATCTCTTTATTTTAAATTTAACTATGAAATAGATAATTAATAGTTAAACAATAATTATGTAAAAATATTAAAATTATTTCATTATCGCTATCATTAAAACTTATTTAAAAATTAAATTAAAAAAATTAATAGATTTATTACAAATTATTAATGCAAAATTTATCTCTTCTAAATCAAATTTTCCTCCTTCCTCCCAAATTTCCATCTCACGTACCCTCCCAAATTTTCAATTCCCTCCTTCTCAAATTTCCAACTATATCCATTCATCCATATAAATTTATATAAATGATATGGCTAACTATTAATTTAAAACAATAGATTAATTAAATATGTGTACACACATTTATTTCTCCAATTATATCCCAAAAAAATTAGGTTCCTTATATCAAAATATATTGATTTAAACTAACTATTTTACTTAAAACAACATATTACTTAAATATATGTTTATTTAATCTAAGGGTATAGATTGTTTATATACCATTGTTAATAATAGTATTATTAATTTTATATAAAACAGATTAATCTCATATATTAGATTATATATGTTAATAAAAAAATATATAAACATTATATATATATAAGATGGATTAGTTATATCCAATTAAGATGTTTTAAACTAACTATTTTATTTAAAAATCAAATTAATTTAATATACGGGCAAATCAGATTCCTTATATCCAATTACATTGTTTTAAACTAATTATTTTATTTAAAAACATATTAATTTAATTTATGTTTGTTTATACCAAGCATATAAATTATATGTTTTTTTTCTAAGCCAAAACAACATATTAACTTGCCATTTCTTTTTCATCATCTTTGAGCATCTTTATATTCTCCCTAAACAACATACTAATAAGTTTTTAATTACTGTATTAACCTATTTCTAAACTAATTTTAATTTATTAAAAAGTCAATTTTCTTGCACTTATGCTGTTGTCCCCGCTCTTTAACACCTACACCCAATTTTGTTTGTCCCTCAAGAAGAAACCTTAAGAGGAAACCTAAATTTTTGCACTTGGACAGGAGAGGGAAATGGG
This sequence comes from Erythrophleum ivorense, assembly GCA_026724425.1. Classification (NCBI taxonomy): domain Eukaryota; kingdom Viridiplantae; phylum Streptophyta; class Magnoliopsida; order Fabales; family Fabaceae; genus Erythrophleum; species Erythrophleum ivorense. Next base: position 535,474 of record JAIUCV010000034.1, on the reverse strand, counting down.
TCTTGAGCTGTGAGGCTTTTGAGCTCCACTTCAATTGCTGAAACTGTGCTAGTCCAAAGTCGGTTTTTGCAATTACTTTGTTATTATTTATGCATTTTGGTTCCTCCAATTGGTGAGTTCTTCTTGCGCTTTCAGCTCCTCTGTTTCGCTCATGGTGTGAGAGACCCAAGAATACCATTTCCCTTCTCCCTTATCTTATTATTATGCATCTCTATTATGTTCCTTGTGTAACTTTTGTCTCTAATTTCAGCTTGCTGTAACCTATTAGAATATGAGGAGATGGGTGTGAATCTAGCTTCTTCCCTTGGGTTACCAGCTTCTTCATAGGTAAATGAGTTTTCTTCCATTTCTCCATTTGCCTAATTGCTTCATTTCTTTTGCTTTGAAATTTCTAGCAACCTGTGTTGGAAGGTTGACATAGGGGCTACCTTTAGGTCATACATATATGCTAATTTAGGGGTTATATAGATTACTATGCATTTTCATTTTTGAGAATTAGTGTCAGAGCTTCCTGGGAAACCCATGCATATGATTGTTTTCTTTGTTTTCCTTGTGAGTTTCATATCATGTATTATAGCTTGTTTCCAGTGATTGAAATATTTGAGCATTCAATTGGATTGCCAAGTGTGCAGTTTGTACATATAACTTTATTTGAGTGGACTTTGAAGTTTTGTTTCTACAATTTGGAGAAATTTATAGCAATTCAATACATAGATTTTTTTCCTTTGAGAATAAAGTAAGTATAGGATAAAAAAGATTATATATATATATATATATATCAAATACTTCACTCAATTTTTTTTAGTATTATTAAAATATAAAATACTTCACTTAATTTTTTTTTCCAGTGTACTCCCTTTGCCTACTTCATGGGTAAGTTTATGATCTTGCCAATCATTGTTCATTTGTTCAATTTAAAATTGAGTAGGTTTATATCTTCATCTGACACTATTTATTTATCTATTTATTTACCTTCCTTTAGACAATATGTCGAGCATTCTTTATAGTTTTATGTCTGAGGAAAGTTAGGTAAATCATTACTTTTGTTAGTTTATTAGAAAAAAGATACACAAAACATTACTTTTAAACCCTTTAAGTTTGAACTTTTTGCATCTAGATTAATCTTTAGTCTAGTTTTTCCCCTTTTGAGTTCAGGATTGTATTCAATCTTCCAAGGAAGGAGGATAGTAAGATAGCCTTTAAAAAGGAAAAACCAAAATAGTGGAAACAAAAAAGAAAGAAAAAGAAAACTTGAAGAAAGTAACAAAGCCACTCAATCCCATGGTGTATCGGTCAAAGAGACTTCCATAAAACAACTATGAACAGAACACCAAAGAAAATGGTGATAGGTGAGTGTAAATTTAATGAGAGACATGAAAGAAGTCCTTTAGGGAATAAAACTCAATTTTATAATTTTTGTTTCTTTGATAAGCCATCAAGAAATGTGCTAGTTTTGTTGAATAGAGGCGTATTTGTGTTGAAATATTATTAATCATATAGCATTGTGTAGTTATAAAAAGCTTCTCTTTTAGGCTTGTTTTAATGGTAAAAAGTGTTTAAAACACACCAAATATAAAGGCTATAGTTTATAGGTGAAATTTAAGGATAAAAGCAATAACTAATGGTGGGAAATGCAGTGTTATACATGGTGAGGAGTGCATTAGAGGTAGTAATAATCATGGGTTTGGCCTCAGGAGTAGGCAAGGTTTGTGCATGTATATATATATATATATATATATAAATATATAGATCCATATGCGGCTTTTTTTTTTTTCTAAATTATTGCATTTCTACCTTTTTTAATTTTAATTATGAAATATTTTTCTCTTATAAGAGATAAGTAAAGTTCTTGGTGTGTTCTGTTTCCATTTCCATTTATTTATTTATTCATCTTGTGAGCACTTTTGTAAAATTTGGCATACTAATTATTCCAATAGGCCTTCGGGAAATGGATGGAGAAGGAAAAACCTTGAGTAAGATTTTGTACTCCTTAATTTATTATGTAATTGATTGAATTGATTATGATTTTAGAAGAAAAAGAAATGTTGATGTTGCTAGATTCAATTAAAGAAATGTATTATAATCTAATCATTTAGCATTTAGTTTGAAGAAACTAGAATGTGATTTTCCTATTTCCCATTTGAAGAATTTGGCCATAACTAGGTATGTAAGTTAGAACTTTCATGTTCTTAATTTAGGAGTGGCAGTTACTAATTTGTCTAATTGCATGAGTTGATGGAAGAGGTAAAATTGGGAAATGATTGCATAGAGTTTACTACTACCTCTAATGCACTTCTCACCACGTATAAAATTATATAGGAATTTATATAAAAATATTTTTTTAGAGAGAGCCTTAAAGGTTATTTCTAAGGGACCAAAAGCTCTACTAGTTTTCACTTAAGTATAATTATCACACATTAAAAAAAAAGATACAAAGATAAAAAATTAAAAACAAAAATCTCAAAATTAAAGACCTAGATATGATTTTTTTGAAAAAAAAGGTGATTGAATCACCTTCGGCCATTCACCATGGCATAAATCTAAAAAAAATACTCATATTTATAAAAGAAAATTACCTCAAATAGATTACTATATTCAAAGTTATGATTTTTTGAAAATTTACCTTCTATTTTTATATTTTCTTCATAATTTTTCTTCTAAAAACACGTTTTTTATTTTCCATTACCCTTCAATCATTGAGAATCAATGAAACCCACTTGCACTCATTTTCGACCATGATCTCAAGTGTCCTACTATCACTCCTGTAAATTGCAAATTTATATCAATGAAACCTTCTTGCATAAAGTTGTTTCTTCCAAATTAATTACATATTTTCTATATTGACTAAGGGTGGTCTAAGCGCACATCTTTTGATTTTCATATATAAACTTAAAAGCTTCCTTTTTATAGGGAAAATGATTTATCAACTATTGGGTATTGCATATTAATGGCATGCAAATTTTGTGTAGAAAGGAATTTTTACATGGATTATGTCTATCGCGTAGTCTAATGGAATCTCTAGGTAACCTCCCTAACTCTATCACCTTTTTTTTTTCTTTTATAGTCCAGGAGTATTGTCACTTTACCTTCACACTTTAGACCAAGAAATTAGGAATTGAAAATTCAGCGCTTGAGTATCTGGCAATATGAACGAACTCCATTAGATTTAACATAGGTTTGCCAAATTAAATGCAAGGTAGCTCTCGTCCATCTAAGGGACTGAATATGAGTATACACAAAATAATCCTATTTGATTTGTTATGGGACTTACCGACTTAGTCAGCTTACATATATACCATAAAAGTAGCTGGCACTGTGATTTTCCTACCAAATTATTTTCCCAACTAGACCAAGGATACCATAAATTGTAAATATACTTGAGGTATATGTTGGTTATGTCATCTATGCTCTGTTTAGGAATTGCTCTCATTGTGACACCATTAATTACACTGTTGAAATTTTGGACTTTTTAGTCCCAACTTTAATCAAATGCTCTACTCTTTCAATTATTTGTTAAAGACTATCGTTAAACATGCACAGGACAACACTAGTTTGCACTAACACTTTAAAATCTATGAGAGCACTTAAAGTTCAACTTTCGGTTTTATTAGTTTCCTCATTCTTCCATTAGAAACACTCCATGTGGTTATTACGTAATATTTGTCCAAGTGACGACTGCATTACTTATTAATTATGCAATTACATTCTCAATTTAATATATTGATTGGTTTTATTGCATTGTAATCATTATTCACAAAATATTAACATTAATCATTGTTCTTTGATTATCAAAATGTCAGCTTGAAGCCACCCAAGACTGGGCTTCAATTAATAGGTTCTGAGCCACTGTGAAGCACTCTTTTTCCTTCTACTGCTCATCATTTATAAGACTAAATGCTTTTTATAATCAAACAATCAAATATTCACAACTCATTATATAGCACATTGATGGTTATTGAGTACATGTGGCATCAAATACATTAAAGATTTATCAATTAATTAGTAGAATATCACTGGGTTGCTTGCTAATTAGTTCTATCACATAATTGAAAATGTTCTTTATGGATGGTGTGGCTTCCTTGAAATAGCCTACAACAGGATGCCTGTTTTGTACACCGCGTAATATTTTACTATACTTTAAAGAAATACTGAATTGGTGTTTAGTAGTGATTATCATTTCCTATTTTCCTTACAGTGGCTAAATTTGGACCACGACTTTGAACCTCAGTATAAGCTTAGGTATATCAATTGGACCAACCTCTTGCGCGTTCAACCTTTTATACTAAAGAGACATTGACAAGCCTTTGTTTGTTTTATACTTTGTAATCCATCTGTTTCGTACCATAATCCACCGGAAACATGAGAGGCAAAATAAGGAGCTTCACTCTTTTCACTAATTTGTTGAGTCTTGCTGCCCTGTTTCTGCGTGAATTGATTTCAGCATGTGCTCATTATTTTTCAAGTTTCAAAAATTCATATTTAAAGAACAATATCTCAATTTTAAGCTCGTTGATTATAATTATCTTTTGGATTTTGCTCTTGTGCCTATGTTTAGTTTTCTATCTATTTTTGGTTGTGCAGGAATTGGGTTTGTTCAAAGGAGATGCAAATGTTTACAAGTTGATTAGGCCAGGACTAGTTAATAGACATAGCTGAGACAATGCAAGTTTGCACACAAGAGAGTCACTTACATCTTTCCTAAACTATAAGCTTCTTGTGTTCTTCTGGGCATTGGTGTTTGAAGCTACGCTTCTTATCCTCTTTTTAGTCAAACACATAGTCTTAATACTATGAACATTTTTTATTTCATAATTGAATGGATCATTGGGATATAATTGTGCAGAAAAATAAACCACATTGACGGAACTATTCGGTAAATCGAATCCTGAAGTGGATTAGGATTTGGTAGGCTAATTATAACGGATTATTTACCTTTGGACAATGTGTGAATTGTTAAATTGAAAGATCCGAACATTCCATTGAAGATTATTTCACTATATTATATTCAAAAAATAATAATAATAAAAAATAATAAATTTAAAAAAAATAAATAAATATTAATATTAAATAATAGATCCAATAAATATTAAAAATTAAATATAAACAAAAGTTAAATATAAATTAAAAAATCTAAATAAAAAAAATATAAATCTATTAAAAATTTAGATTTTTATTGAAGAAGACTATTCTACAATTATAAGAGAGACATTAAGTATATACCACTTTTTTGCTAAATATATGGGCCAACATTTGTGTTAGGAAAAAAAAAAAAACAGTTGCACTAAATAAAAGTTAATCATCTTGCCTAATTAAAAAGCCATTAAAGTGTAAGCTAAGACCATGTGGACCACAAGAAAGGTTTGTGTATTTTCTTTTAAACTTTTAAAGTTTAGGTTAGTTTGTTCTTTCGTAATCATTTAACTAATATTACAAGATTATTGCATTTCCTAATTTTTAGATACAGTAGAAGAGATAGAGGAAAGCTTGCCTTTGAATATTCTCTAAAGGCTCTGGAAATTTCCGGTGGTATTGCTTTCTTTCATACATTTCTTCCTCAATTGTTAATACGTGTGAAGTGCTTGTTTACATATGTTTTCATTGCTTTTCTTATAAAGCAAAGCAAAAATATGAAAAACTTTAGGGTTCTATACCTCCTTTAAAAGCACTATCCAGTTTGATTTGTTGCTGACTTTGTTATATCAATTGTTCAAATTGAGGCTGGCATGGTGACACACATTTCTCTGTTTGTTTGCGTATGAGTCAGTACCTTAGTCAGCATCTGAGGATGTAACGGTATCAAGTGTAACGTTAAGTCTGGTATGATCTCCCAAAACATGCTTGCTGGAACAAAATATTTCGACTTGGTGAATGATTATTATTATTTTTTCCTCTGTGCTTCCTCAATTAATGTCATCAAACATAGCTAAGTTCTAATAGATTTTATTGTAAACTCTATTATGTCCTAAATTGTTAGATGAAAATCCTGCTTGCTGTCTTATTATTCTTGTTAGGATTTGACCTTGTCATTGAACTTGATTTTGTGCTAAATCTTGATGGTTGCTGCCCTATGAGTGTGTGACATTTTTAACCTTGCTTTCATGCTTTAATAAAGCGTATAACTCTGTCACAATGTCTAATGTGGCTGTTGCGCTATCATTGCTTGAACCTTGCTTTCTTGCTAACAATTGTTTTGTTAAAGGAATTGACGATAATATGTAATAATTACTTGGCCTTCCAAACTCAGAAATAAGTTCTGCAACACTTCTAATAACACAAATTGGACTAGTCACTCCTTCCTTAAACACCACATGGCATCTCTCCTCCCATATGTCCTTGGCCTTCCAAACTCTAATATCACATCCATTACCTTTTATCTAACATATCCCCCTCAACTGCAAATCTCTGCCTTCTAGTAAGCTAGCTCAACCCCGTGGAGCTTTGTCAATATTAAAATGTTTATTAATATTATAATTAATAATATTTCATATTAATATTGTAAATAATATATATAGTTATTTATATATGTATAATTAATATATAAATATTTAATATCTAAACAGAAAATAATAAAATTCTCAAATATTATATTAAAATAATGTTAAAAATATATTAAATATGCAATAAATTTGTATTAAATATATAGTAAATAATATAAATAATATATAAAATGTATGACAAATATATAGCAAATAATGTTTCATATCAATACTATAATTAATATATTTAATTGTTTACATATGTATAATTAATATATAAATATTTAATTTTGTAAAAAAATATTAAAATCCTCAAATAATAATATTAGATATATATTAAAATAATATTAAACAGATATTAAACATAGAATAAATATGTATTAAATATATGATAAGTAATATAATTAATGTATAATATATATAATAAACATATAACAAATACTATAAATAATATGCAATGATATAGATAATAATAGATAATATGACATAGAGTTAGGATAACTAGACTAGTGTTATTTTTAGTTCTTTTGTCTTATAACTCAAGAATGTGATATTCGATTAGATACACTCTTTGAAAACCGAATATTAGGTATGTCAATTTTTTAGAATTAGGTGAAGTTGTAACTTTTTGTTTTTGTTTTTAAATATCTAATCATTTTTTAATAATATATTTTATAACCAAATTAAAATAGAGGATTAGTTAGAACATTTAGACTTAATCATTCTTTGTAGTGTAATCATGCGACACATTCAATACATTATAGCTAACTTTTTAACTTGTGCATAGAATTATGTATATGCATGTATTGTTGTATATGTGGGGGATTTATTGGTTGTTGTCACACACATAGTTCTATGACAATAACCAGATGCTCTTAAATAATCATACCATTGTTAATTATGTCAGGTTTGTGGCAAAAAAGGATTGTAGTTGCATGTGTGGGCGATTTATTGGTTGGATAATATGGTACTGATGGTTGTAAAAGGTTTATGGTTGCATATATAGTTGAATTTTGATTGTTATTTCAAATTTCTAGGTGTGGAAAATGAAATTTGATTTTGATTGAATTATAATTTCTTATTCATAATGTGCCTTGCTCTTTGCAACTACATAGAAACATTTAGTTGGAAAATGAAATTTTGTTCTGATTGAATTATAATTTCTTATTCACAATGTGGCTTGTTCCCTGCAACTACATAGAAACATTTGAGTTGGATGTATTTTCTATATGTTTGTTTCATGTTTAACTACATAGTCATGGGCTTTCTATAGTTTTACCAATTAAAGCCTTGCCTAATGCTATTTCATGGTTAGCTAATGCATGTTGTTGGTGTAGCTTGATTAGAATATAGTTTTTATTATTGAAATTTTATTGCCTATGTTGCTTAATGTAGGAAATAAGGATGGATAAAAATTAGATAATGATCAAGAACAAAGCTGATCCAAGATATACATGAGGAGTGGATAGTTTTTTCCAATGGGCATTTAGTCAATCAGGGGTTAGTAATATGATTTGTAGTCCATGCAAGGTGTACAAGAGCATAGAGTTCAAGTTGAGACATAGAGTAAATGAAGATCTATTTAAGAAAGGTTTTTGTGAGAGTTACCAAGTGTGGGACTCAGATGGAGAACTTTGTCATGGTGTCCAAAGTCACCTGTAGGAGAATGATGATGGTGTGCAAGAAGATAATGGCGAGGAGGATAACATTATTAAGATAATAAATGATGTGTATGGGCATACAAAAAGATAGGCAAGGAACTTTAGCTTTGAATATAATGAGCTTTTAAATATGGAAGCTAGGCATTTCTTTAAGCTATTGGAGGATGTTAAGATTGATCTTTATCTAGGCTATAGAAAATGTTTTTAAGTTGTCTTTCATTGTAGGGCTACTCCACTTGAAGTGCCTTAATCATTAGAGTAACAAGTCTATGGATGCCTTGCTTGACTTATTCAGGGATGTGCTTCTAGAGAAGGCATTAGTACTAAACTCTTATTATGAAGCAAAGAAGGTTATTCGAGAATTTGGATTAGACTACACCAAGATAGATGCATATGAGAATGATTGCACCTTGTATTTGAGGGAGCACATCGATGCCTAAAGATATCCTAGGTGTAACCTATCCAAATAGAAGTCAGATGGGCATAGAGGTAAGAAAACCCCAAGTAAAGTGTTATGCCATTTTCCCCTAACGCCTAAGCTACAAAGGCTATATATGACTCGTAACATAGCTAAAAAGATTAGAAGGCATAGGGATGAACAAAAAGATGATAGTGTGTTAAGACATTCATATGATTCTATTACATGGAAGACCTTTGATGAGAAACATCCTAACTTCTTTGAGGATCCAAGAAATGTTTGCTTAGGCCTAGTAAGTGACTGATTCCAACCTTATGGCAATATGAGTGCTTCACACAGTATTTGGCCAGTGGTTCTAGTTCCTTACAATTTGCCACCATGGCATTGCATGAAATAACCATACTTTACAATGACATTCCTAAGTTTAGGCTCTAGGTGATGGAATATATGTGTACCTAAAACCCAATGTTTGAAAAGCTATAACATTTATAGGAGGAAGGGCTAGAGACATATGATGCCTACTCCCAGTCTAATTTTAGGATTCAAGCAACTGTATTGTGGACAATAAATTACTTTTTGACATATGAAAACCTTTCAGGGTGGTCAACTAAAGGGAAGTGGGCATGCTCCTATTGTCATAAAAAGACACATTCAGTTTCTCTATGTAGCTAAGTGTGCTTCATGGGCCATTGTTGCTTCTTACCTATTACTCATCCTTGAGGGTGATATAGGAGGACATTTAATGGGAAGGTTGAAATTGTAAGAGCATTTGTTCCTTTTTTTGGAGTTGAAGCACTAAGACAATTAAAAGAATTAGGAAATATAACATTTGGGAAAGAACAAAAGAGGAAGTGTGACTGCCTAACCAATGCCTACAATTGGAAGAAGGAGAGCATTTTTTGCCCAATTACCATACTAAGAAACCTTTTTGCTCTGACACAATCTTGATGCCATGCATATAGAATGAAATGTGTTCAAAAACTTTATTTCAATAGTGATGGGTGTGGTTGGAAAGACAAAGGGCACATTGAAGAGTCAGTATGACTTGGTAGATTTGGGAATAAGACAACAATTACATCCAATTAAGGATGGGAATATAGTGCTAATTCCTGTAGTATGCTATGCCTTGTCCCTACCTAAAGAATTGAAGGCGTGCAACTTCTTGGCAAATTTAAAGGTTCTAAAGGCTTCTCGTCAAACATTTCAAGGTGTGTGCATGTTTGTGATTGAAAATTATTTAGATTGAAGTGTCATTACCACCATGTATTGTTGCAAGATATATTTTTAATTGCAATATGTAGTCTATTGCCTAAGGAAGTGTCAGAGTCGATAATGGAGTTGGGTAATTTTTTTAAGAATTTATACTTAAAGTGCTTGAAAATTGAGGATCTAGAACAACTTGAAACTTAAATTGCACTTACATTATGCAAATTGAAAATGGTGTTTCAACTGACTTTCTTTGATGTCATGGTGCACTTGCCTATTCACTTGCTAAAGAGACGATACTTGGTAGACCTATACCATATCGATAGATGTACCATATTGAGAGGTATTATATTTCAATATACATTTTATTTCATTTCCTAAATCTTGTAAACTATTTCTCTTTTCAACCATCTACTTTTTATGTAGGTATTTGTGCATGCTTAAATCTTATGTTCATAACAAGGCTCACTCAAAATGTTCAATTGCAGAAGTTTATTTAACAGATAAATGTCTTACTTTTGCTTTAGTTATTTAAAGAATATTCCAACCAAATTTAATCAGCCTTCCAGAAATGATGATGGACCTATGGATAAGGGCGACAAGTTCATCTTCGACCAAGTTAGGAGGGAAAGAGGGCGTTATGAATCTATCACTTTACTTGAGGTAGAGTTGCATTAAACTTGTATGTATGTGCTATAAAATTATGCAGATGTTATGCCAATATAGAGTAAGTTATCATGCCTTTGCTAATCTTATGACAACAATTAGTTAGCAAATATTTCATAAGTATTTATTAGAAGGTAGGGAGCACCAATTGAAAATTGAAACTTAAACTTCAATTGTTAAGGACTTTCTCAAATGATTTTGTGCACGAGTAGGCTCCTTGGTTCATATATTATACTTTTTAGAGTAACATATTTTAAGTCATGATCTTTGTCTAAATAAATAATAATAGATTATGGTTAATCTATGCAGGTTTTATAGTTGTGTGCACAAGGCCAAGCTAACAATGATCTCATTAGTCTAACACTTAGCCTAGCCAAAATGGGACACCATTTTTTCTACTTCTCTAGTCAATGGTTTTAGATTCCATACAAGAGATTGTGCCTTAAGGAAGAAAACTAATAATACTAGAGTTCTTATGAAGGGGGATAACTTAAACAAAGGGAAAGAGTATTATGGTGTTTTGGAAGACATATATGAGTTTTCATATATTGAGAATAAAAAAAAATATCTCTTTAAGTGTCATTGGTGGGACATGGGTCATTTAGGAAAAGGATACAATGTTAACAAGTTCAAGATCACAAGCATGGATGCTCAGTGTTCATTGGATACGGATAGGCCATTTGTCTTGGCTTTCCAAGTAGAACAAGTGTTCTACTTGAGAGGTATCATTGACACAGAGTGGCTAATTATTGTAAAGACAAATTCTCATGACCTCTTCAATCTTTTAGAAGTGGATGAAGGTGAAGAAAATGGTGAGAATGATGGTCTCCTTCTTGATGAGGCATATCGGCAAGACGTAGTCCAATTAAATCCGATTTGGAATGATGACATGGGCACTGACCTTGTGGTCCTTTTGCATTGAGATGATGTTGAACCAAAAATACTAAGCCACTCAAGTATACATGCTCAAACAAGTGGTCATATTACAAAGGGTGTGGTAGATGATTTCATTGATGAAAATGATGAGATTGGGTCCATCGACAAAGAAAAAAAAGACTTACTTGATGATCATGATGTGGACACGGAGTGTGATCAAGATTAATACAAATCTTACTAGAAAATTGAAAAATTTGCAACTATTGTACAATCATCCCCATTGCATGATCGAGTGCTTAGATAGTACATGCCCCCCCTCCAATCAAAGTATTTGAAGTTTAGTATATACTTGTGTTGTATATGCTTTTTATTATCTACTTTTATGTTACCTTATGTTGTACCTTAGTCATTAATCATTTTTTTATGCTTGTTATGTATGCATTTTATCATCTACTTTTGTTTGCCATTGATGTTTGTTACTTATACTATATTTGGACAAAAGGTGGCAAATGTCAAGATTTGGATAAGATAGGCTAGAAGGTTGAGGAGGACAAGGCATTGGGCGAGGTAATGGTCGAGAGTGACATGACCCCATTAGAGAGGTGACATCATCTAAGCATACACATAGGGAGGTGCACTCTCACCTAACCATGCATAAGGGGATATGAAGCCAGAAGGTGCACTCTCACCACTCCCACTAAGAGGGATAGACAGACCATCCATAATGATTCTCTTCCCACACAATGATCATGGGTGTCAAGTAGCATCATTTCATGCAAATAATGCTTTTTTTTGTTACACTTTTGCCATATATATATATCAATGACTAATTTGTTTTCATTTTTCTTCCTTTTTTTTTCATATGCAAAGTTTCTTATAGCATAGCTAAGAAGGGTAGGGGAAAATATAAGAGCATATCAATGGACATAAAGACAAAATAGGGTTCAAAGATTGGAGTATACATCCTTAAGAACTCAGATAGAGTTGTAAGAGATAAGACTCGTGATTTTGTCAACTATTGGACATGTGGTGTGGACCACAATCTCTCTCAAGGATGGTGATTAAACCAATGTTTATGCCAAATATGGAGATACCATGTTGTTAAAAGTAAAGATATTATGTTACATTTGTGGGTTATTTATCTTTATGTAGCATCCATAGTGCTCCTCCATTCGTTAATAAGTTTAATTTTTCATGTTTTGTTTAGGACAAATTTGATGTTTGCAACGGGTGGCTTGAAGAGAGATTAAATAGAGTTTGTGTTGAGATGATGTGCCAGCTATATTGATCTTGGAAGCCTGACCTGCATGTAGATTACACTAAGTGTGACACAAATGAAGGGAAAGAGGTTGCTCGATTGAGTAACATCAATCGTGATGATTGAGTATGGCTGATGCATTACTAAGAGAGTCCAGAGTTCAAGGTAGTGTATTTCTAACATGAATTTGAAGGATTGTTTACTTTGTGCTTACATGATTTCAAGGTTTTGATGATCATAATACCATCCAACTGTGGTTTACGAGTAGTAGGAACAAGGCAAATAGGGTAAGGTAAGTAATAAAGCATACATGTAATACTTGTTCAATTGCAGAGGTTAAGAAGTCTACATTAAGTACTTATTCTATAGTTAAGGAGTTTATAGACATTCCTCTATGTCATTCCCTTTATTGTATCATGGATTATCATTTAATAAATATTGTAAAAAGAACCTATCATTGGAAAAGTGGCACTCCCTATTGAGTCTGGGAACTTCAACACACCTATAAGAACAAGGATGAAGATATGGAATGGGTAGATCCTAAGTCATAGGAAGTCTATGTAAGTAGCCATAAATCACTAAGCTTCAATTATTTATTCCATTGCCTCATTGTCTATGGTGTTTATTTGTTGTTATACCTCTAGGGGCACATTCAAGAACTAGCTCACTAGTAAGAAGTAGAAGATACTGAGAATACATTGATGGGAGATTAGATTTTGGCCACTGTGCTAGGGGAGAGGTCAGGGTATGTTAGAAGGAAAGGATATGGAAAGAAATAGATGAAGAAGGGAATTGTGGACTTAGCTGAAGTGGATTTGAAGGTATTAACAAGGATGGAACAAATGCAAGTTGAGATAGAGAGAAAATTACAGAATAAGCAGGAAAAGTTGTGGGAGGAAATGCAAGCTGAGATGGAAAAAAAAGCTTCAAGAAGAGTGTGCCACAATGCAACAATGGGTTTACTTGGAGATTCAAACTCAATTGGCTAGCCTTAAGGCTACCATACAACAAGTACTTGTAAATGATTTTCTACCTTAGTTTTATGTTAAACAATAACAATCTATAATTAGCATTATTCTTCATCAATAAGGACAAAATGCTCAACCATGACTTCTCTCATTGACAAGTTAGGTGAAGAGAAGGTAGAGGTTTTGCTAACATATCCTAAGAATTATGGATTTTATTTTTTTTGTTGATGGCCACTTTAATGCATCAATTTATGCTATCACTTCATATTTTAATAGGTATTTCAATATAGGTTCTGACATGTAGGACATCATAAGAACACTTATAGTTAGAATGCTAATTACGATATGCAATATTAGGAAATTAATGCTTTTTGTACACATCAATTGTCTCATATATATATATTGCTTTTTGTTTCTTATTTCTGTTTTAATTTTCTTTAATGCTATTTAGCTTCAATGTACATTATTCATTTTTAAAATATTAAAAAAAATTAGTCCCCTTACTTTTAACAATGACACATTTTGCCATTAAAAAGTCTATTTATAATGTCAAAAACAAAATAATCGCTACTAAAACTATATTGTGACACCAAAAGTCGCTACTAAAGCTTAATTGCTATAAAAATGTCATCACTTTTACTTTTTTTGTGATTACAATTTCTTGCTACTAAATGCCTTTAGTAACGAGCAGGATATCACCCTAAATGTCTTTAGTAGCAACAAAATTATTGTTGTTAAATGTAATCTTTTACTTATAAACAACATGTTACCACTAACAATCTTTAATGGCGACCATGGTTATGTTGCTAATTTATTTTTACCCATGACAAATATTGTCACTAAAAGTATCCTTATAGTGACAAGTGGCATTGCCACTTAATGTATATATACAATGGCAACACTATCATTGTCACTAAATGTTAATTTTTAGCCATAACATTAGGTTACTGCTAAATATGTATAGTAGCAATTGTAGTGGTATTACTAATTATTTTTATCCACGACAAACTGTTGTCACTAAAAGTGTACCTATAGTGACAATCTTTATTACCACTAAATGCTTAAATTTAGCGGTAACATACAACTAGTAGTGACTAAATATATGGATTTAGTGGCAATGCTTGTTTCAATTAAATGGTAATAAGCTTTAGTGGTGACTATATTTGTTGCTATATATTTGTAGCATTGACTTTTAGTGGCTACACTTTGTCGCAGCTAAAAAATATCAACATGGACAATCAAAAGAAGCAGTCTTTGTAAGCGATTTCTCTCTCTCAATGAAGACCAATAATGGCTAATTAGCTTACTGATGAATAGAACTTTGAATTCAAAGAAGCTTTTAGCTTGTTTAACTATGATGGAGATAATTTGTCTCTCTTTCTCTCACTCTTTATCATTTTTTCTTCAACTTTTATTCCTCTCAATTTAAAGGCACACATTTCTCCTCTCCACCTCAAACCCTAATGCTTGGGCTCTCTAATGGACTTTGATATCACTTTTAAGCTTCAATAGAGGCTTCTAAATGTCATTATGAGTTCATGGACTATGTTTCTATGCCTGTAAACCTTAGCGTTTTCTATATAGGAAGCTTTAGTTTAAAGACCAAACTAATATGTGCTTGGGGTTATTGATGTTTTGTGTTGGGTAGGATTTTTGGCAGCTTGTTTAGGTGTTTTATGCCATCTAGACAATTTGAATGCTAGTAATCAGTTGGAATTATGCCATGTTTTCGATCTTATGTATGTTCATAATGAATGTGAGATTCAAAGTTTTTAAGTATTTAGGATGGGCTTGGCTATTGAGAAAAGTGGGCAAAAGAATAATAATTGAGTTTTATGCATCTTACCTCTTCCACTTTCTTGTAGAGATGATAAATTTTAACTTAAGGGATTTATATATGTTTGATTAGATTTTCATTTTGGTAGTGTTTCCTCTTCCCTATTTCTTAGTATTTAGCTCTTTTTCTTTCTAGCTCACAGTTGGATGTGAGAAATTCAACTTCAAAATTGGCTTTTTTTTTGTGTATTTTTGTATTGTGTGGAGACTGAACCTGCAGTTGTTGTAATTTTGAATGAGAAAGGTCATTCTTATCTTCATCTTACCCTATCTTTTGAATGGGCACAAATATCTTTTTTCTGCTAGTCATGTTTTAGGTATTAGCTATTAGATTTAGCATGATTGTTATTGTTTACATTTAGGACTTTCTTCATCTTAACCACCTTCACTGATCAAGAGGAGTTTAAAATTCATATCTTGAATTTGGAAAATAGCTCATTTTGTAATATGATATATAATAATATTCAATAGTAGAGTATTTGGCCTTTTCACTTACATATGGTCATGGCTTCGGTAGTACAATTATGATTGGCATCTTCCGTAGTTTGCTCTGTAAGCCTAAATTTCTTCAACTTATCTAACCTTATCACATGTATTCTTAGTTTTGCAGTTGCCACTATGTTGTTTATGATGATTATGTGTTCTGGACTTCAAGAAGTTGATTGCCATTTGTTGATGTTCTATCTTATCACCTTTCAATTAACTATATGATATATTTTCTTTCTGGTTCACATTTCATTTGCATTTCTTGTGAGATGTTATATTAGAGTTTTTCAAATCTTCATACAGGTTATGATATACCTTCATTTTATACCAAAATATTAATGATTTTGTAGTGTGTGCATCCTCCGTCTTACAATGTCTTAGTTAAAGCAAATTCATCTATTGATGAGTTTACATGTGAAACAAGTCTCTAACATTAGTTAACTCTTCTTAGGTGGAGAATCATAATTATGTTGTCCCTACCTTTTAGAAAAAATGCAACAATATTTAAATCTTACTTATATTATCAGGTTTAAGGTGTGTGCTTTTCTATTATCACACTGTTCTGACGCCCCTTGCCTATGCCAACACTTAATTGCAATCTTAGTTACAATTTTCTTGTTCTGTTCATATGTATAACTTAGACCTATGCCAACACTCTATTTCAACAAGTGGCGTACACAATGAGTGTAGTTGATACGCGTCTAAATAATCACCAAACATGTGTCTATGGAAACAACTGCACATAGTGCACGTAATCTTATATGTTTGCCTACCAAGTGTTTGTTTTCTTTTTCCCTAAAGAAAAATAGAAAGCTTAATTACTTGCTTGTCATAAATTGGAGAAGTGTAAGGCATAAATTGCTTGTTTTGTTTGGGTTGTACATATGGACAAAACTTGAAGAAGTGTAAGAGGGAGAAGTTTCATTGGCACCAAAGAAGCAATTTTTGGAATCTCAAAAAATGTTCAAGCTGTTAAAAAGAGTTTTTCTACATGGATTGCATTGAAGAACGGTTTGTTAAATTCATTTTCCTCAATTTCGAGCATAAACTAGAACCAGTGTATACTTTTTTTTTAGTTTGCAGTAAATATTGAACTTCTTGCTTCATTGACTTCCTTGTGTATAGGGTACTTGTTTGCATTGTATCTATGGCCATTTGAAAAGTTGTTAATTGTAATTTTGGTAGGGTTGGAAGTTTAATAGAAATTTTGGGCAATGTTGAAACTCTAATTTAGGATGCATGATTTGATTAGTTAAACTCCTTTTCATAGTTTCAAATTTCCAATACTACAATTGCAAACCATAATTTAAAATCATAATGCTTAGTTAGAGATTATTCATGCTACAGTTCTAGAACTCTTTAATAGTGAAGGCAGTAACAACATTAATTTCAAATCATGATCTTTTATTTAAAATCACTAATAAAACCATGGTCGTTTTTAACTGTTTGCTTTTCAATTATTGAAATTTTTGTGAAAATGAGCTTCAATTATTCTCTGTGCAACTAAATTGTCCTAAGAGAATATGCTCTAAATAAGCAATTGGAATTATTTTTTCTGAGCTGAAATTCTTATGCTTGTCTTCAAGTCATACTTTGAATAGTTAAGAATCAATTTGCACTTGCAATTTTTTACGCTTTGGGATGTTTAACTGAACAACATTATAAATAAGATTTTGTAGTATTGACACTTTTTATTTTAATGAATGTATGAATTGTCCTTCTTTGATAATTATATTAAATATTAATTTGGTAATATGGCATTATTTGGTTGATATTTTTGAAAGAGATTTCACTAATGTATAATCAAGTTTTCAATTAAAAAAAATCCAATAAAAAAAAGCTGTCAATTTTTTTTTAAAATTTGATTTTAGTGGCGGTTTGAACTGCCACTATTGGCAGGAATTTTGAAGTCCCCAAACAAATTACCGGTGGTCACAAATCATGCCACTAATCGCTAGCGGCGGTTATTATAACGGCTTGATCAAACTGTTGCTAAATATCTCTGCACATGTGCAATTAAAATATTTGCCAGAAAATACATACATACATATATATATATATATTTGTAGTATCATAGGTTGAAAATAAGCATCCAGATGTAAGTATAACATAGATGATCGTGTTCAATCCTTTAAAACCTACCTTTTTTAATTCTTTCTTCTGATATTTTCCTAACAAAAAGTACCAGTATTAGAATTGTAGCCAAAAGTACCATACAATGGATTCCAACGATCCTAGCTTAATACATATTGACGCCTCAAATATCATGTGCTAGGGCAAGAAACATATCAAAATTGAGAAGTTTGACTAATAGACAGGGATAGATTTCTTTTTGTGTGGGAAGGGGGTGCTCTCTCCCCTCCGTCAGCTTTGGAAATTATCTTTTATTATATGCAATTTTTGCCTTCCAGCCTTTATTATATATATATATATATATTGCTTGTTTTATGATGCGCAGCTTTGTGTATATACTACAATAATTACTTCAGCCCAAGTGCCAAAGCGCTATATCAGATTTTGTAAATGTTGATAAATGAACTTTTTTTTTTCTTTTAGTTTTGCCTTTTTTGTGTAAGGATTTTTTTCTTTCTTTCTATTTTGGGATCAAATCTTTGTTTTGGGGAATGAAAAAAACTTTTTTAATATTTAATTTAGTTGTACGGTTGCTTTGTAAAGAGTCAATAGACTTTTGACAGAGGTGACTTAAGATAGGAAAAGAAGGTATCATATTTATTTTTTGATTTTCATTTTATGTCTTTCCAATTTTTTAGCGTTCATTATTTACTTCTATAAATACAAAGGAGAAAGCGATCTGGCCATGGCAAGAGAAGTAAAGCATTACTAGAAGTATCAAACTCATAAGACTAATATCAAGATATTTTTTGGTCTTGTTAATTAAATAATTATGTTATGGTTGATGTTAACTTGTATTATTTTTTTATGATAATATAGTATAAGTTTTATTATGGGAAAGCCTAAAACTATTAATAAATTTTTTAAAGGATAAGCGTACAGCAATTGAGAGGTTATTTTTAACTATGAAGATCATATAAAACAAGCTTTGGAATAAGATAGGAGATGATTTTCTTGCATAATGTATAGTAACTTATATTGAAAGATATACTATTGAAAATTTTGACATTGACTAAATTACACATGAATTTTATGATATGAAAGAATGTTATGCTCAACTTTGGTAAATCACAAAACGGTATATTGTATATACACTCACCTTTTTAGCTTAATATATATATATATATATAAGCATGTTAACTTTTTCTAATTTTCATCTCACTCAATTCTGGATTCATCCCTAATAATGGATTATGAGGTTTCTTAGTTATTTCATATGCTAAATAAACTAATTACATTATAACTTAACTATTTTAGTGCTATCACACGTTAATATTTTGGTTCGTAAAGCAATTATCAAGATGCAAACAGATATGCATCTCTCTGTTACTTAACATATTTATAAATGATACTTCAATTTATTATCATGTTTCATTACAATCTATTAATTTCGAAAATTATGTATCTTATTTTTGTATCCATTTATATGAGTGCCAATCTTTTGTAATAATTTTTATTAAATATAATTGACAATTACCAAATTTCAAAAAAATTTAATTTACATACAATACGAAATATTTAGTAAATATAAAAGAGAGAATTATAATAAATGATCAAAAAGTAAAGAAATTTATTTTTAAATATCTGTTACCACTGTTACCACTTGTTTTAGGATGATTACCACTAAGTTTAGCAATAATCAGTTAAACCTAGTGGTAAAGGTCCTTAAAAATAAATTTTTTTACTTTTTGATCATTAAACATAATTTTTCCAATATAAAATCTCCATGCAGCGCACAAACCACAAACTAGCTAGTTATTTAATTAATTTGAAGGAGATTGCTTTAAGATAATGTACACATCAATTAATTAATTTTAAATAAATTACTTTCTCTTCTCTTGTGAGATGCTTAAGTTACATAATTATCCTCTCTATTATAAAAATATACACAAATATTTCTTGAAGTTAAAAAACGACCAAAATATTTTTAATGATAATATTAATTTCTTTTATTAAAAATATAACTTATTGAAAAATAAATTTCTTAAATTTTTATTTCAATGTTATCTTTTTTTGGTTGAAAACCATAAATTTAATTTATTTTATATTTTTAGAAAATGACTATGTTATATTAGTTAAATAATATTTAATAATTGTAGATTATAATACAAGTAATAAATATAAGAGTATGTATTTTGGTCAAAATAGCTTATTTTTTATTGCTAAAAATATTAGTGTTGCACATATTTTGATTTCAAAGTAGTAATTTTTCAAAATAAAGAGAAAGATGGTATAATTTAAACACCTCTTATATAAGAAGAGAATAATTTATCCTAATTTAATGAGATCAAGAAAAAGATTATTGCTTAAAAATTAGTTTTTCTTCACAAATTTATTATATCATTAAAGTATGCTATATATATATAGAGAGAGAGAGAGAGAGATTAGAATGATCCACTTCTTAGGCAACTAGAACCACAGGCAGCAACAAGTCTATATATAATTAATTGAATTGATTTCTCTCTTGCGCGCACACACACGTACAAAGACACACATAATGATAATACAAATAAAGTGCTTAGATAAGCTGAATCCTTCTTAGGCAGCAAGAAGTATATATAACCCTGGAAATGGACTGAATGTATTATTTAACATATAAAAAATAAGTTAATTTGACGATTAAATTGTGAAGTCTATTTGATTTTAATTTTTAAATTAAAACTAGTGAGTAAAAAATTACTTAGTTTATAAAAATAACAAACTCATCAATAATTTTGTTATTTTCATATATTAACTTATGTATATTCTATAATTTTTTAGAATTAACATAAATAAACATGATTAATAATTGATGACTAAATTATTAGTTTACTTTGTTTACCATTTTTTTTTGGTGAAAAAGGAAAACGAAACAAGAAGAAAATTAGCTAATAACTAATTTAGACAGACAAACTTCACTAAAATCTTTGAGTGACGGCTGGTTTTCATTCCAAAATTTCTTTGCTTTTTAAATGAGCAAATAATTTTAGTCCACAAAGAAAGATTATATATGTAGCATTAAATAATCAATATGAAACTTGAACTATACAAACGAATATAAAACCCAGCTGGTAGTCTCTCTTCCAAGAGCTACACCTCTATTTGAAAAGTCACAAGAGAAATGAACCAAGACAAACGCTAATATCTTATTATAACACCCACGACTACATTTGGCCAAAACCTATACAGATGATCTTTTGATTTGCCCATATTATTTGGCCTTTTGCTGATTCAGTATCTTTATATATGTGAGATTTTTGGTATTATAATGATAATCCACCTCATTGGAATAATGCTCGTGACTGCAATGAGGAAGAACGTTGTTATACACATGTTCAGTGTGGGAAACAAACACTAGACATGAGCTTTGCTCGAGTTTGGGTCGTCACTTGCCCCTCTGGACCAAACGTATGGAGGATAGCCGTTCCAACTCATCCGTTTTCTACTTTATACTCATAAAGTAATGTAAGGATTTGACATGAAAACAAATGGAAAATAGTTCTCCATCGTAATAGGAAAGAGACCCCAGAGAAAAAGCGGATTTGGGTACGGTTGGCACTCGGGAGAAGAGAAGGAAAGGAGTATTTAAGAAAAAAAAAAGGAAAGAATACATGCTTCGTTCCAAGACTTGTTTGGAAATTATTAATAAGGAAGATACCGATAGATTTTCAACTAATTTTTTGTGAAATTATTCAAATATATTATTAGTGTTATTGTTGTTGTTGTTATTATTATTATTATTATGAGTACAAATGAGACATAAGATTTTGGGAGCTGAAAGTGGGAAATTGAACATATTAGGAATTAAACACAAATGCATAATTATCTTATCTTTTGGCACTTATATCTAGAAAAGGTATTATTTGAGCCAATACTCTTGGAGTCCTACATATTTGTAAGTTCTCCTAATTTGAAATATTCTAGAGAAAAGGTTTCTTTAAGAAAAAAATACTGTTTAATTATTTCTCTTCATATTTATGGATTTTTTTCTTCCCTTCTTCTCCCAATTTCCAAACATTTTCTGATGAATTAGTAATAAATTCATAAACACGTATTAGAATATACTGACAATAAAATTTTTAAACGTAATGAATGATGCAACTACAGAGTTAAAATGTTTTTATTATCCTGAATTCCTTATTAAAACTTCCAAACAAATTAAATATTCCTTAAGTTCCTGTCGCCTCCATTATCCCTTATTCAAATCTACCCTTAAAGCATCTTGTCAAAAGTCTGTGGAATATAGATTTCCGGGTATAAAATGGATATAGGAGACTCAATGACTTCATCAGTCAACAAAGGCCAGGTTACTGTAAAACAAATGGTGGTCTTAGGATGCATAGTATCTGCTCTTCCCAAGTTTGCCAAGGGCATTATCTGGGCAACTCCTCCAACTGATCAGTTTCTCAGCTTTTGTGTGGAGGGTGATGGCGATGACGACGATGACGATGATGATAATGGGATTGACGTAGCCCCAGCAGCGTAGGCACTACTAAGTATGAGTAGATTAAGAGCTGGTACTATAAAGAAGGGATTAAGAGTTATATCTACGAGATAGGTGCGTGCGTGTATGTATACATATATATATACACACACACACTAATTTGTGTAAGCTTCTATAATCTAGCCTGCACTAGTTATTGCTACTGATATATACACTATTATAAATAAATACGAGCTTTTAATTTATGCTTACACTCTAGACATATACACATGCAAACACATACATATACCTGTGTTTGTGTATATATATATATACACACACACATAATATGTACTATATTAGTATATATATGGTTGTTTCTCTCTCTTCTCTCTTTAACTCTATATATACTAAAAGATGTGATAATTATATAATAATCAAAATTACAATCGGTTGCAAGCAAATGCATCCACTATGATGTACTTGACTTGTCTTAAGCTGGTTTTCTTTGATTTAATAACTTGTCTATAACAGTTAGTGGATAGTATATTTTAGTTTTCTGGTGAAATTTCCTTCCAATGAGCAACATAATAATGTACCAAAAATAAAACCTAGTTCAAGGAAAGAAAATTTTTTAGAAAGTAATTGTGGTGGCCTAGTTGTATCTATCATTTAAATGGGGGAAAGCCCAACTTTTCTCACCCACTTTCTTCCTACATAGAAGGATACAATCCAATCCACACATGGTAATATATATAAAAAGAAGAGGAAAATATAAAAAAGGGATCATTTACACATAATGTCAGATCAAATATAAGGGATTGTGGGTAATGTATAGTATCCTTAATATCTCCAAAATGTATAGATAGGAAAGAAGTGATAATGCAAACTTAATATGTCTCCTAATATTTGTTGTACCAATTAGGATTAAATTGGGAAGGTATATGGTAACGTATAACATGAACGAGAACTTACAATTACCAATAGCAAAAATCGAAAGAAAATGTTTCTTTTTAATATCTGTTTCAAGTTAGGGTTTTCATTCTTACGGAAACACAAATGAAGATTCCTGTTCAGTAAAAATGATGACTGGAAAAGAAAATATATAAAGAACCCTTGACAGATATTGATTGAGCTTGTCAAGTTTATTTTATGATAATGTATCTCTGCCCAAGCGTATATGTGACTCAAGTGCCACCTCTATATAGAACTGCCAAGGATCTTGATACCCATGAATTTTAATTTTATTCTGCCCATTTTTCGTTTTGTCCATACATCAATTCTAAAGGGCATTTGATATGTTTAAGGAGACATTTATAAGTAATAAAGTTACTCATGGAACTTTGTTTGAAAGTTTAAACTTTTTAATTGAAATTAATTACTTTTAGTTTCACATAGTCTATAGTAAATTATATATACGGTTAATATGTGGTATGGCAGTGTGCATTTGTGTGCTTTCACCATTTTGAGGAGTTTGTTAAATAAATTGTGTGTTTATCAGGAGAGGCATATGGAACTATCTAAAAGTAATCCTGCCATCTCCAGTAAGATGAGCTGAGAAATTTTATTTCTTCTGTAAAACCACAATGGACAGGAAAATTGGAATTCAGATGCTCGTTTTAATATGCATTATTTTACAGTTTAGTCCACTTTCTAGGAATACTTGTTTTTATAGTGCTCTTTGGCTAGACAAAACTTATAGTTTGGAGATTTTTTTTCCATATGATTATTGATCTCAATGAGGGTGATAGTGCTGGCTTTTCCATCTGGTCAATTAAATTGATAGCCACTGGGAATTAAGAGGACACTGGCAAAATGAGTTTCCCTGTAGGCTAATTAAAGTTGAGTGTTTTGATCCTTGAATCTATTTTGTTATTTTTACTTTACTAATAATGAAATTTAAATAAAGATTAACACTCAACTATTTAAAAGATTAACTCTTCATTGATTGGGGTAAACTAGTTTCAAATTCTTTAGTCATTAATGTTATTTTTATTGTATCTAAAGGATAAACCATCATATCAGAAACACATGTAACCTTCAATTTCATTTCATTTGAAGTTTTTTTCTCTCTCAATAAAATATCAAGGCTTTAAAGAAAAAAGTAAGAAAAAACGTTACTCCAACAGTGGCTGCCAAGTTAGTGTTTTTTTTCTAAGTCTCTTTTATTCGTCTTTTCTCAGTAACTTCAATTTAGTTTGGCATTCTTCAGTGTATTATTAATTAGACAAAATTGACCGAAGGGGGTAATATATTAATAATTTATATTTGTAAAATATCCGTTAGTTTATATTTTGTATATACGCCTAACATATGCTCTTAAAATACTAGCTAGTTTGGGTCTATAAATGCCTCTTTTACATCAATAATATCTGAATGGTTGTGTGAGAAATTGTTTTCTGATATCTTGAATGTATAATCTTCAAGTCAATCTCGTTATATGCATTTTATAATTATAGGTTCTACTGGCCATGGGATTCAGGTATTGAGTAAATCTCCATAGTTAGGAATAAATTGCTAGTCTTGGATGGTCGCAATCACTCCAGAAAGCAACCATATAAAAACCTTCAATGGCAGAGAGGATAAGCCTTGGTATTCGGTGCAGCTTCTTAGAAGGCTATGTGGAACATGAAGAAGATAAGATGGAAGATGAGAGTGTTACGAGAAGAAGAAGAAGAAGAAGAAGAAGAAGCACCATGGAAGAAACCCAAGAGTTACAAGAAGATGAACTAGGAGACGAGGAAAGCCAAAGCGTAACAGAAACAACGGAGAAGAAGAAGAAACAAAAGGAATAGGAAGAAGAGAGAAGAAAATGGAGTGATGAATAATGACAAAGAACACCAAGTGGGGCAAGAGGAAGAAAACATTTAGTGGGAAAAACAATCACTAGAAGAAGAAGAAGAAGAAGAAGAAGGAGAAGGGGCAAAAGGTTGCATTTCTGTGACTCTTACGGACCCATTGGTGTTTGGTGCTCGATTGCTGCATATGCTATGAACCTTCGAGTGTTCCACTCTTGCATTGCGAGAATAGCCACACCGCTTGCTCCTCGTATCGCTTCAAACCTCACCACGACAAATGCCTCATCTGCTCCATGCCCATGGACAAAATGTAAGCATGTTTATAACACATTCTTTACTCACCTTCCTATGAAGTAAAAGTGTTCAGGGGCTTGTGAGTGTATCTAACCCAACCTAATGGGCTTGGGCTTAGGTCCAATCTTGATATTAATTTGGGCTAATTAAATTTAAATTTAAGTCTATAAACTTTTAAAGCTTATTTAATGCACTTTGCTTGGCCCAAAAATTACAATTCAATTAATACTTTAATTGTGTTTTGAAATTTTTGAATTTTATATTATACACCTTATTTGTTCTATTTTTTAATTGATAAATTTATTTATTTTTTCTGATGAATCAAATATAACAAAAATGCCTTTACTTAGGAAAGTGGTGTATAAAATTAACTACAAATCAATTTCTTTAGATAAACTTGCTATTTATTTGTTAAAAAATTAAGTTTTCAAATTCATTAGAAAAGGATTTATTTCTTAAGTTTAAACCAAATTATATTTATTATTTTTGATACACATGTCACTGAAAAAAAAATACCTCTAAGTTGTGGTCTTTCTAACACTTAGCCACGATTCTTAAAATCATGGTATATATGTTTGTAATGACAAGTTTAGCTATGATTTTGGATAACCATAGTTACTCCTTTGGTTTAGCAGTGGTTAAACCTTAATTGCCAAATGTTTAATTGTGATTTTAAAATCATTGTTAACCCAAGGTTTAACTGTGGTTTCTAACCATAGCTAAACAGCTAAACCAAATGGTTTAGCTATAATTTTAGGGTAATTGCATCTAAGCATGGCAAATGCTTTAGTAGTGGTATTAATATTTTAAAAAACAAAACCATTAGATTATACATTAATTTCCGTATTTATAATAGTTGTTTTACAATCCTATATAATTGTTTAATCATAATTTACCATCAAAATTCAATGACAATAACAATTTCATACATATTCATTCATAATTTACTATAAAAATTTAAACATATTTAATTAGTTCCAAAGTTCAAATATAATATAATCAAAGTTCACATACAAATTAAAATACTGAACTAATTAGCTTTGTTTGATGAGTTTGGAGATTAAGTTGTAGGTCTTGGTTTTCACTTTCTTGACTACTTGGTGCTTGCTTATAAAAGTGAAATGCATAAGTAAGAAACCAAAGACTGTATAAAATAAATATTAATTCATATAATTTAAATAAGATGATTAGGGTTATAATATTATTGTAGAAAAGCCAAGACTAGCTAGTTCAAATGGTAGCTGACCTTGGAAACTTTAGAGGAGAAATGCCAAAGCTACATTAGTTTGTTGTCAGTGTAAAATGCTTTGTTCTTATTTTTTTTCTATGTTCCTACACCTCATGCAAACCAATTAAACACTTGGGACGGGAGAGCAAATAATTCTGATCTTCGGACTCGACCAGGATGCTCTTGGTTTCCTAAAGCAATGGCTAATGAATTTTGACTTGATATTTCTTGAGAAGAAGACCTTTAAATCTAAAGCTCTATTATCTTCTCTTATAAGTTCAAGAAAAATAGAAAATAGTCTAATATTTCATCAATGCATCAATTCAATGCAACCAAGAATTAATACTTTATTCCTATATAGCTCATATACTTATAATGATTGCTCTAACTTCCTCATTGGAATTACATCTTTCGTCTTATGTGTGGTGGTCCGTACATCTCCTTGGTGACTAGGCCCTTATGCTTAGCCTTTTACAATGTATAAGACAAATATAGTAATATCTCATATTACATCAACAATTTAGTTATACTATTTACCAATATCTTTTACCATCTAAGCCTTTTTTCATGTAAGGTTTTTGGATCTATCAATGTGGTGAATTTTCTATTTTCTTTATTTTTTTTTTGGGCATGATTGCTTGGTGATTAATAGAAACATAATTAGTATATCTATTAAGATCTTGAAAATATTTTAAAAAATCGTTATTATCAAGGTCCTCAAGTTGTGTCTATACTAATGTATGACACTTATTCCTCCTTCGGAGTCCCATCGAGAACTATTTGTATTAACTTATCTCTTGTTCTTATTCCATCTTGCCTTTTGTTGTACAAGTCCTTCCTTTTCTACCTCCACTTATCCCTTTATTAAATGAGGTAGTGCTTCTTATGCCTATCCTTGACTATAAAATGTGTCTACAACATCAAATACAATTGTTAATTAATATGGATGAACATGAATGAGCCATAAGATAGTTTAATAATCAATGTACTACCTGTATAATATACTTGTAAGTGTCATTTTTGTATTGAACTAGAACATTTGTTGGACTAGAGAAGCTAATGGAAGATAATGTGAATTTTCTTGCAATACTCTCTAAGTAAACACCTAATTGTCCATTTCCTTCTCCAATGGGTTAGACTCATTTGTTCCAATCCACAACAATTTTATGGCCTTTAGGAAGGAACCAAAACCCTTATGAAGTTAGACTCATATTCCTAACTTGTCTTGTCTCATCTTTAAAACTAAATTTAATAGATTCAAACTTAGATTAAATGAATTCAACATACTAAAAGATTTTGTCTTACATACCTTAGATTTCAACCATTTAATTTCTTTCTTTTCTTGCCATGTAGGCTCATTAACCTGTTCTTGTTCCCTTTCCTCTTCATCAGCAAGGAAGTCATGAATATCACCAAGTGAAGTCTGGGTGGTTAGAGCCTTAGCTATGGAATCTTATAAGGCATAAGAACATTTGGCCAAATGCTGTTACTTGTACTCAGGTTAACAAATGGATTGAAATCATCAGTAGCCAAACCTAAGTGTACATTTTAAGGATCTAAAGTGAATTTAGGATATATTATGTCAAATCTCCTCCATGCCTATAAGTTTCTTAAATGCCTCATCATGTCATTGCTATTCCTATCCATGACATGCCATCTCATATGCTTAATTATTTTAAATGATAGAAATAACCTTTGCAACTATGGTTTCAATAGAAAGTATCTTAAGGATTTTGTAGGCTTCCTTTTTTGCCAAGCATAACCCAAAAAGTGTACTATTGTGGGAATGATAAAATAATTAGGTAGTCATGTACATCTTCTCTAATTTTCCATTTCTTGAAGTTATTCTTAGAACATAAGCATATTATTTTAACCTCTATGCTTCTATTGACAAACATGAAGTTTAAAAATCTACTAAGTCCCTTCAAATATTCTCAAGGTTATTTAAGTTTATATAAAATTGATCTACTTTAAATTGGTAACTAGTTTTTATACTAAATAACCTTAAAGGACACTATGTTTTTAATTACAACTACGAGATATTAAATTACCACATTCACAAACAAATTCCAAGCAATAAATTTTAAAAAAAACTATAGTGCGTAGCATATAATTTGTTGCCCTTTTTTTCAAAACAAAAAAAAATATGCTTTCTTAATCAAATTACTATTACTCTTTGTAACATTAGCATGTGTACATTTTGTTCATCTATATCAATTATTTAACTATAATTTATGAAAAAGAAAACTTAATTATAACAATGTAAAGTATTTTGTCCACATTGGAATTTTGCAGCATATAATTTCTAAAATTAGTGCTTAGAACTCAACCACAAAGATTAAATGAAGAAAAATTATGAAGAAATGATGAAAATTTTAGCATGAACAAAGAACATCAACAAGCATTTCAATCTCAATATCAGCATTTCAATGTCTCAAAAAGAAAAAAAAAATTAACTCAACAAGCAACATCAAAATTGTAAACTAAAAAAAAAATTAACTCGATCTTAGCATCAAAGAGGAAGGGACAACCAAAAATACTAAGGGGGACAAATCAAGGAATATTCATAGTGAAAATCTCCATGATGGCAAAAATTTTGTTGGACATCGAAGGAACAAGCTTTGTTAACAAGAAGGCTATTGGTGTGTCTTGTCCATGATAAATGGTGGGGTTGTGCATCATTGACGTCCTCCATTGGGTGGAGGAATGGCTTCATCAATGCCCTTTGTTCAATGAATGAGTGGCTCTATCAATGTTAAATAGTGGTGGTGTTGCATTGAAAGGACGAGATCATATTTTAAAAGCGGAAGGGGAAAATGGGGCTTGTGACATGCTGGAGGTTGAGCTAGGGTAACCACAAATTAGAAAATCGCAATTAGGACATAATCTTGACCATGATTTTTAGAAAAGACAACAAGGACCCTTTGTCTTAGCCACAGTTTTGTAACAATCACAGTTAGAACATGTCTTAATTATGGTTATCTTTAAATTTGAGGTTAAGACATTTTGTCTTAACTATGGTAATAGTAATCACAGTTAGGATATGATTTTGCTGTAATGGAAACTTGACAAAACATTTCATTTTTAGTAGTGGTTAGAGTAAGAGGTTTGAACTTAAAACTTTTTCTTAAATACCTACATTAGTTTAGCAAAATTATATTTATATGCAAATAAAGATAGGCTAAAACTTAAACTTGACTCATGAAGCTACACTCAACTTTGGCCTAATTTTGTTTTGCGAATAAGTATATCTATGTAATGGACGTGTTGCTCAAGTTGAGCAACATTGGATCCTTCATCCCTCTCTTTTATTTTTTTTTTCAATCCCTACCATATATATTTTTATTTTTACATTTCTTTTTGAAGAAAGTAAAATGCAATATAAAGAGAATCTTTCAACCTATGCCAGATTGTCTTATAGGAGTTGAAAAATTATTTTTATTAAAAAAAATCAAAATAAAAGAAATGAATGAATGAGATTGAAAAGAAAAAAGCAACATAAAAGGTTTAGATCTGAGTGTATTGCTCAGGCTGAGCGACTGAGAGAATTCTAGTTCTGTATATATATATATATATATTAATAACAAGTTTAGAAATCTATTTAGAGTCATATTCATTTATTAATTTTTTTATAAATTAAAATACCTAAAAATTTCTTCTTGTACTCATTACTCATAAAAGGTTCCTTACGTTAAAGTAATAATGCGTCTGCAATAAGGTATTCAGCCAGAGTTAGAAGATGACTCACTTCTATACCTCTTGATGCAACATGTTTCATAGGGCGTGTGGCTTGGCTACGTAAGATAATCTCACTCTTATTATGTTTAACATGTACTTTCTTTGATTCAATTATACAAATGCATGCATAATGTTTCACCTTATTTTGTAGGACAATTAAGTTCTCCCTCCATGACATGTTATGCACGGTGATCATCTACCTCCTCATCCACTCACTGTTGTTTACTATCTTCAGCAGGTTAGATTTTATGGCATTGCTCAATTAAGGCAATTCAAGTATGGTCTGTCACTAGTGTTAGAGCTTAGGAGAGATGGCATCTCAAGACCTACAATTCTCGCACCACCCAGCACAATCACTTTATAAGATGATGATATGCATTTAAGCTCTCTTGCATAGTGATGCCTATTACTGGTCATAAAAACTACATTTGGGCACAGACATGTAAGTGGCTACTTGGAATTATGTCCCTATATAATAAACTCTATAACTAGAAAGTGTTCAATAGTTGATTGGTCGAGCATTTCAATAACTTACTGATCAATGCAAACAATGAAGATGTGCAATGGTTTACACATGCATACATATTAAGACTTATTGGTGGTTATTTGATGCTAGATAGGTCTAGTTACAATGTATACTTGATGTACCTCCCATTGTTATGGGATTTTGAATAAACTAGCAAATACAGTTGGGATTTAAACTATTGGCTCGTTTGAACAAAGAGCTTTACAATGTAACTAACCCTGAAAAATAAGACATAGGTGGTTGTCTGACCTTACTTTGCCTTTGGGCATAAGATAGATTCCAATTATTAGAACCACAAAGATCTTTAAAGCCAGATCCCCAAATGGATATTTTTCCAATATTACCTCCTTTAGGTTTTAGGTAAGACATGATAAGTAATTTGTAAATACAGCTATAGTCTTATTCATTTAATTTCAATCTATTACTTATTTCGCTACTAATTGTTGTGATATGTTTGCTTATAATCATAGATAAAAGAATATCGGATGACCTCCTTATTTGAGTGCCATGCCTTGTAGCAATATTAAATTTTATTAAATTTGATGCAAGATAATAAGGTTTGTTCATTTTACATGATGAATCTTTGGTAAATTAACTCTTTGCATATGTTGTATTTATTATGACATTTTGATGTATCATGTACAAATTATTTAGCAGCCATATGAATCAAATAATGTGTGAAAGCTCATCTCATAATATTGATTGGCATTTCAAGACATTTGGCTAACTTTGGTATCATTTATTTGCTTTCATATCATAGAGTGGCGCTACTTAAATCGCATGCTATACTAGTTTGGCAAGCGACTATCATTTTTAGTTGCTCTAATCAATTTAAAGGCTTGACATACATTATAACTATAAGGAAAAACTTCAATGGATTAGTAAGAAAAGCACATGGTCATTATTAAAACATGAAATACATGGCAAAATGCTCCAGCTTTGGCACCCATGGTTATAACACCCATAGATTGTACTTTATAATACATGCAATGGTATTAGACATGTACTTGGTAGTAGATCTACCCTATAAGTGGTGCTGTTGGTTTCATGACAAACTTTTAATGCTTGTCACCCTTGTTATTTTTCTTTGCTTAATACATAATATCTCATTGTTTGATAGCAAAGTTGGTGACCTCTATAAGATGAGCATTCATGAACCTCCGCAAATAGACTATCATGAGTATTGAGAGAGGATGAACTAGGACCAAATGTACATCTTATAAACTTTTAAGGAATAGTGCTTCATAATGGTTGCTTAACATGTTCTTCCTGCACCTAATTTACTATAACAAAAAATTGTGAAGGGCAAGCCAAGCAAAACATGTAAGGGTTACATGTAATTCGGGTTGCCAATTGTCATACAAGATGAATAAAATCATTATGGCATTAGTGCTTCAATATCATTTATGCAAGTTGGAGGTGCTACAACATAATAAGACATTAGCATGGTTGGTTTATCTTCTTTTATGTTGACTTACTAATATGTAAACTTTGGAGTTGTTGGTCTTTCATATTATGTGCCTCCTTCATCATTGTCATAATTTGGATTTCTTGATCCTTCCCAATTTAGGTAATTAATGTCACTATTTGAAGATCTGATGACCTTTACTATTGAGTATGAGAGTCAATTTTTTAAAACTGGGAGATTGTCACATCAGGGTTTGTGACTCCATAGCAACCGATTCATCCAGTGCATTCTCCTACATTTGATATAAATTCTTTACCAATCGATCTTGTTAACAACATACTTGATCAAGAACATGAAACTTGTGAGCCAAGGATAACCACAACATGAAAGGTAAAAAGGTTTACTGTAGTACTAAAAGTCACTATTTTTAAGTTATATAATCAAATAAATTAATTTTTAAACTACATCTTTACACATTTTTCCTTAGTATTTTATCTTCATTTATTTAATACATCAATTGTTGCTACAATTATTGCTAGATTATTAATAATTATTACTTATTGCCTAATTACCATTTATTAAATAATCATTACATAACTAACATTTATTAAATATAAAAAATATTTATTACATCTAACAAATTAATAAATAACTAACTTTACTAACATATATTAACAATGAAATTAATAACTAACTCTTACTAACATTTATTACATCAATCTTTGCCTCATTTCCTTGCACAATTAGACACTAATTTGAAAAAAATAAAATAAAAAAGCAAATCGAATCCTTAGCCACCGATTTACATAAACAAATATTTAAAAAAAAGGAAAAAGATGAAAATCAATGGCATACATTCCGATTTCCATAAAACTATAAGATTTAGATGTAACATGAATAGCAACATTTGGCTAAAAAAAACCTATATTGAGTTTATTGAAAACAAATTTATAAATTATTCTATTCATTAGTCTTTGTCTAAATAAAGCCAAAGTAGTGTTGATATATATATATATATATATAGGTTGTCACATTATGATGTTACCAACAAAAAGAATAGTGATATAGTACTTGAATAAAACTTAGAAATGTAACATCCTCTTTAAAATGATATTTATTTACATTTAGTATTAGTTCATAAAATAATAAAAGTCATTTAATATTAACACTAGGTAAAAATTTTGAAAATTTTTAAGAATTAATTAGGAATTATTTTAAATAGTTTAATAATAAGTTATTAGATAATAAATATTTAGAAAAAGAAATGTTTAAAACTTATTAGGACCCTAAAATTTTAAGAAAAGAATTGGCAAATAAAAATGTTTAGGTGAAAATTTGGATCAAAATATACACAATAAAATTTTAGGGTTTAAAAACATAATTTTAATTAGGGCCAAATACTATTTTCTTAGGGTCAAGATATAATTTACACCAAATAAAATTTCATGTTAGACAATTGGATTGGTCCAAAATGATCGTAGTAATAATAAAATCAACTTCCATAATTGCCACATTTGCTAAAACTTGACCATAATGCAAATATCATGGACCAAAATTATGAAAACTTTACAAAATATCTGGTATAGGTCAATGATGTGTAAAAGGCTGGAGACTTTGGACACCTCAAATGCATTAATTAACCTTTGCCCATTATTTAAATCTTCTTCTGCCTTCATTTATAGAGACACACAAGAGAGAGAGAGAGAGAGAGAGAGAGCTAAAGAATAGTTAAAAGTTATAGAGAGAAAGTGAAGAAGCATAGAAGAAGATGTAGGAGTTAGAAGCTACAGGAAAAGGAAGAAGCAAAGGAGAAAAAGAAGTAAGTAAACAAAAACTAGATAAGACATTTTCCTAGTCTTACTTAGAATTTCTATAACTTCATCCTTCCATCTTTTCCTTTTTTCTTTCTCCTTCATCTT
Source organism: Erythrophleum ivorense (assembly GCA_026724425.1). Taxonomy (NCBI): domain Eukaryota; kingdom Viridiplantae; phylum Streptophyta; class Magnoliopsida; order Fabales; family Fabaceae; genus Erythrophleum; species Erythrophleum ivorense. The sequence continues at coordinate 501,177 of JAIUCV010000034.1, read as the reverse complement.
GGACTAGGTGTTTGATGATATATTTAGAATTTTGGATGTGGATTAATTGATTTAACATGTTGATTTTATGTTTTTAAGCATTGTTATGAAATTAAAAGCGTGTTTGAATCACTAAAAATGGAGAAACTTTAAGGTTGGATTGGATGAATAGTGCCTTTAGATAGTTACAAAGAGGAAGAAGTAATGGGGTGGATAGTGTTGCAGTGCCACACCCCATTTTTAAGGAATTAAGAAATTTCAAGTTTTTAATACCTTATATTTTATATCTGTTATGTATTAATGTTTTGTACTATAAGGTGTTATTATTTAGATGTTTGTATAGTTGATTGTTATAGACATAAGTTGCATTCTCAAATTCTTCTAGAACCTTAAGAATTATTATGAATTAATTCTTTTACATGCATTCCTATGCAAGGAAGATTATTTGGATCCCATGCATAGAGAATTAACCTATAAGCCATAGCTATGCATGTATGACCATGTTGTTGGAAAATACCTTAACCCTAGCTCCTGTGCATGGAAGACTAAACTTCAACAATTCTTATGCATAGATAACTAGTACTTTGGATACCTAATATGGACCATGGATGTTTAAGTCTTTGAAGACATTAAAAGACATATTAATAAATAACAAGGGGTTCTGCTAGAATTTATATAAGTAACTTATGACTTATATAAATGCCTTGATGATTATTTTATTGATTGTTTGGTTTGATAATTATTTGATTATTTGATTAGCATGTGAATTGGAAATTAATTATTTCTACCAAAATTTGATATTTTACTTAATAATAGGGGTTGATGACAAATTTAATGCTTGTGCTTTCAATAAATTGTTGGTACCATGGGGATAGGGTTCTCAATAAGAGATGGTCTCCAAGTAAATAGGGTTTTTAATAGAAGATAGTCTCCAAAAGATAGAGTTCTCCAAAGAAGATGATCTCTAATACCATAGACAAAATTCTTGAGGGATAAAATCTTGAAAGAAGATGGTTTTACGATTGCTTTATGATGTGGATCCACATTAGAGAACACCTTATAATGCAATCTTAATTATTTGAATAATTACAGTACTTACATATATTTTGATGTGCAAATATAAAGGAAGTAAATGACTCTTTTGAGTTAGTATGGAATGAGTTATATAATATACATTTGTAATGTTAATTTATACTAAGGATTATTAAGTTAATGCTATTTTATAAATAGATGTTTATTTGTGATATGTTTAATTATATATTTTGCATAACTCAATTAAGAAAAAGGACAACAAAATGTTTTTTACATATGTGACAATTGAACCATTACTAGTTTTAAATTTTATTTGTCTTACTAAGAATTATAAAATTTTCACTTATGGTGGCAATATGTTCAAATATTTCAAAATTGTAACAATTAAGTATGTGGTCAAGATCGAATGTACACGTGGTGATATTCTTAGGGGAGGCTAGGTGTAGGTGTTTGATAAATGTCATTTTTTTCTTTTATTCCTCTTTATTTAGATTTTTTAATGATAAATTATAGCTTAATGAATTTTATTAGATAAAATTAGATTTTATTGGTCATTTCTGCACTCTAGGAATTAATTTGCAAATTCTTAGTTTTTAATGCGTAAATTTTTTTAAAATAATTTTATAAATTTTTTACTTAATATTTTATATTGTTTGTGCAGATTTTTAATGGGCAAATGGAATTTAAATAGTGGAGATTAATTTGGAGGAGAATTAAGGGCTACAAAATTAAATTAAGGGCTAAGATCTAAAGATGAAAGTTACATTTTTACAATATAAATAAGTGGATAATTGCCTAGATTTTCTCATGAATGTAAAAACAAAATAAATAAATAATTGGAAAATGGAAGCTGAATTGATGCAACTTTTCCACGGAAAAGAGTGTAGACCCATTCCTCTCTTGAACACACATATTCATGCACAGATTGGATTCACCTCTACATGCACGAATATGACAAAGTGTAATACCTCAGCTCTTTAGCTTTTGAATCATATTATGAAGGCGTAATCTTACTCAATTGCATGAAAATAACACTTTTAATTTATTCTTGGCTTTAGAGATGGTGTGGGCATGCCAATTCCATTATCCAATCATAACATATTCATTCATATCAGAAACATTACAAATTAATGCACAAAGATTGGATTTCGGACCATACATCACAATATCAAAATTTTACTCTTGGGTTACAGGGCCAGTTTTCTGATATAAATTTTGAAAAATCATAACTAATTCTAGAAAACTTGAAATCATATATACTATAACTTTTTAGAAAGCTCTAGATGTTAACTAACTATTAAAATAATTTTAGACCAAGACAATTGCATCTAGCTCTTGCAAATTGATAGGACAATAACCTGGGTCATGCTCTTGGACTGATGCAAACCCTGAGATTCAAAAAATATAACTCTCTCTATACTGACCCCAATTGATTGTTTTCAGTGGTTATGAAAAGCTTATGATGTCTAGTTTATACCTGTACAATTTCATGAATATTGGACTTCATTTGGGCCATGAGTGATATAGGAATGCAAGGACAATTTTTACATAATTTGGTTAACTTTGAAAAATTATAATAAATTCTCTAGAGCTCCAAATTAAGTGCTCTTTAATTCAGTAAAAAGCTTTATATGAGACCTTCTTTTTTATTGCAAATTTCATGCAAAAACTCATCCATTTTGGTTAGACTTTGATTCAACTCAAGAAAATAGTCAATTTGAAGTCTATAAAAGGATAAAAGGCACTAAATGATCTTCTACTCAATCCACAGCCATTTGAGCATGTCCAAAAGCATAAACATAGCCCATAAGAGCATCCCAAATGGTTCAAATCATCATACATCTGAAAACCACCATCCTAGTTGCTAACATACACATGTACATCATAGGCCTAGGATGTCAAATCCTTCCATAAGCATACATTTGATTTCAAATCCCATTCATACATGATTAGTACATACATTTACACATGCTTATACATTTACATCTCATATAGTCTAATTGATGGAAATATAAAAAAATAACATTGCCTAAGCTTTCGTATCTTATTGGTGAAATTGAATACTTGAAATTCAATCTATCCCAGGTTCATCATAAAATAAAAAATTTTGACATCAAATTATATTAAAATTTATTCTATTGTCAAAGTATTACTAATCATGCTCCTTAGCTCCCATTTTTGTTTCCTTGACTTTCACCTAGACATGGTTAAACATAGGTAAGGGAAAAGTGAGATTCAAAGAATCCCAATAGCTTTTTACCCTTTTAAACATGCATAAAGGATGCATTTATATGTCAAAGAAAGCATGCATGCCCTAAAAGCTTCTCATGAACATACATAAATCAATTTTCTTATCATATGAACTCATACATGTCAAACATAAACTTTAAAGGGTATTAGTCTAGCCTCACTTAATTTTCTTGGGACTTTTGGACTTGTCTCACTCACTTTAAGGGACTTTTGACTTAGCCTCACTCTTTCTTGAGACTTTTGGCTGTCTCACCTATTATTAGGGATTTTTGGCTTATCCTTACCCATATTAAGGGACTTTTGGCATAACCATATCCATTCAAGCCACTTTACATTTATAAACACATTTCAAGAAGTATATTAGTACCATAACATGAAATTAATGGCTAGAAACATATCTCATAGTTCAAACATACACACAAGCATCCAATGACAAGAAAACATCCAAACAATGCATGTGAAAAAAGGTTAAAGAGTTATCTTGTATCAAGAATCACACACTTTTTCCTTTATTCATTCCTTCCCCTTTCTGGCCACACACTTACACTTAGAAGAGCTATGATTTGCTTAAGTTAGACACATCAAATAGGATATAATTCGATCATTGGAACCAATTCTAGCCTTACATAAACCCTAAGCATGCTTACTTTGTCTAATGCCATCAATATGGTTTTATAAAAGGGCATAATGAAGTAACCTTAGAATTTATGATCTTGGCTCTAATTTCTGATGCAATCTAAGTCTTTTGACTTCATTTAGACTCATTTGAGTCATCATAAGTTCAATTCAAGAAGTTAAATACTAGGTTGCTTCTTTATGTCCATAAAGGGGCCTAAACTTCCATCTCATTAACTATGGTTTCTAAATTCAAACTAATGTTTTCTTTGGTGTCTCTAGCTCATATCTAGGCCATGTTTATCCTTAGAATAAATTAAAACCCTCCTTAGGTCCTCTTCCTCTTCCTTTACTGAAACACGCACACATCTTGGAGCCATGGGGTTTTGTTTATTTTCTTAGGGAATTAGCCACTTATGTAACTTCTTAAATGTCTTAAGAGCTCATTCCTACCCTTACATAAGCTATACAACCTTTAGAAAGTTTCAAAATCTAACATGCATATTAAAACCCCTAGGTAGAATAACTCGCATTTCAAGGCTTTTCTTTTACTTCTTATTGCATATTCTTACTCTTTATGCTTCAAAACCCTCTTTTCTACCTTCTTAAGACCATAAATTATTCCCTCTTATATGGACCTTGAGCTGGATGAAAAGTATATAAGGAGAACAAGCAAAGAGAAGCATGAGAAACCATAATGTCTTACCTTGATTTCAAGCCTTGTTCAAGTGGCTTTCCTTTGCTTTTAACTTCTCCTTCAATTTCTCTCTTCTTCCTAACTTTTTGCCTTAAATCTTCTTCTCTTTACCCCCTTGCTTGGTGTGCCACTCAAGACTCTCTAAGAATCTATTTAGACTAGAAGCAAGTAGGTGGTGAGGGCTAGAGCAAAAGAGGATGTGTTTTAAAAAGTCAAAGGTCCACTTTTACAACTTTTCATATTTGCAATTTAGTCCCACTTCTTGATTTTGTCCATTTGGGCTCATTTCAACTCCTTTTTTAGAACTGTCTTTTCCATCATAAAATTTAAGTTTTCTAACTTATAAAATGCCTTTGATTTCACCCAAAGTGGATTTAAAACCATTCTGAATTGTTCGAACAAAATTTTAGTCAACCAACAGCCAAAATTACTCATTAAAGAGTTTTAACTATTTTAGGGATTCATATAGTTTTTAAGGCCTCTGAGAATCCCAAAAAATTTAATTTTTCTATTTAAAGATCTCTCATTTAAGTTTTCTAAAAAATATCCAAATTTATGAAAATATCACTTCATATTCGTCAAATTTTGTTTAGCTATTTTAGTTTCGTTTTCAAGGCACCTTTGGCCTTGTATTCTCATTCTTTGATATCTAGATCATTACTCTAATATTTTTTTGCCTTAATTTTTCCCATTTAAGGGACTTCCTTTTATAACTGATTAGTTTTAGGTTGTTTACGGAGGAACCAGGTATTACACAAAGCTTCACAAATTAAGCAAAATGTCATTCCATCTTCAAGCTCTTATGGCTGAATATCTACATCTCCATTTCCTACATCAATTTCAATCAATGATAGCTTGAATTCTCCATGTAGCTAGCTTGGGATGAAGGCCTTAAAGTGCATATTTGAATCCAAGAAAATTGCTTTTAGATTTGACTAATTCTCTTATCCTTTTTAGTTGTAAATTTCTAGTTATATGAGAATAGGTTTAGCTTGTATTAACTTGTATTCTTGTGATTGTTGAGCTAGTGAATAGACATTTTGGAGATTGAATTGGAGGATTAATTGTTTAAATATTTCTCTATTTTTATAGCTATCCATTTCATCCCCTTTTCCTCTTAATTTTAATGCAATAATTATTGTATGAACTTGTTGGATTTTTTTGCTTAATTTTTTGTTTGAGGAAATTTGATGTTTAATTGGTTAATTAGGCATCTAGAATGACAGTGCAGAAGTTTTAAAGATCAATTAATATATATTTTTAGTGTATTCAATGAGCTTAATTCAAGAATTAGTAAGCCAGTATAGTCTTGAGGTTTCAAGAATCATTAACTTACTAGTTTCTTACATTCTTAAGTGGTAACTTGAAAAAATTTATTACAAATACACTAAAAAGGATCAAGTCTAGACCTTAGTAAAATATAATTTGGATGATGATAATTGAATTTCAAGAAATTCACTTATGGCTGGTTACACTTAATTGCTTGGTTATTATCACTTTCTTTGATTTTAGCTAGTAGTTACATTTTACTTCTTAAATTACTTTTAATTTTAGTCATTAAACCCCCAATGAATTTTTGGAATTATTAGCTTCTAGGTTGTCTTTGACATTTAGAAAACTTTCTTTAGTAATTGGAATTCATTTCTATTGAAGACAATCTTGGTTGCAACACTTATTACAAACTTATTGGCATAACCTTATTATTTGGAACTATTCAACAATAGTTATCAGATTTGGTGTTATTGCTAGGGAAATTTGATTCTCAATTATTTGGGAAAGTTGACTAGGTGATATTGTTCTATTTTGTGTTTTGTTTTTTGTCTTTATAGCTTTGTGTACCAATTGTTCTGTTTGCTAGAATTTGTGTTCAACTCACCAAGAAATTTTTGAAACTCCATATCCTTAATTTTTTTAATGAGATAAGCAAAAATTATACTTTAACTTTAAGGTAACAAGTTCTTAGGCCAAAATTCAACTTTTAGGGCACTTTTTTTTTGAATTTTTTAGTATTTTCTTGAATTTCTTAGGATTTTTCTAATTTTTTCATATTTAATTTTTTTAATTTATGGTGCTTTCTTTTATGTGATATTTCTCTACTTTTTAGTTTCTTTGTGTGTTAAGAAGTTGTTAGTTTTATTTGATTTTAATTCTTTTGCTTTTTGGTGTATGGAATTATGCTAATTTGGTTACCGACTCAATATTTTGATATGCTTTTCTTTTTCTTGGAACACCTGCCCAGAAAAATTTTGAAGTTTGGTATTTTGATATTTGTGTTGGTACTAAGCAAAAATCACAGCTTGTTGTGAGGTAACCCCTAGATTGGCCAAATTTCTTCGTTTTCTTTGAGTTTTCCATTTTTCAAGTATTTTTATGATTTTTACGACAATTTCTCTATTTTTCTAGATTTATTGCTTTGATTTTTCTTAGTTGGTTCTTGTGTTATTTCTTAGTTCTTACTTGACTAATTGGTTTATGACAGTCCTTTAGTGAGAAATTGGTTAATTTGGATCACAAGATTGAAAAAACTTTCCAAAGGCAAGTAAGGATCAAGAAAAATAGTGTTAGTATAAAGAATAGTAGTAGTATTTATCATGTTTGTTATTGTGTGCAAGAAATTGGTTATGTGCCTCATTTTGTTGATTGTAATATGGCAAAACAAAAGCAAGAAAATGTTACATTAACATGTATGCACATGCCAACTTGAATGGTAATAGGTACTTGGGTAGTAATATAAATGCTATAACTATTACAGAACTTACAACTCCTAATGTACACTACCAAAATCTTTATATTTAGTACCTAGAATTAGATGCAAATTTTGAACTTAAGTCTGGATTGATTCACTTGCTTTTTAAATTTCATGGACTTGTAAGAGATGACTCTCATAAGCACTTGAAAGAATTCCATGTTATTTGCTCCATTATGAAACTACAGGGAGTTTTAGAAGAACAAATAAAGCTTAGGACATTTTCTTTCTCTTTAGATGATATAACCAATGATTGGTTGTATTATCTTTGTCCTGGTGCTATTGATTCTTAGGACTAACTGAAATGTCTTTTCTTAGAGAAATTCTTCCCTGCATCCGTATTTGAAAGGAAATCTATAGGATTTGATAGATGTTAAGAAAGACTCTTTATGAATACTAGGAAAGATTTAAGAAGCTTTGTGTTAGTTACTTCCATCATCAAATTACTGATCAATTATTAGTTCAACATTTTTATAAAGGGCTTTTATTGATGGACACAAACATGATTGATGCTGCAACAAGTGGTGCCTTAGTTGTTTTAACTCCGGAGGCAGCCAGAGAGCTTATTTTTAAAATGGCTTAAAATGATAAGCAATTTAGTACTAGGATGGTGCAGCTAGTGAGAGGTGTTAATGAGTTATATGCTCCTCAGTATGATCAGACCCAGCAAAAGATGCAGAAAACTTTAGAAGAGCTTTCCTTTATGGTTAGACAGATGACTTTAGTTCAGAGGCAGACAGTTTCCTATCTTCTATAGCATGCTTCTACATCTACAACTTTGATTGAACCTTTGTGTGGTATCTGCTCCCTAGCCATACATACTACTAATCAATACCTATATCTTGACAACTAGGTTAAAACTTGTGCTGGGATCTTTCTAGGAAAATTGATACAACAAAGACAACACAGATATGACGTATACTCCACACCTATAATTTATAGTGGAGAGATCACCTAAACTTAAGATATGGAGGAAGACAACAATAATAGAAGTACAATGCTACAGGGCTAATTACACAACCTCCATAACCTATGAGACAGTTTATACCAATATAGAAGGAGTTTGGCAAGGGAAATAGCCTAGAAGATATGATGAAGCAACTTATGGAGAGGCTTCAACAAAATGAACTTTAGCATAGATAAGAAATGTAGAATATTCACTCATAGATTGGTCAGTTAGCAACCTTAATGAACGAGATAAAGAGTTAGGGATATGGGAAATTACCCTCACAGATAGTGGTTAATCCCAGAAGCAGTAATGTCAGTGCCATCACCTTCAGAAGTGGGAAGGAGCTTTAGGAGTCCTCAGATCAGCATTAATAAAAACCCATGTCATTGCCTTTCCCATATAAACCTACCCAAGGGAAGAGACAAGTTAAAACAGAACTTGAGAAGGAGATTCTTGAGACCTTTAAAAAACTTAAGGCCAACATACCTTTGCTAGAAGCCATTAAGACTATCCTTAAGTATGCTAAATTCCTCAAAGAAATATGTACTAACAAGAGGTGGCTAAAAGGCAATGACAAAATCAATTTTGGCAAAAATGTTTCAGCATTTATACAGCGTACAATACCCATTAGTTGTCAAGATCTAGGCACTTTTACAATACCATGCGCTATTGGCAATTTTAAGTTTTCTTATGCTTTAATTTATCTTGGTACTGCTATTAATGTAATGTCTAAGTCAGTGTATTCATATTTGCAGGTGGGAGAATTGAAGTCAACTGGAGTGGTTGTGTAGCTCCTAAATCAAAGCATAGCTTATCCTTCGAGAGTGTTAGAGGACATCTTGGTAAAGGTCAAGAACTTAATATTCTAGTTAATTTTATGTTCTTAACCTGGAGAATAATAGATATAGGTCTCACGATCACGCAGCATTTATTCTAGGTAAACCTTTCTTAAAAGCTATTAAGACAATCATAAATATTCATGAAGGTACTCTTTTTGTGGAGTTTACTGGCAATGTGATGCACTTTAATATCTTTGATGCCATGAAGCATCCATGTGATGATCATTTTGTTCTTAGTGTGAGTTTGATTGATATGCTAGTTGATGGTGCTAGTACTGAGTTTAGGGATAGTATGTTAGCTGATTCTTGTGATATTATTGAGTTTGATGATTCTTTGAGATGTACTTGTGATGGTTTTTGTGTATGTACTAGATGTAGAGAGATTGATGATTTTCTGACTTATGATAATAGTGTTGACTCTCGGGAACTTATTGCATGTTCTGAGCAAGTTGATTCTATTACATATAGAACTTCTGTTGATTGTATTGGTCTTATTGAGTTTTCTAGTTCTTATGAGACTATGCATCTTGCTATTGATTGTTTTGATAGCCGTGGTGCTAACTTTTCTGCTTATTATAGTATAGCTAGTGTTGATATTCATGTGATTGATGATTCTATTGATTCCTTTTATGCTATTGATGCTTCCCATATTGGGAAGAATTCTTTTGTTTCTTGTGAGTTTTCTAAGCAAGTGTATGGCATGGAGGAAATAGTGATTAACAAGCTCATACCCTCTATTAAGCAAGCTCCTACGCTAGAGCTTAAGCCACTTCCACATACACTAAAGTATGCTTACCTTGAAGAAAGAGACAAACTTCCTATCATTTTAGTAAGTGATATTGCCCAGGATGAGGAGATAGACTTCTGGAGGTCTAAAGGAAGTGGAGGCAAGCAATAGGATGAACCTTGGCAGATATACTAAGCATTAACCCAAGACTTATATGTACTGAATTTTGTTGGAAGATAAAGCTAAATTGGTGAGGCAACCTTGAAGGCGACTCAACCCGCTTATTCTTAATATGGTTAAAAAGAAAGTATCTAAACTCTTATCATCTAGTATTATATATCCAATTTCTGATAGTCGGTGGATTAGTCCTATACAGGTGGTTCCTAAAATGACTAGGATTACAATCGTTCAAAATGAAAAGAATGAGTTAGTGCTAACTTATATGCAAAACAGCTGGAAGGTTTGCATTGATTATAGGTATTTTAATTCAATCACTAGAAAAGACCATTATTCCCTCCCTTTTATTAATAAGATGCTTGAGCATTTAGCAAGGAAATCTCATTACTATTTCCTTGATGGATTTTCAAGGTATTTCCATATATGTATAGCCTCACAGGACTAGGAAAAGATAGCATTCACTTGCCCATTTGGAACATTTGCCTCTAGCAAAATGTCTTTTGGTCTTTGTAATGTCCTTAGAACTTTCTAATGGTGTATGGTTTTCATTTTTAGTAATTTTTTGAAAAATTATATAAAATTTTTATAGCTAATTTCATTATGTATGGGAATTCTTTTGAGGATTGTTTGTCTAGTTTTGATATAGTTCTAAAGAGATGTATAGAGAAGAACCTTACACTTAATTTTAAAAGTGTCATTTTATAGTTCAACAAAGCATTGTATTGGGTCAGGTTATATCTGAGAAGGGTATATAGGTTGATAAGGCCAAGATAGATGTTGTCACTCATACCTAACATATGTTCAGGAGGTCCAATCTTTCTTAGGTCATGCAGGTTTTTACCAGAGGTTCACACAGGACTTTAGCAAGATTGCATCACCATTGTCTAAGATTTCACAAGAAGATGTTACGTTCCAATCTGATGATGTATATAGAGCAACCTTTGATGAGCTTAAGAGGAGATTGACTTCCTTACCCATCATTTAGCCCCCTGATTAGAGTCTTCCATTCGAGCTTTTATGTGATGCTTCCAATTATGCTCTAAGAGCAATGTTAAGCTAGAGAGTGGATAAAATGCTACATGCGATAGCTTATGCATCTAAGACTTTGGATACGACCCAAGCAAACTATACCACCACAAAAAAGAGTTTCTTGCTATTACTTTTATTTTGAATAAATTTAGATCTTATTTGCTTGACATTAAGGTTATTGTTTTCACTAACCATACAGCCTTAAAATACTTAAGGCTCTAAAGGTGTAATATTCGATTTTCCAAAAACTAGAGAAAACGTGAGAAATGTAACGTACGGTTTCTCCGTACATGAACAAAATTTACCGGATACAAAAGGAAGTCCTCCAAGATGATGTAGTCAAGGTCCCAAAAAATTTAGAAAGCATTCTAGATTCCTAAATATGAGAATCCAAAGCTCAAATAGAAAGAAAAATGGAGCTAGAATGAAGAAACGATTTCTTATGAAAAACCTACGAAACATAATGATATTTTTGTAATTTTAAGCAAATTTTAGAATTTACATATGAGGGCTTTTTAAATGAAAGTTTTGAGCTCTCTGGGGTTCTCAAAGGCCCTGAAAATCATGGAAAGCCCCGAGACAGTTAAAATCCCTTCGGTGGACGTTTTCTAACGTCAGTTGACCCGAACTTTGACTGATTCGTTAAGAAAGATTTTAGCTCCAATTTGAGTGATTCTGAAGGCATTTTACTAAATTGGGAACCTAAATTTCATAATGAAAAAGAAAGTTCTAAAAAAGAAGCTAAAATAAAGGAGAAACGAAAATACTAAGAATAAAAGGGCAAAATAGGAATTTAAGAAAAGTGTAATTTATTCCCACCAATATATATGATGCACCCTTCTTCTCCCTTCATTATGCACGACCATGTTCTGCTCAAAACCAGAAGAAAACCCTAGGGGATGAGGTACACAAAAGGAGGAAGAAAAGGAGGAGAAATTCAAGGTAGAAAGGTATGGTTTTTCATGCTCTTTCTCTTCCAAACCTCTTCTCCTTCATTATCCTTTATTTCCTATAATTATAATGAAGTATATGGATCTATTTTAAAGGAGAAATTAAGGGAAAAATTCGGATTTGAAAAGAGGAACTCAAAGAACACAAGATTCAAGTGAGAAAAAGTAAGAAAACAAGATAATTTATCTTCCTATGGTTGTCATATTTGGTTCCCTTCTCCACCATTTCACCTCACTTGAGAAAACCTTAGGAGGAGATGATTTTTAGGCAGAACCAAGCATGAATCTAAGGAAAAAGGGTGTGGGGATTAAGAATATGCAAAGAGAATTATCAAAAAACTATTAGATTTCAAGATGCAAGTTTTAAGGTTTCAATTGCACCTTGTAAAAGCTGATTTTATATGATGATTCTTAGGTCTAATTGAGAGTTTAAATGAGTTCTTAAAACACTTAAGATGCTCCCCATAAGCTTCCTCCTTCAAGAAAACTAAGAGAACTCCAAGAAGGCCAAGGAAGCACATAGTCTCAGCCAAAGAGGGTTCTTATAGTGGGGGAGAGTTTTAAATTTTTCTAAGGCTATTCTTGAGTCATATTTGATGAATGAAAATGAAGGGAGGCCTTGAAAAAAATTTAGAACTCATAGAAAGTGATTTGGTGTCTTAGGTTCCATATTATGAGATAAAGAAGCAACATGGTGCTAGGCCTTTTGTTTTAATGGTGTGATGACTCCAAGAGGCTTAAAAGGAGTCAAGAATCATATTTGAAAGGAAATAATGAGGCCTAAAAATTATTTGAGGGGTGTTGCTTCATTAGGTGCAATTATGGACCATAATGGAACTTAAAAAGCAATCTAGTGATTCACTAAGTTATGTAGCCTTAGAATATGTTTCATGAACCTAATTGGCTCCTATAAATTGTATTTAGGCCAAGAAAAACCATCTCCACTAATTTGTAGGTGTGTGGCCGAAAGAGGAGGCTTGAATCCTAAAGGAAAAGTGTGTGATTGTACACAAGGTAGCTCTCTCCATCTTCTTTCATGTATAGATGTGTGTTTAGCTTGTTTTAGAATGTGTGTATGTGTATTTTCAAGCTATAAAAAGTATGCTAACATGCCTTTATAAACCATGATTCTTAATTTTATGTTATGTTTTTCAATGATTACATGATGTTTGCATGAGTTTACTTGAGTGTGGAGAGTCCAAGAACTCTTCCATTTGGTGAGGATGAGCCAAGAACTCTTGAGTTTGGTTGAGACAAAGTAAAGAGTCTCCCAAAAGTAAAGTGGGCTCCCAAGAGTATAGTTGAATCCAAAACTCTCAAATAATGGGTGAGACAAGTCCAAAATCCATGAGGAGAAGTGTGAGGCCAATCCGAATACTTAGTGAACTCTTGAATGTCTTGTATGATGTGTTCATATGCCAAGCTTGCTTTTAAAATATCCATGATTTCCATTTTTCTCTATGCATGCATTTGTACACCTTGTTTGGCACTTATTATATATGATTGAATGGGAGATGAGCTATTGGGATTCTTTGAATCTCATCCCTTTCTCTCCAATGATCTAACATGCTAGGTGAACTAAGTAACTATAGTGAAGGGAGCCAACAACAATGAAAAAGGAAGAATGATAAGCCTATGCCTAGCTTTAGCCATTTTGGAACCATAATTGTGTTTCTTGATGTATATGTTATTGTAAATGTACCATGACCCTTGAGACATGTATAAATATGACATTATATGATGTTTAAATGTATGAATATGATGTATGCCTTCTAGCCTATATTTTGAGCATGAGATGCTAAATTATGCAATGTGAAAGTATGATGGAAATGTGCATAAGTGTGGGTTGAATTGCCAAAATAAGATGCATGAGGTTTAGAACCATTGGGCAGCTCACTTAAGTCTTAAATGTGCTTTTAGATTTGTCCAAAAGATGCCACAACTAAGGGAAAGTCATTTGGCAAATTTGGTACCCCATATGGAGCCAAATTTGACCATAATAGAACCCTATGTTACTTTTTAGCCAAATAAGTTGTTGTTAATCTGAAATTTGACATGAAATTAGGTCTTATTGAGAGATTTTTAGGAAGCTAAAGATCATAATTTTTGGAGGTCTACAGAATATTTGATGATTTTTTAAAATTGGCAATTTTCATAGTTTCTGGTTTGCTGCACTATTCATTTAGTCTGAAATTAAACTCTGTCACACAAGACTCAAATGATGTCCAATTGCTATGAAATTTTATACAGAGAAACTAGATAATCACAGTGACTCGTGACAACTAGAAGCACCTCATTTAGAGGTTTAGAGAGGGAGATATAAATTTTTAAAGTTTCTCTCCAATATTAGTAAAATTGCTTGACTAGAAGTACTGTTCTATTAAATTTTGAGGTTTGGGCTTAATGAACTAATCTGGAGATATATTTTTTTCTCTAGTTAACATCCACATATTTCCATATTCGTATCATTTTCATAGATTGGATTTTTGTGGAATTAATTGGACATTTTTAAAGTTTTATGCGAAATTTTGTGACTGTTCCAAAATTTAGTCAGACCTTTGGACAATTTTGGATGTCAAACATCCTCTATGATGAATATTATGATCTAGACATATTTTTAGTGTAAAGTAGACATCCAAATCTTTTCAGAATAACCAAGATTGCATGATTTCAATTTTGTTAGATTTAGTTATGATTTTTCAAAGTTTGCACAGAAAAGAGGCCAATTCTGGTCTAGAATGAACTTCCATTTTCCATGCCCCATTTCGGTTTCCATGAGTTGTGAGCATGATTTTATGATGCAAATGAATTGTAATGATGTATTTAAATATAAGGATGCATAACATGAACTCACATGGTCTGTGACACTGAATGGAATTTTTAGATATGACACAATGCAAAAATTAATCCCATTTTCCTTGCTTTTCTATAGGAAATCCATATAGATCATGATATTATGCCCTTTAAAAGCATAAGATGAGCTAGAATTTATGGTGTTACAAAAGGTATATTCTTTCCCCGTTGATAATGATTTTTTGAATGAGTATTTGTATGCTGTGCATAGTTTCTACCTATAGGATGCGAACCTAATGAATTATCTAGCTACATTTGGATTGCCTGTTGACCTGAGTAAACATCAGTTGAATAAGTTTAGGAGTGAAGCTAGATACTATATATGAGATGGTTTATACTTGTAGAAGATCTATAGTGACCAAGTGATTAGACATTGTGTGCCTGATATAGAGTTTAAGTCTATTTTGAGATTTTGTCATACTCTTACATGTGGAGGTCACTTTAGTCTAAAATGCACAGCTATGAAGGTTCTAGATAGTGAATTGTATTGGCCTACCTTGTTTTGTGATGCTTATGACTTTTGTAAGAAATGTGTTAGGTGTTAAAAAATAAGGAGCATATCTAGGAGAAATGAAATGCCACAGTATCCCATTTTGTTTTATGAGATATTTGATATTTAGGACATTGATTTTATGGTATCATTTCCTATTTCTTTTGGCTTTGCATATATCTTCCTAACTGTTGATTATGTTTCAAAGTGAGTGGAAGTAAAGCCCATTAAGACTGTCAATTCTTCTGTGATTGTAGAGTTTATTCACTCTCAGATTTTCTGTAGATTTGGTATTCCCATAGCCATCATTAGTAACCAGGACACTCACTTTTGTAACCAGAGTATGCAAAGCTTGCTTAGGAAGTATGGGGTTGTATATAAAGTGGCTACTCCATATATACCCAAAAAAAAAAATGGCCAAGTGAGGATTTCCAACTAGGAAGTGAAGCAAATTTTGGAGAAGATGGTGTAACCAGATAGGAAGGATTGAAGCAAGAGACTAGATGATGATCTATGGGCTTATAGGACTGCTTACAAGACTTTAAATGGCATGTCACTCTAATTGCTAGTTTTTAGGAAAGGTTGTCACCTACCGGTGGAAGTGGAGCATAGAGCTTATTGGACCACGAAGAAATACAATTTGGACTTACATGAAGCAGGTTCTCAAAGGAGATTTCAACTACAAGAGCTTGAAAAGATCCATTTGGAAGACTATGACAATGCACAAATTTACAAAGAAAAGACCAAGGCTTTCCATGTAAGAAGATTGCAAGAAATGAGTTTGTAACTTGAGATAAAGTTTTACTTTACAAGTCTTGTTTAAAGCTTATGTTCGGTAAGCTTTGTTCTAAATGGGAAGGTCCATGTATTATTTTTAATATTTTTCCTTTTGGTGTAGTAAAGTTATTGGGTGAGGTTACCAAAGGGAAATTTAAAGTGAACAGCCATAGATTCAAGCAATTTTACGAAAAAGTCTTAAAGAATGAGAAGGAGGAGCTTTAGTTTTGAAATGCCACCTAACTTACCCAATTGTATACTTTTCCTTCCCTTTTTATATTGTGTTATTTATCTTTTGGTTGGATCTTGAGTTTGCATTAAGGACAATGCATCGTTTAAGTTTAAGGGAGGAAAATTCAAATAATCTTTGGTTTTGCTTTGTTTTATTAGCTGATTTTTAGTTTTTGTGAGAAGTTTTGCTTTTGTATTATATGTGTCTTTTGAAAACCTTAAAAAAAAGGAAAAAACTTTTATTTTTATGGAAGTTGTTAGTATTGAGGTATGACCATAGCTTTGATATATTTTAACTTAATTGGAAATTGACATCATGTTAACAATGCAAGTTAAACGACAATTAGTTTAGCTTTAATAAATTTTAATGATGGTTAATTTACATTGTGAGATTTTGTGCCTATTGATATTTATTTCTAGTGTACATCCCTTATCTTACCTTTACTCTAAAACTTAACTTGAATCAAAGCCATATTTGCGCATTTGCCATGCATAGAAAGCATTAAGATATTCATTTTTCTTTTATTTTGTTGTAGATAGAGCCAAATAGTCATCCCACATGTGTTTTACCTTTTGTTTCATCCCTTTGAGTTTTATATATTTTCTTTTTACCCTTTTAGCCATGAAAAATAAATAAATATCTTTTCTACCTTGTTGTTAGGATGCTTTTGGTTGTTAAGAGCATTTTATCTTACTAGGATGGATGGAGGTGCATTTCCAAATCATTTTTGGGCTATTTAGTTTATTCTTTTGGGAAATATACATAATTAAAAAAAAGATGAAGAAAAGCAAAAGAAAGAAAAAATGAAAAGAGAAAAAGAAAAGGAAAAGAAAGAAATAAAAGTTACTTTTTGGTTTCTTTGTACATATGTTTGTTTATAGTGAATAAAGCCTTGAAATGCATTTATTCCATTTTACATTCTTTTTTTTATGCCCTTGATGATTTTATGTATCCACTTCATTTTTTGAATTGTCTTTGTTTCTTTTATTTACCACTTGTTTCTTACCTTGGCTTACATTACAACCATATTAAAGACCTTATGATTCATACATTGGCATTTGATTTTGAATGGTAGAGATGTAGATAATAATCAAGCATATGGTAGTAAAGTTTGATAGGTCAAAATTTGAGTATAAACACCTAACTCTAAACACTAGAGAGTAGAGTGACAAACACTAATCCATTTAAAGGACCATCATTGCATTTCATTTTTGTTAAGTATGTTACCATGATACTTGTTGCATTGATGCAAGTAATATGACTTGGATAGTTTAGGTGTTGATATGCTATGATCTTCCTTGCTTAGTAGCTTACACATTTCCCTTTTGTTTCTTTTCATTATCCCTTCTTTAGAGTTTTGATTTCATTTGCCCAAGAGTGCAAAAATTTAAGTGTGGAGGAATTGATAAATGTCATTTTTTATATCTTTTATTCCTTTTCATTTAGACTTTTTGATGATAAATTATGGCTTAATGGATTTTATTAGGTCATTTTTATACTTTAAGAATTAATTTGCATAATTCTTGGTTTTTAATGCATAAATTTTTTTAAAAAAATTTTGTAAATTTTTCCACTTAATATTTTTTATTATTTGTATAGATTTTTAATGGACAAATAGAATTTAAATGATAGAGATTCATTTAGAGGAGAATTAAAGGCTATAAGATTAAATCAAGGGCTAAGATCTAAAGATAAAAGTTACATTTTTGCAATTTAAAGGAGTGAATAATTGCCTATATTTTTTAATGAATTTTTTTTAAAATAAATAATTAGGAAATGGAAGCTAAATTGGTGCAGTTTTTCCATGAAAAGGAGTGCAGACCCATTCCTCTCTTGAACACACACATTCACGCATAGATTAGACACACCTCTTCATGCACAGATGTGATGGAGCTTCACAAATTATGCACGCCATTCCATCTTCAAGCTTTCATGGCCTCTATATCTCCATTTCCTCCATCAATTTCAGTCAATGATAACTTGAATTTTGCTAGCTTGGGATGAAGGCCTTGAAGTGCATATTTGAATCCAAGAAAATTGCTCCAAGATTTGGATAATTCTCTTTTCCTTTTCTTCTCCTTTTTAGTTGCAATTTTTAGTTATATGAGACTAGGTTTAGCTTACATTGACTTGATGATTATGGGTACAATTTTGGATTGGATTCTTGTGATTAATGAGCTAGTGAATAGACATTTTAGAAATTGAATTGGAGGATAAATTTTTTAAATATTTCTATGTTTTTATAGCTGTCCATTTCATCCCCTTCTTCTCTTAATTTATAGCTTGATTAATGCAATGATTAGTGTATGAACTTGTTGGATTTTTATGTTCAATTTTTTATTTGAGGAATCTTGATGTTTAATCAGTTAATTAGACATTTAGGATGAAAGTGCAGAAGTTTTAAAGATCAATTAATCTTTATTTGTAGTTTGTTCAATGAGCTTAATTCAAGAATTAGTAAGCCAATGTAGTCTTGAGGTTTCAAGAATCATTAACTTGCTAGTTTCTTGCATTTTTAAGTAGTAACTTGAGAAAATTTATTATGAATACACTAAAAAGGATCAGGTCCAAACCTTAGTAAAATATAATTTAGATGATGATAATTGAACTTCAAGAAATTCACTCATGGCTGGCTACACTTAATTGCTTAGTTATTATCACTTTCTTTGATTTTAACTAGTAGTTGCATTTTACTTCTTGAATTACTTTTAATTTTAGTAATTAAACCCCTAAAAAATTTATGGAATTATTAGCTTTTAGGTTGTCTTTGACTTTTAAAAAATTTTCTTAAGTAAATGAAATTCACTTCCATGACATGATCTTGGTTGCATCACTTACTACAAACTTATTTGCACAACCTTGTTATTTGGAACTATTTGAGAATAGTTATCAATGATAATCAATATGAAGACTGCAATTGTCATGGAGAAGACCCATCCTATATCCCCTAGTATTAACATGCCAAATCTAAATAATTAAAGTCCAAAATAGTTAGAAAAGTGGCATAGTTATTATAGAGCCCTTTTATTGTATTATAGTCACTCTATTACCAAACTTAAATAGTATTTTGATATGTGTGTGTGTGTAATAGCTCTAACCATCAGTAGGCTAATAAGACCACTTAGTTTAATATTTTGAAATATACATGATACGCTTTGTGTAATTCCTCCTCTTCTTATCTTTAAATTTCATGTTTATGCTTTCAATGCTATTAAATATATTAAAATATTAACCATCAATCAAGTAATATTAATTAGGTTAGTAAAAGGTGTTACAAGAAGTCATCAAAGAGTTAGGAAAAAAAAAGTACCTTGGCTCAGATTTTATCTCTTCACAAGCAATAAATGTTTCTTGTTAAAGGAAATAGAACTAAAATATGTAACAAAATACCCATCTTGTTGAAAGTTGAAAATGATCTAAAGACTTTTCAAAAAGCTATGTCTCTTAAAGATATAGCCTTTTGGATAGAGGCAATATATAATGTAAGACCATAATGTATTAACTATAATTATCCATCACTTAAGTTTGATTCTATATGATTCCCAAAGAAAAGGACCAAAATCATGGCATTTTAATGCTTTAAGTCGGGGTTTAAATGTGCATACTTTGCTCGTGGGTCCTATGAATCCATCGATCACATTCTTTACTCAAAATCTATTTATACAACTCATACATTACATAAAACAACCCATAAACCATAGATATGAAGCCAAAAATCAGAAAATGCAATTTCTCAAAATGGCCCAAAAGTCAGATTTTTTTATCTAACTTTGAAAAATTATAACTAATTCTAAAAAAATAGAAATCAAGTAGACTATAGCCTTTTAGAAAGCTCTGGATGTTAAATTTACACTAAAAATAATTGCAGGACATGAATATAGCCTTTGAACCATGTTTGACATCAAAAATGGCATAAAGGTCCAGCTATCCTTGGTATTGATACAGTTTGTTGTTATGAATTTCAAAAATTCATAACTAATTTCACAAAAATACAATCTAGGAAAATTATACAAATTTGGAAAGTTACAAATGTTAACTAGAGGAGAAAAATAAGTCTGGATACAGTAGGCTTTGGACCTCAAAAACTAATGGAACCGTAACAAAGGTCGACTCGCGTCCCTAATGCTAACATAAAAGTTTAAAAAATTATTTCTCTCTCTACAGACCTCCAATTGAGGTGTTTCTAGTTGGTATAAGTCACTATGGATGTCTAGTTTATGCCCATAAAATTTCATAGCAATTGGACACTATTTGGTCCATGAATGACACAATTTCATTTTGGACCAATGGTAACAATGGCAGTGACCAAAATTAGAAAATTCTCCAGCTTCAAAAATCCTTCAAATATTCCATAAACCTCTAAATAATACCCACTTTAGGTTCCCAAAATTTTTTAAATAATCTTTAGATGCATGCTAAATTTAATATAAAAAAGAGCTCATTTGGTCATATCTTAATACAGCTTACGAATTTAGCAAATTTGACCCCATATATGGTTTAAAATGGGGATAAATGGTCTCCTACATATTCTAGCACCTCTTAGGCAAGTTTTAAAGCATAAACATAACATATGTGAATTGCTCAAGTAATCAAAACCATCACACATCTCAAACTCATTATGTTATACATAAGAATACACTACTACATACAAGCCACCAAGGAGCCAAATCTCATATTTCTATTGCTTTGGTTCCATACATGGTTCACACATTATTTATATATACTTTTACACTTGCTTAAATATTTATATCTTAAAAGGAATATGTATACATAAGCACTTTGACTTTCTTATACATCAAAACTATGCATAATTGTGCAAAAGTGTCAAGAGATGGTCATCTATGGCTTATGGCCTCCACTATTTAGCTCTTAAGTTCCACCTAAACCACATAAGATGGGAGAGGGAAGGGGGTGAGATTCATAGAATCTCAATAGCTCACACACTCATTCAAAGAAGCAATCAAGGCATATAAACATGTCAAAGTATACAAGTAGGAATCCAACCATTCAAAATCATACAACATATGATTTACATGCCATGATAATTATATCAATGCCAACAATAAGCTTTAAGGACTTTTGGTCTAGTCTCACCCTATTTTCGGGACATTTTGATTGGCCTCACCCTTGGTTTAGGAACTTTTGACTTGGCCTCACTCATTTATAAAACTTTTGACATTGTTTCACCCATTTCTAGGGACTTTTGACTCTACCTCACCCATCACATGGGACTTTTAACACTACTCACCTTTTAAGAGCAATTTTCACAACCTAAAACATAAGCATATTGGTACCAATGCATCAAGGCAATATCAAATGGCATATCTCATAATATATGTGTACACACAAGCATACAATGACTATCACACATCCAAGAATGCAACAAAAAAGAGTGGAGAGCTACCTTACAAGCCAACACAGGCCTTCCTGTGAATATCGTATTTTGTCCAGGCATAATAAAAAATTCTAATAAAAAAATTTAAAAAAAAGGGGAAAAAAAAGAGGACATTAAACTTTTTTTTTCCCTTAAATTCCTAAAGCCCAAATAACTCAAAAAAAAAGGGGACAGAAAAAAAGAAGAAAACTAAAAATTGAAAAGCAAGTAAAAGAAAAAGAAAACATAAAAACTAAATTAAAAAAATAAAAATAAAAATAAAGTTTCAAGAAATGAAAAAAAGAGTTAAAAAAAATGAGCCCAATTTAAACAAAAAAAGAGAGAAGAAAGAGAATATTAAGGAAAGAAAGAATTTCAGCCTGAGTCTAATCTAATTTAAACCCATCAGCCCAACCGAAATATCATAGACAAAAAAAATTATTTAGTTGAGGTCAAAACACAGAAATCCTGCGTTTTGACCCCAATGCCATTTTTGAACATTTGACTCTTGCCAGTAGGAAGCAGAGAGGCAGGGAGGCACAAGGCAGAAAAGGAAGGGCAGGAGGCACATGGCTCAAGACATGAAAGGGACACATCTCTGGGATTCAGTAAAGAGGAAAAGGCAGAGCTGAGATTGGAAGGGGGGACAGAGAGGGAAGAGACAGAAGAAAGGCAGCAATTTTCGGATTAGAGGAAGGAGGCTGAGATTCGACATAAAAGGAGAGCACAAAAAGGGAGAAGGGTCTTCTGATCTGGGGGAAAAGAGACCGAGAGATCGAGAGACGGAGAGCACAAAAAGGGAAAAGGGGGGAGGAAGGATTCGAGAGAAATCAAGAGAGTGAGAGAGGAGTTTTGAGAAGAGGAAACCATGAGTAAAGTCTAGAAAACGGAGGGAGGGTAAAAGAAATTGAGAGCATTTCTTAGGATTTCCATGAGGGAAACTCGTGACTTAAGAGAGGTAGGCTTGAAAGAGGATTCGTCATTCTTTAGAGGTGTTGTTCCACACTTTACTTCCCTTGAAATTTGGTGCTGTTCTTCTGAACATGTTGTTGAAAACGTATTAAGAGATCGTTCCTGCTATATGGCCTGATTTTGTGGAACAATAGGCTTTGATTTTTATTAAAAAAAATCAGTTGCCCCTGTACGCTCTGATTTGGTTTTGTATTAATGGAAGATTATTCTTTTATGCAATTATGAATTACTTGCTACCATAAGAAATGATTTTAGGCATGAAATTCGAGTTTTGGTGTTCTAAGATAATCTGAATCGATTGACTGACATTAAAATGTTTACTGGATCTGAGGTTTGAATTGAATTATTGCCACAATCTCCTTGGTGGGTCCTTTTAATATTCTACCTATTGTAGTCATTATTACCTCGTCATATGTTCCTCTTGAGCCAATGGTTTTTCTTGACATGAGTTTAACCTAGGTTACTAATTTGGAATTACACATGAACCCTATTTGGTGTTTACTTACAGCTATAGCAATCTTAAGCATGATTGTAACTTGGTTGTTAGCTGGAAATTGAAAAGAAAATCCCGTTCAGAACCTGCATGTTGTCTTGGTGATCTTTGAACATGAATTGAGCTTGATTATTGGTCTGTAAATGAACAAGATTATGCTAAAATTTGCTGTTGTATACCGAATGTTGTGAGCATAATCATAACTTTGTTTTAACTTGTTTTTGCTACACTTGCACCGTGAATCATTAGAGTCAATGACCAAGGAGGTCTTTTAATTCGTTTAAGCATGTGGAAAAGGGTGCTGGTAGAAGCTAACTTCCTACTGAGAATGTGGCTGGAGTTTTTGAGATGCATGTTTCCTAATTAACACAAATGCAAGTATTTACAGATTATGGAGGACAATTTGATTCTGATGATTGATTTGGGTCTTGTCCAATTTTTACTTTAATGTGCTAATGCTATAATGGAATGAAGATTATGGCGTAGCTTGTGTTGGTTGGTTCTAAATATTGTAGCAGCCACATTGAAGTGAATGCTCTATTGTCTATGCTAGTATGAATTAGCCATTAATATGAATTTGGTTCTAAGTAAGGATTCTGACAAATCCTATGTTTGCTTTCACTTGCTGGAATGTTATCATAAAAGTCTTACTATTTCTCCCTTTGGTTATTTGTTCCTTTTAGCTGTTAAAATGCCAAGTGGACTGGCAGACTTTGTGTTTCTTTATGGGTGCTATGCTGCTTCATGAGTAAGTATGCTTTCGCAGAAACTAATGCATATTTTGCTTTCTTTGTGTGAGGCTCGCTGGCTGGTGATTCGCGATTGGGTGAATTGATACTTGAGGGAAGATGCAATGAGGGATTTCAACGAATGAGCAGGGAAGAAATTTTATTTCATTGTTATCCATAAGCTATAGATGATATGCGTAGTGTGCTTTGAGAAAATCACAGGATATGCAATGGCACACATGCAATCATCAATTATTGTAGGTCTGTAAGATATATTATTTTTCTATTATGTTATATTATATTATTTTATTTTATTTTATTTAGATTTGCCGTGTGGGATTTTATATCCCCTCAGGCACATAGGGGGTCATCTAGGGTTGTGTGTGATAATCAGTCCCCTCAGATACCTAGTTGGGTCGTCAAGTATTTTGGCATAAATCTTAGACTTGAATAATTAACGCATAAAAAAAAGTGAGAGTTTCAAAACTAAATAAATAGTTTTTTTTAGAAAGGTAAAGTGTGCCTCTTTTTTAAAAATAGAAAGTTCAAACATTAATTAAAAATATACAGTTTTGAGAAAATCAAATAAACTTTTTCTTTTCAAAAAAAAAAAGAACAAAACAAAGAAAAACAAAAAATAAGATGATTAATTTCCTTTTTAAACTTATGAATTCGTCTTAAATTTTCTGATGAACAAAAAATTGAGATTTAAAAATATGCTTCATGAAAAATAGAGTAAATAAACAAAAAACAAAAAAAAATGAAAGATAAAACAAAAACAAAAATATTGTCCCTGAGAAAATAAATAAAGAAAGTAGAAAAACAAAAGATAAAAATCCAAAAAAATAATAAGCAAATCAATAAAAAAAATTAAAGACTAAAAGATTAAGGATTAACCAAATAAAAAAAATAAAAAGGTAAAGAAGTAGGATTAATTTAGTTTTTGCAAACTAAATCACTTCCAAAGTTATTTGTGAAAAACTCAAAAAAAGATTTTTACTTGTTTTCACTCATCACTTAAGAAAAAAACAAACAAAACAAGAAGTAAACAGAAACAAAACAAGACAAGCAAAAATAAATGAAAAATTAAAAAAAAAAAAAGGAAAAGAGAAAGAAAAAGTGAAAGCAAAAGAAAAAATGGTAAAAAAAAATACAGGGAAGGCAAAGAAGTAAAATTAACTTTGATTTTAACAAATTAAAACACATTAACTAATCCTAAATTCGTTTTATTTGTCAAAGGTAAAAGTAACTTTTATTTCCTTTTTTCTTTCCTCTATTAAAAAATATATAGTAAAAACAAAAATCATAACAAAAACAAACAAACCAACCAAAAAATAAAATAAAAAATAAAAAAAACAAAGATAAAAAAAACAAAGATCACAAAACCTCAACAAAACAAAAAACAAAAAAAAATCACGAAACCTAAAAAAAACTAAAAACAAAACAAACAAATCCATTCTCGGTTGAACTACGTGGATTTTGATCCTTTCCGGAGTGTACGTAGGTCTTAGGCTCTGATCCTAAGTCAAGTTGGTCCTTGTAAATAAATTTTTTTGTTTCTTTTATTTTGTTTTTCTAATTTTGTTTCTTTAATTTCTTTCTTCTTTTTTTATTTTCAATTTCATTTCCTTTATTTTCATTTCTTATTTTACATATAATTTGTTAGAGATAATTAAAATAGAATAGAGGTCATATTGATTTTGCACAATTAACTTAGGGTAACTGTTCTTAGCAATGGGTGTTGTGAGGTGCTTAACACCGTCCCCACTCACAATCGACTCCCGAATCCGAATCTAGTTCGTAGACCATTTTTTGATATTCCAAACTAAAAAAGTTTTTTCCAAAATTTTTTCTTTTCAAAAATAAAAATTTGACGGCGACTCTCCTTATTTTTAATTTTGATATTCAGTTTGGCACCACGCGGTTGCATTTTCGGGTGTGACAGTAATGCATGGGATGAAGACTTACTGCAATATGTCATGGACAATTGTATCAAAGGAGAATGGCAAGGGCTTTCAACAAAAAGTTTCGCCCTTGAGAGTTCAAAGTTGGGGATCTAGTCCTCAAAAGAATCTTGCCAAACCAGGATGACACTCAGGGCAAATGGGCCCCCACTTATGAAGGTCCTTATGTTGTTAAGCATGCTTTTTCAGGAGGAACATTAGTCCTAGTGGACATGGAGGACAAAACCTTTTGATTCGGATGCAGTTAAGAAGTACTTTGCATAATAGGAAAAGCTCGCTAGGTTGAAAACCCAAAAGGGCAGCCTAGACAAAAGTTAGAGCAAAAAAAAAGGATAAAAAAAAGAGAAGAAAAACAAGGCAATGCAAGAAGGTACGTGGGTAGAAGTAAGGGCAAAGTTTAAAAGTCGATTTCGACAACAGCAACCAAGCAATAAGCAAAATAGAATCCTATGAAGTTGAAGGTCATAGATCAGGTCGGATGAGATGCATATCTTGAGTTGCACAACAAATCATTTCACAAGGGCATGTGGAACTAATTGTAGAGGACAATCTTTGAAAGAACTTCTCGTGTCAAAATTCTTTCAGTTTCGTTGTTTATTCTTGCATCATTATGGTCTCTTTCTTTGTCCAAATTCCATATTGTCCGAACTCCTAGATGTTTCCTTTAGCAAACTCGTTAATAAAATCATTCACCACAAGTCTAAGTTGCATTTCATTCTTAGTCTATATCATAATCTCTGTCTTTATGCTTCATAAATAATTAATAACTCAAAAATGGCATTCATTAAAGCGTTACTTAGCACGACATGGTTGGTATCTTCTTTGGATCACTTATCTTTTACAAACCCTTATCGTTACTCGAAAAGTAAACCCATAAAAAGGGACAGTTGTAGTTTTAAGGATCGCGTACAAAATTCTTTGACGATAGAGAATTAAGAGTTACAAATGGTATGTAGCCTAAGGTACTAAAGGTTTGGCTAGATGGGCAATACGTTTCGAAAGAGCAACATCCTATTCCGCTGTGGTTGATCAGTTAAAATAATAATAATAATAATAATAATGATAATAATAATAATAATAATAATAATAATAATAATAATAATAATAATAATAATAATAATAATAATACGACAAAACACAAAGCAAAAAAAGAGAAAAGAAAATTTCAAAACCATCTAAATGGCAATAAACGAAGTACCTCGCATACTCGCACATAACCCCTGGTATGCAATTGGGTGAATAAAAGACCTGCATTTCATGAAAAGGAGCATCATGTGTCTCATGCGTTTCACATTTGCATACATTGCACAGGCATTAATTCAGGCTAGGATAATTTAAAGCAAAAATCTTGCATGCCTATGCATGCATCATGTGAATCCCAATTCACAGTGGGGCAAGAAAAAGGGAAATAAGATTTTTCGTGTATAATTGGTTAATACAGATGTATACCTTACAAAAAAAAGCAAAAAAAAAAGAAGGAAAAGAACAACAAAGCCTTCCAAAGTCAGAAAGCCCTGCATAGACCAGGCATTCCTTTAAAGCCCTATAAGCCAGGCACCCTCAAAGCCCTGCAAGCTAGGCACCTTCAAAGCCTTGCATAGACCAGGCATTCCTTTAAAGCTCTGTAAGCCAGGCACCCTTAAAGCCCTACAAGCCAGGCATCCTCAAAGCCCTGCGAGCCAGGCACCCTCAAAACTCTACATAAGCCAGGCATTCTTTTAAAGCCCTGCAAGTTAGGCACCCCTAAAGCCTTGCAAGTCAGGCACCCTCAAAGCCCTGCATAGGCTAGGCACCCCTAAAGCCTTACAAGCTAGGCACCCTCAAAGCCCTGCATAAGTCAAGCATTCTTTTAAAGCCCTGCAAGCCAGGCACCCTCAAAGCCCTGCATAGGTTAGGCACCCTTTTAAAGCCCTACACACGCCAGGCACCCTCCAAGTCCTGCATAGGCCAGGCACTCTTTCCAAACCCTGCAAGCTAGGCATCCTCAAAGCTATACATAGGCTAGGCACCCTCAAAGCCCTACAAGCCAGGCATCCTCAAAGTCTTACATAAGTCAGACACCTCTAAGCCCTGCACAGAACAGGCACTGAAGTCTTATATAGAATAGGCACCAAAGTCCTGCTCTAGAATAAGCACCCAATGTCCTGCCAAAACAAGCACTTCTTAAAACCTCACTTTAGCAAGCATTTCTTAGCCTGTTATCTTTGATCCAGTTTAGCTTCCCCAGGTAAGTTAGCTCACTTCTATCTGGTAGCTCCCCAAACAAAATACTTGTTTCCATCTTTACTTATTCTTAAGGTAAGGATATCACAATTACATTTTCGATCCCCTTACCTAAGAATAAGTAAAGAGGGGCAACCTGTAAATATCATATTTTGTTTGGGTCGCTTTTTTTTCTTTTGTTAGACAAAGTACGTGTTCTTCTCTTTACTTGTTCCTTATGCAAAAATATTAAAAATTATATTTTCAATCTCACTGCCTAAGAAACAAGTAAAGAGGGGCAACTGTGAACACTGTATTTTGTCCGAACAAGTTACAAAAATAATAACAAAATCAAATTAGCAAAAATATAAACAAAAAAGAACAAAAGAAAGAAAATAGAAAATTAGGAAAAAATAAAAATATTAATTAAATTAAAAGCTTTAGAAAAAAAATTGAAAAAACATCGAAATAAAAATAAAAATAAAAAGAGAAAAAAAACCAAAGCCGTAAAAAAAATCAAAAATCAAAAATCAAAAAAGAAAAAAAATAGAAAAAAAGGCCAAAGCCTAAAAAAAAAAAGAAAAGAAAAAAATGAAAATTTAAAGGATTAAAAAAAAAGACTAGAAAAGGAAAAAGCCCAAGTCATTTTCTTAGCATAAGCCCATTTTTACTAAATCCTAATTTCAAAAAAAAAAAAAGGAATTTGCAACCCACTCATCTTAAGTCTGACCCATTAACCCAAATACTTAAAAAGAGGCTTTTATCAATAGCCCAAATAAAAAAATCAGAAACCTAACTCCCCTAAACCCATCAACCTAAACTACTGTAACTCAAAATAAAAAAATTTAATTAAATTAAAAGCTTTAGAAAACAAAAATTGAATAAACATCAAAATAAAAATAAAAAAATAAAAATAAACCAAAGTCGTAAACAAAATCAAAAATCAAACATCAAAAAAGAAAAAAAAGAGAAAAAAAAAGGCCAAAGCCTAAAAAAAAAAAGAAAAAAAAAGAAAAATTTAAAGGATTAAAAAAAAAGACTAGAAAAGGAAAAAACCCAAATCATTTTCTTAGCATAGGCCCATTTTTACTAAATTCTAATTTCAAAAAAAAGGAATTTGCAACCCACTCTTCTTAAATCTGACCCATTAACTCAGATACCCAAAAAGAGGCTTTTATCAATAGCCCAAATTAAAAAATCAGAAACCCAACTCTCCTAAACCCATCAATCCAAACTACTACAACTAAAAAAAAAAAGGAGAAGGAGGGGATACAAGCCCAACTGCTGAAGCCCAAAATGTCTTTTGGATTGGGCCGTCAAGCCATACACAACCTAGCCCGATTTTTTTCTCTTCAAACCCCCCAAATGACACTCAACTCTGGCAGTCAAACACGCACGTAGACACTCAGAACGCTAAGACACAAAAATGGAAATGGCAGCAGAGGAGTTGAGGTGCCCAATATCTTAAAGGAACACGAAGAGGGAAGAAACAAAATAGCGCATCAGAGGGGTTGCCAGAGAACAAGGCCAAAGGTTTGCAGCGACCGGCTCGAGGTGTAGACATCCCCTCCTGTCTCTTTCATCATCGAATCGAGAGAGGGTACTAATGCTGAAATTGAAAGAAAGAAAGGGGGATGGAAATCGAGAGAGAGGAGTGATCGAGAATCAGAAATAAAAAGAGGGGGAACCAAGGAGGAGATGGAGAGATTGGAGGAAAAAGGGATTTTTTCAAGGAAGCTTAAAGGGGTTTTGGAGAAAATTGATTTTGGAGGAGAGAGCGACTAGAAACAGAAGAGAGGGGAGAGTAACAGAGATTGGGGATTCGGAGGGAGAGAGTGAAGGATTAAAGGGAAGGAAAAGGGGATTTTCGAATTGGGGTCCAGGGAGAGCAAGCAAGACTCGAGAAATGGAGAGTACGAAGGAGAGACGAAAAAATCAAAAGAGGAGGCCAAGAATAGAGAATGAAAGTGATTAGAGCAGATGACGCAAGGGGAATAAGCGAGGGAGTCCGAGACAAAACAGAGGGAGAACGAAGGGCGAGAGAGACCGGAGAGCAAGAGGGGACCGAAGAATTCATCCTTCTGCCACCATCCCTAGAGGTAAGCCACCAGTATTATTCATTCTGTTTGTGATCACTGGCAATGTAGGATTGAAATGGAAAACTAGAATTCGAAATATTGTGTTCACTATATATTTAGAGGCATGCACATTAGGTGTTCATGGAAAGGCTTGAAAGAAAACTAGGTATAGCTATAGCATGCGTTGTTGTTGAATCCGTTAAACTAGATTGTGTTAATCTAGCTGTTATCCTCAACTGTGTTTTCATGATAAGCAAGCGCATGTTTTGGTAATAATGGTGACAATAGTGGCTCCGGTTTTAAGTTTGTTTTAATTTGCATCTTAGAATGATGAATACTGCAAATATGTTAGTATTTTTGGTCACTTGGATGGGGATGGTCCGTTGTTTCCATTACGTAGGCGATCAATTCTAGTTTGAAATTACTCTCATTTTTATGCTTCTTTTTGTTCAACGTGGATGCTCCGTATGTATCGTCGGAGAGGGGTATTTGGAGTTTTCGGATGAAAGTCTTAAGGGGAGAAGAGGAATCTCTTTGTTGCAATACCTCCCATGTCTGTTTGTATGATGTAAAGCTTGTCTGAGCCAGTGAAAAAATGTACTCGAAGCATGTACCTTTTTTTTTTGGTCATTTGTTCATTTTTGTTTTATTTTTCTATTTTTTTTATCGTTCCTTGTTTTTACTCTTTTGTTTTATTTTTCTTATTTTAGAAGTGTCATGTGGGATTGTTTTGTCCCCTTCGACATGTAGTGTCATCCGAGGGGCCATGTAGGACAATAAGTCTCCTGGGCAATTACAGATCTTGTTTATGCGTGGATAATGAGTTTTTAGGTTTTAACAGCTCGGACCTAATTTGGTTTTATTTTTTTTTTCCGCGAAAAAAAGAAGAGTATCAATCCCCAAGAAAGGAGGAAGAAAATTTCAAATTTTGGTTTATGATAAAACAAAAATTGGCTAAAAGAAAAAGAAGAAAAAAAGAAGAAAGAAAAGGAAAATTTAGATGAGTTCTTGATTTTGGGTTCTCCTAGCAAGCATCAAGTTAATGTTGGTTTCAAGAAAAAGTATAAATAAAAAAAACCTGAAAAAGAGAATTTTTGAGAAGGAAAAAGTTTTTTAGAAAGTGAAGAGTATTTCTAGCAAAAAGAAACCAAAGGCAAAATGAATAAATAAATAAATAAAGACAAAAAATATATCAAAACTAATAAAAAACAAAGGCATGAAGAAAGAATTTTTAATTAAAATGAAGATATGCGTTTATAAAGTTTGGAGTTTGAGTTTTAAATGTAAGATAATCAAAAAGGAAGAAAAAGAGAGGAAAATTCTCACACAAAAAAAAAAGAATGATGAACCCACTTATGAATTAAGTCTAAATCCTTAACAAAAAGAAAAAACAACAATAACCAAAATGGTGAAAGGAAAAAGTCTTTCCCCCTGTAAGTAATTAAAGGTTTTCAAGATCAAGATTTCGTTTTCCTTTTTCCTCAAAAGTTTGCCAAAATTAAAAAAAAATTCAATTAATTAACGAAAAAAAAATCAAAAGTATACTTAATGTAAAAAAAAAAAATCAAAGATGGGAGGAAAGGCTAGGGAGTGAGGATAATTCTCAGTTTTTTTTGCAAACTAAAAACACTAACATAAAAAAAGAAGGGAAGATTATTTCAAGCTCGAGAACTTAAATTGTTCTCACTTTCTTTCTCCCTCCAATAAGAATATAACGACAAACCAAAAGCCAAAGATGCAAAAACATAAAAATAAATAAAATAAATAAAAACAAACAAACAAAGGAAAATCAAAATAAAGAAATAAAAAAATTAAGATTGAAAAAAATCGAGAAAAATAAACCAAAACAAGAATCATTCAAAAAAAGGTTAAAAATGAGAGAAGAGTAAAAGAAGTAAAATTAACTTTATTTTTAGCAAATTTAAACACATCAATCAATTCTAAGTTCGTTTGATTTGCTAAAGGTAAAGGTAATTTTATTTTTCATTCTCTTCTCGCCAAAAACAAAACAAAACAAAAACAAACCAAAAGATAACTTGTGGTCGAACTACATGGACTTTGATCCCTCTGAAGGGTACGTAGGCCCTAGGCTCTCACCTTAGGTCAAGTCTATCCTTATAAATAAATATTTTCTTTAGTTTTTTTTTTAATTTCTTTTCTCTTATTCCAAATTTTGTTTTTCTCTTTTTACTCTTAATTTTATTTCATTTAATTTCTTTACTTCTTATTTTGCATGTAATTCGTTAACGAGAAAAAAAATAGATTAAAGGTCATGGTAATTTTGCACACCTAACTTAGGGTAACTATTCTTAAGAACGGGTGTAGTGGGGTGCCTAACACCTTCTTCACTCACAATCGACTCCCGGATCTATTTTCTGGTTTGTAAACTATTTTCCAAATTAAAAAGGTTTTTCCAAAATTTTACTTTTTAAAAAATTAAAAATTTTGGTGGCGATTCTACTCTTTTTAATATTGATTTCTTTTTTAAGCGTCACACGGTCGCATTTTCGGGTGTGACACTTCCCTTTCAACTTCTCTTCTTCCTTCTTGGTTTCATAATCACAACTAGATGGAGCTTGATCTTTTGGGCCTAGACACAACAAATACTATGTAATTACTCTCTTATAACTCAAGTAAATACTTACAAGGCTAGAGGGTTCTTACATCAAGACAAACTCTACAAAGTATTTAAGAATCTCTAGTTTCTTTCTCTTAGATTTCACTAACTCTTCTTCTAATCCCTTTGCATTTCCTAGCTTTCCACACTCTAATTTTAGGGTTTCATACTTGTTCTAGGTTAGAACTTTCTTCCTCTCATGGTTCTATTCTTGACCAACATACTCAAGAAAAAGCAAGGGGAGAAGATGTAACAAAATGAAAAAAAGTTACCTTAAATCAAGCTCTCTCCAAGAGGCTCTTCCTTTGCTAAAATCTTCTCCTCAAATCCTTACACTTCCCCCTCTGAATTAAGCCCAAAACAGAACCACATGAGTACCCAAAACTATGGAAAGAGAAAGCAAAGAGAGAGGAATTGATTTTCTAAAGGAAGAAACCATAAATTCTTACTACCTTCTCACTTTTTTCCTTGATGTTCTCCCTTCTTCTTAGCTTCTCTTGGTCTCTTTATCTCTTCAGCCCTTTTCTTTGCTTTTGAATGAAGCATAAGTAGGTAAAAGGGAGAGAGAAAAGTCTGGACCTTTTTAGAAGCAAAATTATCCTTTTTCACGCTTTTTCATACCAACCCTCGCTATAGCAGAAAAATAACCCTCGTTACGGCAAGCACATATAACTCCCAGGCCTCTGTTCTCGCTACAGCGTGCTATTGCAAGGAACCCCCTAGTTTTTGCATGGGGCACCCGAACTTGCTATAGCTAAAAGCATTCTCACTGTAACGAACTGGTATATTCACTATAGCTAGTTGGATTCTCGCCATAGCGAACAGGTACATTCGCTATAGCCGGGTTATAGTTAGCAGACTTAAAAAAAATTTTAAAAATTCTGGTTAGTACATATAATGAGACAAATTCAATCATATCCAATAACTTATGGGTTTTAGTTGACATATGTCCTAGTTTAAAACCTAAAATTCATAAATGGGTATTCAAATGTAAGTCTAATATGGATAGTTCTATTCAAATCTCTAAAATCTACATTTCTTAATTTTCTCTTCTGATATTTTATTTAACAAGCATTAGCATTGCAATTTTAACCAAAAGTATAAGCCATATAATGTATTCCAACGATCTTATCTTAAGAAAGATGTTAACATCTAAAATACATGTACTAACTAGGGCAAGAAACATATCAAAATGGAAGTTTACCTAATGGATTGTATAAGGTTTCTTAGTTATTCCATGTGCCAATGATGTGTTATGAAAGCATACAAGCAAGTGTATGTATCACACAAGTAATACAATGAAGAGCAAAATATTATTCCCTTAAGAATTTGTCAATAAAATAATTTTTAAGTATTAAAATTATGCACCTTAATCTAAATCAAGCTAACAATAAAGGTAATGAAAAATTAAAATTAAATCAAAGACATAAAAGAAATAACAAAGTAAAGGAGAAACATGATTCTAGACTAAATTAGAAAGTATAAGGAAAACCAATCAACCTCACTTTACACTGTTCTTAATGATAATCTTTATTACCTTATGATTCTAAATTACTTACAAACATTTTTTGAATTATCTATAAGTATTCTTCTAACCAATTCATGATTCTTTATACATTTGATTGAGAGACTTCATTAAGAATAGGTCCTAATGTGACCATGTAAGACCATAGGTATATTCTTATCCTATAAATGAATCAATCCACTTAATATTGCAATTTTTATGAATCCACACGACCTAATCTATGGTCTATTCTTAAAATCCCTTTTTCAAGTTCATTAAAATCACCCAAATCATCTAATTATTTTCACTCACTTAAAAGCATGAAGAACAAAGGTTGAATAAGAAAATCATATCATTAATTGCAAGTAAAGATAGAGTAATTTCAACCTACTACAAGCTAAGGTTTGTCAAAGGAAACAGTGGAAATATGATGGAATATAGAGAAAAGAGAAAACTAGGAAATGACATTTGCTTATCTTGAACCAAAAGCTCTCTTCCATTCTCAAAATTCTCAAGTTGCTCCTCTAACCACTAGAATGTCCAAAATAATGGCCCAACAAAAATGGATAAGGCATATAAACCAAAACCTAGCAAAAATTAGATAATAAAATGACATCTTTATGTTTTACATGAAAAGAATCATGACTTTATAAAGTAAAGTCGTGATGTTGGAGCTTTCTAGACAAGGCCTTACTTTTTCTTTGTGTAAATTTGTGACTTGAAGATGAAGTCATGACTTCATACCTTCCAAAACTCCCATTTTGAAGCTTTTTTCCTTTAGATCTCCAACATTCTCTCTGGCTCAATTTTTCTTGTATTTACAACATATAAATATAGCCAAGGTATAAGCAATTAACAATTTAACCAACATTAGGTTAAATATTTGTCATCTACAATATAAAAACTTGGGTATAGAGCTATATGCAATGTTATGCACATTTTCCTAAAACTAAATATTTTTGCTTTAAAATCAAACACTAAGCACTAAATTTCTAATGAGAAATGTGCAAACTAATATGAATATAGAGGAGTCATATAAGAACTAGTAACTTTCATAATAGATCAACCCTGAGATAAAGCTAAGAGAGAGGATAAAAAGGAGTAGAAGCTTAATTAAAATAAAGAAAAAAGGCTAAAAGTTTATTTTAGGCACAAAAACGAGTCCTCTAATGAACTATGCAAAGAATTATGGCCAAAATAGTAATTATATGAAATCAATAGTATAATGAGAAAAAAAATTATTTTCCTCTAATATAATGTTAAATAAAGTTAATACAGGCCCCAGAATAGTTAAAATAAGCTAAGGCCCTAATTTCATACATTTCAAGAAACCTAGTGTATAATGGTAATTTTAATTATTTTAAGTCATTAAGGACTCAAAATTTACTTTTTTGAGTATGAAAGCAAATAAAATAAATTAATTAACAAAGTAAAATAAAAATACAAGATTTATGGGCTAAGTCAAAGAAAAAAATTCAAATCATAGGCATAATTGTCCAAGTATCACTTTCGAGCCCTAAGATGTGTGCACCTAACAAGCCACTTTTGCCTTCATCTTTTCCACTCAAAATAGAATCCCATCTATAGAAAAAAATAGAGAGTAAAAATGGAGGAAAAATTGCAAGAAGAGAGAAGAACTTTCATTAAGGGTTTTAAGTAAGTTCTAGCCACTTTTATCCTTTCTCCTAGTTATGACTTTTCTTCCTCTTATCAAAGCTTTCCATTGACCTAAATTTCATCTTGAACCATGGATATTTGTGGTTAGACATGTGGCTTAAAGAGTTTCATTGTGGAGGAGAGTTTAAGCAATAGAGTTAAGGTAACTTCCCAGATTTTTTTCCCATGCATTTTGATAGCTTGAAATTTTGATTTTGTTAAGCCCTAAGGTGTTGCTTTTTGGCCAAGATGAAAGATTTGGGATATGTTACTTTCCATGGATGTAAGTGAATATTAATGGCAATAACACATGAATTGGTTGTAACTTTGAATGGGTTTGATGCATATTCTTGTAGTGTGGTCTTGTATGTGTATGTGTGTCAACCAAGATGCTATGCTTTGTTGAAATGCTTTATTAAATGGTGTAATTAAAGGTTTGATTAAGTGAATTAGAGATGGTCTTAAGCCAATATGATGCCAATTTTGCTATATTATGCATTCTTGGAAATTGCCTTTGATTAATGCAAGAAATTGGGATTATGATGGATGGACCAAAATTTGGTCATTATGGCTACCAAATTTAGTTACAATTGATCCAAGAATGTTGTTTAAATTGTGTAAATTAAATTAGAACTAAGAAAATTAATTGGTTCTAACCTTGGTACAACCTTAAGTTTGAGGCCAAAGAAGGTAAATTCAAGTTAGGTATGTTAATGGAAGAATTGGACTAAATGGACATTTAAAGTATTCTTTTATGCTAATATAAGGAATTTAGAAAGTTTAAGATGCATAACAAAACCTCACTAATTAAAAGTTTTAACTTTGGCTAAGAAAGGGAAAATGGTAAAAAGTATACTAGCAATAAAACTTTATGAGTTTTGGCCTAGATTGAACATGGGAATGGCATGTCTTAGACTATGATATAGTTAAATATGAAGTTTAGAAAGTTAAAGAATGAATTAGAACTTTAAGGTGTGGTATGGAAGCCCTTTTCACATGTTAGGTTTAGGTTAAGTATGGAATTGTATGGTTAAATGCCTAGTTGCTTATTATGTTACCCAATATGATGTTTTTAGGTTGTCTAAGTTGATTGGCCATTATGTGAGAATTTGGGTTAAGTAGAAGAACCTCTTGTGCATAAAATTAAAAGAGCTTGCTTGGCATTAGATGGTGATTTCACAACATAGCAATTCTACCCTTCTTTATATGCATAAGTATTACTTGTTGATTGGAATGCTCATATGAAATTGTATGCTTATAATGCAAATGTTTTATAATATGAGTTAGTTAAGTATATTATGTTTTCATATGCCCTTGTGGCTAAAGGTGCCTTATGACATTATATATGCTAAATATATATGTTCATTAGTTAATGGCCATTAGCTAGTTCATGTGATTGCCAACTCCAATGCCTTCACAATGATATTTAAGCAAGCTTGTATTTTGTAACATTCGATCCCTCCATAAACGTGAGAAACCTAATGTTTAGTTTCTTCGTAAACGTCAGAAATGGACCAAATATAAAAGGAAGTCCTCGAAATAGAAGGAATTTAGGCCAACTAAAATTATGATAAAATTTTAAATAATGAAAAATGAGGATTTAAGCTTTGAGTTGCCCAAAAATCAAGGCCAAAGTGATTCGATAAATTTGTCGAAAGACCAATGGCATTTTCGTAAATACGGGTACTTTTTGAAAAACTCATAGGAAAGCTTTTTAAATGAAAGTTTTGAGTTCTCCGGGGTTTTCAAAGGCCCCGAAAACCATAGGAAGCCCCGAGACCAGTGAAGCCCCTCCGGGGTACTCTTTCCGACGTTGGTTCACCTAAACTTTGATTGGTTCGTTCGGGAAGGTTTTAGCTTCGATTTGAGTGATTTCAAAGGCATTTTATTAAATTGGGAATCTAAATTTTATGATGAAAAATACGATTCTCAAAAAGAAGCTAAAACGAAGCCAAACCGGAAATGCCATTACGAAGGGCGAAATTGAAAACCATTTTAAAAAGGAAGCTTTTTTCTTCTTCTTTATATGCCACGTTCTTTCTCTCCTCTCTAAGACTAACTTAATTCTACCAAAAACCAGAGGAGAAGCTGCCCTTCTTAGGCACACAAGGGGAGGAAGATTTTGGAGGAAGAAATTTAAGAAAAAGGTAAAAATCTTTAAGAAATTCCATATCCTTCCTTCTTGAAACTTGCTCCTCTCCTCTCAAGCTTTCTTTCTATGGTTTTAATGGAGAGTTTGGTGCTATTTTGGGGGCAGAACAGAGAGGAAAAATTCGTGTTTGGAGTGAGGCAACCAAGGAAAGTGAAAAGCAACCAAGAAAGAGCAAGAAAACAAAGTAAAACTTCCATTCTTTAGTAGTTTCTCCCTCCCCCTTCCTCTTGCACAAATTTGACCACCATGAGCCCAAGTCTTATGGGCTGATTTTTGCCCAATTTGTGGAGGCATTAGAGGTTTTAGATGGCAAGGATTAAGAAGGAACCAATAGAATCAAGAAAGGAGCATTAAGAGACAAGATAGAACCATTAGGGATCCAAATACTCCTTTACAAATCTAATTTTATATGAATATTCTTAGACTTAATTGAATGTCTAAACATGCTCCTAAGACCCCTAGAGAGCTTCCCACATGCACCTCCCATCCAAGAAAGCAAAGAAATTGCAAGAAAAATTAATGAACTCTAAGTATAAAAAGTGTAGTGCATTTGAAGGGATTGTAAAAATTGATTTGATTCATGCATTTCCTAGCATATATGAGTGTTTGATTGAGCTTCGAAAACCTCTAAGAAGCCTCCCAAGTGTGTCTCCCATCAGGGAAAAATCAAGAAGACCATGAACCTTCCCCCCATAGTCTCGGCCTAGGCAAGTTCCTATAGCTAGGGAGAGTTTTAAATTTTTCTAAGGCTATTCTTGAGTCATATATGATGAGTGAAGATGAGTAGAGGCCTTAGAAAAAATTTAGAACTCAAAGAAAGTAAATTGGTGCCATAGGTTCCATATTAGGACCTAAAGAAACAACATGATGCTAGGCCCTTTGTTTTAATAATGTGATGACTCCAAGAGGTTTAAAAGGAGTCAAGAATCATAATTAAAAAGAAAGAATAAGGCCTAGAAGTCATTTGATGGGTGTTGCTTCATTAGGTGTGATTATGGACTATAATGGAGTCTATATAGCAATCTATTGTTTTATCAAGTGATATAGCCTTAGAATATGTTTCATAGACCTAATTGGCTCCCATAAATTATATCTAGACCAAGAGAAACTATCTCCACCAAATTATGGGTGTGTGGCAGAAAGAAGAGGCTTGAAAGCTAAGGAAAAAGTGTGTGAAATTGTGCAAGGTAGCTCTCTCCACCTTCTCTCATGCATGGATATGTGTTTAGCTTGTTTTAGAATGTATGTATGTGTATTTTCAAGCTAAGAAAAGTATGCTAGCATACCTTTATATTCCATGATCCTTGATGTCATGTTATGTTTTAAATGAATCTATGATGTTTGTATGAGTTTGCTTGAGTGAGGAGAGGACAAGAACTCTTCCCTTTAGTGAGGATGAGCCAAGAACCCTTGAGCTTAGTTGAGACATAGCAAAGAGTCTCCCAAAAGTAAAGTGAGCTCCCAAGAGTATGGTGAAGTCCAAAGCTCTTAAAGAATGGGTGAGGCAAGTCCAAAATCCATGAGGAGAAGTGTAAGGCCAATCCAAACACTTGGGGAACTCTTGAATGTCTTGTATGATTGATTCACATGCCAATGTTGCTTTGAAAATGTCCATGACTTCCATTTTTTCATACATGCATTTGAAAATCTTGCTTTGTACATATTATGTGTGATTGAATGAGAGATGAGCTATTGGGATTCTTTGAATCTCATCCCCTCCTCTCCAATATCCTAACATGCTAGGTGGAGCCAATGAACAAGGAAATGGAAGCCACCAAGTGAGGAGATAAAGCCTTGATTATAAAGCTTTTAACTTTGTTTATGTTATAACCAAAGGAGTGGCATATGATGTAATCTTTTGTTAGAATTGATGCACAATAAATGGAACATGTGTAAATATCCTAATAGATGATGTATGTATGAAATTTGTGGATAAATGGAATGTATTGTAATTTTTGGGTATTGGATGGCCATTTCAAGTGTATGCCTCTTAGTACATAGCTTAGGAATAGAGAATGAAATTCTTTGTTTTGAGTCTCCACACCTTTGAGACAAGTTTAAAGAGTCTTTTTAGGCCATTCCCACGTGCTCAAGTGGCCACAAGAACCATAGGAGCCATTTTGCCCATCATTGAACCATTAAGAGGCATGAAAATGGCCCAAATGCAACCCTATGTCACTTTTTGCCCAAATGAGCTCTTCTTGATCTGAGATTTGGCATGTAATTAGAGACCTAGAAAATATTTGATGAGTTTTCAAAGTTGGGATTTTTCATAGATTCTGGTATGGGTACTGTTCATACTGGTAGTTTTAAATTCTATGTCACCCGATGGCCAAATGGTATCCAATGCTATAAAATTTTACATGCATAAACTAGAGGTCATAAGCTTTCTATGGCCACTGAGATCACCTCATTTGGAGGTCTGAGCAGTGAGTTATCTATGTTTGAAGTTAACTGTCAGTATCAGTAGCGCCCCATGAGTCTAGTTATTGTTCCATAGGGTCCAGCTAACTAAACATATCTGTTTTATTCTGGAATTATTTTTACTATCAAGTTAACATTTGTAGCTTTCCAGAATGACCGAATTTGTGTGATTTTAATTTTTATAGAATTAGTTATGATTTTCCAAAGTTGGGTCAGAAAAAGGAGTAAATCTGGCCGAAAATGTGCTTGTTTATTTTGAGCTCCATTTCGGTTTTCATGGGTTGTAGACATGTTTTTGTG
Organism: Erythrophleum ivorense; assembly: GCA_026724425.1. Taxonomy (NCBI): domain Eukaryota; kingdom Viridiplantae; phylum Streptophyta; class Magnoliopsida; order Fabales; family Fabaceae; genus Erythrophleum; species Erythrophleum ivorense. The sequence continues at coordinate 460,371 of JAIUCV010000034.1, read as the reverse complement.
ATACAAATGAGTTGTAATAATGAAATTAAATATAAGGAAGTATAGTATGAGCTCACACAGTCCACGTGACACCAAATTGAATTTTTTGACATAGTGCAACGCGAAAAAAGTTTATTATTTTCATCCTCTTTTCATATGATCTTGTGGGATCGATAATACAAAGCTTATAAATGATATCAAATGAGTTAGAAGTTATGGTGTTACATTTATTGGTATCAACACATACAGAGCCACCAAATATTGTCCCTTCCTTCCTGGTTCGTGGGTCAAAGACCCTGCCTTCCTAGTTCATTGGGATTTGTCCCTTCCCGAGAGATGACTTCTCCCATGAGCTCTCAGGAAAAGCGCACCTTGATGGGGAGGGATTCTCTCCCACTTATATGGGCTAGCCACAGGCCCCTTCCAGCCAATGTGGGACTTTACATATTCCATTGCTTGAGTGATAATATATGTGCTTAAAATGGTGGATTTTTCTACTGAGACTGTAAATACCCATGTTAGGTGATAATTGTGTAAAGAATAAGGGCAAGTAGGTTGCCCCTTAAAAAGCCAAGAGCCTACTTTGAGACTTTAGAGTTCTTAATTATTTTGTTGTTGTAAATTATATTGGTTATGTCATTGGGGCTATTTATTTTGGATTATGTTATTTTCTTGTAATGGAATGTATTTAGGATGATGAACCTTATTAAAGGATGATGTTGTAACATTTTTAAACCATTAGTTTAGCATAAACATGTATTGATGAGTGGAAGGGTATGGATATGCTAAACTATGGAGCCTTTGACATTTGAACTATGAAATGAAACCAGTTTATGATTAAAAAGAAAAATGGAGTTCCCTTACTTTCTCCATTAGGTCGAGACTAGGCATGAAATATATGTATGAATTGGATTTGTTTTCCTTGTCTCTTGTCATAGCTGACATAAGCTTACAAGATTATGGTTTGATATTATTATGGATATGAATTTTTTGTTAATTCCTAATTATGGATAACTAGATATGAGGCAATTATAGGACTAGTTATTAACTAAGCCCTCAATGTGTATATAAACATTATGTTGGATTAGGATGTTATTATAAGGCCACTTGATGTGTGATTTCTTTTATAAAAAAATTTTGCATGGATGTACTAATGGCCAAAACATGGAACTATTTGTAGTGGTCTTTTTGTTGGAGTTATGGTGTTTAGACATGGAATGTGTTATAATAAATTATTGTTACCATAAATAATTAGATATCTATGAATGAGGTATGTTGGAAAAAGTTTAATGCCAAAAAATTGTCCACTTGTAACAGTGACCAACAAAAGTATATGGATTTAATAAGAGCTTATATAATGACTAGTTTTTGAAAAATTTTATTAAGATTTGATGTATGGCATATGTGGTGCCACCCATGAATCATTCTGGTAAAACTTTATAAGTTTTAAATGAAGTATGATATGTGAAGTTTATGAATGTATAAGAAATGCATGATGAGGAAAAAGAATAATGTAATTTAGTTATGATTGTTGGAAAGAAAAAGTTCAAATTTATTCCACATTTTATGACTTGTATAAGGACTCCATTGTTAATTAGAAACTAATTTTATCAGATAAGTACTCTATGTAGCAAGATGTGTTAAGTTAACAGCCAAATAAACTCATTATATTATAACTTAACTATTTCAATGCATTGCTCACTAATATTTTGGTTTGTAAAGTTACAAGATGCAAACTAATATGCATATCTCTATTACTAAACATATTTATAAATGATCCTTCAATTTATTATAATGTTTCATTACAATCTATTAATATAAAAAATTTTGTATCTTATTTTGAATCCATTTATATGAGTGCCAATCTTTTGTAATAACTTTTATTAAATATAATTGACAATTTCCAAACTTCAAAATAATAATAATTTACATGAAATGCAAAATATTTACAAAAGAAAAATCCTCACACAACACACAAGTCACAAACTAGTTTTTCTAATTTCATCATAGGCCAAAAAAGGCCCATTGCCCAAAAAAAGAGCTTGTTTAAGAAAAGCTTGAATATAAAATGGCTCAAGCAAGGACAAAACCAAAAAATTGTAAGAAAGGCAAAAATATGTACTTAATATGAGTATTAATAATTACTAAAAACACAATTTAAGTATATATTAAATTAATTTAATAATAAAATCTAATAAAATTAAAAAAAGAGATATATAATAATAATAAATCAAAGAGATATAATAATATCTAAATAAATATAATTGCCTTAATACAAAGAAAGTATATATTATAAATAATATACTAAGGGACAAAACCAGAACAAATTGTAAGGGCGGGTGAAAATTTATACTTAATATGTGCATTAATAATTACTAAAAATATAATTTTAAGTACATGTTAAATTAGTATAATAATAAAATTTATTAAAATTGAAAAACAAAGACATATAATTAAAAAAATTAGAGAAATATAATAATATCAAAATAAATATAATTGCTTTAATACAATATATATATATATATATAGTAGAAGTAATACAATATGTATTAGCCATTAAGGTCATTTTTTATTTTTAATTAAATAAAATTCATCTCTAATATATTTTATAGTGAAATTTTGTACAATCTCTTTCTTAATATAAGCAATCAAATTATTTGCAAAAATACATTTTATTATGCAATTTTGTTTTTACATTGAGTAGTATGGTTAAGGAAATCAAAAAAGAAGGAATTTTTTGAAAGAGTAAAAATTAAAGAGTGGAGAGTATATTATTACTTATTCTTGGAAAATAAAAAAGCTTCTTGGAACAATTTTAATATGTTTTATTTGTTTTATAAAATTTACTTTTATCATCAATGTCAGAAGCAACTAGATATTTAAAATCATGTGTTTAAAACTTTAAAACATTAAAGGAGGTAAATAACAAATTTAGGGGGTAAATTTAAAAGTTTTGAAAGAATAACATTATATACTCACATAATATATATATAGAGATATATAGATATATATATATATAACTTTTTAGAGAAATGATTGCCCTTAAAATGTTAAATTTAGATTCGTCATTAGGCCCAAGTTCAAGCTTCTTTTAAGCTTAAGCCAACTTTAACAATTTTTTTGGTTATATTACTATAATATTTTTAAATTTTATCAAGATATTCCTAGCTACTTTTTCATCTATCCATTTTATCCCTTTTTCACAAAAAAAATTTGAGAATCAATTATTAATATAATTTGAAGGAAGAATACAACTAGTTCTCTATTAATTATTATATGTTATTAACTATGATAATTATAATTATCATTTATTATTTATATAAATTATTTAAAATATTAAATATTATGTATTAATTTCAGCTTTATTAAGTTATCTCATATTAGAGATTTTTCTTATTTTTATTTAGTTTAAATTTAACATTTTCACTTCAAAAAAGTATATATAATTTATCATTTTTATTTAAATTATATATTATATATTTTTGTAGGAAAATTTTTTCTACAAAAATATGGTTAGATATATCCAATCATAGTTCTATTTAGTATTTCTAAAATTTTTAAAAAATTTTCAATTTTATTTTTCTCATATAAATAAATAAAAATCAATTACATTATTTTTTTAATTTTTGTTTTTAAAAATTTTAATTATTATCTATATTAATTAAAATATTTTACATAAGATATATTAAATATTAATAATAATATACTAAATATTAATAGAATGATAATAATAAAATATAAATGAATTATATATAATTAATTGATATAAATAATAATTAAAATATTTTATAAATCAAAATTAAAAAAGCAATGTAATTAATTTTTATTTGTTTATTTTAAAAAATAATATTGAAATATGATTAGACACATCCAATCATATTTTTGGAGAAATATACAATATATAATTTATATAAAAAAGTATATATTATATACAATTTTATGAAGTAAAAATATTAAATTTAGACTAAATAAAAATTAAAAAAGCTTTAATATGAGATAATTTAATAAAATTAAAATTAATACTTAATAATTCTAAATAGTATTAATATATATATATATATATGTTAATAATTAAACTACTTTTCATCTAATTATTCATTTTTATTTTTATCATCATCTCCATCTTTCACATCCATTTAAAGATCAACTTCTTAAAAAGTCTAATGTTAGATAATATTGGATTAGAATAAGGGTATATAAGTAAAAAGGATCCATAAACCTAATGCATTAAAGTTTTAGGTCAAAAGATAGTATTAAATTCATTTATAGTTCCTTTCAAAAGTTCAAAAAGAAAATCTAATGGATCTTCATGATATTTGAGACTTCTCTAGGCTATAATAGTGGTATCACAGCTTGGTTCTACATGAACAAAAATGGAAGTGATAGCCCAAGTGGATGGAAACCCTTATTTGCATTCACTTAAAGTAGGCTCAATGGTTAGACATAGTCATATAAACATTAGACTTTCGGTGGTAAGGTGTGGGTCACCCGAGTCCTAGCATTCTTTGTTTTGTTCAAGACATGGGTCTAATGTCTCAGACTCATAAATAACTTTTACTCTAATGTGAAAGTAAACTTTTACCTTTTAACAGCCAATTCTTACAATTTTAACTCTCTCCACTAAAAATGAAATTCACTTTTACACTGGAGCCGCAATTATCAAAGAGATTTATTAGGTATTTTTTGCTAAACTTTTAAAAGAAGTTACGTTAGTGGACTTGATATTACCTTTGGACCTAAAACTTCAAAGCATGATATTTGCGAGTCTTTTTCACTTTTATATCCCTTTATTTAGTTTAATTTTATCCAATGTAAAATCTTTTCAAAGGTGAATTTTCAAATAAATATGTAATATAGAGATGAAAATAAAAATAAAAATGAATTATTAGATAAAAGTTAATTCAATTATTTGCATATATATATATATTCATTATTGACATTAATTATTTCAATTATTAATTTATGAATCATTAAGTATTAATAGTTTTATTTAATATTAATTATCAAATTTTTATTTATATTCATTATTATAAGTTATTAATTATGACAACTTATAATTATTATTTATAATTTATATTAATTATTAAAATTTATTATTTATTGAATGTTGATTTTAATTTTATTAAATTATCTCATATTAATTTTTTTCTTATTTTTTATTTTGTATACATTTAATATTTGTACTTTATAGAATTATAAGTAATATATATTTTTATTTAAATTATATATTATATTTCAATTAATTTTTCCTATAGATATGTGGTTGGACACATCTAACTACATACGTGTCCAATCATATTCCAATTAAAAAAACAAAATCTTACAAAAAGAGTTTCTAAACATTTTTTATGTAAAATTTTAATTTTAATTTTAAATAAATAAACAATAATTAATTTTTTATTTTTATTTTTATAAATTTTAATTATCATTTATATCAATTAAAATAATTCATATAGAATATAGTAAATAATAGTATATTAAAATTAATAAAATGATAATAATGAAATATCAATAGATTATATATCATAAATAATTAAATTAATAAACAAGAATTCTATAATCTGTATTGTTATATTTCTATATCATGAAATTTCATATTTTTTCAAATAATAATAAAGCTATTAAATGAATTATTAATAATATATACATTAATAATAATAAATTTAATTATTATTGGTCCATCTATTATTTTTGGCACTATGTCCAACCAATCTTCTGTCGAAAATTCATTTCCAACACCACTATTCAACTACTTAATTTTAGAAATTATTTTTCAGAAATTTATAAATAATTTTTTTAACTTTTTATGTATTATTTATATTAATTAAAATAATTAATTAACTTAATTACAATAATTACTATTAACATTACTTCCTAACTCTTTTTAATTATTCAAATTTTTACTAATGTTATATTTATATTAAATAAAATTTTTATTTACTAAAAATTTTCATTTATTAACATGGCATGGCATGACATGATTTAGAAGGTGGTAGAGGGGAGACAATAACGACAAAAATATTGATTAGGACAAATTAGCTATAGTAAAAATAATGATAGATTGTTCTAACAAAATATTTATCAACAATATATGATGTTTGATAGATATTTTCTATCAGAAATTAATGTCATTTTTGTAGTAAATAATCAAGATGAAACTTGAACTATACAAACGGATGTAAAACCCAGCTAGTAGTCTCTCTCCCAAGAGCCACACCTCTATTTGAAAAGTCACAAGATAAATGAACCAAAACACACGGCAATATTTTAGTATAACACCCGAAGACCACATTTGACCAAAACCTACACAGATGATCTTTAGATTTGCCCATATTATTTGGCCTTTTGCTGATTCAGCACCTTTATATATGTGAGATTTTTGGTATTATCATAATAATCCACCTCATTGGGATAATACTTGTGACTGCAATGTGGAAGAACGTTGTTACACACATGTTCAGTGTGGGAAGCAAACACTAGACATGAGCCTTACTCGAGTTTGGGTCCTCACTTGCCTCTCTGGACCAAACGTATGGAGGATAGCCATCCCAACTCATCCATTTCCTGCTTTATACTCATAAAGTAATGTTAGGATCTGACATGAAAACAAATGGAAAAAGTTCTCCATCGTAATAGGAAAGAGACCCCAGAGAAAAAGCGGGTTTGGGTATGGTCGGCACTCGGGAGAAGAGAAGGAAAGGAGTTTAAAGAAAAAGAAAGGAGAAAAGACATGTTTCATTCTAAGTCTTGTTTGGAAATTATTAATAAGTAAGATACCGAAAGATTTTCAACTAATTTTTTGAAATTATTCATATATACATATACATATATATATATATAGATATAGATATAAAGAAAGCACTTGAAAAGATTAGTTAAGAATTTTTTTTTTATCCTCGCTCAATTACTTATTAAAACTTCCAAACAAATTAAATATACCTTCAGTTCCTGTCGCCTCCATTATCTCTTATTCAAATATACCCCTAAAACATCTTGTCAAAAGTCTATGGAATATAGATATTTTTTCCTTGAAAGCGACACCAATCTTCTGGGTATAAAATGATGGATATAGGAGACTCAGTGACTTCATCAGTCAACAAAGGTCAGGTTACCGCAAAATAATGGTGGTCTTAGCAAGCATGGTATCTGCTCTTCCGAAGTTTGCCAAGGGCATTATCTGGGCAACTCCTCCAACTGATCAGTTTCTCAGCTTTGGTGTGGAGGGCGATGATGATGATGACGACGATGACGATAATGGGGTTGATGTAGCCCCAGCGGCGTAGGCACTGCTTTGTATGAGTAGATTAAGAGCCGGTACGATAGAGAAGGGATTAAGAGTTACATATACATCTATGAGATGATTATGTGTGTGTGTGTGTGTGTGTGTGTGTGGTAGTCTCTCTTTTCTCTCTCTTTAACTTTGTATAACTTAAAAGATGTGATAATGTGTGTGTGGTAGTCTCTCTTTTCTCTCTCTTTAACTTTGTATAACTTAAAAGATGTGATAATTATATAATAATCAAAATTATAATGGATTGCAAGCAAATACATTCATTTTGATGTATTTGACTTGACCTAAACTGATTTTCTTAGATTAAATAACTTGCCTATAACAGTTTAGTGTATAGTATTTTTCAGTTTTCTCGGTGAACTTGGCTTCCAATTAATGAGTAACAAAATAACGTAGAAAAAGTCAAACCCAGTTCATGGAAAGGAAATTTCTGAGAAGTTAACTTTGGTGGCCTAGCTGTATCGATCACTTAAATGAGGGAAGCCGCACCTTCCTCAACCCCTGTCTTCCTATATAAAAGGATACAATCCAATCCCCACATTGTAATATATATAGAAAGAAGAGGAAAATATAAAAAAGGGATCATTCACACATAATGTCACATAAAATATATGGGACTGTGGGAAATGTAGAGTGTCCTTAATATCCTCAAAATATATAGGCCGGAAAAGAAGTGATAATGCCAGTTTAATATGTCTCCTAATATTTGTTGCACCAATTAGGATTAAATTGGGAAGGTATATGCTCACGTTTAACGTGAACGCGAACTTCCAATTTCCAATAGCCAAAAACCGAAAGAAAATGTATCAAAATCCTTTTTTTTTTTTAATATCTCTTTCAAGTTAGGGTTTTCATCATTACAGAAACACAAATGCAGATTCCTATTCAATAACAACGATGACTAGCAAAGAAAATATATGGAGAACCCGTGACAGACATTGATTGAGGTTGTCAAGTTGACCTTTTCCACAGGTTGGTATAATAAGTTATAGAGGGACCATGTATTATTGTCCAGCGTTTCAAATTTTTTGTTTTGTCCATACATCAATTCTAAAGGGCATTTGATATGTGTAAAGAGGCATTTATAATTAATAAAGCGACTCATGGACCTTTGTTTGAACGTTTTAACTTCTTAATTGAAATTACTGTTACTTTTACCTTCACGCGGTTTACAGTAAATTAGGTGGTTAATATGTGGCATATATAGTAGTTTGCATTTGCTTGCTGTCAGCTGTGTGTTTATCAGTAGAGGGCTACGCAAATATCATATAGTAATCCTGCCATCTCCAGCTGAGAAATTTCATTTCTTCTGTAAAACCCACAATGGACAGAAAAATTGGAATTCATATGCTCTTTTTAATATGCACTATTTTCCTGTTTAGTCCACTTTCCAGGAATACTTAATTTTATAGTGGTCTTTGGTTAGACGAAACTTACAATTTGGTTAGACAAGAAGATGAACAAGAAGACAATGAAAGCCCAAAGTGTAACAGAAACAACGAAGAAGAAGAAGAAGCAAAAGGAATAGGAAGAACAGAGAAGAAAATGGAGTGATGAATAATGGCAAGGAACACCAAGTGGGGCAAGAGGAAGAAATTATTGAGGGGGAAAAACAAGTACTAAAGGAAAGTGTGGTGGAAAAGGTTGCATTTCTGTGACTCTTACGGAGCCATTGGTGTTTTGTGCTTGATTGCTGCATATGTACATGTACCTTTGAGTGTGCCAGTCTGGCATTGCGAGAATGGCCACACTGCTTGCTCCTCCTGTTGCTTCAAAGCTCACAACAAATGCCCCACCTGCTCAATGCCCATGGACAAAAAGTAATTAAGCAACACACTTCATTCAGGGTTATTTGATACTCAGAATTAAGAATAGAAAGAGAAATAAAAAATAAAAATGGTAATTTTGTAAATTAAAAATAACATTTATATCCTTATTTTTAAAAAGTAATAAAAAAGAATAAATGCTATTAAATAAAAATTAAAATATATATTAGATATTACAAACAAATTATTAAAAAAGAAAAGAATCTTTTTCTCACTGTTATACCAAATGGGCTGTCAAATCTTCCTATAACGTAAAAATGTTCATGGGGTAGTGAGCATATCTATCCCAACCTAATGGGCTTAGGCCTAGGTCGAATTTTAATAGATAGGCTAATTAAATTTCAATTTAAGTATTAGATCTATAAACTTTTGAAGCCTATTTGATGCACTTGGTTTGAATTTAACCTGGGCTAGGTCAAAAATTACAACCAATTAATACTTTACTTACCTTTTGAAATTTTAAATTTTAGGTCATACACCTTATTTGTTCTATTTTTTATTATATAAATTTATTTATTTATTGCAATGAATCAATTCTAACATATATAAATGCCCTTACTTAGAAAAGTCGTGTATAAAATCAACTATAAATCAATTTCTTTAGACAAACTCGCTATTTATTTGTAAATAATTAAAATTGTCAAATTCACTAGAAAATGATTTATTTCTCAAGTTTAAACAAAATTATATTTATTATTTTTGATATACATCTTAGAGCTAGAGGTTTGAACCAAAAAATTTTTTTTAAATACCCACATCAGTTTAACAATATTATATTTATATGCAAATAAAGATGGGCTAAACTTAAACTTGACTTGACTTGCCTCTTGAATTTAGTTTTGGTGCAATTCTTGGCCCAAAAAAAGATTTGGCCCAATTCTGGTCCCTAAACAAGTATATATATATATATATATATATGAAATTAGCATGTTGCTTAAGCTTAGCAACAATTTGGACTTTTCATCTCTCTTTTTTTTTAATCATTGCTATCTATCTTTTTTATTTTAAAGGAAGTAAAATGAAAAATAATGATAATGATTCAATTTTTACAAAATTGTCTTATAAAAGTTGAAAATTTATCTTCATAGAAAAAATCAAATTAAAAAAATAGATGACAAAGATTGAAAAATAAAATAAAATAAAATGAAGGATCTAGATCTGCTTAGCTTGAGCAGCTCAGAGAGAGGATCCCAGTTCTCTCTCTCTATAGAGATATATATATATATTGAATTGTATTAATTTATTAATTTTTTATAAATTAAAATACCTAAAAATTTCTTCTCGTACCCATTGCTTATAACAGGTGCCTTCTTCCCATTGAGAAGGTGCTGGAATCTCTCAAAGCATATGTTGCCTAAACGCAGGAATATGGGGTCCTGAGAAAACGATGAGTTACAGCATGAAGATGCTACACGAAAAGGAATGCTTCTATTCGACATTCAGAATGTGACTTTGCTGCTTCATCCAAAGAGTTGTACCTTCACTTCAGTAGTACACACAAGGGCTCAGCAATACCATATAAATATGATAGTCGTTGAACGTTCGCGAGCGAGCCAGTGTTCTTCTAGAAGAGAATGATGGTGTTCTATTTGTTCTCAACATCAGCATCTGGGGAATGGGGTTAATATTTGTTTTATTGGCCCCAACTCATCCATGGAAGAAGGGTTTTATTATGAAAATTTTGGCAGATCTCAAGAAAGCCGTGTGCTTTTGCAAGGAATTCTAATTCTCCTTCTAAAGGGCTTCTTTTTCTGGGGGATGAAGTTGGAAATCAGCATTGGCGGTTTATGTTAGCAGAAAATAATGAAATGAGTGTCATGAGCAGTTGAGCCATTTTATGGATTTGTATCCGTTTGATTGTGTTCTCTTGGGTAACAATTCATTAAGAAAGGATTAAGAGTTTATAAAAATGAAAATGAATTTAGAAAGAAATTCATTTCTTATTAATTTATTATAAGGTATGCTACAACTAAACATATTTTGTTCAAAAATACCTTCAAGTATATAGAATAATTAATTTCATTAATTTAGTAAATATTAAAATTATTTAAAAAACATATTTATAAAATAATTTTTAATGAAATTGAACAGATTAAAATATAATAATTAAAAATATTTAAATTTAACAATACTATGCGTATTGAATATATATTTAACCACCTTTTAAATGTATGTAGTAGGATATATTTCTTTTGTCTTTCATTGAGAGATAACTTAATAATACAATCATATATCTTTTATTTTAGAAATATATACAAACTTGTCTTACATTTAAAAATTAAGCTACAACTACATTTATTTTTTAAAAAATACTTTTATATATATTATTTATATAATATATAATATAATAATAATTATTTGAACAATATAAAATAGTCACTTTCTAAAAGATTTTAAAATTATTGATAAGAAAATAAGAATTATTAAATAAATAATATGAAAATAAAATTTCAAAAGATACATTTTCTAATAAGTTACAGTTTTAACAAAAGAAATCAATTTTATCTTCGAGAATATTTTGATCAAATGATTGATTTCACATTTATGTATAATTTCATAATAGAATGGAGGGCGTCCTTGTAATTAATTAAGCTATCTTTTAAGAAAGAAAAAAAAGTAACTAATTTACCCTAAAATTTAAGAATGAATGAGTTTTTTTGGTCAAAATAAGTTAGCTATAGGTCAAAACCTCATTTTAGTCTTAAAAGTATATTTAACATTCTATATTGCTCTTAATCTTAAACGTACTTTTTGTTCCAAATAATTCTATAAATATAAAAATGTTCCAATTATATGTGTGAGTTGATGTTATGAATTACCGTATGTTTAAGTAAGATGTGCTACCCCAAGTGACTTCTATTTAATCTTAATTGACATTTATTGCTAACTTGGCATCCAAGTCAACTTTCTTTTTTCTCCTTTTGTTTCTCTTCTTTCTCTTTCCATTTTCTCTCTTTGTTTCTTCTTCCATAACTAGACCTAGATTTTTTCTCTCTTTCCTTCTTTCTCCTCTCTTTCTTTTCCTTCCTCTCTTCTTTATCTCTTTGCGGCATTGGAAGTGGGATGTTAATTGAAGAAAAGCCCAATTGATCAAGCCTGATTTGAAAATCTTAATTCGAGCCATGATGAAGTAGGGATGTCATTTCCTTATAACCAAATCCATGGCGAATACCCGAATGTAATCTCTCTATCTTGTGCATTCAATTTAATTGTAGGGTTCACTTATTGGTTCATGCTTTGATTGCTTACTCATATAATAATTTAATTAAATTTCCTAATGGGTGAAACTTCAAGGATCAGGATCTTCCTATTTAGTGCAAACAACAGGGTGTTATCTTGTTGGAATAGAGAAAAAAAAAAGAGAGAGAGTTGGTAAGAGAAAAAGTAAGTCTTATACACATTCTCACTTTTTTATATCATTTTCTTTTTATTTATCTCTAACATAATAGGAGACAATCTAAATTAAAAAATCAATTCCAATTACACATTGAATTTCTTTTGACGCCTCAACACATGTTACGGATCTTTCAATTAGCAGTGAGTTTTTTACTGTTTTGTGTAGGAGCAGTTGCTTCCCAGTTATGAAATATGGACACAAACACGACCAAAATTACATGTCAAAGTCTGATACATGTTGGACACAAACACAAGCTCTTTTTTTTAATTTTTTATTTTAATGTCCGTGTACCTAAAAATTTCTCATGAAACAATTTACAATCTAGTGGAATGTACGTAGTTCACTTATTTTTATTTTCTTTTTTTAAGTAGAAATTCTTGTATAAACATGACATTCAATGCTGGCTTATTTTCAATCATAAGTAGGCAGTTTGAGTGTTATGATTTCAGCCTCTAGTTTCCTCATCTACCGGGCCCCTGAGGAAAATTCTGTGAAGGTTGCTTGTGATGAACGTGGGATTACATTGATTGCAAACTCTCGTTTACAATAGGAGAACTCCTTTCCATACTTTCGTAATCTGTATGATGTATATTTCACATTCAGTTCGTGTATCAAGCTGAAACCATGTTCAGCATCACTAAGAAATAATATTTCTTTTGACACATTGAAGTTTTAGTTACTTCACACCATAGCCTAGCACTTGGTTTCCTTCCTCTTTAGACAAGGAGGACTTTGAAATGAAATATGGGCTCTTTTAAATTTAATCGTTGATTCTTTAAGAATTTAGCACTCCTTTCTTCTTGTAGGTTTTCTGTTATTATTGTTTATTTCTAATTTTTGCATGAACTGAAATTTTGAATCTCAAGAATTAGTACTATGCTTTCCAGGTGTAGGCAGCCAATTTTGCTTGAAAAAGCATTGAAAATTAACATATGGACAGATTATCAGCCTATTATGAGTTCTGAGTTTCATGGTTATTTTTGGGAATTAGTTGAAAATCATGACTTTCATTTTGTTTGTAGGGCTAAAGCCTCCACGATTAATTGTTTTTCCATGTAGCATTGGAGCAATGCATACATATCTGATGCAAAGAAATTTTCTATATTTCTATTTGTTTAATGCTGTAAAACTTTTCTCAATATCTTTATTTTAACAGGTTCTCTAACAGGAAAGTATTCTCCAGAAGATCCATCAGCTGGCCCTTTAAGCAAAATTTACACTTCCACAAAATTCCTAACAAGGGGTTGGGCCTTTCTGCAATTTTTCAGATCTAATGTCTTATAGATAGCCACCATACTTCTTCCCACAAGCGCGTATTTACTTTGCAGCTCCAACCTTTGATGAACAAAATCACTGAAATAGAAGAGATGATAAAACTTCAACACAGGTTCCTTCTTGTTGTTTAATTGCAGTGTATGATTTGAACATTTGATATTCTGGAGTAAGCTGAATACCCTAAGCTCGTGAAGCCAATATGTTGTTTCCTACTCGATCCCAGTGACTTTGTTGAAACTGATCGATCGAAGTGGGGCTAAAGTTGGGTTGGGGATTTGAGGGGTTATGAGGAGAAAAAACAAAAAGTAGAGGAATGAGTTGACAAATTTATAAACTAAAAGATTTGGGGGTTATTAGAAAAATAAAGAAAGTAGAGGGAATAAGTTGACAAATTCAGAAACAAAATGTTTTAGGTTCATAGGCAAAATTTTAAAAATATTGAAGTTAAAATATAAATACAATAAATTATTCAAATTGACATTCAATCAGTATATCTTAACATATCATCATTAATAAGTATGTTTTCACACTGCTACAATTAAAATTATCCACGATGCACCTTATATTACTCAAATCATTGCAAGCATTCTAAAAAATCTCTATCTCTATCTCTCACAACGCCGTGTGGACTTCGTCAATGAGTCACGTCTATCACATGGACCAAGGAAGACTTTCCAGTTCAGTTTTCATTCGACAACTCTCGACTCAAATTGCCGTCAGACATTAATATTCTTAGCAAGCATGAATCAACATGCGATGTATACTTTGACCGACAATCATGAATTGTTGTACCTGTAGTCATGGTCAAATTTCTAATTGAAAGAAATTTATTTAAAGGATTATGTGCTAATTACCTTTTGGTGCGTGTAGAAGCAACTTAATTTATTTTTGAATAAATTATTCTCATTTTCTCAAAAGATGATCTATTTTTTTAATTATAAAAAGTACATGAAACTCTTATAAAAATAAAAGATAAATTATAATTATATTTATTTTAATCAAAATATCATTAACAATAAATTAATTATCTATTAAAAATGTAACTTACTAAAAAAATAAAAATCTCATTTCATTAATGTTTTAATTTTGTGCTAAAATAATAAAATTAATTTCTTCTAAATTTTTATTTATATTTATAATAGCACTTATATATGTTGACTATAAATATATATATGTTAAAATTAAGCTCTTTTATTTTTCAAATTTATTTTTTGAATACCTTTTTATTTTTAATTATTTGTATCAAATCATTTTAAAATTAAATTAATAAAATTTTATTTTGTACTTTGCTAAATTTAAAAATGTTATTATTTTAACTATTAAAGGATTTTTTTGTAAATATAAGTTTAGTTATGATTTATTTTCAATTTCAAGAGAGGTTCTTCTAAACTTTTGTAATAGAAAGGAGAAACTTGTAATTAAGTTATTTTTCAAAAAAAAAAATAAATTTCTTTATTTCTTCTCCGATGAGATTTGAAGTGGTGATCTAAAATTATATGGACTACTAAAATATCTCATGGGATACTATTTTACAGGTAGTTAAGTAAACGAATTCAATAATTTGATACCAAATTATTAAATAAAAACAAATGTATGACATTTTATTAGATAATCTAATAGTAAATGAGACTATAATATTGGTCAAATTATACACAAAAGCTGGTGAATTGTCTTCAAATTAAATTATGATTCACAACACGGTATAATAGTGCAAGACCTACAAGTCTAAAAGAGAGTAGATTCTCTGCATTTGAAGTTTTTGTGCTGTTGAGAGAGAAGTAGGAGATGTTTTGATTTTTTTTATTTTAAATTAAATTCACTTGAACCTTTTTTTTTTTAATATCTCATTAACTGCAAGAACAGCAGAGGATCCATCTCCAGTCTAACACGGATCCTCGATTGTGAACGATTTGTATTATAGCCTATTATGACCCCTAAATAATAACTTTTTTAACTTTTTTTTTATATGTTTTAAGTTACATTTTGCGACTTACCATAGCACAAATATTTTACAATAGAGTATGCATGCACCTACAAATCACACAAAAGGAATGCAGCTGATATACCTCTGACAATCAAGTTAGATTGAGGGCAAGAGGAAATTAAGCCAAAATATATAACGATCTATAGTGAAAGCATACCTCAAACTTTAGAAGTGGATGGCAGAACCTCAAGCAAAATAGTACTTGCACTAGGTGAGCTGGCTACAGGTTGTCACCGATTAAAAGTTTGTTTCACTGTTAGGTGGTTTGGATTCTTTATAGGGTCGTTTTATGGGGTGCTTGGATTCTTGCTCTGCTTGAGCAACATTTTGACTTTGTATATATATATTAATTTTAATTATCTAATTTTTTTAATTTTAAAAGGAACAAAATGTAAGATAAAGATAACTTTTTTAACTTTGATTAGACAAAACTAGATATAAAGATATTTTAAATAATTGTCTTTGTACAATGTTTTGTTTTTTTCAAAATATAAAAAAAATATCAAAATAAAAAAATAAATGGTTGAGATTAAAAAAATGATAAAGATAGATGGTTAGGATTGTTGCTCAAGTTGTACATAAATAATCCAAGTGCATCTATGAAATAGTTATAATGGTCATATGAAAATTGAGTCAAAAAGATAGGTGATCAGTTCATAGCTTGTTTGATATAAAAAAAGGAAAATAATTTTTTTAAAATAATTTTATGCAATACCTTTATAATTATTATTTATCTCTATTTTTTTATTATTTTGTAAATTAAGAGCATGAGAATCATTTTCTATTTACAAGATCAATTTTTTCATTTCTCATACATAATTATTTGGATATTAAACAACCCTTTAGTGTGTTCCAAATTATAATTCATCAAAAGTTATATGCAATATCAATTACAAATATATCAACATATAATTTTTTTTCTAGTAAAATCATATAGTACTTTCTAGGAGAGAAGAAAATTATACATAAAACATGTGCATTAAAGTATTGTATTAAAACTAATATTTCTCAATAATTACCCAATGAAACAGATGTTGTCATTGCCACGTGGCGCCACCACAATGGAGTTTTAGATAACACCCACATGTGCTTGGAGAATTAGATTTCGTTGCGCATTTAAGATGGAAGAACCAATAACTAGGAGAAGCAATTTTCACAGACAAACCCCATTTATATCCCTTCCACTCCTAACTGCTCCACAGTTTTCTGTCACCTGCCACCTGTGCACCCATGTTTTTCTCGCTGCTTAGAAGCACAATATCCCCATGACCACGAAATCTTCATCTTCGCTCTCTCTTTCTCCAGCGATGTCACTATCGATCTTGGTGTTAAAAACTGTGCCTCCATATACTCTGTTTTCCACAATTCCTCCAAAGAATCACGCATTCGCAATCGCAGAGAGCTGAGAAAGCGAGGCCTACAGTTTCTAACTACCTTCCATTTCTGGTTCGAGCAGTCTGAAAATTCGCCTTAGTTCAGGTGGGGTTTTCCTTTTCCGCTTCTTATCTTGTGGGTGTATCTTTTTAAAATAAATCGAATTTTCATGGTTGATCAAAGTAAGTAAAGTTTTCAGCAATTTGAGAATCATTTTTTTAGTGACTTTGGAATTCGTGCCTTTTCCATGTGTGTGCGCGCGCGCGCTTTTCTGTCTTCTCGTTTTGTACTGGTTTCTGTCTCTAAGCTGATTATCTCAGAATAACAGAATTTGCCCTTTTTTCTTTTCTTTTGGGTTTAACGTTGGTTGGGAATTTTTTTTTTATTATCCTTGTACTTCATTCCTTTTTTGCTTTCTGTGGGCAAGTGTGTGTAATGTGCTTGTACCTTTCAACTTTAATTTTAGAGTTGAAATTCCTTTTTGGGCCTCGGGGTTGAACTTGCCGTGCTTTACTTACTTAACAAATTCAGATTGATAAAATGACTTGTGGCTCTATTTCATTGGGTTTTGCTCCCCACTCTGCTGGTAAATATACATGATCCAAAAGCTTTCTTTATTTTATTTCTTGTTTCACTTAAATATTATTATATGCTTGTTTGATTATTCCATTAGCCGGACTATACAGATTATTTTATTCTGCTTATAAAGGTTGCTGATGAGGAGTCAAACTCTGGCGTTCAACAGGGTCTCTGATATTGGTTGTGTTCTATACAACATCTGAAATTCTCTTCTCTCTTGTTCCACAGATAGCCGGTTTGGTTAGCCATGAATAATAGTTTTCCTGGTTGGAATTCTGAGAGTGATGCTTGTGTCACCAATCAAAAGAAGCCCATCGGGTGTGTGTCATCTATATCTATCAAAGCAGGATATTGTTGTTCTCCCAATAACCTTTGCTTTAACTATAATTCCCTCTGGAAAATTCTACAGGCCGGACCAAGAACTTGTGGAGCTCCTATGGCAAAATGGACAGGTAGTGTTGCACAGCCAAAAACAAAAAAAGCCGGTTCTGAATTCTATCGACTCAAGACAGTTTCAGAAAAATGATCAATCAACAATCAGGGCTAATGAGTCATATGGGAACTCAAGTCATTTGATTCAAGAAGATGATGCAGTCTCGTGGATCCAATACCCACTTGAGGATCCATTGGAACAAGAATTCTGTTCAAACATTTTATTTGAACTGCCATCCTTTGGAGTTGAGTCTGATAAGCCAGTAAGGCAATTCGAAGAGGGAAAGTATGTCAAATTTGGCCCCTATAGTGCCCCCCAGGTGACTGCAAGTTCACAAACAACAAATATAAAACCCTCCTATGCTCAGGAATTCTCAGGAAATCCTATGCCTGCTCCAAGAGTTCGTTTTCCTGATTCACCCCAGAAAAACATTAATTTTGGTGGATCACAAAAAGTCCTCAATTTTTCTCAGTTTGCAGCACCACCCAGAGTAGTTTCAACATCTTCTAATGCACAATCCGAAGAGAAAGGTACTGGTAATCTGTTGCAAAGCAAGGCTAAAGAGTGCTCGGTGATGACAGTTGGTTCGAGTCATTCTGGCAGCAATCAAATCCCTCTAGATCCAGACGTAAGCAAGGTATCAAGCAATGGTGTTTGGACTACTACTTTATGTGCTGAGCCTGAACCCCTGAGGAACGACGTCCAGAAATCAATTCCTCAGAGTGAAAAAGGGAAATCAGAGGCGCTTGAACCAACTTTGACTTCATCATCTGATGGCTCGGGTAGTCTTGAAAAAACTTGCTACTGGTCTACAAGAAACCATGGTCAAAAAAGGAAAAAGATAGATGCAGAAGAATTAGAGGAACAAAGTGAGGTGAATCCTTCTCTCTTTCCATTTATCTTCATGATTAAATGCTTGTTTGTTATTTTTGCATCTGAGCTATTATTTCTGTATGTATAATATAGGCCACAGAACTCAAATCAGCTGTGGAAAACAAGGTAGCTCAGGGGACAGGGTCTTCCCGAAGGAACCGTGCGGCTGAAGTGCATAACCTCTCAGAAAGGGTGAGAGCCTGGTAGTTTATCGGGAAGCTGATTTTTTTGTGATTTTAACTCTAACTATTGTAGTGTTACTAATGCAGAGACGAAGAGATCGGATCAACGAGAAGATGAGGGCATTGCAACGACTCATACCTCACAGTAACAAGGTTGATTTTCATACTGCCTATTGACTTGTTAATCTCTTCTTAACAGATTTTATTGGAGATGCATGCATTTAGAGTCAGAAATAGCTGACTGCTGGATTTTATTTTGGTGCATCAAGTATAGAAGGCATAAAACAAGTATAGAGAGAGAGAGAGTATATGAAAGAGAGAAGGAGAAAGATTCTATTGAGTTAAAGCTATCATAATGCTCCTTCTCCTCCCCCACCCCTTAATAAAAAATGGTCAAAATTAGTTACAAAAGGAACAATCTAAACCAGTTTATCTTGTTTTAAATGATTCTCCCTTCCATGTCATCCAATCATAGAGGTGTGCTAATTCAATAAGGTCTCGTTTGCAGACAGACAAAGCATCAATGTTAGATGAGGCAATTGAATACTTGAAATCACTTCAGTTACAACTTCAGGTACAAGATCCATTAAAGAACTTAACTGTGGCAGTTGTCTTCACATTGGTAAATTGGTGACAACTAATCATTTCGTTCTTGCTGCTAGTTAATGTGGATGGGAGCTGGCATGGCACCAATGATGTTTCCAGGAATTCAGCACTATATGTCCCAAATGGGTGTGGGAATGGCTGCGCCTTCTTTTCATCCTATTCACAATCCCATGCAATTACCAAGATCATCGCTTGATCAACCCATATCCGTGGCTCAGACACCAAACCAGGCTTTGATGTATCAAACTCCTGTTTTGGGTCCCTTCACTTATCAAAGTCAGATGCAAAATCAAGCTCTTTCAGAGCAATACGCGCGTTATATGGGGTATCATCTTACGCAAAATGCCTCTCAGGTTTTGATTTCTTCCAAATTAACCTTTAATTTCTTTTTTTTTTAATTTACAAAAATGAAAAAAACTCCTACACCTTTTTGCTTTGTTTCTCATAGTGTTCCTGTTCAAATAATTTTCCTTTTT
Organism: Erythrophleum ivorense; assembly: GCA_026724425.1. Lineage (NCBI taxonomy): Eukaryota > Viridiplantae > Streptophyta > Magnoliopsida > Fabales > Fabaceae > Erythrophleum > Erythrophleum ivorense. The sequence continues at coordinate 440,096 of JAIUCV010000034.1, read as the reverse complement.
ACAATGTTTATTTGGTCTTGTAGCCGATGAATGCATTCGGATATGGGTCCCAAGTACAACATAGTCAAACAATGATTCCACCCAGCAGTAGCAGTGGACCCCTGAATGGAGGAGCTGCAAATAATGATGATGCTTTAAGTGGCAAGATGGGTAAGCCACTTATATACTTCTCAATTCTTTGGTCACAACAAGATGAGAATAGCACATCAATTATATGGAGAAATTTCACCTGTTGCTTTTGAATAAAGAGTTGCAAGTCTTCGTGGAGTCAGCGCATGAAAATTTTTCTAATAACAACCACTGATGCTTTAAATTGGACAGAGATATCTTCCCTCAATAATTCCTTGGCCTGGAATTCTCCAAACTTCTCTTGATTGATGACATTCTAAACCGCAAAACTGGCATAATGCATAGTGACTGATAGGCAAATGATTTTGGCAGCTACTTTACACTCAATTGACATGGCCTCAGTAGTGACTGGCTGCAAGAATTGTCCTTATTTTTGCATCTTCCAGATATATATTATTGGCTAGATATAGGTTATAATTATAAAGTTCGCAGCTTCAATAGCTAGCTCACTAACTTCTGTCGTGTGTCTAATTTCAACACTGCTTGAATACATATTATTCAAGAAAATTTCCATGCCATTCTTCAGTTTTATCTTTTGTTGGATTCACTTATGCCTTGAGTATTCTCACTCGATAAATTTCACTCGACAGTTTTGTGTTGTTCATTGTTCACAGGTTAATTAGTTTACAAGCACGCTTACCAGCATCTACGGTGTAATTAACAAGACGATCGCAAGATGATAGAAGCCATCTCATGCTTTCCTGTATGTCTGCCTGCTCAACTAAAATACTTGAATATATATTTTTCTTCACCGCTCTGACAAGTCAATTTTGTTTGTCTGTCAGTGACTGTACAATGTTGGGGTGGAAATGGGAAAAAAAAAAAAAAGGAATTATGAGATCTTGTTTAATATGTGGATTAAATCCAGAAATTCCATACCTGTCATGCCATGCCATGTAATGCTATAAATGAAGAAACTAGTTATTATAAGAGAGGATGATATGACTCCCTTCCTCGAAGTCTTACAAAAATCAGATGGCTGTATTTTTGCAAGTGAAGGGGACCACTTGACTTTCGAGACTGTTGTTGTAAGCCATTCATAGTTCAATTTGAAAAGTTATAATGAAATTGCATTCCTAGCTTTAGCGAGCCACCTTTTGATGGAGATAACTAGATTAATTAGGTCGCCTTTTCTATCTTTCTTTTCAATTGCTCACATTTTGTCCCGCAGCGCTAGTATAACGCTAGCACTGGATTTCACTGAAAGCATGATGTTAGATCAGCATGAGTTTGATAAGACTAGTGGTGCATGTTTTGTCCCTTTCTTTTTCTGATGTAGAATTAACTTTCTCACCTCTCTACTTTGTTGTCAAATTGCAATCATTTCACTAGGTTGTTTCTGAACTTACTATATTTCTCATCTTGAGTAGCTTGAAAATTGAATCTACGCCCACCACTTTGTGAAATGTTTTATCTTTAGTCAAGCTGCAATTAAATATGTGGTACTGGTCCCTCTGTCTACATTAAAGATAATCCAACTAACTGCTAAAATATGGATACCATTGTTCATCTGTACCGAGTAGTTATCATGTCATGGGACCTCAGGAATAGACACTTGCTCACTCCCGGACTTGTTGCAATTGTGGTCCCTTCAGAATATTTACCCTCTCACAACCAATAATTAAGCAATGTAATTTAACATCATTGGTCATATAATCCAATTGAGTTTGAAGGCCATGTTCAAGTATGAGTGGAATTTCTAGAGTTTGACGTCTGACTTTGTGAAGTTGTACTACACAGAGCATTTTGTACTGTCTGTAAATCTGAGAAAGAAAAGTGATGACCTCATTTTTGCTGAAGGTGGCAATGATTCTGTCTGAACTTCTCAAGCTTTTGTAATTTGGCTGAGTTTATATTTGGAGATGTAAAAGTTATTATTGTAATTTAATAATTTAGGGTTCAGTTGCTTTGGTCTTGGAATATCTAATATCTTATCCATAGTGGTAGTATTATTTTTTTCTTAATTATTTTGGATTAGGATTCTTGAGTTGGCCCACCTTTGGAAGGCATACTATTTGTCATAGGAATTTCCTTCTTCTATCAAAGAATGTGAATATAAATATGGAGCATTTTGTATTACTTTTCTTGGTCCTGGACTCTCTGTTCCCCACATACATACAGCTTGAGATTTCTTTTTTTGATTTTTCTGTTGTTGCATTTAACTAACGATGTAATGAGTTGCTTTAATTAATAAACAACTAATTATAATATAATATTCCCTTTAAAGCTTAAAAGTGAAAGCATGTCAAATTTCTCATAACTAAATCACACCTAATAGCTTATTTAATATATAGTACAGAATAAAAATTATGTATTTGTTAAGTATACGACGGAGCAAGGTTTTGAATTTAAACCTCTTGGAAATTACTTAAATTTTTAAATACTAAATCTCACCTATATAATAACTAACGAAAATTATATTTGAACTTCTCATTTTTAGACAAAATATGTTAAATTATGATATTATGAGAGAATACATATATATGAAATCTAGACATACTGATAATTCTCATTCTTTTCACGTTTTATCATTTTCATTAACCTTGGATCACATACATGCCCCCTCATGTGACAGTGCATGTTTTCGGAGGGTGCGATACTGATGTGTCATATTCTAACCCATATTCTTAAAAGAACCAATGCAAACTACTTTTAGTTGACGTTGGACTTTTCACGACGTCTTTCCTTTGAACTTAGAACTGCAAATTAATATCACATCCCACCATCATCTTTTCTTCCACTTTCTCTCTTCACTTTATCACACTTTGATACCGCTCCCCATTATCTTCATTGTAAAAGATAAAAATTCTATAATATCCACCATGTATCGATATGTTATTATTCAGTTTATAGTAATTTCTTTTTGCAAAGATGCCAGATTTCTGAAGAATAAGGAGGAGAAAGAGGGAAAACTAGTTGGAATAAAGATCGAAACTTTTGGCATTAAATATATTTCAGTTTAAAAACTGAAGTTAAAATGTTGTGTGATCGAGTTACTAATTTATTGATAGTAATAATGATAATTGAATAAAATTATTTTAAGTCATATATATGACATTCAATATAATTAAATAAAGTATCTTTATAATTTTAACTTAAGTTAATGGCCTAATAATCAAGACAAACATGCTAGGTATGACTAACTCTGTACAAATTGACTCTTACCCTTGTAAAGGGCCTAGGTCATCAAAAGAATTTTTTTTTTTTTAATGAATCTCCGCTGATAGCATACGGTTCTTACCTTTAATCGGATTAATAAAAATGTGAGTTATTCATGGTCCATGCTCTGATATTATCTCACAATCAAAACAATAAATTAATACATTTTGCCTGCTAAATATCAAAAGAATTGTTAAATTAATAAGATAATCTAGTTCTATAAAGAGTTAGTAAAAATTTAGTTTAATAAATTTCTGTTAATTCTTGACAATAGCCAATTGGTGTTAACTCTCAAAGAAGACCATGTGAAGCCAACCAAGCAAGTTGAGTTGAGTGAAAGTGTGAAACACAGAAAATAATAAACAGACATAACAAAAGCTGGGACCCAGCTGTGTGAAGATCAAACCAACACATAACAGGAGAGATAAATAACACTAATTCAAAGCCATGTAAGTTGGGTGCATGTGGACTTCTTTCTTTTCTTCCATCACTTTCTTGGAGTTGCATGTTGGACAATGATTGAGATTTATCTCTAACAAAACTGCATATTTTTTCTGTGATCAGATTTTTTTTTAATTTTCTAAAGCTTTATTTATATCCACAAGTTGAATTTAGCATTATTTATATCCACAAGTTGGATTTGGAAATCACTTTCTAGTTTATAGTGTCTTTTCTCAGTTTTCTAAATCAATTAAGGGAATCTTTATCCCCATATATAGGTTAGTCAAATCAGCTTGTCCATTGCAGATAATTATTCTTTTAGGAATAAATTATATTAACTTTTTTTAATTAAATTACATTTGAAATTCCTTTTTTTTTTTCAAAAATATCATTTACTTTTTCTGATATTTGATATACATATATATAATTAATTTTTTTCATAATGATATTATTTTTAATACAATAATAAAAGTAACTAAATAATTTTATTACATAGAAAGCCAAGTTTATATATTAAATATTAAGAGAGTTAAATTAAATTTTAAAAAAAATATTAAGTCAAGTTATTGTAATTTATTCTTTTTTTATTAATATTCTGATAAAGTGTATTTTGATTATTTCAATGGAATTTTAAAGTTTTTAAAGCGGTTGGCATTTTTAATTTTAAGAAAAGTAAGATACAATATATAAGGTCTTTCACTTGCACCATATGAATAAAAACAATATTATATATATTTTATTACTATAAAAGTATAATAAATATATTTATAATTAAATGTGAGTTTCATATACATTATCTTTTTTTCTATTTAAATTATGATTATTAAAAATTTTAAAAGATTTAAATTCATTCATGTTAATTTAAAATTACTTAACTATCTAATCCTAAAATATTAATATAATTAAATTTAAATAATGTAATAATGCACCTAATCATATCATACGCTTATTTTTATGTGAAAAATGACAAAGATCAACTCTTACAAAGTTGCATATATTTTTTTTCTTATCAGATATTTTTTTTAAACCTTATTTTAAATCCACAAGTTTGATTTCAAAACCACTTTCTACGAAACTATTCTCACTTCCAAAATTAATAACTGGAGTAATGTACAAAGGATGTTGATGCTCTAAAGTGCGGCTTGTATTTTAAAAGGGGTAAAGTGCACAAAGTACAAAATAAATAATTAAAATAATCTCAATTATATATTTAAAATTAAAAAATAAATGTATTATTACAAACTTATGTATATTATCTTTTTCTTTTCAAATTTTCTCTCATTTTTCACATCTTGAATTTTTTTTATCTCCTTCACGCAATACTTTTTTTTTACTTTCCCTAAATTATCTTTATAATTTATCATGCTTCTTCTTTCACTTGTACCTTGTATAGCCTCTCCCTAAATTTAATACATATCTCACTTCCTAGCTCTCTCTCCTTCCTACTCTCTAATTTTTGGTGGTAAATTTTTGTTTTCCCTTTCTTGTTCTCTTCTCCCTTCACTATCTTCATAACTAAAATTCCTTTTTTTCTCTTTCTCTTTTTTCCTCCTTTATCTATACACTCTCTTCTTCTCTCACTCTTACCCACAAAAAAGGTTTTAATTTTTTATTGATGCGATATGCTTTCAACAATCATTGTGTTTAATAATTACTAATGCGTTATTTTCCTTCTATTGTTTTTGTTCATATCTCTTTTGTGCAGATAGACCAAATTAACTCGCAGCAAATCAATAAATACAATTTAGAGGCATAAATACACTCAAAACCATTATAATTTTGACTGAAAGCAAAGCAAGAAAATTATGCAGTAATGCAGTCCTCACGCAATACCTTTCCTACCCAAATGCAGTACATAGAAAGCCCAAAACTGAATAAAAAACCTTCAAGCAAAATTAATAGAAAGAAAAAAAAAAACAGCCTTTGAAATCTAACTTGATCATGAGAGGAGATCAAGTGCATTCACAGCCTTCAAATCCAACCCATACGCCGTACATTTTCACATTTATAGTCTCTGTTACGTACAATAATTTCATATCGAAAGAAGAACAATAAAAATATAAAGATAAATTAGAGAAACAAAATTAAATTTTATTAGGTGAAGAAGAGAGGCAAATTCAACATATGAAAGATGAGAAGGGAAAAAAGATATTAGACGAAGAGAAATACAATTATAGGGCTTTCTACTTCCTAAAAAGTTTAGAAAATTGATATTTCAAGTAAGATATTCTTCCTCGAATTTTATTAATTCTTAATCATATTAAATTTTATATTAAATGTAAGGATTTTATATACTCATACATCATATACATGATATCTTATATTAATTAAATATCCAAGATATTAGCAAAATGCAAGATATCCAAACAAAGAAAGGGTGGATGTGGGGTTGTTGCCTGTTGGTGTATGGCGCAGTGGCCCCTCCATTGTGGCCTACCCTAGATTTTCTTGGACACCCTCTATCTATATATGGACCATAATATTCATTATTTATTCTTGTGATGGAAACTTGCAACCATATGTGAAGGTGATTTGCAAGTTCCCAACCAAAACCAACATTAAATGAGCATAAAATCATGGAAGCCAGATGATCGTCTATCTACAAATATTTGGGTTTTGAGATTTTACCAAAAAAAAAACACTAAAAAATATTTTTCACTTTTATACATAAATAATTTCTATTAGTCTCTCAGAATAGATAATTGTACAAGCAGAATATGCAAACTAGATCTTCCATTGCTCCATATACAACAAGAGGGAGTGAATGATATAACGAGGGGAAAATATATGCATGACCCATTCCATCTTTTCCGATTTACCTCTACTTTTCTCTTCTCTCTCCCAAATTGATAATTTTAATTTACTCCCTAAATTAAGAAGATATGGACTCCAAAATGTGATTGTTCAATTTTGTAATTAGTTATGAAGAGAGGTTCCAATCGACACATAATTTGATAGAAGTAAGTAAAAGTAGAAAGAACTTCAAGCAATTTGAGAAAGTAAAGACGAACTATTTGAATCACTTGCGATCAATTATAGGGTAAAGAAATGGTGAGTCCTTCGAGACATTATGCCTTTTTGGTTTGGGAAAATTACAACTCAAAACTTTAAATTAAAGATATTTATATTGAAAAATTTTAAATTTTGAAATTATTCTAAATTTCCATAAGACAAAAATTTTAAATTAAAATTATAGTTCAAGACTCTAAATTAAAAATTTTAATCCTAAAGTCTTTTATAATAATTTTAAATTTTAAAATCTTTCAGTATTGTTGTTTTTAACTTGGAGTTATAAACTTTAATTTTTCCTTTTGGTTTATGATAAAACTAGAGACCATTGAGATGTCTTTTCATGAAATGCAATGAGCTTTCTATGGATAGTTATTCTATATGGCTCAGTCAAATAGATTCCAATGTGATGAGGTGCATAAAAGTTGTGTTGTGCCTCTTCTTCATGCAAACTTGTTTGGTCTACAAAGGGAAATGGATTCCCTTTGCAAGCATAGAAAACAAGATATGCAATGTCTATTATACCTTATTATTATTACTTGAAAATATCTATCTTTTTATATTACTTTTTTTTTAACCTAGGAATATGAGTGTTATTTGTCATCCATTTTTCATTCCCTTTTCCTTTCTATATCTAACATCATATGTACCAAGTAGCCCCTTGGTGTGATTGAATAGATAGCAAGAGATAGAATAGTAAGAAATAGAATAGTCAATATAAGCTAGAATATTATTTAGGAGTTTTTTTAGGATAAAATGGAATGGCAAAGGAGGGACTCCAAGATCGCTCTTTGCCATACCCATTTTTGTTTTCTTTTTGTTCTTTCAAATTGTGCAGTTTGAGAAGGAATGGATTATATCCTTTTTGAAAAAAAAAATTATTGAAATCACATTCTAATTATAATGGTAACATTGAAAAAATAATTTATAAATCATTCCATTCCATTCCATTAAAACATTTAGTTGCTCCTTGACTACTCTCATATGTCCACTTGCTCTTAGCAAAATCCTAGTCACTACAGCCTTATGTTGGCCCTCTGACTTTCTAGTTAGGCCTTATTTGGTAGATAAGAGAAGGGATTCACAAAAAGAGAAAGGGAAGGTGAGTGCCAAGAAAACTTGTTTGGTATGTAGGGCAACATTTTCCTTTGAGTGAGCAATAATCATTAAACATAGGAAAGATTAAACCTTTGAACGATCGATAGAAAGTTCTCTGACTCGAGATAGAGCAAATTTTCAAACCATACTACCCCTTTTTGCTAAAGTAAATTTGGATCCATAGCCTTTGATGGAGAGAGGCAAAAGGTGATTTTCTACCAAATAGGATTGACCTACGACCTTTGACCTTGGTCTTCTCCTTTGGCCACCTTTTACCAAATCTAGTGTGAAAAGAGCAAAGAAGACCTTGTAAGACTAGTGTCTAGTTTCTTCAAGTACTGTGTAAATCATGCAAAGCTTCTACTCCTTCTATAACTCTTGGAGTAATTGGTAGCCATTAGATAATATTGAACATTTGAGAAACTTTGCAATAACTTTGTTTTCGCAAATCTGCACAATAAAGAGTAATCTAAATAGCCTGAGATAAACTTTTTTTTAATTTCCATTGCTTTTTTATTTGTTGTTCCATGCTAGAATTCTGTTCTTTAAACCAACTTCTTGTGTTACAAAAGTATGTGAACAAGTATACATATTATACCAGTAATATCATGATGAATAAAGCATCATTCTCATAAAGATTTGTCACTAAGATAATTGCTAAATACTAAAATTATACTCTTTAATCTAAAGCAAGCTAATAATTAAAGTGATAGAAAACTAAACTAAACTAAAGATATAAAATAACAAAATAAAGGAGAGACATGATTCTACATCACATTGGGAAGTAAAGAATTAGGATTATGATTCCCCTTAACATTTTATTAGAAACTGATCAATTTCTCTCTACATTGCTCTTAATGATAATATTTACTAACATAGTATTCTAATTTACCTATAAGTATTTTTTGAATTACCTATTGGCTTTTCCCCAAACTATACAAAATTCCTTATGCAATTAATCAAGTGACATAATTAAAAACGGACTTTAATATGGCTATGTGAGGCTAATAAATATATTCCTATCCTATAAGTGAATCAATACATTGCAAGTTTTCTCAACTCATGCTACCAACATATGGTCTAGTTCTAAAATCACTTTTCCAAATTCATTTAGGTTACCCAAATTATCTAATAGTTTTTACACACTTAAAAAGCATGAAGAACAATGATTGAATAAGCAAATCATATCATTAATTGTAAGTAAAGAGAGTATTGTTAACCTGTTACATGCTAGGTTCACTATAATCCTAAATTAAGATTTTAACTCATAAATATAATATAATCCAACTTCAAAATAGGAGGAAATAATAGAAAAATCAAGAAATACAAAGAAAAGAGAAGGAATAGAAAAAACTAAGAGATTATCTTTGCTTCTCTTCCACCTAAAGCTCACATCCACCCCCACGATACTTCAAGTTGCTCCTCAAACCCCTAGATAACTCAAAATGATAGCTAGCAGCAAATGGATGAGGTATATCAAGCAAAACCTAGCCAAAATCAACATGAAAAATGATTTTGTTTTGGTAAGTGCAAAATGCACCGCAAACATAAAAATTTCCAAGTTATGGTACACTTCCTTTAGTCTCTAAAACTCTCATTGTGAGATCTCTAGACTTTAAATTTCTAATGATCTCAATCCAAGATGACTTTTAGCTTCTTTTTTTTGGTATTTACACTTTATAAAAAATAGTACAGTATGAGAAATTTACAATTTAACCAAAACCAAACCAAAACTTGTCATCTATAGTATGAAAACTACGTATGAAGCTATTTTTATTAACTATGCACACTTTTCTTATAGTTAGTCATATTTATATAAAATTAAAGCTTCAAGTACCTATTTCTTAGCAAAAATGTAGAAAATAACATAAATGGATAAGATTTAACACATCTCCATTATAGTTTTTTAAGTAATTTAAAGTTAAATTAAGCAATTTGAAATTAGAACTCTATTCTTTAAACTAGCTTTGTCATGTATAGAATGAATAGCTAAAGGAGTCTTCAAGCTTCGTTCTTGCTCCTTCAATGGATATTGACCAAATTAGAGGCATAGATGGCAAATTAACAATTTTATGTTATTCGTTTAGAAACAATTTTTTTTTATTTGCCTAGAGGTATTTTGCTCTTCTAACATCTCTTCTATTCTATTCTTATTTCATTTCTATCCAACCAAACATAAAATAGTAAAAGTATTCTTATTCTTTCCTATGTTATACCAAATACGATTATAGGCTACAAGATTTCTTTCTATTTCTAATCCACTTTCTATTCTCATTCCATTAAAAACCAATCTTGCATACCAATTTAGGCCTCTTCCTCTTTGTTTTTTCTTTCCCCTCTAATTTCATGGATGCTTTTTTCTTCATTCATGAAAATTCTTTGGCTATAGTTGCTAGAAGAAAATAAATCTTTCTAGAAGACTTATCCCCCAAAGAGGACTGGGAGATGTGTTGTCTCTCTTTTAAGATTTTCAAACTTTTTCCTCTTTTCAAATGTATTATTGGCAAAGTATAGTATAAGTTTCATCTTTAGTTTATAGTGAGGCGTCTTTGTAGTGATGGCCCTATTGGAGTTTGGTTGCTTAAATCTTTCAGGTGAACTGTTGCTTGGGTTTGTAGTTGTTCCCTAAGAGGGGGCTTGATTTGTTTAGTCTTTGTTATTATGCTTTGCAAGACTTCTAGTTGTTATAGATTTAGTGCCTTACGTGACTAAAATAATAATAATAATATAAAACTAATTCCATGATTGAAGTTTTATTAAATAAACAAACATTACTAGGGATAGAACTAGAAAAAATAGTATGGGGTAAAATTTCAATAGGCAAACATATGTTGGAGACTTGAAAAAATGAGAAAGGACAAATTAAAATTTTCAGAGGGAGAAATAACATTATGTACATATATAATACCTGTGTATTTTTATTTTAAATAAAGAGGAGGCCCCCTAAATTATTTTATGTAGGTTCGTTGCCAAACATTGCAAGTTTTAAATATTATATGAAAGTATTAGATGTAACTTAACAGAGGTTTACACCTTTGATAAAGTAAAAACATACAAAATAAGATGCAACACATCTTATGAAATCAAGCAAGAAACTTTTAACACACCTAAAAAAATAGTAGCAAGAAAGAGAAACCAAAAAATCTAAAAGATTCTTTCTTGAGAAGGATTTTATCTTTTAAAATGCTTTATTTTACCCATATTTGAAGTATACCGCTATAGCTATGACTATGTGAGTTAAAGATCTTAAAACAAATATATGACTAAAAATTAGAACTCTTCCTCATTAGGAAGAAGAATTTTAAAAAGGAAGATGTTCAGCTCTACAAGACAAGGAGGGGAACTAGTGGAGGATGGGACTAAGAGAAGACCTTAACAAATCCACCATCCCCTAATATAATCAGTGGGGTTTTGTTTTGCCTTCTCTAGCCTTCATATTCTTTTCTCGAGTATATGAATAAGTTTTTTTTTTTTGAGAGGGGATTTTTTCTTTTAGGGAGAAGAGGGAGAATATTAAGAATTTTTCTAAGATGAGACATGGTTAAGAAGTTACTTCTTTTCCTAACCCAAGGCCCAAAACAATGTACACAACATTCCATCAACTTCAAGTCTATATAGGCTTTTTGACTATAGCCCACAATTATAGAAGTCTAAATTAATTGTTTTGGAAAAATTGCATTTAAAAACTCATATTTTGAAAAATTTGCAACGAGGGATCTTAAAAATTAAAATCACCCTTGAGGATTATACTTACCATAAGATTTTAGAAGATTTATTACTTAATTCTAAACATTTACCATTAGGTGTAAAAAAGTGTCATAGCAAATGCCCTAACCTCAGTAATAAATCTCCTAAAATTTGATGTTAATTATAATCCTTAAAAATAATTTTGATTTTGAAGATCTTTCATTATAAATTTTTCAAGATACAAGTCCTTGGTTATAATTTTTTCAGTTGTTTTTATCAAAATTAAGTTGTAGCTAATTAACTCAACGGCCCTTGCTGGGCCAATTTTCATGTTTTATGGGCTTTCCATTCGGATAACTTTCATTTTTCACTAGCCGGCCCACTCTGGGTCCATAAAGATCCTGTTTACGCCACTTGTGACATATTTTAGCTTTACAATTAGGTTATAACTAGATATTGATCCGTTCAACGCGCAGGTCAAGAAATAGCGTTACTTGAACATTGGTACGTCAAATAATATGAATGTACAACATTTTGAATTATTGCAAAACAGACCTCTAGCCAATACTTGTTATAGAAATGTCATGGCTTCCAATCTAAATGAAGATAAAATATTCATAAACTGTTGAAAGATGCACATGTCACAGATTGCAAAAAGAGTACATATAATGAATTAATCCTTGCAAACACTGGGCTAATCATGAAAAATCTAATGCGAATGTAATTAGTAGTCAACTTTAACAAAGGTCTCCAATCTTTAACTTAATACTGCATTTTTTCTAACTAATGACAAATTAAAATCTATCCAAATATCTAATAGGGTATCCCTTTCTGTTCCAACTGCATTTTCTTTACCAATTATTTTTGGTCCTTATCTCGTCCCCAACCTCACAAGTGCTTTATGTTTCACCATGCTTCTGCCCTTTTCAACTCAATGCATTTTTGAAAAAAAAAAAACTTAAGATTCGAAGGTCATTAATGATGAGTCTAGAATTTTTATGAAACATGTACCTTAGATATTTCAAACATTCTCATCCAAAAAAATCATTAATGCTTTTATCACTAGTCTCCAATAAAGGTATCAATGGGATACATTTTTCCTTAATGTCCTCTCTTCATTCATCGCACGAATTTTCTATCATTGCCCCATCTCCAAACATGCAAAAATTTTATTGTCCACCTTCATCCCATTCCACTCAATACATTAGAGACCCGAAGTTAATGATAAGTACTAAGTTTCTATAATATATATTTAAAGTTTTTAAATTTAATTTTTAAACATAAATTGTTTTTAATGATTAGCTTAATATTTCCTAATTGCATTATATATATGAAGATTAGTTATTATGGGAAATTCAGAACCTTCATTGGTAATTTGATCATTGTAGAAAATTAATAACTATAAATAAAAATAACTATTTATAATTTTATCTTGATATTTAATTTGATATTGCATTTTTTTACTCATAATAAAACAGGAAAAATTATTATAAGTTAAATAAGCTAATTTGTTTAACCTACCTATTTTAAAATGGGCAAAAAACTTTAACCTGACCCATCAAGGGACTCATTTAATCCCATTAAAACAAAGAATTAAAAAAAATATATAAATAGTATTTAGTGCGATAATAAATATTTTTCAAAATCTAAATAATTATATCAAACTATTAAATTCAAACTTTAAACACACAAACACTTTTTTTTATTTTTAACAATTAAATAAAAATAACTATTGAACTAGTTCAACTTTTATCAAACAATTAAAATAAAATAAAATAAGAATAAAATTTCTTAAATTTTTTTTATTAAGAGCGTTTGAATATTGCCTTGAAGGGGAAATCACTGAAACGTGCTAATTCAGATTCTTCCTTTTTCACTCTTTTCGGTTCCTTCTTCGAAAGTCTGACAAATAATGAGCCACTGAAGGATTTGGATCCTCTCTCCCTTGCTCTCTCCAGTGTCAAATCTGGACCGTCCAAATTAATTTGGACGGTCCAGATCTAATTAATTTTTTTTTTATTTTTAAAACAATAATTCTTCAAAAGAGAGTAAAATGTAAAATGAAATTATTTTTTTAACTGTGAAATTTAAAAAAAATATTGTTTAAACCAAAAAAACTGAAAATTTTTTTTGGACCGTTCAGATTAAAATCTGAACGGTCTAGATCTTATGGGAGAGGTAAGGGAGAGAGAGGCATGGGAGAGGATCTTTTTCCGCCACTGAAGGGACAAGTGGCAACCTCCAACATGTCTATTGTTTAGCGAAGCAGATCCTATGGACCCTCCTTCAAGAAACAGATTGAGTGCTTCATAGTTATTTTAATGTAGATTTCTGTAATAGTTAGCTTCTAACATTTGACTGTTTTATAATTCAGATCTTATAAAAGGTTAGATTCCAAGTACCATTTGATTGATTTATTTTTAATTTTATTGATAATTAAATTTTTTTATTGTCTTTGAAATAGTGTAATTTTTATTACTTCTAAAATAATAATGTCAACTATTTCCACTCTAAATTGGGGAAAAAAAAAGATAACAAAAGTTTTGTAGAATTAACATTATTTGACAAAGGATGTGCTAATCTAACCAAAAAACAGAAGGGGGAAAAAACAAAAGTCAAGACATTGGTACTCTTTCATGGCATTTTAATTAGATAATAACGTGTACGTTTACTCGAAAGGTAAAAGAAGAAAATTGGGCATCTTCTTCAATAAAGCTACCTATATTTATTCTCGTAGACACTACTAAGAAAAAAGAGTGTGGGCTAGTACTTGGGATTGATTAAGGAAGCATTTATTATATTTAATGTTGCAAATTAAAGATTATTTTAATAAAAGAGTCAAGATGGCAAATAATGAGCATTTACACTTACCTACAATTTTCGACGACAAAATTACTTTTTATAATATATCACTTATCTAATTTTATTTGGAATATTTAATTAAATTCATCTAAAATTCTTTTGAATATTATTTTATTAGAGTTTTTTAATTAAAAATATTGTTAGAATAATTTTTATTATTTTTATTTAATTTATTTTTTAACCAAATAAAAATTTTACTCTATCGTCTAATGAAAAAATAAAAAAAATGATTAAGTGATATATTGTGAAAGATAGTTTTGTTGTTGAAAAATTCGGATCAGTGTAATTAATACCCATTATTTGTCATATTGACTTTTCTATTAATAATAATTTTTACTTTATAAAACCAAAACCAATAAATACTTTATCATTGTCCTTAGGGCATTGGTTAGCAAGATTTAAAAAAAAAAAAAGCGAAAAAACAACAGCCTCTATATACTGTCAATCAAATCTAGTTTGTCTTCTCCTGCAGATCTCCTCACGCGAGCCATTGCTTTTTCAACCTATAAAAATTTTAAAAAAAAATGTTGACAATTTCTACACAGAAATTTTCAAATTCAAATAGGATATGAATATACACAAGACAAGAAAACAACGTACACCTATGCAATGTCGCTTGCATAAATTTTTCTTCTAAAATTGTTTACAAATTATTAATAATATTGTATTAGACAAGAGCACCAGTCGTTTCACTTTTGCCAATTTTTAAGTCGATAAGTTTTTATGCAAAATAACTCATATCCTATTAAATTATTAAAAAAAGCTATATGTAATTCTTTATATTTTATTATCCAATTCTTTAATTAAAATATTATAAGTATATAATTTTTTAATAATAAATAAATATATAATTTTTTACAATAAAAATATATAATTCTTCAATTAAACTATACAATATTTGTCTATTTTAATTGAAAATTTATATATTTATTATATTTTATGTAAAAAAACACAATAACAAAAACTTCATAAACGGTTAATAACAAATTATTCGGTAACATATACTTTTCCATATATAGCTAAGATCTTGGGATCAGAATTCCGAAGAATGTTTACCTCTACCTCCCAATTTGTTCTGGCTGTAAGAATGATAAGAGTCACAGTCTGAAGAAAAATACCAGTAATCATGCCCCACCACATGCCCTAATATATAAGCCAAAATGAATTCAATTTTTAATGAACAGGCAAAACCAAGAACTACGAAAGTTATTAGAATGTGAAAAAATATATATTTATATATATATATTTAATTTCAACTTACTGCTACTCCCAAACTGGTTTTAAAGCCAAGGACACATCCAATGGGAAGACCGATCACGTAATAAGAAATCAAATTCACATAAGCCACCAAAGCTTGCCATCCACTTCCAATTGCCACTCCTAACTTACAAAATAAGACATCAGAGCTATAAATTGGCAAATCTTTCTCTTCTTTTCTTTTCATCTTTTTTTAGTTTTCTAGATTTCTTATAGGTGGCGCTAGGTACAGGAATAATTTTTTCTTTTTAAGTGCTCAAAAATTTATTTATAAAAAAAAAATTTGAATATGAGATGTATTAAAAAAAATTAATATGTTTACATTATTTAAAATACACAATACAAAATTTTGTTTTGAATTTTTTTAAAGTATAATTGTCCTTAAAATTATAATTTTAGACCTATCAATTATACTTTTTATTTTATATTTTAAATTTATAACTCCTAAACCTAACAAAATTGAAAAAAGGCTAAAATTGACCTAACTGGATCATCTAATATATATATATATATATATATATATAGAATTTGATTGTTACCTGAGAGTATAGGTTGAATGCCATTCAAGAAAACAGAAATGGCAAGCAAAGGGGTCAAATTGGAAACAGCTTGAATGACTTCAGAATCAGTGGTGAAGAGTTTGCTCAATTCAACCCTAAATATCAGAATAATTGCGCAAAAAAATATGCTGATGAGGATGCTAGTCCCATTCACTACTATCACTGCGAATCTAGCTAATCGAGGATGAGCAGCTCCTAACTCATTACTAACTCTCACACTGCAAATTCAGAAACACCCATTAGTATTAGCAAAATTCATATAGATTCATCAGATTTAGCATAAATTAATCATGAAAATAACATATAACCATGTCAAACACTTTCTAGTAAGACTCACATTTGGCACAAGAAATTTTAGCATGCTCATGTGCTTCTATATAATTGGCTCTACATAATAATTTTTTTTCTTTTGTCATTCTTATGTGTTTTTTATAATTAATTTAGTCTATTTGTCTTTTATAAATCAAGTTTATTAAAAAAAACTCTCATAATAGTAATTCTGGCGAGTATGGTAGAAGTTTAAACCGTGTTTATCTTCAACAAACCTGGTGGCTGCACAGAAGCCCAACATGAAGTTGATGTCGAAGTTCCAGTAGTTCATACTGAAAGTTTATTGCATAGAAGGTATTAATTAGATTGCAGATAATTGAATTCGTTTTTTTCCCAAAAAAAAAAAAAAGAAAGATCGTTTGAGTATGAACTTTGAAGTATACCATATAGAAATAGAATCCAATGAAACTGTTGGGTTGGGTAGAAGCCCTGATATAAGCACGAGTCCCTGGCTGTACCATATCTCCAAACTGCATTGAGATATTTTATGATAATTAAATCATTGAAATAATAACAAAATAAAGTTGTAGGCTTGTAGTGAATGGGAAAAGCAGTTATATGGATCACAATATTAAAACCTTGAAATTTCATATTACAAAGAAAAAGTCTAATTACTTTCCTATCATTGACCCAAAAAAAAAATTATGTTCCCATCACTTACAAATATACGATCAATTTAAGAAATGTTTCATATAGTGTCATCTTGACAATAATATTTTGAACGTTAGGTTGTATTAAAGATATTTGCATTCGATATAGTGGTAGGCATACAATAGAACCATTTTGGATAGAGAGTATCTTATACCATTAAAAAATGATTGGAATCGGTTTTTAACTTAGTTAACTTCTATAAAAATACTAATTTTTTTCTTCAGGAAAAAATACTAAAGGCCTAAATTTTGGATCACTTATAAATAGCTTCTTAGACTTTCAAAACTAGCAATTAGATCCCTAAACTTCCACACTTTAAAATATAGCTTATTTTATCTAATTTCTTGTTAACAGTATTAACCAATTTGCCACCTCATACTTTCTCATAGCCAACCAACAAACCAATGCATTGAAAAATACAATTAAAAATACCAATTCTAACATGTAGAGAATCTAAGGTGACAAATAAGTTAGCACTGTTAGAAGAAAATTAGACGGAAGAATCCATTTTTCAGAATGTGAAAGTTTAGGGATTTAACTGTTGGTTTTGAAAGTTTAGAGAACTATTCACAAGTAGCTAAAAGTTTAAGGGGACCTTTTGCATATTATTCTATTTTTTATATAACAATTTTAATTGCTATACCAAATATAAAAATAATAGATTTCATATCTTATACTATAGTATTCAAAATACTAAGAAAGATAAGATAACAATATGTACTAAACATCATTTAAAATTTGTGTGGGATGAACAGTTTTCACTTGTTTGTATGCAATTATATCATTATTTAGAGAATAAATAAGGTATGAGGAAGAGACAAAGGAGAAAGTATTTTCTCAATTTTGGCACTGTCAATTTCCTATCACTTATGAAGAAAAAATTGAAGAGAAAGGAAAAAAGAGAGAGTGGGTGGGATCTACTCTCTTTCCCTGTTAATTAAGAAAATTAATAGGAGTCAAAATTGGAAGGACCCTTTTTGAGACTGAAGAAAGATAAAGAATATAACCGTTTTTTTCTGGTTTTATTTTTATTACTCTTACTGGGAGACTAGAGAGAATAGGGTGTGAAGCATACATACCACAGCATAACAGCCGAAGCAGCAGTGAGCTTGAAATAAGGCCATATGCCAGTGAAAGCTTTTATAGATAACCCAGTCCAGGTCTCCTTACAAGATGGGCTTAGAACAATGTAAAGCGCATTGATGAACACAAAAACCCACCAAGAAAAACTGAGAGTAAGAGCAGCTCCAAGAAGGCCAAAGCCCCAAACATAAACCACAAGCCATGAGAGGAGTATGTGGAAGAGGAAGACTCCAACAGACATGTATGCCAGAGGGTTCACTATGTTCTGGGCCTGCAGGAACCTCTGCATAGGGCAGCTCAACGCAAATGCATAGAGTTGAGGGATGATCCCACGGGCAAAGATTTGGCCCTCTTCGGCTATGCTCTCGTCCTGGCCCATGGCCTTAAGGAGTGGGCCTGAAAACCAATACAGGAATGTGAGGAGGATTGCTGCTCCTAGATGCAACACAATTGCTTTTTGGCATATGATGCCCATCGCCTTGTATCTTTTTGCTCCATATGCTTGTCCACATACTGTTTGCACAGCACTAGCCATACCTATCTGCCAAAACACACACATATGCCAATATCAGAATTTATACTAACTGCGCGGTCTTTGTTCTGCACTGACATCAAGAAAAACAGAAGGACAGAAAATTAAAAAACAATGGGGGGAGATGAGAGAAAAAAAAGGGAATAACACAAAAGCCAAAACAAATCCATGGCTATATAACTTATGAATAATAAACGGTGTGAAGATTGAATCCTTCAAAATTATGTTTTATAAATTTTTTGTAAAGTTAGAGTAAAAAAAGATAGGAAGAGAGAGTGTGGGTGGGACCCACTCCATATACTCTCTCTTCTTTCTCTCTCTTTCTTTATTCAATTTTATAAAAAATTTATAAGAACTTTAGAAAATCTAAGTTTAACATAGAGAAATTATCCTTCTAATATAAATATATATACATACACATATTAAAAATATGCTAATATTAAAATAAGTTAAGATAAAAGATTTTTTTAATGCATTCTATGATATACTTGGATGATATAAAGAAGAATATAATATAAAAAGTAAATAAGTAAGATAAGAAATAATTATATATTCTTACTTTTAAAAAATAATTTGATAATTAAAATAGTAATTTAATAAATAAAATTATAATTATAAAGATATAATGGATATTATATAAATTATATAAAAAAAATACGTTCACAATTTATTGAATCAAATAGAGCATTAAATTTTTTTTACAAAAGTTAATACTCTTTTTTGAACAATTTTTAAAAAATAGAAAATATAGATATCTTTAAAAGTCAAGTTTCGTGATTCATATAAAAGAAATGTTAATTAAATTTTAAATTTGGAACCTTTTAAGATAGACAAATTTCAAATTTGAGCTCTTTAGTTCACATTACAAAAAAAAACATAATGTAATTATTGATGTCCTAATTAAATTTCAAGTTGTAGAGAGTAGACTAAACAAGACCACATGCAAATGAATTGGGTAAGCATCAATTTTTACAGTCAAGGTTCAGTGGGCCGTGGGTTGATAATCGAGAGGTGTTACAATCAATTTGATTTGAATTCTGGAGCTTCTAGATGTGGGGTTGGTCCTGTCAATAATTACTCCATCACAGGCTACAAGTGCATGTCAGATTAGCCTTGTTTTTCTTTTGTAAAGGGAAATTGGCATATATATATATAATATTAAAAATGATCATTTCAATAATATATTTAAAATTAAAGACTTAATTATATGTTTTTAAATTATAAATAAAAAATTAAATATTAAATAACAATATAATAACTAAAATAAATTTATGTATGTATGTATATATATATATAGGCTATATAATTGAATAAAATTTTTATATTATTAATATATATTTTTAAATCACTTACTGCCACATGACATGAACGTATTCGTACTTAAATTGTACTATAATAATCTGCCACAAGGCAGTACAGTACCCAGGAGTTATCTATCATAAAGAACTCATTTTGTTATCATTAAAAAAATGTCTCTTAAAATTTGACGTGTAAAATTGTCACTTCCTTCATTAATTGAGGAGAGACAAAACGAGTGAGTATGAAATCCTTTCAATCAAATAAATAAATAAACTTTTAATTAAAGAAAGTCAACACCTTACCAACTCACTTCATTATTGGTGAAGATTAAGACTCCCCACATTTGTGTTTTAAACTAAAAAATCTCCTACCTTTTTATTTAAAGATAAAATAAATACAAAGATATTGAAGTCATTTTTTTAAACGCATAATTAATGCAAGGATATTTAAATCATATTTTTGTGCCCAATAAATACACGATTATAAAAAAAAATTCATATACTTTTTGTCTATTAATAAAAAAAATTAAAACTCTTTAGTCTATAAAATCACAAAATTATATCAAACATGAAGTTTTTAAATATCTTATTTTAAATCTTGATAAATAAAATCATATTAAGAGATAAGACTAAACTTATGCAATTATTTAATTTTTTGTCATCACGTTTTCCGGTTAAAATATGATAAATTTATAATTTTTTAAAAATAATATAATATGTGTATGGATAAATTAAAAAATAATACATTTGTATAAAAAAAATCATACATTTACTATAATTTAGTCATATAACTCATAATTGTGCTTGAAAAACATACCATAATTCCATAAGCAAGTCCTTGAATTCCAACACTGGCTATAGAGGCTCCGGCAAGAGCTACGGTGCCCAAATGGCCAGTGAACATAAGACTGGCAAAGGTAAGCAAGTAAGTGAACAGGGAAACAGCAATGGATGCCCCAGACAACTGCCACAGAACCCTTGACTCCCAACCCACAAGCTTCACCCACCCTCCTATCCCAATCTGCCTGTTCTCCAGCCACTCCTCGATGGCGTCCGCCGACAAGTCCTCGCCGGCGGCATGGTGCCCTTCTATTAGTGGCTGGTTCTCCGTCGGGCCCATCGTCGCTTATGCGCTACGTACGACTCTCGCAATTATTCGAATGGGGCAGGTTAAGTGATGTATAAAATGTGTGGTTATTTATAAACAACACAGATACTTACTTCACTACCCGCAATGGTACTTGCAGTCTTTCTTAGCTAAAGTAACATTATTAGTAATGAGATATCCACCATTCTTTTTTTGTGTTTTTGGTCGTTGGTATCCACCAGTCTTTACCACGTGATTACGAGTAGTTAGAACTAAAAGCCTTGTTATTAAGAGTCAAGTGCATTTGTTTTTTAATATTAAGTTCTAGGACCTAGTCGTGAGTGCTGACTATAGTAACCAAAGCTATGCTTTTCTTTTTTTCTTTTATATGATTCCTTTTATTCCTTTTTGAAGCAAGATCTTGGAATTATACTCATGTAATTAAATTTTGAATTAATTGTGAGGCAGGAAACTATTACATTTATTTGTTAAAAAATGAATTTTCTCCTAAAAGAAGAATTAGAATTGATCAATAACAAAGCAATTTTACATTACCCCACTCACAAATAATTGTATTCCATGTTAGTAGCTTAATTCTATCTAAAAATTACTTGTTAATGGTGTTCTTAATTAGTTATTTATAGCAAAAAATAATTGGTGACTAATAAATTAGATCATTAAAAAATATAAATTTTTATACATTATGCATGTGTGTGTGTGGGAGCGTATATGTACTTCATCATAAATAAGTTGGCTTACTAATTTGTACACTACGTTGGCGTGAGTGGAGCGAGTGAGCTCTCAAATTTCTTGTGAAGAACTTCGTTTCGGCACATATAATTATAATTTGTGTATTAATTTAGTTATTGCAACTCATTTGTAAGTCGGGAAGAAAATTCTTCTGTGCATCGAGCTGGACTTGTGCAAAACCTTACACCAATGATAAGTATATTTGAAATTTCTTTCTGGATCCCAACCCAATTATCTGTAGATTATATTGAAAATAGGTATAAAAGCTGTCTTCCAAAGCCAATATTTTTATAGGTTCAAGATAATTCAACTTATGTTATTAGATCAACCTCGCATAATCCTAAAGAAAACCTACAATAATCAACAAGATAACAGCTAGCAGATAGTAAAAAGAACTTATACCCTAATATTTTAAATAATATATTATATTTATATTCGACTAAACTATCTTTTTCTTATTGTCACGTCTCCACAACCATCTACACCAACAAAAGCCAAGAACAAGTCAAAAACGAAAGAGAAAAACATGTTGAGCATTTAAATGACCATTGAAAAAGTGAGATGGGCGGGATATAATGGAGAAATTGTTATTTAATGGCAATTGCCTGTACCTAGATAGTGTTAAGAAGATATATTAAAAAAAAGTACATACTTTGTTCTTCGAAAGATATACTTTTTTTTACACTTTGTATTTTAAATTTATTTTTTTACCTAAATTAATCTCCAAAATTTATAACATGCTACACATTAATTCTTTTGTTGAGGGACTTACTTAAAATACATATGTAACGAGTTATAAAATTTTAAAAAACTAATTCGTGTAATAAAATTTAAAGTGCAAGGAAGTACATTTTTCACGAAGCATACTGTATTATTCATATGTCAACGATCAACTAAATTGTTAGAAACTCATGTGTTCATGGCCTTACCAATTCTAACGAGGTTAATGCTGTGAATAGACTAATTATTCCAAAAGATGAAAAATAATAATATGGCAGGAATGTTTATTTTTTTAAAACGTCTTTCACATGCTGAGTTGGATTGGGTGGTTCTCAATATTTTTAAAGTGAAAAAAAAAATCTTGAATATTTTAACCATTTGAGATTAAAGATTCTTAACAAATTTGACACGCAAAAGAATTTTTGTTGAAAACGTCAATAAGAAAACATTGAATTGAAAAGATATTTCTATATTATATATTTATTAAACTAAATTAATAATAAATATAAAAAAACAACCTCGTATAAAACTTTTCTTACTCTTAAGAGCTAATTCAAACTCAACCCAAAATTGAGGTCCAAAAGAAATTTAAAAATTAATCTAAAAAATGTAACTGTGGGAACGACCTTAATCCCAACATTTTAATATTTTCGGTTACAATTATATTTTAGAAAGAAATTCAAGGTCGAACATCCTGTCATACCCATCACCCAAATGTTAATTTCTTTATTTATATATAAGTAAGGTAAAAATAATAGAATAGTTTTATAGACTAAAAAATTATTCATTAAATATCAGACAACAAATATAGAAAATAACACTACTAAAAAAATATGATTTCCACTGCAGTTTTTTAACTGCGTCAACGAAATTGTCCTAATAACAGTTAATTTGTTCGCCTTTAGATTAAATGGATCTATTACGATTTCTTTTAAACCGCAGTTAGGCCCATGGACTACTGTGGTTAGTAAGAACTGCAATGTTGCAGTTCTTACTAACCTTGCAGTTCTTACTAACCTCGCTTCGAACCGAAGTTAAGACATGGGACAAACTGCGGTTGTTATATTGCAAACCCCCCCCCCCCCCCCCCCTTCTCTTTTCCAGTATCAGATCTCAAATCTAAAAATGAAACCATTCCCAGATTTTCATAGCTCCAACGAATTCGTTCCACCGGAATTTTGACCGAAAAATATTAAAATAAATTTTAAATTCACCCTAAATATGACCGTATATCTTATTTTTTAAAATACATTAAATTATTTAAAAAAAAAAAAGGGTCACGGTTGCTATCCAACCGTGACTCTCATTTTTTTTTAAATGAAAATAGACTCGTGACTCCCATAATTTTAAATGAAAGCGGACACGGTTGCAGGCCGTATTAAGCAAATCAGGTCCTGTCTGTATTAAGCAAATGAAGTCCTGCGTGTCAAGGTTTTAGTTTTTATTTTATTGAATGGGCATGTTATTAGCAAATGCTCCATGTGGATATAGAGTGAGGGATTGAATGTGTAGAGTTAAAACAATTTTTAATATTAAAAGATTTTAGTTTTTATTTTATTATATCTCATGTCATATTGTAAAAGATTTATTTTGTAGAAATTTTAATTTTCAATATTAATTTAGATCCATTATATTTAAAGCTAAATACATGATGTGTTAAGGGGTATAATATTAAGTAATTTTTAATATTGAAAGTTAGAGAAAAAAGTTTTAAACATTAGGAATTATTTTTCTCTTCAATTATGTTTTGTATAACATTGCAAATGACTCAAATAATAATAAAACATTATTAAAGTAAAAATTTTGACACAATTTAATAATTAAAAGTTCAAATGTTATAGAACTCAACTTTTTCTAATTAAAATATTTTGACATTTTTAATGCTAGTCTGTTAAAATAATTCATTTTTATTTTTATTTTTTTTCAAAAATAAATTCTTTATACTTAAGGTATGTGTTAAAAAATTATTGAATTGACAATTTACAATCTCACACCAAAAATAATTAGCCAAAAAAAAAACACCAAAAATATGATTGATGGGAGCAAGCTCGCATGCTATTATCTTACGTAATTAGTATTTAGATAATTTAAATTTTAATCAAATGCTATTATCTAGAACTTACTAATTTAATAATTAAAATATATTCCTCAATTTATAGTATTGTTGTTATAGGATGAGCTGAATTCAAAATCTAATAATTATTATACTAACTACTCATATCATAAAAAATTTAATATCTAAGACTTTTTACTCAACATACTAGCATTAGCACATTAGATACTCCTAATCTGTTATAATATTGTACTAATGTAGTAAAAAAAGAAAACAATATAAAAAATGAAAGCACATATATGATTTATTTCTTTTTTTATCCAATTTTTTTTAATTTCTATTTAATTATATTTTATATATTTACTTGTTAAATATGAAATATTTATGAATCATATTAGATTATTATTATTTATTTTACATTGTTTATTTATTAACTGAAATTAGTGTGCATAAAATAGCCAACTTATGTGGGTTCACCTTTACTGGACCTTATATTCTGCATTGGGTGTTCAAACATGGACATTGTATCACACCAATGTAATTACATATTTATTTAATATAGACACGGTTGCTCTGCAACCGTGTTCATTTTTTTTTTTAAATTATGAGGGTCACGATTACATAGCAACCATGACACTAATTTTTTTTTTAAAAAAAATAATTTAATGTATCTGAAAAAATAAGATGTACAATTGTGTATGAGGCGAATTTTAAATTTACTCCAATATTTTTTAGTCAAAATCCCTCATCCCACCAGCCATCTAATGAAGTAGCTGTCCATCATGAGAATGTTGTTTGCCACTGGTGAGCCTCCATCCGTGAAGGCTCCTCTGTGAGATGTGACCATCTAAAGTTGTTCCTTCGTGATTGTCCTAGGCTAGTTTGAAATATATATATATATATATATATATATATATATTTCAAATCTTCTACCATTCAATTTTTTTTTTGTGTTCAAATCTTTTTTATTATTCTACAACAACAACAACAACACTAGGTCTTTTCCTATTAAGTGGGATCAGCCGCATAGATTAAACAATGCCATAAAGTTTTATTATAAATTATAAATAAACTATTTAAGTCTAAATATTTGTTAATGGTTTCATTTATAATTTTTCGTGATTTCCTTCTATCCCTAATTATTGAATTACGCTCCATCTAATCTACTCTTCTTAATAGGGTTTCTATAGATTTTTTCCCCATATGTCCAAACCATCTCAGATGCAATTCTACAATCTTTTTTACAATAAGTGCGACTCTAACTTTCTCTCTAATGTATTCATTTCTAATTCTATCTAGTTTCGTATATCCACTCATCTAATGCAACATTCTCATCTCTGCAACACTGAACTTATTCTCCTGTTAGTATTTTATTACCCAACATTCAATCTCATACAACATTATCAGTCTTATACTTAAACTTGAATAGTACTATTCTATTAATAATAACACTCGAACTACTTCATTTCATCCACTCTACTTAAATCCTATGGTTTATATCTTCTTCTATTTTCCTATCATGTTATATGATAGATCCAAAATACTTAAACTAAGTGACTTACGATATGATGCGCTCTCCGATTTTCACTTCTATGATAGAATTAACACTCTTCTTGCTAAACTTACATTCTATATACTCTATTTTTCTTTTACTTAAACAAAATCTATATGCTTCCAAAACTAGTCTTCACATCTTTAACTTCTCATTTATTTTCTTTCTCGACTCTCTAATTATAACTATATCATCTGCAAAGAGCATGCACTGTAGTACTATCTCTTGGATATGTTCAGGAAGCACATCCAAAACTAAAATAAAAAGATAGGAGTTCAAAGTTGACCCCTAATATAAGCCAATAGTCATAGAAAAATTTTCAGTTGGCCTATCTTGTGTTCTCACACTAGTTGTAACCTAATTATATATATTTTGAATTACTTGAATATGAGCAATACAAGCCCTTTTTTTTCTCCAAAATCTTTTATAAAATATCTCTTAACACTCTATCATATATTTTCTCTAAATCAATAAACACTATATGTAAGTCTTTTTTATTTTTTTGATATTTCTCTATCAATTTTCGTAATAAGCACATCGCTTCCATAGTCAACCTATTAGGTATCAAACTAAATTGATTATCTGTAACTTAAATCTCTTGCTTTAATCTCTATTCAATAGCCCTCTTTTATAACTTTATAGTGTGGTTCATGAGTTTAATTCCTCTATAATTTGCATAGTTTTGTATGTCCCCATTGTTCTTATGAATAGGAATTAAAGTATTTCTCCTCCACTCATCTGGTATTCTCTTAGATCTTATAATTTTATTACATAACTTTGTGAGTCAGCTTATACCTTTCACTACTAAACTTTTCCACACTTCAATAGGTATATTATCTAGTCTTACTGTTCTGCCATTTTTCACCTTCTTTAAAGCTTCTTTTACTTCTGACTCCCGAATTTTACAATAAAAGATATAATTTTGATCATTTTCTATGGTGTATAGTCTATCTGAGTACAATGAGATCCCATATTTTTCATTGAATAACCTATGAAAATAGCACTTCTACCTTTTCTTAATATCCTATTTCGTGACCAAGACTCCCTCGTCATCCTTAATACATCTCACTTTGTTCACATCTCTCATCTTTCTTTTTCTATTGTTAGTAAGCTTATAAATACTTCTTTCCCCAACTTTAGTGTTTAAGAATTGATAAAACCCATCAAATGTTCTATTTCTCGCATATAAATATAAAATTAATCTTTTTTCTAATTATGGTATCTACTATTTCTATTAATTTACCTATAAGTGTATTTATATTCTAAGTTCCAAAATAAATCTTATTATCGTGAACTAACTTCTTTACCTATATTTGTTCACGAAAATGTGGGAACCCTTACTTATTTTTCATTATACCTAGGCGTCGATGTAACAACTCTTGCTCATTTGACACTATACTTGAGCTATACAGCGTATTACTTTCAGATAACGACTTAGTATTAACTATAATATATCATTGATCCATATCATAAAAATTCGACAAAGTTTTACATTGACTGTTGACTGCCTAATATAACCTTCTTTTCTTTTTTCGAGCTTGGGGCTAACTATAAAATAATTTACATTAAAGCACATCATAGGCAGAGGTCTTGGTCTATAGCTTGCAATGGGAGTTTAGACATTGGCTTCAGTTGGTAGATTTTAATAGAAGCAACTTTCATCTTGGTTGAGGTGAATCTTTTATGTTCTTTTCTCCTTTTCATTATTTCATTTTTATGTCTAATTGTAAAATGCTGGCTTCTAAGTTTGTTAATGGATTTTGGTGTTGGATTTTAAATGTTGTTGGCTTCTAAGTTT
The DNA here is from genome assembly GCA_026724425.1 of Erythrophleum ivorense. Taxonomy (NCBI): domain Eukaryota; kingdom Viridiplantae; phylum Streptophyta; class Magnoliopsida; order Fabales; family Fabaceae; genus Erythrophleum; species Erythrophleum ivorense. Next base: position 412,040 of record JAIUCV010000034.1, on the reverse strand, counting down.
GTTGTTGTAAATAAAATGCACCCCCTAGAGAGGGTAGGAGGAGGAGTGATTGTTATTAACTTTATATTTTGTTGTTGGATTTTGTTTCTTTATTTTATTTGTTGCTATTTAACCTTATATTTTGTTACAAATTTTATTTTAATCATATGTTTGCTATTGAATAATTAAATCCTCTGATATTAATGTTTTTCTTGTTTGGTTAAAGAGGTTGGATGGGAATGTTCCTCTAGTTTTGATCAGAGAGTGGTTGATTATAAATGTTTGATTTCTCTTTTCTTCTTGTTTTTGGGTGTATGAAAACTAATAGTGAAATGATGGCTTTTGAGTTCCAAAATGGCTCTTAATGCATGTTTTTCAACTGTAGATGGAAGTTGTGGTGTTGTTTATTTTTTTGCTTATAGGTAAAAAAACCCAATCTAGTTAGGCATTTTTTTAATAGTTGCTACTATGTGGTGTTGTTGGGTATAAAAATGATGCATTTACTGCCATTCTATGATGTTGGTTATGTTGTTGAAATTGTCTCATGACACTTGGTTGTTATGTGCTAGTTTTAAGATCTAGTTTTAAGATCATGATTTTGGGTTTAAGGTGTTGATTTTATATTTTGAAAGATAGGTCCTATGGTGTTAGTTTTTTGACATCAAATCCTAATTTTAAGGGTTGTTATTAGACCTAAAATTCAAGAATATGGTTTAAGGTGCTGATTTTAGATATTTATACTCATATTTGATGAAATATTTATGCTTGTGTTTATGTCTATCAAATTGATTTGTGTTTATGTCTTTCAAATGTCCTAAACCATATTGGTTTAGTTATAGTTATTATGGATTCTGTTTTTATTTTATTGTTTTCAAAATAGATGTTTTTTAGAACAAATTTTAAGAACAAAAAAATTAAAAAATCTATTTGAATCATTATTCTGAAAGGTAACTATTTTCTATTTTTTTTTCTAATTCTACAGAACAAATGTTACAAAACATTTAAAATATGTTTTGATTTTTCTATTTTTAAAAACAAAATTCTATTTTTTTGTTTTACAAAACACTTCATTAAAAACACATTATCAAATAAGTTTTTTTATATTTTTATTCTTAAAAACAAAAAGCTGTTCTAAAAATAATTTACCAAACAAGGCCTATATTTTTCTATGATTCAAGCTGCATCTCATGTGCAAGTTATATAAATAATACTTTATCAGAAACACGATGTAAGTAATCCAAGCTAAGATTTTGAAACACTAGAAAGTTAACAATTCCGGATCGAAGACAAAATTAAGAACTAACATTCGTACATTATAACCCCAATTAATAATTTAGCGAGCCATCTACCAGCTGTCATAATTGTCGTTATATGACAGAGATTGTAGTTGGGACTATGAATTGAAATACTCGAATTGAAAACGCCTTTCGAGTTTGTTCAATAATATATGTAATGTTCTGTATCATTCTTCAACAAACCCTAATCAAAATCTTCTCACATTTGTCATCTACTACTTCTCTTCACCATCAAACCCCCTCCACCTGCAAATCGGTCTCTCCTCTCTCCCCATATTCTCACTATCCAGCAGAGAGACCGGCTTTAGCATCTCCCTTACTCCTTCCTTCATCATCCACTCTTTTCTCTGAAGATGGAAAACTTCCCCAACCCTGCTATGCAACTAGGCAGGAAATATTTTCCTTAAATCCCAACTTTCTAATATTTTACGTTAAAATTATACTTCAGAAAGAGCGTAAGAACCAACAACTTGTCACACTTCTCACCCACATGTTAATTTTTTTATTTATAAGTAGGAGAAAAAGAATAGAATAGTTTCATAAATTATAAAAGAACAACAATTCATGAACTATTTTGTTATTTTAGTTTAAATATACAATATTAAGTATATCAATAAGATAATAATTTATTTGACAATAGGAAATATATGCAAAAAAGTGTGGAAGGAAATTATAAAAGAATGTTTTTTATTTTGCTATTTAGGTTGATAAGTTAGATATATCTCTTTTATTATTGATTTAACCTCTTTCAACTTATATAGACAAGTGGTATTAAGGTTTTGGATGAAAAAGTTAAGGAAGGCATTATGTTATACAGAATTAAAAATTTTGAGAATTTATGATCAGTTTTTAAAGTTGAGGAAAATAAATTACACAATCTCTAGTAAATTATACAATTTCTTTCAATGAATGAGGTTCTTTGCATTTTGACATAATTTATTTGAGAATAAGAAAATAATATATTAGACAATAAATATGGACATCAAATAAACACAAGATGAGTGGCAAAATAAGAAAAAATATGTATTAGACAATAATATATTAGACAATAGGAGTGGCAAAAATAAAGTTTCTATTTGACCCACACTTATCAATCAAACTAACGATACTTCTATTTGACATTTTAATGTATAGAGACAGGATTTATTTAACAGTGAATAAAGGTCCACTCAAAATATTGGGTGTCTGCTCAATCTTGTAAATAATTGAGAATCAACACAACGATAAATATTTGGTGTTATTTTATGATAGCCATAATATTTTATTATTTTACATCACAATGTAGAGTGTAATAAATTTTTTATATATTACTAATTGTACCTTTTATCTTTCTCTGTTAATCAATTCTACAATAAGTTGGCCAAGAAATGCTACTTTATATCTATATATATATATATTCTAACAATGTAAAATATAGTAAATAAATTTTAAAAAAATTATATTGTATTATATTTTATTTTAATGAAGATAAAATAAATGACACGTGAATTTTCTTTATTTTTGAATTTTTTTAATTATAGTTCTAGTCAAAAACAGTAAAAATAGTGAAAATTTATAAGATGTAATTTATTTAAACTCAAAATGATATATTTTAAAATTCAATAAATAAAATTGATTAACATGTGCAATCAAATAATTTATACCTTATATCACTAGGATATAAAATATTATGTAGCATTTAAAATTATAATATTCCAAAATCAAGAAAAATCGAATCTGCGTAGTATATTGAGCTTTTTTTTTTAAGAGGCCAACTTAACTAAGACAGTTGGCTAAGAACACTTCTTATCTTAAAGGTTACATTTGGTTGCATGATGGTAAAAAATAAAAGAAGGTAATTTTTTTTTGCATTCTATATTATATCCGTGTTATCATTACTCAGCATTATTTGTGTTTATTTTTTTATTATATATTTTTATAGAGATATGAGAGTTATTTTTTATCAATTTTATTTATTTATTTTCATTTTCATACTTAATAATTTTGTATATCAAATATAGCCTAAAAAATATTTCTGCAATTATTTTTACCAAAGTTTGTTCTAACACTTTTTATATATAAAAAAACAAAATGAAAGCACGGATTATTTTTCCATGATGCAAGTTGCATAGTGAGTCTCATGTGTACTTATATAATTGTATTTTATAAGAAACATTGTGTCAGCAATCCATGGTTGATTCCCGAGGACAAAAGCACAAACATTACCCCCCCCCCATATAGTTTAACAAGCCGTCTACCTGTCCTCACTTTTGTCGTTCTATAATAGAAATTGCAGTTGACGCTGAACTGAAGGCCTTTTAAATTGTAATAAAAAGAATTATAATTTAAGATTTTGACTTGAAAATATTTATATTAAAAAATTTTAAATTTTAAAATCATTTAAAAAATTTAAATTTAAATTACACAAAAAATATAATTTATAATTTTAAATTAAAAATTTTAATTATAAAATTATAAAATTTAAAATTTTTTAATATGAAAATTTTAATTTAAAGTTTTGAATTATAATTTTTTTATAATATTTTAAATTATTTTTTAATTAAAAATTTTTTTAAGTGCACCTGAAGTGTAGTATATTTAAAAAAATTAAAAAATTAAAATTAAATTTATACATATAAAATTTATGTATAATATAGATAGATCTAAATATAAAATAAATTTTAATTGTTGAAAGTAAGAGTTGCTCTTTCAGTAAACTTTTTTCGTTTTATCCAAGAATAGTACGCAGGAAACAGAGGGAGCGCTGTCCGCGATAATTGACATTGGACATGAAATGTGAAAATGCCTTTAGAATTTGTTCAATAGTAAATAAACTCTTTTGCTTTGTCGAAGATTAGTACAAAGGAAGCAAAGGAAGCGCTGTCACGGATGCCCAAACCTAGTACATTATGGACCAGCAGACACCACTTAATGCAGATGTTTATTAGTTATTCGGAAAAATGTAAAAGGCTTGAAAGGTTAAATATATTATTATTATTACTTAATATTTTTTAACTTATAAAAATAAATAGTATTAGAAGTTTTGGATTAAAAAAATTTAAAGAGGAGTTATAGTGCATAAAATTAAAATTTTAAAAGTTTATAGTCAATTTTTTAAATTTAAAAAAAATAAATTACATAATTTTTTTAAAGTTGATAGAGCTTCTTTGCATTTAGCCTAATTTATTTGAGAATAAAAAATATAAAACATTAGACAATAAATATGGACAACAAATAAGCACAAGATGGTAATGGTACCTGTGAGTTTAGCAACAATTTTTTGCAAAAATATAATAATAAAAATAAATTACTCTAGTGTTGCTGGACAGTGAACAAGTAGTAAGCACAAAATTTATATTTAGCCCCACACTTATTTGTTGAACTAACAATATTTATGCTGATTGAAGAGTGAAAAAGGTTTGCTCAAATATTGGGTGTTTGGAGATCTTGCAAATAATTGACAACCAACACAAACATAAGTATTGTGAGCTATCATGACAACTATAATATTCTGCCATCTCACATAACAATGTAGAGTGTAATAAAATCTTCATATGTCACTAATTTTATCCTTATTTTTCTAAGGTAATTAATTTTGCAATAAAATTTATATAAAAACATTCTAATAATGTAAACTATGGTAAATAAACTTTTTAAAAAAATTGAATTTTATTTTATTTTCTAAATGAAGATTAAATAAATTACACACGAATTTTTCTATTTTAAATTTTTTATTATAGTTTTATTTATGAATAGTAAAAATAGTGTAATTTTTAAAATTTGTCAGATATAATTTACTTAAATTTGAAATGATATATTTTAAAATTTAAGAGTAATTTAGTAAATAACATTGATTAACACATTAAAAAAATAATTAATATATGAAATCAATTATTTTGTATCTTATATTATATGAGATATTATGAATTATCATATCAAATATAATTATTATAAATATCACAATATTTTATAATATAATATATAAAAATATATTATAGTATTTAAAATTTTAATATACCAAATATCTCTCAGAATCAAGAAAATTTGAATCTGTACAGTATGTACACTTATGAAGCTCTTACTGATTACTTTTTGGCCAACTTAATTAACCATCGTATTGGCTAACAAAACTTCTTATCTTTAAGTATAAAGATGAGATTTCTGCAATTATTTTTACCAAAGTTTGTCACTAACACTTTTATATATTAAAAAATAAATAAAACGAAAGCACTTGAGTCTCACGTGTAGGGTTACATAGTTATATTTTATTAGAAACACTGTGTAAGCAATCCAATATTAATTCACAAAAGCACATACATTACCACCCCAAATAGTTTAGCGAGCCATCTACCAGTTCTCGTATTTGTCGTTTTATAACAGAAATTGTAGTTGGGATGTCTGCTATATTTCGTTGGAAATAATTATTGTATTTGTTGCGCATTTGCATAGTAAGAGAATTACAAAGAAAATTTTAAAAATAAAAAAATAACACTTTATTTGACAGGTAATAGTTGCTGTTCAAAGAGTAAAAATCTCATATATATATATATATATATGAATTTTAATTTTTTAATTTTTAATATTAATTTTGTGTCAAATTAAAAAGAAAACAAAAGAATGGATGAGATTTATTGAGTGATTTTATAAATTTTTTTTTAAATTTTTATCTTTTATTTTTTAAAAAATTAATAAAAAAAGTAAAAAAAATTGATAGATTCATTTCGGGCAATTAGAACGTGTGTGTGTGTGTGTGTGTGTGTGTGTGTGTGTGTGTGTGTGTGAAAGAATAATAAAGAGATCATTGCCATTTGACACGGACAGCTTTGTGTTTGTGTGTGTGTGTAAGAATAATAAAGAGATCATTGCCATTTGACGTGGACAGCTGCGTGTAAGAATAATAAAGATGGAATTGACATTTGACATGGACAGTTGCGTGTAAGATCAATTTATCGATTAACCATCCATGTTTATTTTTCGTGATCGTTGAACTTATTAAATCAAATCTTTTTGTTTTCGGTACCGCATGATTTTTCGATTTAAACAAATCTTATTTTTATTTAAAAAAATTTAACAAACTAAATTTATGTTTTTTTCTGATAAATATATATTATAATTTATTATTATTAATTCCTATTTATTTACAAATAAAATTTAAAAACAATATGTTTACACAATTTTTTGGTCCAAGCTTCTTTCCAAATGTTTAAAAAATAAAAATACAATATAATAAAAATATGTAAATGATAATAATAAATATAGAAAATTTTGATTGTAATTTTGACTAATTTTAAATGTTAGCCTATTTGAAAAATTTATTCTAATAAAAGAAACATAGCATGTGAAAAAATTATATTTATTTTAAGTGTTAGCCTTTCATGTTGTCACCCATAACATGAAAGGCTAAATTTATAATTATTTTTATTGTAAATTAGTATATAATTATTTTACTAATTTATATTATTGAATAATTTTTGTTGCATATTTGAAATGCATTAATATTTATTTAATAATACTATTAATAATTATAATAAATATAAATATTTTTTTTAAAAAAAGTTGACATTGACTCTCATTTGCTCATTTGCTTCCGCGACACGGCATTTCGTCTCTCTCCCTCATTTGCCATGAAAGGCATCCGTTTTTTTTTTTTGGAAAATTTATCAAAAAAAAAAAAGGGCATATAGATTAGTCAATAACAATATGTTTTGATTGAAATATTAATTGTAACATTAGCAATTAAACAATAATATTTTAAATTAATTTAACAATTAATTATATGCTAATTAAAAAAGTATCAATATTTTATAATTATAATCAATTTTTTAAAATTTCGTTCAAACTAAAATTTTTCTTCAAACAATTTAAAAAACATGCTCTAATACTAAGATAATACATTTAAAATTATATTCTCATTGATCCCAAAAGTGGTTAATAGTAGTCCTTTTGACAATTAAGTGCAATCTAAAACTTTAGCAGCAAAATTTGGCTTACTTGTTAATACTAAGTCATTATATTGAATCACATTTTTGTTAGTAAAATAACAAATTAACTAATAGTAAGAAATTATTTGTATATAATCTCAAGTTTAGAAAGATTTATTATCAAGTTTTAAAGATTAAAGAAGTTATTTGCACATGACTCAATGTTCAAGAAGTATGCATTTCAATCTATTATATATATATATATATATATATATAATTCAGTATATTTTCAATTAAATTTAGTATAGTTATACCTAAATTGTTATTAGTTTGTTAAAAAAATATAAATAAATTAACTATAACACGAAATAAGTTCAATTCTCTAGTTCATCAATTTAAGCACGGGTCAAACCAATTTGTACTAAATTAATTGGATTTAGATTCTCTCCACCAAATTCTCCTTTCACTGCCTTTCTACCAAAATTTGAGTTACTGAATTTGCCAGCAACTAACAATTGATGATGAAGTCTTATATGTCATTTTGAAAGATACAATCTTGACCGTTCATTATTGGTGGAGAGACAACGGAGAGAGAATTTGATGGAGAGAATCCAAATCCAAATTAATTGCCAAAGTGACTTAACTAATAAATTAGAGTAATTTGATAATTGGTCCTTTTTTTTTTCCTTGAATTAGACATTAAAGGGTAAAGCACCTAATATTGAGGTTACCCAAACAGCATGCATCCTACTTACATACTCGTACACACATATAAACACTTATGTGGTTTTTAAAGGAAAATAATAGAGTACTTACCTACAAAAATGAATCTTTTTGAAATTTCTATCTCACATAGTTCCAATTGAAGTCATCAGAGAAACATCTTTGTTTCAAGCAAATGCACAATACCAAAGAGGAGTCTCCCAATTTTTAGTTTTGTTTTGTGTTTACGTTTGGAGTTTTTGTCGTATATGTTGCAAAGAAGAGAATGAAGGGGGGAGAGATCATAATCGATTGGCTACAATCTTTGGGAGCTCTTACACTAAAAATCCCATTATAACATTAGCATAAAATATGCATCTCTTATACATACATTACACGTTTATTTATGTGCCTCAAATGTTATAAATTCACTCATATATATCATATTCTATACTCATGGCAAATTTAATCCCTCTTAAATTTAATTTTATTTAAACTATCTTTCTCATTTGGTATTGTAACCATACTTTAATGTTACTAAATCAACTTCATAATAAGCATGTCTCAGATATTAGCATAGTCATATATATTTTAGATAATCTTCCTTTTGCTCACATATCATTCAAATCAAAATTAGTTGCTTTCCTTGTAATATTCTTTTAGATCAAATAAATGTTGACTCGTCTTCTCATGATATTGTCAAAGTCATAATCATACTTATGAAAAGATTTGTTATTTTTTAGAATCCATACAACAATGAAATAAAGATTTATTTACTTGCTTCCCAATTGCGGTTATTAAGCACATGCAATATGAATTGCATGCTATAAATTTTCATTTATTTTTTAAAAGTTACGTTGATTTGATTTGTTTATCAATCACTTATAGATCTTAGTCTAGACACATATGGTGCGTAACTCAAATTCTACCATTCCACTTAAGTCTCATGGTGCTTAGAAGAGAATTCGCATTTGGTTACAGGTCTTATGGATAATGGAAATCTATAATTTAATCCATGTATATTTATTTGTATTTAGATCTTATCTTGACCTTCTTTTTCTCTCTTTTATAAAGGAGATATATTTACATGTTGTGTTTCTTTCTATTCCATATTGGCACTTTTCCTGCCTTACATAATGAACACAAATGTCTCATCTTTACTCTCTCCTCAAGAGCACTAAACATGGTTGCTTATATGAAAGCCAATTTTATTAACTTGTATAGCACACTATCATTATATATATACTATCTATGATTATGGCATAACACATTTGTTTAGTCAACAATTAAGTAGAACATAAGATGTGTTACTCTATGTTTTACTTTTGTCAAGAGATTTAACATTTTCCTCATGCACATCTCTAAGTATGGCTTTCATTAAAGGATTAACTAACATTTTATGTGTAAACATATTTTGATATAACACTCTTTTATGCTATTAGTCTCTTTTATTCTAATGTCTATGTATTTATTGTTGTTATGATTCTTAAGGACTTTCATATAGGCTATGGCTTATCATCTGTCATACCCGAAAATGCGACCACGTGGCACATTTATCAAATAAAACAGAAAAATTTTATTTTCAATGAAGTTGAAAACCGAATTCAAAATTAAAATGAAATAATAGGTTCATGAGTCGCCACCAAAATTTTAATTTTTTTTAAAAGGTAAAATTTTGAAAAAATCTTTTTAGTTTGAAAAAAATGGTTTACGAACCAGATTCGGATTCGGGAGTCGATTGTGAGTGGGGAAGGTGTTAGATACCCCACTACACCCGTTACTGAGAACGATTACCCTAAGTTAGTTGTGCAAAATTAATCTAGCCTTTAATTTATTTTGATTATCCCTAATAAATCATATGCAAAGTAAAAAAATAACCAAATTAAAAGAAATAAAATTAAAAATAAAAAGAAGAAAAGAAATTAAAGAAATAAGATTAAAAGTAAAATAAAAGAAAAGAAATTAATTAAAAGGAAATTTTATTTACAATGGCGGACTTGACTTAGGATGAGAGCCTAGGACCTACGTACCCTTCAAGAGGGATCAAAGTCCACGTAATTTGAATGGAGATTGTGTTTAGTTGGTTAGTATGTGTTTTTTTTCCTTTTTGTTTTATGTCTTGTTTTTGTTTTTTTTCCTTGTTTTTGTTGTTTTTTTTGTATGTTCTTTATTTTAAATTTTTTTATATTTAATTTTGTTGCTTGGGTATTATTTTTTTTTTCGCGAAAAGACAAAGAAAATAAATTACTTTTTCTTTTAACAAATAAAATGAGTTTTGAAATTGGTTAATATATTTTAATTTGTTAAAAGAAAATTTTATTTTATTTTTCTTGCATTTTCAATTTTTTTCCTCTCTCTTTCTTATCATTTTTTTGCTTTTTATTTATTGTCATTTCATTTTTTTTGTTTTTTCTTTTACCCTTTTTTTTGTTTTGTTTTTATTTTGTTTTTGCTGTTTCTTTTTGTTTTTGTTTTTTTTTTTGCTTTTTGGTTTTTTTGGTTTCGTTATTGTTATCTTTTTTTCTATTTATTTCCCTCTTTTTTTTGGTTAATTTTTATTTTTGTGTTCTATTTTGTTTTTTTCCTTCTTCTTTTTGTTTTTATTTCTGTTTATCTTTGTTTTGTTTGTGTGTTTTTTTTTAATTTATTTTTTTTTGTTTTCTCTTCTATTTTTGTTTATTTTTATATTCATTTTTTTTTGTTTTGTTTTGATTTGATTTTTTTTATCTTGTTTGTTTTTTTTTCTTTCCTTTTTACTTATTATCATTGTTTTTTGTTTTTGTTTTTGTTTTTTTTATATTTTTGTTATGACTTTTCTTTCTTTCTTTCTTCTTTTAAAAAGGGAAAGAAAATAAGAATTATCTTTATCTTTAACGAATAAAACAGATTTAGAATTTGTTGATGTGTTTTAATTTGTTAAAGTCAAAGTTAATTTTATCTCTTTACTTTTCTCACCTTTTTAGTGTTTTCTTTTTATTCTTTTTTTTTCATTCCGCCTTTTTTTTGGTCAATGCTTAAAAATTATTTTTGAAAATTTCTCTTATTTTGATTTTTAATTTCTTTTATTTTCGTTTTAATTTGTTCCATTTATGATTTTCTTAATTTTTGTATTTCTTGGTTTTAATCTCATTAGATTTTGACCATTTCTTTTTTCTGATTGATTATTGATTTTAAGATTTTTTTTGTTTTGTTTAATTAAAAAATGTTCTCTGTCTTCTCTCTTTTTTCTTTTTTCAGATTTTGATTTTTCTTTTTAAATTAATTTTTTTTATTCTTGCAAAAAACATCTTTATTGAAAGAAATTTTGGGAATAGTCCATAAGTTTTCAAAAACAATTATTTTCCCTTTTTGTTTTCATTTGTTTGATTTTGCCTTTTGTTTTTGTTTATCCATTCATTCTTTTTATCAATTTTGTTGATCTTATTTTTCATTTTTTTTTCATTTTATGGATTTTAAGTTTTTTTAATAACATTTTCGTTTGTTTGTTTTATTAATTTTTTCTTTCAGGAGAACCCACTTTAAAAGATAAATTCATTTTGGATTTTGAGATATATATGTATTTTTTAAAACCTTTAAGAAAGGATAACTCTTTAAGACTCAAAATGATTCTTAAAAAAGTTTAACCCCATTCATTTCATCATTTTTATTTTATTTTTTATTTTAAGGGTTTTCTTTAAAAGTCATTTTGATGGGAACCATGGACGCCCAAAATAAGAAGGCGTAAAATCAAGACCTAAAAGATACCAATGAGGCTTTATTGCCACACATGGCTTTTAGGTTTAACTATGCACCTGAGGAGATATGAAAATCTCACACGGCAAATCTAAGGCCAAAAAGTACAGAAAAGTAAATAAAAATGAAAATAAAAAGTAAATAAAAAAATAAAAAAAAACTATAAAAAACTAAATCAAAATACATACTAACAAATATTGTGTGTGATTGGTATATATTTGTACTATATCTTATTCAAATACATTTACATGAAACTGGAGGGGTTATACCACATAAAATCAATTACATGCAGTCCGCCCGTAGGTTTTTGTCCGTCCTAATTTTCTGTTCACCATTCTACCTCTCTTCCTGCATATTTGTTGCAGACTAAGTCAAATACTCAGCTCACTCAATTGCAACCGGTGTTCCTCGAACATTTTCCCCAGCATAAGCCACGTTGACACAACAATCCAGCAAATAGCAAAACATTGAAACAAAAGGAATAGCATAAGCACACTGGTAGGATGAGCGAGCTACCAGACTATGATGTTTACCTCTAGGATTCTATTACTGCATAATCAAATTACACTAATAATGTCCTAAACAAGCAGCACAGATGATCCAATATTACTAGCAGCGAACCATTCTATTGTTCAAACAGTTAACGGGACCTCATTCAGGCATTCTATCAAACACAGACTATGCCTATTTGAGGAACGAGCAGGATCGCAATACATATACAATCAGAAACACACGATCAAGACTAACACACACAGGCAGAGTATTTCAAATACAACCCTTCATCGAATCAAACTCATGAATGAACTTCACAGAAAATAAATGCTCTATTCCTCCCAAGAACAGACTCAAAGTAGCAGAATCATTTGAAACAACAATTAAGTCCCAGCAATCAAACCATTAAGGCAGTTTCATGAGTTGTAATTCTCAATAGAGAAGAAAGAAGAAAAAGTAGATGGATAAACAATCATACCCTTCGAAGCTTGCTTCTTTGGACTATTTACGGGAGCCTTCAGCAATTTCTAAATTGCTACAAGTTGTTCTCCCTTTTCCCAGAAGCTAGCAATCCGAGGTCCCTTCCAGGATTTCGTTCCATTGAACCAGACACTAGGGAGTCACTTGGCTAGTCTCCCTTTCAATCTCCCTGTTCCTGGTCCTCTCTTTTGTTTTGAAAATCTCCCAGCCCTTTCCTAGGAGTCTCTCCCCTTTCGAATCTATCTTACACTCTACTTCTCTCGTTTTCTCCTCCGAGACAAAACCTTCGAAAAATCCTTTCAATTCTGTTCTTCCCTTTCTCCAAAGAACCCCTCAAGAAAACTCTCACTCACCCAACCCAGACACCAGAGACTCTATTCATTTTTTTTCTTCTCAATCCGAAAAAGAAGATCCCCCTTTCTCCCCTCTCTGATCCAGAAATAATCTTCCAAAACCTCCCCCCTTTTTTCCTTCGCTGTTCTTCATCTCACTCTCCTTCTCCCTTTCTCTCGCTCGTGCTCCTTCTCGAATCCAAAAATCTCCTTGTTTCTCCCTATCGCTTCCTCTCTCCCTTGGGCTCTCCGCCTCTTCTCTCTATCGATCCCTCGCTTCCTTTTTCCCTTGATTTTTTAGTCTCCCCCTGTGCCCTCAGCCTCTCTATTCTCCCTAATTCGAAAACCTCCCTCAGCCCCCCCGACCAGCTCTAATCTTCCCTCTATTTATAACGAATCTGAGAGTGGTCTTCACTCTCGCTCGTGCACCACACTGTCTGCTCCACGTACGGGCTATCGTCGTGTTTCTCTACTCCATAAATTTCCAATGCCAGCACTCATCTCGTGCATTCGGAAGTGCTTGTGGGAGAGGGTCAAAGCAGAGAGAGGGGACTAGAGGTGTCTAGGTTTTTTTTTATTTCCTGAGGTTTCATTTCCTTCGGGTACCCAGCCTATCATTTGGGTTAGTGAGGCATAGAATCCGAAATTCGTGGGCTGAGCAAGATGGGCTTTTATTTCCTTAACTGGTTCTTCTAGATTGGACCTCCATTTTAATTCATCCATTTCCTTTGCATGGACTCCATTTTTTTTGGGGCTTCTTCCTTCATTTTTGGTCCAATTCTAAGTTGGCTTTGGGTAGGACTTTTTCTTCTTTTTTTTTGTTTGGTTTGGTTTGGGTTACCCTTTTTTTTTTAATTTTACTTTTTGGATTTCTGTTATTCCCTCTTTGATTTATTTTTTCTAATTTTGGATTAATGGGCTTTTTCCTTGTTATTATTATTAATTTTAATTTTAATTTTAATTTTTTAATCACCCATGTATATGTTTTGGTTCTTTCCCCTTTGATTTTCATTTTTTTTTTGGTAAAAGGACATATTTGATTTTTTTTTGTTTTTTGTTTTTTATTTTTTATTAGTTTAATTTTATCATTATTTTTGGAGTATACCCGAACAAAATATGGTGTTCACGTCTATCACTATTGATCAATATTGGATTTAACATCCCACCAATGAACCTCAAGAGTTTCACAATTCCTGTTAGCTTTTATAACCTTTTGCACTGTTATAGAATATGCAATAAACTCTATTCCCATGGTAAATAATACTACATATGTTTGCTTCTTATGATTCCAAGATATAATGTCACCATTCAACAAGAAAGTGTATCCAAAAGTTTATTTCACATATATGGATTTCCTCTCTAATTCAAATTAGAGTATCTTCTCAAATTTGATCACTTAACAATACAATGCATAGTTTATAATGTCCTATAAGTATTTTAAGATTCTCTTAATAGCATTTTAATGACATTGACTAAGATTTAACTATTACCAGTTCACAAGGTCAACCACTAACAAATGTCTAGCTTTGTACATAACATTGTATACAATATCTAACAATGCTGAAATGAAGGGCTTTTTACATAATTTTCAATGTAAACCTAATTTGAGGACATGTCTTATAACTTAATATATTGCCTTTTACTATAAGGATGTTGATAGGTTTATAGTCTTTCATTCTAAACTACTTAAAGATCTTCTAACTGTAATTCTCTTGTGAAAGAACAATTAATTTCTCTAAGTGATTCACTTAGATTTTAATTCCAAGGATATATTCCATTTTACCTATAGCTTTATCTCAAAATTCAAAAATAAATATTCTTTAATGACCATTAAAAATCTTAATCATTCTTAACTAATGGTATATTATCCACACAAAGGATAATATAAGGATATATCTTTCAAATTGTCTAATATAAATATAATGGTTGTCATCAATCATTTGAATTTCATAGTCCATAAATAGTCCTTTGGAATCTATTAACCTTTAGCTTTAGCTCCATTCCTTTATTAATAGAACCTATTAGTTGTTTCATTTATTTTTTTCATCTAGTTCTCCATTTGAGAATGATTGTTTCATATTCATTTGATGTAGTTTTAAGTCCAAACTTGCAACCATAACTCGAATTATTTTAATTAGAATAAATCATAAAATAAGGGAGAAGGTATTTTCAAAAACTATACCTTCCTATTGTGTATACCTCTTAGTAACTAGTCTTATTTTGTTTCTCTCAATTGATTCATCTATTCTTCTATTTATCTTAAGAACTATTTGTTGTTAATTATCTTTTAGTTAGATGGATGGTCCATCAAGTTCTAAACATGATTTATCTTTATAAGATCTATTTCTTATTCTGTTGCTCTCATATATTCTTCTTTAGTAAGGCATGTTAAGTTTCTTAAACTAAGTTTGACTCTTTATTGTCTATTTAAGTACTTCTGAGTGTTTCCTCTTCAATTTCAAACCAACATTTAGACATGCCCTTGTGGTTACTCTTAAATAATAGAGTCGTCTGTACAACATTCTCATCTTGAATAAAGCTTACACTTTGATTAACAAGTCAAGATACAACTACTTGTCCTTATTATCTTGATCTTGTGTCTCATAAAGAGATTTATACTTGTCAACCTTTCCTTTACTAAGAAGTACATTCTTTAAATGTGGTGTCCTTGGGCTCAATTTTAATTATAATTTCATCTTTATTTTCACCAATGAAGTTCTACCTCTTTAATTGTTTTGACTATCTAAGAAAGATACATTTTTTACCTTTTAACTCTTATTCCCATATTTATAAGAGTTATCATGGACATAAATAGCTTACCTTATAGGCTTAGTATGCTTAAAGCTACCTTATTATTTTGTTTACAATTCATAGGGTGTGGAAGTAATTGACTTAAAGGCAATAGGTTAAGTTTAAAGGCATTAATTTATAACTTATTATCTTAATAGGAAAAAGATGAGTTTTCTTGAGCCATCATTAGCTTAGCCATTTCAACTAAATTTTTTATGCTTTATCTCAACATCTCCATTTATTATAGAGTGTTAGGAATATTTAATTGTCTCATGATTCTTTTTTCTTTAAAGAGCTCTTTGAGTTAATTTGACATATTCATTTCCTTGGTCAGATTTCAAAGGTTTAATTTTCTTAATTATCCATTTGTTTCTCTACCATGTTCATATAACGTTTAAAATGCTCAAGTGTTTTTAACTTATGGGATATTAAATAAATTTTACTATATTGCAAATAATTGTCTTGCCCTCACACTTTTGGGGTCACATATATCAAAATAAATTAGTTGTAATAGATTTTCCATTCTAGTTTCTTTTCCAAATGGTTTTCTAATTTGCTTTATCCTTTAAACAATATTCATATAGTGATATTTCTAAAATAGAAAAAGGATCTTAATATCTATTATTTTGCTAGTTTACTTATCTTCTTTTTACCTATATGGGTAGTATAAAGTGCCAAATATTCATATTTAAAGTTAACTTGGAAGTAGAGTATTGGGTAAATCAATCATATCCATAATTGTGCTCAGCATAATAACCCTAATATAGAAGAAACTAGAATTGTATTTTTTGTCCCTTTTCCAATGTTAATAGAATTGTCATGGAAAAATAGCACTAAAACTCATGAAAAAGAGAAATGATAAAAGGTTAGTTTCATTAGATCTTTGAAGTGTAGAAAGCACTATGTAGAGGTTTAATTCCCTTATACTTAGACTTCAAAGTTACAACAGTTTCAGTCATACAGGTATGTTCAAAGGATTAAGTAACTATGAAATGTTTATTTCCAAGCTCTTTATGATAGGTACCATCATGAAAAATTTATGCTCTCTTTGTAGGTTAAATTTACTTTCATATGTTCTTAGCTAATAGCAAGAAATCTTGTGATATACTAAACTTATTGATTATTAGTATGGATATAACCAATTGACTTCAATTCTTTAAATGTCAGTCATTTCAATCTAGTTATAAACATATGACCAAACTTCTCTTTAAAGGCTATCCATATAGTTTGAACAGTTGGATTTGACTTGCACTCACACAAGAGGTTATCAATCATGTTGCTTAGCACTATTATGCAAGTAATATTGTTCTCTTCTTTTTTTAATTAAAAAAATTTCTAGAACTTTTCTTTGATAAGTTATATTTCCGTGTTTAGACTCTTATATGAAATTGTTCAATGGTTTCTTAGCATCCTATTCTTTTCTAAGATCTAAGAACCTTATTGTGCCAAATTTCCTAATTGATACCATCTTCATCAAGTTAGAAAATAATGTTTTCAACAACCACAATTATAATCTAACATCTACATAGACACAACACAAAAAAATTACATATACACAATACTATTTATTTCCAATAAACTTTGACTATACCAATAATGACATTATTAGATTCATAATAATAAGTCTACATCTATCTTACTTCTATCAAATGTATCTTAGAAAATGTCATCATTTTTCTATCAAATTTATGTATAAATTTTCTCTTAATTATATTTCCTAGATGACCCCATGTCTACTAGTCTAAGAACCCTTACTTGATGGAGTATTTTCTTTTATTTTTTGATTTTTAATTGTTTAAATGTGATTCTTACATGAGCCGAAGTATACCAATCTAAAAACACCAATTTAATATGACATTTCTCTTATATATTTATTTAATTCAATACATTCGTAAATTGTGTTAATACATAAATTACAATTAAATTACCCTCACTCTAAAGATGTTTATCATCTTAAAATATCTTCTCTTCGGTTATTACAAGCCTATTTTCAACTAGAAGGGTCACTATCACATATTTCAAAAAGTATACTTCACATGTTTAATCAATCTCTTATAATGAATTCTCTATCTGTATGCTCTATGCCTAAAGAATTCTTGTGCATTTCTCATGTTAAAAAGTATATATGAGAAAGTAAAGTGGCTTGTCAATATTGTAATGACATGATGTTCCTTATTGAGCTTGATCTTTAATGCAAATCAATTAAAGGTCAAAATCATGTCTTAATTTGGTTATCTAAATTTCTCCTTAAGATTTTCATTAATTGATATTTACTAAACCTAATATAGAGTGTGTTGATTAAACTTAAGACCTATGAAAAATGATTTTATCTTTAAGTCTATTAATAAGGTCTCATAAGTGTCTATCATGTGTTTGAGCATTGCCTAAATTTGTCTAAACATAGCTTAACCATATACTACCATGTAGATTATGATTTTATAGATTTTTAGGAATAAAAATTACTCAAAAAATGATGTTACATATGCCCTTACGCACCTTACAAAGTCTTAACCTTCAGAAAATGCTAAAAAAAATTAAAAAAATTGAGACCTACATGTGCCTAGGGTGGTGTGTGACCTACACACACCACCTTAGGCAGCATTTCCTATGATGGGGCTACTACTATTGTCTTCATATTCTTTTCTTTTTTCTGTTGGTGCAAAGTTTAGCTAAAAAGAGGAAGGGGTGAACAACACATGCCAACCCTAAGAGTAAGATTCACACTTTATCTTCAACCTTGTGACTTAATAATTTTCTAGAATTTCTAGAATTGCATTTATGAAGGGCCAATTTTGTGAAGCCATATCACACTCGTTTCTTGTCCAAATATGTCATTAGAAAGCTCGCAATTAAATTTTTCCAATGGTATAAACCTTACATAGAGTCATGGTATAAGGAAAAAAACATAGCCTTCAAAAGTGGGCTAGTTGGTCACATTTTTTCATAGAAACAATTGTAACCTCCAACTTCAAATTGTTATATCTCGGTCAATTTTCATCAAATTGGATGAAATTGGTAGCATTTGAAAGCTTATTAACAAGTTTCCAATCATATGTAGATTGCATCAAACGGTTGTCTATGGTAAGAATGCCAACACTAAAAATTTAGCAGTATCACCATTGTTTTTCCAAACCCTTAACTCCAGATCTCTCCCTAATGGCTTATGTGTTTTCTATCAAATTCCTACCATAATAACCTCACTATATAGGCTACTTATGGTACAAATTTTGTGGTCTAATTTGGTTTTTATCAAATTCCACCATTAGAGGAGTTCTAAGATTCAAATTCTAATTTCATGCAGATCAAACAACGTCTAATATAATTGCATGAAAATAACTTAATATAATCAAGTGAAATTTATGCAGATAGTAAATCTCAAGCCAATTAGGCTCTATTACCAATGAAGGAAAGTAATTGAGTATTTACCTGCAGAAGCAAATTTTCTTAAAATTTTTGCCCCATACAACTTTGATTAGAGTCACCAGAAGAACTCCAACCTTTGTTTCATAGTAGCTATACAATATTAGAGGGGAGTCTCTCAAATTCAATCTCTATTTTATATTTGAGTTTGAATTTTTTTTCTCTTTTTGTATTGCAGGGAAGATAATGAGGTGAGAGAGAGGGAGAGGGGAGTTTCACACTCACACCTACTCGCATGATCAATTTCTTCCACCATTTATAAAATAATTAACTTTCCCAATTAATTGACCATAGAACTTGAATTTTAAAAAATCCAAAATTTGAAAATTAATATTAAATTAATTAATTACCACATAATGAATTTAATTTAATTGATTAAATTTGTTTTTGAACTTTAATTATAGATTTGGAACAGCCCATCACAAGCAGTCCAATAATTCAACAATTTTCAATAACAATGTTTTCAAGACTTGAACACTAGGCATCATGTTGATGATTTTTTTATAAGTCCTCATTTTTATTAACACAACTTAATGTTAAGTTGTATTATCTGAAAAAGAAAGTATAAATTTCAAACAGACCAAGCACAAAAATCATTGCTTTGCATGCACGTAATTGCAACTCAATTATGGATGGGGAAGAAAATTCTCCTCTGCATCCTATATAACTTGGACTTGGTGAAACCCACACCAATGAGAACAAAGTAGATTCGAACTTTCTTTCTGCATCCCAACCAAATTAATTATAAGTAAATGAATTAAGATGAAATTATGTAAGCATCAGAGCCAAGAAACAAAACAAAATAGAAAATTATCTAGTTTTTGTACTTTGTTTTCAATGAAATAGAGTTGATCATCTAAATGAAGATTGAAAAAAGTGAGATGACTGGAGATAATATTGGTGAAACATTTACTTGAATAGCAATTAACTACATAAAGAATATAAAATGTATATCTATGACCAAATAAATTCTATGAAGTTTGAAAATCATGTCATGGCCATACCAAGTCTAACACGAGGTTAATGCCATCAATAGGCTAGTTCTTTAAGAAGACAAAAAAAACTGAGTTAGGAAGGGTTTGGTGAAATGGCTAGTTTCGGGAGACGGATCTAGAGGGAACATTTTAGTATAGTCAATCTTATTGAGGTGATTGATGACCTAGAGTCAGATCACTTTTACGTGGGTATTCATGACTTACTTTTTTTTTTTTAATTTGGTTTTGTTATTTAATGATTAAATGCTTTTGCTTAAATTTTTAACCATGTCTGAGCCTCAATTTTGAATAATTAAAAATCTTGTTGACATCCTATGTTTAACTTCTAGTTTTTTTTTTCTTGTACAGTACTTAGAAAATGTGGAAGGCAAATGGGTTTGTGAGGGCTCAAAACCTCTGTGGCTCAGGTGAAGAGACGGCTAAAAAATAATTGCGTGATTAGGTTTCAGAATTGAAAAAAAAAATTAAAAATATAAAATGTAGCTTAACCAAATTTAATGAGAAATTATTATAATTTATTCTTAAAAAAAATAATACTTCCCAAGAAATAATATAGTGTGTATTTGGTTACATGTTGGGAAAAGAAAAAATTACGTTTGTAATCTCTTTTATGCAGCAATAATTTGTTATTTTTGTTCAAATCACGTTTCCTTCTTTTTCGACGCGCAACCAAACACACACGTAAATTTGTCATAGTATGTAATTAAAACAAAATTTATACATATATAAATATGTTAATTTATTTTTAATTTCTACCTCCAATAATTTAATTTTAGATTTGTTCTTATTAATTTCATTGAGATTTTATTATTTATTTATTGAAGAAGATATTCCCGCAACTATTCTTACCAATCTTTGCCACTAAAACTCTTGTATCGGAAAACTAAACTGAAAACACAAGATTATTTTTCTGTAATTCCAGTTATATTGAGTCACATGCGTAGTTTACAAAATTATTACTTTATTAGAAAACAATGATGTAAGCAATCCAAGCAAAGATTTGAAAACTCTAGAAGGTTTTAATGATTCCCAAAGTCAAAAACACATTACAACCCAAACAAGTTACGGGGCTATCTACCAGTTCATATATTTGTCTTTCTTCAACAGAAATTTTAGTTGGGTATGGATTGAAAATGCGTTAGACTTGTTCAATAATGTCTAATATTTCAAATCATACTTCAATATATCTATTTCCGTTTTGTTCCAGAATACTACACAGCAAAGGGAGCGCAGTTACATACACTCCAAACCTAGTGACTTACAATACCTGCAGAGACCAAAACATAGGTAATTAGTGCACAGACAGTTGATGCAAAAATACAAACAATTGCACATAAACTTTCACAAAATTGAGGTATAACACTATTTTGTGCAATGGATGCTTTTATGAAACGGATCCCTGCGATAAGGGTTTTGATTAGAGGGGATATAGTTTGCCATTTTTGGCTGCTTTTAATTTATTGTTTAAAATTATAACATTTTAGTGTAAAGATAAAAATTATAATTGCAGGAATAAAAATTTTAACTACAAGTAAATATTATATTTTAAAAATTTTAATTATATAGTACAATTAAAATTTAAAAATTATAATTTTCACTGATAATTAAAATTGTTGTCTCCATACTTATAAATTTAATGTTTACACTTAAAAGTTGTAATCCTAAAAAAAAATAAAAAGGGAAAAATGGCTAACTACATCCCTTGCAATTAGAGTGCTTACTGCAATGGATCCCTCCTCATGTTTTTATAGTTGTGCATTTGTAAAATTGAGTTCATGGTTGGGTCCCATCTACACATGACCCATTGTACAAAACATTTCTTAGATGCACTTTTCTTTTTTGGGGATAAATTAGGAAATTTAAACTAAAATAAAGAAATATATATATGAAATTGGTGCTCTCCTCTTCAAAGTTTTGTCACTGCAGTCTCCAAAATAAATTAAGTTAAAAAATATATGCAATATAGGGTGCAATCTACATCGTTTTTTTAAGAAATAGAATTCAATGTTTAATTGGATTTTTCAAGTGTAAAATGATCCTAAAACTATCTAATTAAAGGGGGGGTTTTTACTGTCTAAATGCATGAAGTAAAAGGTAAATAATGGATTTGTGACTAGTTTTGGATTTGTCCCTTGGTATCCACTATCTTTATCTTAATTCAATTATAATTAATTTTGATCTAAGAATTTCTAATTGTGTTCATGACAAATGATCTTGAATTACCATTCAAGATTCAAGAAATTAACAAGTTAATATTGAGTTGAAACCTTAACCCCGTATCAAATCATTAATTCTTGTCATTAAGATTTTTGAACACTAAATTTGATTAATTAATTAATCAATTAGCCTCTAAATTATCACCATAAGATGTTTAATTAACTAACTAAACTTAAAGGAATCCTCAATTTAGACAATTAGCCACACAATTTCACTCATACATTTTATCAAATACCTTGATTGCATACATGAGACGTTAGAGGAGAATGAAAATCCAGCACTTAATTTAATCCAATAATCATTCAAAAAGTCTCATAATTAGTGTCTAACCAGCCACTAATTATAACTACACCAATCTCAATCCAATACATCTCAACCAAATATGTACCAAAAAAAAGTGTTAGAAAGAGAGGAAATCTTAGCCCAAAATCCCTTGACAATCCATGGATTTAAGCTTCAATCATGGTCTTCTTCCAAGCTAATCACAAGAGAGAATTAAGCTCTCATGGAATGATGATTGATGGAGGACTGGAGTGGAGGTATGGAGGAGAAGAAGCTACGATGTGGATGTGAGAATAGATTCAAGTGAGGATGAATTGATGCATGGCTCTCATTGTGAATGGATGCCCCTCGTAGATTTTTTACTTTCTTTTTAATAAATCACATGCTCTACTTCTTCTTTTTTTATGTCTCATGTGTTCAGGCCATTCCCTCCTTTCTCACATGATTCCCATTCTCTTTTTAATTTTTTCACGTGTTCTGTGCATGCTCCATTCACTTGTTGCTCTTCATTTCCTACTCTTCCTCTTTCCTACTCATTCCCATGTGGTTCTTTTCTGATGTTGTTCCTCCCAATCACAAACCCATATTCTTCCACATAAGAACCCTCCATTGTGTTAGACCCATACATGGGAAGAAAGAAGTTAAGGTACTGTGATGTGCTACTATTTTGCGTGTTCATGCAAATGAGATGAGAGCTTCCCCCGTGACAATGTGATGACCACGTGGCTCCACCCAGTACCTTCTGCTCTAGTTTCTTCCTCTTCCTCACGTCATTAACATTTTGTTTTACCTAACTCATGTTCACGTTGAAAGTCTTCCATTCCATCACTTAGCCTCGTCCTCTTGATGCTCGTGGCATGTGAACTAAATATTTGTTGCTGTGGCGTGTGAGAAGCCTAGCTCATAGCTCCTTATATTCTAAGCTTCTTCTCCTTTCTCAAGCTTCCCTTTCCCTCTCTTCTTACTACTGTTTTGCCCTTTAAACCCATAGGTGTGTTGTTCTTTACATGGAGCTGCTGTAGTGTGTATATGGAGGTGTTGGTATGTGTGAAGTGTGTGTATGGGCTGGTGTGAATCAACGTGAAAGGCATGTGGAGTGCAAGTAGTGTAAGTGTTTGATGTGGTGTTACGTATAGCGAGAAATGTGGAGTGTTAAATATGAATATAGAGTGTCTCCACGTGATAGCCCAAGACTTCGCCTCCCTATCTTTCTCTTCCTGAATTTCTCTTATCCCACGTGCATTTCTCCTTTTTGAAATTCCCTTGATTCAATCTTCAATTCTTCTCCAAATAAATTTCCTTCCTTAAATTCCATTTGCCCATTAAAAATCTGTGCAAAAGAGTGGGAAAAATCAAATAGAAATATTTACAAAATTATTTAAGATAAATTTATGTATTAAAATTTAATAATTTTGTAAATAAATTTCTAAAGTGCAAAAGTGGCTATTAAAATAAAATCTCATTAATTAAAACCCAAAAGCTATATTTTATCATCAAATTATCCAAATTAAAGGGAAATAAGATATAGAAAGATGGCATTTATCATCTCTCCATCAAACACTATAAATAAAAAATACTTTTAGGGACAACTTTTATCACCACTAAAAGTAAAAAAATTGCCACTAAATACTTTTAGTGGTGATTTTGGTCGTCATTAAGTTGTAGCTGAAACCTTTGAAGCAAAAGGTCTTTAGTGATAAAAAAATATTGTCACTAAAAATGATATTTAATTATAGTGGCAACTGTTGTCATGACTAAAGCCTCATTAGCCACCAATGGAGGCTTTTAATAATGATATGGGATGTTGCTAAATGTAACTTTTAGTGGCGATATTAAGTGTCGCTAGTAGAGCCACATTAATTTGGATCTCATAGAAAGCTGTTACTATTAAGTGTGCCAAAAAAAGAGTTTTTTTAATGGTGATATAAGTCAGCATTAAAAGTGCTAATTTAGTAATAACTTTAAACGTTGCCACTAAAACTAGACTTTTGGTTGCAATATTAATCATTAATAAATGTCCCTTTGACAACAAAATGAAAAGACAAAAGGCTAATTATTTAATATTTGGCACACTTGTGAGAGAAAGCCTAGTCCTTTTAACATACAATGGGCAAAAGAAAAAGGAGGTGGAGATGTGTTGATCCCACCATCAATGAATCAAATGTCTTGCCATATCTTATCTTTGATAAGACATCATCATAGTGGTCTTATAGGCAAATTCATCTATCAAGGTTGATATAGGAATTCAATTTAAGTAGCCTGAGAGAATATGTTAAGAAGCATGTAGAAAGTAGTTCAGCCATGCCATATCAAGATTGCCAAGCTACAAATCCCAATATAGTGCCACACTTTTTATTTAATATGGTTATTTTAGACAAAAATGGTTCTTTAGCAGTGATGTGTGCTATTGCTAAAAGTAATGTTAATTTGGTTTTTGTACATTAATTGTTGCCACTTAAGTGGCTTTTTAGTGGATATATGTGTTGCCATGAAACAACAAAAGGGCACGATCAAAACTACTCAGGTTTACAAATGTGTTTTAGTGCTCGAAACCTAAGACATTGTAAAAGTCTTTTATCTATTAAACTCAAGCATGCCAAGTTACCTAAGTTTACACCTTGTGAGAGTGGTTAACAAAACTTGGCTGATTAGTTTTTCAATTTTTCATTTTAGGTGATAAAACTTAAGATCATTAATACAAGAAAAGAGAGCTGATCCTCAAGTAAAGAATAGGCTTTGACATGGCAATGGACTTTAAGGGGACAGATGGAGGTGGAGAGGCTTTCATTAAAGAAGAAATTGATTGCTCTTAATAGGTGATGGAAGTCAAAAGTTCACATAACTAAAAAATGGGGCATTCACTGTAGTGGTTTAATTGCAATTAAACCTCAAAACTAAACCATGGTCTTTATTTTGGATACAATGTTAAAGAGAGGAAAAATGAGTAAGTTTTCAAGAAGATAATCTCTATTTTGATTAAAACTAGATAAGTGTTCATGTTTTATTTTGATAAACTAGGGAGAGATGAAAAAGAAAATTAGCATATTACTTCTCTTTGGTTATTTCATCTTGTGTGGTTGTGTATTTTTCTTTACGATGTACTTGAAGGTTTGTTAATTTTTTTTTTCTAAATGTAATTTTTATGTGTCACTAAAATGAGAAAATGTTTTTAGGTTTATAAGCTAGTAGTCTATTCTCTACCTAAGACAGATGCATTCTATTTTACTTTTTGTCATAAACACCCATACGTACTCTCTAATATTTATGGTATACTCATTCATTTTGTCTTTTCATCTCTTCATGATTAAAAAAATTGAAAGTAACTAAATCATGGCGACCAGATCTGGAAAGGCTGATTCCACTACTATGCTTCTACCATTGTGGTCGATTCTCTCCTTATTTTTCCTTGTGTTCGTGAACTTCTCTTCATCCCACGAAGCTGGTTCTTCCATGACTGCTTTTTTTGCATTTGCTATTGCACAAGCTAGCGAATCAAATGCTCTATTGAAGTGGAAAGCCAACCTTGACAACCAAAGCCAAGCTACTTTGTCTTCTTGGAATAATGGCACTAATCCTTGCAAAGACTGGATAGGAATTACATGTGATGAATCCATGTCCATCTCCATCGTAAATCTTACAAGTTTTGGGGTAGGAGGTACACTTTACAGTCTCAATTTCTTATCTTTCCCTAACCTCCATGTTTTAGATATAAGTTACAACCAATTTTGTGGAACCATTCCACCCCAAATTGGTAACTTGTCTACTATTTTTTCATTGAATATGTCCCATAACTTTTTAAGTGGTTTCATTCCTCAAGGAATAGGGTCATTAAGCACTCTAAATCATCTTGATATTAGTGTGTGTAATCTCACTAGAAAAATTCCCAAAGAAATTGGGAACTTGAGGAATTTGACAAAATTATCACTTCACATGAATCATCTTTCTAGTTCCATTCCTCAAGAAATTGGAATGCTAAGGAATCTCATACAACTTGATTTGTCAAAAAACACTTTCTTATATGGTAGAATCCCTTCTACAATCGAAAATTTGACCAATTTACAACTTCTTTACCTTTATCATAATATACTTGTGGGTCCCATTCCTTATGAATTTGGAAAACTCTATTCTCTCATCATTTTTTCATTAGCAGCATATAATAACTTCTATGGCCCAATCACACCCTTCATTGGAAACTTTACAAATCTCACCTTGTTGAATTTGGCGGCCAGCAGACTTTGGGGATCAATTCCTTCTTTTTTGGGAAACTTTGTCAATTTGAAAGAACTTAGCCTTCAAAATAACAATCTTTCTAGACCTATTCCTGCTACCATAGGAAATTTAACACAACTGACCATCCTAAGATTATATATGAACAAACTCAATGATAACATTCCATTAGAAATGAATAACCTTACCAATTGGCATACTTACAACCAGGTGACAATGTGTTCACAGGTCAGTTGCCTCAACAAATTTGCATTGGTGGGTCACTAGAAAAATTTGGTGCTTGTATGAACTATTTCACTGGTCTAATTCCAAGTAGCTTGCAAAACTGCTCCACTCTTGTTAGACTCAGGCTTGATAATAACTTGTTAGTTGGAAATATAATAGATTATTTTAGTGTATATCCACATTTGAACTACATCGACTTGAGCAACAATAAATTATATGGCCACCTTTCTTTAGAGTGGGGCAAGTGCCATAATCTCACAAGCCTCAAGATTTCTAACAATAATCTTTCTGGTAGCATACCTTCAGAGTTAGTGGAGGCAACCAAATTGCAACGACTTAACCTTTCTTCAAATCATTTGATAGGAGAAATTCCTAAGGAACTAGGGAAGTTAACCTTTTTAGGTGAACTCTCTCTAAGCAATAACCAACTTTCTGGAAATGTTGCGATAGAAATAGGTTCATTGAGGGAACTTACAAAATTGGAGTTGGCAGCAAATAATTTCACTGGTCCAATAACAAAGGAACTCGGAAGGCTTAATTTATTTTACTTGAATTTTAGCAAAAATAAATTCAAGGAAAGAATTCCCTTTGAGTTTGGCAAATTACAATTCCTTCAAGATCTTGATCTCAGTGAGAATTTGTTAAGGGGAACAATACCAGTAACACTTGGAGAGTTGAGAAGCTTAATAACATTGAACCTCTCACATAATAATCTCTCTGGGACCATTCCATCTAGTTTTAATGGTATGTTAAGCTTGTCTTCTGTTGACATATCATACAACCAATTAGAGGGCTCTCTTCCAAACAATCTAGCTTTTAGAAATGTTACATTTGAAGCATTAAGGAACAATACGAGTTTGTGTGGTAATATCACTGGTTTAGATCTTTGCAATAAATTTAGCACTGATCCACAAGGCAATAAGAATAAAAAAGTCAAGCTATTGATAATACTTCTTTCTTTGGGTACATTGATGCTAGTAATAGGTGGAGTCTCATGTATTCTAATTTGTCCAACCTTAAAGAAAATGGAAAACCAAGATAGAGAAGCACAAGTTAAAAATATTTTCTCCATGTGGCATTTTGATAGGGAAATTTTGCATGAGAAAATTATTAAGGCCATGGAGGGATTTAACAACAAATATCTTATTGGAGTGGGAGGGAAAGGAAGTGTATATAAGGCTGAGTTGGCTAAAGGCCAAATTGTTGCTGTGAAGAAACTCCATTCAAATTCAAATGCAAAATTCTCCAACATCAAAGCTTTCACAAGTGAGATTCGAGCCTTGACAGAAATGAAACACCATAACATTGTGAAGTTATTAGGATTTTTGTCAAATTCTCAACTCTCATTCTTGGTTTATGAGTTCTTAGAAGGTGGTAGCTTGGATAAGATAGTAAAAAATGAAAAGCAAGAAATTGCACTTGATTGGAATAAGAGGGTGAATGTTGTTAAAGGTTTGGTTAATGCATTATTTTTTATGCATCATAGCTGCTCATGTCCTATAATTCATTGTGACATATCAAGCAAGAATGTTCTTTTAGATTTGGAATATCAAGAAGCTCACATCACTGACTTCGGAATAACCAAATTTTTGAATCTTGACTCAAACAATATGACTTTAGTTGAAGGCACTGTTGGATATGCTGCTCCAGGTTAGGCTCTTTTCTTTGTACTTTACTAAAATATTACACTTTGTTTCACAAAAAAATTTTACTAGTGCTTTGTTCACAATATCACAACTCTCATATTTAATTTAACTTGTTGTAGAGATTGCTTACATTGTGCAAGCAAATGAGAAATGTGATGTTTATAGTTTTGGAGTTCTTACTTTGGAAATCCTTTTGGGAAAGCATTCGAGAGAGCTTATTTCTTCTTTGATAGAAACTTCAAAAACTTATGATTTACTATTGAAGGATGTGTTGGATCAACGACTTCCTCAACCCTCAAAGGGCGTTGTTGAGGAAGTGATGCTAATTGCAAAAATAGCATTTATTTGCTTGAATAAAAGTCCACATTCTCGCCTAAGTATGGAGCAAGTATCTATGGAGCTTGTGAGACTAAAACCTTATTTAGTAAACCAGTTTGACACTATTACACTTGGAAAACTCATGAAATATTCAACTTCTTAAGTAATTTGGGCGTGTATATGCCCCCGCCCTTTGCTTTTTTATTGTATGATAAGATTATAGTTGTCTTTGTAATTTTTATCATGTATGAGTTTGAGGCATGAATAAAAATGAAGCAAGGTATTATGGTTTTTATATATGTTATATAGTTTGGATTTGACTAAAATTATTGATTTGTTTATATCCAGTATTAACATCAACAAATGTAATAAGAAAAATTTTTCAAAATAAAAGTTGACTTTTTTTGTTTTGGGCTGCAAAAAAAGCACAAGGTTTTGAGAATTAAAAGTGAAGAAAGATATTGGATAAAAAATAAATTCAAGTACATTAAGCTCTTTTAACACTCAAATCTAAGTAATTAGACAATATATATATATATATATATATATATTTGTTTGAGACCCTTAATATTTGAAAGTCACTTGACCTCCAACTAATTCAATCAAGTCAAGTTGAGTGGCCTTACTAAAAGGGATAAAGCCCTCTTAGTGCTTATTTTTTTTATTTTTTATTCACAAGATGAATTCAAAACCTTACAACCAAACTCTTAAGGGCTATTTGGTATGATGTATAAGATAAGGCCTGATAGTATAAGACCTAATAGAATAAGATCTGATAGGATGAAGTCTGATAAAATTTTAAAATTATGCAATATTTGGTATGATACTATATAAAATAATGTGTCGTATAAGATAATATTATCATTTATTTGGTGATGCACTATATAACATTGGATAGGATAAAAATCAACCATTTTGACAAAAATATCCTTTACTTTTAAAATATACTATATTTATCTAAATTGATTATGTTTTATTAAGTTTTAAAAAAAAAGTATGAGTGGATAGGGCTTTACAAAATACATGGTTACCTAGTGACTTAGCTGACATTATCCTGTCTAATCGTATCGAGCTAAACAGTTAAAAAATAATTTGGACATACTAGATCAAATTGGCCATATTAGCCAATTTCAGCCAATGTAATGAAAATCTTATTTTTTTAAGGGCAAAATATAATTTTTAAGGATTTATATGAAAATTTTATTTTTTAAGAGTTAATTTATAATTTTTACCACATATTAAAAAAAGTGGTTTAGCTAGTTTAAGAAAGCAATCTAGCCTAAACTCATACTAAACTATTTAAATTGAGTTGGATACTAAATTAGTTTTCACGTAGCCTATCCGAATTTTATTAATTTTTTTTTAAAAATTATTTTATAGGGACTTATACAAAAAATGTTTAATGGTAAATGTAATTTTATAGGGATTTATATAAAAATTTTACTTTTTAGGGTCATTTTATAATTTTTACTAAAAATTTAAATATGGTTCAACTAATTCAATCCTAACTAGTATTAATTAAACTCAATCCAGCCTAACCAATGAATATCTCCATAGATGGGGGGTTAAAATAAAAAAGTATTAATAAGCTTTGTACATAAAAACTAATCAGGCCTAATCCTATCCCCCAAGGTATGATTAGATTATATATCATTTTGATCTATAAAAGAGATATAATGTATAAGTTTATACAATATATTATATGCATCAAATAAGTGATAAATTCATAATGTATTATATTAATTTATACTATCAGGCTTTATAAAATATATCAAACATATCTTTAGTTGTTCAAGCCAATAGAGTTGCTGACAAATATTTTTTTCATATAAAGTACAATATACTTTTCTGTTAAATTTAGTATAGTTATAAAACTATTTAATAGTAGAAAAATTGTTATTACTTTATGTAAAAGAACAATAATATATATTAATTAATTATAAAAATAAATAAGTCCGATTCACTTGTTTAATCACATTGATTTATCAATTTAAGCGCGGGTCAAACCACTTTGTCCTGAATTAATTGCAAAAGTGACTTATCTAAGAAATTAGAGCAATTCGATGTGATTGGTTTATCGGTTAAATTGGCTGGACCTGGACCCGCTTCAAGACTTGACTCGGCACCATGTTGATGATTTTTAGGTATGTCTTCTGTTTTCTTAACAAAACTCAATGATAAAATGTATTTCCCGATAAAGAAAGTATAAATTTCAAACTAACCAAGCACACAAATCATTGCCTCGCAACTTTTTTAAGCGTAAATTATGTTTGTGCGCGAAGATACGCATATGATTATAGTTATTGCAATTTGCAACTCAATCATAAGTTGGGAAGAAAATTCTTCTCTGCATCCTATATATATAACTTGGTAAAACCTTACGCCAATTAAGCATAAGTAGATTTGAAATTTATTTCTGCACCCGAATCCAATTAAGTATATGTCAGTTAATTAAGTTGTAATTACGTAAGTATCAAAGCCAAGAAACAAAACGAAGTAGAAAATTATTTAGTTTTAGTATTTTGACATTTAAACGAAATGGAGTGGATCATTATTGAAAAAAGTGAGATGACTGGAAATAATATTAGTGAAACAGTTACTTAAATGGAAATTACCTACATAAAGATTATAAAAAGTATATCGATGAGCAAATAAATTTAATGAAGTTTGAAAATCATACCGTGGCCATGCGAAGTCTAACACGGGGTTAATGCCATAAATAGGCTAGTCATTCAAGAAAACAAAAAATAGAGGTGGGACTGTTTGGAGAAATGACTAGTTTTATTGATATTTTATTTATTTATTTGGAGAAGACATTCCCACAACTATTCATACCAAAACTTGCCACTAACGCTCTTGTATCAAAATTCTCAACTGAAAAGACATGGTTATTTTGTTAGATTTTTATGATAGACTTAATGTGGTTTTTATGATCACATGAAGAGACATGGTTTACATAAGAAGTTACAAAATTTAAAAGATCATAATATATTAATAGTCATTAATAATTAAAGATAGCTACTAAGCCTAAGCCCCGAATCTATATTAATTTTGAGATATACATTAACCAAGTTACTGCAACTTTTGATTTGATGATTACTTTTGTATGTGAATGGTCTTTCATTTAATGACATGAAATAATTGGATTCATGAATGTAAGAGGCAAGTGGAGAGTTATAACTCTTTGATGAGTCAAGTCATGAAAGCTATATATAGGTTTTTGGTTCCTCTCTTCACTCATTATCTAAATTTGTGTGCCTCTCACTATTTTGCAAACATATAAAAACTTGAGTGAGAAGAGAGAAAGTTAAGGTGCTATTTTCTAACCACTTTATCTATATTTGTCAAAGTCATCAAGTTCAACTTCATGGCCCAAGGTATAAGTCTATATTTATTTTACAAGTGATATTAAGATATTCTTCCTCCTCCTGCTTAATGGTTTTTTTTAATTATTCTTAATTTGCATATGAATTTAATCATAACTAAAGATCTAGATACAAAATATTCTTGCATATTTTTCTATAATATTATTCAAGTTGTATATTGAGTCTCATGCGTAGGTTAAAAAATTATTATTTTATTAGAAAAACATGATGTAAGCAATCCAAGCAAGGATTTGGAAACTCTAGAAGGTTAATAATACCCAAAGACAAAAGCACAAACATTACAACCCCAATAATTCAGTGGGCTATCTGCCAATTCATATCTTTTTCTTTTTTTTTAATAGAAATTGTATTTGGCTATGCTCTACAAAAGAAAAAATGTAGTTTAAGTAACGTTTTCTTAGTAGCTTTAGCAACAATTTTAAATGTCACTAAGGTCTTTAGTGATGTTATGACATTTGTCTAACAAATTATCTATCACGAAAGATTTAACAATGATTTTAACCAACCGTGATTAGACCATGTGGTTAGCTTGACTATAGTCTAAAAACAATTTTTAATTGTGGTCTAACCACGATTTTATTGTTTATAGACTATCATAACCATGGTCTTTTTAATCATTGTTAAAAATGTGTGAATTTTTATGATGGTTTTGATTGTTGCTAAATGTTTTTTTTAACTTTTCATTATATTTTTTTTCCAATTTATTTTTTCTTTTTTTATTTCAATTGACCTGTACTTAAATAACAACAAATTTCCATGTAACATCCATTTTTTATTTACATGTGCCAAAATTTTGTGGAGTAAATGAAACTAAATTTTCTAAACAATATAGAGAAAGTTATATTGACATTGATGAAAGATAACCAAAGCAACAACCCACAAATTATATTTGGGTTTTTCAACATTAAGCTGAAACTAAAATGGGAATGGCTTATTAATAACTAAGATGGTGAAATAGGATGCCTATAATATATTTACTTGCTTAAGATCAAGGTAAAAGGAAATTTTCTAGAAAGACAATTGACAAAAACTACATCCACAAAACTTCAAGGTGTAAAAGCTTTAAGAAATCATACCAAAGCCTCACATTTAACCCATTGTATGTCTTATGGCATTTCAACAGTAAAAAATTCAAATGGATATACATTTTCCTCTCATAGATTTCTTTAGGAACATCTACTTGTCATAATGTGAAAAATAATAAGAAATATAATAAATAATTGTAAGCTTAAGAATAAAATGAGAAATAAGAATATTCTTGGATAGGACTAAGCTGGGTATTTAATTGGCCTAATGCCTTACTCGTATCAGATTTGTTTTTATACTTGTAGCCCAACTTGACCTAAACAAACATGATTTTATGTTAGGTCAGGGTGGGTTAGGACAAGCCATTGGTTTCTTTTTGATAAATATAGAAAAAAAAATACTTTTTCCAGTAAATAGCAAATCAATTATTCGAGAATCAACAACCAATTCTAAACAAAAATAAAGGTATTGAAAACAAAAATTAATGTTCCCAAATATAGAGTTGATATATATATATATTGAAGCAAAGACACTCATCAATCATTTGATTCCAAATTAAAATTCAAAAGACAGAGGACTAAAAATATTATAAAAATTTAAAACAATAACATATCTTAAAATAAAAATAATTCTCCACTATTGTCTTACCAAAGTCACTATCCCTATCAAAATATGCATTTCCAACATTTCTAATAAGTAGTAAATCAACCATTAGAGAATCAAAATTCAATTTTAGACTAGGACATGGAAAGAAAAATGACAACAACACTAAACAGAATTAAAACACAAATAAATCTTGAAAGTAGGTAATCCATCCAATTCTTGAAAAAGTCATTATCTTAATCAAAATATTTCTAATATTTTTAATAAGAAAAATATCAACGTTGGAGAATCAAAAGTCAACTCCAAACTAAAACAATAAAAGAAAGAGGAACTAAAAGTACAAAAAAGAATAAAAATGGTAACTAACCTCTTAACAAAGGCCATCCTTCACTATGGTCTACCCAAAGTCAACTCCCCCATCAAAGTGCTCATACATAACACTTTTAGGAAGTAGCAAACCAACTATTGGAGAATCAAAGTCAATTTTAAACTAAATCTACAAAAATAAAAAGGACTAAAGATAATGAAAAGAATGAAAACATTAACTAACTTTATAAGACTGATAATTATCCACTATTGCATTATCAAAGTCACCATCCATATTTAAGTACTTGTTACTAACATTTTTAGCAAGCACTAAATCAATCAATTGGGAATCAAATGAGAGAAAAAAATATTGAACACATTGCCAAAATAAAAGGGAAAAAAAACCTTATGCACATCAGTATATAGATTCTTGTGATTACAAGCAAACACGATAAACTATTAACAAACAACTATCAAATGGGACCATAAAAAAACCAAAATAAATTGTACTAGGAGTCATAAAGTAGAAAATACAATACATAAATTATAAATTAGAAAAGTTAAATAGAAGCACATCAATCAATGCTCATAACATCTTTGGTGACATTTGTTCCTCCTAAAGCCTCTATAAAAAATAAAATGATAAAAATTAGAAAGTTGAACTTACAAGCAAAAAATGCATTATAGTCAATTCATTTTCAAATTATGGGGCTTATATGATTCAATAATATTCTTAAACACCTCAGATTGATCAAAATCACAATCATTAAAATTGAACACTTTAGAGGATAGCCAATTTTAGGTTTAAATGAGTGCTTCAGTCATCTTTGGTGATAATGAACTCTTAAATACATCAAGCATGCACCCACCAAAAGCCACATTGGACATTAGCATAGCTAACACATCACATGCAACTATAGAAAGCACTTTATACTTTTTATCATTTTCTTTCCACCATGTCAAGATATCAAAAGGCCTATCTTCCTTAAGTAAATTAGCTACAAGGTACTTATCCAACTCTATTTTTTAATTACAAGTAAATTTTAGTTTCTTTAATACGATCCACTTATTTTTTAGATCAACATATGCTAGTATCCTCTCCATTGCATCCCTTACTTTGGATCCACTATGATCATCATTGGTTTCAATTAATTCATTAACAAACTTGATAGAATATTGCTCATATAAATGATACAAGGCATCTTTGATTCTTTTTTTATGGTCACACACACATCATGATCAAGGTATATATTATCGAAAGTAATATTCATATATGCAAGTTTATACCTAGGGTCCAATACCACCTTTATTACTAATAAAGGGTTCATGTTGTGTGGCTTCCCTCAATATTTATCATACTTCCTCTGCATATTCTTAGCCATATCCCCAACAAGAGCATATGTAGATGTAGTACTTGCTTACAACATGGTTTAAATATGAGTAATTTCATGGAAACACACATTTAATGTCATATGTAATGATCCGTTGAATTTTAATGTAATATTATAAAAGACCTTGAAAAGGTCAATAAACATGGAAGAATTACTCCAATCATATGCCATAAGAGGACCAAGTTGATTATTATCTTCCTTAAAGTACATATTGTAAGACTCATCTTCATCTTCCATTCTCTCAAATACCTTTTGGAATTTCATGGCATGTTCCAACATCGTGTAGGTGGAATTCCACCTAGTTGTAATATCCAGATACAAATCTCTTAGACTCCATTTTTTCCTTTTTAACAAAACTCTAGAACTTTTGAAGTCTTATAGGAGAAAATCTAATATATCTAACGACATTTTGAAAGGCAGAGATAGAGTCATATAAATCCTTTAACCCATCGTTTACCACCAAGTTTAGAATATGAATGCAACACCTCACATGTAGGTAATCCCTATCACACACTGACCTATTCCAATTTTTTAGTCATTTTTTCAAGTATGCTATCATTGTGTCATTGGAGCTTGCGTTATTTATGGTTAAGGTGACTACTTTTTCAATCCCTTATTCAAACAAGCATTTCTTAATTGCCTTTCTGATAGTGTCACCCCTATGGTTTTTAACCATACAAAAGTTTAGAATATGCTTTTACAATCTCTAATGTTCATCAATAAAATGACTGTCAAGCACATGTAATTAAAATTTTGAATTGACGACTAAGTATCTGTAGTAAGGCATACATGGGCATATGATTTTTTTAACAAATCTTTCAACTTCTTGGATTCTTCATGGTAGAGCTTTAGACAATCCGTAGCAACTATCACTCTTGATAAAACTAGAAATATAGGTTCCAGATGATCCAATAACTCTCAAAACCAATTCCCTTTCACAACTTGAAAGGGCATCTCATCACATATCACCAATTTAGCTAGAGCTATTTAACATTCATCTAGACTATGTGTGAGGGACCAAATTTCTTGTAACCCCATTGCATTATCTCCTTCAGAAGGCTAGACATATGCTAAAATAGGTTGATTTTTTGCCATATCCAAGTGCTTAGTATATGCTTTCAAATAACTTGTCACAACCTAACTCTAAGGACAGACTGGCATAGAATATGAGATGATCTTGCATCTGTAAGCTTGATTAACATGAACCACCTTAATCTTTTATCAAGTTGATCAAACCCTATGAACCTTAAGCATAAGTTAGCGCCTTAACACATAACAATGACTTTTAGATAATCTCTTTTTCTTACTCATATATCCAATTCCATTCACATATGTAGTATTATAGTGATACATTATTTGTAATGAATTCATAGAAAATTTATTAGATTATCATCTATAACTAGACATCCCATATATGTTTATAACAACCAACTAATCAAAATTTACAAAAGAGAGCCATATTCTTAAATTCTATTCAACATGCAAAATAAAAACATAAGATACAAAGTGGGGATCTTACCTATAGTCTATAGAGCAGACTCTAAAGTATAACCATATATACAAAGACAATAGTTCAATAATAGATAAACATACCATGGGCTCTTCACTAACAACTTTCTTGAACTACACTAGAGCAACATTAAACACAAGCTTCCTTTCTATAAAAATAAATAATGAAATGAGTTGCAGTACTCAGTGAGTAGAATACAAAGCACAATAACTAAAAGAATGAGCAAGCACAATTTGTTTTCTAAATAAAAATAAATTTTGACATAATAATGATAAATAAAAGAAACTTTAGATATGTAAATGCATGAAATAATTTTTAATAATTTTTTAATTTAAATTTCTAGATCTTTAAATGGAATTAGATAGGAATTAATTGATGTATATATATATATATATATATAAAGTTAGAAAAATTGATGTATATAGAAAATTTTGGTTCATTATATTATTAGTGCAATAATATATAATGAATATAAAAGTATATAATATTTTAATTAGATGTTAATTTAATAGGAGAAAATTATGATGACTGAATAAATAAATAAATAAAATTAAGTTCAAATTTTTAAAGTTTAATACTGAGTAAGATATAGTTATTATACATAAAATAATTTAATAAAAATACTTAATTACAAAGGTTTATGCATCACTCTAAATTCTAACATATATACTAATATGGACATACAACCCACGAGGGTAATAACCATATATTTAATTTTAGAGTACTATAGGTGGGAATCACAGGATTACTTTCATCATCCCTGCTTATCACCATCCCTACAGCCTTAAATATTCAAAGAGCATGTGGCTCAATACCTTTTTGGTACTTAATTATAGAAACTATATGGTAATATCCAGGGTGCATTGAGGGCTAACCATACCGCTGTTAACAACCAGCATTCAACACAATCTCACCTTATTTATGTATATCACATAATATAGATAATTCATTTCCAAAAATCTTCCAACACAAGTGATCCAGAAAGTAGACTACATATATTAGTAGTATAGTATTTCATGATCATATCACTTAAGTAATACCATAAAAGCATATTGAGGCAACTTATTATTAATTAAACTTTCGAGAATCACACTTTAAGTTAACATGTGGTTTTATATCCATTTTAATAACACAACACATATAGCATATCACAATCTAAAAGATTTCATATCGTTATTACTATACACATTGAAGAACTACTTAAGACACCCATCCCAATGGAGACGTAGAATATAAACAAGAATAGAGGGAATATAAAAAAAAAAGTATCATACTTTATAATCTACTCACAGTGCATTAAATAATGGTTTCTGATTCTTTTGTCATTGGACCACAATCATTTCTCTTACAAGATAATTCAAAACATACATTTCACCCACCTAAAGTCCGAGCCAAACTCTTTCAAGTTAATGATCCAACGCATATAAGAGATGGAGTAAGAGAGGTTAGACCAAATCAGTTTGTTTATTATTATTATTATTATTATTATTTGGGCAAGGAATTAAGTGAAATTTGGAATGAAAAGATGGCTTTCGATATAGTTGCTATAGTGAGTTGGATGAACTTCCAAAATAGCAAAAATGACGAGAATAAAGGGAAGCTTCATAATTTAGAGAAAGGAAGGTATGGGTTAACCTTGGATTGACTCCTAATAGCATCTCAGGTAAGGATTTGGCTAGAAGGTCAACCACATCACAAATCTTTATGGGTGAACAGTAAGGCACGATGAAGGAGAAGAGATGAGATCCTAGGTATGGCCAACAATCAATGTCCAAACAAGTTTTTGGCTGGGAGAAAACTAGACATATCTTAGCCCAATAGAGCTTGACAACAAACACGAAAGGGAAGGGAGGAAAGAGCTTCATGGTTATGCCATAAGATAATGGCAAATCAGAGACAGAGGAACTTACAACCAATGATCGAAATTACAATAGTAGATGGATGAAAATTACACTCCTTACACCTTTTAATCTTGACGAGATGAAAGAGTTGGGAAAATGGGGGGGAGCTAAGCTCTAGAAAACTCTTTGCTAGCCTCTTTGGAGAAACAAAAAATAAATAGAATCAAAAAAGAGAAGACATGAGGGACACGTGGCTTCTCTAGATAGATCCACAAGAATATCCTAAAGGGACAAGTAGGCAATTAAAAAAGTTTAAAAGGGCTAAAAGGAAAATTTTGAATTGTGATTTGGTCCTTAGCATTATACAATCATGTTTAGAAAATAAAAATGGAGAAGTGAAAACATATATATATATATATATACACACGGTAAAAACTGTCTCACTTGGCCTTAAATATGGTTATTAGTAAGTAATGTCAAACTTAGGAATAGTTCTCCCTCTTTTTAATTTCATCTTATTCCTAATGATTTCTTTTTGAATTCTTATAATTTAAATTCCTAATTTTAATGGGAATCACATGACTAGTCAAAGAATTCATTCTATGTTTGGTTGGGTGACAAGTATAGGAACCCTCATAGTAGCTATATATAGCTTTATATTTCTTTCTAGTTTTATCCGATTGAATTTTTTTAAAATACCCCTTAACATTAGACTTGTTTATAGGAGGTTTTCTCTTTTCACTCATATTTGTACAAGGTGTAGCTACATAGGTTGCAGTTGTAGCAACATCTGAAGCAAAAGAATGTTGGCTAGTAATATTGCTATGTTAGGGTTGGGGTTAGGATTGAGATTAGCCTCGAGTTTGTTTAGTACTATGATTTGCCATTGGTGCCTTTATCCCTAAAAATGTGATTCACATATGTGAAAATGAAGTTAAGATAAAGGCAGAACATAATCAACCATGACTATCAAGTATAACTAATAGTGTAGAAATCTTAGTCTTAGTTTTAAACAGCAATATGTAATGTTCTAGGGAAAAATAAAAAAAATTCCAAGAGATATAATACTAAGCCTTATAAATAGAATATTAAAGCTTGCCAAAACCATGCATGCTAAAAATGAAATCTTCCATGAACATTAACAACAAAGATGTTCATTGTAACATCCAAGGTTTCAAAAAAATTTTCAAGTCTTCTAGCTATAGCTAGGATCCCTGTTAGCTATAGTGAGGGTGCCAATTCGCTATAGTGATGATGTAGTCTGCTATAGTGAGTTTGTGACCCATACAAAATCCAGAGAGTTTCTCGCAATAGCACCAACTATAGTGAAAGTAGTTAGGACCTAGGATTGATAACTTATAACTATAGCGAGAGGTATTTCCTGCTATAGCGAGAGGTGCTTCCCGCTATAGTGAGACTTGTTTTGAAAAAAGCATGAAAAAGTGAAATTTTACTTTTTAAAGAACCCATAAGCCTTTCTTTTCTTTTGACTAACTTTAAGCTTACTAAATATAGAAGAAACTCTACCTAAGAGAGAGAGAGAGATAAGGAGAATTTGAGAGGAGAAAGAAGCAAGGAAAGAAGGTATGAAAATTTAAGGAATTTCGTGGTCCTACTTCTTAAAACTTTATTCTCCTCTTCTTGCTTCATCTTTCCATGGTTTTAGAGGTTTATATGGTTCTGTTTTGGCCTTGGTTTAGAGAAGGAAGTTTGGGAATTCAAGAAGGAAGCTAAGCTGAGTGGAAGTGCACTTGAAGGAGTCAAGGAAAATGAGGTAATTTCTTCTTCTTGCTTTCCCTTGAGTGCCATGGCCCAAAACGAAACCATCTTGGGGGAGGAATTTTTGTCTAGAAACAAGAGAGAATCTTGAGTTTTAGACCATGGGGAGTTAGAAAAGCCAAGAAATTGAAAGGAAACCAAGTGAAATTTAAGTTAGGAAAATAAAGAACTCTTGAACACTTTGGAAAAATTGACTTAGTACATGAATTTTCTTACATGTGTGAATGTTTGTTTGAGTTCCCAAGACCCCTAGAAAGCTTCCCAAGTGTCCCTTCCATCAAGGAAAAATTGAAAACTTTATGAACTCTAAATGCTCTTCATGATTCGACCTAGAGCACTTGAAAGGGGTAGGGAGTGTCTTAATTAGTTCTAAGCTTGGTTTAGGGTCATATGTGATGGAAGAAGATGAAAGGAACCTTTAGAAAAAAACTTAGAAGTTATATATTGAGAGTTGGGTTAATAGGCTCCATAATGTAGCCTTAAGAAACAACTTGTATCTAGACTCTTAAAAATGAGTTTGTGATAACTTCAAGGAGTCTAAATGGAACCAAGAGGCCTAGATATGAGAAGGAAATGAAGCTGAGAGCTTAAATTAGCCATTAATAGAGCTATTATAGAACCAATAGACTAAGTATGCTTTTTAAGTGTGTATTTGATGCTTTGGCTTGTCCCAAGAGAGTAATTGAGTGTTATTTGTTATGTCTAGGCCAAAGAACTCAAGCTCCATCTAGTTGTGGTTATGAGACCAAAAAAGAAAAAGAGAAATCAAGAAGGAAGCTTGTGTCTAATTGCCAAGGTAGCTCTCCACCCTACTCTTGCTTACATTCTTGGATATGTATGTGTCATTATGTGCCTATGTGTGCATTTGTATCATGAAACATGCCACTTGATGTTATAATATTGCATTGGTACCAATATGCTTCCTTGAATATGAATTAATTATGAAATTGCTCGTGAGGGTAGGGTGATGCCAAAAGTTTTTTGATTAGGAGATGCCAAAAGTCTCTAGACACTAGTGAGACAAGACCAAAAGACCCTAGACTAAGGGTAAGACTAATTTAAAAGTCCTAGAAATGAGATAAGGCTAAACCAAAAGTCTCTAGAGCTTATTCTTGGCTTTGGTGTGACCTTGTGGCATGGAAATGTTAAATTAAATACTTCATGGTTATGTTAGATTTCATACTTGCACTTTTTGACATGTTGTATGTCTTGAATGTGTGGTTGAATGGGTATATGAGCTATTGAGATTCTATGAACCTCGCCCCATTTTCTCTCATATCTTAACTTGTTTAGGTGGAGCTCAAGAAGATCAAAGTGCAAGCTAACGAGTATAGTTGGCTATACTTTGGTATTAGTGTAGTTTTTGATACAAAAAGATGTCAAAGTTTATATGTGCATGTTATTTTTGAGATGTAAATATGTGAGTAAATATATAAAGTATGTAAATATAGTGTATGAACTAAAGTGGTGATAAAATGAATGAGAAAATGAGTTTTGGGTATTTGATAGTTCATTCTTAGCTATGTATTATGGCATGTAGCATAGTGAGTTTAGGATGTATGATAATTTGGACCACTTGGAAGATTCTTATATGTTGTGTTTGTGCTTTAAAACTTGCTTAAGAGGTGCTAGAATATGTATGAGGGCATTTGAACCCACTTTGAACCATATATGGTGCC
Organism: Erythrophleum ivorense; assembly: GCA_026724425.1. NCBI lineage: Eukaryota > Viridiplantae > Streptophyta > Magnoliopsida > Fabales > Fabaceae > Erythrophleum > Erythrophleum ivorense. The sequence goes on along the minus strand of JAIUCV010000034.1, from coordinate 369,487 downwards.
AAATGACCTCTTCTTGGTTTGAAACTTGGCATGCTCATAGGTATTTTATCTAGATATTTTTGGAAAGCTAAAGTACATATTATTTGGAGGTCTAGAGAAATTTTGGTAAATTTCCAAATTTGGTAAATTTCCAAAGTTGGAAAATATTTTTTAATTTGATAGTGGTACTGTACAAATGGTTAATAGCTTCACCTTTATCACTTGTGGGTCAAATGGTGTCCAATGGCTATAAAATTTTATAGGGAGAAACTAAACATTCACAGTGACCTATACCAACTGGAAGTACCTCAACTAGAGGTCTCTAAAGGGAAAAATGATTTTCTGAAGTTTTATGTTAGTATCAAGGACGCCAGTAGACCTTGGCTACTGTTCTATCAGTTTTTTAGGTCTAGGGGCTTCTAAACTGGTGTGCACTTATTTTTTTCCCTTTAATTAACATCTATAAATTTCCAAATTGGTAGTTTTCTTGAATTGGATTTTTGTAGAATTAGTTATGAATTTTCGAAATTCATATCAGTAAATTGTATAAAAAATGCTAGGTAGTCTGACCTTTTGAGATTTTCTGCTATCAAATGTTACCCAAATGATGTTATTATGGCTTGGAATTATTTTTTCTATAAAGTTAACATCTAGAGATTTTCAAAAAATTATCATTTTCTTGATTCCTATATTTCTAGAATTAATTATGATTTTTCAAAGTTGGTGCCAAAAATATGAATTCTGGACCCATGAGAAAAATGCAATTTTCTTAGTTTTTGGCTTCAAATCCGTGGTTCATGGATTGTTTTATGATATGTATGAGTTATATGGGTAGATTATAAGTAGATAATACTATTGATGGGTCCACAAGAGCCCACGGGGCAAAATATGAACGTTAAAACCCGAGCGTAACATAATAAAATGCCATGATCTCCCTTATTTTCTTTGGAATTGCATGGAATCAAGCTTAATTGAAGGTTAAATGAGCCTAATACATTATGGTGTTACATTCATATATCAACATAATGAGACAGTTCAGTCAGAATAAATGATAAAATGGAAAAAGAAAAGCCATAAGTAAAATTTAAGAATTTTACATGCTAGATAAGTGAGAATTTTTTAATTGGCCATAATTATATAGCTAAATAACAAGTGAGTAGTTATATCATGTTATAATTTTATTTTTCTTATATATTAAACAACTTGCAAAATACTTATAGGTATAATAGTGTTTATTCTTGCTCTAATTATTATGTAGATAATAGTGCCTTTGAAATGAATGAAAGTACAATTTTAGTGAAATGTACTCAACCAATCAATTGTCACTATCATAAATATCTCAAACCAACCATCACAAAGTAAACTAACTATCACCATCTTCACAGTTATCCTAAAAAAATGCAGGCATTTAAAAGAATAAAGATAAATTTAATCACATTTACACAAAATGAAGGTATATTTAGAAAAGGCTATTGGAGGGGGAGCTTCAAATCACATTTACCTACAAGTCAACTTCAAGGTTGTGGTTGCTAGTTACGACAGTTTGCAACCTATGAATGGGTCGGTCGCAAAAGCAAGATGACATGAAGGATAAAACAGAGTGGAACCACAAATGGAGGATGTCTAACAACATGCATGGGCGTGGTTGTGTGCAGTGGGTTAATAACAGAAGTAAGATAATGTGTGTTTGTGCATGGCAAAACCAGATGACATGTCTTTATGCAGTAGGTAAGTGGCAGAAGTGGGGGATGGTTTGGGTTTTGTTTAGATTTATAAATTAGGAAGGAAAGCTACAAATTAAGGATAAAGAATAAAGATGCTTATTAAAAAAAAATAAGTATACTAGGTTGGGCTAGGCATAACTTGTTAGAAGGTGTTGCCCATTGTCAAGCTCGATCCAACATATTGGCCTTTTTTTTTTAAAAAAAATTTTGCCTATTTTGTTTTTTGGTCTAACTTGACCTTACTTGATTAGGCTAAGTTGGATCGAGCCCCTTAGACCTAGCAAGTTAATGAGCACCCTTGATGAAAAATGCCTTGCATTTCATTCACCATGAAGATGATGAATTACTAATACTATAGATCACCAACTACAATCATCATTATAGTATATACAAAAGAATAGATAATACAAAATCTCCCTTCTGTTCCTTTGCCAACCATAACTTTTTATTTCATAGTAGCATAAGTTATTCAGATACTATTGTATGACTATTTAACTAACTAACTACAACCATGTAAAAGGTTTTTCATTGAAAAGTAGTCTTTAGTTACATACCAAGGGAAATAAATTTATAGAAGTTTCCTTTGTCAAAATATATCTTTGCACATTGAAATAATTAAGATGAACTTTGTTTCAACCATGAAGAACACATAATAGATATGGGTCACATATACATAAAAAATGTAACCTTAAGTAAATTGGTTAAGTGTAGATGAGCCAACCAACTAAGGGGAAAATGTAGGACAAAAAGTCATATTTAAGCAATTGAATCCAAAATACATAAAACTAGAAGGTACATCTTTGTTGAAGATACCAGAAAATACAAGAAAAAGGTCAAAATTGAACAAGGCAATGAAATTCCCATCAAACTTAGTAGTGTAAAATGGCTTCCTACCATCCACCATATCATATATTGAATTTCCCACAAAGTTCCACCATATTATTAAAGGTTGCCATCATGTTAATCACACTTAAAAATATTAGTTCAAACATATAAAGATATGAGTTAATATGCAATTTTTCTAAAATTTGGCAAGGGGCAAGCAATACTAACATAACAAGCAAAAAAGTGAGCATGTTGTTAAATTCATTCTTATTCTTAAATTCAATCATGAATTCATATACTATGATGTCCTGCAACACTACTATAATTGTATCACTCTAATGGTTAAGTCAATAATAACCTTAAGACTTGAATAAGATAGGTAACTCTCATTAGGATTTACTTAGGACTAAGAATCGTATAGTATTATAACCAGTCATATAGTGTGTTAAAATCGAATTATATATATATGGATTCATAAATGAAAATTTATCTTAAAATTTTATTGTTTTAACGATATTGGTAAATATATTGTGACAAAAAATAATGATTCGAAAATGCATAAGGTCAAAGATGAAAACGAGTTGAGTAAAATATATTATTCATTAAATTGTGTAAAGGTCCAAAAGAACAAGTAAGCATGGGAGCTCGCAATAAATTAGTCACGTGTAATAGTTTAGATATTATTTATTTAGGATCATAGTTTCAAACAACTTTAGACCACAAATGGATAAAAAATAATATCATGGTCTTTATGATAAAAAATAATTATAAAATATAATATAATCAAATGATAAAAAATTTGTTTTAATTTGAAGTACCTCTATACACAAATGGATATAAAAAATAATATCATGGCCTTGGTGGTGCACAATTCGAAAGTAAATGAAGACTCATTATAGATCCATTCTAAAGGTTTCTTTGGAAGATCAAAGTTTTGATACAACTAAAAGGTGAAGCATAAAGCAATCCCCATAGCTTTAGTACTAATAGATCATCATATGCTAGTCTCTTTCAAATGTTCATTGTGCAATTAAAGTGTGAATCCTTGGACCATTTATTTGCTTCAATTTATTTTTGTGAGAGCTTTATGGTTTGCCTTAAACTTATTAATTAGAATGGAGTTAATTAAAAACCTTTGCATTTAACCAAATGGATTAATTCAAGAAGTTTTGGAATGCACCACTGATAAGTTTAATAAAGGAAAGCATCAATATTTTATTCAATGCAAAGTGGCTATATACAAGGTTCTTCACACATGATCACAGCATGGGTATCGTGAAAATATTGATATCCAGATATCACTATCCTAGCAATAAATAACAAAAAAGTAACTATATATATATATATCTTCCTATTTAAAATAATAAAATAGAAAATATAATATATTATATTATCTTTTACTCCCCCTCAAGTTAGAGCATGTAAGTTAACAATGCCCAACTTGCTCTTTAGATATGTGAACCTGTCTTGTCCAAGTGCCTTGGTGAAGATGTCTATGAGTTGTTCTTTCATCCAAATTTTCATTGGCATGATCTCCTTGGACTCTATTCATTCTCTGACCAAAAAAACAATCCATTGCCACATGTTTAATTCTCTCATGATAGACTAGATTCTTGGTAATGTGTAAAGTGGCCTAGTTATCACAATACAATAGCGTCACTCTCTCTTGGGTTACACCAAGCTCTATCAACAACTATTTTAGCTAGATCAACTTGCTTACTGTGGCAGCCATGGCTCGATATTTAGCCTCTACAGATGACTGTGATACTACACTTTACTTTTTCGTGCGCCATGATATGGGAGAACCTCTAAGTTTAACAAGGTACCTAGTGTAAGAACGTCTGTTTAAGAGGAATGTACCTAATCAGCATTACAAAATGCTTTAAGCTCTAGACCTCCATCACTCTGCAGCAAGATTCCTTAACTAGGAGTTGATTTTAAGTATTGCAAAATAAGCTCAATGGAGTTCATGTGCATCCTTTTGGGAGTTAAAGAATATTGACTCAAGATGTTAATAGGGTACATTATATCGGGCCTCGTCACAGTCAAGTACATCAACTTCTCAATGAGCCTTCTATAACTCTTTCCATCTATATCTTCATTATTCATACTTTCTTCATCACCCTTCTCATCTTCTGAGTGTGCTATCAACCTACAATTTTGCTCCATTGGAAAGTTTAATGGTCGACATCCCTCCATTCATATTTCCTTCAATAAGTCCAACGTGTGCTTTTTCTGACTTAAAACAATTCCTTGCGTTCTTCTTGCTACTTCAATCCCAAGAAAATACTTCAAGGGACTAAGGTCTTTAATGCTAAAATTGTGATCCAAAAATTGTTTTACCTCATTGATCTTCTTAACATGAGTGCCAGTAAGTATCACATTATCTATATAAATTAGTGCTACAACAAACACTAGTCCTTCCTTGAAAAGGAACATGGAGTGATCTGCCTTTGATTGGGTGAACTCGACACTTTTCAATGCCATGGTGAACTTCTCATACCACTTTCTGGAGTCTTGCTTTAGTCCATAAAGTGCCTTCCTTAGCTTATATACCCTTTTATCTCTCTTATGCCCAAAACCTTCTGAAATATACATGTATACCTCTTTATCTAGGTTACCATGGAGAAATGCATTATTCACATTGAGTTGATGCATAAACCAATTCTTCTTTACCGCAACAATCAATAAAGTTCTCACAGTTACTAACTTTGCAACTGGTGCAAAAGTTTCATGAAAATCCACTCTTTCTTCTTGTGTGAATCCCCTTGCCATAAGCCTTGCTTTGTATCTTTCTACTTCACCAGTGGGCTTATACTTTATCTTGTATACCCACTTAGAATCAATGATGTTTTTGTTGGTTGGTGGGACCTCTAAAGTTTATGTTTCATTTTGTTCCAATGCTTCTATTTCCTTTTTCATTGCCTCACACCAGTGCTCATGTTGCATTGCTTCTTTGTAGTTTTTAGGCTCTTTAACATTTTCCATTGCTACTAGGTAAGCCTTGTGTCCTATTGAAAACCTATCATTTGAGACATAGTATGCTATAGGATGTACGATAGTACCATCTGCATGTGAGATGTCTTCTTGAGACAAAGAAGGTGGTAATTAGACTTCATAACCATCAAGATGCTTCAGAATTTCCCTCGTGCATTGGCTTCTTCTCAATTTAGTCTAGATTGTCTCTTGACCAAGTGACTTATCTTCAATACTTGACCTATCATTATCGTCATGCTCGTTATTTGTGAGGGGCCCATTTCCTAGGACATAATCCTTCGAGTTACATAGACCCATAGTCATACAATCATCATCATTTGATGCCCAATTACAATGCAAGTTCAAACTCACAAGATCAGCTTCTGTCACCCACTTGAATGGGTATTGTTGCTCAAAGAATATCACATCTCATGACACAAATACCTTCTTCCTCTCTATATCAAAAACTTGATAACCTTTTGCTCAAGGGGATAGCCAATGAAGACACATTTCCTACCCCTCACTTCGAACTTATCTAAGTTTGTCGAGTCATGCATGTAAGTGAGGCAACCAAATGTTCTCAAATGACCATAGTTTACCTTCCTCCTAGTCAACACTTCATAGGGTATTTTATTACCCATTGCCTTCATAGGTAACCTATATATGACATGAACAGCAACTAACACACATTCACCCCAAAACTACTTTGGTAAGTTCGCATGGATCTTCATTGCACAAGCCATCTCAATGATATACCTATGCTTGTGTTCAACCACATTGTTCTACTATGGTGTGTATGCATAGGATGTTTGTATCATCACTCCATTCTCATCGCAAAGCTTTAAGAATTTTGAAGTTTTAAATTTTGTCCCATTGTCTACCCTTAAACATTTAACTCTTTTTATCATATTGCATTTTTGTCATGTTCAAGAAGGACGTTAACAGTTTACTCACTTTAGATTTACACTTTATTCAATAAACCCATGTAGCTCTACTAAAGTCATTAACAACAATAAGAAAATATTAAGCTCCGATTAATGAAGGCACTCTATATGGTCTTTATATGTCATAATGGATCAAATCAAAACAAGAATTAGTTTTTATTGAACTATCTCCAAATGGCAATCTAACATGCTTTGCCTTATTACAAGAATCACAAACATCATTTCTCATCTAAATGCAAATTTATTTGTTTCATCTTCTCCCTTGATGCATGTCCAAGTCTCCAATGCCATAACTTTGCATCACCCGACCTCTCTACCATCAATGCAATTTTCTCTCCTCACATCAGTTCTAGGATGTAAAGTCCATCATAGTATCTCCCCATCCTAATCACATTGTTCTAGCGGAGGTCTAGAATTATGCATAGGTCCTTGAAAAAAATCAATGCAAGGTCATCATCATTAGTCATTTTACTCATTGATAGTAAATTACATTTAAATTCTGGTACTTTCAAGACATCTTTGAGCAACATTCCATTTCTTAAAATTAAGTTCCCCGATGACCTTACTGGTATACCTTGACCATTTGGTATTTGCACTGGTAAATGGCAACCCTTCTTTTCACCCAATAGAGGTTTATCTTCACATGTTATATGTTCATTTATCCCCAAATCTATCACCCAAACCTTATCGAAGTCAAAGTTAGTGATGTACTTACCTGCCATATTGGCCTTTGGCTGTTTATGTTGTGTCATTGTTTGTGAATCCTTTCGTGCTTCCACCTTTTCACTCAACATTTGGAGAAGTTGCCTATATTGTAAAGGTATAAGTCTGGGTATTGGGCTTTCACCTATGTTTACCAATGCAGCCTTTAGTCCTGTTCACTTGTCACTCCACGTTCTTGACCTCTCTCTTTTATCTTGAATGGGCTTTCTCCAATCTAAAGGATACCAATGAGTTTGTAGCATTTGTTTTCAGTATGACCTTGTTTTTGATAGTGACTGCACCAAACCTTCTCCTTTCTTTCATCTCTTCAATCTTCCATGGCTTTGTTCATCCTTGCACCATTAACCTAGAATGCCATCGCCTCAGAGCTTGTTCTTTGCATGGTTGAGATTTGACACTACTTTTCATCTTTAGAGACAAGATGGTATGCTAATCTCAAACTCATCAACGACTTCATGCTAAGGATGTGAGTCTTTACTGTTACAAATTCCTCATTTAATCCTATGAGAAAGTCATAGAGTTGCTCCCTTTCTCTGCCCTGCACGATCTCTTTCTCTACTACACATGCACATTTCCCACAAGTACACTTTGGTAGAGGCAGCCTTGAGCTTGGTATAGTATGTTGCCATAAACTGCTTTTCTTGTCTCAAAAAAACTATGTCTCATCTCAATTCATATGCTCTGGGGGCTCTTCCTTTTCCAAAACGCTCTTCCAAATCAATCCATATCTCCCTTGTTGTTTTCACATATCTAATGGTCTTTCGCAGCTCTTTGTCCATGGCACTCTTAAGCCAGCCTTTCACCATTGTGTCGCATCGGATCCAATGTGACAAAGTGGTCGAATCAGTGCCTAGTTTCTTGATTGAGCCATCCATAAACCTAGTTTTATTTTTTGCTAAAATTGCATTCGTCATGTCGTTGATCTATTTTGAGTAGTTGGTTTCACTAAGCAACACGCCAATGTGAACTTGCCTCGGATTGTCTAAGGCATGAAGGAAGAATGGTGAACTCACATCTTGACTGCTGTTCTGCGCATCAGTCGCTATCTCTACCCTCTCATGCTCAAGCTTTCAGGTCCAGAATGTGAACTCGCTCTGATACCATGATAAGTTTGATAAAGGAAAGCATTAATATTTTATTCAATGCAAAGTGGCTATATATAAGGTTCTCCGCACATGATCACAGCATAGGTATCATGAAAATATCGCTATCTCGATATCACTATCCTAGCAATAAATAACAAAATAGTAACTATATATATCTTCCTATTTAAAATAATAAAATAAAGAATATAATATAATATATTATCTTTTAGCCACAATCAAACTATTGTCAATTTTAAAACCTTCCACTCATTAAAATTTCCCCCCAAATCTTGTTTGTTTTTAAACTTTTGAGTTGTATTTCACCACATGGTTTTCTTCTCATATACACACATATTTGCTCATTCATCCTTGTTTAATTATTTCAATTAATTAACTCACCTGGGTTATCCGATGACAAAAAATATAAATAGTTTATGTCTTAGATTAATTATTTATATCTTCATGCATTAAAAAAATTAAATCAATAAGTTTTACAATTTAAACCCAACTGGCTCTACTCTATGGCATTTTACAACTCCAGAAGAAGATCAACAGAAGAAAAGACTACATCGGTGGACCATCTAAGCTAATTAAGTTGGTGTTTGGTATGTTTTCTCAAGTACTTGTAAAAATATTAGATTTTTTATATTGCTTAAGACCTATAATAACATATATTTTAAATTTTTAATACTTGTTATGCCCATTAGAGAAATTAAAATTTTCATAAACCAATAAGCTCATTGTATATGATTTTGCTTGGAGCAAAGCCTCTTGTATCAATAATATGCTGTGATCGACTTTTTGACATAAATGCCTATGAAACAATAACTTATTACATAAAACTACAGTTGACAAAACATTTTACTCATATGCTTAAAAGAAAATTTCTTAAGGGTCACAATCTAAGTTAGGCCATGACCCTTAAAACTATTTAAAAAATTTTTTTTTTTAAGTGGGGACCAGATGAGATGCAGATGTCTCTTGTTGGTGTTTCCATTTGACATGGATGAAAGTTGTCCATGGCAATGTCTAGGACATAGACCAATGTGGTCCACATCTTAGAGCATGTCAATGAGTAATGTGAAGACTACTCACTAACCCTTTCAAAAAGAGGAAAAAGTTCTTAGTAAAAGGAAGAAAATTGGCTGATAAGAAGTAGAAGGAGCAACCTTTCTGTATTATAAAAACATTCTCCCTTCATCTTTTAGCTTCAAAAACATATTTTCAAAGCTCTTTGGTCTCCTCCCTAATTTTAACAAGAGTAGCATTTTCTTTTTTGGTGTGCCAAGCACTCTCTATGAAGTTGCAAGTTTCATTGTGTATTCTATCTCAATTGTAAAGTTTGTGCTAACTTGAAGCATAGTGGAGTAGAAGAAAATTTCAGGGTTTTTTATATTTTTATATATTTTTAATTTTTTTATTTGTAGAAAAAAATTGGAGGTCTTTTTTGTTTAAATTTTATTTAATCTTTTTAATATTTGTTAATATATTTTGTATTCTCACATCTTGTAGTTTATATTTGAATATATTTGATAATTTTTGTATATTCATAGTGTGAGAGAACAATTATTTTGTGGTCCAATAGAAGAAAAAAATATAATAAATTATAGATAAACTTTGTTTGCTTATTACATATTTTGCAAAGATTGTGTTTGCTATTAACGTCTTTCATTTATTAACAATTTTTTATAGGTAAGAAACAAATTTTCTTATAATATATCATCTTCTTATTTATATAATTAATTTGCTGTGTTTATATTGTTTGTCTTCTAGCATTTAATTGAAAAAAATTAATTTTGATATATATTTGCATTAATATGAAGTTTATTTTATAACATATTACTTGTTCTTATTTTGTTAATGTTATGATAGTTTATTTGGTTTTCTATATGTTAGAAACAATTTTGTTTTTGGATTTTTTAACCATCAAAATTAATAAACAAAAAATACATTAACATTTACATATATTATATATTTTTATAAATACATAAGGTACAAAATGAAGATATAATTATATAATTAAAATAAATGTATAATGAAAAAATATGGAAAAAAATTTAATAAATGTAATGTAAAAAGACGTTTATTTATGAATAAAATGATGAAATAACTAAGTACTTATTTGAAATAAATAAATAAAGATGTAGTATAATATATATATTATATAAAACTTATTTGTAGTAAAATTTCTGTATAAATAAATACATATATAAAATTAAAAAAATATAATAGAATTAGATATAATTTTTATTTATGTAGTATATAATAATTTACGTGTTATATATATTTATATAGATATTCATAAAATATGTATTATATAAATATATGTAATATACAAAATAAATCTATAATTATATACTTATTTGAAATAAATGAATAAAGATGTAGTATAACTATATATATATATATATATGATATAAAAGTTCATATAAGTAAATATAGTGGAGTAAACAAATATATTTTAAAAAATTACATATAATTAAAATTTTAGCATAAATAAAGAGATATATGACATAGATAAATTAAAATATAATTATATATATATTTTATTTATATACGATATAATAATTTATCTATTATATATTTATATAGATCTTTAGAAGATATATATTAGATAAATATATATGACGCCACATATAAATTTAATGAGTTTTTTTAATAGTAACAAATATCACATATAGTAGAAACATTCAATAAGTATCCAACATATTTTTGATAAAAAAAAGTATCCAACATATTGTGATATTATAACATAAATCGAAAAGCAAATCAAATGAATGATACCATATTTAAAACAGCAAAACTGGCAAATCAACTAAATGAGACCATATGTTGAACAGTAACGTAGATAAACACAAATATGCATTTGTGGAACGACATAACCATTTATCCATTCTATAATATACAAAATAAATATATAATTATATACTTATTTGAAATAAATGAATAAAGATATAGTAATATATATATATATATATGATATTAAAGTATATACAAAACTAAATATATTGTAACAAAAAATATATTTTTTAAAAAATGCATATAATTAAAATTTCAGTATAAATAAATACATATATAATAAATTAATTAAAATATAATTACATATATATTTTTATTTATGTACTATATAATAATTTATCTGATATATATATTTATATAGATATTTATAAAATATGTATTATCTAAATATATGTAATATACAAAATAAATATATAATTATATAATTTAAACAAATGTGTAACATAAAAATGTAAAAATATAGTTGAATGTAACTTAATAAAATAAGGATCTTTATGAAAACAGATAACAATATAACTTAAATTGATAATTAAAATCAATATAGCTTAAAGAAAACTAAGATATAGGTAAAATATTATTCCTTTAAATATAAATTGTAATAATTTCAAACTATAAAACTTATTATTCGAAAACCTTCTAAAACAAGAAAATGTTCTGAAGGTGTAGGGTTGAAGAGTCAAGCTTTGATTTCGGTCTATATTTTTTGAAGCCTACCTTTACATATGCAACTACTGGTTTTATATAGATATCTAAATACAATATTATAATGAATTACATTTGCACTTAAATTTCATTTGTTGTATCATTTTCTTGCTAGGGAATTATTTTTGATAGACTCTGTCTTATTGAAGTAGAGGACAATAATGACTATATTCTTGTTGCAAGAGAACGCAATAATGGGTGTGCTATCAGTGAAGGAAAGGACAATGATGACTATACTAACACCTGCTCTTTTGTGCTTTACTTGGGCATCTTTTTCTTATGTCAATATCAGAGCATCTTCTGGTTGAAAAAGTGTTGGCACCTCTAGATGAATGCCAATTATTTTATTGAACTTTATGCCAAAACAATCATATTCATTTTTGGGACCTTGTGCGGATGATTCATTAGATACAATCATATTCATTTTTGGGGCCTTGTGTGGATGATTCTGTATCTAATGACGAGGCTATTTTAAGAAGTTATTTCCTATTGCTTTTTGGCAAAATTTTTTGGATCTGATATTGCCGCCAATTCTGCCATTACTTTGCTCTTACTTGCTAAGAATGGGGAAATATTTTTCATGTCTTCCTTTCTTAAAAAAATGTTGTTGGTTGTAGTCCATTCATTGACTTGGTTTACATTTGCAAAGCTTTGGTTATATTTTTTCCACCACTTTTTCTCTAATTCTTCTAATTAAATAACTTAATATGGGGTAAGGATCCACTCTTGTCTGTACTAAAAAGCTCTAACTCATCACCTAGGGACTTTAAAATGATAAAAGAAAAAGAAAGGCTTCTCTCTCTCTTTGAAATTTGTAGTTGTCTTAAAGGCCTTATAGCCTTCTTCCACTACATGGGGCAATATTTTCTGTAATAGGGCAAAAGCATGAAACCACTCCAATAACCAATTTAGAAAATCATTGAGGTAGTCTTTGGTAAACTAAATGAACAATGAATGATCATAATTTCTATAATATAAAGTATTATACTAGAGTTCTTTATAATCAATATAATAATAACTCAAACCATGATAATTCACTGATAATTTTTTGTCCATAAAAGGAGATTGCTTCCAGGCTTGATGTGATAACACTTTATTGATTCTTATTTGCAAATATTTTCTTCTTGAAAAGTCTTTTCTAATGACTTATGATTATAGAAAGGGAAAGAGAAAAAGAAGAGTCCTACATTGTTCAAACAAATGAAGGCCCAAGAGTATAAATATTAATTTGTGATCATGGAATAGCAAAATAGGCTTAGGAGGAGAATGGGTTCACGCGCATAAAAAGCTAGGCCAACATAGTTGACCTCAGTTGAAATTTGTTGATTTCCCCTCTGTGCGCGAAAATATATGTGGTGTTGGACACTTTTTTTTACCGTTGCCAAAAATTATTTTTTGAAAAAAAAAAAATTTTCAAATAGCCTTCCGAAATACCCACGATTTTAAGGCTTCGGTTATGAGGTTCATGATGTAAATGTTTGTGGACGTTGATCATCTATTTTCTGGTCATTACTAATCCATTTTTGGCTTTGATTATCTAGTTTAATTTTCATTAATCCTCATGTCGAAAATCGCCCAATATTCAGAAACATCCTCATTAACATCATTAAATGTGCTCCAACGTCTCGTTGCATTTGTGCCTATAAATACCGAGATCAAACACCATATTCGATACACCACGATTGTGGACACATTCAAGTTGTTCTCTCCTCTTCCTCCTTGACATTTCTCTTCATCTTTGAATTTCCCTTTCTGCTGTTCTACCTACCTGCGCCTCTGCAGACGAATCCGTTTAATCCCAAGGAGTGCCATCTTATGGTAGAATAACTCTCAAGGATAGTGTCCTTACACATGGCTCGGATTATTTTTATTCTAACAAATTTCTAGTTTGCAGCTTACAATCTTGAGAGTTATGGAGTCACAACAAAACAACGCTCCTACTTCCGATGGCCCTGCCAGTGCTAATATGGGTGCTACATCCTTTGTTTCGTTTGCACTGCCTCTGATGCCACTGTCTAGGCCACCACCTGATATTTCAAAAATTGAGATATTTGATGTCTATTCTATTCTTGACATGCATGGAGTTGTTGCTGTACTCACTCAATTTGAACCTTCATTAGATGCTGACCAAAGTCAAAGGACTACCTAGGAGTATGCCAATAAGGTATGCCGAAATACCATCATTAACACCTTGTCTAATGATCTTTTCGATATATACTATGTGTACAAGGAAGTAGCCAAATTTTGGGAGTCACTGAATGTAAAATATACTGCTGAAGATATTGGGAAGCAAAAGTTCGTGGTTGAAAATTACTATAGATGAGAGATGACCGATGACAAGGATATAAAGCTACAAATTAACGAGTACCACAAGCTATTGAAGGAGTTGCGTGCTGAAAAAAGCAACCTACCTGATGAATTTATTGCTAGAGTTCTAATCAAAAAGCTGCTAGAATCATAGAAAGATTACAGGCAACAGCTGAAACACAAACAAAAACAACTGTCACTGTCAGATCTAATCACTCACATCTTAATTGGGGACACTAACCGGAAGGAGATGCAAGCTGCAAAAGGCAAGGAGATGGCTTCAAAAGCAAATCTAGTAGAGATAAAGCATCACGGTAAGAGATATGACTCTAAGATAAAACCTGACTACAAGCCCAAAAGTTCTAACCCTAAATTCAAAAAGAAAGGAAGTTGCTTTGTTTGTGGAAAACCAAGCCACCATGCTGCTCAGTGCAGAAAGAGAGCTAGAAATGACAATTCTCCATGGGCCAATCTGGTTCAAGGAGATGAAGAAAATGAGATCATTGCAGCAGTCATTTCTCAAGCTTTCTTAGTGTCCGATGTGAAAAAATGAGTGGTAGACTCTGGGACTACTAGGCATATTTGTGCAAATCGTGAGATATTTGCCTCCTATAGTCCTACCAAGGAAGGAGAAGACCGTGTTTACCTTGTTGATTCCCGAATTGCAAAAGTTCTAGGAAAAGGGAAGGTTGAACTAAAACTCACATCTAGAAAAACTTTTTCACTCAATGATGTTCTTCATGTGCTTAATGTTAGAGCCAATTTAATTTTTGTAGCTCTATTGAACAAAGTTAGGGTTAAGGTGTCATTCGAATTTGACAAGATTGTAATGACAAAGAATAATGTGTTTGTGGGGAAGGGCTAGTGTTTTTGGGGAAAGGCTATTGTACTCAGGGGTTGTTTATACTCAACATTGCTGATATGAATGAAAATGCATCATCTTTTGCTTACTTGCCTGTCCTTATGGTTGATACTTTTGAAATATAGCATGCTCAATTAGGACATGTTAATAAGTCATATTTAAAGAAAATGCAAAAAATTGGTTTAATTTTTGAAATTAAAAATAATTTTCTAAACAAATGTGAAATTTGTGCAAAAGTCAAGTCAACCAAAAAGTCTAATTTTTTTTTACAAAGAGAAACTGAATTACTTAGCTTAATACATACTAATTTGGGTTATTTGAAACAAACTATGACAAGAGGTGGCAAAAAGTATTTTGTAACTTTTATTGATGATTTTTCAAGATATACTAAAGTATATTTGCTGAGAAATAAAGATGAAGCTTTTGATAAATTTCTTTTATATAAAGTTGAGGTAGAAAATTAATTAAATAAAAAGATTAAAAGGGTTAGGTCGGATAGAGAAGGAGAATTTATTTTATTTAATGATTTTTGTGAAAAAGAAGGAATAATTCACAAAGTAACCCCTCCATATTCACCTGAATCAAATAAAGTAGCAGAAAGGAAAAATAGAACTTTAAAAGAAATGATGAATGTTATACTTGTAAGTTCTTCTGCATAAGATGATTTATGGGGTGAAGCTTTGTTATCTGTATATTTTTTATAAAATAGAATACCTTATAAGAAAACAAATAAAACACCTTATGAATTGTGGAAAGGATATACACCCAATTTAAAATATTTGAAAGTGTGGGGGTATCTTGCAAAAGCTTTATTACTTGATTCTAAAAAGAAAAAAATTAGTTCTAAAACTTTTGATTGCATATTTAGTGGATATGCTGAACATAGTGCATCATATAGATTTTTAGTTTTAAAAAGTGATGTTCTTGATCATAACATTATTATTGAAACTAAAGATGCAGAATTTTTTGAACATATTTTTTTTTTGAAATTTTAATATACTTCTTAAACAACAGAAAATTTTCCTTTTTCATTTAAAGTAAATAAAAGCGAAAATTTTGTTGAAAATTTTAGGAGAAGCAAAAGACAAAGAAAAGAAACTTCTTTTAGAAATAATTTTTATACTTATATGTTACAAGATGAGCCATCAAATTTTTTTGAAGCAGTTTCATCTTCCGATGCTCATATTTGGAAAGAAGCAATTAAAGCTGAAATAGATTCACTAAATCAAAACAAAACTTGGGTTTTGGCAGACTTGCCTCAGGAAAGAAGACCTATTGGTTGCAAATGGATTTTTAAAAAAGAAATATAATCTTGATGGATCCATTGATAAATATAAAGTGAGGCTAGTAGTTAAAAGATTTACTCAAAAACAAAATATTGATTATTTTGATACTTTTTTTCCAGTAATAAGAATTTTCTTTGTTAGAATTTTGATTGCTTTAGCTTCAGTTTACAAGCTTTTTATTCATCAAATAAATGTTAAAACTATTTTTTTAAATGGTGATTTAGAAGAGGAAATTTATATGGTACAACCTAAAGGGTGTTTTGCTCCTGGACAAGAAAATAAAGTTTGTAAACTTGTTAAATCATTATATGGATTGAAACAAGTACTTAAACAATGGCATGAAAAACTTGATCAAGTCTTAACAAGTGATGGGTTTTCCATTGTTGAAGTAGAAAGATATGTTTATACAAAAATTGTGAATGATGGTTATGTGATTATCTATTTATATGTTGATGATATGCTTATTTTTGGTACAAGCATGAATGTTGTAATAAAAACTAAAAGATTTCTTTCTTTAAAATTTGATATGAAGAATATGGGTGAAGCAAAGGTGATATTAGGTGTTAAAATCATAAAGAGTGAAAATGGTATTTTACTATCTCAAGAACATTATGTTGAAAAAATTTTAAAAAATTTTGAATTCTTTAAAAAAATACCTATAAGCACTCCTTATGATACTAGCACTAAATTAGTAAAAAATAAGGGTGATCCGATAAGTCAATCTACATATGCATAGATTATTGGGAGTCTATTACATTTAATGAATTACATCTAACCTGATATAGCATATGCTGTGTGTAGATTGAGTAGATATACTCACTGTCCAAGTAGTGAACATTGGATAACTTTAGACAGATTAATGAGTTATTTGAAAGGTACCATGAATTATGGTATATGTTATAATGGATTTCCCGCTGTATTAGAAAGATACAGTGATACTAACTAGATCTCAAATTCAGAAGAGATCAAATCTACCAGAGACTATGTATTCACTCTTGGTGGTGGTGCAGTAACCTAGAAATAAGCTCAACAAAATATTGTAGCAAGATCCACTATGGATTCAAAGTTCATTGCTTTGGAGCTGGCTAGTAATGAGGCTAAGTGGTTGAAAAACTTCTTAGCAAATATTCCATTAGGTGAAAAACTAATACTATCAGTGTCATTACATTGTGATAGTCAATCGGCAATAGCCATTACTAAAAATAAGACTTACAATGGCAAAAGTAGGTATATTCATTTGAGACATAATATTATAAGACAGCTGTTGAAAAATGGAGTTATATCGATCGATTTTGTAAGGTCCGAATTAAATTTGGCAGACCCTTTAACCAAACCTTTAGGGAAGAAATAAATTTTAGAAACATCGAAAGGAATGAGACTTAAGTCAATTTGAAAATTAATAGTGACGGTAACCCAACCTCTGTGATTGGTGATCCCATGAAAGAGGTTTATATGGGTAAAAATAAGTCATTTGTTAATTCTGCTAGCACTTTATTATTTTCGGTCTCTTCCTATGATATGAGAAAAGTGTTAGGATGCATTATTGGCGAGGTTAAGCAAAAGCTCTTAATGATTTCATATTCCTTATGGATGGTATGTTCATTGCAGTCACACTTGATGAAATCACCTATATGAATGTAGAGTGGGGCTGCTCTTATGAGATCATGACAAAAATCTCTAGAACATTCATTAAAACCAAGAACACGCACGGCCGTAGTTTAAAGCGCAAAACTGTAATAACAGCAGAAATTGTGGGAGTATAAGCTGATTCTTAAGGCCGCTAGTATACAATAAAGAATTATTGGTTCATAGGAGCTATAAGTTTCACTAACAACTCTGTGTACTAAGATTTATTAATCTAGGTATGGTTCATAGTCTGTAAGACACTATACTCAAAATGTTTATACTCATGTTTATAATTTAGAGAAAAGTGATCTTTTGACACACATGTGGGGGATTATTGGAGAATATGTGTGTGTGTGTGTCAATAGGGGAAGGAAAAAAGAGGAGTCCCACATTGCTCAAACAAATGAAGGCCCAAGATTATAAATATTAACATGTGATCATGGAAGAGCAAAATGGGTCTAGGAGGAGAATGGGCTCGCGGGCACAAAAAGTTGGGCCAACACAGTTGAGCTCAGTTGAAATCTGTCAATTTCCCCCCTGCGCATGAAAATATACGCAGTGTTGGATACTTTTTTTTTACCATTGCCAGAAATTATTTTTTTGAAAATAAAAAAAATATTTTCAAATAGCCTTCCGAAATACCCATGATTTTAAAGTTTCAGTTATGAGGTTCATGATGTAAATGTTTGTGGACGTTGGTCATCCGTTTTTTGGTCATTACTAATCCATTTTTGGCTTTGATTATCTAGTTTAATTTTCTTTAATCCTCATGTCGGAAACCACCTAACGTTCAGAAACATCCTTATTAACATCATTAAACATAGTCTAATGTCTTGTTGCACTTGTGCCTATAAATACCAAGGTCGAACACCATATTCGATGCACCACAGCTATGGACACATTCGAGTTGTTCTCTCTTTTTCCTCCCTGAAATTTCTCTTCATCTCTAAATTTGCTTGCCTACGCCTCTACAGACGAATCTGTTCAATCCTGGGGAGTGTCATCTTGTGACAGAATAACTCTTAAGGACAGTGTCATTGCACACGACTCGGATTATTTTTATTCTAACGAATTTCTAGTTTGTAGCTTATAGATGCAACTACTAGCTTTATATTGATATCTAAATACAAATATTACAATTAATTACATTTGCATATGAATTTCATTTGCTGTATCATTTTCTTCCCAAAGAATTATTTTTGATATAATCTTTTTTGTTGAAACAGAGGACAATAATGATTATGTTCTTGCTGGAGGAGAAGACAATAATGGTTGTACTATTGTTGAAGGAGAGGACAATGATGGCTATACTTACACCTATTCTTTTGTGATTTACTTGGGCATCTTTTTCTTATTTTGTATCGAAGCATCTTTTGGCTATAAAAAAGTGATTTCTTTTATTGGAGTTTCTTATTAACTTGGCCTAATTAATTTTTTTTTCTAAAAGTTGTTTTATTTCTTTTTTGCAATATTCTAATAATTCTTCATTCACGTGTATGGGTCTAGCTTTGGTAGGTATTTGTTTTTCATTAAATATTGTTCATAATGTAGTTTAACTATATGTTTCTTTCTATCCCAAAATGCATTTGGGTGGTCTGAACATATTTCCCTTTTGAACTTTTGTTTTATTTCTTCTATCCTTTGTTGTATATTGGGAATTTTTTAATTTGTTCCTCTATTCTTTTATTATGTAATTTTTTGGTAAGGTTTTTATCTAGTTTTGCTTTCTTTTTATTCTATTTATTATGTAAATTGAGTGTTCCTTTAACATATTAATTTTTTTTACTATTAATGATTTTATCTATTCAAAGATTATTCTTTTCCTATCACTTTAGTGACTATTCAAGAAGGGGTCACTTGGAATGACACAATTTATTGTAAAAAAAGTGTCCCTAATATAGCTAATTCATAAATCTTTAACAAGAATGAAAACATTTTTAAAACATATTCTTTTTTACAAATATGAGTATTAGATAATTTATATTGTATATTTAATTTTGAGTAATTAGCTACAGATAAATTTTCTAAGATTTTTTCATAATATTTTATGGGTATTAATCCTTCCTATATACAATTCATATTTGCAGCTGAATCTATTAATCTACTAAATTTCTTAAATACTCAATATTTATTACTATATAATTATATAATTTAAACAAATGTGCAATATAAAAATGTAAAAATATAGTTGAATGTAACTTAATAAATATAATTAAAAAAATTAATTATTTATGAATAAGATGTTAATATAACTAACAACATATTTAAAAATAAATGCTTAAAGATATAATATAATAAATATATATATATATGGTATAAAATTATAAATATGTAAATATAATGTAATAAATATAATAAGGAAAACATATAATTAAAATTTTGGAATAATTAAATACCTATGTAAAATAAATAAATTAATACATAATTATATAAAATTTTTATTTATACACTATATACACCTTGTGACATATGACTATATATATATATATATGTTGCACTTGAATTATGTTTATTAAATTCTATTGAATTATATATTTATTTACATTATATAAATATCTATATTTATTATATACAATAATAAATTAATGCAAGCATAATAATATAATATACAAAATAAACATATAATTATATGCTTATTTGAAATAAATGAAAAAGATATATTATTGAAATATATATATATATAATATAAGTAAATAAATTGTAGTAAAAATATGTTTTAAAAATACATATAACTACAATTTTAGTATAAATAAATACATATATAAAATAAATAAATTAAAATATAATTTCATATGTATTTTTATTTATGTACTATATAATAATTTATTTACTATATATTTATATAGATATTTATAAAATATGTATTATTTAAACATATGTAATATAAAAAAAGTAAATATATAATTATATAATTTAAACAAATGTATAATGTAAAAATATAGTTGAACGTAACTTAATAAAAGTAATTTTAAAATTTAATTATTTATGAATGAGATGTTAATATAACTAACAACATATTTAAAAATAAATATTTAAAGATATAATATAATAAATATATATATAGAATAAAATTATAAATACGTAAATATAATGTAATAAATATAATGGGGAAAACATATAATTAAAATTTTGGAATAACTAAATACCTATGTAAAATAAATAAACTAATATATAATTACAAAAATTTTTATGTATACACTATATAATAATTTATCTATTAGATATATATATATATATATAATGTCAAAACAAGTATATGGAGATGAAAATTTAAATGAAATAAAATAAATATTTGTATGTAGAATATAAATGTTATTATTAGACTTTTTTTTCATGTGCTATTATACAAATTCTATGATAGGAATCATAATAAGTTTAAGAAAGGAAATTATATGTATCTATACAAATGAAAAAATTTATGATAACGAGGAAGGCGTGACATTTGTACATGATAAATCCAAAATATTAAGAGTTGACTCAAACATTACTCTTAAACAGGTTGAAGAAGACAATAAGAGAAAAGTTATGGCTGGCCTCATATCAATTTGTGTCTGAGTTAGTATGTAGATATCCTTATTCTTATAATCCTACAAGGCATTTGGCATGCACTATAAAGGATGATTCTAATTTCAAAACGATGTGGGAAGCCAACAAAAAATTTTCAAACCAATTAAATGCATCAGATTATATGCACATATATCAATTATTGATGTAAATTTGAATGTGGCCCAAGTTGAGGTCTATGCACCACTACCCCTCCCATCCCCCAGTTAGTTCCAATGTATAAATGAGCATGCCTCACAGTTTAACTCCTACATAATAGATGTTTACCCTTTTGATTTTCAACTTACTATCAACTTCACGTCCCAGCCAAGCTCAGCACAATGGCTTATTTTTAGTACTTTTCCTCCGTAGCCCTAGATGAGGCAGATGATATATTGGATAGCTTTAGGGAAGAGGATGAATAAGATGCTCCAACAAATGTTAATAACCATAAAGAAGACAATTTTGAGGGAGACGATGCTAAAGAAGAGGACGTCACTCCACTAGCTTAATATGTGAATTGAGCATATGTTGTGCTATCATAGATTAACTCGGATGATAGGAATTATGTTGAGATCCCTAGGATGGCTAAGGATATTGATTTGAACAATAGTTAAGAGTTTGTATATTGGCATGATATTTCAAGATAAATAGTCCATGCGCCATGTAGTAAAGATATACTCTTTTCGTAAACATCACAATTTTAGTGTGCATTATTCATCAAAGAAGTATGAAGAATATTGTTGTCTATAGTATGATAGTCAATGTAATTAGAGAGTTAAAACAAGCTGAAATAACAAGAAAAATCATTAGAAAATAACAAGATATAATAGCCTACACATATATATTTCTCAGTCATTATTGTAGGATTATCCGAAACTTAACTCTGACATGATCTCATCACATGTTATGTCAATGATGGCTGATAATCCATTGGTCTTCATTAGTCAAGTTATTGAAAGGATGCATAGCATATTTAGCTATACAGTGTCATGTAAAAAAACATGGATAGCAAAACATCAAGCAATCGATATTGCATTTAGGAACTGAGAACGATCATATGCTTTTTTTACTAAAATGATTGGTTGCAGTTGACCACTTTATGTCAGGGTCATATTATAAGTTTGTTTATAAGGAGTGCCTATAGAGCAACTTAGTTGTAGAACCTTTAGTGACATTTTATCAAGTATTTTGGACGTTTAAGCCATATATTGAAACATTTGATTACTTGAAACTAATAATTCAAGTTGATTGAACCTTTTTATGTGAAAAGTACAAAGGCATTGTGCTCATTATAAGTTCACAAGATAGTGCCAACAAAGTTATACCCTTGACATTTGTAGTTGTTGAGGATGAAATTCATGAGTCATGAGTATAGTTCCTTTCCTTACTCCAACGTTGAATAGTGCCAAACAAAATAAGGAATTGTTTGATTTTTTATAGACATCTTGGAATTTTATCTACTGTTTCTAAGCCAGAAATTGGGTGGCAACCACCATACATGTATCATATGTTTTGTTTAAGACATATTACAAGCAACCTAAACACAATATTTAGGAGTAACTAGCTGAAGAAGAAGTTCATCAATATTGATATATTTTGCCAATTATATAGAATAACTTGATAGGTGTTATGTCAAAATATTTACTTATGGATAATTGTTGATATAGGTTACTTGATAAGTGTTATCAAGTGGACAAACAATTAGATCAATTATGTCTACTCTATGTAGAGGCTGTGAATTAGATTGAAGATGTTCCAAAGAACAAATGGTTTCATACGTATGATGTTGATGGTCAACATTAGGGTCACATGATGACAAACTTCGCTAAATGCATAAATAACATATCGAAAGGGGTCTGGCTCTTGCCTATAAGCGAATTGGTAAATGTAATTATGTATAGGTTGGATAGATATTGGGTGGAGTATGTGTAGATAATAATCGCACAACTTAAGGCTGGTGTAGTTTTTCCTAATGACATGATGAAAAAGTTATCATTATTGATACAAAGGGCATCCACTTTAGCTATACGCAAGCTCAACAAGCAAGCATCAAAATTCAAGATTGAATAGTAGTATGATCCGAGGAACAAGCAGTATAATCGATGTTGTAAGGTGAACCTGTCTTGTCACACCTGTGACTATGGTAAGTTTCAAATTCAAAAGCATCTATGCCAAAATGCATTTGCTGCATGTGCCATGGTCTCCAGTTTCTGCTACAATACATGATAGAATTTTTTGGCTAAACACCATAATAAATATATACAAGATTGAGTTCCAACTGATAGGGAGAATTATATTGGCCATAAACAATAGGTCCATGACTAGTGCCCGATTGTGTTATGATTCTTAAAGAGGTTGGCCAAAGTTTTCTAGAATTCAAAATGAGATGGATTGGTGTTTGAGGTTGAGGGAATAACAACGATGTGGGCTTTTTAGACAAATTAGTCATAACTAAGCAACCTGTCCATCTTAGTGGTCGAGTGGATGTTCATGTATTTGATTTATTATGTATTTAATTTCATTGACATCATTTTGCCTTGCCTTTGTAGTTAATTCCATTAATAAATTTTTCTTATAACGTATAATTTTTCTTGTCTTGTATACAAATTCGTCTCTTGACATATGAATTCTTTAGTCGCATTTGCCATTTTTTTTGGTTAGATTTGTAGTTGTCTTATATAAAAATTACTTCCTAGACATATGAATTTAAATGTTATAGTTTTAACTCTAATATTGGGATTGTTACAAGACAATGGCTAGTCATCAAAGCATTGTGAATCCAGGTCCAAAGAATAACTCATTACTACACTTGCAAACTCATTATGTGTCACAAGCCATGTGGCAAGGATAGTAAGATAATATAACTAAAGTTAATTTATTTGACTGATTATAAACTATTGTGCAAATACTATAACTACATGTTGCAGGCTGATTGCATTCTTCGTAAATGAAGGGTAGCACAAGAAGATCTCATCTTTAAGCCCCTACTTGCAATTATTCCTTGCCTGATTAAGGCGGGTTTTTATAGGATATCTTAACTTGCCACTTTGACTTCAATGTAGCACTTGTTTTGCCCCTTATAGAGAGATGGCGGCCAGAAACACACACTTTTCATTTGACTAAAAGGAGGTAACAATCACCCTGTAAAACATTGCCATCTAGCTTAGGCTACCTTGCATAGGAGAGGTTGTGTCTAGATGTACAAACTACAATTAGAGGGCTATGTGCTAGCAGTTATTTGGTGTGACTCCATATATAGAGATAATGGATGGACAGAGGCTCAATGTTCCATGGTTGCCCATACATTTGCAAACTTACTGAATAATGCTAATGATAAGACTGTACAGCAATTCACATAGCCATATATCATGAAATTGAATAAGGATTACTTGATACTAGACCAAACTAGGCACAGGTCACATTGATGTATTTGCCATTGGTTGTTAACTTTGATGAGGCTAGTCATTATAATTAGGGATTGGCAGTTCTAGCACACTAGTATAGAGAGATGTGCAAAGTAATGAACTATAACGAGGTTAATATCAGTAGTTATTTGACATTACTATACTTATGGGTATGGGATCATTTCCCACGAATCGCTTCACAGACACCCCCTTAGCCAAACCCTCATCGAAAGATGTACCCTTTGAGTATGCTAGTATGTTTCAAATCGAGACGTGTCCTTCAACATATTCATTCAATCACAGTGGCCTTACGGAACTACATGATATTGTTAGATCAAATAAAAGACAACGAGTTCATTTGGCAACCATATGACTTTCTAAGCATCTAATAGTTAATTTTTTATTATTGCTTAGCATCTCTAGACATATGGTGCATATCTATCCTTATTATTTGCTTTTAGATCATTGAGTTCTATCATGCTGATTGTGTTTTTTACTAGTTCAATCAGTAATAACATATCCCCCACATGCCATTCAACATGAGGTCCCGATAAGCCTTTCAATTGAGAGGGAAAACATAGAAAATTTAGCATCATGAACATACTGTGTTTATTAATGCATGGAATGCATGGCAACAGGTTGTTGCTCAAGCTAAAATAGAGACATCTCCCTTGGATCGCTCTTTCAATTACATGTGTTAGCATTGGCAATATATGTAATGGTGGATCTATCCTAAAGTGGCTCTCAGGGTTTTGTGGTAAGATTTTTTATACTTGCATTTGTTTTGTTTCTACCTATTCTATACTTTGTACTTCATCTATACATATAATTGTTATTTTTTCCCCTACAAGTCAATGTATTAGAGGACTTATATAAGTTTGTTACTATTGATCCTTCGACGCTTGATTATACGAAGTTAAGGGAAAGGGTGAGTAAAGCCACTACGATGATGTTTTATGCCCTTGGTAAACATCAAGAGATCATGGTTTTCTAACCCGCACCGCTTACAACTCATCTATAGAGGCCACCAGAATCAAAGGCTTGGCCAGGAAAGTGCAAATATAATTTTATATCTACTAGGGAGTCATTGGTAGATACTATAAGTAGTGGTGATAGTCAAACATATGACCTATCGTCATACTACATGCTAATACCAATCCATGGAGACATTGGACGTCCAAGTCCTTCTTCCTTTACATTGTACATGGACTTGGTAAGTGCTGGTCCTTCTTCTGTTGCACCATTTATACATTTTAGAAGAGTTGATCCTTCTTTTGCTCCAAGTAGACCTTTTATAGATTTTGGAAATGCTGATCCTTCTTCTTTTGCTCCTTGTACATCATTCATAGATTTTATGGGTGCTAATTCTTCTTTGTTAACGCTATTAGCTCTTCAATCATGCTTTTCCACCCTACCACCCTAAGCCATGCAAGTTGGTAGTGTGTCCTTCACAACACTGTTTTTCAATCCATTTGCATTTAACTCAGCATATGTTAGTACATCTTTAAGACAATAGGGATATCTTTCCAACAGGGGTTCTTCACCCTTAATAAATCAATTCCACCTATTCAGTTCTCTTAATGATACTTGAATAATCAGCCAACTTTTAATATTAATAATGGATAATTTGATATTGATAATAATAATGATTATGATGAAAAAGAAAATGAAGATAAAGAAGAAGAGGAGCCAATGCAGCGTTGTTTATAACAAATGTGATGAAGGCTCTGGTGCATGAAAGGATGACACATTGGTTGACATAGTAAGTTTATTTTTTTATTTTTATATTTATACCCTTTTTATTTATTTTTTTATAATCATGAATTTTTTATTTAAATTTTGTTTCTTGTTCATAATTTTAGAATATTCTAATTGTTTATAATATTATTATATTTTTTATTAATTTTTTCTTTGACATAATAAAAGAAAAAAATTACAAGGAAATATTATAATATTTTTTTACTTGAAATTACAAAAGTTAATTAAAAACACACAATTTATAGAGGATGCGGATGACCTTGGTCCACGTCTCTTGAAAAAGATTTTAAGAAGTTTCTTAAAAAAATTTTTAAGCATGTAAGTAAAAACTTTTAGCTGTTGCATTTTCACGTAATAAGTTATTGTTTCATAAGTGTGTGTGTGTCAAAAAGCCTGTTGTGATCCGTCATGTTTAGTTGATAAAATATGAATAGATCAAGTTGATGTAACTAAGTGAAAAAAATATAAGCATGTTAAGCCGATTTTATTGTGAAATATAGATGAATAAAAGAAGATGGAAAAAACAAAGCAGAGGGAAATGCCAACGAATTTACAAAGAGTACAATACTATTTTCTAATCGTCCAAGCATATAAGATATTCTTTCCTTCATTAGATTGTTTCTTCAATATTGAACATTCATTTGTACAGAGCAAAAATAAATAACTACACACCACACCCACAAAGAATTGTCTACGGCAAATCCAACAAGACCTTAAGCAAAACATTATGCTCTCCAAGAAAACTTTAAATAATATTGAAAACTTGAACTTTGAAGAACATCGAAGAACTCACCTGCAGTATAGCTAATCTGAAATCCAATAAGATCAAAAAAATAAGTGGGGTGAGCTCAGACAGCGATCGAAGGACGAGGTAGAGATGGTGCTTAGGGAGTTCGGACAGTGGCCAATGACAATGCTGAGAAGAAACGCTAAACTTTGAACGGAATGGGAGAAGAAATGCTCAACATACAATGAGTTTTACAATGGGAAGGTTGGGGCTGCATAATGGAATAGGGGGAAGGGTCCAACTAGGGTTATTTTAATGAGCCTAACCATGGTTAAATTAGACCCATAAATGGCCTAACAACAATTTACTGAATCGACCTTTGGTCTATGACTTTACTACGGTTTTCCAAATTATGGTTAAATCGCTAAAAATTTATGGTGAATTTTTTTTTTCTTTTGATAGTGATGGATTTAAAATGCCCTTTGCCTTTGTGCAATAATGTCTAATATTTTAAAACATACTTCAATATATCTTGTCCAATAATAGTACACAGGAAGCAGAGGGAGTGCAGTTACCTAGCCCCCAAACCTAGTGACTTACTATCCTAGCAGAGACCAAAACATACGTAATTAGTGTACAGAAAGTTCATGCAAAAATACAAACAATTGCACATAAAATTTCACAAAATTGAGGCATAGTACTACTATTTTGTACAATGTGTGCTTTTATAGTTGTGCAATTGTAAACTTGAGCTTATGGTTGGGTCCCATTTAATCCCATGCGTGGTCTCATAGTCCCAAAAAAAAATCGTAAAAGCACCTTTTTTGTTTTTATAAACTAGGAAATTTAAATTAATATAAAGAAACATACATGAAATTGGTGCTCTTCACCAAAGAACCTGGAACCAAGAACATCGAATAACAACCAAAGACAAAAGAAAAATACAACGCAAGAATAAACAATACAACAAAAGGGCACGATGAAAACTACTTGGGTCTAATTGTTTTTCAATAGCTCGAACCCCTAACATCAGAGAAGTCCTTTAACTCAAGCGTGCCAAATAGCTTAAGACCACACCTTGTGAGAGAGATCAACAAGACCCAGCTAACAAGTTTTTCAATTTTCCACTGTGGGTGATAAAGCCTAAGACCCTTGCTACCAGGCGGCAGGGAAGAGAAAAAAAGCCGATCCTCAGGTGAGAAATAGGTTTTGACGTGGCAATGGACTTCAAGGGGAAGGATGGAGGTGCAGAGGCTTTCATCAAAGAAGAAATTTAAGGCCAAATCTCCCGTACAACCTCAAATTTGGTGGTATGGATGGAACCCCTCATGGCCCAATCAACATTAGACACCTTAGCGCTAGTTGTAAAAATAGTGAATTGGCAACAAATTGTGAAAATTATTAATAAGCCCATAAGAAAAGAAATTTACAGTATAGTCCATTCTTATTTTTGTTGTAGAGGACAATAAGTTCTATATTTAACATTTGACCCCCGCATGATTTTTACAATAACAAAGTCCCCTTGATTTTTCAAAATTGTTACATAATGCTTGTAAAATGGCTAATTGTCTATAATCTCCAAAGCTCAAATTCAAATCCAAAGAGCAACTAGATCTCATCTACCTTTCCTTCCTAGCCTTTAAAATCCCCAAGCGTGGAATCGCCAGTAGAGCTAGGACCTTAACCAGGAAGCGCTGGCAGCGGAAGAAGTATGAATTAAAGAAGCAACAACGTTGCACAAAGCAGAGTAGAGTCCTCTGTTAGTTCCAGACATAATCATTCAAAGAAATGATCAACAGCAGGAACCATATACCAAATTCGTTAAATGCGAGAGTTTTAGCTGCTTCCAAAGCCAATTCAAATGATTAAATTTTCTTCCTTTTTCTGAGTATCATCCATTACATAAAAGGAAAAGAAGACGAAGGCTTTCATTTTGTTTCCTTCATGTTTGCATTTAATGACTTACAAGTTTGGACTCAGAATGGAGGACTGCAAAATTTGAAAGGGAAAGTGTGATATACACAAGGAAAGAAAAAAAAAATCTAGAAATTCAGGAGTTACAGCCAAAGAAAAGGTTAAAAGAAAAAAACAGAGGGCGATGACCCTTTATCTTCTTCGTCTATACACGTCCACTTGGGCCGCTCCTACCTTCAAAAACCACAACCTTGAATCCCATGATCACCAATTGTCTTGCAGTGATCAACCCTGCAAGCCCTGCATGCACAATAACCACATTACCTTTCTCAACCCCATCAAATGTCCTCAATTTTATTTCTTTGACAGTTGGAGAAAGCCCAATGTTAATATAACCATGCTCCAGGAGAAAGAAATAAGCCGAGCCAACTAGCCCTTTGTGTTTTGACTGAAGAGGGCATGATAATGGGTCAACCAAACAGACACATTCGTTCTCCATCAAGACACAATGTGGTTCCAGACCACGATCACTTGCTCCAACCTGCCAATATTGGAGATCGCATTGGCTTCGATTTCTTCCTTTGTGAGCAAGTCGACTGGAAAGCCCACGGCGATTGCAATTAGGGCTTCAACGTCGCAATTTTTCACAACCTCAGATCACCAGTTCTTGGAGAGTGACGTGTTTCTGTTGAATGCAGTGAAGAACTTCTTCCGCCACCGGTGCTTCCTCGTTGGGGGTCCTGGCTCGGTCAGGTTCCACGCTTGGGGGTTTTGAAGGTTGGGAAGCAGAGGTAAATGGGATAAGAGATGAGATCTATGGTTGGCTTGAGCTTTGGGGGATATGGAAAATTAGCCATTTTACAAGTATTATTATAAAAATCATATGGGGGTTAAATGTTAATTATAGAAGTTATAATCCTCTGAAGCGAAAATAAGAATGGACTATACTATAAATTTTATTTCTTATGGACTTAATGATAATTTTCACAATTGTTTGCCAATTCACTCCACTTCACACCTGGCATTGAGGTGTCCAATGTTATATTTGACGTTGCATGAAAGAATTGGCCAAAACTTAATCAGACTTCCATTTATCTCTTGTACTTTCTTCCATGCAACCTAAAATGGGTTGCTTGCTGGTTATCCCAAGTGGCTCATGAAAAAAGCCACGCAACACACAATGCTGATTGGATAATAAGTTGTTAAAATTGAAAGGTTGCCCAACAAACCTAAAAATAAATAGTAGTATTCATATTTTAACCCCTAATATTTTTTAGTTTTTATTTATTAATTCAAATTTCTTAATTTGTAAAATTTACAACTTACTCTTTTTACTTTATTTATTTTCTCAATAACCCCAAATTCCCACCTCAACAACTAAAAGTGACATGTATCTTGGTACCCAAATTTTTTTACTTGTACTGTTTGTAAAAAAAATTAAGGGATTTATTCTTCTTGATGCAAGTTTTAATTTGATGTATTACATGTCTTGTGAATTGATCTATATTGGAAGAAATCTAAGCTTAAAGTTTTGTAGCCTATTGTTCACACTCTTGAATCAATGGCCAATGTTAGTGGTTTTTAATTTTGTTTTTTGCTTTGTAATTGTCATTCAAGCTTTTATGATGCTATTAAGCTTCTTTGAGTGCAAAAAATTCATTGAATGCGCTGAGAATTAAAAAAAAAAAGTCAAGGCACGATTTTGGGATTTTTGTTTTTCGAAAATATTGAGTTTTCTTGGCCATCGATGCTTGAATCTTCATGATTGATGCTTCTAAAATGTTTTGGGGATTGAAAATCGCATTAAAATTGAATTTTTGGAGCACGAGTGGAGCTCCAATGGCAAATATTCACCATGGCTGAAGCATCAAGCTTCAAGCTTGAAGACTGACATCCAAGCAACGCCCATTAGCGCCCTTTCATGCGTGGGGGCCCACGGGGCCCACCCACTTGGCCCTTCTATCCCAACTTAATTTGGTCCAATAGCATCCATCTTTTGTGGTCTATTTAATGATAATTTTTTCTAAATTTTTAAGCTACCTAAAATATGAGTTTTTGAATTTTTATAATATTCCAAACTACTTTTTAGATACATACTTTCTGAATTTTTGACTGAAAATTTTTGTACATAATCTAAATGTATTCTTATATGATATATTTTTCATGCTCTTAGTGGTAATACATTTTGATTTGTCAAATAATTTTTTGATAATTTACACACTTTTATACTCCTTATTATGTTGAAATTATTTTTTTTAGCCTAAATTTTTGGTGGATTTTGAGAATTTGAGTATGCTAATTATGATAATAGACATTTGACACTTTATGATTATATACTCACATATTGTGGGACTAATCATAAGGGTATTTGTGATTTGGAGCATCTAACAAAGTTTTGGGCCCACACAGGCACCTTAACTTGTAAAGGCCATAACTTCCATTGTAGAAGAGCTTTAGGTATTATTGCATATCCAAGGAAAGTTCTTTCAGGGCTTGTCATCAAGTCCAACAAGGTGAAACTTAGGCAGGATCATTTTTTGGCCCAAATCCTCCATTTTCATGTGTTTTGACACCATTTAGTGTTTTACCTTATTTTTATATTATTTGTTGTATACAAGTTGCAGCACAACTTACATTAGTAATGTAAGTGCCCAATCAATATAACATTATTAGTGTATTTCGTTGGCATTGTGATACATTTCGATTAATGTTAATATTTCTTATACCTGATTGGTACAAATATATTAAGGACATTCATTTTGTAGGCCTTGCAATGTACAATTAAATTTTCTTGATTTATTGCGATCCAAAACCTTTAGGCATTATTGTGATAAACAACAATATATTTGTGTATGTAATTGCATTGGTTGAATCTTGTGGAAAACTTTGTTCCTGAATATGTTGTGCACTTGATTTATTTACTTTCATGTTGGTTTTATTCAACCTTTTATGTTGATGCAATTACTATTTGTGAAAACTTTGTATGGGACTAGTTAAGTCAACAAGCAAAAGTCCCTAGATATGTACTTTACAAATTGCATTATTAGCCTTAGCCTTGAAGATGGATGCACTTGCTGCACATAATAGTTGTTCCAATGTTGCTAATAAAGCCTTTCATGTATAATGTCACATCTTTGACAAAGAATGCTTAGGCAATAGATTCTCGAAAAGGAAATCGTAATAGAATTCTTGAGGGATGTTTTGAAGAAGGTTCAATTAACTTGACAAGACTAAAAAAGGTAATCATTTCTCCTTATTAGGAAAAAAAAACTCACTATAATAGAATGTTTAGTGTTTAATGAAGATATATTTAAACTTGTGTGTTTACTGCAATGAGCTTAAAGTCCTTCGATGTTGCCATTGAGGTTTTTTTCCATGTCTAGCATTTTGGTATACCTCTCGTCTTTGTCCTAAGTACTAAAGGCTTCCCATTATGCCTAGCCAGATAAATACACTATTAATCAATTGGTATTGCTTCTTGAGAGGAGGAACTTATGGAAAAGAATAATACCTTTAGAGGTGTGCATGAGATAAGACGGGCCGAGAATGGGGTGAGCCAGAGGGGCATCTCGATGTTGGTTTCGAGACTGAATTCAAGACCCGAATCTCATCTTGACCCAATAAGACTCAATGTAAAATCATAGATGGGCTAAAATAGGCTGGGACAAGATAGGGAAAAATTTTCTTTCCATAATTGACTATTGATGTGCCTTAGATTTTACATCTTTAAGCAGCCATACTTGGTGCCAACACATTTGCTCAATCATTGCAAGCCAGAAACAAATTATGTTGGTCAAATCCATAAAAAATGCACACATATAAGGATGGAAGAAAATTTTCTTTTTGTGTTTTCGCTTATTATCATTTTTGTGCCTGTGGTCTTGAAACATAGAGCACAAACAATTTAGTAAGCAAATTTAAGATACATATATTAATTTATAAAAAATTTAGAGTAATAAATAACAACAGTAGAAGTCAAATTAAAGTTACCTTTTTATATTCAAATGAATAACATGTAAAATAAATAAATAATGAAAGTAGAAGAATAAAAATAAAATAGAAAAGAAAAGAAATTGAATCAGAAGTAAAATATTTCAAAAAAAAACTAAAGAAAAATGAAAAGAAGAAGAGGTTAGAAAAAGAAAAAGAAAGACGTGAGAGGAGACAAGATAAGAAAGATAAAGTAAAAGGAGGAGAATGGAAGAAAATACATATAGAAAAAAAATGCATAAGAAAATTTTTTTATCTAGCGCCTCCTTTCAAATTACTTTTCACATTTTCACATATTTACTTAATTTAAATATATGTTATCTAATTGCTAAGTAGTTAGACAGTATATAATTTAGTTTTGTTATATTAAATATAATTTGTACTTACATATCAATTAATATGCCCATTTTTGAAAATTTTCTTATGCTCCACTTAATTATATTTAATGTGTATAACTAAATTTGTAAAATAGTTTTTATCAGTTAAAATACAAATAATAAAATGTTAAACACATAACTTTAGTAAAAATTATTTGTTAAATGAAAAATATTAATGTTTACTCTATCCAAGGTTGCAAGTTGCAATCAAAATAGAAAGAGAAAGGGAGTAATTTTTATTTTCTTTATTCCATCTAATTATCAGTCAAAAATTAGTATAACATAAAAGAGAAAAAAGCCGTAAAAGAAATTAGCCAGAAGCATTAGTCAATAATTAGTAATATTCTTTGTAGTGTGTGATGTTATATGTAACACCAAAATTTTAAAATTTTTTAAGTCTTCCCGCTATAGCCAGGATGCCTATTAGCTATAACTAGGATGCTTGTTCGCTGTAGCGAGTTATAATAAGGGTGCCAATTCGCTACAGGGAGGATGCAGTCTGTTATAGTGAGTTCGTGTCCTATACAAAATCCAAGAAGTTTCTCATAATAGGGCCATCCATGGCAAGAACAGTTAGGGCTTGGAACTAATAAGTTCTCGTTGTAGCGAGGGGTGTTTCTCGCTATAGCAAGCTCGTTTCGAAAAAATTGTAAAAAAGTGAGATTTTGCTTTTTAAAGAGTCTAGAACTCTCCCACACCTCTGAACTGACTTTGGGCTGACTAAACATAGAAGAAGCTCTACCTAAAAGAGAGAGAGATGAGGGGAACTTTAAGGAAGGGGAAAGAATAAGAAGAAAAGGTATGAATTTCATGAAATTTCCTAGTCTTCTCTTTAGCAAGCTTGCTCTCTTCCTTCTCCCCCTTCTTTTTATGGATTTTTTTAAGTGTTTGGTTTTGTTTTGAACTCAGACTAGAGGGGAGAAGTTCAAATTTGAGGAAGAGCATCCAAGCACAAGGAAAAGCATCCAAAGAAAGCTAGGAAACTAAGGTAGTTTGCTCCTTCCATGCTTGTTTCTTCTTGTTCTTCTTCTTGTGTGTTTCCCCCCATATATGGATAACGAAGAAGGAGAGAGTTTTGAATCAAATTAAGGATGAATCTTAGGAATTAGAGTGTGAGAAACAAGAATATGCAAAGAAAATAAAGAAAGCGTCAATGAATTTGGAAGATAGGAAACCTAAGGATTCAAGAACTTAGGCTAAAATTTGATTTTATCCAAGAGCTCCTAAGCCTAAGTGAGTGTTTGTATGAGCTCCTAAGATCCCCTAGAAAGCTTCCCACGTACATCTCCTATCAAGGAAAACAAAATCACTTTCATTGGTGCCAAGGAGAGCATTGTCTCGGGCTAAAAGGGTTGAATCACCTAATGAGTGTTTTAACTTCTTCCAAGCTTAGAATTATATCATATATGATGGGAGAGTATGAGAGAAAACCTTGAAAAAAGTCTAGAGAAACTAAAAAGTGTGATGGAGGTATAGGTTCTATATTGTAGCATAATGAAATAACATATAACTAGACTCCTTAAAATAAATGTGTGATGGCTCTAAGGAGTCTAAATGGAGTCAAGAGTTATAAATTAAAGGAGAGAATGGAGTCAAGATCATAAAATCCCAAGGCTGCTTCATTGAGTGCCTTATGGAACCATAATTGCATATTATGAGTGCCAAGGCTATTCTAGAGTGTGTGTGTGGCTTTAATAAATGTTCCAAGAATGTAATTGAATCTCATTTCATATGTTTAAGGTAAAGTAATCAAGCTCCACCTCCTTGTAGGTGTTTGGCCGAGGGAGAGAAAGAAATTACAAAGAGAAAAGTGTGTTTTTGTGTACAAGATAGCTCTCTCTCCTTTCTCTCATACATGCTTGGGTGTTTTCTTGTCTTTGAATGTGTGTGTGTATATTTAAGCCATGGAAAATGTTTTTAGCAAGTATGTATATGCCATAGTACCATGATGTTTGACTTATGTGCTTGAATGATGTTTTATAAATATATTTTGGCTTGTATGAGCTTGGGAAAGCCAAAAGTCCCTTAGTTAGGGTGAGGATGAGCCAAAAGTCCCGAAGAGTGAGTGAGACAAAGTTAAAAGCCTCTAGAAAAGGTGAGACTTAGTCAAAAATCCCTTAAAAATAGGTGAGATAAGTCCAAAAGTCCCAAAGAGAATAAGTGATGCTAAACCATTGTCTTGGCAAGTCTATATATGATGAATGCAAGAAATGTTCCATGTATGTTTATGAGTTTCAAGATAGCCGTACATGCATTTTTAGACTTGAATTTGCATTATTATGTGTGCTTGAAAGGGAGTAAAGCTATTGGGATTCTTAGAATCTCACTCTTCCCTCTCCATTACCTAACATGCCTAGGTGGATCAAGTGAGTAAGGAAATGGAAGCCACTACACTTGAAAGCAAAGAGATTAATAATAGAATTTATATTTGTTCACTTTGTAAATATAACATTGTCAAATGATGTATTTTTATGATGTATATAAGGTATAGGCACTTGAGTATGTGTAATTACATGGATATGTGATGTATATATAGGAATTGAAAGTAAATGAATGATATGGTATGTTTTTGACATTGTATGGCAAGAATGCATATGTATGCTCTTATGCATATCAACAAGTGGGATAGTAAATTTATGAGATCTGAGTTTTTAGACTCTTTAGACATGTTTAGAAGTCTGTTTTGATACTTTCCCACATGCTCAAGAAGTCATAGTTAGGGTAGGAAAGCATTTGGACACATTTTGACCTATTTTACTGCTTATAAAGCTCATTTTGGCACCTTATGTCACAAACTGATCAAATGGAGGAATTTTCCCATGAAATTTGACATGGATCTAAGTTTCATCTAGAGCATTTTGTAGAGACAAGAACCATATTATTCGGAACTCTAGAGAATAAATTATGAATTTATAAAGTTGAGAAAATTCTTAGATTTGGTATTTGCACTATTCATATAGTCAT
This sequence comes from Erythrophleum ivorense, assembly GCA_026724425.1. Taxonomy (NCBI): domain Eukaryota; kingdom Viridiplantae; phylum Streptophyta; class Magnoliopsida; order Fabales; family Fabaceae; genus Erythrophleum; species Erythrophleum ivorense. The sequence goes on along the minus strand of JAIUCV010000034.1, from coordinate 332,969 downwards.
TTTTTTTCTTCTATCATTCATGGAATAAATGAGGTTCGATTGTCTTGTACAAGCTTAAACTAGACCTTAGGAGCTTTCCATACCCATAAAGAGCACCCCATTTGGATTTATATTGAGAAAGATATGCATTTTTGAAATTGGAACTTATTGTCAATAATATAGCAGGACCCTCAACACTGTTACATCAATTTTCATTATCTTAATGTCATTTTCGGGGTCTGGAGCAATTTTCCCCTTAAAATAGACATCTATTGGTATTTTACTAAATTTGATTTTTTTTGGAATTAGTTATAAATTTTTTATGTTCATATTAGTAAACTGTATAAGAGTGCTTGGGCAGTCAGACCTGCGATGCTTTTCTGCTATCAATGGTGATCCAAATAATGTTTTCATGGCCTGAAAGTATTTTTAGCATAAAGTTAACATTCAGGGCTTTCCAAAAAATTATGTTTTATTGGATTTTTATTTTTTTAGATTTAATTATAAAATTTCAAAATTTGTGTTAGAAAATTGAAATTTGAGCCTAAAAACAAGCATATATTTTCTGATGTGTGGGGCTCCAAATCTGAATTACATGAGATGTTTTGTGATATTTATGACTTGTATAAATGGATTATGAGTAGAAGATGATGTTTAAGAATTCATGGGGTCTACGGAATATAAAAGAAAAATCTTGAACCCCACATAACATGGAATATGGCGTTGTCTTAATACTTTTTCTCTGTGAAATTCATGCTAAGGATATAGAATCCGTGCAAATGTATGAGAAAAGTTAAAGTAAGACTAGAAGTATTATGGTGTTACATTGTAATTAGCTAGATCATAAGATTTGTCCCTTTTAACTTTAGCTTGTTTGAATCTACTGCTCCTAAGGTCCGTCCTATTCTTAGTCCTTGGATTTCTAGTGGTACACATGTTGGAATTTATCCTCTAGTAATGACTTCAATTTGTCCAAGTGTTAATGGTAGTATCTTGTATCTGAACTGATGGCTCACTTTTTCTTAGTAATGGGGAATAGGACTAAAACATGCCAGTGAAAGACTCTACTAAAACAAATATGGATTGTCAAGAACGTACAAGTGGTAGGATGGTCGTAGTTGGTTAGATCTAGTATGGATTGTATATGGACAATAGTTGGAGTCGGTGACTCCCCTAAGTTTCCTCATTTGGGATCTCTAGGGAAAATGATCAAGTTGGCCCTTGGGAATAGCTTGATGCACTATCTTCTTTCAACTATTCGGGTGAAATGTGGCAAAAGGAAAGAAAATCCATTAACCAACCTTATTGTCTTCTATCCATTAAGGATACTCTTCAAATGATTATGATATTAATTGGATTTTGCTTTAAGACTCCCACCAAATGAATGTTAGGACTGGCTTTCTATATTGAAACTTGTTTGAAGTTATTTGCTTGGTTCAACCAAATAATACACATATGCATACACATACATATACAAGCATGCACACACACATATGTAAATACATATATAGAGAGAGGCATACATGTGCATATATAGACACATGAGTGTATATATGTACATACACAAATTTGAATATGTACATACAATAAATAATAATATTTAAAAAACTATAATTAAAGTAAATATTAATTTCATATAAATAAATTATAGGTTAATAGAAATTTACATACAAATATCGTTTAATTTAAATTTAGAGGGATGGCCTTCTATTCTTGGGAACATCATGTTTCCTAATTATCACTCAATTAATTATTAAATATAGAACAATATCTTATTAAATAATTACTCAAAATATTAACTTATTAATAATTAATAACTGTTCAAAAAATAATTTGCTTTTTGCATAATTAATAAGTATGATCATAGTAATAAATATATTAAAATAGACAAAATATTATTCTATATTTAATAATCAATTGTGTCATAACTAGAAAATATGGTGTTCCTGAGAACACAAGATCGTGACTAAAAAAACTCTATAATACATGGTTGGTTGAACCAGTTTTATAGTTTTTCTTAGCCTTCTATGTGGGTTTACGTTTTTTGGTCCTTTGCGTAATAAAACTATTTTCTAAAAAGATTTTAAGTGGTCAAATCATCATTTCTTTGTCGTTTTCAAAATTATAAAAGCTCACAATACTTCTAAATATAACTTCGGCAGGTTGGAGTGTGTTAATCATCAATTGTTTTTGTTAATATGCAATGGAAAGCTCTTAAAGCAAATTTATTTGAATTAAATTGTGATGGAACCTATAAAGATAATCCTGGTCATACTGCTTGCAGTGATCTTATCCATGATAGTAATAGGAAATAGGTGGCGAATTTTAGTAAGCATTTAGGCTTTTGCTCTTAAAAATTAAAATTCCATGTATTACTCTCATTAAACTTGAACCATAAATACTTAGGTTTACTTCTAAGAAACAGCTCCAAGTGTTGAGGGGACAAATAAGTCATTCAAAAAGTAAAAGGAGGTAACTTGTTTGACATATACTGTCCGATCCCTCCTAAGGCGACTTCCCCCAATATAGTCCCATGCGTGATGTTAATTGTTCCAAATGCCATGTGCACCCCATCTTTTCCAGCGTCTTTCTTTAAGAAGTCTAATAAATTCAAAAAATATATAATATAATTAACACATTAATTATATTAAATTGTTAATTAGTAAAAGCTTTTTCTTTCATTTTATTCTTCGTTTTGGACATCACTTACATAAGCAAAATCTGAACATATATAAAACTAACGGTTAACGAATAAATGTTTTTTAATATTTTTTAAATTTTGTAGTAGTGTAGTTATTTTTAAATTTTTTTAAAAATACTTCATGACACACCAATAGAATAATAATAGAAGAATTTAACAACTCCTTCCACAAAGTTGTGTTGTGAAAACTGATTGAAGAGCAATACTTATTAAGTTTTGAATTAGTACAAATTTTAGATAATATATTTTAAATGTATATCTTGGAAGTTTGTTTCTGCCACTTGCTCAGTTGCTTAGATATTTTGTAAAGAAGACAAAGTCAGGCTGCATTGAGTCCCGAGATGATAATGACCTTCAATTTTTTGTTTTTTAAATACTAACTTCAACTAGATTGACTAAATCATAAAGTTATACATGGTGGCTGGGAAGGTAAACAACCTAGGCCCCACACGACATGTTTTTACACCCGTGATGCCACAACTAAAAGACTTAAAAGCTTGGGTTAAAACCCTGAAATCATGATGGATTGTGTTTGTTGCTGTAGTCTTTATCTTCCCCCCGTAAAAAGCGTGCAGCTGTGAATCCTTGAAAAAAAGAAGTTGAAGGTTATTTTGTTGTGCTTCTCCAAATCCCTCTTCGAGTTATCCATTTCAATGAGTCCCCATTTGTCTTGATTTTTGCTTCCTCTTTTGGCATATTCTTGGTGGATTGCAACTAACAATTGAAACTAGCAAGTAATTAAAGAGAATAGCCAACTTTACTTCTTATCTTTTCTTCCTTCTATCCTTCCTTTTTTGAATTATAAGTAACCATCCTGCTTTGATTGGCTTCATTGGATCTATCAAGTGGTTCCTAGTTGGGGAGACCTATGGTTTGATTGTAGGAAGTTTTGCCAAGATAAGGAATTGATTTGTAATCTACCTTCAATATTTCTCAATAAAACCATCAGATCTGGGGCTACCCCTTGATGAATTGCATTGTTCCTAATTTCCCAAATGTCATGAAGAATGGCAATGATCATTTTAATTTTTTTCTCCCAATGCAAAATTTGCTAATTTGAAAACACCAATTTAGCCACTGCTTCATATCTAAGGTGGTTATTTCATCTGTTCTTTATGTTAAAGAAGAGCCAAACCTAATAGCCCTAGCAAAATTGCCTGTGATGAAGATGTGTTCTAGTGTCTCAAAAGCTTCATTGCATAGCACACGATCTTGGACAACTTGTAAATGATGCTTCTTGAGAATGTCAATGATTGGGATAGCTCCATTCATAATTTTCCAAGTAAACAAAATCAATTTGACTAGGAGTTTGACTTGCCACAACTTCTTCTAAGGGAAAACCCAATTTGAGTTTGGCATGGCCCTGTCCTTGATGATAAATTGATAACCTAGCTTGTTTGAATACCTTCCACTTAGGCTTCCTTTCTAGATCGGTAGGTCTTCTTTATCACAGATAGAAAAAGGGGTAGCCATGATTTTCCTCTTTACCTCTTCATCATATAGTTGACTCAGCAATTGCGTATTCCTTCATGCCTGTTATGTAGTATAAGGTCTACAATATTACTCAGTTGGGATTATGAGTTTAGATAAATACATGTTTGCAGGGGTCACTATAAATTGTGGTTGAGTAGAATATTCCTATCATCTCTAACTTGCCATGCAAGTTGTGATGTAATTGAAGAACTAGATTTTGTTATCCCTTTCCACATCCATGATATGTTCCAATGATTGTAAAGTCTACCAACATTGTTATCTTTATAGTATGTGAGCTTAAGTGTTTTGGTCAATAATGAACATTCCCTTGTATTCATAATACAACATACTTACTTGGCTAAAAGAGCATAATTGAGAGCAACCAAAGGTCTGAAGTTGAGGCCACCCTCTCTGTGGGGTAAAGTGAGCCGCTTCCAATTTAAGAGATTTATTCTAAGTCTATTGTTACTAAAACCCCAAAAAACATTCTTGCATTTTGCATCAATTTGAAAAGAAATCTTCTTGGGAAGATGAATATAGGATAGATGGTATATTAAGGAAGAGTTTAGAATAGATTTGCTAGGCATTACTCTAGCTACTTAGGAAAACAAATTGCTCTTCTAGGATTGGAGTTTCGAGTCAATTTTGTCTAGCAAGTCTTTATAGATATGATTCTTATTTCTTCTAGCATTTACCCATGTCCCTAAATATTTGCCTAGCTTGGAAGAAAATTTGACTCTGAGGCACTCCAAATGTAATTATGAAATCTATTTAAACAATATGTCTATTTTGATGGGAAATTTCTATCATTAATTGATAGGTGTTCACTATACCAATTACTTGGTGCCTAAAAATGAAAACATATATTTTTATTAGTGGTAACTTGAAAATCACAAATAAAAACATACACTTGTATGATGTAAATAAAATATGAAGTTTAGAAAATTATCCCTTTAGGTTATAGGGATGCAAGCTTTAGCGGGAATGAACCATGAAAACTTCATAGGAGGAAAGCCATAACTACTTCCATTTGTCATTGTTGCTCATCCCTTGCAACATTTTCAGTCTCTGCTTGTTGTTGTGGTTTAGCCATTTTTGTTTTAACTTGAACAACCCCATTTTGTAATTTTGTGTAAGAAGACCTACATGATGAACTCCCACAAGCTCGATGTCTGAACACGTGGGACAGGCAAGCACCCTATCACATTCCTTGGACTTCACGATAGTGCTTTTGGGTTTCCAAAACCCTGGCTAATGACAACTTGAAATTTTTTGGAATTAAGAGTCCTCAACCTAAAACATAATAGTTTAGTCCTACAAATTCAAATAGAAAGCAATAAATTATTTAAAGAATAAAGCCTTTCAATAAACTCAAAATTCAGCACCCATAAAATTCAATCACTTACACAAACACCTCTAATTTCATTGTTAACATAAGATCTATCACCATGTTTATAGACTGCAGTCCACACATCATCATCAACAAACCTCAGCTACAAGACAAATAAGAATGGTTAGCAAAGATATGAGCTCAAAGTGCTAGGAGAAATTAACAATTAATTCCTAGATTACCTGTATAACAACCTTATACATATTATCCTTGTATTCTCTAGGAACATTCCTCCAATCCTTGTAACTACTAGAAAATGCAATGAAGTTAGTTAGTCCAAAGCTATCCTAAAAAGACTACAAGTAAACCACTCCCATTTCCAATCAGTTTGTTGGAGTCATTGAATTCTACTTTGACTTTGTGCCTACTAGGAAGGAACCAAACATCATGCATTATCAACTACATAGGCCTCCCCAAACCTTCATCATCTATGGAATTAAAGTTAGTACATAAATGGAAAATAAATAAATTAGCATCAGTGTATTTGTTAAGTTACTTAACAATAATTTCAACCAACCAATTGTGTCTCTAAGGTTGTCGTGGGCATTGTGTAGGCTATTCTAGCTATTATTGATCATTGTTTACAAAGATATTATCAACATGGAAGTCTGGTAGGGCATCCAGATCAAGCAATGTAGACAAACCAAGTGGATCAACTGGAGTCAAGCAACTTAAAAGTCTATCAACAATAGTTGGTACACTCAATTGAAGATTCCTGATGCTAGATTTACTAGCTCTGTTAGTGCTGATAATTTAAATTCTTTCAAGAACCTCTTCATCTTTGAGATTCATATTAATTTAGACAACATAACATACAAGCATATATAAGATTATACATACAAACATACATAAGAAAAAGCACACAAGCATATCTAATCAAATAGAAGCAAAGGAAAAACTATAAAACACTTAACCTTAGCATAAAATTACTTCCAAGTATAGGAATAACATTTCCAATTGTTGAGGTCGGTAAGGCTTACTCTTATATATAATATCTTTATCCTTGGCACCCATGTCATACAAGTTACGTGACTTTAGATGTATAGTCATACTTTAATCTTTATCCAACTCATCTTTCACATAATATATTTGTTAAGTTTCTAAAGCATGAATTTTTTACTCGTCATCTTCATTATCACCAGTGTGTATTAGCCATGAAAAATTGATAGATGTGAATCCTAGTTCATTAGTTTTGATTTCTCTAGGAGTGGTTCTGTTAGTCTAAATACATTTGAATTAGGTAACCATAAATCGACCATAATAATTTAATTCAATGATATCTAATGGTTTTCTATAATACAACACACTACCAAAGCACATGTTGCCATCATTACTACTTACATAACTTTTGGTTGTAAAAGTTCCAAAAGCTCTACTATTTTGAGTTTGCAACACTAGGTCTCATTCTGAAGTCCAGAATTTGAATATATTAGCATTGTAAGAACTATATCACCATACTTTATCTAGTGGATCTCAAGTGAAAAACTTCATATCAATTGAATGGGATTATTGGCATCATTTCTTATCTAGGAAAAGTAAAAACTAGAAATTTCATATCAACTAAATTGATCAACAAAAAGACATCAACAAAAGATATACATATACTTACATGGCAAGAAAACTAATCAATAAACTTTCTATAAACCCTTTTATTTATCCTTAATGAAGACCATGTATACCTTCTTAATTGTCTCTTAATGTGGCATCTAAATTCCCTATATGACATAAATAAGTTAATTAAATTATTTTTTTTATGTGATGAAGACAAAATCCAATAAATATAATTTACTCACTGAAAAAAGAATCTACTTCTTTATAGTTGGTCAGTACATGATTATGTGCTTGTAACTTCTTTACAAGAGAAAGAGTAACATAAAGTTTTGACATTGGATGGCCCACATTCAAGTTGCATGTCTACACATCCAAGCTAATTGAATACTATTTGATTTACATCCAAATGCCATGAGTAAAAGGTCAAAACCCTTAAGCTAGGTAACCTTTAGGTACTAAGTCATCTGGCTATGTCTTATTTCATACATAAGATTTCAACTTCCTTTAGTACCTGTTAAACACATTACATTATACACCATAAATGAAATTGAAATGATTTGCAACAATTTTGAAGAACGCAAGAAGCATTAACTACCTCTCTATAGGGTACATTTATCAATAATGGACAAGGCCTTTAAGTTTGGCTTCTTCAGTTAAGTATGTAATCAAATGAACTATAACAGTAAAAAATGAAGGCCAAAATAATATTTCTAGATGACATAGTGTGAGAGCAACTCTCTTATGAAACTAGTCAAGTTCATTCATGTTTAACACTTTATTACATAAATGTCTAAAAAATGAGCACGAGTCAATTAGAACGGCCAACATTTACTTATGACATGTCTTTCTCATGGTTAAGGGTAAAAGTTACTCCATAAAATATGTGAGTCATGACTTTTTAATCTTACATTGTTTGAAATATATACATATGGAAATGTCACTTGAATAACCATATAACACAGTGATATTCTTTATTGTCCTGAGTCCTTGTTAGCATTTGTTAAAGTGAACAAAGTTGGGGGATATCAAACATTGCCATCAAGCCAAAGATCAGGCCTAATGCCCATTTCCTATTAGTCTCTTTTACATTCAAATGGTCTTTTGATTGTCTAAACTCATTTAATAAAGTGAAAAGCACATTGTCACATATGTTTTTCTCAATGTGCATCATGTCAAGATTATGGCATATCAAATGGTTTGTTGAATGAGGAAGTTTGAAAAATATGCTCGTCTTATGCTACTGTAAAGGGTCACCATCTCTACCACCAACTTCTTAAGGTCTTCTTTCTCGGCCTTCAACTTCCATTTCTTTTCCAAATGCAATGTCAACATTCTTAAGCTATCTTAAGATTTCTAAGTTAGTTATTATTGCTAGAGGATTTTTCTTCTTTTCCTTTCCATCAAACTAACCTTATGCCAATCCAAATTTATGTTCTAGGTCTAGAAAACATCGATACCTTATAAAATATCATGTTTTACTATAAGAAAGTTATGAAAGAGTTAAATCAAAGTTGTTAGTTAGATAGGCTAGCCCAGTATGCATGTCCCATCCAAATAATGCTCTGAGCCATGGAAAATCACTAACAATCTACATAACCACTACACACATATTAAAGGCTTTATCAGTGGGGAAATCAAGGGGTTTTGACTCTTACATTCCATAAATCTATTAGCTATTCTATTAGTGGTTGTAGATATACATTTATATCATTCCCTTTAATGCTCACCTTCTTGGAATTATTATTGAAAAAAAAGAATAAGTTTTGTTTCATACACATCTATGGAGAAAGGTTGTAGAGCATAAAAACCATTGGCCATATATTGTAACTTGTACTCAAGTTACCAAACAGATTGAAATCTTTAATAGCTAACTCAGGACATACATTTTGAGGATTTATAATGAACTAAGGGTATTTTATGTTAAATCTCTTCCAAACCTCAAAGTCCCTCAAATACCTTATCATGCCATCTCATATGCTTAACAATTTTAAAGGACATAAACAACATTTGAAATCATAATTTCAATGGAAAGTACCCGAGTACTTTCACAGGCTATTTTGTCCACTTTTCACCTTTAATCTTTGGTCTCCATCTATATGTATTACATTTTTTACACTTATCATTATTTTCATCCTTTTCCCAATATAACATGCAATCATTTTGACATGTATAATTTTTTGTGTAGTTCAACCGTAGTTTATTAATGGTTTTTTTGGCCTGATAAAAAGAAAATAGAATATTTGCATGTTCAAGGCATTAACCAACAACTCCAATATCATTAAAATGGCCTTATCACTTATTCCATATAAACACTTTATATGATACAACCTAACCAAGGAACATACTTTTGCGCAACCTTTATGGAAATTTTGTTATCCATCCTTAATTAACTCATAAAACTCTTTTGCATCATCATTCATCCATTAGCTTGAAGGAGGAACTAGACCTTTAACCTCATCCACCCTTTCATTTTCATGAATCTCAAAATGCATCATGGAATGTCCTATATAGGAGCATCCCTGTAAATGTGTTCATCTTTCACTTGTGGTCTTGATTAAGGTTCTACAAGAGTTTAATGTCTATGTCTCTCCCCATGCCTAACCCAGAAAGTATACCCTTATGAGAATAGTTTAAGAATTAAGTGGTCAAACTCCTATTCTCAAATTTACCACTTCTTAAATTGACATTTAAGATATAGACATATTACTATACCCTTAACGCTTTCACTAGTAAATGCAAAGCCTAAGAATCCATTTAGTTCATTTAAATATTCACAAGTATTCAGGGGTTTAACAATCCATGACTTGTCCATTTTTGTAACTAAAAAGAATTTTTAATTATTTAGCATTTAACAATATAACTTATAAAAAGGATCATCCTTACAACCTGGATCGCTTCACTAATAGAAAGAAGAAAACTAAAAAGGCACATTTGACAATGTCACTCATTAACTACTTTGTTAAATTAAAAGTAACCAAACATAATAACATAACAAGTTAAAAAGTTCTACCTAATTATAGCTATTTGATGCTAGAAAACTAATACTTTCTACCAAATGAATAACCAATACGGCTATAAAGCACATTCTCTATTCTCCATTTAGCATAAAATTTGAACAATAAATATAGAATTCAATTCCAAGATTTTTGGTGTTAAAACTTGAACTAATATATATTGCACAAAATTTGGATTCACATTTAGCAACTAATTTGGCCCAATCCAAATTTTTTTTATGTTAGAACTATAACTTATATATATTGCATAAAACTTGAACTATATATAAAAGTTCTCCATTCTCCATTCTCTTATATATATATATATATATATATATATATATATTGCATAAAATTCATAGACTTGAACTCATAAAAGCATGGATTCACATTCTCCATTTTCTATCTTTTTTTTTTAATTAAAACTTGAACTCATATATATTACCAATAGATTTTAGCAACTAATTTTAGGCAAATTTGTAAACTTAAGTAGATATTAAAGTTCACTTACTTTTGTTCTTCATAGTGGCAATGGCTGGGAGTTTACTTTAGTTCTAAAAATAAGAGTTTTGCTCATAGCTAGAAGGAGATTCGTTCATGGTGGAAATGGTTGGGAGCTTTATACAAATTTGAAAATAAGGCGTTAGGAGTCTATTCATGGCAACAATGACTAGAAGGAGCTTTGTTCTTCATAATGGTAATAATGAGTTCATTTTTTTAGCTATGACATATTGGGAGCCTTGTGCTGCAAATGTGAGGGAAAATAGGTCTTCATGCATTTGGGTGAAGCTCTTCATGCAAAATTTGAATAGATTTAATGGTCCTAGCCACCATTCTGACATAAGTTATGGTTAAGACCACTAGCTTAACCACAGTTATTTTAATTATGATTTTTGTTAAGCCATAATTAATGAAAACCTTGGCTAAGCCATGTAATGTGTTGACTACTATTTTAAAAAATCATGGCTAAGCCTTGGCTTAACCATGGTTTTTAAGACCTGTGGCTAAACCTCATAATGATTTAACCACGATTAATAAAAACCATTGCCAAACCAAGGCTTTACTATGGTTTTTTAAAAACTATGGTTAAAACTTTATCAACTTAACTATACTTTGAAATAATTGTAGTTAAATCTCTGACTTGATCATAATTAATAAAATCATGGTTAAGCTATGAAATAGCTGTTGCTATATTAATTGTAGCTAAAATTACGTGCCTTTTGTTGTGAATATTAGCATAGAGAATGTATATATAGGGGGACAAGGGTTCCCTTTATCTAAGCTCACATTAAGGATGAAACATAGGTGTAAGGCTTCTTCCATTAAGGATGAACTAATAAGAAACTATATTGATGCACTGCATGATCATGTTCACCTAGATGGGGGGAAATTTCATTTTAGATAAGACAACTTGAATGACATTCCAAGATAGTTTATCATAAGCTTTGGGAAAGTTCATTTTGAAAACACTCCATTTTTTTCTAACTTTCTTAGCTCTTTGAACTTGGTGCATCATTTACGTTGTAAAGAGGATGTTATCTAAAATAAGCCTACTGTTTAGAAAGGTGCTTTAATTCAAGGCTATAATTGGATCAAGGATTTCTTGAAGTCTATTGCAGAGGATTTTTTATATGATTTTGTAAGCCACATTACAAAAGTTACAAGTCTAAAATCCTTAGCAATTACTAATTCTTTTCCTTTGGAATCAAGGCAATGAAAGTCTTGTTTAGACTTTTGAGAATAAAGTCTTGTTCTCTAATAAGTTTGACCATGTAAATTACATCTTGTCCTAAAAGAGACCAATATTTTTGAAAAAAAATTGCACAAAAACCATCTAGTCCAAGTGCACTATCTTGCAACAAGATGAAGACTGCTTGCTTGATTTTGATATTAGAAAATTCCTTTATCAAAGATTTACTTCATTTCTTAAATAGAATTGGAATATTAAATTGATCCAAACAACTAGAAATTTCTTCAAAAGATTTCTCTCTTGAATTTGAATATATTCTTTCAAAATAATTGGAGATAATTCCTTTAATTCAAAGGATATCTTTAGTCCTTTTGCTATTGTGATTTTTTAGGTAAAGAATATGATTAGCAATTCTCCACTTGTTGACAAGAGCATGGAAATACTTTATGTTCTAGTCTTCGTGCACTATCCATGTTCACCTAGTTTTCTGTGCCCACAGCATGTCTTGGCATTCATAAAGGAACTCCAACTCTTGTATCCTACTTCTTTCCTCCTCCTGATGAAAAGAAATTGGATTTCCTTGAATTATAGGTAGCTCTTTTCCCAGCATGGAAATTCCATTTGTTAAATCTCCAATTGATGCCCTGCTCCATTGATTTAAGGTTTTCATAGTAGAATTAAGTTTAACAATGGTCTTATATGTTGGAGATCCATAATTATTTGATTCCATAAGGATGCTACAATGGAATGGTATTTCTTGAAATTGAACCAAAAGTTTTCAAATCTTTTAAGCCCTTTCCTAAACAAATTGATATTAACAATGGAGAAAAAAAAAAGAGAATGATCTAAGGTTGCCACAAGAAGAACTTTCAAGTTTGAGGATGAAAAAGTGGTGCACCATTTGCTATTATGTAAGCTTTACCTAGTTTAACCTACGTTTGGTTTGCTTTAATTCTTTTATTTGACCATGTGAACCATTGACCTTGGAAAGGTATTTCAATTAAACCCTTTTCATCCATGGCTTATCTAAAACTCACACTCCTAGGAGAATTTGTCATGGAGCTCAATTTGTCTCATGCTATCCCACATTAGTTGAAATCTCTAATTGATAGCCATAGTCCCTGTATTTGTGTTACTTGGCTCTTGATCTAAGCCTATAGTATATATCTGTATTGAAAATTTTAGAAACCATAAATGCATGAAATAACAAAAGCTTCTTTGTGGAAGTGAAATTTTGAGGTGAAACAATTAGGACTACATTCAAGGATTGTATAAGATATGTATCTACCTTAAGCAATTGCTAAACCAACCCCCATTACAAGCATCCAAACAAAAATAGTGAACAAAACCTATCCTTTCCAACTTGTTACATGCCTTCACAACTAAAAGTTTAGTTTCAAAAAGTAAAACTAAAAATGACTTATATTTAACTAAAAGGGAACCAAATCTATAAACTACTCAGGCCTTCTGCAAATCTTGACAACTCTAGCTTAATATTTTCATGGCCCTTGGGGAAGCTTCACGAAGGTAGCTTCCCAAGCCCATTCTTCTCTAAGCATCCATACTGCTCTAAAAATTGTAAAAGGGAGAAAGCTTGAGTTAAAAGCCCATCTATTTTTTGAATCACTTTTTTGGTCTGCATTCCTCATCTTCTTCCCAACTTCTTTTTCTTGTAATGCCAAGCATTTCTTCTTGTAGATCACTCATGCAAACATCAAAGTCAAGAGCTACAATCTTGGTACTATTGAACTGGAATAAGGCTTTTGAATATTTGAAGTCTTATACGTTTGGAAATCTATTTCCTTCAACTTGTTAGCTTTGAATTGTAAAGGTGCTAGCAATGAAGTTGTTCAACCTAAAGGTAAAAAGACCATTAAGAGGGTTAACTAAATGGATTCTCCTTTTTGAAGGGCAATAATACAAGAACAGACGGCCTATGTTAAATCTTTTACATTATTGAGCACATAGGGGAAGGGTTACTAGAGTATATTTTCATAACTATTACATTTAATAATTAAACCCTACCTTAAGTATCCCATCCCTTTTTCCACTTTACCCTATGCCCCCATTTAAGTAATGCCATTAAATAGGCTGGCTTTTAAGGAATGTTACACCACTAAGCAAATAGAGGAGTGAAATTCAATTCATATAGTAAGGAAGCTCTTTTAATTTGATGGAAAATCATAAGTTTGCAAGATTTTTCCCAATGCAATGGAAGAAAAAGGCCTTTATCAAATCTAATATAATCTTCTAAAACAAGGGTATCTTCCTAAAAAAGAGCAACATGCTCATTTGAGTGGAGCATAGCTATGTTCAGAATTGGTATTTTCCAATTAGCAGGGGAGTAAGATTCAACCTCGGGAAGGGGAGAAAGGGGTTCTTGCATGTTAGATTTCTCAAGGTTTAAGGTAAAAGGTTAGATAAGAGGGATAAGATCATATAGAAGGGAAGTATACTAAAGAAGTTGTTCAAGCATGCAAAAATAATCCAAAATAGGTTTAAGACAAAATGATATTATTTCTTCCATGAGACCAGATCCTTTGTTGGCCCCAAAATGGAAAAAGTCATCTAAAAGGTAGTGTAGACCATATAGGGGATAAGGAAAGTTTAGTTTAATGCTTTGAAGGTCCATAACAACTTGGATTATTGATGGGGTTTGGTTTATTAAAGGTAGTTGATATGCAATCACTATATCTAGTTCAAAAAGACTTATTATTAAGGCTTTCACTTTTCTCCAATTATTTGGCTTAGCTTGTTAACATGCTTTTGCATTTGATTCTACCACCTACACGGGATCCCAAAATTCATTTAAAGAAGAGTTGGAGGAAGTGGAATCATATGACACATTAATGAAGTTTAGAGTTGCATTATTTCTAAAAGGCATATGCTTCTGATTTTTTAGTTTCAACTCAAAAATTTTGTAGGTACTGTCTACTTCATTGTTAAACCATCTAATTTTGGTAATGCTTCTAGATCTCTTTTTTCTTTATCCATGCAAACCAATCATCTTCTGGGAATTGATGGCTAAAGTCTACTTTGAAATCTATATTGAAATGATCATTGATCCTTAGTTGTAACTTCTCAAAACTTGTATAAACTTTTATAAGGCTCAGAGGACATCATTTGTCAATATGGCCTACCTATAACATAAACTGAATTTCTTGAATATCCTATCATATTTGCATTCTACCCATGTGTGCTTGCCATTATCAAGAAAAAGTTTAACATCTAAAATAAAAGGAAGTGAAGGGTCTACCATGACTCAAACTTTTATAGAGCCTAAACTCTTAGTATTAGTGGCCACCCCTTGATCAAGGACAACATCTTTAACAAGGTTTCCTAGGATTTCAACCACTTCATCTTTGTGATATTCAATTAGGAGGCCCTAGAACTATATCCAAATCAAAAAGTAAAGCACTAGTATCTCCTTTATGATAATGTTGGACCACTAGAAGTCAACAATAAAGAGAGAATTCTGGATTGTCTATGGCCCATTTTGGAAAATGTAAATGAGGTCTTTTACATCCTTAAAATGGATGAGAAAGAAGTTCCTTTCCTTGCTTAAATCAAAAACTTGCTTTGAGTTTGCAAGCATTCTAGAGACTACGAATAAGGTGATGGAAAGGGATGTCCTTAGAGTTCACTATTGCTGCTATAAGGCAAGAGATCTAAAGAGCTTTTATGAGGCTTAAGTGCAGCAATGTTCAAAGAAAAGACAGGCCCATATCAAGGTGGGTGAAGGAGAAGAGAATAAAAACCATCAGTAGTCATGGTGTAAAAGGAGGAGAAGTATCGAAGGAAGTGGGTAAGGCTGTGCAGGGCCTGAAAGGCCTGAAAAATCCATCCCAGCTTGAATTTTTTGGGTCGGACCAAGATAGGGAAAATTTGAAAAAGGGAAGAATAAAGAAGGAGAAATTAGGTTGGAACCTTAGGTTGGGATAGGTTTCGAGATGAGTCTTCTAACCCTCTTAACTTGGCCCAGCCTTATATATTTAATAAAATTAAAAAAAGACCTTTCTTAAGTTTTAGTAGGCTAATGCCTGATGGATTATCAAGCTCTACCCCTCCCCACTTCCTTTTTGACTTTGTCCCTCACCATCAAATGCACAAATAAACTACAACAAAGGGACAGATAGTAATCCCTCCATTAAATCCACAATTTCACATAAAACGACACTCCCACGGTCACTCGAGTAAGTCACTGAGTATGGTTTGTTTGCACTGCTCTGGTTATTGGTTGCTATAGTCGATAAAGAAGCTTACCTCCTCGATTACTTGCTTGCGGCCTAGTCTCTCCCTTTCTAGTCTCATCTCTCTTCAATCTTGTAATCTCCCAATCTCTCTCATCCTCCTTTTTAAACTTTGGTGAGTGGTGAGTCTCGTTTGTCTACTTAATGGATTATTATGCTTATAATTAGAGATTTTCTTTTGCTAGAATCCCCAATCCCTTGTGAAGGTGGGATTTGATTATAGGTTTTTAGAACAATACCAAGAGACATTTTCAGCGAACCACCTAGCAACTGTGCTTATAGATTGAGTATAGTTACTGCAGTTTTAACATAAAGAACATCTATTTCAATTGTGTTGGCTAAAGTGAACCATGCTAACCAGTGACTTTCTTTTAGGATAAAAAGATAAAAGCTATGCCTGTGTGCTGTCCTAGGTTCATTGATCAAGATAAGCATATTGCATTTTGATAGGGCAAATGTGCTGTGCATAAAGTGAATCAGGGCCTTATATGTATATATGGTTTGTTGCTTTTTAACTAGTTCTAGGATTTCATCAACATAGTTACTATACATTTAACATAAAGTGACTTCTGCTTCTATTGGACAGGATGAATTATGCTAATTTAGGTTCATTGATGGTAAGTGTAATTGAGAGGTATATTTCTTGTGTTCCTCATTTTGGTCCTGAAACCCCGAAGCCATGTATGTGTTTTATTTTTTTTTCCATTCCCAATTCTAAAACTATAACTCTGTGTATTTCACTTGGGGTGTTGAAACGAAGGAAGGGTTTGGTTACATTATTTTCTTAGGTATGGACATTTGAATTATTTTTTTAGGTATGAACATTTGAAGCTCCTTTTTTATGGTCTAATTCATTTGTTTTAAGCATTAAGATTCGAGTTCCTTTAGGTGTATGTGTTATGCATTTTTCTATTCTATTTGTATCTGAGCCAAGGCCTTAATTAAGATGAAGACTCATGCTATTACCCTTGACCTATTATGTATGTTTAACTTAATTTGGGGGACTATATTTCTCGGGTTTATGATGCATTCAACCTAGATAAAGTTCTGCTAATTGCTTTTAGGTTTTATGTTCAATAATAATGAGAACAGTTATAATATATCTACTGGTCATTTGAATTTGAATTGAAAACTTCATGTCACTTATGTCTTCATTGGAGGCGATATTAATATAGTGTTGGGATCCTATGTCTTTCATTTTAGTTTAAAACTAGAGAGATTATAATGTGTAGAACTTCTTTTAATCAGAAATTCAATGTTTGTTTGATGTATTTTTTGTTAGAAAGATTTTGAAACCACACATGCCTTGGTTTACTGATTGCAGTAAGAATTTGCACACAAATTTTATCCATATATTTGCTTGCTATATTCTTTAGTGCTAAAGTTGGCTTAGGTATTGATGTGTGACATTTTATTACTACCATATTAGTGTTCTAGAATACTTCTTAGCCTTTTCAAATTTTTGGTTTGGATGTGGTTGGCTTAAGATTTTCAGTCCTCACTATTTGTTTCATATGGTTATTTAAATTCCAACTTTTGTGGCTACCTTGCAAGTTATGAACTTATGATTGATATTCATATTAATTGTAGATGTGAATTCTTGGCAATCCTATCAAGATTGAAGGTTCTAAGTATTCTAACAAAAGGGCCATTTATATTAGTAATCATGCATCTCCAATAGACATTTATTTAGCATTTTTTACATTACTTTCTTTACAGCTATAATTTAAATGAAATTGTGTGGTAGCAAAATCAGGGCTATAAATCAAGTAGTGAACCACTTGGGTTTAATCTAGCAGGAAGCATTTAATTGAGGACTTAATATTTATTTGAGTCTTATCTACAAGGGTGCATGATATGTTTTCATATTTATTTGAGTCTCACATTTATTTATCATAGATTTTTTTTTCCTTATATGTGTGCATTTTCATGGATTTGACTAACATAATTTATTTCTGCCTTATAATGATTGAGCAAATGTGTTAACACCAAGCATGGTTGCTCAAAGATGTAAAACCTAAGGCACATCAGGACGGGCCTCGAGCTCATCCCATCCTATGCACACCCCTAGAAATGGGAAAACATCTATAAACAAAGCATGAAAAGCCTTTAAAGAATTGGAACACTAGACAAAAAGTAGCAGAATAAAGATTGTTGATTTTCTTAGCTAATAAAAATAAACTAGAACCAAGTTAGTTGGAGGAGGAAACTAAGCAACGAACTTTGAGCATGGGAAGTAGAGTGAGAGCAACAAACACCTAAGGTAGGATCATGAAGTCAATGGACTGCAAACGAGTATTAAGGAGAAAGGAAGCTGAAAGTAATCATTGGATATCCTTTGAAACAATAGAAACTTAAGTTTGTAATATTATGCCAAGATTGCTCACCAAAGCATTTTATGTATTGTGAATAAAGTGGAAGGAATTGGTGAGTGGCATGTAGAATTTGGGTGTAGAAGCAAAGCAATGCCAATGAGGCAAATGTCACTTCTTTCTTGAGTTTTAGAGATAAGGTTGAGCTTCTTACACTAGGTGGTTATCCCAATCTTTTCTCATATCTTGATCATGACCTTCAATTGAATATGATTGAAAATTTTAAAATTTAAACTCCATAACCAGTTAAGTGCTATAAATGTTAAAACTAAAAAAAAAAAAAAGTCTACCCACATATTTCACAAGATAACCTCATAAGTTTAACAAGAGTGAATTTTAAAGGTATATGGTAATGGACCTTTTCTTAAGAGATTCTTATTTTATTAAACAAAAGATAATTTAAAAAAACAAGTGAGGGTCAAAAGAATATAAAAGTGCACAAATCATCAAGAAATTATTTGACACGTCAAAATGTATCACTACTTAAAGTATGAAAAATAAATTAATAAAAGACACATGTACATTATGCATAACAATTTTTAGCCTAAAATTTGGAAAGTATGTATTTGAAAAATAATGTGGAATATTATGAAAATTCAAAAACTCATTTTTTGGGCAATCAAAAAAATTTAAAAAAAATGACTATTAAATAGAACACAAAAAATGAAAACTAATAGGTCAAAGATGGATTTGAAGGCCTAAGGGCTAGGCTCCACATGCCCCAAACATCAGGGGACATGAGTGGGCGTTGCTTGGAGTCCACCTTCAAGCTTGAAAAGCTCTAGCCATGGTGGAAATATGCCATTAGGGCTCCCCTTGAGCTCTAAAATTTGTGTTTTAATGCAATTTGCACTCCCCAAAACATTTAGAAAGCATTAATGGTGAAGATTCAAGCATCATAGGTCAAGAAAACTCAACATTTTGGTCAAAAAGCAAAAATCCCAAAATTATGCCCTAACATTTTATCTTTGATTCTCGGTGTATTCAAAAAAATTTTAGCAATTAAACAAGCTTATCATAAACACATGAATAACAATTCTGATGCAAAAATAAAATTAGAAACCACTAAAATTGGCCGTTGATTCAAGAGTGTGAATAGTAGGGTTCAAAACTTTATGATTAGATTTCTTCTAGACCGGTTTGCAAGACATGTAGCACGACAAATTGAAGCTTGAATCAAGAGGAACCAAAATCCCCTAATTTTTTACAAACAAAACAAGTAAAAAGATACATGTAATAACCCAAGATTTTTTTAGGAAAAAAAAAAGATATAATGAAAATTCTAAAAAAATAAAATAATAGTTAATTAGTTAATTTTAATAATTATTCAACAAAATAAAAAAAAAATAATCAAGCCACTAAACGTTTGCTAGAAATGCTAGAAACATGGACTCAATACCCAGTAAGATAACTTTTGCCATTTTTCTTCTTTATTTTCCTCTTTGCTTTTCGGCTTTCATGGCCGGACGAACAACAAGGTGTTGACTAGGGACCCAACTGCAAATTTTCAAACCTTTTCTTTTATAGCCCTTAACTCTCTCTAATTGCAAATGGTCCTTAAAGATTTTATTTTTTCCATCATAACACGTGTCTTCCCCTTCACTTCGGCTCTAGCCTCTTCCCATCTCTTTCTCGTGAACCGTAACCTTTGTGTGCTGCTCCTTCTCTAGCCATGGCAGCAAGCAATGTTCAGAGGCTCCATTGTGAGTTCTTTGTGCGTGATTTTTCCTTGTTCTATCCGAAACTCCATTCCTCCCTTCTTTTCGTCGGAGGTCCTTGCTTCTTCTTCGGGTTGCACGAACTCCAACTCATATTCAAGGATAAATTCCAGCTTCGTGGTCCCGCTGCTGTCCATGATTAGGACTGCCATCTCCACCTTTTTCTTCATTTCCTTGCACAATAAATTTCTTTGTTTTTGGCTTCTGTAACGTGCTCTATTTCTTCTTGTTGTTGCCCGAAGTGGTTGTTATTTTGTTAAGAGTTCCAATGTACTTCCTCCCCCTTGTGCAGCATTTTGCTTTTAATTTCTGCACCTTTCTCATCTTATTGATCTATTTAGCCCCTTGGTTTCAGCTTCTTGTCTTATGAGTGATCCCCCTCCATCGTTTCTGCATTCTTTTTCGGACACATACCCTGTTTTAATTCTTTCGATTACAGTTCTCTTTAGCCACTAAGCTTGATAATGATAATCTTCTATGGTCTGCAAGTCAAGCAATAGTGAACCTTTCGACTTAGCTATTTTATTCTAATTCCATTGAACGTCACCTTTGTGATAGTAGGATTTTCAGCTTTCCGAAATTAAATTTGTTCCCCTCTATTGGATTACGGTCTATGAGGGCGAGCCTTGCCGCTGAGTGAAGGTCGCCGCTTCGAACTGGAATCTTTACGTTAAAAAAGGGGTAAGGTTGCGTACCTTTGTGTACATTTATCCTCTCTCTAGATCTTATTCGGTGGCAGCCTCGCGTACTGGGCCGCCCTTATTGGATTACGGTCTTTCTGCCTTATATGACCGAGAATTGGCCCAAGGTTCCCTTAGTTTTGATGTCTTTGGGAGATGCAAGGGTTGAGTGTTTTGATGTCTCACCTCTGCATTGTTGCAAATCCTAACTTCAAATTTTTTTTGGAAAAGTCTATATTTTTCCCTTTGGTAAACATATTGAAATTAACCAACATAAAGTATAAATGTAGATAGTTTGACACTAGGGATAAAAACTTTAAATAAATAAAATAAAAATAAAAATAAAATAAAAGGTTTTTGGTAACAAATTTAATAGGTAAGAACCTTTTTATTAGGATGAATCTATTCTACTTTAATTAAGATAGAATTATTTTATATTTCTTTTAGAATTATAATAGGTGTCTAACTATCTCTTTTATTTTTTATAAATAAGTATCTAGGGGCAGAAGAACACTCATCCCGCAATTGAAATGAGCTCTGGAAATTAGGAGTGACAATTGAGATTTGAAGCTCTTTTATATGATTGCTGCGCTATGTTTGATTGTTGTTTTCCTTTCTTATCTCTTCTTCTATCTTTCCTTAGTCCATGAATTTAATTTTTTTTATTTTTAAAATGTTAGTTTTAATTATGAGTAACCAAACTTCGTGCTTTAGAGTTTAGATAAATATATGAACTGAATAAGTCTAAAGATTCTTTTGTAATGTTTTTATGCAAAATAGTCAATTGTCTTGCGTTAATTTTCTTATGAATGACCAATTGCTATTGTTATTTGATTTATTGTGAGAAGGCAAGGAAGCTAATTGGAATAATAGATCTATAGAACAATAAAATTAGGAATCATTTTTATAGGGATATAAATTAAACCTAAGTATTTGGAAATTGTGTGAAGGTTAAGTTGCTATACAAAGAGTTACCCTTTTTAATTCCTTTAACTTGATGGGTTGATGTATTAAGAATAGGATCATGAGAATAGATCTAGACTTGTACATAAACACGTGATCTATCTTGGAAAAGAATTTTATAGACAATAGATAATTATTGTTTATACAAATAATTTCATTTACATGAATTCATTTTTAATTAAGCTTAGTAAGTAAATATAAGATTCCTAGATTTTAGAGTTTTTAACTGATAAGTTTCTAGTTTTTAGTGTTGTATTAATTTAGTTTAATTTGAGTAATTCTAGTTTGATAATTAATTAAATTTAGTTTAATAGTTAATTAATTTGAATTTGTTACTTTCTAGATAATAGAGATTATTAAAAATATTTGGTATTTGATTTTCCTTCTTTGGAACTACTTGTTCAATCCAAGAAAATTTCCTATGATGGTGGTAGGTAAAGCAAAGGATTAAATCCTTAAGAAGTCACACCGGGTTGCAATGTATCTTAAAACCATCCCTTTTACTCTGCTTGTGAGGCCACAATACACGTAAAACAATCAGATAGCAGGAGGGCATACATAATATCTACATAAGGCTAATGAAGATTGTGGCTTAGGAAGCACTGATACAGATACGCATATCAGGTATGACATGATATAATACGTGAAGATACAAGTATAGGAATATATATATTCAATAATCTAACATATTGAAAAATTAAATTAAATCATGAATAAGTTACAATTGCATACATGATAATTAACCTTTGCATTTTATAAAAAATTGAAGAAAAAAACAAATATTTGATTTCAAACATTAACAACAACAAAGAATGATGAAACAAAGGATGGAAGCATCTTAACAAGTGGAAAATCAACTAGGAAGAACTAGAGGATAAAAGCACCAGCCACCAAGTCACCACTTAGCAACAAAGTCAACTAATGACGATACACTAGCACCAGCCACCAACGAAGACAATGCAATGTGAGCCACCAGCTCTTGTCAAAAGATGATGGAGGAACTAGAACCTTGTTAAAGAAGACAACACAGCGCAAAGGTTGAAGGCAGACGATGATGCAAAAATGCAAGAGATATAAAGAGGAGGCACAACAAACGACAAACGGATGTAGGTCACAAGCAAGACTTTTGAAGGAAAAAATATGTATCTTTGATACTGCAGAAAACAATGTCGTTTGGCATGAACGTTTCGCTACTATTTTAGAGCTGTTTCATCTCGTACCAAAATGTTTTGAAACATACTCATGATAAAAAAAAAAGAACATTTCGAATACATTTATAGTACGCATATTCATACTAAATACATATCCAATATGAGTATGACTCAAACAACCATACCCATTGTGACTTATAAATGTGAAATTATAACATAAGATTGAATACTTCAATAGGTGATTGTAAATTTGATTTTAACAAAAATTCCATTGCCAACAATATTATTTAATTGTACTTTAAAATTTCTCTTTTGAAAACCTTTGGCCCCTGCTACACCATTCATGTACTTAGTGTACTGTAAATTTATTATTCATTGCAAAGATTACTACTTCATATTTTAATTCACAAGATACTCTTGTCCTTCAATGGACAACAAATTTTATATTAGAAAGCAGCAAGGAGACAATCCTATGTACAGGGCTCATTTGGTAAATTTCCTTATAAAAGTTGTGTATAAAGATTGTCTTTATATAACTCTCATACAATATTTATTATATTTTTATAATTATTATTCAATAATATCTCATTACTTTTTTATTATTTATCAAAAGTAGCAACACAATGAATATTTCAATCATCAAAATCACTTTTTCATTTCTTTTGCGATTGTAGTCTTTTTATATTTTATGTACCAAATAGACCATTGTATAAAAACAAGGACAATACATTACATTCAGCAGTTATCATAGGCCTTAACAAGGCTTTCATGCTGAAAATGCAACAAAAATGAGAACAAGCCCCTGAGGGTGACTGATATTAAACGAAATTGGAAGAGGAATCATATTTTTATGGCGGTAAACCTCAAAGGTTAAAACAAGAAACAACCTTGACCAAACAAAGATAGGTCAAACAGCCAACCTAAAAAGAATCACACAAGCATACAACACGGACAAAAGTAGAAGAAGCACAGATGATATAGTCTTATGCAATTAGTATATGCCCTAGAAATTTATATCCAGTTTCAAGTGCCACTCCAATTGTAATGATCTGCCATATGATATCAAACAAGGCTGGAAATTTGAATTCCTAGAATAGATACATGCATCAGAGTTGTATTCAATTACCAGTAATGAAGTGTAACAGCATACAGTAAACATAACTGCGCATATGAAAACTTATTGCAAAGATTTTTGAACCAAATATACTTCAAGAAAACAAACCTCGAAATTAGGATATATATATATATATATACACACACACAAAAGAGGTCAAGAAATTACAAACTAATAGCATTAGGTCTAATATAGCTGACAAAACCACTAAGTCAAAGTGACCCACAACAGGAGGAAACACTTTTTCAGCTGCTCTGAGAGGAACAGAGAATCCGCCATGAGTGCTGGTATCACTAGTTAATGTTTTTACAGAAGTAATTGGTTGGTTGTCTGCTAGGAATACCCAATGCTGCAGGCAGTAGATAGACATCCTATTGCTCTTGCTACAAATTGAATCATGCTAAAATAGGACAATAAGAAAAGCAACTTCATAAAACGAAGAAAGCTGAAAAGTTAATACTGGACTTAGAGGTTGCAGAGTTATTTGAGCATATACTCCATTTGTTTCCACAAATGCCAGCAAGTCACAAGTTTTAAAGGCTTAGAAAGGTAACACCATAAAAATGTACTAAAATCATATTTAACCTAAACCTATAATTCCTTAACATGCATTGTCACATTGTGAAGCTGACGAACAAGCTGTGGTTGTAAGTTAGGGTAATTGGGAATATGTGCATCTACTTCCTCGTTGGTTGAAGCAGCAACCTGCAAAAGCAACATCAAAATTTGTCTGATAGATGAACACCACGTACAAATGAAACAAATAAGCAGTTATCAGTTCTTACTTCTTAGGAAATATAAAATGCAACAATAGATCAGAAAAGATTAATTCAGTTTTAACCCCCCCCCTCCCCCAAAAAAAAAAAGAAACTGAAACTACCTCAAATTCATGCACGTCAAAAGTTTTATATGTCCTACAAGATAACATAAAAGTTTCTCAAATCAAATGTAGTGCAAATGCAATATCATACGTTCTATAAGAGCCATGACTTATAAGGTACAGCAGCAGCAGCAACAACAACAACATAGAGCTTCAAGCCAAATTTGAATGTAGTATAGCATTTACAAAAATGATGAATTGTTGTTCTCCTCCTTTTCAAGTGAAACTGGTTTTCTCTCTTCACTTTTTTGCATAAAGCACAATATAACTGCTTCATTTTTTTGAATGGCCTCCCTATCCATGAAGTCCTTTGATCCTAATTTATAAATCAAAATAGTAACACCCTTTCTTTCCCTCACTGTAATGGCTTTCACCAGCTACCCACAAAAAGCAACTAGTTTAGTTCACCAACATTTGATAAACAGATGAAACAGCGCTACTGACTCTCACCTCCATGTAATCCTAGTGCTTGAACAGGCATAACGGGTCTCACCAACAAATTGAAGTCTAGTCCACTAAGATTCAACGTATAGATGAAAATGGCACTACTAACCTGCTCACTGTGACCTTGGGGAAAGTGGACTACACGAATTCCAACAGGAGGGAGAGACACCAGAGGGCCAGCACATACATATGCCATAGTTCAGAATTCAAACTTTTTTATAGTCTGCTAGTACAGAATTCAAACTTTTTTATAGTCTGCAGAATTACAGGCTAATGTGAATACACAACTAGTAAGTTACAGCATCAATTGTATGATTATAGAAAAAAATTTAAGAGGTTTGCAAGTCTCATATCAGCATTAAATGCATTGAATCTTTTCAGGTAGAAATACCACAATCCTAATCCCAAATATACACCAATGGGCATGCTTAATAATTATGGATAACTAGATTCTAGACTATCACCTCAAACTTAAAACATAAACCTGTGCAAACGTACAGACCTTTTTTTTTTGGGGGGGAACGTACAAACTTTAACATCAATACATTGGAGTAATTTAGATGCTAACCAAATAGTTAAGACACGGTAAAGTTGACCTTAAGAAGCATGAAAAACACATAAACAAAAATTGCATACATTGTATCTTGCTAATTTCAGTTAATTAAAAAAAATCCCAAAACAAGAATGCCACAACAAAAAGAACTAGCTCTGGGAAAACAATAATTATACTGCCAAAAATGAGATAAGACAACATAGGCAATTTTAAAAAAGAACAAAAAATAAATGCACAAAGAAGATTTTACCTTCTTGAGCCAGTTGACTAAATCCGGATGAAGAAAGCTTCATGCTTTAAGCACAGCTAAAACCTGCTTGCAGCCTCCAAACCCCAAGTGCAATGGCATTCAATCACCAGTTTGCCTTCTACAAAATCATTTTCAATGCACATTTTTCAGCTTCCTCGTATCAACCTGATCATAATGCATAACCCCCCCCCCCCCCCACCCCCCAAAAAAAAAAAGTTTCAAGACCTAGAAAACAAAATTCCTAACATCATAGAGGTCCTTCAACCACTGAAACCCCCGATGTCATAGAGGTCCTTTAATTATTGAAATCAAATATGCCAAATCACTAAGACCACACCTTGTGACAGAGGTAAACAAAACCTAGCTAACAAGTTTTTTAATTTTTCACTACGGGTGAAAAAGCTTGGGATTATCTTGGGATTATCACGGTGAGAAAAGGGAGCTAATCCTCAAGTAAGAAATAGGCATTGATGTAGGAGTGGACTTCAAGGAGAAGAAGGGAGGTTGAAAGGCTTTCATCAAAGAAAAGACTTATCACTCTCAGCGGGTGGCAAAAGTCAAAACTTCTTCCCTAATGGTTCCTGGATCTAAAATCTAAAATCTAAAATCAAAAACAGAAAGGATTTGGGTTTATATTAGGGATGAAAACAAGATCTAACTTCCATAGATGGATAGATCTGGTCAAGAGGGTAGTGGTAAGATTATGCAGGATGTGTGCTAAGGTATGGGGGTTTAGTAAAGGGAGCCTGGGCGAACAAGTGTAACAGTTATGGAGGAAGACAGTGCAACGTGGGAAGTTTCTAACAAGGGTCATCAAAAGTAGACTCACAAATTAAGAGGCTAAAGAATGGGGAAAGGGTGACAAAACAAAGGCATGGGGTGGAGGGTCTGAGGGAGAGACAGGAAGGGTGGAGCTTCATTGGGCTGGTTTCAGAGCACAGCAATCCTGTTCCAAGTCTATACAGTGGGAAAAGTGAAGGGGAAGGTTTCTAGGAGCAAATCTCACTAGAAAATCAAGCATGGTTCCAACAAGAGGAAGAGAAGGGATTGACGGGGACGGATGAGGTGAGGCTTCACAAATCTGAACAATTCACAAAAAAAGGAGTACAACAACCCCAGATCTGAGGAAGACCAAGAAGAGGACACTAATAATAGGGAACTCATTGTCCATCAATCTTCAATTCGATCCCGAGGCGACGAAGTTTCAACAGGGGGGAGCATGAGAGCATTAAGTTTGAGGTAGGGAGCAATAACGGTGAAGGGATTCAAAAGGTGACTGAGGAAGGAAGGAGATGGGCAAGAAAGATGGTAGGAGGTGGTTTCCGATGAGTGGGAGCAATCCCTTTCATGGTTGTTGACAGCAAAGGCACAGAACTTGAAAATTCTAAAAAGGAAGCTTTTCACTACTCGAAAAAAAAGAGTTGAAAACCCTAAAATGCACTAATTCCTCCATCTAAATACACTTTTTGCACTTAAAAGTACAAAGACTTGATGAGAATTCATCAATGTTTTAAATGGTATAGTACAATGACACCTATTTTACTAAGTTTCCATTAGCTTCTTTTGCATCTCTTTTTGAGTGTTAAACTCTGGTTCTTGAAAAACTCCTACCATGCCTCTTCAATTACAGATAGCAAAAAATCACAAAGAAAGTATGTCTACATAAATTTCTTTTTAAATTTTCTGCAGAATACTCTTCAAAGCAACCAGAAAATTCTCCAATCACAAGGGGCAAACCCAAGCTTCTCCACAGGCCACACAAAGAGAGGCCAACTAAGAGAATGGCATGAAATTATATATGAATTGTATCTATCTATCTACTTTTCTTGTGTGTTTTGTTACATAACAAGATATTTTGTGAATAGTGCATGATATAAAAATATATACGATAATATGAGTGGGAAAAAAAAATCACAAACAGACAATACCTATTGATGGATAGTTAATTCTTCTGTCTCAGAGCACCCTGAATCATAGGCCAACAAGGACTCCTTTATGACTCAGCTTTAACATACATGGCTAAGGAAATGACAAATTTCACTGGCTTGCACTATAATGTAAGCAAAATCAGCAAGATCTGTACTCCGATACTTCCAATCAAAAGCATTAGAGTTTTACCAACTTCAGATTATAAAATATGGTAAAGCAGACAGCTACAGCAGCAAGAGCACCACGATATGACATGACGGGAATGATGATGGCATGACTATCTGCGCATGATTTTGCTTGCCAGACACCCAAGCATAATTAGTTTTATTTCATTCCTAACCAGAAAGAACTGGAAGAGTCTTCACAATTATATCATGTAATTAATTTTTGCATAGGTAATTGGAAATAACAGAAAAGAGGAGAATTTAGCATCACTGATCATGAAAACATGGTGCAGAATGCCTGCGAAGAAATATTGGCAATTTTGCTTGATCGGGTTAACGAGATTGTTACCATCTACCAGTTTAAAAAGTTGGTGCTTGCGTCAAATCTGAAGCCATTCCCCAGCTCCTGCAACAGCTAATTCCCTTTTTATGTTACTTTATTTTCTGTTTGTTACTTATCTGTCTTTAGTATAAGTTTCCTTCCTTTTTGGGGGCCTCTAGACTGTTGCAATACTCCCTTATTTATTTGATCCCTGTTCTCAAGTATTCTAGTGAATTAAATCAATGAAATATAAGTATTTGTACATGGGATCGGAGCCTCACCATGCTTTCATAAAATCTGGCCAAGTATTAGCATTCAATGCAGAAGCCCAAGATAGGCAAACACAATTGAAATCTTCCACTCATGTTCAAAACCCATAGGATAGCATCAAAATGTACAGTTACTGTGATTGCAATTCTATAGCCATGGATTCTTAGAAATGTGCCAGCCAGCCTTCTGCCTTCAATACAGAAGCCCAAGATGGGCAAACACCATTGAAACCTTCCACTCATTCTTAGAATGCATCACACACCATCAAAAGGTTCAAATACGGTGATTGCAATTCTATAGCCATGGATTTTGAGAACCTAGCTAGCCTTACTCAGAAGGCTATGGTTAACCGAGAAGTCCTACCTCCATCCAGCTCTTCACGCAGCTCTTCACGCACTGCCATGTGTCATTGCATCTAGCTGCTCATCATCACAAGCACCGGCACGTGAGCCACTGTCTTCCACCATCATTCGTACAAAGCTGGTTGATTCAGCCTCCTTTGCTGATCTGTGGTATCTGTTGGTCCTACTTGAGACCATAGATGAAGCCACCATACTTGATACAACTTCAAAATCAAATTTTTTCACCCAGGATCAATTAGAGCTGCTCCAAAGGCTGTTTGGACAGCAAAGCATGACCTCCAATGATTCTAAGGGTAATGCAGGGGCTGGGATAAATTTTCCATTGTACTAAATACTCAAGTTCTTGGAAATCAATGGGTATTGGATTCAGGAGCATCTGACCCCACGACTCACAATACTACACTATCTGATAAAATAAATCCTTGCAACTCACCTTTAAAAGTCAAAATTGCTGATGGGACTTTAACTCAGGTTTCTAGAATTGGAACCATTACTGTATCAAAAAATATAATTCTTAAAGATCTGTTGCATGTTCCTAAACTTGTTTGTAATCTCCTTTCTTTTTGTAAGCTTGTGAAAGACAATAACTGCAAAGTTAATTTCCTTGATGGTGGTAGTGAGTTTGAAGACTTGGCATCCAAGAAGATGATTGGCAATGCTAAAGAGGTAGATGTTCTTTATCTCATGGGTGCTAAAGGTTCAAATAAATGGAGTCTTAATACTAGTTCTGATTTAGATGTGATTTTATGGCACAATAGACTAGGTCATCCTAATTTTCAGTGCATGAAAAGAATGTAACCTAGTCTCTTGCATAAAGATGCTACTATTACAAATTGTGAAACATGCAAACTTGCCAAACACACTAAGGCTAACTATCCCACACACACCTACAAACCTTCACATCCCTTCCATCTTATTCATAATGATATTTGGGGACCTTCTAAAATTAAAAGCATTACAAGTAGTAGGTGGTTTGTGACTTTTGTTGATGATCATAGAAAGATCACTTCAATGTTTTTTTTTTTAGAGAAAAATCTGAGGTGCCTATTGCCTATCATATTAAAAAATTTTCACCAACTCCTTAAAACACATTTTGAGTGATAATGGAAGAAAGTATACTAACACGTCTCTAGGAAACTACCTCACTGAATAAGGTATTTATCACCAAACCTCTCACTCCTACACACTCCGACAAAATGGTATAACTAAGCAGAAAAAAAGACACATTCTTGAAATAAATAGAACCATTATGTACAGTATGAATGTCTCCCACCAGTTTTGGGGAGAAGCTATCACCACATCTGTCTTCCTTATCAATAGGATGCCCTCTAAGGCTTTTAGTTTTCAAACTCCTTGTGACATGCTCCTCAAAAATTATCCTATCACCCATCTTATCTCCAACATACCCATGAAAGTCTTTGGATGCACTACTTTTATTCACCTCTATCATGGTCGCAAGCTTGGCCCAAAGGCCACTAAATGTAGTTTTATTGGGAACGCATCATCTAAAAAGGGTTACAAGTGTTGATATCCATCTCTCAAAAGGTTTTCTGCTTCCATGGATGTCACCTTCTTTGAGAGAGAACCATATTACCCAAAAAAAACTTCATTCAAGGGGAGACTTACCATGATGAATGGACTTCTTATGTTTGGCCATGTTCTTCCCCTACTATCATTGCCACTAACCATGAACCCGAGCATCATAGTACTTGTGAGCCTGAAACTGAAACCAGTAGTACTATTGTTGAAACCAATGCTGTCCCATCCTTTGAAATCAATAATAATCTTCCTGAAAACAACACTGGTTCTGATAGTGACCAGCCTCAGCAACACACTCAAGCTAATTATGAGTTTGATCAATTAAAAGAAAACTACCACTACCCTTAAGTTTTCTCAAGGAAAAATAGAACACGAGAGATAATGCCTTTACTCCTTTTGAGCACCACCAAGAAATCTCTTGCCCAAGTCCAAGAATTGATGAAAACTTGGATTTAAATTGGCCCATTGTCCTAAGGAAAGGTACTAGATCTTGAACTCAACATCCTATGGGGAAGCATATATCTTATGAAAAACTTTCTACTACTTATACAACTTTTGCTACTGATATTTCCAAAGACTTAAAACACAGAGTGGAAGAAAGTTGTGCAATAATAAATAAAAGCACCTAAGAAAAACAACACATGAAAGTTGGTCAACCTTCCCCATGTAAAACGTCTCCTTGGGTGTAAGTGGATATTCAACATTAAGTACAACTCAAATGAAAGCATCAACAGGTATAAGGTGGGACTTGTTGGTAGGAGATTCACCCAAACCCAAGGGGGTAGATTAGCAAGAGACGTTCGCTCTGGAGGCAAAACTCAACTCCATCAAAGTTCTTTTGCTTGTTGCTAATTTTGATTGGCCCTTTCACCAATTAGACATCAAAAACGCCTTTTTGAATGGTGACTTAAAGAAAGAAATTTACATGTCTATGCCTCCTGGCTTCAAGGGTGAAAGTAATGGGAAAGTGTGCAAGTTGCACAAGTCACTCTATGGGCAAGCAGTCTCTTAGAACTTGATTTGAGAGGTGCACCAAAGTAGTTAAAATGCAAGGATGCCTCCAAGGCCAAGCCAATCACACTATCTTCACAAAGGTCTCTAAGGGAAAAATTGCTATTCTCATTGTGTATGTAGACGACATCATCTCCACTAGGAATTACATAAAATAAATTATCAATTTTAAGAAGGCTTTGGTTAGGGAATTCAATATCAAGGACCTTAAGCTTCTAAAATATTTTTTTGGGTATATAAGTGGCAAGATCAACTAAAGCCATCCTTATCTCTCAACAAAAATACACCATTAATTTACTTACAAAAACTAGGATGCTTGGATGTAAGCCAATCAATACTCCTATAGAAGCTGATTACAAATTTAAGTTTGTTCTAAACAAAAAAAATCCTCTAGTTGACATAGAGAGCTTCCAAAGATTGGTGGGCAAACTCATTTATTTGTCTTACACTTGGCTTGAGATATGCTTTTTGGTTAATGTTATAAGTCAATTTATGAACAAGCCTTGTGAGGCTCATCTTGATGTTGCCTACACAATTCTAAAATATCTTAAACTAGCCCCTAAAAAGGATATTTTCTTCCAAAGAATTCTTGTCATACCATGGAAGTTATTGTGATGCAGGCCAAGTTGGCTCCATCAATGACTTAAGATCTACTATAGGATACTGCACTTATGTTTGAGGAAAACCTAGTAACTTGGAGAAGCAAGAAGCAGTTTGTAGTTACTCGAAATAATACCAAAGCTGAATACTAGGCCTTGGCTCAAGGAATTTGTGAAAGGCTATGGCTCAAGCACCTCTTGAATGAACTTAAGATTGAGTGCCAAGGTCCAATTAAAGTTTTAAGTGAAAACATCGCAGCTATCAGTATGGCAAAAGACTCGATTCAACATGACTAGACTAAATATATGGAAATTGACCACCATTTCATCAAAGAAAAAGAAGATTCTAGGATTCTTGAACTATCTTATACCCCAACTAAAACTCAAGTCGTGGATGTGTTAGATCTACCCCCCAACTTGAGGGTGAATGTTGGCATTTGCATCAAATCTAGAGTCATTCCCCAATTCCTCCAACAACTAGTTCCCTAGTTTAGGAGAGTCAAATATTCCCTTTTTATGTTACTTTATTTTTTGTTTGTTAATTATCTGTCTTTAGCATAGGTTACATTCCTTTTTGGGAGCCTCTGGACCATTGCAATGCTCCCCTATTTATTTGATCCTTGTTCTCATGTATTCTAGTGAATTAAATCAATGAAATATCATTATTTTTATAGGTACCATACGATTTTCTGAATGAAAAACCCACTGTTACAATAAGTATAATAGATTGA
This sequence comes from Erythrophleum ivorense, assembly GCA_026724425.1. Taxonomy (NCBI): domain Eukaryota; kingdom Viridiplantae; phylum Streptophyta; class Magnoliopsida; order Fabales; family Fabaceae; genus Erythrophleum; species Erythrophleum ivorense. The sequence continues at coordinate 299,890 of JAIUCV010000034.1, read as the reverse complement.
GTCTAAGTCCAACCAAAAATTTTCATTTTGTCTTCAAAACTATCTAAAGCCTCCTCTCTTGATTAGAAAGTCAAATATAATGAAGATTTTGAAAAGCCTAGTACTGCTTCATTGGTTAATTTTTAACCTTAATAAAAGTAATAATGATCATAATGAATGAGCAAGTGATGGCGCAAAAGTAAGAGAAAAGGATAAATGAATCACCTACAGACCAAGACAATGGAGATATCAGAATTATATGTACCAGATGGCAAGGATCAAATCAATGGCAACAAGCCTCTTAGCATTGAAAAAGACACTTCACTCTGTAGCAACCTATGCCTTTTGGCCTGACCTGCAAATGAAAATACAAAAGTAGTTAAAAATATAAAAGCCAAATATTCCCCAAAAAAAAAAACATTTTATGTGATTTAATTGACATATCATGGCTGATCACTAGGTAATTATTTTTAAGTTTCAATATTCACAATTTTTTCAAGCTTCATTAAAAAAAATTTGCTCTTCAGCTTGTTAGAAGTGCAGAAAATGTTTTCCATTTCCTAGATGCCAGTTTTGGAGAATATTTCCTAACTCATCCTTCTTGATTGGAAGGCAGATGCTAGACTTGGTTTTTCATTCTGACTGCCAATGTATGAGTTCAATCCAAACTGTCTTTAGCTATTTAAGTCTGGTCTCCAGCCTAAATACATTGAAAGGCTAAGATCATATAAATCAGACGTTTCTGATGTGTACAACAACAACAACAAAGTCTTTTCCCACTAAGTGGGGTCGGCTACATGGATCAATCGACGCCATAAGCACCTATCGTAAATCATATTTTTAGACAAACCATTTAAATCTAAGTCTCTCTTAATAATCTCTCCTATAGTTTGTCTTGGTCTTCCTCTACCTCTAATTATTGGACTATTCTCCATCTCATCTACTCTCCTAACTGGGGCTTCTATAGGTCTTGTCCCAACATGACCAAACCATCTAAGTCTTGATTCTACAATCTCTTCCACAATAGGGGCGACTTCTACTTTCTCTCTAATGTATTCATTTCTAATCCGATCTCGCCTAGTGTGTCCACTCATCCAACGCAACATTCTCATCTTTGCAACATTGAACTTATTCTCTTGTTAACTTTTTATTGCCCAACACTCAATTCCATACAACATTGCAGGTCTTATAACTGTACGATAAAATTTACCCTTAAGTTTGAGTGGTACTCTTCTATCAAAAATAACACCCGAAACACTTCTCCACTTCATCCACCCCGCTTGAATCCTATGTTTTACGTCTTCTTCTATTTCCCCATTATGTTGTATGACGGATCCAAGATATTTAAATCGTGTGACTTGTGGTATAATATGTTCTCCAATTTTCACTTCTACGCTAGAAGTGATGTGTCTCTTACTAAACTTACACTCCATATACTCGGTTTTATTTCTACTTAAACAAAATTCATAAGTTTCCAAAGCTAATCTCCACCTCTCTAACTTCTCATTCATTTCTACTCTCGATTCCCCAACTAAGACAATATCATCTGCAAATAGCATACACCGTGGTACCGGCTCTTGGATATGTTCAGTAAGCACATCCAATACTAAAGTAAATAGATAAGGACTCAGAGTTGACCCTTGATGTGAACCAATAGTTATCGGAAAATCTTCTATACATCCACCTTTTGTTACTACACTAGTTGTAACCTCACTATACATATCTTGTATTGCTCGAATATAAGCTATACGAACTCCTTTTTTCTCCAAAGCCTTCCATAGAACCTTTCTTGGTACTCTATCATATGCTTTTTCTAAATCGATAAACACCATGTATAAATCTCTTTGATTCTTTCGATATCGCTCCATTAATTTTCGCAACAAATATATTGCTTTCATAGTTGACCTTCCCGGCATAAAACCAAATTGATTCTCCGTAACTTTGGTCTCTTTCCTTAATCGTTGCTCAATTACTCTTTCCCATAATTTCATTGTGTGGCTCATGAGCTTAATTTCTGACGTGTACATTAGAAAGAATGGACTTTGGTGTGAAATGGAGGATGATCAGATGTCCATCACTTATATGTTGTTATATATGTGGGTACTCAATATTCCACAGACAACAGATATCAAATTCTGAAGTAATGAAATTTGTGAATCCAAAATGGCCTTAAAGGATGAGTGGTATGTTTCATAGTTTTGAAATTGCACTTTGATCATCAATCATATTGTTTTGTACATTTGAGAAATAAAAGAGAGGGCTCCAATTGGCAGCAAGACACATAAGAAACTTGTCACCATCTATCTGGTTGAGATTAATCCATAAAAAAATTGATTTCAAAACATATTATAAATTTATCATAAAATGTTAGAGACAGATATATCGAGGCATTTAGACAAGCATCTATTATGCAAATCATCAGGGCTACAAAAATTATAGTTTAAAGCTTTAAATTAAAAATTGTTATTCTTAGATTATTTATAATAATTTTAAATTTTTAAAAAAAAACCATGTCAACCTAGTCATCATGCCTTTTTTGGGGGGGGGGGGGGAATAAAAGAGCAACAACCTTACATAATACCTCATTAAACCAAACAAAATCACCCATCAACTCTAAATGAAATTTGATCCTACAAAGAAGAAATCAACCTATGACCAAGGACTTGAGTTAAATAAAGTTTTCAAGAAAAGGAAACATTAATCTAACCTCAATCTCAGAGTGGAGCAAGTGTTAACATATGCCAGTGCAAAGAAGCATGAATTAGTGAAGGGAAATCTGTTGTAACTTGTGAGTTTCAGAGGTTGTGTAAGAGTTTGCCAGGCTCGAGGAAGATAAATATATATATGAGGCAAAATAAAAACAAAAGTTCAAACCTTTCGAGCTTTAAGCCACTTTCTTGAAGAAATCAGATGTTAAAGTGAAGAGTGCATCCCAACATGTCAACAATAATAGAATAAATATAAAAAAAGGTTTTGATGGATACCAAGGCAGTATGAGATGCCAAAACCCACACTAAATAGTATGGGATATTCAATTGAGGTACTTACGTAGGATAATTCTCTCACCTTAATAGTTAACTTTTAGAGGATGATTTTCTACTTTACTTAGATGCCCATCAACTTGTATCAAAATTGGTGCCTGACGACCTTAGAAAGGATTACCTATGGAGGGTTCTAATCGGAAAAGGGTTCTGGCCAACAAAAGGCCAAATGAAGTGTCGCCAAGTACAATGTCACAGAGCATAGCCATCGGGATGTTTGCTTTCTAAGGGCAGCTGATTGATGGAAACCAAAGTAGTATAAAATGTCAAAATCCCATATTGAATAATATGAGATACTTAATGGAGTATTTAAATAAAAGTGATTCCCCTGCCTCAATAGCTAACTTTCGGAGGACAGTTCCTTATCTTGGTTAGATGCCATCAAGTTTACTGATGGGAAAATAGTAAAGTTATTAGCAATATGAGCACATTTACAAATTAAAAGCATGCCAGCACATAAAGAAATGAATTATACAAAGTTGCAGATTGTTAAAGGGACTAATTACCTTGAATTGATAAGGTTATTTTACATAATACAGATAGGGGGCAGAAGCTAACTGCAAGAATTGCAAAACACCGTAACTTTCATCTAGAACCGGCTAGCAACCTTTCCGTCCAATAATCCATGTGTAAAAGTCAATGTTTATGCTTCAGCTACTCGAAACTTTTATGAGATGACCCAAATCAGTCATCTTCAACAAGTAGTAAAAAATTTTAACAATAATCCACAGTCATAAACTAGACTGTCAGTTTCCCTTAGAATAATAAGTTGAACTAAAATTGACAGCCACGGCTAGTCAGCTAAAATCCAGAGTACCAACAGACAACTCAGATGAGATCAAGGTGCAATGTAAGAAGAGCAGCATAGGAGATTTGGTCTTCAAAGAGATGAAGCTTGGGAATCTACCATATTAACCATAGAAGAAGGCCCTACTCCTCTTGTTACTTTCTTTTACAAAACAATTTACCAATAAGTACCAAGTGACTTCGTTAGGTATAAACCCATTATCCACACCTTTATATAAAAGTAAACATGCATCATTAAACAAACCCTCCTTGCAGTGCCTACCAATCAGTGTGTTATATGTAATAGCATCTGGACGAATTCCTTCAGCTTGTAACCTATTGAAAAGGTTCAAAGCCTCCCTAACACGACCAATTTTGCAAAGACCGTTGATCAAGGTGTTATAAGTGACTATATCTAGTGTCAATCCATGATGAATCATATCCCGAAGAAATTGAAGAGCATCATTTACTTTTCCAATTCTACACAAGGCATTGATCAAAATATTGCAGGAGATAATAGTAGGAAAAATCCCTTTCCCAAGCATCTCTTCAAACAATTTCAACCCCTTTTCAATGGCCCCAACTTTACAAAAAGCTTTGATAAGGCCATTGTAGGTAATATTGTCTAGAGAACACCCTCTAAATAGCATTTCATCGACAAGCTTAAGTGCTTGCTGAATTGAATCTTTCCCAAGAAATGCATGAATCAATGTGTTATATGTTACAGTGTTGGCAATGACACCCTCCAAGAACATGTCACGATACAAACGCAAGGCCTCTTCCATCTTATTATCCTTACACAGACCAAATATTAAAGAATTAAATGTGTATATGTCAGGTTTACATCCTTTGCTGGACATTTCAGCAAACATTTGTAAAGCTTCTTGAACCTTCCCATCTTTACACAGAGCACAAATCAGGCAGTTGTAACCCACTGTGTTCAAACTGAGACCCTTAGTCGACATTTCATTTACAACTTCAACAGCTTCCTCTAATCGGCCTTCCTTGCAGAAAGCATTGATTAATATGGTGTATGTAATAACATTGGGCTCAATGCCTTTTGATAGCATCTCATAAAAGCATCTACGAGCTGAGAATAAATACCCATTCTTGCAAAGTCCATGGATCAGTATGTTAAATGTGAAGGCATCAGGCTCATGGCCTGCAATTAACATGTTATTGTACAATAAATCCATGGCTTCATCAAAATATCCATTTGTGACATATCCATTAATTAATGTATTATAGATCACAGTAGTCGGGTTAGGAATTTTGTTAAGCAAGGCCCTTGCTTCCTCGACTTGCCCAATCATACACCAACCATGCATCAAAACCCCATAAGTTATGGCATCAGCAGTAAAACCTTGAAAAAGCATTCGATTAAGCAATTTTTCTGCCTCATTAATCCGTTTGGCCCTGCAGAGGCCATGGATAACATCATTGAAGGTCTGCACATCAGGTGCACAACCCATCAAGAACATCTCCCCTAAAAGTTGCGTAGCTTCATTCACTCTATTATTTTTGGAAAGTGAATGTATCAGGGTCTGGTAAATCACTGAACTTGGAACACAGCCATGCTTTGTCATGTCTCTTAGAAGTGAGCAAGCTGAATCCACCTCATTAATCATACAAAATGCTTTCATCACCACTCCAAATGTGTAGACAGTTGGAGAAATTCCTCTACTTAACATGTCATAGAAAACATTCGGTGCTACTCTGGGACAATTTCCAGCAACCAGTATATCTAACACAACATTATAAGTTCTAAAAGTAGGCTCACAAGAATAGACACTCTTCATATCCAACAAAAACCTTGTTGCTTGCCCAGGCAACCCAGCTCTTCCATAGTATTTCATAATCAAAAGAAAGAGCGATTCTTTAAAGACAAGTCTTTCTTCTTTCATCTGCAATAACAACTTGTCTATAATTTTAAACTCCCCAGCTGCACCAAGCTTATCAAATAAAATGTAGTATACATCATAGGAATGACAATAACCCCTCTGAGAGCCTGCCCATTCAAATATCTCCATTGACGTGGGTATGTCAAGTGGGAGCTCCAGCAATTTACAAAGCTGAATTGGACTAATTCGGTTTAAAGACCTTCGAAGCTGTTTAAGATCAAAAGGTTTAAGCAATCTCTCCCATTCTGTCTCATTCTCTGACCCATTATCATTCAAGACTGTATTACTCCCATGTCTATTAACTGCAGCTGAGCAAATTGCAAAAGAATGGATTCTGAACAAAACTTGAATACTTTTACACGCATGGATTGCGACTTCTAATCTTTTCAACATCAATCTTAATAAATAGTCTAGAAATTTAAATCAAGGAAACTAACCCAATGACAAGAGTGGAACCACCTAGTATTGAACGGGGCCAACTGATTCCCAAATTCGCTAATTTACACCTCGAACCACGATCTGGATCGTAGTGGTACGTGTTCTGGAACCCTAAAATTGGCGAACCCACAGCACAGTGAAAGTGGTGAAAAGAGAACATCCCCTGTTGCAGAAAATCCTCTGCTTGAAGGTAAAATTTAGAGTTGATTCGACACAACGGAGATGGTGTGGTGTCTCAATTATTCCACTGGCTTCTCAGCTTCTCGAAGCCGCCGGTATGAAATGGAGTCACTGCTCTGAGGAATTGGTTCACCGCTGCATACTTATGAAACACAGGAAGAACGAAGAACAAGATGAAGGGAACCGGATTGGCAAATCGCACGGCTATAAAACGGGACCCGGTCGGTAACCGGAAATCAGTGAATGAACAATAGAATCATTTTATTTGGCCTTCAAAATCCGTTAAAAAAAAATTATTATAAGTAGGTTTTTGATTTTTTTTAAGTTTAAAATAAAGTTGTAGAATTTTATAATACAAATTTATAATATTTTATAAACTTTATTCAATCCATTTCATATAAATTTAGTAACATATAAAAAAAATTTTAACTATTTTTATATTTTTAAATATTATATCTATTTTAAATATTATTTTATAATATATGTATTAATTTAATTATAATTTTTATATATACACATATTTTTTAATTTTTTAAAAAATAATTTGACTCCATTTTAATTATAATTCAATCAGCAAATTATGATTTATTCTTTATCCTAATTTAATATCCAATACAATTTTTAAAACATTGGAAAATAGAATGGAACCTTTGATGTCATTTTTGGAAATTATACAAAAGCCTTAGAACTATACCTTAATTATAATCAGGGACGAAACTCCAAAAAAAAAAAGTATATGGGGCAGAATGTATTGCACTGTTTGGGGAGGAATTTGGATTTTGTATACAGTAATAAATAATTAATAATTTCAAAATTATACAAAATCCTACTTCATGATACAATATCCAAATTTTGGAAGAAGGGAGAAGACTTGGAATGACTTCTCTCTCTTCCAAAATTTCTCTTGAATAGAGAGACAAAAAAAGATAGGGAATGAACCCACAGTCTGAATTTAGACAAACTCAGCCAAAAAAAAATATTTAAAACAAAAGTTATATTCTACATAAGAATGGGCCAAAAATATTTTAGGGACAAAAATAAAGCTTTAATTAAACTTAACTATCAAAATTTAGTTTGACATGTTTAGGCTAAAATCGCATAACTTCCTTTAATTAGGGGTTTGTGCAATTCATCTCTTCTATTCTAAAATTTCAGAATACTCCTTTTTAACTTACAAATTTGGATAATTTGATCCTTCCATTAGGAAGTAAATCTAAAAACCTAATGGACGCAAATTGAATTTTTAGATTCTTCACAGATTCATACTAATTCAAACCCAAGGAAAAGAAATTAAAGACACATTTGTATGCCTTCTTTGCGTGCAATGATGACGAGAAAATGGAAGGATTTTGGGATTGCTTTCTTTAAAATGGTATTTTGTCCGTTGGCCAATGTCCATTAGTTACATTAGTTATTCAAAAATAATGTGTAATTATATAATCTCAGAAGCAGAAATTTCATCAAATTTTGTGACAAATTTATTAGAAAAAATTACATTTAAAAGTTCAAATTTTGTAAAATTTACAATAAAAAGACTTTAAAAATTAAAATTATTTTTAATAATCAAAATTATTGAAACTTATTAGTAGAATTTTAAAAAAATATTATTAAATTTTTAAAAAATTACTATAAGATTTATTTAAATTATAATTTTTTTAAATCCTAATAATAAATTTTCTAAAATTTGATAATAACTGTAATTTTAGAAATAGTTTTAATTTTAAAGATTTTTTATTATAAATTTTGTAAAACCTGCGTTGCACAAGCATGTAAAAATATATGACGCTCATATAGTCTAGTGTCAAAAAAGTAAAGGACAAAACTTAACATCATCAAATTTTCCAATTCTCCGCTTAAGCCCAATTTGATTCATCGTGATGCACATATATATTTTTTACATAATATATATAATATTTATTATATTTTTATAATTATTATTTTATTTATTAAATTATTATTTTAATTATCAGATCATTTTTTTAAAATAAAAAAAATATATTTTTTATGACAACTTATGTAACATAAAAATTTAATAAAATATTAATTTTATTTTTATAATTATTATTCAATCATTATTTAATATTATTTTATTAATTATTATTTAATTATTAAAAATAAAAATATTATAAAAATATTTTTATTTATAAAATTACTTTTTTTTTTTACATTTTCATTTTCATATGTAACTTTCCAAGGGTTTACACACTTTTACCTCCTTCAATTCGGCAGTTAGTTAGCTACATGTATAGCATTTTTTACATCTTAGGACCCGTTTGGTACATCACATTGGATAAGGCCTGATAAGATAAGGTTTGATAAAATTTTAATACTATACAGTGTTTAGTGCAACACTATATAAGATTGGATAGGATATTTTTAATACTATCTTGGTCTGTCATATCTTCTTTGAAGACTTTTGGACTCGGTATACATAGCAATGACAAGCAATAAAACCCATCATTTTGTTGGCCATAATTAATCAGAGTAATGAAAAGCAAGACAAGCAAGGGAACAGATTACTTCTTCCAAACCATAAAATGAAAAGCAGGATAAGCATTAAAAAATAGAATAGAAGCAGAGAACTTTTTTAAGCAGGAAACTAAGAAATGGCAGAGCATTCTTTAGTTTTGGTAACTAGCCTTTCTTCTTTTTATTCACTTGCAGCATCTAGCTTTTCTTTGAAAGCAATTACCATGTCTTAAGATGGAAAGTCATCGGATTAACTATAAATTCCCTTTTATGTGCTTTAAACTAACCTAGCCTACTTTTATTCTGCAACTTCAATTCAATGACTCAAACTAGATTGATTATTCGTTAACAAAAATTTTATTCAAATTTAATCAAGCTTACGGAACTATTCGATATCTCTGCGAGCAAGCAAGAAAAGGGAATAGCAAAGAATGGAATGATTCTTCTTCTCGTTCGTGCTAGCAAGAAAACGGACAGATAAAATAGAAGCAGAAATTGAAACCCCAACAGATGGATTTGCTCAGTATAAACCCAATAATCATTTTTTCCCCTTAAATTGAAACCCCAAGACTGAAGAATCCAAGGTAGGTTTGCTTACCAATAAGAAGATGAGAAGCAAAAGTAGTTGCGCGGCTGGGAGTCTGCAAACAAGAAACAAATATATGCCGAGAGAAGGAAGTCTAGGAGTCTACAAACGGCTGAAATGTCTGCGATGAGCAAGGACGAAGGAGCTTCAATGCCTGCGAACCAAAAATCCGAAGAGAAAACGATAGAGTGAGATAGGAAAGATGACAGCGTAGGGTTGCAAGGGAATAAAAATAAAAGGCTTATACAGTGTAATCAGGGTTTTATCCCACCCCCTCAAGCCTGATTAATTATCCAGTATTTTGATGGATACAAAATATATGACAAATAAGATAATACAATATATTAGTTATCCAAACACCTAATAACCTTTTAACGTATTGTATTATCTTATACTAACAGAACTTATTATTATCTTATACTAACAGAACTTATACATTGCACCAAACATGCCCTTATTAACATAATCCCCAACGCCCTTAACTTATTATTTTGATTTAAAAAATCCCTACCAGACCATCTTCATCGTCTCACTTATCTTCTCATTGCTTCATCGTACCAGTATTTATCAAAGACGGGTTAGAAGGATTGAAGCACTCAGTGCAGAACAGCTCTGTTTGAAGGGGGAAAAAAAAAAGCTACCCGATACAGATCATCAGAATGCCTAAAAGTAATGCTCAGTCCCTACTTCAAAGGTCATAAGTAAGGACTTCTTCCGCAAAATCTCGTACTCAGCCCATGTTGCAAGCAAGATACCCATTCTTAAGCAACATTACTAGACCTTGATAGTAGTATAGTCGTTCAGACAAACAGGATTCATGTTTGGAATGCATCAGACCACGTTAGAACTTGAAGGCGATAAAAATACGAGGATGCCAAACGGGGATTAACCGGAAAAAGAAAAATCGAAAGGGGCAAGAAAAATGTATTTTTATGGAAAATCGTGAGTGGACACCCGTAAATCACCACAATAAGAAAAACCAGTAAAACCCTTATTAAGAAAATTAGATTATATTGACAGATCAATCAGCAAGTAAGCTACAGAACTAAATTATAGACCAAAATTAGCATATCTGACTATAATTACAAAGACTATGTTCATGGGAGCACGAGTCCCTGCTTGGAAACGATTTAAAGCGAAGAGATAGGAGAGATCTGAGCTATGCAAGTGAGAGGGGATAACAGAGGCTTAGAAAACGCGAAGGTAGTGGGAGACAGAGGAAAGAGTCTAAAGTTTTCGTGTTCGGAGAATACAAAAGAACATATTATCGTGCAAAATAATAGCTATAATCGGATATGAAAAATGGCAAAGAGGGAATGTATACCGGGAGACGGAAACAGAGTCACTCAGCGGATCTGAACGATTTAGACTTTAGAGAAGACTTGGATGGTTTAGATTTGAAAAAAGAAAAAGATTTTGTTATATTAATTATTACTTTTTTGAAATTGATAATTAAAAATTATTTTTATTTTGTATTTTATAATTTTTTTAAACAGTAAAAATCAAAAGAATTTTTTTGATTTAAATCGTCTACATATTATCTGAAAGCGAATTTGGATGCTCTAAATTTTTTAAGCATTTTCATCTATGCAGAGGGTCTCAATTCCAGTCTGTGGTGATGTTTGGAATTTAGAGATTTTTAATGAAAAAATAAGTTTTAACAGTATTAATAAGCGTTAGTGGTTAAAAAATTGGATAAGTTTTGTCCAAAAGTAAATTGCATAAGTTTTGAATTAAATGAAACTTGGTACCAAAAAAACCAAAAAAAAAATCTCATTAAATGATTCATTTTCAACCCAAAAAGAAAAAAATTATTAACCATCATATCCCGAAGCACGAGCTGGTCACAAGCAATGGGATGGTCCTGAAGATGAATTTCTCCCCCATGGCAATATCACTAGTCCTATTCTTCAAGTCCTGAATACGTCCTATGATCACTGTTCATCACACCTCACACTAAGCTCTTGGTAACGGGAAGCATAGTTATTTGCAAGCAATATTGAGGCACCGCATTAAGAACTGATTGTGCCAAAGTCACTTGTTCAGTGAAGTAGAGAATTTTTCTTCCAAGAGCTCATCTTTGCTGAACTCTTTAAAGCTTTGGGATTAATTCTTGCCATATATTACTTTTAACTGATAATTGAACATCTTAGAAGCTCGGTTCAGTCTAAACTTGAAACCAATTCAGAACCTCTGAAAACTACAGCACCCAACAAATTTTCCCTGGCATCTAGCGGGAATCACTGGTTGATTTTCATTATAATTGTAAATTGTTTTACCAGAAATGAGACTCCAGGGTATTATTGAGTTTCAACCCATGCGTACAAAGAAATAACACAATTTGGTCTGTGAGATATATTCCTTAAAACATCAGTTTTAAACTTATTTATGTACATGAATTACCTCCTTGACAATTATAACTCGATCGCTACATGTGTATTGACTTAGTCTCTCAATTTTTTTTAAATGATTTTGTTTTATCCAATAAAAGAATTAACATGCAATGAATTATAAATTTTGAAAGACTAACTCATCGAGAGAATAAATCTAACTAGAATATGTAAATTTAAGCCACCAAATTGTGTATTTTCCTCTCAGAAATATTGTACAGACAAGCAATAAGCATTGTTCACAATAACTGAAGATCCAAACCCTGGAAATTGATAGCATTGACAAAATATCAGAAGGTGCAAAGAAGCCACTCTCAACTTTATAAGGTTGATTGCAAGTTTCATCTTAAAATGTATACATTTGCAAAAATATAAGGCTTGGTACTCAGTCTAATGTCATGTGTCTTAAAACTCAGCTACGGATAGCAGACAAAATGCTATCAAAAAGATTTCATTACCCCTACAACATCTAGTGTTGATCTGAGTGTTATAATGCAATTATGAGAAAGAAGGTTACCTATTATAATTTACAGTTATTTGCTGTAGATCTGAATTGCCCTTGCAGAAGCACTACATGGTATCCATAAATGAGCATAATAAGAATGATGGACATTTCCATACGTAAAAAGCAAAAACATTCATACTCAGCAGCCACAATTTTCAACTACCATTCCTTGGACACAGAACATCTTAGTAGACAAGAGAACCCATGGACGGAATGCTGTTGCTCGAACATCTTAACTCTTGCCAACTCACATAGTTATCGTAATTGCTGCTAGCAGCAGAAAGCTTGTGACTTGGCACAGAATTAGCAGGACTATGACCTTCTTTGTCCATTTTGTGCACCTCAAGAGGAGACAGTATCTTGATGTACCACACATTGTTCACGAACCCCCTGCAACAAATTCAGGTGTAAATATTTCGGTTTGGAAGCACTTCCGCAGTAGCAACAAAATTTAAGTACCTAACAGTACTGTAAACAATAAAATGCCATACTCAAAGAAAACTCAAAATATATGTACACACAGCTTGTGTCAGAAAAACATTAATATCCAGAATTGTTGTTAGACCCATGGAAGTAAATATCTTTAATAGCACGAGTTATCCCTAGTTTTACTCATAGCATGCCCTTTTATAGTGATAGTAAAACTTGACTGGCAAGTAAAAAGTTTTCTTAAAGCCATGTGAGCTAAGAGAAGAAAAGAGAGAAAAAAAGAGGGGGGAGGGGGGGAAGGAAAAAAGAAAAGAATCTATTACACATCTTGAAGATGAACGCTTCATTAATTTAATAAATTTCGTCAACCCTGTCTCCCAGGATTCAAATCATCAAATGATTCAGAGAAGATAGTTAATCATGCCCATTATTAATCCCCAAACATTAGATCAAATTTCCCTATCCTCTAGAAGCCAAAAATCCCAGGCTCACGTATAAAAAATGTTATGAATAGTAACTATAGCAATGGGATGCTTGCTCGTGCGATCGGTGCCAAATGGGTACTCCAGCCGAAAGTTCCTTCGAAAATGCAGGTCATAAATATTTCATAACAGGAGCCTTGAAATTTTTAGCCCTCTAATAGGAAGGAAGAAACAACAACATCAAGTTGGTTGTATTCAGTAAGCACCACCATATATATGCAGTCATCAGATGCAAATTTATTTGGAAGTGAAAGAAACTTAAGGAGGAAAAATAATAGTCAAAAAAATAATAATAACGAAAGAAGTTAAACAACTAATGAAGTCTATATCACAGCAGTAGTTTTATATACAAGATGATTTCTATATAGTCTCAAAGTCATTGAAATATATTCAACATCAAAGAGGAAAAGCTTAATAGGAGAGACATAGTAGAAATAATTGAGAGCCTTGAAATCAAAATTCCAATAAAACGTAGAACATCAACATGTTGAAATATGGGGGTGAAATCACTGTTATTACTATAGCACCAAAGATACAATCACAAACTTTGAAGTATAGACACTCATAGGAGTTTTGTCCATGTCCAATACCAGTTTGGATCTTCTATATTTACAAATCGAATGCATATAATACATTTAGAGACAGATAGAGGAAAAAAAAATTGGTATAAAGAGAGGAAGTGAAGTCTATACATACTCTCACATTTTGTGTCACTTTCTCTCCAAATGCATAAATGCATGAATGTAGAAGATCCAATTTGGTCCAATATATGTAAGACACTCATAGAAGACATGAAGCAACAATTAATATTGCCCTTGGATACTTCAGATTTTTCCGTATCACAGTATTCATGTCTATTTCAATTCCCTTGCTTCTTAAATCATAAGATGGAAGCAACAAGTAACAAGACATTGATGGAGAGCTGAAGTCATTAATAAATGACACAAATGATGTGCTGCAATTTGGAAAAGAATTATTAAACACTGATATATGGTGTGACTTACTGCTTTGTTATTTAGATAAACATTGATTTGTATGCCATCTCATCATTAAATAATAAGAGTAAACAAATACTTGATTCATTAAAATGAATTTTTAGAAGACAAATTTAAAATTTATAAGACAATTTTGAAGCACTTCAAATTTAAATAATTAATTTGAAATAATAAATAAAATTAAGGAACTATAATATTATTTTAAATTTAAATTTTTTAAATATATATAGGGAAAATTATACTCTTGCTTATTATAATTTCATTTAGTTTTTAATTTAATTCCTATTGTTTAAAAATTTATGTTTGAGTGTTTTACAAATTTATTAATTTAGCCCCAACTATTAAATTTTAATAGTTTTTTATTAAATTTTGTAGATATAACTAATTATATACTATTTTAACTCTTTGAATATATATCATTTATCTTAACAAAAAAAGATAAAAGTAAATAATAAAGTAAAATTTACTCAAATATGTAGCAAAATATTGACAAACATATAATAACATTGACTAAATTAAAAATTATTTAAATTATAAGGACCTAATTACAAACTCACAAGCTATAGGGACCAAATTAAAAAATAAGTGAAACTATAGGGATTAAAAGTATAATTTTCCCATAAATATATAACATGTGTAAGAAAATTTTATTTTATCTATTTTTTTAATCACTTAACTTTTAATTTGGTTCTTATAATTTAAAAATTTATAATTAGATCTTTATAATTTAAAATTTTTTATTTAGTTTCTACTATTAAATTTTTGTAAGTATTCTACTAAATTATGTCAATGTAATCAATTATATACTATTTTAACCCTATGAATATGTATAATTTATATTTATACTAACAAAAGAGACAAAAATAGATAATAAAGTATAATATGATAAACTATTAGTTATATGAATAAAATTTAGTTAAATATTGATAAAAGTATAATGGTAGGAAGTAAATTAAAAATTCTTTTAATTATAAAGATTTAACTGCAAATGTTTGAACTATAGGAAATCAAATTAAAAATGGAATAAAATTATAAAAACAAAAAGTATAATTTTTCTATGGAATTTTATAAGATCCAATTATACGATATCAATTGTTAAAATCATACACTTATGTATAAAAATAATACAATTATCATATTTTTATTAAAAATTTAATAACGAATATATAAAATATGTATTTAAATTTTTTTTCAAAATAATTGTCCATTGGCATTTCTATAGTACGAAATTGTAAATGTAAAAAGAAGCGAATTTGCTTAACACATGCCCCACTCTTCATATCGTAGATCCCAATCGGAGGACAATATTCTCTTCCTTAGTTTTTCTGCCAAAGCGGGCCCTTGTAGTCAAGCTTCTAACCATAAAAAATGTCGTTGTCTAAAACAATTATTTTCTTTTTTTTAATACAAATTTTAGTTGCAAAGATAAATATTTTAATTATGAAAAAAAATTCTACTTTGAAATTTTAATAATGTATAGTCCCTTATCTCTTAGTTAAACGACGTAATTAAATCCTAATTTTATAATAAGTAATGTGTAAGATTAATTAATAAATTGCTCAAATACAAAAATACAAAAAATTAAAACTTTTATTTCACAAGTTACATTACTTGAATTAAATAAAAAACTCTATAAGTACCTTTTTTGAATATCTTTTAGAAGGATTAAAATAGGTGTAAGTTAGGCTTTTAACCTATACTTATCAATAATATAAAAAAAATAAGGTCTAAAAAGTTGCCTAAGAGATTCATGAATTAAGTCATAACTAAAAATAGTCAAGTGGCATCTCAATTTATGTTTAAAATCTTATAAAACAATATATTTTAGTTTGAAAGTAGAATTTTTCTTTACAATTAAAATTTTTATTCTTACAATTATAATTTTTATCTTTACTAAAATTTGTAACCCCTAAAAAAATAGCTAAAATAGCCTAATGCACTCAGTGTAGTTAGAAGCTTGATTATAGGGGATCTAAGTTGGTTTTTTGTGGAGTGAAAAGTGAGGATAAATCTTCTATTGCGACAATATTTGCTGTCTCAATAGAGATATTACAATTTAAAAAAAAAAGTTAGAAAAAAACTAAAAAGTAATGGGGGTCACAGCACCCTGCCACAACACAGGATACAAACCTGTGAAGAGGGAGCCAATTTTTTCAGGTGATTTTTTTGTTAGGAGTAAAATTTAGTCTTTGAGAAAACTTTCTTATCATAGAATGTTTTGACTATATTAATATTAAACTTCGAATCAATGGAGAAAGAAATTTAGTCGTTCAATCCTTAAGATAACAAGGACTCTGACATCATGAATTTTGGTTCTCCCACCATTTTTTGATTACAACACCGTGAGCTTTGATTTGTTCCATCTCCTGAATCACAAATGATTATTGGGTGGTGATAAGAGACATTTTGGGTTGAACCCAATATCGCATTTCAATGGGCCAAGCCCATGACTTCCCATACACCTTCTTTTAACCATTTCTCACTTAATCATAGTCGAGTTGATCATAAGAGTTTTTACCCAAAAAAAAAACAAGTTGATCATAAGAGTTCGAATACAATCAAAATTGGACAGGTGGAACTTAGCTGTAATTAAGCAACCTAAAAAATGATCACAATACACTCAGCTAATCACTTATAAATATGCTTAGGACACCTAAGTAGAATTTAGACTCAAATATGAACATGCATCCTCTGTTGTATAGCTGTATAGCATTATAGCTATCCATTCTCAATTCTAGCTAATTGTTCATTTAAAAAAATTAAAAGAAATAAAATAAAGAATGAAAATAGTTATAATAACTTTAAAAAAAATCATAAAATTACAAAAAAAAAACTCAATTAACTAAACATATATTACCTTTTACAATAGGAACATCAAGTTATGTGTGTGTATATATATATATATCAAATCAATACAAATTATGAAATAAAAGAAAAAAAATACACTCATATTTATACGGTGAAAGTTGAAATATGCTTAATTGGAGTCGGCCGGTTTGATTGGTTAGATCGGGAACCAATCTTTGATCCAATTAGATTAGCTCATTGAACCCGATGGACTCAGAGCTGATCAAGAACTGGAAAAACCAGTTGAGTCACTGGTTGAATCAATCTGATTTTTTTTAACAAAATTTGCAATATTGTGATTCAAACCAATGACCCTTTGGAACATTTTATATGTCTCTTTCACTGAGTTAAGAAGCATATTCAATTATAGTATACAATATTTAATATATAATCTTTATTATGATTTTATTTTAATAAAAACAATATCTTTTCTCTTAAACTATCAATATTATGTTATTTATAATTATAAAATTTTAATGTAATAGATGTGAAACAAAACTAAAATTCATATGATTTTTATTAAAATTATGTAAATACATTTTAAACAAATTAAAAATTTTGTTATGTTTGATTTGTTTTTATGTATAATTAGTTATAATATATTTCAAAATTTATTAATATTTATTCTTTATTATTTATTATCTTAAATTTTTAATATATAATATATATATATATATTAAATTATCACTAATTCAATCACGGTTAAACCAATAAATTGTGAACCAGTGACTTTATCGGTTTAATGATTAGTTCAATTTTAAAAATATTAGTTATTACTATCTTTATTTGTATATTTTATATTTTTACTTCTTTTAAAATTATAAAATATATATAAGTAGACGGCTGGAGACAGTTGGGAGGTTGCCACGTGCCTCATATATTTCCACACTCGTTGCGTAATCAATAACTTCCTGTTCTGTGAGTGGTGATCTACGGATCCTTCATTCATCAAGCTTATCTTTCGCTAAAATAGCTTGTTGTTCTTCTTTCTAGTGCTTGGATCTTAGGAACAATATGAGGTTAATTTTAAGGTCATTATTTAGCGTCACTTATTATAATACGTTAATAATATTATGTTGATTGTATAAATTGACACTAAATGTTTATAAAACACTAAAACAACAATTATTATCCATGTCATGTCGTATAAATTTTCTTTCCAAAAAAATTTTCTTTTTTTTTGTGAACAATTTATTTTTATAAATCTTCAAAAATTCCACAAATCTATATCTAAAATTGATAAAATATTATCTATAAGCCATAGCATTTTTCCCTCCAAAAACAATATTTTCTTCTATGAATTTTGTCTATATATGTGCAATTTATATGAATTATTAGAAGTTTTCCAAATAATTATTTACGCAAGAGAAATGTTAGCAATGTGCACCAGGGAATAATTTTTAGCGTTAAAAGAATTTTTTTTAGGCGTATAACGATATGAGCAAAATTAGTATCTATTTTATTTTTTGAGTAAAACATGATCTTAATTGGTATCATTCACGTTTGAATCATTACATGCATAGTAAAATATTACGCGCTAAAAGAAAATTATTAGGCATTAATATTTATTGTCACACAATTATTTTTTTTTCTTTTTTAAAAAAATATTATAAGAATGTTTTCGTTTTGCCTTTTCTTTTCCCTTTACCTTTACTTTGAATATGCATTCACGTTTTCAAATTCTTTCCACATATAATGTGTTATTAATTTTATTTTTAATTTATGAGTTAGTGCAAGTCAAAATTACAAAAATAATATATACGACAAAAATAGAATCAGTATTGCGTTTGTCTTCCGCATCAAATTATTAGGATTCTTTACCTAAAGCTCAATATTATTTATGTGCGGTAGATTTTAGAATATTTGGCACTTAAGTGGAATTGACGCAAGTAATTGAGTGATGATATTATGAATCCAGGAAAAATTATGTATTTTATTTATCATACGATAATGATTAAATATTGAATAATTATTTATTTATTTTTATAAATTTATTATTATAATCATACTTGATAATTATATAAAAATCAAATTAATTCTTATAAGAGTTGCAAATTATTAAATAAGTTAATACTTTGAATAATTATTCAATAAAATATTGTTTTAAATATAATTATTATTATATCATAAATAGAAAATATGATATTTCCAGATTTATAGTATCATTTTTCCAAGAAATTTTTTACTGGAGGTATGCTACTATGTCTGGTTTGATTTCTCTCTTTTAAGTATACCATATGATATGTATTGATTCTTTAATATTGTACTGCGTTTAAAACCATATTAATTCACGCTATAATATTGATGACAGGGAGTGTATACGAACCGCATTTTTAAATCAAATCAATGGAAAGTAGATTGAGTATATTTGATTAAAACAAATCTCACCCACATGAAATCCAATAAAAGAGGGCGACAAAGATAAATGCTGCCTTTACTGAGAATGCTAGCAAGGGGCATGAAGATATTTTTTTTCTTTTTTGGGGCACGTTGGGAAATCAGAGCTTGGGAGAAGTGTATACGTTACTTAATTGTTTACCTCTGTGTTCAATGGCTTTGCCTATGTATTTCATTATTTCTTTTCATCTATACATAAGATCGAGAGAAGTCTAGAATATATCATTATAGTACTTCGTAGTCATTTAGCATTCTTATACAGGATTTTACAAATGACGTTCTTCTTGCACATTAAATTAGAATATTTCTAGATATAGAATTAAATAAATTATGCCCTCACTTTTTATTTTTTCCTTAAACTTCACAGTTCGAGTGAAAATGGCAATCTTAATTTTCTAGAGTAATTTTTGAGGGATTCTGGGTCAGTCGTGTATAAATGTTGTTGAATAATAATTTTTCTTTTCTTGCCTTCAGTATATGCTTCCTTTGTATTCCAAATCCTACATTAAAAAAGAAAATCTTAGAATAAGAAAATTAAGTATGTTCCATTCTCTCAAATCGCTTGATCCTTCCATCATGATGAGGATATTTGTTATATTGAGAAAATTTGATATTTTATATGGTATATTAAAAATTTAGATTTTAAAATTAAAATAATATATTTAAAGTTACAACTTAATATTTAAAGGATGCAACTATTTTGAATATTTTATATAGTGTATTTTGTATTTCTTATAGTTGTTTTGGTAGAATAAGCCCTGTTTGAATTTTAAATTTCAATTATTATTAATGGATTAAATTATTCAAATAATTAATACTAAGATTAATATTTCATGTTCGTTCTTCTTATTTTATCCATGCATAATGGGTAGTGTTGAATTAATTATTTAATTAATTTGACAATTTCAATTAATTATTTATGGATTAGCATTAATTTAATTAATAAGAATAATTGTAAACTAAAATTAAGTAATCATGCCTAGTTAATAATACTAAGGCCAGAACAGATTGAGTTGGTTGTGTATAATCTATGATAGGTTAGATTACACAAGTCCGTTAGGTAGAGGCTCTAACCTACAACCCTTTTAGGGATCAGTCAGTTTCCTATCACTAAATTGATCAATTGGAATGGAAATTATTTATTATTATTTAATTATTAAATAATTAATAGAATAATAGGAGGTTACCAGTAGAGACACAATAACTCTCCATCATTGTATAATCATATACTTTTGGGGTAACTTCTCAAGAAGATTAACTTATCAATTCCTACTCTCTGAAAATTCTAAAGGGGCTAAGCAGGTTGCAAAAACTTACTATTTTTTATCATCCATGGCTGCTTTTGAATCGTCATCAGGTATGCAATTCTACCATCCTATTATATATAAATTTAGATTCAGGAGATGATTATTTTTATATACATAATACTGATAGCAAATGGTATCAGAGCTATGTTAACAGTATTGTTTTTTTATTACATAATTAATTTTATTTAATTAGAATTTCGAAGTGCATGGAAATTTCCCAAATTTTTGAAACTCAAACCCTAGAAATTTGGGATTCACAATTTCTTCAACATATTGATGAATTGGTTTGAATTGTGGATGTTTTCATGCAATTAGAAGTTTATTACATGATCTATTATAGAAAAATTGCATCACACCCTCATGAATGTCGAGATCTGAGGAATGTTTTTTCCATCGTGATTCCTTGGCTTGATTTGATATATTAGTTAGTTTTAATTTTGATTGAAGCTTGAAACATGTTTGGTTCCATTTAGACTCCTTGAAGTCATTACACTCTCAATTCTAAGAGCCTAGGTCCATGTTGCTTCTATAAGTCATATTATGGAACCTATTGACCCAACTTTCAATCTATGGCTTTTAAAGTTCTTCCAAAGGTTCCTCTTATCTTCTTCCATCACACATGATCCCAACCAAGTTTAGAACCAATTAAAACACTCAATACCCTTCTCAAGTGGTCTAGGTCAGACCATGAAAAGCATTTGGAGTCCATGGAGTTTTCAATATTTCCTTGATGGAAAGGACACTTGGGAAGCTTCTTAGGGATCTTAGGAACTCAAACAAATACTTACATATGTTAGGGGATTTATGAATCAAATCAGTTTTCACATTACATTCAAGAGCTTTACATATCCCTAACTTGAAATTCATTGATTTCTCTTGTAATTTCTTGGCATATTTCAACTCTCCACACTCCAATTTCATGGTTTTTTATTAGTTCTAAATCAGAACTTTCCTCTTCTAGATGGTTTTGATTTTAGGCATTACACCCATAAAGAAGAGCAAGAAGGAAGAAGCAACCAAAGATAAGAATTCACCTTGGATTCAATCTTGTTTCAAGAGTCTTTTTGCTTCCTCTAACCTTCTCCTTAGCACACCACTTTTCTCCCTTTGAACCAAGCTCAAAATAGAGCCAATTCAACAACCAAAACTATAGAAAAAGAAAGCAAAGAAAGAAGAACAAGATTTCAAGAAGGAAAGCTGTGAAAATCTCAAGTTTCTCTCACCTTTTTCTTGGCTTCCTTCCTTCTCCCTTCATCCTCCTTTATGCCCTTCTTAGATAAGCTCTCCCTTGGTCTTAAGCAGAGGAAACATCGGTTAGAAGAAAAGAGAAGCTTTTAGGGTCTTTAAGAAGTAAAAATTTACTTTTTTACACTTTTTCCAGATCAATTCTTGCTATAGCAGAAAGTACCTCTCGCTACGACTAGCACTTATCAGTCTTAGGTCCCTTGTTCTCGCTATGGCGCACTATTGTGAGAAACCCACTGGATTTTGTATGGGATGCATGAACTTACTATAATGGACTACATCCTTGCTATGGCAAACTGGTACACTTGCTATAGCCAACAGGGGTCCTGACTATAGCCAACAAACTTAGAAAATTTTCTAAAATCTTGGATGTTACAAGTTACACAATCCTCGAATCTCATACAAGGTACTATTAAAGTAAATGATTACCTTGTGCATTCTATGTTTGATTTAGGTGCAAGTCACTCTTTTATCTTATATGATTGTGTAGGAGGTCAAGCCTAGACTAAGTCCTTTGCCTTTTGATTTTCTTGTTTCTACCTTTACATGAGACAAGGTTATCACATCCCATGCTTGTTTGAATTGCATCATTTAGTTTAATAATTGTTTTACCATACTTCATTTAATTTGCTTTCCCTTAACTGATATTGATGCGATTGTTGGTATGGATTGGATGTCAAGAAATAACGCACTACTTGATTGTTTGAATAAATCTATTACCATACCTTCTTATGGAACCATACCTGATACTAGGGTTGAGCTTAACTTTATGACTACTACCTAAGCTGAAAGTTGTTTAGGAAAGGAGTGTTAGGGATTTTTAATTTTCTTTTCAGTATAGGTTAAAGTAGAAGAGGGAATAGAAGAAATACCAGTAGTAAAGGAGTTTCCAGAAGCATTCCCTAAAGATATTAGTAGCCTACCTCTTAATCAAGAAGTTGAGTTTCCCATAGATATAGTGCATGAAGCAGGTCTAATGTCTAAAGTGCCTTATAGAATGGCTTTACCATAATTAGTAGGGTTGAAGAAACAATTAGAGGAGCTATTAGAGAAATGATTTATTAGATTAAGTGTGTCACCCTAAAGAGCTCTTGTGTTATTTGTTAAAAAGAAAGATAAGAGTCTTAGACTATGCATAAATTATAGAGAATTAAATAAGGTTGTCATTAAGAATAAATACCCGTTACCTAGAATAAATGACCTTCTTAGATCAATTAATAGGAGCATAAGTGTTTTCTATGATAAATTTTAGATTTGGTTATTACCAGTTAAAGGTGAAAGCTAAAGATATCCCTAAAATGACTTTTAAAAATAGATATGGGCATTATAAATTTTTAGTTATACCCTTTGAGATAATTAATGTACTAGCAATATTCATGGATTACATGAACAAGATAGTTAGGCCATATTTAGGAAAATTTGTTATGGTCTTCATAGATAATATTTACTCTAGATCAGCAGAAGAACATGAGTGACATCTAAGAATAGTCCTTGGAACCCTAAAAGAAAAGTAGTTGCTTGTCAAACTTAGTGTGAGTTTTGGCTCACGATGGTTAAATTCCTAGGGCATGTGATCTCCCAGGTAGTGACCACAATAGATCTTAGTAAAGTAGCAATTGTACTAGAGTGGGAGAGACCTAGGGTAGTGATGAAGATAAGAAGTTTTCTAGGTTTGGCAAGCTATTACGAGAGGTTCATACATGGCTTTTCTGAGATAACTTTGCTACTAACTTGGCTTACTAGGACACGTGCATTATTTATGTAGAATGAGAGGTGTGAGTTAAGTTTTGAAGAGTTGAAGCATAAGCTTATCACAGCACCAGTTTTAGTGCTTCCTAACCCAAAAGAGACCTTTGTGGTCTATAGTGATGTATCTAGAAAAGGGATTAAGGTGTATGCTTATGTAAAAAGGTAGAGTGGTAGTTTATGCATCTAGATAGCTTAGACCTCATGAGGAGAATTACCCCACACATGATTTAGAATTAGCCGGAGTGGTTTTTGCCCTTAAGATCTGGAGACACTATCTATCTAAAGATAGTATAGAAATATATAATGACCATAAGAGTCTCAAATACCTTTTTGATCAAAAAGAGTTAAACATGAGGCAAAGGATGTGGATTGAGTCTTTAAAAGACTATGATTTCACCTTAAAGTACCATCTAGTCAAAGTCAATGTAGTGGCTAATGTTTTATGTAGAAAATCAAAGACTATGGCCAGTTTAATGTTAAAAGAGTAAGAGTAGATAGAAAAGTTTAAAGATATAAGCCTTTTAGGCTAGGTACTAAAAGAAAAACTATTAATGAGTGAGGTCAGACTAAAAAGTGACCTTAAAAAGAAAATTAGAGAAGCATAAGAGGGAGATGAGTATGTAAAAGAGATAAAGAGCCAAATAACCTAAGGTAGAACTTTAGAGTTTAAGGTTTCAAAGAATGGTTTGGTTAAGTTTAGGGATAGGCTTTATGTACGCCATTAATTAGACTTGACAGAAAAAATCTTAGAGGAAGCCCACAAAAGCAAGTGTACCCTTCATCTGGGTAGCACAAAGATGTACCATGACTTAAAAAGAATGTTTTACTAGCCTGGGATAAAGAAGGATATAGTAGAGCATGTTACAAAATGTCACATGTGTTAAAAAATAAAAATAGAGCACCAGAAGCCAGTTAGATCACTTCTACCCCTAGATATCCCTTAGTGGAAATATGATAGTATCTTTATGGATTTCATTATGGGTTAGCAAGAACATCATCAAAGTATGATGCAATATGGGTAGTTATAGATAAATTGACTAAGTCTACCGATTTTCTACCAGTTAGAGCCAATAATACCCTAAATAAGTTAGCCCAGTTATATGTTAAAAGGATAGTGAGGCTTCATAGGGTACCACACATCATAATTTCAAATACGGATCCTAAGTTTACCTCTAACTTTTAGAAGTCATTAAAAGAAGCCCTAAGAACTAGGCTAAGGTTTAGCATAGCTTATCACCCCCAGACTAATAGTCAAATAAAGAGAACCATTTAGACCTTAAAGGATATGCTCAAGGCTTATATGTTAGAATGGAAAGGGAACTAGGATACGTACTTGCCATTAGTAAAATTTACTTATAATAATAGTTACCATTCCAGTTTAGAAATAGAATCGTATGAGGCCTTGTATGGGAGGAAGTGTAGATCTCAATTATATTAGGTAGGGTAAAGAAGCTTTATAGGCCTAAAGATAGTAGACCAGACTTTTAGGCAAATTGAAATTATCAAGTAGAAACCTCTAAGGGCCTAGAGTAATAAAAAAGTTATGCAAATTGAAGGAGGAGACTGTTAGAGTTTGAGATCAGGGACCATGTCTATATTAGAGTATTTCCAATTACAAGGATTAGTAAATCTATTAAAGTGAGAAAGCTCAGTCCTAAGTATTTTGGTTCATTTCAAATTCTTGATCGAATTGGACTAATGACCTATAGAGTAGCCTTCCCACCTAATTTGACCTATGTACATAATGTATTTCATGTATACACCAAAGTTGTTAGTTGTATTTCTAACCAATTGGTTATCTTGAAGCTTGAGTCTAATAAGGCTAGAGCAATTTTTCAAGGTTCTTGGAAGAACTAGACTAGTGAATTTTTTTGGCAGAAGCACTAAAATATTCTAGTGATTCTCCCTGGCAAATCTATTGTGGCAAAAGGCCAATGAAATTATTCATAGACAGTTGTAAGATTTTGTAGTTGATAAGGTTATTGATCTTTGTTAGAATGCTACCATTGAGTTTATTCATATTCAATCCCAGGCTTTTAAGCTGTGTTAGAATTCCTATGGTAGCAAATAGGTTTAGAAAGACCATTATTTCCAAGCTCAAGGACATCTAAATTGACCAAGTTTCTTAGAGAGGAAGATTTGATCCTAAAGTCTATTAGCCCACAAATTCAACTAGGTAGGATTTGTAAAGTCTCTAATGAAAGGTAGGATGGCCCATACAAGTTATTATATGCCAATGAAAATTTAGTGAGAGAATAGAGATTCCAAAATTCATAAGGAATGGGACTTGAGAGTCTACTGTCATTAAGGTAAAGAAGCTATAATTTGGTCAAATTTCCAATTATAGAAGGGATTCTATCATATAAGAAAGTGTTTTTTGATGAGTCAAGTAGTATGAGATTACTTAAAATTCCAATTTCTTGAGGAATGGGACTAGAAAGATGATTCATATGAAGCATAATGTTGTCAAATTCCTTAAGTGTCCAATTTCTTTAGGACTTTGCCAGGTAAGATTACCCACATCAATATAAAAATGATTTAGAGTGCTCATTCCTCCTATTTCTTAAGGGATGAAACCAGTTAAGAAATTATGAGTAATTAGTGTAAAAGTACTAGGCAAGTTACCAATTTGGCAAGGATCAACTCCATAAAATTCATTGTAACTAATATTTAAAGCATGGATTTTAGGGAAAGATGAGAAGTTGAGATTGTGAAGTGTACCTTCTAGCCCAAAACTTGAGAGATTCATGATGAAGACAAACATAGATTCATCACACATGATTCCTATCCAATGTTTACAAGGACTTGTACCATTCTAAGAAGACAAGGTAGCTTGGCTATAATTGCCAAGGCTACCTTTCCACTTTAATAAAGCATTTGTTTTGCTATCTCATGTAGCAGCCGATGCCAAAAAAGAAAATTCAAAATAAGAGAGGCTTCTAAGGCATAGAAGAAAATAGAAAGAATTGGCAAATATACTTGAATTTAAGTGGAATAAGTGTTTTCAAACTTGGACAACATGGTTTGGTTTGGTGAAATTTTTTTAGAAGTTATGAATAGATTCAAAGACTGAATGAGTAGGGTGCTTATGACAAACAAGATACTTAATGCATCCTATATATAATAAAAAAATATCGTTGCAGGGAGAATTAGTAACTAGTTAGGAGTCACTCATAATTACAAATGTAGATCCCTTTTAATCATAACATTAAATGGGGATTTTGAAATTTTTGTCAAAATTTTTTGAGTAAATAATATTAATTTCTTTTTAGGTTTGACTAAATTACGTGTGATACCCATTTTATTTTAAACATATCATTTCATCCTTGACATTTGGTATATAAAAGCCTACCCTTCTATTTATGTTCTCTAAATAAATTTAAGTTTATACACAATATGCATTTCTTTAATAAAATTAAATTTTTGCTAATAAAAATAAAATTACCTAGTCATCTCTTTTATGTCATATTAAGAATAAAATTATATTCTCAAAGAAAGAAAAATAAAAGTAGGAACAAAGCTCAACATAGTTGAACTTACGAAGGCAAAAGTTGTCACTTATGTAACATTCGGTCCCTCCGTAAACGTGAAAAACGTAATGTTTGATTTCTCTGTAAACGTCAGAAATGGGCCAGATACAAAAGGAAGTCCCTGAAATAGAAGAAATTGGGGTCAAATAAAATTATAATAAAATTCTAAATAATGGAAAATGAGGATATGAGCCTTGAGTTTCTCAGAAATTAGGGTCGGAGTGATTTGAAAAATTTGTCGAAAGGCCAGTGGTATTTTCATAAATATAGACACTTTTTGAAAAACTCACAAGAGGTCTTTTTAAATGAAAATTTTGAATTCTTCAGGGTTCTCAGAGGCCCCGAATACCATGGGAACCCCTAGAATAGTTGAAATTCCTCCGGTGAGCGATTTCGACCGTCAGTTGATCAAAAATTTAACCGGATTATTTGGGAAGGTTTTAGCTCTAAATTGAGTTATTCCAAAGGTATTTTATAAGATTGTGGACTTAAATTTTATAATGGAAAAGACAGTTCTAAAAAGGAGCTAAAACGAGCCCAAACGAAGTAATGAAAGTGGAGGGACATAATCGGTATTTTGGGAATTGTTATAAAAATCATCCTCCACCTTTTTAAATGACTAGGCAGCTTCTCCACCCTTCCAAGAACATCTCTTGAGCTTAGAACCAGACCAAAAATGGCGTGAGAATTGGGAGAAGAGAGAGAAAGAAAACTAAAGCAAAAAGGTATGAAAATACATGGCATTTTGCAACAAGTTAGTTATAAAATTTTCTCCTCTCTTCATTCTCCTTCTCTTGATGGTTTTAGATTCTTAAAAGGAGGAATTTGGTGGCTGACCTCATGAGAAAAAGTGAGGTTTTGAGCAACCAAATGGAGCAAGAGAATCACCATTTAACAAGCTCTCAAATGAGATATGATGTGCACTAGAAAAACTTATTTTTCTTTGAATTGCAATGGCTTCCATATTAGGTCTAGAGAGAGAAACTAGAGAGGGAAAGGAATTCAAGCCAAAACAAGGTAGAGACAAGAATATTCAAGCGTAAGAAATAAGAATATGCAAAGGAAACCAAGTAAATGCCATTGAATTTCAAGTTAGCAAAGTGTAGGATTCTTGAAGAGTTTGTAAAATTTGTTTTGATTCATAAATTTTCTAGGCTATGTAAGTATTTAATTGAGCACTTAAGACCCCTAAAAAGCCTCCCAAGTGGCTCTCCTACCAAGGAAAAATTGAAAACCTCTTGAACCCCAAATGCTTCCAAAATATCAGCCTAGGACAAATGAAGGGGTTAGAGAGTGTTTTAATTTATTCTAGCCTTGGTTTGGGACTTCATATAATGGTAGAAGGTGGGAGGAACCCATGGGAAAAATTTAGAAGCCATGGATTGGGAGATGAGGCAATGGCTTCCATAATGTGACCTTATGAAGCAACTTGTGTTTAGACTTTTGTAAATGAATATATAATGGCTCCAAGGACCTTAAATGAGATCAAAAGGCCTAGAAATGAGAAGAGAATGGAGCCAAGAATTTGAATCATGATGGTTGCTTCAATAGGCCATTTATGGAACCATTATGTGACTTATGGAACCAAGTATGTTCTTAAATATAAGTTTAATGTTCTAGCTTGTTTCAAGAGTATAATTAGCTTCCATATGATGTGTCTAGGCCAAGAGAAACTATCTCCACCAAATTGTGGATGTATGGCCAAAAAAGGAGGCTTAAAAGCTAAGGAAAAAGTGTGTGAAATCGTGCAAGGTAACTCTCTCCACCTTTTCTCATGCATGGATGTGTGTTTAGTTTATTTTAGAATGTGTGTATGTGTATTTTTCAAGCTAAGAAAAGTATGCTAGCACGCCTTTATATTCCATGATCCTTGATGCCATGTTTTGTTTTAAATGAATCTATGATATTTGTATGAGTTTGCTTGAGTGAGGAGAGGCCAAGAACTCTTCCTTTTGGTGAGGATGAGCCAAGAACCCTTGAGCTAGGTTGAGACATAGCAAAGAGTCTCCCAAAAGCAAAGTGGGCTCTCAAGAGCATGGTTGTAACACCATAATAGCTTACCTCCAATTCATCTCCCTCTAGGCTTGATTCCATATGATTTCCCAGAAAAATGACCGAAACTGTGGGATATTATAACGTTAAGTTAGGGTTTAACCGGTCACATTTTGCCCCGTGGGTCCCGTGAACCCATCATTCACACTCTCTACTCAAACACCATGTATACAACTTGTACATAGCCTCAAACAACTCATAAACCACGGATATGAAGCCAAAAACCAAGAAAATGCAATTTCTCAAATGGGCCCAATCAAATTTTTGGCTCTACTTTGGAAAATCATAACTAATTTTAGAAAAATGGAAATCAAGCAAATCATAGCTCTCTAGAAAGCTTGGGATGTTAGCTTCACACTAAAAATAACTTCCAATCATTGTCTCAGCGTTCGGACCATCATTGACACCGAAAAATACACAGAGGTCCGGCTGTCCCTGATACTGGTGCAGTTTACTGTTATGAACTTCGAAAATTCGTAATTAATTCCACAAAAATCCAATCAGGGAAAACTATACCAATTTGGAAAGCTACAGATGTTAGCTAGAGGAAAAAAAATAAGTTCAGATCAGTTTAGGAGCTCTTGGACCTCGAAAACCGATGGAACAGTAACGAAGGTCATAAACTTCCCTGATGCTGATACAGAACGTCAGAAAGTCATTTCTCTCTCTACAGACCTCCGATTGAGGTGCTTCCAGTTGGTATAGGTCACTGTGGATATCTAGTTTATGCCCAAAAAATTTCATGACAATTGGACACGATTTGGTCCATGAATGACATTGATTTATTTTCGGACTTAATGCACAGTACCATGACCAAACCATTGAAATTTCCCAACTTCAACAATTCGGCAAATATTCTCTAGACCTCCAAATATTACCCACTATAACTTCCCAAGAAGCTCTCAATAGACTCTAGAGGCACGCCAAATTTCGCATCAAGAAGAGCTCATCCGGTCATACTTTGACGTAGCTCACATAATTGGTGGTTTTGGCACCCCATTTGGTTCAAAATGGGTCTAAATGACCTCCCACATGTTCTAGCCTCTTTTGGGCAAGTTGAAAGTACAAACATAACATATATGGAATGTCTAAGTGATCTAAAACATCATGTATTTCAAAATTACTATGCTATGGAAGAAAATACACTAGCACATGTATGCCACAAAAGGGCCAAATTCTACATTCTCATTACTTTGGCTCTTTACACAATTCATACATCATCTATACATATGTTTACATGTGCTCACATATTTACAACTCAAAAAAAAGAGGTGCATATTCATTTTGGCACTTTTTACAACAAAATAACCAGAAGAACTATACATCTTCCTAAATATGCTCTACTAGGCTCCATGAGGTATGCTCGACTCTCCTTGAACTCCACCTGGATATTAAGATGGGAGGGGGAAGGGGGTGAGATTCGGGGGAATCTCAATAGCTCATACTCATTCAAGATGCAATCAAGGCATATAAACTAGTCAAGCATGTAACCAAGTCACACTGATACAATATAAATGTTTTATGCCATGAATAACATATCAATGCCAAGATTAAGCTCTAGGGACTTTCGGTCTAGCCTCACCCGAGCCTTGGGACTTTTGGATTAGCCTCACCCTTGGTTTAGGAACTTTTGGCTTCACCTCACCCGTCTTAAGAGACTTTCGGCACCACCTCACCCGAGCAATTTCCACAATTCATATCATAAGTATATTGGTACCAAAGCATCAAGGCAATATCAAATGGCATATCTCATCATACAAACTCATACATCAACATACAATGACTATTACACATCCAAGAATGCAACAAGAAAAGAGTAGAGAGCTACCTTCTCGGATCACACAAGTCTTCCCTTTTAATTTATCTTCTCCCTTCTTGATTTCACACTCACAACTAGATGGAGTTGCTTCCTTTGAGCCTAGGCACAACAAAGAGCACCAAATCATTCTCTCATAACTCAAATAAGTACTCATAAGGCTAAAGGGGCTCTTCATCGAAGTAAACCTTCACTACCCATGTAAGAAGTTAGGGATTCTCTCTCTAGAACTCTACTCACTCTTCTTCCTCTCTCAAGCCCTCAAAGAAGAAAGCAAGGACGAAGAAATGAAGATATATGAGTTCTACCCTTCTTCTAGGGTAGTTTTCCTACTTCCCTCTTCTAAACCTAACCCATATTAACTTCTAAAACCATAGAAAGAGAAAGGAAAAGGAGGAGAACAACATGCTAAGGAGAAAAGCTAGGGAAATCTATAGATTACTCACCTCTTTGCTTGATCTCCTTGCTTCTCTAGGTCTCTCTCTCCCTCCACAGCTCTTTTCTCTCTCCTTGGTCGAAGCTTAGGTCGGTTCTAAGAGAAAGGAAAGTTTGGAAGCCTTTAAAAAGTCAAAATCTCTCTTTTTACGCTTTTCTGGACTCACCCTCGCTATAGCGAGTCATAACCCTCGCTACGGCCAGCTCGTGTAAGTCCCAGACCTTTGCCTTCGCTATAGCTCTCGCTACGGCGAGCTACTCCCTGGATTTTGTATGGAATGCCCGCACTCGCTATAGCTAGAAGCATTTTCGCTATAGCGAGAAGGCATTCTCGTTATAGCTAGCCCATTTCTCGCTATAGCGAACATGTACATTCGCTATAGCTAGGCTGTAGCTAGCAGACTTAGAAAATTTTCAGCCTTCGAAAATTTTCAGCTTTTCTTTTCTTTCCCTTTTCTTTTCTCTTTTCTTTTCTTTTTTTTTTCCCGGTTATTACAATGGTTGAGTCCAAAACTCTTAAAGAATGGGTGAGGCAAGTCCAAAATCCATGAGGAGAAGTGTGAAGCCAATCCAAACACTTGGAGAACTCTTGAATGTCTTGTATGATTAATTCACATGTCAAGGTTACTTTGAAAATATCCATGACTTCTATTTTTTCATACATGCATTTGAAAAATTTACTTTGTACATATTATGTGTGATTGAATAGGAGATGAGCTATTGGGATTCTTTGAATCTCATCCCCTCCTCTCCAATGATCTAACATGCTAGGTGGGCCAAGTAATTATGGTGAAGGGAGCCAACAACAATGAAGAAGAGAGATTGATAAGCTTATGCCTTGTTTTATCCATTTTGGAACCATAATGATGGTTCATGATGTATATGAGGTTGTAAATGTACTATGAACATTGAGACATGTGTAAATACCCTATTATGTGATGTTTAGATGTATGATTATGATATATGACCACTAGCCCATGTTTTGAGTATGTAAGGTTATAGAATGAGAATTTGAAGTTTGATGAATATGTGTATAAGTGAGGGTTGAATGGCCAAAATGAGATGCATGAGGTTTGAGACCATTTGGGTAGCTCACACAAGTCTTAAATATGCTTTTAGACTTGCCTAAAAGGTGCCAACACCAAGGAAAGACCATTTGGCAAGTTTGGTACCTCATATGGAGCTAAATTTAACCATTATGGAACCCTATGTCACTTTTTGGCCAAATGAGTTAGTCTTGGTTTGAAATTTGACATGGAATTAGGTCTCAGTAAGAGCTTTCTGGGAAGCTAAAGATCATAATTTTTGAAAGTCTACAGAATATTTGATAATTTTTATAAATTGGAAAATTTTAGGGATTTGGTCTGCTGTACTATTCAATATGTTCAAAATTGTTTTCTATCATTTGAGATCCAAATGATGTCCAATTGTCATGAAATTTTATACAAAGAAAGTAGGCAATCACAGTAACTTGTACCAACTAGAAGTACCTCATTTGGAGGTCTAGAGAGGAAGATATGAATTTTTGAAGTTTCTATCCAGTATCAGTAGCCTTGCCCGACCAGAAGTACTGTTCCATCGAATTCTGAGATCTGGGCTTGATGAACTGATCTAGAGATATTTTTTCTCTCTATTTGACATCCATAGATTTTCAAATTGGTATCATTTTCATGGATTGAATTTTTGTGGAATTAATTGGACATATTTGAAGTTCATATCAGCAAACTGTGATAGCATCAGGACCCAGTCTGACCTCCAGACAATTTTACTTATCAAACGCTCTGTGTGTGGGACGTTATGATTTGTACATATTTTTAACATGAATTAGACATCCTAAGCTTTCCATAATGACCAAGATTGCATAATTTAGATTTTTCTATATTTAGTTATGATTTTCCAAAGTTTGCCCAGAAATGAGGCTAATTCTGACCGAGAATGAACACTCATTTTTCATATTTTATTTCGGTTTCCATGAGTTGCAGACATGTTTTTGGGATGAAAATGAGTTATAATGATGTAATTAAATATGATAAAGTATAGTATGAGCTCACACGATCCACGTGACACGGATTGAAATTTTTAGATATGACGCAAAGCGAAAATAATCCCATTCTCCTTGCTTTTTCTATGGGAAGCCTATATGAATCATGATAGAATGCTTAAGAATGACATGAAATGAATTAGGATTTATGGTATTACAACTTAATTTCAAAGGAATCTTCTTAAGAAAGAAGGACTGCCAATGAAGGTAAAAGTTTCTCAAATTCTTGAGCCTCGAAGCACTCTTTTCTTTCACAAAATTGTTACTTTTTTTTTCCTCATCGTTTGCTTTGTTAAATGCATAATACTTGTTTGTTAAAATGTTTAGCCAAATTAATGGAGAGCTAAAATGTCAAGCTATAATATGACACACTAATTCTATAGTTAATATGATAATAAGGGTAGCTAAATAATTTTGTTTTAGGAGGAAACATTTCTTGTGCTAAAAGTTAAATTAATTAATAAACAAAAAATACAAGGAAAGGTTTTTGCAATAGATCAAATGCTAGTCCAAAAGCCTTGATTAAAGTAATGCCTTCCTTGAACTTAAGTCTTAAGGGGATTGTTGTGCTATGAAAACGTACATGTGAATATATATATATATATATATTGTACAAGTAATATAGTGATAAATAGAATATCATTTCTATGAAAATTTTTCATTAGGATAATTGCTAAGTATTAAAATTGTGCACTTTAATATAAATCAAGCTAACAATAAAAGGGAATTAGAATTCAAAATAAACTAAACTAAAAATATAAAAAATGACAAAATAAAGGAAACAATATTCTAAGCTAAAATGGAAGATAAAGGATTAAGACCATAATTCCTCACAACATTTCATAAGAACTAATTAAACTTTTTAAACCTTGCTTTTAATAATGATCTTTGTTAACCTAGGACTCTAATTTACCAATAAGCATTTTCCAAATTACCTATAGGTATTCCTCTAACCAATTTATAATCCCTTTTACAATTAATCAAGAGACATAATTAAAAAAAGGTCCTAATGTGGTTATATGAGGTTGATAGATATATCCTTATCCTACAAGCAAATTAATCCACTCAATGTTCTAAGCTTTATGAATCCATACTACCTAATCCATGGTCTAGTCTTAAAATCTTTTTTCTATGTTCATTTAGCTTACTCAAATTATATAATGGTTTTCACACACTTAGAATCATGAAAAATAAGGATTAAGTAAACAAATCATACTATAAATTACAAGAAAAGAAAGTTATTACAATATAATACATGCTAGGGTTCATCATAATCCAAAACTAAGAAGATTAGCTACTTATTAGACAAAAATCCAACATTAAACCAGAGCAACAATCAACAACATCAACGAAAACAAAGGAAGGAGAAAGGGAATAGAGAAAACTAATGAAGATCTTGGCTTCTTTTCAAAGCCTAAGCATCCCTTGCCTCAAAATGCTTTTTCTAAGCCTCCAACAAACCCAAAGTGATGACTAACAACAAATAGGAGAGGCATATGAAGCAAGACCTAGCCAAAATCAATCTAAAAGATGACTTCATTTTTTGGTAAGTGCGAAGTGTGCCACGACATAAAAATATCAAGTTGTTGTGCACTTACATTTTGGACGAAATTGGCTTCACATTTTCAAACTGCTCCGTTACATGAAAATTTTATGCTACAATCACTACAAAAAAATAGTTTATTTGCAATGAAATTTAGCGATGAAATTTATTTCCATCACAAGTTTGTCATAAATTCCATCGCAGAAATTTGCGATGGAATTACTGATGAAAATTTTTCGTCACAAAAATTTTTTTCATTAATCCGTCACAAAAAAGTTAACGATAAAGTTTAGCGATGGAAAATTCCATCGCTAAGGAGTAGGATAGCCAATCTTGGTATTGTGATGGAATTTTGTGATGGTAAATTCTATTGATAATTTAGTGATGGAATTTTTCTCACAAAATTTTCTATCGCTAATTTGTCACTAATTTTAATTTGAATTTTTTTAATATTTTATATGATATAATAATTTATATATATCTATTGGAAATGATTTAAATATTATTAATTTTATAGAAACCTATAATAATTTAATAATTTATATAATATAATTTAAATTATAAATTAATAATTTAATAAATAAAAATGAGATAAATACTAATGTGCTTAATTATTCTATGGTCAATAAAGGCTCTTTGTTTTTATTCAAAATTTAAAAATTTACAATGTATTTATTTCAAATCATATATTAGAATAAATATAAAATATATTTAATTAATTAGAAATAGAAAAAAACTTGGCAAATGTAAAATTGTAATTTAAACAAATGTATATAAGGCATAATTTTACTAAAAATATAAAAAATAGAAAATAAGAAATAAATAAAAGTCAAATAAATATTTAATTGAAAAATAAAAAAAGATAAATAATATTAAAAACATATGACAATATGTCTCTTTCTCAAGATTTTACAAATATTAAAAATGACTCCACTCATCCACTATTTTAATTATGTCACTTGTCACTCACTTCTCTCCTCTCCTAATTGGTCTCTTCTTTTTGTCATGCTATTAACTCTTAGTTAAATTTATACTTTATTCCTCTTGTCTTTATGTTTCTTTTTGCACTTTCCTAAGTGATTGTGTCAAGATTTTTCTTTTTTCGAAAATTAAAATTTTCTTATTTAAATCTCAAATCTCTTAAATTCTCTTAAAATAAGCAAAGAATAAATGCCAACAGGTGTAAAATCAAAAAAGGAATGGAAGGCAAAATCCAATATGTATCTCATTTTTGTGGGAGAAGAAGAGATCTACCTATTCTCAAATGAATATAACTAAATTTTCATTATTAATAAGTCATTTAATTCCATATACAACCCTCTCAATTTTTGAATAAATTCTATTTATATGAAATTTTAAACTGATTGATTTGATCAAAAGCTTTATAAGAGATAACTTGGTAGGCACACTATTGCAAGCCAATTACTTTTACTAATGTTGATTGGTTAGACAGTTGTAAGTAAAATTTTGGTACCATTGTTGGGGAGCTAATTTATCATAAGAGATTTTTGAATAAATTCTATTTATATGAAATTTTAAATTGATTGATTTGATCAAAAGCTTCATAAGAGATGATTTGGTGGGCACACTATTGCATGCCAATTATTTGTACTAATGTTGATTGATTAGATAACTGTAAGTAAAATTTTGGTACCATTATTAGGGAGCTAATTCATTATAATCCATTATATTAGTGTAATACCATAGTTCATTCGCCTTCTTAGTCCATTACTCATGCTTGATTCCATGTAATTCCAAAGAAATGAATATAAATATTGGTATTTTATTACGTGATGTAGGACTTTAAAAATCCATTTTTGACTCTGCAGACCACGTGAACTTTCCAATATCATTCTCTACTTATAATGCATCTATACAAGTCATAAAAATCATGAAACATCACACCAATTTTGGGTAAGAAGCCATACACCAGAAAAAAAGGGAGTTTTGTCTCAAGTCCAGATTTCAAGTTCCTGACCTTAACTATGAAAAATCATAATTAATTCTAAAAAAATAAAAATCAAGCAAATGATAGTTTTTTGGAAAGCCCTAAATATCAACTAAAGGTTAAAAATTATTCTAGGCCATGAAAACATTAACTAGACCACGATTGACAATAGAATAATACCAAAGGTCTAACTACCCAGGTTTGCTATCACAGGTTACTGATATAAATTTCAAAACTTCATAACTAATTCTAGAAAAATCAAAACCCAGAAAATCATACCATTCTGAAAATCTATGGATGTTAACTAGAGGCTAAAAATAACTATAGAAAAAAGAAGAAGTGTTTATCTTATGAAAACTTATGGAACAATAACAGAGATTTGGCTACGTCCTTGATACTGATATAAAATTTCAGAAATTTATTTCTCTCTCAATATAAATCCAAATAAGGTTCTCTCAAGTGATATAGAAATTTTATCATATCTAGTTTATGCTTGTAAAATGTCATAGCCATTGGATATCATTTGGGCCATGAGCACCCCTGGAACCAAAGCTGGCCATATGAATAGTGCATTTGCCAATTCTACACATTTTGTCCAACTTTAAAAAATTATCATAAATTCTATAGAACTTTAAATTGAATACTCTTTAGCTATATGGAAAGCTCTAGATGAGATGTAATTGCATGCCGAATTTTATTCAAAGATTAGCTCATTTGGTCAGATTTTGGTTTGGGTCAAGCATATAGCAAATTTGAAGTCCAAAATGGCATAAACTAGCACCATATGGTCCATACATCTTTCCACAACCACTTGAACACATTTAGGAGTATAATTACAGTGCATATAAGCTATCCAAGTGGCCCAAATCATCATGCATCTTAAAATAACCTTCCTAGTTGTAAATATACACAATCAAGAATGGGCTTCCAACTACCAAAATCATACATTCCCATCATATTGTTCCTATTTTGGTTCATACACTATATTTACATGTTTTTACATTTGCTCAAGGCTTTACATCTTAAGAATAGTTCATGCATACATATTTTGACATTTAATTACTTTAAAAGCTATACTAATGTCAAAATATGGCCAATGATGCTCCTTGGCTCCCACTTTTATCTCCTTTAAGTCCATCTAGACATGGTGAGATGGGAGAGGGAATGGGGTAAGATTCAAAGAATCTCAATAGCTCAAACACCTATTCAAATAAGCAACCAAGGCATATAACCATGTCAAAGAATACAAGCATGCATCCAACATAAACAAGAATCATTCATTCCATAATTTTCATGTCATAGCAATAGGTCAAAGCTAAGAATAAACTCTAAGGACTTTTAGTCTAGCTTCACTGCATTTTTGGAACTTTTGGATTAGCTTCACCTTTGGTCTAGAGATTTTTGACTTTGCCTTACTCCTTTTTGAGACTTTTGGCCTTGTCTCACCCATTCCTAGAGACTTTTGGCTTCACCTCACCCATTTCAAGGGACTTTTGACACCACCTCACCTTTAGAGAATAATTCACATTACTAAAGCAATTCAAGAAAATATAATGGTAACATAGCAACATGACAGCATCAAATGGCATGTCTCATGATGCAAATACACACATAAATCATTCAATGACATATATATCACTAAGAATGCATGTAAGAAGGAGTGGTGAGCTACCTTGGAGCAAAATACAAGGCTTTTTCCTTGACTAATCTCCTCCCCTCAAGGTCACACACTTGCAAATAGAGAAATTTTGATTTCTTTGGCCTAGACACAGCAAATAAGATCAAATTACATTCTTAAAACAAGTTCTAGCATCACTTACACAATAAGGAAGCATACTTTTTCCTATGGTTACATAATAGTTCCATAAAAGGGCCTAATGAAGTAACTACCATAATTCAAGATCTTGGCTCCATTTTCTTCTTATATCTAGGTCTCTTGACTCCATTTAGACTCCTTAGAACTATCACACAATCATTTCCAAGAGCCTAGATACATGTTTCTTCTTTAGGTCACATTATGAAACCTATAGCTTAAACTCTCAATTTATGGCTCCTAAATTTTGTCCACGACTTCCTCTCATCTTCTTTTATCATATATAATCCCAAACGAACCTTAGAAAAAAAATTAGAAGTTTTCCTAGGTCTTCCAAGATCTCTAGGCCGAGACATAGGAGGCATTATATACCTATGGAGTTTGCAATTTTTTCTTGAAGAAAGAGGCACTTGGGAGGGTTCCTGGGGGTCTTAGAAACTCAAATAAATACTCACATAAGCTTGGATATCCTTAAACAAAATCAAATTTTAGAATATGTTCAAGGATCCCTAACTTTGCTATCTTGAATTTCATTAGTTTTTCTTTAAGTTTCTTTGTATTTCATAGGTTCCTATAGCCTAAAACCTAATATTCTTGCTTCCTTTTAGCCAAAAATTCCTTCGCCCTACAAGTTCTCTCCAAGATCGAACCAACACACGCAAGAAGGAAGGAGGAGAAGCACAAAGACAAGATTTACCTTGATTTCCTAGCTTCTTCAAGAGTCTTTCCCCTTGCTTTAGCCTTCTCCTTGAATTTCTACTCTTCTCCCTTTGAACCAAGTCCAAAAAAGTCCCATATCATCCACCAAAACTATGGAAAGAAAGAGAAAAGAGAGGAGAACAAAATGTCTAAAGGAAGAACCATGAAAATCTTAGCTTTTCTTACCTTTTCCATGGCTTCTTCCTTCTCTTTTTCTCCTCCTTTTGTGCGTCTCTCTTAGGCAAAGCTTCCCTCTGTTTTGGATAGAATTAAGTCAGTTAGAAGAAGGCTCTAAGTGGGATTCCTCTTATATGGAGCAAATGGAAGAAATTTGTTCATTAAAAATTTTGCTTACGTCTCGCTTTCATGGCATTTTTGTTTTAGACTCATTTTAGTTCCTTTTCGAGAACCATCTCTTCTGTCATAAAATTTAGGACCTCAAACTTATAAAATGATTTTGGAATCACTTAATTTGGATTAAAAACCTTCTCGAATAAAAAGGTTAAAATTTAAGTCAACCTACGTTTAAAACTATACACCAGAGAGGTTTTAACTGTTTTGAGGGTTCTCATGATTTTTACGGCCTCTGAGAACCCCAACAAGTTCAAAATTTTCATTTTAAAAGCCCTTCTATAAGTTTTCCAAAAAGTGCATATATTTACAAAAATAGCATTGTACTTACGACAATTTTATTGAACCACTTTGGCTCCCGTTTCTGGGCAATTTAATGCTCAAATCTTCATTTTTCATTATTTAAAATTTTATCCAAATTTTATTTAGCCTTAAATCATTCATCTCAGGGGATTTACTTTTATAATTGACTCATTTCAGTGTTTTATGAAATACTGGATATTACAATTAGGAATTTTATTGTTTTCAATCTCAATTTAGCTTTTGTGGCTAGTTCTAAAGCTTGCAATTTCGGTGTTTTAAGGTAATTCTACACAATACTGTTTCCAAGGGTGACTAATTCTAATTGAATTGAAATTTGGTATATAGGTTTTAGGTATTGTAAGGAATAATAGTTATAAAAGTAATTATTTTAAAATTTTATAGTACTTGA
This sequence comes from Erythrophleum ivorense, assembly GCA_026724425.1. Lineage (NCBI taxonomy): Eukaryota > Viridiplantae > Streptophyta > Magnoliopsida > Fabales > Fabaceae > Erythrophleum > Erythrophleum ivorense. The sequence goes on along the minus strand of JAIUCV010000034.1, from coordinate 259,224 downwards.
TTAAGATTTTTTTAAAAATAAAGTGATATTAGAATCAATTTTTCTATTGTAAGATTGAGCCAAAAATTAAAATATTTTCTTTCAAGCAAATCAAAGCAAAAAGATTATTTTTCTTTTAAAAAAATCACATTCACTCAAAATGATTAAATTCATAATTATTTTTAATATTTTTGCTTATGGTTTTGAATACATACCCTTTTCAGTACAATTTCTTTTTTTGAAAAATCTGCAAAACACATAAAAAAATGTATCAAATGATTTGGTTAAAGAAAGGAGGTTTTTTAATTGTGCTATATGAAATTTCATTAAAAAATAATTTTAAATTAAACAAAATTTCACAACAACCTCAAGCATGCTTTTAACTCAACTATTAAAATCATTAGACTTCGATTGTAATAATCATTTTTCACATTGGTAAAGTTTTCACTTTGTTTTATAAATATATATATATATATATATGTGTGTGTGTGTGTGTGTGTGTGTGTTCTTTTGAAGACAAATAATTCATGTTTATTTTGAACCAAAGATAAATTATTCATGTTCAAATCAAATTAGAGAATTTATACAAAAATTTCTTGCTATATTATCTCAAGAAATTGACAAAGTAAAATTTTGCTTTTTTTGATTTTGTAAATATTTTTTAAGGTTGTAATATCTAAATATTAATGCACTAATGAAATATTAAATATTGGACCATGTAAACTAATAACTCCATTTTTGACCACTTCGATTATTTTAAGCGTGTAAAGGTTGGTTAGGGTTAGAATATAAAATAAATTTGTAGTGAATTTTTAAGTTTTTACACTTCTATACGTATATATTACTTAAATATATTTTAAGTTCTTAATTTATCTAATTGACTTAGTTTGATAATTTATTTATTTAAAATTTAATTTTCTAATTTTTAATTTATGTCATATTTATTAATTTTTATATTACATTCATCAAATATTATTATATAACAATAAAAAATGTTAAGTGATTATTTTAAGATATTTAAAAGTTAACTAAAAAATCATTTTAAAATAAAGATAAATAAAATATAAATTAAAAGTTAAGAGAGTAAATTAAAATTAAAAGTAGTTAAAAATTAAATTAAAATTAATTAAAAAATTAAAATAATTATGAAGCCATGTAATTACAAATTTATCTCCTATATTTTTTGTTAGATTTACAATAAAAACCCCACAAATATTTTTTGAATGTTGCTGAAAATGAGTTATAAATGATTTTGACAACATCTAACTAATACTTAAGGAACATATGTAATGCATTCAAAAAACGAATTTGTGACATTATGTTAGACGCCAGTTAAGTGATTTTACTATTAAAAATATAAGCCCAATTATATATAATCCAGATTATTATGCAATTCTATAAAATTATAGGGCTAAAAATCTATTTTGTTAAGGTGTTGTATTAACTGGGTTGGCATATTAATTAAGAAAAAAAATCAACACGACAAAAGCGGACCCAAAACTCGAGCCCATATAGGAATCCAATAATGTCAGTCGGATCTTTCATCCTGTCAACCTAAAACCCTAAACCATTGATGACTCCTTAATTTTGATATTTTATGGCATATTTTATCATAGAATAAGGAGTCAATTGGTTGTTTTTCTTACAAATTTTGTATTTAAGTACAGATTTCCTCCAATCAATGTAAACAAATAAAATTTAGCTTTTGTAGTCATTTTAACAGCTCTGTGTTCATTTCATTTTGATTTTAATCTCAAGAGAGGGATAGAGACCTGCTAGGAGGGAATAAAGAAAAGGAGAAGGTTAGAAAAATCAAGAGCAAGTTATCCATGCCTCCTTGTTATAGTGAATGGGCTATAACGAGTTCATGACTCATACAAAATCTAGGAAACTTTTAGCAATAGCATAGGCTGTAGGGAGAAAACTTGGAGTCTAGAACTAATAAGCTCTCAAAATAGCGAGAAGTGCTCCTCGCTATAGTGAGACTCGTTTACTGAGATGTACAACTTCGACTTTAGGGTTTAAAACTCAAGGAGCAAGTAGGGTTTCGAGAATCAAAGCCTGGGGGCAGACCTTCTAAAGAGAAAAATGCATAAGGGAGCTGAGATTTGGAGGCAAGAACTTGGAGTGAAGATTGGAGGATAAACTAACACATTATCACTGAGTTTTTCAATCTTTTTCACTTCTTCTACAAATTCTTTGACAGGTATGTTGATTCTTCGTTCTTTTCTCCATTTTTCTACTTAAGATTATGTGGCTTTGAGAACTTAAGGTTAAAGTTACGTGGCTTTGATTTGATAAATGTAGGTTACTATGATTGTTAAATGGTTATGAGTGTGTTGTTCGTATCTTTCTATGGATGTGTTTTTAGTTGTTTAGGTGTTGTGGACTTAGAAATTTGATTTTGCAGTTCTCTGTTCTTCCTCGCTATAGCAAGGATATATAAACTCGCTATAATGAGTATCAACATATATTGCAGAAATTCATATTTTTGTTCCTTGCATTGTTTAATTAGTTTTATTTCATCCTTCTTCTTCTTCAAATAAGTGTGTTTACTCTTGTTTAACCCTGATTCACTCATTTTAATATAGGTTATCCCTAAAGTTTTTTATGCTTCAAAAACTATATTGGTGTGCCTTTGCTTTTGTTTGCTTTGATTTGAACTCTCAATGATTGGGTTGCTTATTGCAAAATTTTCAAGGATCAAGTTATTTAGAAAATGGTACTTGTTTTTATTATTTGTTCCTACTGTTGTTAAACTTATCTCTTTACCATCTTATATTTCTTTTTACTCTTTATGTAGATTCCATGGTACCTAAGAAGCAAGACAAGACAACTCAAGTATCCTCCTCTAAACAAAAGAAAAAGAGTTATGATAAGGATCAATTTGCATCTACAAGGCTTTACTAACACTACAAGAAAATTAACTTTTAGTGGTGACAAAAGTCGCCGCTAAAAGCCAAAATATCATCACTAATAAGTTTTAGTGGTGACATCTTTTCTGCCACTCTACTCCAGTAACGCTAATACTTTTTAGCCGTGACAAAGTGTCGCCACTAAAAGTCGATGCTACAAATATATAGCAGCGAATATAGTCGCCATTAAAACTTATTATAATTTCCATCAAACAAATGTCGCCACTAAATAAAAGAGTATTAGTGGCAACAATCGCCACTAAATCCATATATTTAGTCGCCACTAATTGTATGTCGCCGCTAAATCTAATGTTTTAGTGGCGACATAGGTTGTCACTATAAGTACACTTTTAGCGACAATAATTAGTGACATTATTAAAATCGTTACTATATATATTTAGTAACGACTTATTGCTGTGGGCAAAAATTAATGTCATTTGTCACTATATGGAAACTTTTAGTGACAACGCTTATTGTCGGTGAAAATAGATTAGCAACATAGTCTTAGTCGCCACTAAAGTTTTTTAGTGGCAACATGTGGCCTAAAGAGTTTTACTGGCGACATATTCTTGCCACTAAATGTATTTAGGGACGATCTCATACTTGTCACTAAAGACATTTAGTAATAAGAAATTATGATTACAAAAAAATAAAAAGTGATGGCATTTTTGTAACAATTAAACTTTGCAACAACTTTTGGTGTTACAATAAAGCTTTAGTGGCGATCATTTTGTTTTTGATATTAAAAATAAACTTTAGTGGCAAAATTTATCGCCAGTAAAGGTAAGGAGACTGATTATATATATATATATATAATAGATAATGTACACTTAAACTAAATTAACATTGAAGAAAATTAAAACAAAAATAAGAAACAAAAAATTATTTATATATACGCTAATTGACATGCACAAGAGACATTAATTTCCTAATATTGTATATCATAATTAGTATTATAACTATAAGTACTCTCATAATATCTTACATGTCAGAACCTATATTGAAATATCTATTAGAACATGAAGTGATGGCATAAATTGATACATCAAAATGACCATCAACAAAAATACCCAAGTCCACCTTCTCTTCACCTAGCTTATCCACAAGAAGAGTCATTGGTTGGAGCATTTTGTCTCTGTTGATAAAAAATAACACAAATCACATACTGTTATTATTTAACATAACATTAAGGTAAAAGATAATTTACAAGTACCTGTTGCATGGTAGCTATAAGGCTAGCTAATTGAGCTTGAATCTTTAACTGAACCTATTGTTGCATTGTAGCCCGCTCTTCTTGAAGCTTCTTTTCCATTTCAACTTGCATTTCCTCTCGCAGCTTTTCTTGCTCTTCTTGTAATTTTCTCTCCATTTCAACTTGCATTTGTTCCATCCTTGTTGAAACCCTCGAATCCACTTCAACTGAGTCCATAATTCTCTTTTTTGTCGGTTTCTTTCCATATCCTTTCCCCCTAACATACCCTGACCTCTCCCCCAATACAGTGGCCAAAATTTGATCTCCTGTTAATGGATTCTCATTATCCTCTACTTGTTGCTCATAAACTAGTTCCTGAATGTGCCCCTAAAGGCATAACAATAGATAAACACCATAAACAATGAGGAAATAGTATAAATAATTAAAGTTTAATGATCTATAGCAACTTACATGGATTTTTTGTGACTTGGGATCTATCCACTCCACCTCTCCGTCCTTGTTCTTACGGGTGTGCTAAAGTTCCCAAACTCGGTCGGGGGGTGCCACTTCTGCAGTGATAGGATCTCTCGACAATATTCATTGGATGATAATCCATGTTACTATAGAGGGAATGACACAAAGAGAAATTTTTATAAACTCAAGTACAATACAAATACTTACCGTAGACTCCTCAACCTCAGCAAATGAACGGGTACCGCATGTATGCTTCGTCACTTGCCTTGCCCTATTTGCCTTGTTCCTGCTACTCATAGCCTATAATTGGATTGGATGGTATTATAATCATGAAACCTTAAAATCATGTGAACACAAACAAAGCAAACACATTACCTTGAACTCTGGACTTTCCCAGTAATGCATCAGCCACTTCCAATCATCACGGCTGATGTTACTTAGTCGAGCAGCCTCCTTCTCTTCATTTGTGTCACACTTAGCATAATCTGCATGTAGGTCAGCCTTCCAAGATCGGTATAGTCGTCGCATTGTCTCAACACAAGTTCTATTTAATCTCTCTTCAGGGAACCCATCACGAACATCAAATTTATCCTACATAAAACATAAGAAACCAAACTTATTAACTGATGGAGGAACACTATGAATGTTATATAGAGAAAAATGGCCCACAAATATAATATTATACCTTTACTTTCAATAATAAAGTTTCCCCATATTTGGCGTAAACTTTAGCCCAATCACCATCCCTAAGAGAGACTGTGGTTCGCACCACATGTCCATAATAGCTGGCAAAGTCACGGGCCCCATCTCCAACAGGTCTATCTGAGTTCTCAGGGATGTAAACTTTGATTTTTGAACCATATTTTGTCTTCATGTCCACTGATATACTCTTATATTTTCCCCTACCCTTCTTAATTGTGCTGCAAAAAGCTGTTGCATATGGAAAAAAAGGCAAACAAATTAGACATTGATGTATATATATGGTAAAACATAATCTAGAAAACATTATTTGCATGAAGTGATACCTGAACTACTCGGCACCTGTGATCGTTGTGCTAGAGGTGAATCATTATAGATAGTTTGTCTATCTCTCTGTGGTGGGAGTGGTGAAAGTGCATCTCCTGACTCCAAATCCCCTTGTGCATGCTCAGGTTAGAGTGCACCTCTTAGCACCAAATCTCTTTGTGTACGATCAGGTGATGTCACCTTTCCAGTGGGGTTATGTCGCCCTCGGCCATTACCTCGCCCAATGCCTCGTCCTCCTGACCTACCTCGTGCAGAACCTGACATTTGCTACCTTTTGTCCAAATATAGTATAAGTAGCAAAATGCGATGAAATAAATATTAATGACAAATAAAAGCAGACAATAAAACCCATAACAAGCACAAAAAAGAGAAAAGAAGTAAAACAATATAAAAGTAAACAACATAAAACATATATGACATAAGAATATACTAAACTTCAAACACTTCAACCATTTGATCATATAATGGGGATGTTTGTACAATAATTGTAAATTTTTCAAATGATTAGCAAGATTGATACTAATATTAATCACACTCAGTGGTCCACAGTGTCATTCGTATCGTCATCATCAAGCAAATCTTCCCCTTCTTCTTCGTCAGTGGACTCAATCTCATCATTGTCATCAATGAAATCATCAGCCACACCCTTTGTATTATGCCCACTTGTTTGAGTATGTATACTTGTATGGCTTAGTATTTCTAGTTCAACATCATCTCGATGCAAGAGGACTACAAGGTCAATGCCTATGTCATCATTCTAAATTGGATTTAATTGGACTACATCTTGTTGATATGCCTCATCAAGAAGGAGACCATCATTCTCACTACTTTCTTCACATTCTTCCACCTCTGAAAGGTTAAAGAGGTCACGAGGATTTGTCTTCACTACAATTAGCCACTCCATGTCAATGATATCTTTCAGATAAAACACTTGTTCTGCTTGGCTAGCCAAGATAAATGGCTTATTGGTAGCCAATGAATGCCGAACATTCACACTTGTAATGCCAAACTTGTCTACCTTGTATCCTCTTCCTAAATGACCCACATCCCACCAATAACACTTAAAGAGATATACTTTCTTATTCCCAATATATGAAAGCTCATATATGTCCTTTAAGATACCATAATACTCTTTCCCTTCGTCTGAGTCATCCTCTTTCACTAGAACTCCAGTATTGTTAGTTTTCTTCCCTAAGGCACGATCTCTTGTATGAAATCTAAAATCGTTCACCAAATAAGTAGAAAAATGATGCACTGTTTTGGCTGGGCTAAGTGCTAGACTGATGAGGTCGTCATTAGCTTGGCCTTGTGTACATAACTGTAGAACCTGTATAAATTAACTATACTCTATTATAGTTCATTTGGATAGAAGCTCATAACTCAAAATAGACTACTTAACAAAGTAAACTATAAACAAAGGAACCTACTCGTGCACAAAATCATTTGGGAAAGTCCTCAATGGTTGAAGTTTGAGTGTTAATCTCCAATTGATACTCCCTACATTGTAGTAGTGATAGTTAGGAAATATTTGCTAACTAATTGTTATCATAGAGATTGGCATAGAAGTGATAACTTACTCCATGAATGGCAAAACATCTGCACAATTTTGTAGTACATATATACAAGCTTGATGGAACTGTATCTCAGGCAAAATAATAAACTCATAACGCCCTCTTACCCTCCCAATTTGGTTGAAGATGGACTTGTCACCATTATCCATGGGTCCATCATCATTTTTAGGAGGCTGATTAAATTTAGTTGGCATATTCTTTAAATAACGATAGCAAAAGGTAAGGCATTTGTCTGCTAAATAACCTTCTGCAATTAAACCTTCTGGACGAGACTTGTTACGAACATAAGATTTGAGCGTGCGTAAATACCTACATAAAAAGCAGATGGTGGAGAAGAGAAATAATTTGCAAGATTTGAGAGATAGAATAAAATATATATTAAAACATAATACCTTTCAATAGGGTACATCCATCGGTATTGCACAGGTCCACCAAGCATTGCCTCTCTTGGCAAGTGAATTGGCAAGTGAACCATAACATCAAAGAAAGCCGGTGGAAATAGCATTTTCAATTTGCATAATATGAGTGCAATTTGAGTCTCAAGTTGTTCTAGATCCTCAATTTTTAGGCACTTAGAACATAAATTTTTGAAAAATTTACCTAGCTCTATTATCGGTTCGGACACTTCCTTAGGCAACAAACTGTGTATTGCAATTGGAAATATATCTTGTAACAATACGTGGTGGTCATGGCATTTCAATCCAAATAATTTTCGATCACGGACATGTACACACCTTGAAATATTTGATGAGAAGGCATCTGGAACCTTTAAATTAGCCAAAAAGTTACACACTTTTAATTTCTCATGTGGAGACAAGGCATAGCAAGCTGCAGGCATTAATACTCTATTCCCATCCTCGATTGGATGCAACTGTTGTCTGATTCCTAAATCCACCAAGTCATACCGACTCTTTAATGTGTCCTTGGTTTTCCCCGCAACCCCCATCACTGTTGAAACAAGGTTTTCAGACACATTTAGTTCTATATGCATGACATTTAGGTTGTGTCGAAGTAGGAGGGTTTTCCAGTATGGTAATTGGAAAAAAATACTCTTCTTCCTCCAATTATAAGCATTGGTTGGGCGATCACGCTTTCTTTTTTGTCCTTTTCCAAAGGTTACATTACCTAATGCTTGTAATTGCCTTAGTGCTTTAACTCTTGATAAAGGTATAGGTGCTCTTGCAGTTTGAACCTTCCCATCAAATGCCCTTCTATTTTGCCGTCAAGGATGAGTAATAGGTAAGAAGTGTCGATGGCCCATAAAGCATACCTTGCTACTTAAAGAAACTGAATGTGTGTCCTTATGACAATAAAGGCATGCTAACTTCCCTTTTGTTGACCACCCTAAAAGGTTTCCATATGTTGGGAAGTCATTTATTGTCCATAATACAGCTGCTCGCATCCTAAAATTGGATTGTGAGTAGGCATCATATGTTTCCACCCCTTCCTCCCACAAATGTTGTAGCTCGTCAATTATTGGTTGTAAATATACATTTATTTCATCACCTGGACATTTGGAGCCTGGAATTAGGAGTGTCATCATAAAGTATGGTTGTTTCATGCAATGCCAAGGTGGTAAATTATAAGGAACTAACACCACTGGCAATATACTATGTGCAGCACTCATATTGCCATAGGGTTGGAACCCATCACTTGCTAGGCCAAAGCGAACATTTCTAGGGTCCTTAGAGAAGTCGGGATGTTCCTCATCAAAGGTCTTCCATGCAATGGAATCAGATGGATGTCTTAACACACCATCATCTTTTCATGCATCCTTATGCCACCTCATCTCTTTAGCTATGTTATGAGCCATATATAGCCTTTGTAGCCTAAGTGTTATAGGAAAATGGCATAACACTTTGTGTGGGACTTTCTTGCCTCTATGCCCATCTGACTTCCATCTGGATAGGTTGCATCTAGGACATCTTTGGGCATCAACGTGCTCCTTCCAATACAAAATGCAATCATTTTCACATGCATCAATCTTGGTATAGTCTAATCCAAGCTCTCGAATAACCTTCTTCGCTTCATAATAAGAGTTTGGTACTAGTGCTCCTTCTGGAAGCACATCTTTGAATAAGCTAAGCAAGGCATCCATAGACTTGTTACTCCAATGGTTGAGACATTTCAAGTGAAGTAGCCTTACAATGAAAGACAACTTGAAAGTTTTTTTGCAACCTGGATACAGATCAGTCTTAGCATCCTCCAATAGCTCAAAAAAATTCCTAGCTTGCATATTTGGTGGGTCTTATATTCAGAGCCTATCCCCGCCTCTCTTTCTGTATGCCCATATGCATCGTTTATCATCTCAATAATGTCATCATTATCTTCTTGCACACCTTGATCAACCTCCTGCGGGTGACTTTGGGCATGATGACGAAGTTCTCCATGTAAATCCCACACTTGGTAACTCTCACAAAAACCCTTTTTGAATAGATCTTCCCTTACTCTATGTCTTAGCTTGAACTCTGTGTTCCTGCACGCTTTGCATGGACAACGAATCATATCACTAACCCCTGATTGATTAAATGCCCATTGGAGAAAACTATCCACTCCTCGTATATATCTTGGATCAGCTCTGTTCCTGATCATTATCCAACTTTTATCCATCCCTATTCTCTTTCTCTATTTCCTATATTAGGTAACATAAGTAATAAAATTTCAGTAATAAGAACCATATCGTAATCAAGCCACACCTTCAGTTTCTCTTATAGTTGCAAGGAACAAACCACATTATCAATAAGAAATTGTAATTCAATCAGAACCAAGTTTCATTTTTCACACCTAAAAATTTGAAACAACAATCAAAATTCAACTATCCACTATTATAAGTACCATATTATCCAACCAACGAACAAGCTAAGAATGCTTCTTTAATGTTCATGTCACCCATTGTACGTACTCATGCATGCATTTTTAAGACTTGAATTGCATATTCCCTCCTCTCCAATGTCTTAATATGCTAGGTGGAGCTAATGAGAAAGGAAATGGAAGCCAACAAATGGGAAGATGAAAGTTTGACAACAATATGTGTAGTTTTGTCCATTTTGTAGCTATATGGGTGGCATGTGATGTAACCTTATGTGGGAAATGTTTTGTAATTAGTTGAACATGTGTAAATATCCAAATATTTGATGTATGCATGGAACTTGATGGCCATATATCCAAATATATGAATGGAAGTGTAGACTTTGAACATTTGATGGCCATATATGGTGTATGTATTCTTGTAGGAGTTAGAGATTTTGATTTCTAAGTTTATGCTCCTTTGAGACATGTTTAGTGCATTTCCACATGCTCATGTGGTCACGGATGCAATTAGATGGTCCACGAAACGCGAAATAAGAAATTTTCCTATTGCACACTTTGAATTCAAGCAAATTTTAATAGAGCTTTACCATGTAGTCTTGCTTTGAACTATGTCAAATGGTTATGAATGAGTAAGATAAGCTAGATAATAAAGGTTGATACAATGGTTGAAGTTCTAGTAGAAAGTAAAGTTCAATTAATTTAGCTAATCCCTAAGTCCTTAAATGATAAATGCTAGTTTATGGAGGTAGATAGGAGATCAAATGTCAATAAAATCAAGTAATCTAGATAGAGATGAATATTTAAGCGTTTGGATCAAAAGTAATTGGAGTCTCGACCAAAACTATTGAGTCAGGGCTAGAGTTCAAACAAAACTGAAGAGCGCCGCGACACAATGCTTACAGAACGAAGTTGCGTTGCAGCGTGGTCATCTCAAGTCGCAGCGAGAATCGTGATCTGGCATATGTCAGTTCCAGTAGGGGATTTGCGCCGCGGCGTGGGTATTTTAAGCCGCGGCAAGAATCATGATTTGGCATATGTCAGTTCTAGTAGGGGAGTTGCGCCGCAGCGTGGGTATTTTAAGCCGCGGTGAGAATCGTGATTTGGCATATGTTAGTTCCAGTAGAGAATAATGCCGCGGCGTGGTCATCTCATGCCGCGGTGCAAGTTTAATATTTTTGTTTTAGAGTTACAGAATCAAACTACGCCGCAGCAAGGAGTATTCAAGCCACGACGCAAATTTGATATTTTCATTCGAGAGTTACAGAATCAAACTACGCCGCGACGGAGATCTACTAAGCCGCGGCCTAAATTCTTAAACTTATAAACTTCTAAAAGTCATAACTTTGAGCACGGTAGTCCGTTTAAGGTGATTTTTTTTTAATTTGGGTATTTTTTCGAGATCTATGCAATGGCGAACGCCAATGGCAGTTCGGTCACTTATTTTTTTCAAAAAAGTATGTTTTGGCCTTCAATTTTGAGATTCTTGTTTTAATTTCTTATCAAAAGAGCATATTCTGATTCAAAAATGTAGAAGTTTATAACTTGAGCAAGGGATCTCTAAATTTTGTAAACTTTGGCTTAATTAAAGCTCTATATGTCTATTTTATGTTGTAAAGATTTCAGCCCAATCCTACATCTTTTGTTCCTAAAAAATTGCATGACAATAGAATTGGTCAGGGTCATAAATTCTGCAGATTCACCTGATTCATTTTTTGCTGTTATGAATTTTGAAAATTTAGAAAATATTCCATATAAATCTAAAAATTACCATCTTAAGCTTGAATTAAACCTCCAAATATCCTCTTCCTATTTGCCAAGTGTTAGAGCTAGACTCAACCATTTGATCCTGCAAATGCATCCCTTTCCAAACCTACCTATTTAGGTTCTGAATTTGACACTAAAGAGTATATATGTGCAAATAATGGCCTTACACCATTCCATTAACCACCCTAACACTTCTAACAAGTTTCAACTCATATTTCAAGACTACTTGAACTTTCCAAACTCTCAAAAAATCTCTAGATCAAAATATGACTACCTAAGTTCCTTATACTACATACAAGTTATCATGCTACTTAGAGCTTTAGAGAGCCCACAACCTACCATCATATATTCAAATTAGTAATATTAAGAGTCCACAATAATATCACAAGAACCATAAAACACTGATCAAAATAATTACATTTATGTTATACCAAATACATCAAAGTATTAAATTTTTTCTCAAATCTTCCTTCATTGCCATAGGTATATATTTCAAATTAGCCAGGGAAGTTACATGTCATATATGCATTTTTACAAAAGAAATTTCATATATCACTATAACACCTAGCTTTACTTGCTACTAGCTTTCATGGTCTTCTCCTCTTTGGAGGAGCTAAGATAGAAGAGGGGATGAGATATGTAGTGTCTGATATAATATAATAACATAACCATGCAATATAGAATGCAATGTCTAATAATAATGATGCAAATAGGCTTGGGCATAATGTAGAGAGACATCACAATCACTTGAGTCATTTCACATGCCATACACAACAAGGTTCCAACAAGGTTACCTCTGTAACTCCAACAGGGTTCCAACAAGGTGTCCAATAATCAGTCCAAGAAAACTTAACCTATTGAACAAGAGAAGATTCAACATCACAATCAGTTTCATTCTTTGAAATTCTTTTCATATAAACTACCCTACTATATTTCCATCCCAACTAAACTATTTAAAGCTCTTAATCCCAAATATCCTCCATCCTCCATAAAATTCGCATATGTGTTTGTCTTAATAGTAAACTCATGCTAAATTGCTACATTGGGGCTCATCTTTATTAAAAATCATCATTTAAGATCTACCCAAGCTTAAAGAAGTATTATGTAACCATTAAAGTATCAAGATTGAATTTGAGGTTCCAAATTCGCATCCATGGCTGCCCTCCCTAAGAAAACCATAAAAATCATCATATTTTTGCTCATTCTCATTAAAAATTATTAATTAAGGCTTACCCAAATCAGAAGGAACTATTACAAGGCATGGAACTGGAATATTAAATCAAAAATCTGAATTTACAAAACCTAGAGTTTATACTTCCTCATAAATCAGAAACTAGGGCATTTATGGATGAAGAAGCAATTTAGAGGCTTACCCAACTAAAATCAAGCTTACAATGACAAGAGATTCAATCTTTGCTCAGCCTTCATTCTTCTTCTCCGTCATTTGCTCAGCTTTCATTCTTCATCTCCCTCATTTGCTCAGTCTCTTTTGGTTGCTCTGCTTCAGACGTTGGGGCTTAGGGCTGGAGTTGCTGCTACTCAGCTTTCATTCTTCATCTCCCTCATTTGCTCAGTCTCTTTTGGTTGCTCTGCTTTAGAAGTTAGGGCTTAGGGCTGGGGCTGGGGCTGGAGCTGGAGCTAGAGCTAGAGCTGGAGCTGGGGCTGCAACGTGGAGGGAGGGAATTAAAATGAGTGTTTGGAGGGTATAGAAAGAAGCTAATAAAAACTGATGCAACGTGGAGGGAAGGAATTAAAACTTAACTAAAAAAACTTTAATATTTGCTATTTTGTGATGGTTTTATTTATAGTTTTTTTTAATTAATGAGTAAATAATAATTCATAAAATTAAATAAAAAAATTAAAATTTTTAAAAATCAAATAGACTGTAATTATTTATCTAAAAATTATTTATAGTTTTATTTTTTAATTAATGATTTATTTTGTATGTTTGATTAATTTTTATATAATGCTAAAATCTAGATTTTGAATTTGAGATAAGAAGTATATGAGTAGATATATATATATATATATATATAAACCTGGAGAAGAGAATCTAAATTTAAAGATTAAATAAAAAGAGAGGAATGATTGAATGATTGAATGAATAAATAATGAAGTTTCGAATCTAACAGAAGAAACACATAACTATGCAAATCCTTTTTTTTCCTTTGATTTTTAAATTTAATTTTTAATCTTAAAAATTTATTAAAACTCTATATAATTTTTAATCTTGAACAATTAATTAAAATTTTAGCATACAATAATAATTTATGAATAAACTCTGTATCTGTAACAAATTTTAATGAATAAACCTTTTTTATTTCACAAACAAGTGCTATTATAAATATTTTAGGGGATAAACCCTTGTATAGTGTTGTTATATTTGACATTATCTATTTCATTTATTTTGTATATTTGATTAGTGATCATATAATGCTAAAAAGAAGGATTTCAAAAAAGAAGAAAGTAAAATAGAGATAACATTTTGAATTTACATAAGTAGATACACTTTTAGTGTCAATTTTGATTGACACATAATGAGCAAACGAGTACTGAAATTTTGAATATATTTACTTTCAAGCATTCCCACTCTATCCTACTTTTTCATTTCTTTTTCATTTATTAATGTATTTCATTGTTTTTTCAACCCATTCCATTCAAGATACTAAAATTTTGCTATTCATTCAATCACTTCCGTGTTCATTTTCTTTTTTAGGATAAATTATTTTCTTTTGTCTTTAAAATTTTATTAAATTTTAAATTTAATATGTATGATTTTAAGTTTTTTTGTCTTGAATATGTATGATTTACATATTCAAGACAATCATAAAAATTAAAATAATATATAATTTTACATAAATAATAAAGTAAAATTAACTCAATATATAATTTGCAAAACAATCATATTAAATTATTAATACAAATTTGATAACAAAGATTAAATTAAAAAAATTAAATAATAAAAATTAACTCAAGATTCTTACAAAAGTATAAAGATTACAAGAATAATTTTATTTTACCTTTATAATTTTAAAGGTGCATTCCATCTCTGTTGACTATAGTTTTCTTTTGATATAAAAAAAAAGGAGTTTAAACTGTGGTTTAATAATATATTACGCAAATAAATGGCAACTACCCCTCTCACTTTGTGGGTGAACTATGCATTTTAATTAACAATTCCAAATAAATGGAAAAATATCTTTCTCACTTGACAACATCTTTTCATTTTACTCCCCCCCTCCTCAATTGCTTTGCCTTTTATTACCGAGGTGATTATTATAAACTCAACTATATTATGATTATTATGCGTTTATTATGTGTTTTAAAGTGACAACACGAGGTGATTATTATAAACTCAACTATATTATGAGTACTAATTGGGCTACAAATTACATTAATGTATATTTTTAAAATAAAACACTAAAAAAAAGCCTACTTCAAAAATATGAGTATCATCTGTTACTAAGCAGGCTATAGCTGATCATCATTATAATCCTCAACAACATCTTCATCGATGGTCTCTAATGTAGGTGAATTTGAAGTCCATCCACAGACTCAGTCAGGTCTCTAATTGCCTTAAACATTCTTACAAATTTGACACTAACACTTATCGCTAAATCTAGAGTTGAAATGACTAAATGCACTTGGAAGTGGAACAATTTTCTCTCCTGCCCTGCTGCTATGCTTGAGTTGATGTGAGATTTAGAAATATGGGAAGGATATTTTTCATATATTTGAATAATATTTTAATAGTTATCTATTTCATTCATGATCTTCTTTATTACACAATAGAATAGAAATTGGAAAGGTGAGGAAAATGATTAATTATGTATTATTTTTATAACACTCTTTTTAAAAAAAATGATATATATATATATATATATATATAATTCTGAAGAGACTTTATCATACATTATTAAATTATAAACAATTAACTCTTAAATGTGTAATGTTTTTAAAACCAAACTAATCATTCAATTAGTAAAAACAATAATTTAAGGTTTATTTGTCTCAATGTAATGAAGTGTTATTGCACCTACATATAAAAATATTTTTTTAACTTATTTGTATGTAAAAATATTTTTTTATTTTTTTTTAAATTTATAAAATGATTACTTCAAGTTATTTGTATATAAAATTTAATTAATATTAGTAACATTAAACATTTTATTTTCTTTGATAAAGTTATATTTATAAGTATAATTTATTTTTTTGATGTATTTGTCTATTTTTTAAAAAATTCTAAATTCAAATTAATAAAAATTTTGCATTAAAATTTTTAGTGGCGACTAAAATAGTTGTCACTAAAAGTTACTTTTGAAAATAAATTTTAACAAAAAATTTTTAAAATTTTTACAAATGATGCAAAACTTTTAGTGACAACATCAATTTATTGTCACTAAAAGTGACCTTTAGTGACAAAATCAATTTGTCGCCACTAAAAGTTAGTTTTGGTGACGACCTTGTAGTTGTAACTAAAAATTGTCACTAAATGTGACTTTTTACTGGCAACAGTATTGATGTCGTCACTAAAAGTATTTAGCAGTGATTTTTTATTGCTACTAAATAGTTTTAGTGGCAATTTTTTTGTCGTCACTAAAATTTTTATCGAAATTAAAAATAGTTTTTTAATGACAACTTTTAGCGACAACTTAATAAAGTCGCAGCTAAAAATATTTTTTTGTGACAACTTTTTATAGTCGCCGCTAAAAGTCGTCACTAAAAATCTACTTTTTTGTAGTGTAAAAAGCCTATGCATCTGCAAGGCTTGATTGTCCCCTTCTATAAATATGATTTTATTTTTTTTCATGTTATTTTAAGTTATGTATTTTTAATTAAGGATTGTTATGATTTGTTTTTGAAATATTTGATTGAGGATCATTTTAAGTTATGTATTTTATTGAATATTGTTGTATTATTTTACTTTATTGGATAGGGAGAAACATTTAAACCCTAATTTTATTATTAGCATTATTTTTAATTAGCTTTCTTTTATTGTGCTTTTATTGTATTTTATTGGATAGATAGTAAAGTAATATTAAGGCTATATTTTAAAAAAATAATAACATAAAAAAATAAATCAATGACAAATTTTTGTCGCTAATCCGTCACTAATTAGTGACGGAATATTTCATCGCTAATCAGTGATAGAATTTGTCATTGCTAATCCATCAATGACGGATTAGTGATGGAATATTTTGTCATTGATTATTGACGAAATATTCCGTCACTTTTTCGCCATTGATTATCGATGAAAAATTTTGTCATTGATTACTGACGGAACATTCCATCATTGATTCATTACTGATTACTGACGAAAAATTTTGTCACTAATTTGTCGCAAATTCAGAATATACTATACCTATATGGAGTTCTTTTTAGCGATGGAATATTCTGTCACTGATTAGCGACAAAATTTTCAATTCCATCATTAATTTATTAGTGACGATGAAATTAGCGATGAAAATAATCCGTTGCTAATTTAGTTTGCGACAGAATTATCCACATTTAGCAACGAAAAATTCTATCACTAATTTATGTTTTTCTTGTAGTAAGTGCACTTACATTCTAATCCAAAATGATGTGCTACTTCGAGTTGTGCTGCAACTTGGAAATTTTATGTCACAATGCATTTCCTTTAATCTTCAAAATCTCCACTTTGAAGCCTTTGGACTTTAGATTTCTGCTCTAAGATGATTTTTCCTCAATTTTTCTTATATTTACACCTTGTAAAAAGATTAAAATATGAGCAATTCACAATTTAATCAAAACTAGCCCGAAACTTGTCATCTGGTATAAAAATTGACTATGGAGTTATTTATCCTAATTATGCACATTTTCCTATAGTTAATCATATTTACCATAAAATTAGAGCTCTAAGTACCTATTCCCTAGCAAAAATGCGCAAAATAAGATGAATCGATGAGAGTTGACAAGGACTTAATGTATTTGAATTTGATTATTATCCCACTCCTTTCTTCACTTCCAACTCCCTAATCTTGTACCTCTTATCCAACCAAAAAATAAAAATAAAAATCAAATGTCAAAGGAATGAAATGGTGCTTTCATAATAAAAGAGATAATAAATTTGATACAGTGAGATCAATGTAATCTACTCAATTTATTTTTAACTATAAGAACATACCCGCCTTTTCTACCATGTGGTGTTATCAATGTTGACCATAAAAGAGATTAACTAGTAATATACTCAATTTATAAATACTACGTCGAAGCTTTCCTACAAACCACTTTCCAAATTTAAATTACATATGCTTTCTTCCTCTTGGAATTAACACAACCCTCAACTTTCCGACTGGGTGGTCCATAATCCATTTCTTTCAGACTGCTTTAGAGATAAAGCTTGCATTAATTCCAATAGCCAGAACCATTTTATTAGTTATTTAGACTCAATTAACCTCATTCTTAATGAGCAGATGAAAGTGAATCTTTCATTCACATAAATATAAAAAATTGAAGCTATAACAAAAGTTATCCTGTTCAAATAGTGAATTGTTTTTTTTTTTTGAGGAAGTAAAAAAATAAGACAGGCTTTTATAATATATATCTAAAAATATCAGGGAACGAGAGGATTTTTTTTTAAAAGAAAACTATTGAGGATAATTTTAATTAAATTAACTTCAAAAGATGTCATGATAATTCACTCAATTTTTAATTAAGTAAATCAACCAGCGTTGGCTATTTAACATTATTGACGCAAATGAGATTGATTGGCCAATACTACGTTAAAGCTTTGGTAAATACACTTTGGCTAATTGACATTATTGACCCTAAAGAGATTAATTAACCAATATTATATGTTAAAGCTTTGCTAAAGACACTTTGGCTAGTTAGCTGCTGATCCGAAAGAGATTAATTAGCCAATATACTATGTTAAAGCTTTGCTAAAGACACTTTCCAAATTTAAAATATATATGCAATTAAATAGTTAACATTTTCTTAAACCTAAAATATATATTGTACCTTAGTTTTTTCTTTTATGAATTGATGAGGTATAAAACAATTGCACATTAATATCAAATTTAATGAAAATAATCTTTATGATAAAAATATTAATTCAAAAATAAACTTTATAAAAGTTCACCTATAAAAGGTAATTTAATTATGTAAAAAATGAAATTTGAATAACTTGACACGAGTGTCAATTAATATCATATATATATATATATATATATTGGTGTTTTCTATCCGTCCAAATTTTTTCTTGGGGGCGGTAACTACCAAAAATAGTGAACATGTCTTGTAATAACTCTTTTTTTAAGGAAATCCCTAACAACCCAATTAAAAAATAAAAAGTATTGTTTGGGTCGCAAAAGACAACTAAAAATGTGACCCACAAAATGATGTATACTTAATCACAGACATCGTGATAAAAGATAAAAGATGAAAATTTGAGAATACCAACAGTTGCACCTTGGACTACCTATTATGAAAGAGCAAATTATATAAAACAGGCAATTTGAGAAGCAAGCTACCTTGCAAATTAATTATTGGTGGTACATAGTAAACGCAGTCATCTATGATTAACTGCTCATTTTACACACGATTTCGTGACTTACTAATTAATTAGAGTTGTGCGTGGATAGAGTTTGGCTACCTCCGAACATTTAATATATATTACAAAGTCCTTTTGTTATTATATGTATATTTTTCTATAAATCGAGTTATGTTTCTACATAGGATGCCTCCATTAAAGATATAATTATTTTGTGACCTTTACTTCGATATTAAGAATTAAATCACATTCTTTTGTGAAGAAAAATAAACATACAAGAAAAGTTTAATGTAGCATAACTTAACAGGGTAGAGTTGTTACTATAAGTTTCAAGGGGAAGAAGGGTTGTTAATTATGAAGGTAGGAGTTTCCTTTACTCCCAAGTATGAAAGTGCCCTTCTACTTTTCCTTTTCCCAAAGCATATATTGACACCTTTTTCTCCATTATTTGTTATATTTATGATGAATGCTATATATTTGTTTGTTAAAATGCCTAGTTAAAGTAGTTTATAGCTTTGATATTGAGCAACAATATGACACTATATATGATTTTATTGTTAATATAACAAGAAGGTAGCTAAGTAATTTTACTTTCAGAGGAAATGCATTTTATGTAAAAGTATTTACTTGTATTAACAAAAACACTATAAAAAAAAAACTATAGTTTAAGGACAGTGTTTTAACTATGGTTTAAATAACTAAGGTTATGACACATTTTAACCATGTTTATTCAAACCATATTTATGAGAAGGCTCTGACCATGGTCACTTGATGATTGAGCCTTGTTTTAACCCCAGTTATTGGTAACCGTAGTTAACCCATCCCATGGTTTAACCATGTATTAGCCATAGTTTTACTAATGTTTCCTAAAAATTGTGGTTAAAGTTTTCTCTATGGATGGTTTAGCCATGGATTTGGAAACCATGGCTAAAGCCACTAAAAAAAAAACATGTGTTTTTTTGTTGTTGTTAAAGTATATAACGGGAAAGGTTTTTGTAATATTTATCTAATGTCATAGAATGGAATGATACTTTTAAAATAATAATTGTCTCTATTTAAGGGATTGTGCAATTACTCCCTTCGAATTTAAAAGTTGATTAGTGACTCCTAAACTTTTAATTTGTACAACACACCCCTTCATCGACATTCTCATTGAAAAATAGCATTCACCACATTAACAACAAAGACCAATTCAGAAGATACACATCTCACATGGCATACACACTTGCCCAAATGGCAAAAAGGGCATTTTAGTTATTTCCTTTGCATTTTTCCAAATATATTGGGAAAGAGGCTCCTTAGTCCAGCTATCAATGTGCAGTGAAGTTTACTTTAGGTGCTTGAATATTTGCTCTGACTTCAAGCTAGTGGTCTTTCTTTTTCTTTTTCATTTCAATTTCAATTATCTTTCCTTATCAATTTTGGAAGTCTTTCAAATATTGGAATTTTTGTTATGTGTGATTATAGACTCGATTGATCTCATTTAATAATAAAAAAGATTTTGTATCTCAAATTGGAATTTTAGCTTTCTTTGTAGTTTGAATTTTCATCTTATTCCTACTTTTCAAGCAAAGACCATTATAATGTTAGCAAAATTAACCAATGTCAACATCAAATCTGATGACTAGTGTTACTCTCAAAAAGTATATACAAGTGTACATATCACACAAGTAATATAATGATGAATAAAGTATTATTCCTATGAGGATTTGTTACTAAAATAATTGCTAAATACTACAATTATGCACCTTAATCTAAAATAAACCAACAATAAAGGTAATAGAAAATTAAACTAAACTAAATACATAAAAATGACAAAATAAAGGAGAGATACTATTCTACATTAAAATGAAAAGCAAAATGTTTGGTATTATGATTCATCTTAACATTTCATATAAACTAATTGCCTCTCTTCTCCTTGCTCTTAATTTTATTACTAGCCTAGGATTTTAATTGACTTACAAGCATATTTTGATTTATCTATAGGCATTCCTCTAACTAATCGATAATTCCTTATACAATTGATTTAAAGGCTTAATCTAAAATAGGTCCTAAAAGGCTATGTGAAGTCAGTACATATATTCCTATCTTATAGGTGAATCAATCCATTTAACATTGCAAATTTCATGAGCCCACACTACTTAATCCATGGTCTAGTCTTAAGATCCCTTTTTTAAGTTCATTTAGGTCACCTAAATTATCTAATAATTTCCACATACTTAGAAGCATAGAGCATGAGGATTAAGTAAATGAATTACACTATTAATTGCAAGTAAATAGAGCAATTACAACATATTACAAGCTAGAGTTCATCACAATTTGCAAATCAACAAGTTTAATTCATAACTACAAGAAATAACAACAAAGCATAAACCAAATGAGCAAAGAAATGCAAGGAAAAGCATGGAAAGGAGAAAAAACTAATTTAATAAGTGAATCTCTATTAAACTCAAGCTTTTTTCATGGTAAATAGAGCTTTAAACCCTTCCTTTTTCTTTCCAAGAACTTAAAGAAGGGGCTTTCTTGAAGAAATGATGTTTTGAGGGCTGCATTACTACTGAATGTTTTTCTACATTGGTCAAGAGTGTCACAATACATTTTGGTCTATGATTACATGTTGCAGTGCTGCAATTTTTGCAGCAATTCTTTTAAGTTTCATATTTTCTTTTTTCGTTTAAGTCCCATTTTTTAGCAAATCTTCTTAGCTTTCCTTGCTTTACATTCTGAACCTTCTAAGTTTGTTTCTTCATATTTCTAACCCTACAAAAATATAAAATTCTAAATACTATTTATAAGGTATTAATAAAGATTAAATAATTTAACAACCTAAAAATATAAATAAAAACACAAAACATAACTTATATTCAACTAAAACAAGAATTAACTCAAAACTAAAGAAATAAAACCAAAACTTACTAAATATTAACTAAAATTTATTAATTTTTTATATGCTAACAACATAAAACAAACTTAATATTCATATGATAAGTCCCTCAAAATAATAACAAAAAAATGATAATTTAAGAACCTACCACACCCCTAAACTTATCTCTTTATTTGTCTCCAAGTAAAGCCGTATTAAATAGCAAAATTCCTACATACTCAAGCATTCATATCTAGTAATGATAGATGGATACCTTTAACAATTGCATTAAGAACTATAATTAACAAGAAAAGAAAGTAATGCATATAAGTTTCAGAGTTCAAGAATTGATGACATTTTCTGAACTCAAGATGTGTGTGTGTGTGTGTGTGAAGAGCCATGCTAAAGTCTAATTGCAAGCCTTAGAATAATGTATGTGAATCAAACTACATGATAAACCTCTCATTTAAGAGTTTCATATGCTTACTGTAATGTCTGATTTTCGTTAAACGACAGAAACGGGTGCGTTTTCAAAGTAAGTCTCTCGAAATGAATTAGTTAAGATCCTGAAAAATTTGAGTAACATTCTAGACTCCTAAAAATGAGAATTCTAGGCTTAGACAAAGAAAAATAGAGCTAGAATGAAGAAACAAATTTTGATGGAAACTTTACGAAACGTAATGGCATTTTTGTAATTTTGAGCAATTTTTAGAATTCACACAGGAGGGCTTTTTAAATGAAAGTTTTAAATTCTCCGAGGTTCTCAGCGGCCCTAAAAATCATAGGAAGCCCTGGGACAATTAAATCCCCTCCGGTGGATGTTTTCCAACATCGATGTATCCGAACTTTGACAGATTCGTTTGGGAAGGTTTTAGCTCCGATTTGAGTGATTCTAAAGGCATTTGGCTAAATTAGGAACCTAAATTTTATAATAGAAAATATGATTCTAAAAAAGAGCTAAAACGAATATGAAACAAAAATGCCAAGAATAAAGGGCAAAATAAAAATTTTTAAAAAGTGTCTCTTCCTCCCACCTATAAATAGGTGATGCCACACCTCCTCACTCATTTAGACACAATTGTTTCTACCCAAATTTAGAGAATAAAGCTAGGGCTTAGGCGCACCAAAGGGAGAGAAGAAGAAGGAGAAATCAAAGGCTTAAGGTATGGTTTTTTGGTAGTTTTTCATGCTTTCTTCCATCCAAACCTCCTCTCCTCCTTTCTTCTTTATTTCCTTTGATTAAAATGAAGTTTACAAATATATTTTAAGGAGATATTAAGTGGAAATTTCGGATTTGAAGAGAGGAGCTCAAAGAACACAAGATTCAAGTGAGAAAAAGTAAGAAAACAAGATAATTTCTTCTTCCATGGTTGCTACCTTTTGTTCCTCTCCCTTCTCCATTTCGCCTCACCTAAGAAACCCTAGGAGGACTTAGTTTTTAGGCAGAACCAAGGGTTATTCTTAGGAAAAAGGGTGTGGAGATTAAGAATATACAAAGAGAATTAACAAAAAACTATGAAATTTTAAGATGCAATTTCTAGAGTTTCAAGTGTTCCTTCAAAAATTTGATTTGATATCTTAATTCCTATGCCTAAATAAGTGTTTGAATGAGTTCCTAAGATCCCTATAAGTCTCCCCATGTGCTTCCTCCCTTAAAAAAACAAAGCAAAGTCCATAGAGCCTAAAACCTAGCATAAGTTCAGCCTAGAGAGGTTCTTATAGCTAGGGAGAGTTTTAAATTTTTTTAAACCCATTTTTGAGTCATATATGATGAATGAATATGAGGGGAAGCCTTGGGAAAAATTTAGGAAGCATAGAAAGTGAGATGGTGCTTTATGTTCCATAATATGACCTAAAGAAGCAACATGTAGTTAGGCTCTTGGTTTTAATTGTGTGATGACTCCAAGAGGCTTAAAATGAGTCAAGAATCATATTTGAAAGGAAAGAATGGAGCCTAAAGTTTATTTGAGGGGTGTTGCTTTATTAGGTGCAATTCTGGAACCATAATGAGGTTTACAGATCAAGCTAGTGTCTAAGCAAGTTGTGTGGCCTTTACAATTAATTCCATGAACCTAATTGGCTTCCATAAATTGTGTTTAGGCTAAGAGAAATCATCCCCACACCTTTGTGTGTGTGGCTAAAGGAAGGAGCATTAATTCAAAAGAAAAAGTGTGTAGTTACTTTCAAGGTAGCCCACTCCTCATTCTCTTATGCATAATTGCTTGTTTTACTTGTCTTTGAATATATGTATGTGTATTTTTAAATCATGAAAAGTGTTCTAGCATGACTTTGATGGTGCCATGATGTTACAATATGCTTTTATATGATGTTTATGATGTGTGCTTGGATTTGCTTGATTGTGGTGAGTCAAGAACCATTAGCTATGGTAAGGATGAGCCAAGAATTCTTAAAATTGGTTAAGACAAAGTAAAGAGTCTCCCAAAAGTGAAGTTGACTTCCAAAAGCATGGCTGAGTCTAAAAACCTTTTAAAGAATACGTGAGGCAAGTCCAAAATTTACCAGTAAATGGGTGAGGCCAATCGACTTGCTTGGCAAGCTTTTGTATGCTATGTATGACTTTCTCAAATGATGAAAATGCCTCTTGAATGTTTGTACATGTTAACATGACTATACATGCATTTATGAGACTTGTTGCATCTTTTATGTATGATTGAATGGGAGATGAGCTATTTGGATTCTTTGAATCTTATCCCCTTCTTTCCAATATTCTAACATGTTAGGTGGACCAACAGAGCAAGGTAATAGAAGCCAACCACCTTGAAGAAGAGAGCTTGACATCACAATGCATAGTTTTTGTTCTTTAAGGCCATATTGATATCAAATGATGTAACCCATTACTGTATATGATCTATGACCTCTTGAACATGTATAATTATATTAATATGTGATGTATAAATGAGAGAATACATTATGAGACTATTAGAATGCAATTTGGGTATGTTATGACAATGTGGCTTCTTGAATGATATTATGGAATTGTGTATAAGTGTGGGTGAGATAGCCAAAATGAGATGCATGAGGGTTGAGACCATTTGGGTAGCTCACACAAGTTATAATTATGCTTTTATACTTACCCAAGAGGTGCCAAACCCTAAGGAAAGCCATTTAGACATTTTGGCATCCTATATGGAGCCAAAATTAACCATAATAGAACCCTATATTGCTTTTTGTCCAAATGAGTTCTTCTTAATTAGAGATTTGGGATGCAATTAGATCTTATTGAAAAAATTTTAGGAAGCTAAAGAATAGAATTTTCAGAGGTCTAGAGAATATTTGATGAATTTTTAAAATTGACAAAAATTCTGGTTTTGGTCATGTCACTATTCACTCAAGTCTAAAAATGAAATCTATCACACAGAGCTCAAATGATGTCCAATTGTCACAAAATTTTATACAGAGAAACTAGATATTCCCAGTGACTTGTGCCAACTAGAAGCACCTCATTTGGATATCTAGAGAGGGAGATATGAATTTTTAAAGAATCTGTCCAGTACTAGGCGCTTCAATTGATCCTAGGTATTGTTTGATTGGGTTTCGAGGTTTGGGTGTGTCTGAAATAATTTGAAGTTATTTTTTCCCTCTAGCTAACATCCAAATATTTCCAAATTGGTATATTTTCATGGATTTGATTTTTGTAAAATTAATTGGACATTTTTGAAGTTTGCTGCAGAATTTTGTGATAGTACCAGTGGACAGCCTGACTTCTGGACCATTTCAAATGTCAAACATCTTTTGTGTTGGATGTCATGGTTTGGATGTATTTTTAGCATAAATTATACATGTGTATCTTTCCAGAATGGCCAAGAATGCATGATTTTGAATTTTCTAGAATTAGTTATGCTTTCCTTTGATTTCCATGAGATGTAGGCCACTTTTGATAATGCAAATGAGTTGTATTCATGTAATTAAATATAAGAATGCAATGTATGAACTCACACAGTCCACATGACACCAAATGAAATTTTTATACGTGACACAATGTAACACCCCATAATTAATTAAGGTGTTAATCATGGATTAGAATTAATTAAGAGTAATTAATATGGGCTCATTGGGCAAGTTAAGTGAATGGAGACTTTAGAGAGATAAATTATTAATATGGGTTTGAGATTTAATTGGGATAGAAATTCTATCTAGGCCTAAATTAATAGATCATGAGAAGAGGTTAATGGGGGCCCAATGGATTATGTGCAGACCTAACATAATTTAGTGGGATGGAGGCCCAAGATTTATCTTGTATAGACTCTTCTAAGTTGCCCAATAATCCTTGTGCAGACCCACATTCTTGAGCTTCTCAAACTTGGCCCAAACTCAATTAAACTTCAGCAACCCAAATGCATAAAACTGGCCCAGTAAAATTCTGCAGCCTAACACTCTAAAAACTGGCCCAATAAACTAAAATCTGAAGCCCAAGTGGAGGTGGATCTTGGAGCAGCCCATGACCCATACTTGACCCAACTCAAACCCAACTCAAACCCTAATATCCCAGCCACTTTCTCACTTGCTGAAACATAAGATTCAAGAGGCAAAATCGGAGGTGGAGAAGGAGGCTAGGGTTTGGGACCAAAATTCTGCATTTTCTCATACTTAGAGCAAAATTCAGCTAAGGTAATAGTTATACAACTTAATCCCCTTATCTTTCTCTTTAATTTGGCCCGATTAGTTTTTCATTTGGAGCATTTTCATCCTACCCAAAATCTGAAATGTAAGTGTTTGGGGGTTTTCTTGATGAAATTCGTAGGTTGGGATTAGGGCTGACCTTGGGTGAGTTTAAACCCTCCATTTTGATGCTTTAATTGTTAATTTGAGACCCCCATAGCTAATTTATAAAATGGGTATTAATTATGTACGAATTTGCTTAGGATTTTGGGTGAAATATTGAGTTTTCTGGTGGAGGAAACTTAAATCCGAAATTGGGACTTGTTGTGGCTGGGTAAATGATTCTTGGGTAGTCATTGGCATTTTAAATTCCTTGGGTACTGATTATGATTATTAATGATAAATTAGAGTAGTAATTATATGATGTTATGGTTATAGGAGGATTTCTGTACCATTGGTGATTATTGCAAGTGTCTACAAGTGAGGTAACTGGGTTTACATTAATTCCATGCATATATCTGTGTTAATTTCATATTTTGCTATACATGAATGATTTGAAATGTTGAATGAATTGGTTGGCTATCTGTTGAATTGTGATTGGACCTTGTGAGTCCATGGTGGAGCTGTGGTGCGGCTGCCACCCGTGCATGTGCTTCGATCGAGCATCGGGTTATGATCAAACCCAGATGCACTGAGCCCTGGTTGTGCTCAATAGGGAGTAGGTGCCGTGGACTGGCCTCTCCGGTGTTAATGGCCTTTAACATGTGATAATATGATTGTTAGTATGGGATAGTAATCATGATAACCTAATTGTTTCATTTGCTGTTATAATGGATATGATTCTGATGTTGATTTTGATTTATGCATATATGGTAATTAAAATGGATATATAATGGAATTGCCTTGGTTACTGAGATTCATATCTCACCCCGTTTTATGGGATTAACATTTCAGGTGAAAGTTCCTCGGGTAAGGATAAGGGTAAGCAAGTGGATGAACATCCATGAGCTGAGGCCGGGTGTGGGGAGCTACGCTTGGTCTGAGTAGAATAGGATAGATGCAATTTTTGTTATTAGTTTACCTAGCATCATCATGTAATCATATTGCCAAGTGTAGGCGCTCATATTTTGTTTGATTAGAATGTAATCGCTAAGAATTCAAGTTTCATTATAGTTGAATATTATTGTATGAACCTATAGCAATATATATATATATATATATGTGGTTTTACTGGAATTATGATATGGATTACCATATGAGGATTGTAGTCATATGATGCCTTAGAGGTAAGCTATAGTTGAATGGAATCTTTATGAAATTTGCATGGGATGTAAATTGTTGATAATGTATGTGATCTTGCTGCCATTGATTTATGAATTTGTTGGTATGAGTTAGTGGAACAAGTAGGAAGTGACATTTGAGTTTCACAATGGTAATGGGTGGATTGATGGGTAAATAGGGTAGATAAACACCATTAGGATCACTTAAAACAAGGGTAGGTGGACCTAGAGTGTTGCTAAGGTGAGAATTGGAGTGTAGAGGACGAAATTCGGGTAATATGGTCACAGAAGGGGATCGCGCCGCGACCAAGAAGGCTTCGCTGCGGCCAAAGGGGAGACAGAGCCGAAAGGCGCCGCGGCGCAACGAACCTCGCAGCGGCGCGAAGCGAAAAATTCACCCAGGGGGGTAACAGAACCAAAACCCGCCGCGGCGCGAGTCGAAAAATTAAAATTGTGTTGGACAGAGGCAAAACTCGCCCGGCGCAAATAGATTGTGCCGAGGCGAGAATTCTGGGAGTCGAGTAGAAGTTCCAAGAAGCATTTCCGCCGCGGCGTCACATAGGTTGGCCGCGGCGAAGGTTAGGAGAATGATACAAGATTACAAGCCGGGAGGTTATTGAGTGTTGAAACTAACGGATGGTTGAATCATGAGTTTCTTATGGTAGTAAGATTTCTTTTATGCACATTTTATTTTGTTGAGGTGGCATGGTGACGACCCTAACATCAAGGTTCAAATTCCCTCACATTTTCGTAATGTGGTAAAATATAACGACCTAAGACCTTGATCATTAATTAATAAACCTTGTATTTAGCTATAATTACAATGATTAGAAGATAGGGTTGTCACACACAATGCTAGAAAATGTATTATTTTAATCCCTTTTTCGTTACTTTTTCAGGAAATGTATGATGTAAAGCATGAAATTGTGATGGAATAAACTAGAAATATAAGGTGTTACACTTACTCTTCTACCCTTTCTCTGCTAATGTAGGTCACTGAATAACCCATTAATCCATAGTTCTTTTAAGAATGTAATGAGGCTTATGGTTATAGCTATCACAAGAAAAAAAGTATATGAAAAATTATTAGCAAGATTCAAGAGAATAGCCATTAAGCACAATAATGAAATGTAGAATTCTGCTTCTTTATCTTATTTTCGTTTCCTTTTTATATTCCACTTCATTTTCTTTTATTCTTTTCTTTCTTTACACTTTTACAGCCTCAAATTTAGTTTATTTTGATTCATCATTATTTTCTTTCTTAGGGTTTATTCTTTGTCCACTTTTTCTTCTCTTTAGTTCCTCTTTATCATCATTTTTTTTCATGTCTCTCAAGAAACAAAGAACCATACAATCATTGTTCCTAGTCTTCTAACTTGTATGTCTTTCACTAGGAAACAACAATTATTCACAACAAACCCACATTATACCTTATTTCACCTTAAAGCTTCTTTTTCACACAAATATCAAATGTTAATTATACTCTTGAAAAGGACAAGAATATTGTTTTTTAGGTTAAAGGTCATTAATGTGGTTAAAATGTAAAAAATTCATGTAATTATATGTATATTTCCGTTAAAGCTCAAAGAGTATCAATGATATAGGAAAAATTAGGCTTAAAGTTTTAAACATAATCAATAAATTCCTAGATCACTTTAATACATCATATAAAAAGCCTAAAATTTAGCCTCAAAAGACTATAAAGTAAGTTCTAAATTCATAGGTTTAAGATCTATCACATAGTCTAACTAACATACTTAAAACTAACAACTATCTTAAGCATGGTGGAGGTGCACAAAAACATCTCAATGGGTAAGGAAAATATCATAATTAACATTCAATCTCATTTACAAATTGCATTAATATATATTTCCAATTGTTTATATACTATCTAGCAATTAAATTCCTTAATAGCATCTAGAGATGTTCACGGGTCAGGCCAAGTTGGCTTTGGCCAAACCCGATGCCTGACCCAATTTAAAAGGGGTTTCAAATTTGAAGCATGTTGCTTGAGCTTGACCTAGCTTAGCTCGATTTAGTAACAAGTAGGATCAAGCTAATACCAAGTGGCCTAATTTTTTCCTTTTTTTGAAATTTATTATTAAAATTATAAAATAACCCTAAAAAAAGTTTTATATAAGCTCTTATAGAATTACATTTTGTCTATTAAAAAATTAAAATTTTAATATAAGCCTTTAAAAAAATATATTTTTTTAAAATTTTTTTTGAGCCAAGTCAAGCCAATATGGCCCTTAAGGTTAGGCTAGGTTGGTTTTGTCGCCTGACTTAACCCTAACTTTCTTTTTTTTTGGGCACCTACCCTAACTTGCCCTGATTTAGCTAGGCAGGACCAAGCGCACTGGGCCTCCGAGCTTGTGAACACCCCTAATGGCATCCAACATCAATCAAGAAATTAGTACAAGATAGGAAAGCAAAACTTAAGCTTAACATTTTTTAAAAATAAGAATTTTTAAAATAAAATTCTGCATAAAAATATGGATAATTAAAAATAGTAGAATTCACATTGCCAATTTAGATTCCCTACCCCCAAACTTAAAGTAAACATTGTTCTTGATGTTCAAAACATGACACAACAGTAAAGAAGTAATGGATCAAGAAACACCCTTGATATGTTCTATTCTTTATCTACTTCAGTATCCTCTAAATTAAGGGGCAATTACAATAAAGCACCTCCTTGTGGGATGATTCTCTCAAGCTCAACCTGATAATATAACCAAAACATTGTATAGATTAACTAATATACACCCAAATATTACTAAACAAAGCAAGCATAGAATTTATGCTAAACAAAGTTGTAAAGACATCTAGTGGAATCCACCTAGCAAATGCCTAAATGACCTCACGAAAAAAATTTTGGGATCATCTTAACACACAACTAAATATGATTAAGCTAAATTTGCATGCTGACATGCACATAATTAGACCTATAGGATTCAAAATGTGATATAGCATATAGCAAATCCAATAGCTTGTCACAACAAAGTAGTAGAGGTGTGCACGGGCTGGGACGGGCCCGAAATTGCTTCAACTAAAGTCTCCGCCTGATTTGTAACATTTAATTTTTCATAAAACCTTGTCCTAGCCCGATTTGTAACATTTGATTTTTCATAAAATCACTAAAATGAGTCAGTTTGAAAAGTAAGTTCCCTAAAATGATAGATTTGAGGCCAAATAAAATTTTAAATAATAAAAAATGAGGGTCCAAAGTCTAAAATGTTCGAAAACCCAAGTTAGGGTAGTTCAATAAAATTGTTGAAAGTATAATAGCAATTTCGTAAATATGGGCAACTTTTGGAAAACTCACAGGAAGGCTTTTCAAACAAAAAAATTGAGCTTTCTAGAGTGTAATATTCGATCCTTCTGTAAACATGCAAAATGTACTAGATATAAAAAGAAGTCCACTAGAGAGAATGATTTAAGGCCAAATAAAATTAGGATAACATTTTAAATAATAGAAAATGAGGATTCAAGGTCTAAGATGCCCGAAAACCAAAGTCAGAGTAGTTTAATTAAATTGCTGAAAACATAATGACATTTTTATAATTTTGAGAACTTTTTAGAAAACACCAAGGATAGATTTTTAAATGAAAAATTTGAGCTTTCCAAGGTTCCCAGAGGCCCTGAAAACCATGGGAAGCCCTGAGATAGCTAAAACCCCTCTAGTATATATTTTCTAATGATAGTTAACTTAAACTTTGACTGGTTTGTTCAAAAAAGTTTTAGCTCCAAATTGAGTGATTCCAAAGGCATTTTATAGGATTGAGGACCTAAATATTATGATGAAAAAGACAGTCCTAAAAAAAGAGTTAAAATGAATTAGAAATAAAAATGCCAAGAAATAAGATGTAAATGGCATTTAAATGAAACAATTTTAATCCTTTCTTGGTTATAAGAGGCATCCTCCAACTCCTCTCCAATTAACTACCTTATGGTTTTGTTTAAACCAGAGAACAAATCTAGGGAGAAGGATATATAGAGAGAGCCTAAGAAGGAGGAGAAAGAAGCTAAGAAAGGTATGGAATTCTAAGCATTTTCATGGATTCTACTTCATATAACTTGTTCTCCTCTCCTTGCTCCACCTTTCTATGGTTTTGATGGATGAATTGATTCTATTTTGAGCTCAAACCAAAGGGGAGAAGTTCAAAATTCAAGAGGAGAGCTAAGACAAGGGAAAAGGCTCTTGGAAACAAGCTAGAATCAAGGTAACTTGCCTTGTTTTTCATGCACTTCCTTGGCTGTCCACCTTGAATATGTTTCATCCCTTTTAGAGTCCAATTAAGGGAGGATGAGTTCTGGTCCTAGCAAGGGAGAATTATAGGTTTTGGACCATTGGAATCTAAAAGATGCAAAGAAATTGAAAGAAAATCTAGTAAAATTCAAGATAGCAAAGTTAGGGACTTATGGAGACATTGTGAAATCTGATTTGATTCAAGAATTTTGTAGCTTATGTAAGTGTTTGTATGAGTTCTTAAAATCTTTAGGAAGCCTCCCAAGTATCAAGGAAAATTTGTAAGCCCATGGGCCAAATTCCTTTGCTATGTCTTAGCCAAGCATCGTGAGAATAGCCAGGGAGAGTTTTAATTCCTTCTAAGTTTAGTTTTGTATCATATATGATGGAAAAGTATGAGAGAAAGCCTTGGAAAAAATTTAGAAAGCCTTGAAAAAAATTTAGAAAGTCTAGAAAGTGTGATAGAGGTATAGGTTTCATATTATAGCATAATGAAGCAACACATAGTTAGGCTCTTTGAAATAATTGTGTGATGATTCCAAGAAATTTAAATGGAGTCAAGAACCATAGAATGGATGAGAGAATGGAGCCAAGATTATGAATTTCCAAGGTTGCTTCATTAGGTACTTTATGGAACCATAATTGAATATTATGAGCAATTAAGTTATTCTAGAGTGTGTGTGGCTTTAGTAAATGTTCCAAGAGTGAAATTGGATCCCATTTCATGTGTTTAGGCTAAAGGAATCAAGCTTCACCTCCTTATAGGTGTTTGGCTTAGGGAAAGGAAGGAATTTCAAAAGGTTAAAGTGAGTTCTTGCATACAAGGTAGCTCTCTCTTCTTTCTCTCATGCATTTTGAGATGTTTTCTTATCTTTGAATGTGTGTGTGTGTATGTTTAAGCCATGAAAAATGTTTTTAGCAAGTATGTATATGCCATGGTACCATGATGCTTTGCTTATATGCTTGAATGATGTTTTATGAATATGTTTTGGCTTGTATGAGCTTGGTGAAGCCAAAAGTCCTTTAACTAGGGTGAGAATGAGTCAAAAGTCTCTAAGGGTGGATGAGACAAAGATAAAAGTCTTTAGAAAGAGTGAGGCTTAGTCAAAAGTCCCTTAAAAATGGGTGAGGCAAGTCCAAAAGTCTCAAAGAGAATGGATGAGGCTAAACTATTGTCTTGGCAAGCCTATGTATGTGATATGTGGCTTCTTGAATGCAAAAAAATGTTTTATGTATGCTTATGAATTTCAAGATAGCTATGCATGCATTTTTAGACTTGAATTGATATCAATTATGTGTGTTTGAAAGAGAGAAGAGCTATTGGGATTTCTAAAATCTCACTGTTCCTTGTCCATTGCCTAAACATGTCTAAGTAGACCAAGTGAGCAAAGGAATGGAAGCAACCAAGCTTAAAGGAAGAAGATTGACATAGAAATGTGTTATTTGTTCACTTTGTAACCACTTTGATGGCATATGATGTAATCTTATGATGTATGTGACATAAAACCTTTTGAACATGTGTAAATTATATGGATACTTGATGTACATATGAGAATTGGTACCATTTGAATGATATAGCAAGTTTTTGACAATGAATGGCAAAAATTGCTCATGTATGCTTTTGTGCATACCGTGGAGTGGGAGAGCGAATTTGTAAGGTTTGGGTATTTAAACCATTGGAACATGTTTAGTAGGCTATTCTTACACTTTTTCACGTGCTCAAATGGCCTTGGAAGTCTTAGAAGCTAAATTGGATCCTTTGTGACCCTTTAAGAAGCATAAAATGACCAAATTACATCCCTACATCACAAACTGATCAAATGAATGAATTTTTTTATGAAATTTGGCATGCATGTAAAGCTCATCTAGAGCTTTTTGGGAAGCTAAAGTACAAATTTATTGGAGCTCTAGAGAATTAATTATGAATTTTTAAAGTTGCCAAATTTTTGTTGTATTGATATGGTTACTGTTTATATGGTCAATTTTTTCTCCTGTATCATCTAAAAGTCAAATGGTGTCCAATACTTATGAAATTTTACAAGTATAAACTAGATATAATAAACTTTTCATAGCCACTAAGATCACCTCATTTTAGTTTGAGCAGAGATATATGAATTTTTGAAGTCTGGAGTCAATGCCAATAATGCAGTAGTACCCCAAGCATTGTTCCATTGATATTCATTAGCTTAATGTCATTTTCTGGATCTGGAACTATTTTTCCCCTAAAGAAGACATCTATACCATTCCATTTTTGTATAGTTTGATTGATTTAGATTTTTGTGATATTAGTTATGAATTTTTGAAATTCATATCAGTAAACTATATCAGAACTCCATGGCCAGACCTATGTTACTTTTTTACCATCAAACATGGTATAAATAATGTTTTTATGGCCTAGAAGTATTTTTATAATAAAGTTAACATTTAGGGATTTCTAGAAAAGCTATGGTTTGTATCGATTTTCCTAGATTTAGTTATGATTTTTCAAAGTCTATGTTAGTAATTTGTAGTAGTAACCCGAGACTAAACTTGTGGAATTGTGTGTGAATGCTTCAAGCTTAGGATTTTTGTAACATTTTCAGATGGTTTTGACTTGTATACATGTATTGGAAGTAGAAAATGATATGAGGGAGTTTATATGGCCCACGGAATGTGAAACAAAAAATTTAGACTCTATGTAACGTAATGAAGTGTAGGCTTTTTATGGATTTTTACTTGTTTTACAATGAACTTAAGCACATGTATGTCTATAGATGAGCTAAAGAGCTCAAAGTAATATGGTGTTACATAGGGTTCTTAGAGGTCCTAAAAACTATGGGAAGCCCCGAGATAGTTAAAACCTTTCCGATGTATTGTTTTGAACGTTGGTTGACCCGAACTTTGACCTCTTCATTTGGCAAGGTTTTAAATCCAAATTGTGTACTTCTAAAGTTATTTTATAAAATAGAGGATCTAAATTTTATGATGGAAAAGACGGTTCTAAAAGAAGAGCTAAAATGAACCTCAAATGAATTAGCCAAAAAACGAGACGTAAACAGCATCTTTTAGAACAAATTCTTCTTTTTCCTTCACATAAGTGGCACCTGATATCCTCTCCCCATCTAATTGATTTTTTGTTTTGCCTAAACCAAAGGAAGAGGTCAAGGAGTGAGGCTCACCAAAGGAGGAAGGGGAAAAGGAGGGAAAAAACAAGGAGAAAATGTATGAAATGTAAGACTTTTCCTTGTTCTCACTCTTTAGCAACTCTCTTCCCTTCCTTCCTACCTTCCTTTCAATAGTTGTGATTGGTGATATGGGTCTATTTTGTCCTTGATTCAGGGGGGTAAAGTAGTCCTTGAAAGAAGAGGCTAAGGCAAAGAAAGAAGCTTTTGAGAAAAGCTAGAAACCAAGGTAAATCCATTGTTTTTCATGCTTCTTCTCCCTTGCTTCTATGTGTGTATGTTTCTACCACTTATGGGACAGCCAAGGGAGAGTTGTTTTTAAACCAAACTAAGTGTGAAACTTAGGATTTAGAGTGTGGAAACAAGATGGTGCAAAGAATCTAAGAAAAAACTATTGAATTTCAAAATACAATTTCTAGGGATTTTGTTGCACCATGGTTTGTGTGAAGTTTTCTAGTGGTATTTTCAATTGTCTAAGAGTTTGTATAAATTCCTAAGACATCAAGGAAGCCTCCCACATGTATCTCCCATCAAAGAAACAAAACAAAGTCCTTGGGTGCTAAATGGATGCAATGTCTCGGCCTAGAGGGGTTCATGCACTTGGGAATGTTTTAAATTTTTCTAAGCTTAGAATTTCATCATATATGATGGGAGAATATGAGAAGAAGCTTTAGAAAAAATTTATAAAGCCTAGGATGTGAGATGGAGGTGTAGGTTCCATAATGTGACTTAAAGAAGCAACATATAGCTAGGCTCCTCAACATGATTGTGTGATAGCTCTAAGGAATCTAAATGGAGTCAAGAGTCATAGATTTAAAGAGAGAATGGAGGCAAGATCATGAATCCTTAAGGGTTGCTCCATTAGGTGCTTTATGGAACCATAATTGTACCAAATAAGAA
Source organism: Erythrophleum ivorense (assembly GCA_026724425.1). Classification (NCBI taxonomy): domain Eukaryota; kingdom Viridiplantae; phylum Streptophyta; class Magnoliopsida; order Fabales; family Fabaceae; genus Erythrophleum; species Erythrophleum ivorense. Next base: position 222,906 of record JAIUCV010000034.1, on the reverse strand, counting down.
AAAACTAAGCTTTTCTTGAGTGTGTGTGGTGCTAGAGTTTGTTTTAAGAGTGTAATTGGGTCTTATTTGATGTGTCTAGGCTAAACAAATCTTACTTCACCTACTTGCAAGGGTGTAGCCAAAGGAAGGGAGGAGAAATCAAGCAAATTATGTGTGTTTGCATTCAAGGGTAGCTCTCTAACTTTTCTCTCATATATGCTTAGTTATTTTCTTATCTTTAGATGTGTGTATGTGTGATTTTACCATGAGAAATGTTTCCTAGTGATTTTCTACATGCCAATGGTACCATTATGTGCATAATATGTGTTTTATGAATGATGGTTGCTTGAATGAACTTGTTGAAGCCAAAAGTCCCTTAGCAAAGGTGAGGATGAGCCAAAAGGTCCCTAACATTGGGTGAGACAATGCCAAAAGTCTCAAGGAATATGAGGTTTAATCAAAAGTCCCTTGAAAATGGATGAGGCAAGTGCAAAAGTCCTAAGAAAAGGGGGTGAGGCTAAACCAATATTTTTGAAGGCCAACATATGATGTGTTTAAATTTCTTGCATATGAAAATGATTCTATGTATGATTATTAGTAGCAAAATGTTCATATATGCATCCTTTAGCTTGAAAGCACGGCTATTATGTATGATTGAAAGAGTTAAAAGCTATTGGGATTCCTAAAATCTCACTCTCCCCTCTCTATTACCTTAACATATCTAAGTGGATTAAGTGAGCAAAGAGATGGAAGCCACCACACTTAAAGAGAAGAAATGATAAAAGAATTATGTATCTAGCCATTTTGTAACCATATTGTTGGAAAATAATGTAACCTCATGTTGTAAGTGATGTGTAGCCACTTAAACATATGTATATACATAGGAAATATGATATATGTATGGGAATTGAAAGCATATGAATGAGAATAAATGTTTTTGACATTGAGATGCATGGATGTGTCTTTAAGAACTTGTGTATGTGAACAAGTGGGGTAGTGATTTTGTGAGGTATAGATATTCGAACTCCTTAGACAAGTTTAATGGATAGTGTTAAAGCTTTCCCATGTGCCCAAGTGGTCTTGGTTCAAGGGAAAAACATTTGGCACATAAATGAACCATTTTAGGACAAAAATTGACCTATTTTGCGAGCTGAACCCCAACTTGACCAAATGAATGATTTTGAGGTTGAGATTTTGCACACATATAGATCTCATATAGATATGTTTCTTAAGAACCACATTATTTGGAGGTCTATAGAATTTCTTATGATTTTTCAAATTTCAAATCAGAAGTTAGTTTTGGTTTGGGTACTGTTCACTTGAGAAGATTTTATTTTCATATCATTTGAGGGCCAAAGACCGTCCAAAGGTTCTGAAAATTTACATGGAGAAACTAGATATTCACAATGATCTTTAGCTACTAGAAGCACCTCTTTTGGAGGTCTGTAGAGAGATAAATGAATTTTTAAAGTTTTGTATCAAAACCAATAATGCCAGCCGACCTTGTGTATTCTTTCATTATAATTCAGTTCCCAAATGAGCTTAACGTGGTTTGAAATTATTTTTGCCATAAATTTAACATCCATAGCTTTCCAGAATGGTATATTTTTGTGTTTGGATTTTTCTAGAATTAGTTATGAAATTTTGAATTTCATATTAGTAACCTATGATAACAAACCTAAGCAGTCAGACCTTTTGGGCTTTTTTGTTGTCAATCGTGGTCCAACTAAGTTTTCATGGTCTAGAATGATTTTTAACCTATTGACATCCAGAGCTTTAGGGAAAGCTATCATTTTCTTAATTTTGATTTTTCTAAAATTAATTATGATTTTCCAAAATTGATAACAGAAACTTGAATTTTGGATATGGGGCAAAACTCCATTTTTTTTATGTGTAGCTCCTAAACTGAAATGTATGAAATGTTTTGCAATGTTTATGACTTTTTTAGATGGAATATTGGTAGGGGATGATATTGGGGAGTCCATGGGGTCTACGAAGCAAAATTTGAATTTTTAAAGTACTACGCAATGCAAAAATATTTTATTATTTTATTGCTTTTCCTATGAAACTCATGTATGAAGCATGTGTAAAGCTTAATGTATGGGAAAGTAAGGCTAAAATAATATGGTGTAACACGATTTCAACCTTGAGACAAATTTTTATCGTGGGTCCAGTTCGGCTCAAACCTGGCCTAATTATTATCAGGTTGAGAACAGGCCAATAGGTCATTTATTTTTAAGAAAAATTTTGAAAATTATATTTTTATATTTGTTCAATTATTTTGGGCATATAACTACTATTTATATATATTTTTTAAATTTATGCAATAGATATGAAAAAACATGGGTTCAAGGGAAAAAATAGAAAGAAAATGCAAATATAGTAACTAAAATTTGAAAAAATATGTATTTTCTAATTTTATTTTATTTTACATGAATGTGATAATTATACTTTAGAGAGCCTTAGCATAGATCTTGACCCCTCTAACTATTTATAATTTATAAAATATGTTAAAAAATTTTTTGCGAAAATTATAAAAAGATTCTTAAAAAAGAATTCTATTTAATTTAATTCCTATCTTTATATATATATATATATATACACCTCGGTGCGGGTCGAGCCTGATAGGGCCAAAAGGTTATCCCGAAACCAGTTCTGACCCGACCTTGTTTCAATTTTTTTTTTAAATTTTCCCAACCTCCTACCCAGATAATGCTCAAGCAGAGCCAAGCCAACAAGGCCAGATGGGCCTTACACACCCCTACAAAGTAGTGTGTATTCAAATGCAAATAAATAACTTATCTAAACTCTAAATCATATGAATCAAATTTTCTAGAAATTAGACAATCATAGAAGAATTTTGATAGGCATTTCATACAAAAATTCAATCATATATGTCCTAGTAAATCTATAAAGTCAGGCCATAGACTATGTGTAACAAAACATAGCACTCACTAGAAACATGTGAAAATTATATAGTAAATGAATTCAATGGTTCTAGCATTTTTATGCCTAAGACAAGACATCTCAACAAACATAAAAGAAATTCATAACAAAATTTAGATCTAATTGCTCCCAACAAATTTTTCAATCATGTGACAACAATCATACTTATTTACAATAACACAAGAAAAAAAAATTAAGAAAGAAAAGCATACAAAGGGAATGATATTCAACATGTAAACACATCAAACACAATAATAAACCTAATAAGAGGAATAGAAAATTGATTTGAAATCACTATCTGAATTGCATGCCTCAGCTACTTAACTCTTCTTCCTAACTTATACCAACAATCATCTTGATGATCCAATGCTAGAGGGCTTTAAAAGAAAGAAAGCTAGGGGTTAGAAAACCTACAAAAATAAATTTCTTTACTTTTTACTCATATATATTATTTATTTAGTTATACTTGAGTTGCCTCCTAAAAAGTTCTTGTTTTATAATCTTCAGTCTAACTTTACAACTGAATCTAATCATAGGTATCAAAAACTATAATTGTCTTGCTCCTTTTTGTAACATCATGAATTAATAATTAAATTAAAATATAATTAATTCATAATAACCTAAATTAATGATTAAATTAAAAATATGACTAATTAACTACATCCTAAAATAATAATTAAATTAAAATATAATTAATTATTAATTACTTAATTAGAAAGGCATGTCTAAGGGATGTGGGTTTTTATTTAACTGTTAAAAATTGTTATTTTATGGATTTTATATGTAGGCATGAATTTGGAAGTAAAAGAAGATGACTAGGAATTTATGTTATTAATGGATACTTGAGAATTTAGTGACTAAATAATATTTATATAATTAAAAATATTATAAAAATATATTATTTAGTGAAATATTGGACTTAAGCTAGTGGATAATTTATTTTAGTATCTTGGGTTTAAAAGATGAAGGGAATAGAATAAAGGCCCAAATAACTACACCTAACCTAAACAAAATGGATGAAAATAGAAAAACCCAACATTAAAATCAAAATTTTTATTTATTAAATAGCAAAAATAACTCTTTTAATGAATTACTATTACTTTAGGTACATTTGGATGGGTATTAACCATTACCCTTACCCATGACCCAAACCTATGTCCATTTACATTAAAATTACCTTATTTATCAAATCAAAGCATACTCCCTCACTTCCCTCGTGAAGATGACACCACTCTTGCCAAAAGAAGACTCCATTTTCATCTTCTTCATTTCAAGCTCCATTTGAGGCAGTAGCTTGAGGATTTGGCCAAAGTACATGAAGAGAAAAATATTCTATTCTTTTTTAGCTTTATTTTGAATTGATTGGAATTTAAAATAAATGATGTGAATCCAAGGGTTGACAATTAGAAGTTTTGGGGAATTTGGCAATTGATGTTCAAATTGGTTAATTAAAAGTGTAATTGAACTTCTAGTAGTGCAATTGGGTTGATTAGAACATTGATTAGGTGCTAATTTTTATTAGTTTTTAAGGTTGCACACTAAATGTTTAATGAAATGCTTGAGTGGGAAAAAGAGTGGAATTTGAGTAAGTTTACTATTCATAATTATTTATATTTATATTTAATGTTGCTAAATTAATTTCAAGCTCAATTTATTGTTTTGGTATGAAATGTGGAAGATAAAGTGTTGAACTAAGTATAGTGAGGCAAGATTTGGGTGCTTGAAGTGAAATTGAATTAATTGAGATAAAACTTCTACTTTGCATATTGTCAATTGCTAGATTGAATTGGGTTTAAATTGTATATTTGGTAGTTGTTGAGTTAATGGACTCTAAGTATTTGATATAATGCCTAGTAGGTATTTTGGATAAATTTAAGACTTTATAATTCTTTATTTATGTAACTAAGTGATCTAAATTAATAGTAGTGATCTAATTCTCTCTTTTCGTTGGAGTAATTGAAAACAAAGTGTGGACCCAAGTGGAGGGGTAAAGTGTTGGACTTGTTAGATGTTTGTAGGGTATTGACTATTGTAGTAAGTGGATAAAATAAGATGAATTCAATTAGATAGGAAATGTCATAGCTAGCTTTAGTTATGCTTCTCATATCATTTATGATCATTAGCAATCACATTACAACCATTATCATGCTTTATATTATGAAAATTTGGTCCGTTCACATGTCAAAATGAGCTATAAGGGCCTAAATTTGGATTTCTTTTTTTATTATTATTCATATCTATTATAAACAAGCTTTTTTTTAGTCCATTTTATCATGAATTGCACATGGAACATCCAAGGAATTGCTTGAGCCCTAATTGACCATGGAATCCATAATTTTGCATTGAAAATTCATATCTCAGGTTATAGAACTCTAATTCCTACAAATTAGGTGTCTATTGTAACAACCAGGAAAAAAAAAAGAAGAAGAAAAGAAAAAAAAAAGGCTAAAAATTTTCGAAAAGCTAAAAATTTTTGAAGTCACCTAGCTATAGCAAATGTACCTGTTCGCTATAGTGAGAAATAGTCTAGCTATAGCGAGAGTGCCTTCTCGCTATAGCGAAAATGCTTCTAGCTATAACGAGTGCGGGCACCCCATACAAAAACCAGGGCATTGCTCGCCGTAGCACACGCCGTAGCGAAGGCAGGGATCTGGGACTAATCCGAGCTCGCCGTAGCGAGGGTTATGACTCGCTATAGCGAGGGTTAGTCCAGAAAAGCGTAAAAAAAGAGAGTTTGACTTTTTAAAGCCTCCAAACTTTTATTTTCTTTTTGTAACTGACTTAAGCTCCCTCTAAGGTAGAGAAAAAGGCAGAGGAGAGAGAGAGAAACCTAGAGGAGGAAGGAAGAACAAGAAAAAGGTAAGATTTGCATGGCTTTTCTCTTAGAATATTGTTTTTCTCCCCTTGCCCTCTCTTCCTATGGTTTTGATTATTGAAATAGTTAAGTTTTGAGCTTGGTTCAGAAGAGGGAGAGTGGAAAACCCCTCTTGAAGAAGACTAAAATCCACATACCTTTACTTCTTCTCTTTGCTTTCTTTTTGAGAGCTTGAGAGAGAAAGAATAGTTGGTGAACTTTGAGAGAGAGAAAGAATCTCTAGTTTCTTATATGCTTGGTAGGGTTTGCTATAGAGAAATCCCTACCTTTGTGAATAAGTGTTGGGCTATGAGAAAGTAATTCCATGCTCTTGTGTGTCTAGGATCAAGAAAAGCACTCCCATCTAGTGGTGATTGTGAAATCAACAAGGGAGGAGACAAATTGAAAGGAAAAGCTTGTGATTAGCCAATAAGGTAGCTCTCTCTACCTTCTCTCATGCATAGATGTGTGTTTACATTGTCTTACTTGTGTGTATGTATGTTTTGAACCATGCAAAGTATGCTAGCATGATGATGCCTTATGTATTTCAATGATGTTTTATATGATGATTTGGTTTGCTTGAGTATGGGAAAAGCCAATAACCCTTTAGCCATGGTGAGGATGAGCCAAGAACTCTAAAGTTGGTTGAGACAAAGTAAAGAGTTTTCCAAAAGTAAGGTTGACTCCCAAGAGTAAGGTGGAGTCTAAGGACCTCTTAAAGAATGGGTGAGGAAAGTCCAAAATCCACAAGTGAAGGGGTGAGACTAATTCATTTGCTTGGCAAGCTTTTGTATGTTATGTTTAGCCTACTCAAATGTTGAAAATGTTTTCTTTTATGATTTCACATGCTAATATGCCCATGCATACATTGTGAGACTTGTTTGCATGCTTTATGTATGTTTGAATGAGAGATAAGCTATTGAGATTCTTTGAATCTCATTCCCCCCTTTCCACCATCCTAACATGCTAGGTGGACCAAGTGATATAAGAGATGGGAGCCATCAAGCTTGAAGCTAGGGAGTTCAATGAAGGAATTGTAAAAGAGTTATGTTGTCACCATTTTGTCACTATTTTATAGTTAAGTCAAGGGATGTAATTTAAGGATGTACATAATGTAGCACTTGTAAATAGATGTACTTAATGTATATATATGAGAATTGAACTTATAGTGCATGATGTAGCAAGTTTTGGAATGAATGGCAAGATCTTAGTATTGCCCACATGGGTGTAAGTGATGGTGTGGGAGAGTGAGTTTCACAAATATAGGTTGTTAGACACTTGAGCCACGTTTGATAGCCTATATTGATGCTTTTCCATGTGCTCATAGAGCCTTAGAGATAGGAGAGGCAAACTTGAACCCTTGAAGCCTCTTTAACACAAGGAATTGGTCATTTTGCCCATGATGTCTAAGTCTGACCAAATGACCTCTCCTTGCCTTGAAATTTGGCATGTGACTAGATCTTGTCTAGAGCTTTTTAGGAAGCTAAAGATCAAGTCATTTGGAGGTCTGTAGAATTTTCTATGATTTTTCAAAGTTGGTATCAGAATTTCAGATTTTCAGAAGCACTGTTTATTTGGTCAGTTGGGAAATTGTGTCATCCGAGGGGCAAACATGATCTAATGGCTACGGAATTTTATAGGCAGAAACTAGACAGTTACAGTGACTTGTAGCAACTAGAAGAACCTCATTTGAAGGTCTAGATAGGAAGATATGAATTTTCGAAGGTTCTACCCAGTATTAGTCATCTTGCCTGACCCGAGGTACTGTTCCATCGATTTCTGAGAGTTTGGCTTGATGAAATGATCTAGAGATATTTTTCCTCTATATTTAACATCCACATATTTCTATATTGGTATCATTTGCATGTATTGAATTTTTTTGGAATTAGTTAGACATTTTTGAAGTTCATATTAGTAAACTGTGACAGTATCAGGACCCCCTCCGACCTTCAGATGATTTCGCATATCAAACGCTTTGTGTGTGGGATCTTAAGACTCCTACATATTTTTAGTATGAAGTAGACATCCTAATATTTCTATAATGACCAAGAGTGCATGTTTCCAATTTTTCATATTTAATTATGAATTTCCAAACTTTGCCTAGAAATGAGGCCAAGCATGGCCGAAAATGAACATGCATGTTAC